>HG992245.1:10005000-11472500 GCA_905220585.2 Nymphalis polychloros
GATTATTACATGTGTAAGTTTAGTGACTGCTGATGGTCCTTAATAAATAAATAAATAACTGTGACTTCATCTAGGAAATATGCAATGAATTAGCTAAAGAACGAGCTGCCCGGGCTTCACTTAAGGAAGTGGTGTCTGCGGCGGAGAATATGCTACGTGTGGCGCGCGGTCGAATAGTGGCATTGGAGAGACAATTAAAGGAGACGAAGGCAGAGCTAGATGTGGTTCGTCGGAAACATAAAGATATGGAACAACTTGTAAGTAAAGTTAACAAATATCGTCTTACAATGTCATTTTCGGAACATCCATTTTCCATTTATCAAACTTGATTTGAGTAATAACTACATAGTTTTCGACTGATCACACATCAAACAGACATAAAAAATAAACTAAGTTCGTTTTAACACAGTAAACATACTTTATTTCTTCCGAACACCTCGAATTTTTCGTTCCAAGATTCAGTAAATTACTAATTTTTAGAAAAATAAGTTTTATTTAAATAAAAACTTCCTATATTTCGTCCATACAGTAATAAATCGCATTGTAACGTATTCTCATTCGTTATTTTACAATAATACAAAAATAAAATGTCATAAAATTATTTTTAAACAAATTCTAGCACTTATGTGTGTTATATTATAATTAAACCTATTTAATAATCCTAAAATATGTAATAATTAATGCTACGTTATTTTAATTTTAAGTATCGCCATCGGGAGTCAAGCTATGATGCCAGGTCAAGGAAATTAATTGAGGTTTCGAAGACTGGAGAATTAACAATAGAAACTTTGTCTCGTCAACGTGATGCATTGGAGTTAAGGTAGATAATATATATAAACAAAATGAAGGTAGGTACTAAAAAATCGATCCTCATCACTTCTCATTTAATCGTTAGAGTCAAAGAACTACGGGAGCAAGCGGAAGCAGCTGAACGTGCAGCAGAGATCCGTGTAGCTGAAGAAAAGTCTCGCATTCATACGCTGCAGGCGAAGGTAGCAGAGCAGGTGCCATGAAATAAAAGCTTACCATAGTTACACTAGAAAGCTTTTATTAATCAATATTATTGTTTTCTATTGTCCATCGGAAACAATAACTAATAGTAGAAGCACATTAAACCATAACAGTGCTTTTTAATTTTAATTAAATCTTATAGATTACGTATAAAATATTACAAAGTTTTCTATCGTATCTATTCATACTTTAATTATAACAATTACATATTATCACATTTTTTATAAATAAGGCTATATATAGTATAATGTCTGCAGTGCTGTTGTCCGAAACCAGATTTTCTTTCATATTTAAGAGATAATGTAGTTTATAATATTTGCATTAAATTTTTGTTTTTTTACAGTCTTATAAAATTTGTAGGCTACGCGAAAAATTATCTGCATAATAACGCATCTGGGCTAATAAAGTTGAATTGGTCACCGCCATGGAGTAGCTTAACATATTACTTACGTAGATTTCATTTAAATTTCTAATATGCCATAGGAAAAGAACAAGAAAGCTGCTGAAGAAAGAGTCGTTGAGTTAGAAGGACGTGTTAAGGAGTTGGAAGAGCAGTTACAATCTTTACGGGAACGTTCTTTACGATTAGTCGATATGGAGCGCAAACGATGTCTCGAATACGTCCCTGTTAAAGGTAGATTTTACTTAGATTCTGCATTCTGATAAAGTCTGAATGTTAGCGACATTTTATAATGCAGTTTAAAGTTGCCTTCCTTATAAATATTTTAAAATACTCTGGTCAAAATGATGTTTGCAGAGAATGAACCATCAGATAGAGAAACTGAAATTTGGAAAGAATTACAACTATGTCGTCTGGCTTTGTCTCGTACCGAAGAAGAGCTTCGGCTGAGTCGTGCTGATAAAGAAAGTTTTTTAAACTCACTATCTAAGATTGCGGTGAGGCTTATATCATATTTTATTTATTTATTCTTATAATAAAGTAGAATACTTTAAAAATTTAAGTTTTATTTTTCAGCAAGAGGAAGGTGATAATGAAGATAAAATGGCAAGTGAGCTAGTAAGTAGAGAACAAAAAATAATGAAGTTGCAACAAGTTATTGAAGAACAACGAGAGAACGAAAAAATTATGTACGCTCTTTTCATTCGTTCTACGAATGTAACTGAAACAATAATTTCAGATAACTTATTAAAAATTATAGGGAGCAAAGCATGACCCAATACGAAAATCAACTGGCATCGTTACGGTTGGAAGTCATGAGATTGAGAAATTATGACTGTTATTCTAAGGAAATCCCATACCAGGATTTACAGACAGAGGTTATACTACTTTAGTTTATTATTTCTATCTGTCTTCCACTTTATAAAAATATTATAATGATGATGATGTCCGCCTGCCAATTTTGGTTACGACGGCGATTTTCAAGCCACCATGACCCAATTGACATAACATATTATAGTGCACAAACAAGTGAACTTTCTATTCTTCCACTGTCAAAATTCAATAAGGCAGCAATACCTACATACCAGAAATAGTTGAGAGCGGGCCTAACAGCTTTATGTATTTTCTGTGGTGGCATGGACATTTAAATACTGCTAACTTCGAAAGTTCAAGCTGCTACTGAACATAATACATTTTGTAAACTTTAGGACTGGATTGTCTTTGGACGTACCCACTATGCAACCGTCGAACATTTTTCCTTGTTTCTATTCCGGTTTCTTATATGAATTTCGTTTATTAGTTGTTGGAGATGCATATGCAAGTAGAAACTCTGACTCGTGAGCGTTCGGGTTTGGTGTCGGCGGCTGCTTCCCGCGCGCTCATGTTGGAGCGGCATGAGCGTGCAGCAGATCTCTTCGCACGTATGACTCGGGTGCGACGGGAACTCGCCGCACAACTCGACGGACAGACAGACCCTCCAACTAGCGATGACGGTATCTATATCGAGGTATTAATGAGTATTTATACAACTTAATCCCTTTAAGTGTATCTTTTTGCTTACATTTATAAATCTGATAATTAGATTTCACATTTTATAATTTATATACCCTCATTTTTTCTGCAAAAATAAAATATAAGAATAGACATATTAAGTTTGTCCTAACTCTTACAGTATAAATATATGTTTTAATATTATTAAAGCATTTTCATTATTTTAAAGGCTTCCAGATCATTGTCGTCGGTGTGCGCCTGTTCGGCTGATACTTGGACGGCACTTCGAGCTGAGCGAGCTCGTGTCCTTCGACTGGAGAGTGCAGTACTAGCGCAAAGTCTTCAACTGGAAAAGGAAGGAAGAGTGCGGACCCAACTTGAGCGACGCAGAGCTATGCTGGAGAGGGAAATACTTCGCACACGACATTCTTTATCATTCGATAAAGTTTCACAAAATCCAAGTTTGTGATATATTTTTTATAACTAATCTTGTTTTTCATATACACAATATGTATACAGTAAATACTTTTTTTATAAAGAAGTAGTGCCAACGATTGTGATATGAATCCTTAACACAATTTTAAATCGTTCGATCTTCACAATAGCCAGTTTTAAAGTTGACAATTTTATAACTAAAACTAATATTTTCCTCTTTTTAACTAAAACTACAATGTTCCTTCCATTTTCAATAATATAATTTTTTTTTCTTTTTTTTCAGATTCAAGAATATTTTTCTACTGAATGGTACTTTGTAAAATATAGGCAATAAATTTAATTTTGAACATACAAAATATTTTATTTAAAAAACAATTACTTTTGAAAAAGTAAATATTAATAATAACGAACCAATATAAAATAATAAAATGTTAGTACGAGTACCTACAATTGGTGACTAGCGAACTTAAACATTTTAATTTTTTTTTGGTCACGAGCCTGGTTTAATTCAATACAATGTACATTTTTTAATTTTTCTTTCGAAAGCTGAAGTTGTTTTTTTTCTTTAACGCATAAAAATTTGTCATTATTGAAATGTGACACCGGAATAAAAGTACTTTTGCTATGAATACTCGGTATCCATTTCTGCGTATCGATATTTGTTATAGCCTGTTTCCGTCCAAGATTTTCAATATTCTGTTTAATATCATTATTATTAGAAATGTCGTTTTTGTTTTCGAAGTTTCCGCTCACATGTTTTATCGGTGTCTTTTCTTTTTCTATTTGTGAAAATGATTGTTTTTCGTCGTAGTCTTTATATTCACCATGGTCAACTATAATATTTTCATTATTATTGATAAGATTGAAATAATTACGACCTGTGTTGATTACTGGTGATTCAATTGTTGTTGTAAGTTGACTTCCTAATTCATCTTCCAGTATTTTAATAATATTATCAAGATCGTTAGATGGTACGTTTTTGCTTTTTTGTTTTATACAATATTCGTATTCCAAAACCTTTTTTTCAAGTGCACAAATTTTGTCGTGATCTCTTCGCTTTTGAATACAGGCCTTGTGATTTCGGTCTTCTAAAGTGAGAACTATTTTTTCTAATTGATCAATTTGTTCTTTTCTGGCTTCAATATTATTCATAAGAGATTCGATTTCGGCATTCTTTTTAATAATCTGTCCATTTAACTGTAAAATATCTGCTTGTTCTTCTTGTTTTTCAGAAAGTATGTGCAATATATTTTCTTTCTGCTTAATAAGTTCTTCTTGTTCAACTATAGAATCAGTTAACTGTTTTAAAATATATTTTTTCTTTTCTATTTCTTGAATTAGCTCATTATTTTGACGTCTTGTGTCGTTTAATGTAGCATTTTCATGGTTTATCTAAGAAACATGGCAGCAATTTAAATAGAGTCGTAAGATACTTACTAAGATAATAAAACATAAGTCATTTGCTCATGGTTCTATGTCTTCTCAGTCACCCGTAAAACGAAAAAATGGTGCTTGCCATTTGAAATGAAGGCAAAATAGTCTTTTAAAATACTTTTAAGACCTATTGTTTATATGGTGCATAATAAATATTTATATTTTACCTTTTCATGAAGATTGTTTAAATTCTCAAATTCACCAAAATGTTCCTTTAACTTAGTAATATGGTTTTTTAATGTGAGTAATTGTTCTTCGTACATTTCCATTTTCGATTCACTGTAAAATACAAGTATTATTATTTTATTAAATATGATATGTTATTTAATGAGCAATTCTTGTATATAGGTAAATTATATATTTTAGTGTATCTCGGAAACGCCTGAATTTTAATTTGATTTAAGCGGGGTTTTGCTTGTACGTTTATTTATTTAGGCGTAGTCCTAAAAAAACCGAAATTTTTACAAAAGAAAACCTTTTATAACTATTTTTTTTGTTATTAGAGCCGAGCGAAGCTTGTTCGTCTAGGTACTTATTAATTAAATAGGGGAACATTGTTGAGAAATTTGTGAAATGTAAAATTATATAAATGTAGACTAAGTACTTTTCCTGTGATTGCTCAATCAAAAGTTGTTGCTTGATTTCCAGTTCTTTTATGTACTCCGTTTTTTTATGAATTTCTTCGTTTAATTCGTTTTCTAATTCATTAGACTTTTTTAATTTTTGCTGTAAAATTCAACAAAAAATATAAAATAAAAATTAATTTATATGAAAATATAAAAAATGTATTAGGTTTCGACCTCTAATTTGTGAATTGTGTCCATATATTCCGACAAGTGATCTTTATATTTTTCCATTTCAATTTTTGTTTCATCCAATGCATGTTGGGTTTGTTCGAATTTACTTTTATAAATGACAAGTTCATCTGAAAGTTATAATAAATTCATATGATAAGTAGACTGGAAAATCTGGTTAAAACCAGACTAAAATTATTTATTTTATTAAATAATATTGGCTTTGAAGTTATAATCTATGTTATGAAATTTAATAACTGTGTGTTATATTTTTTTTTAATACATCTGGGTTTTGTATCAAGGTATCGCTTGTTTTCGGAATTTATATTCTTACCCAATGCAGTATCCTTTTCTTTTAACTTTTGCGACATTTCTTTATTTCGTAATTCAGATTCAACTAAATGGGCACACTGAGATTCAATTGTTGCTTGCAAATGCTTTTTGATTTCCATTTCGTCGTTGTATTTTTTTTCAACGTCATTCAGATTTACTACATTTTTATTTATTTCCTGTTTCATATTTGACATGGATTCTTCATAATGCTTTGATAATTCTTCAAGTTTACTTTTAAGGTCTTCTTTTCTGATATAGAATATTTAAAAAATTAATTCTTGGAGTATAATATTCCGGCTTATCCGGTGTTTGAAACAAAAGTAAATAATACATCGTACTTTCTTAAAAATTGTTTATAAGTAAAAAATTCTTACTCCTCTTGCAACTTTTCCTTAGCGAGAGCGATTTCTTCCAAATGGGTCGTATTTTCTTTCATACATTCTTTTAACTTGTCCAATTCATTGATGAACTCTTGTTGTAATTGTTGACTCTAAATATTAGCCAAGTAAATGTTTGAATTTTTTAAATATCAAATCATATTTAGAATAACATTGAACACACAGGTTTTATTGTATTGAATGATGCATTTTATTTAACACATACATATTTATTTTTTAGTTTATCAAAGCAGAGACCAGTTTTTTATAGTTATTATGCCACGAAGCAGCAATTCTCGAATAAATACGTTATATAATAGACGTATGACGCCATAAGACGTCCCTTGTACTACACATTAATAAGTTCAATTTTATAATATGAAGCCTGATTCAAGGAATATTACTTACACTGCTAATGTCTAAGTGGGTTGGTGACCACTTACCATCCGCTCAAAAATAAATAAATTAATATGGATAGCAGTGATCATTTTTTATGCCAGCATATTTATCATGAATAAACATGCCGCAGATTAAATATTGGTCAATGTAGTGCTTTTCTCACTAATCTGTTCACTTCAGCTGACTAGTCGGATTAAGTAGTAGTGATAGTAAGTATAATAGTCTTAAGTAGGTCCATACTAAAGATAAGTTACCGATACCTTTTCTTGTAGCTGTTGTTTCGAGCGTTCTAAGGTTCGAGTCTGCGCTTGAGCTTCATTGAGAGCGGATTCCAGAAGTGTCGCCCGTTCTTCACCGATCTTAATTTGACCCTCTGCGCGCGACAACCTATCTTTCAAGCACATCCTCTTAATTTTTTCCCGTTTTAGCTCTGCTTCTAAGCCCTGTCGGGGTTAAATTCGTTAATTAGTATGCTTTACTTAGTAAGGTAATTTTAACTGGAGCTCAAAAAGTTAGCTAGCTAACAAAATAAAGCGTGTACATTTCATTTTCATATTACTTAGAAATTATTTTTGAAACGTATATAACTTTAAATTAAAAATCTTAATAAGTCTCGAATAGGATAGTCCCAACTTCCACCGGATCGCATCAGTCTTACAGGTAAGCTTTATTTACTTTAATAATATAACTAATAATGTGTCTAGTTGAAGTAATTACCTCAAATTTTACTTTGTTTATATATGATTTCTGATGCTCAAAATTGCTTATTTGCTTTTTAAGATTCGAATTTAAAGCATTTAATTCTGATAATTCATAAATCAGCCCTTCGTTGCGTAGCTGTACAGAAACTGCCTCATTCCAGCAAGTTCTGCAAATAATAAAACAAAACATAACATTTCAAGTCAAGCAATATAATGTTGATACATTATTAATTAAATGAGCAAGTAATAAATATAATATAATACCTTATAAAATCACTGATTTCCTTGAGGAATTCATTCTCTTTGTTTTTCAAAGAACTACTTAACATATCGTTTTCTGCAATGAATTCATTAATCTTTTTCCCAAGAATACTCTTTGGACAGCCCTGAAATTATGGGATTTATTAAGAGCTAGCATTTTCCTACATTTTTATTAACGTTGTCGAATATATCAACTACTTTACTAAATTATTTTTATCCCAATAACTTTAACAAATATGGTATATGTAAATATGGTACAAGTTATTTTATTCTTGAATGAATAAAAAATTATAAATAAAATATTATATTAAATACCTTGTCACAATTTTTTAAATTTTCAAGCCATTGGATTAGATTTTTTCTGGCCTCCAAAGCTTGTTCGCAAGTAGCTACTAATTTTGCAGGCATGTCACGTAACCTCTTCAAGTCTATTGTTACAGCATTCTTGGTATCTTCTTTGACTTCTGTGATATAGATTGTTTTATGAGAATATTATTTAATATACAGTGGTGGTCATATAATAAGAAACACTTCTTATAAATAAAGAAAGTATAACTTCAACGTACAAATGTTCGTAAAAAATATACACATTCAATAATTAATAATCATGTAATAATATAGTCACTCAAATAAAAAACTCATTAAATGCATAAAATATAAAACATATCTTACTTTTAATTACAAAAGGAGTCTTACACATGTAGGAGTTTATTTTCTGTTACTGGCCGCTTGGACGCTTAATTAAAAACGTTTTAAAAAAGCATCCATAGCTCGTTCTTTTTTTTAAATTGGAGAATAACATTTCTTTCTTGGCTTTTTCTATTATTTTGGCGATATTAAATTTAATCTGAATTTTATTTTGTTCAAAATGGGCAAAAATAAAAGTTGTGTCGCATCAACTAGGCAAATAATTGTAAATTTACATATAGATCATAAGTGGGCGTACAGAAGAATAGCTGAGCATTTAAATTGTTCTGCTTAGAAAGTTTTTAATGCAATTGATCATTACAAAACACATGGAACTGTTGAAAATGTTCTTAGAAAGGTTCGGCCAAGAAAAACCTCTCCCAGAGAAGATACGCTAATCGTTCATGTTGCTAAAAAAGACCCAAGGTAAGGCTCCAACCAGGTTAAAAATGAAGTTTTTTCGCCTGATGAACCGAGAAACATCTCGTCAAGACTGATACGCCGAAGATTAGTGGAAGCTAAATTGTTTGGAAGAATCTCTCGAAAGGTACCGCTTCTTACTAAGCAACACCGCAAGAAGCGATTTTTATTCGCTAAAAAATATGTTATTTGGACGGTACGAGAATGGAAAAAAGTGTTATTTTCAGATGAAACAAAAATAAATATGGTAAATTCCTATGTTAGCGGAAATGGAAAGCGCTATGTTAGACGTCCTGTAAACAATGCTTTTAATTATAAATACACAAGGAGTATAGTCAAGCAAGCTGGCGGTAACATTAAAGTTTGGGTGTTGTTTTTCCGGATGTGGAGTTGGAGCCGTTCGGGAGATTTAAGGTACAATGGATCAATGGCAATACAAAAATATCTTAGAGCACAAAATGATTCCCTACTCGGACGATCATTTGCCTGTAACCTGGATCTTTCAGCATGACAATGACCCTAAACATACGACCAATAGCGTCGAATGTTTCCTTAGCAAACAGCGTATATCCGTTTTAGACTGGCCAGCAAATAGTCCGGATTTAAACCCGATAGAAAATCTCTGGTATATTGTTAAAAAGAAAGTCTCAAACAAACGTAACACCTGTCAAAACAAACTAAATATATGAAGCATTTGTTGAAGCATGGAATTCAATCCCCCTAGAAAAATGTATGAAATTGATTGAATCAGTGCCACGTCGTTGCAGTGTTGTTATTGAAAATAAGGGATACGCCACTAAATAATAATTATAGCTATTGGTAGGCTGTGGATAGTAGCTATTTCGTAAATAACAATACTAATTACTAAAACTTAAAAAAAAAGAAAAGATTTTTTTACTTTTTTGTTGTTGTTTCCAATTAGTTGACCATTATTGTTCATACCTTAAAACTGATTTAAATGTGTGTCCGTAATGTAATATTGAAACTGCACTTGTGTAATGGGATATATATTGTTTTTCTAATAAATTATAAATCGTTGAACATATTGTTGTCCTATTTATTGTTTAATTTCAAAATAAAAACGACTGCGGTGAAGTATCTTTTATATTAAATCCTTTACAATCTGGTTTTAGATCTGGTCATAGTACGGTTACTGCACTGGTTAAGATTACTGACGACATCAGATTAGCCATGGATAACCAAGAACTTACGGTTTTAACATTGTTAGATTTTAGTAATGCATTTAATACTGTAGACTTTGACATACTCCTAGCTATATTAAATTCTCTTAATATTTCTCCTTCGGTAATTAAATGGTTTAATAGTTATCTCAAAGGTCGCCGTCAGCGTATACGAGTCCAGGATTCTCACTCTGACTGGTTGACGGTAAATGCCGGTGTTCCTCAAGGCGGTGTCTTATCTCCTCTTCTTTTCTCTATCTTCATAAGCTCCGTAACCCAATCTATATCTTCTTCCTACCGCTTGTATGCCGACGATCTCCAAGTTTATGCTCATTCCAAAATTATTGATCTACCTCAGACCATACAATTAATTAATTCTGACTTAGAAAAAATTTTACAGTGGAGTATTTCTTTTGGTCTTAAAGTAAATCCTATTAAAAGTCAGGCTATTGTAATTGGTAGTTACAAATTATTACCCCGTGTGGACTATTCTCTTTTGCCACCTATTGTATTTAATAAAACTATAATTCCTTTAAGTAAAAAAGTTAAAAATTTAGGTATATTTTTTGATCAAAATTTCTCATGGATTTCACAATTAAGCGAAGTTAGCAGGAAAATGTTCCTGTCGATTGGGTCCATTCGCAGATTACGTAATCTTCTACCAATTCCTACCAAAATTGCTTTAGCTCAAACAATTCTTCTTCCTATCCTTGATTATGCTGATACCTGTTATCTTGATCTCAGAGAAGAGCAATTAAATAAACTCGAGCGTATTCAAAATCTTTGTATTCGGTTTATATTTGGACTTCGCAAATATGACTACATTTCTGAATTTCGCAAAAAACTCGAGTGGCTCCCAATCCGTCTACGCAGGAATACTCACATTCTTTCTCTTCTCTACTGTATACTTTTTCATCCAAATTCTCCTCACTATCTTAAGCAACGTTTCGAATTTCTTAAAGACTCGCATGGCCGCACTCTACGATCTGATGAAAATCTTATTCTTAAAATTCCTTCTCATTCTTCTTCTTTTTATTCTAATTCCTTTTCCGTCCAAGCAGTTCGTCTTTGGAATTCCTTACCGATTCACTTAAAACGATCTCAATCTATCAGCACGTTTAAAACCCGACTCAAGGCGTACTATTTAACTTTATGAATACCTGTTCGGTGTGGTTTTGTTTATTATCGCGCCCCATTGGTTATTATTAAAACTATCTTAGCTACATATTTATTTATTATTACTTTATTATATGTATTTATAAATATATTATTTTATTATATATATATTATATATATAAATTATATATATATAAATTATAATATATATATATATATATTGTTAGTTAGTTTATGTAATGATGTACATGTATTTAGTTTATTGTATATGTGTAGACACGTGTGTATGTATCTAGCATATTAGTATTATGTATAGTAGTTAAATAGAACAATTTTTTCGCTAAAGTATTTGACCTGTACACCTCCACCGCTTTATTAAGCTATGTCCTTGTCCCAAAGGTTGTCTGGAAGAAATCGCTCTCTTAGCGATAAGACCGCCTTTTGTGCTACCGGAATTTATTACTTTTTTTTTGTTTTCCTTTAATGTATGTTTATGTTACTGTGTGTACAATAAAGCATATAAATAAAATAAATAAATAAATATCTTACATAATGTCAAGGACCGTTGGTAGTGTTTCTAATTATACGATTACCACTGTATATTTGAGGTTAATTTCAATATTATTTCGAAATCAAATTATTGTAAAAAAATAACAATGTGACATATGGCAGCTGGAAGTTGTGTTTACCATCCTATGCTGATCAACTTTACATAGGAAAACTATATTATAGAAACTGTTATTCTTATCAATTTCACTCTGCAGTATAAATTCAACTAATGAAAAAATATATTCTTTTAACTGATTTTAGTCAAACGAAATACCAATTAATTATAAATATTACATAATTATATAGTTTCTCGATAGCATTGCTAGTCCAGTATTTTTTAGTATTTTAGTACAATAAGAATATTCATTATTTTAGGCGGTATTTACCAATTTTTTGACATTTTGACTCAGTCCACATCTTAAGCAGCTGATTCGGAGCCATGTTGGTTTCATTTATGATATCATGTAAATCAACCGTAGAAGGTAAACTTGCGCTCTGGCCCAACGCTGACAACTTCTGCTTAGTGTTCCGTAACGATGCGTAAACTTCCATTACAGCGATCTACGGCAATTGAAATCCTTAATTTTATAAAATATTTAAAAAAAACAAACTCCTTTCACAGACGATAACAGTTTATTATTAGAATCTGAAAAAAAAACATTTTTATTTTCATTGCGATTGTTTTAATTTTTAAATAATTCGGTATGTCCACCACGTTTGTTTTTATTCTATTTATGTATTGTTGAATACTCATAATATATGAAATATTAGAGCACTTTTTGAGAATTTATTTTTCATTAAAAATGAGCCTGCAAGTTGTATCACCCGAGAAATCTATATGAAGCGTTACAAATGAAGCGTTAAAGATATGTAATATTTAAAAATAATAAAAGGCCATTCGAAAATTCTGATAAAGAGATTCGAGTTAACGTTTTCGATTCGCAGAATATTTTGAGATAATTTCGCCATATTGGTTTATTTTTTTACTTTTGATGTGTTCAAACTCCTGCTGGGATGATATATGAGAAATTTAAATTCTTAAGTGATCAAAATGATTGATTATAAAAGTTTTATAGAATTACTTGCAAGGAGACGAAAACCGTTAAAAAATGGTTAAATCGTCCAAGATACAACAGACCTGATGTTATTTGGGCCGTACAAGTTATACTCTGGACAAATTAAGTTGACTGTCGTTGGTTATTTTTTTATTTATACAATACACTCTACAACTAATGTCCGATCATATCAACACAATGAATATACCGTAAATTACAATGTTTTAAAAACAATATCTATACCTATTTATATTATCAATAGTTTAACAACAGATAACGTTTTAAATCTTATGGATAATGTTTATCCATAAAGTTTTTGCTTACTCCAACAACTTTCAATGTCCATTAAAAACAAACAATGATCAAAAAATATATTTCTTCAGAAATCTCATTTTCTTGTAATATTGCCCATTGTCTAAGGTACTTTGGGGGCCCAAGGTACAATACCACAACAATTTGTTTTGACGACATTCATCGACACTTAAAATTTATATTAGCTTTGTATGTGCTATGCCAACTATTACCTAAATATCTGAGGCTAGAGTGCACATAAAAGCGTTCAATAAATGTATATCATGTTAAGCAAATAGACAGTATACATTACATTAAATTACATTTTTTTTGTCACTGACACGGCGTCAGCAAATCAGTCGTTCTAACTTCACGTAAGAGTTTAGATAATAATTATAACTACGTAATTAATATATTGTTATATTTACCTGTCGATCATTCAATTCATTTTTCAATCCTTCGAATTGTGTAATTTTCTCTTGCCAAATATTTGTGAGTTTCAATATTTTATCACTATTCGAAGTGACAGAATCTAGAGAGTTAAATATAAATAATTTTATAAAAAAGAAATAGTATAATACACTAGAACAGTAAAAGAATTTTATCTAATAGTTGGGTATTCACATCGAACATAAGCACCCGGAAGCACGTAAGGATGTTGTGAACTCTTTTCGGTCGTAAATAATTTGCCGAACTATCGGATTATGAGAGTGAAGTAATAGAAAGTACACATGTGTTGCGCACACACTTGAGCCGAAATCGGCCAGGAGAACATTATCTGTCTATTAAATCAATAAGCTACGATTTAAGCCTTGTATCAAATATGTTAAATATTTTTACCTCCTTCGTTGTAATCCGCGAAAGCCTCTTCCATGTCATTGCACAAAGGACTTGTATCAGAGAAGTCTCGTTTTATTTCTAAATCTTCATATTTCTGTATAGTTTCCTACGATATTTTAACAAAATAAACGTCATTCAACATTCGAAAATATACAACACAATATATAATATATATTACGGTTATATTTTGTTTTGTTTATTGAAGTTTACAGCTATTTATATAACTTGAACTGAAACCCTTCATTGACTTAATTTGTCGGTAAAATATATATGTTAAACTATATTATAAAATAAACACTTACAACCTAGTTTAACGAAAACGGTAAGAGAAAATTTCTGAGTAATCTGTTTCATTAAGTTATTAAGTTGCCAGTTATTTTCGGTAGAATCCACATTCCGAACCAGGGGAAGCGCTTGACGATTGAAAAGTACTTGTAAAAGTTTATTTGAATAAAATATTTGGTTTGATTTCATTTGATTCAATTTTTTTATTCATTTTGTTGAATGACGGGAAGCCGATCATATAACAAAATATACTATTTTTTAAAGATAGCGTGAAAAGCTCATAATAAATCTTGGCCGGCAACTTCAAGTTAAGCATTTCTAAGCCACACAAGGTTACATGCATTTTGAAGAATATATAATGAAAGTTAATAGTACTTTAAATATTGATTAATGAATAAAATTGTTAGTAAAAATAATTTTGTAACTATTTAACTATTTATTTGGACAACAAAGGAATGAAAATCTCATCGTTTCTATTCGCCACAGTTTGTTACATTATTTATCAGGTAAAAATAAATAGTAAAAAAATGTATAACTATTAACGAAACATGTTCGAATTACGCTTGATTTCTAACCTGATCGGGGAGATTTATCACTTTGTTTTGGTTCGTTGATCTTGATATGGACTTCTGTAAAAGAAACATAAGTTCTTGACAATATGATGTCATTAATGAGAAATGAATTAAAAAAATAAAAAAAAACAAAATGTTATCAAAAACATTACATATTATTAGATTTTTTAATATTCCTATTAGTTTTTATTTAGATAAAGTCGAGGATGATAATATTATTATTACCTTATCTTACAATGCCATGTTAAAGTAGTGCATTATAATTAAATCGCAATTCGTAATCTATACTAATATTATAAAGCCGAAGAGGTACACTTCCGATATGAAAAAAACTAGAATGTAGTGTAAATTGGAAGCAAGATAAATCAGAATTAGAGAAAAAGTGAATATTAATGCATAGGGGAATGTATTGCATAGGGGAGCGATATTTTCGCTTATATTTTCGAGATATAAGCGAAAATAAATAAAAAATACATTCTCTGGACCAGGTGTTTATCTTATAACTCGTCTACAAATTAACAATTCAGGTCTGCCAGTTATGTATATAATACACATCTTATTAAATCATAAAATAGTTTAAAAAAAAATATTGCTACATAAGTCAGAGCAATGGATGGTCGTTCTGCCGGGGTAGACATAAGCAAGCTATAAGCTAAAACGCAGAGACGTAGGCCTTTAATTAACTGACTAAACCGATTGCTATTGCCCTTTAATCTATCGATATGAAACATGAGCAAATCATATACCGAAAAGCTCGCCAGCCGTATGACATGAAAAAAAAAATTATGTGATTTTCATACATTTTATTCTTGTACATAAATATGATTTCGTATATAAACATAGTTAAGCTATAAATTAGTCTCGGTCTACGGTGTGTTAATTTGTGAAGGCAATTTAAAATGCAATTTGAAAAATAATATTTTACTTACCCATAACAGCATTAAAAAATCTACTTTTACCCTCTTTGTTACCGTACCTGTTTTAAAGGAACAGTAATAACATGCTTTCCAACTTTGTTAATAGCACCGTGCAATTTCTCGTTTAAATTTTTTTTATTCAATGACGACACAGGATTCTAAAACAATTTTCATTTTTAAATTAACCTACTATAATTATATATTTTTAAAACTTAAATAAATTTTCATGTCAACTACAGAACAAAAATATGATTGGGTCGATTGTTTTAGTGGAACTGTAATAAATATAAGTCGAGATGGCCCAGTTGTAAGGACACGTGAATCTTAACCGATGATCGTGAGTTCAAACCCGGCCAAGCACCACTGAATTTCATGTGCTTAATTTGTGATTTATAATACATCTCGTGCTTGACGATGAAGGAAAAAACATCGTGAGGAAACCTGCATGTGTCTAATTTCACTGAAATTCTGTCACATGTGTATTCCACCAACCCGCATTAGAGAAGCGTGGTGGAATTAGCTTCAAAACCTTCTCCTCAAAAAGACGACAAGACGCCTTAGCCCAGCAGTGGGAGATTCCCAGGCTGCTAATAATAAGTGGACTGGCAAGTGTGCCTCCCAATGTTAAATAGTCATCGCTGCCCATAGACTTCGGCATTGTAAGAAATATGAACCATTCCTTACATCGCCAATGCGCCACCGACCTTGGGAACTAAGATGTCCTTTGTGCCTGTAGTTACACTGGCTCACTCACTATTTAAACCGCAACACAATAATAATAAGTATTGCTCCTTAGCTATAGAATATTTCAATTGCAGTTACACATTATATTTACGTATAGAGTTAAAAAAAAAAACAAATCAATAAATTTTTATCATAGCATATTTTATTACAAACGTAAATGTGCATTTAATTTTTAAAGAACGTACCTACCTAAATATTAATACGAACGAAGAGTGAGGCGTGTCAAATTTAAGACTATTGTATGTAATGTAGAGAATACAATTTTTCATAACCTTGTTAGCCATGAAAAATTGAGCATACTTCATATATTCTATTGAATATATTATATCAACGAAGTTGAAAGTAAACAGGATTGTTGCAGGTACTATTAGTAATAGTTAATCGTGTTTTAGCATAATATACATAGCTTTGGAATTATTTGTTGTGTACCAAACTTTAAGGTTTCAGTTTGTAATCAACGGTTATTTTGAGTTATACCACTTTGTATTTTATCATGATTAAACATAATCCTTGTCGATGATGTTGTCTTGTAACTTTATTTGTCTGACAGCGGTGCGTGGTTTAAAATTTAACTATAGTAAAGCTATAGTTAAGCACTTACGTGTTAAGAAATTGTTTTAGTTATTCATAACCCCGTGATTGTTTAATACTAATATAAATAGGAATTTTGAATTTAAACTGTATTCATATGTGTAAGCTTATGTTCATAGATAAAGTTTTAAATTATGGATTTCTTAAAATTGTTAAAACAATACGTCATTAGTAACTATAAAAATAGTATCTATGGTATGTATAAAATATGTTTTTGTTCAATATGGTATTATACGAGTACATATATTTTCTTTAAATACTGTCCGTCCGTGCTCAATTTGTATTTTTAATGCTGACGGCAATTAAAAAAAAGGTATAATGAATCATATATAACATTAAGTACAATCGCCTATGTGGAAGCAGCACTTTATCTCAAATAGCTTCACTATTCAGATTCCTTTTGGCTCCATTAGCTCCCGGCAGGTATAAATGTATTTTGTCCTTATACCTTAGACGATATATTTTAAATAAATTATACTATTGGTATAACAAACTTCATATAACAAAAAAGTGTTGTGATAACCTTCTCCTCAAGAAAGGAGGAAGCTAAGCTGTGAGACATTTATAGAGGCTGTTACTTTTGATAAAAAAGTTTTCTTGCGATAAAATATAGTACTCGTTGATGTGTTTTTCTGATTACACGCGCTTTGCTTTTATTTTTACCTTTTGAGCCGGATAAAGCTTTTCTCGCTCGGTCCGAGCTGGTCGTGAATCACCCAAGCCATCACTCACACGATTTGCAGATTTTGGGCGAAGCTATTATTATTTTAAACATTGAAAATTAAACATAAATAATTATTTTTTGTTGATATTAAAAAGTAAAATAATAATTATATGGAAAAAGATCAGACTAACCGCACCGATATATGACTTTGCTAAATCCTTATTTAGTACTTTTGGTCCTTCATTTTTCTGAAAAAATAAAAAAGCATTTAAACAGTATGTTGCTCGTATAAACTGTTACATAATTTGTTATGCTGTTTAAAAACTACCGTTTGTTCGTTTGGGTTAGTTTTTCCAGATCGTTGCCGTGCGGATGATAAGCGCTGTGGAATGCGGCATTTGGTGTGACACACAATTGCATCTTTTGATTCTGGAATAAAAAATCGAACATTGAATAATCGTTTTAAATGTTATTCGGTTAAATCCAATTAATCTTACACAAGTTTACAGAAAAATAATATGTTTGAAGTACTTAAAAATATTTAAGAAAGTATTAACACCGTAAATATCTTTTGAATGATTTTGTGACGAATGTTATTATTGGTTAACGGTATTGCGCTACGGTGACGCTCATGTACCAGCACGTAGCCCATTTAAACTTCTTTCTAATTCTTACAACATTAGTAAATATAGTAAGACACCTTGTGTTTTCGGATCCCAAGACATCGCCAGCAACATATTACATCACATTAATTATGTTTTAAAAAAAAAAATATATATATATCTATTTATGTAGCCTTTTGTTACTCAAAATTTTATGCTATAATACATTTAAGTTAGCCAAACTAAAGACAAACAGAGAGTTTTGACAATTGTTATGAAGAAAAATACAAAGACAACATTGTCTGCTAGTTTATTTTTTTGTACATCTTGAAAACGATCAAAGAGTATATAAATTTTCGAGTGTCGAAGCTATCATAGACTATAGAGAAGTAGAATACCTATATATTCTTAAACATACAAAAAAAGGATGTTGATATATGTTCTATATTAATGGACTTCAATACCGTTTGACCGATTATCATGAATGTTGGCACATAATATATGTATGTATGTATCACTGCATGATGAATTAACTCCACACCGTTTAACTTCTACATCATATAACCGATCGCCATAACAAACATCGGCCTTTTTTTGCAATAATATATACATATATTCCAAGGTAACCTTCCGAAAACATTAAGATGGTCACTGTGTCTTATCTATACACGAAAGATACATACTGTTTTAAAGTTTTAGGTAGACATTTTAGTCATCAATCTCAGGTAAGATTTATTGTTTAGATGTACAAATTTATTTCTGGTTACGTGGACATATACTCTTAATATATATTCAAAAATATACAACATATAAACATAGCCTATATATATATATGATAAGCTATACCTATCATGATATGATAGTTTCGTATCAATCAGATTATCACAAATTGAGATTTTTTATAAGTTTTTTATTTAAGTTTATTTGTATTACAAGGTATTGTATACAATCCGAACTGTGTGACCGATTCGATTCCTTTTACGGCGCCTAATGGATACTCGATTGGAGTTTCCAGTACCCGTATACCCGCTGAGTTTTTACGTTGAATCTGAATGAATCGTAGAATTATTGCAGTACAATTGAAATACAAACAAAAAGTTTAATGAAGCTCAAGACGAGGAAAGGATGGAAAAACATAATGGAGTCCATTTGTATCACTATTCCCCAGAATAGTAAATATTAAACGTCGATTACGCCAATTTATAATCAATGAAACTGTTTGATTTAAAAAAAATAGTATGTTTTGCATTTTTTGAAAATGGAATATCAATTAGACATTTAACGTTATCAAAATTGCAAACGTTTTCGAATAATAACAATTTTATTCATTTAAATTGCTAATTTTTCAGTGAATGTGTTTATAATGACGACTACAAAACCGCAGAAAGATAAACCACGTATGTGTTGCTTTATTCCTTGTGAGATAATGTCCCCCACTACGGCGTTCGGCGCCCGCCAAGTTTCTGTATCGTACAAAACAAGCAGAAGGATAATATAAGTAATTTAAAAGCTGAGATACATAAAATAATTAAAATATTCTGTTTTCGAACACTACTGACGATTGATGGTACTGTACGAATCGAGCTTTTCGTTTTGGATTTATACATATCTACGTATGTCCTCAATAGATATTAATTAAAATTTGATTAGAAAAAAGTCATTAGACACTAACAGTTTGAAACTATAAATAATAATTAGTAGTGGTTTTAAACATTACTAAAGTAAATTCCATTACTCAAAATTTGGTAAAAATAATATAGCTAATATCCTTTAAAGCTTATTAACTATTAACCACTAGCAGAATGTGTTTTTCCGCAAATACTTAAAAATGTGCCTAAAATTAATCTAAATCTACGCAAAATATTATTATCTACCACAGGAATATGACTCATTGTGTACTCATAGCATTACCAATTATGGGTCTATAACAGATGCTTTAAGCCCGCGCCTAGCGCCACGACCGACGGCCGCGTCTTCAGCTCGAGCCGCCCGCAACGCCATGAACCGTAACCTTGGTCCACCGACACAACGTCAGTCGCCTATGCGATCTCCACCTTCTCCAAGTCCTTCAAAGGTGTGTTCTCCGCAAAAAAAGAGTACTATAAAATATATATATATATATATATATGGGAATATTTTATTAAATTTTTGTGTAAAAAGTTTAAAATTTTAGTATATAATCAGTTTCCTCTAAATAGCCTAAGATAATATTTAATATATCTAAACCATTTAGGGCTCAATTGATACAAAGTAGGTACTTACCGATGAAATCGATGTTTTTTTTAATTTATTGGATAATATAGTTATTTATTACTACAGATTCGAACTGCTGTCACACGTAATTGCCCAAGATCTGATTCAAAATCAGAAATGAAGGTTCGTATACATATTATAAAAATTTACAGTTGTTTAGTTTTTTTTAATTTAAATTTCTTTATTCATTTTTTAGATTAATAGAAATTGTGAGAATGAAGTTCGACCGGTCGTTACGGATTATGATGTAAGTGTTTAAGTGGCTCTTGTAACAGTTCTTCTTACTTATTTGTAATAAAACGTTTTGAAACTTATAGATGATATCTATAAAACAAGTGGTACTGGAACCTGTAAATTTTACAGAAGAGGAAATAGATGTAGAACAAAATCACACGCAACGAGTTAAAGATAATAGTGGTGATGATTTACAATATACTAGCTTGGACTCCTATGGTATGTTTGATATATTAATAATCTTATTTTTTTTATTGCAGAGGTAGGCGGACGTGCATATGGGCCACTTGATGGTAAGTGGTCACCAACGCCCATAGACAATGGCCTTGAAAGAAATGTTAACCATCGCTTACATCGCCAATGCTCCACCAACCTTGGGAACAAAGATGTTATGTCCCTCGTGCTTGTAATTGCACTGGCTAAATCACCCTTCAAACCAGAACAACAATACAAAGTACTGCTGTTTTGCGGTAGAATATCTGATGAGTGCGTGGTACCTACCCAGACGAGCTTGCACAAAGCTCTACCATCGAGTTATTTCTTATTTTCTATCATTTAACATTTATTAAAGTTAACCTTCTTTGGGCTTGATGAAAGTAAAACTAATGTGACGGAATTTGATTAATAAGTTTGAGTAAACCTATTCCGGCGTAAATATGTTTCACTACTGTCACGTGTACAAAGTTGAATGACCCAAAATTTTTATATGAGTCAATTATCGAAATACAAAAATGATCTATTTATTCGGCAGATACGCCTACCGAGCAAGACATTTCTATGGATGTTGTATTAGATTCAGAAACAGGTAAGTATTATATTTCCACAAAAAAAATACAAACGTTTTAGGTACTTATTTTAATTTATTTTGCAAAACATTTACAGAACGCATGAAAAAGCGTCCACAGACACCAGTACAAGATCGACCACAAACTCCAAAAAGTGTTTCTAGTTGCCCTCAAACACCAAAAATACCGAGTCGGCCAAGCACGCCGCTACAATCTACACAACGCCACAGTACTCCAATCAGTCGTCCAAGTACACCGCAACGACTTACACCAACAACAAGACCCAAAACACCGTCCACGCCTTTAAACTCACTGCAGCGTCCACTTACACCAGTTACTTCTCATAATCCCCCACCATCTATAAAAGATGAAGACTATCTAAAATCGTCTTATTTCGCAAAACAAAAGCAATTTCACCGAATGAAAAAAGAACTTGACATAAAACAGGTATTTAAAAAAAAATCGTATTGTATTCTGTATTTACAACTAAATAAATTATCTTTAAATTTTTCTACATATTTTAATATGTTGATGTTTTACATATATTAATAAATAAGGAGACTGAATTGCTTTTTTTCCACTTATCAGGGTGTGCAAATTAAAATGACTAAAAATAATGCCAATATTGTCTTTCTATGTGTGCAAACTTTAGGAGTATCCACTTGGTATTTTTTCATTAAATTAACTTATAAGGACGTACAGGTATATCAGCATGAATACGTTTTTGCATTCGTATTTGTGTAATAAATACATTGACAAAAACCGAAGTAAACCAGTTTGTGCTACCTCTCACATGCCATTTCGTATAAATACCGTTAGAAGTGTCGTCTATATAATATAACGCCAAAACTGCTTTATGTTGATTCGACTGTATTTATGTTGGTGTATTTCAGATTAAGTTAACTTAACTTTTGTTTATTTAGCAAGCAGTATTGGAAGTTTTTGACATTCTTCAAAATTTGCGAGAACAAATGTTACGTGAGGGTATCACTGCTGGTGGTGAAGGACAAAATGAGTTAGTGGTTTTCAATGTGGCGGACTGGGCTCCAAACGAAGTAACGCAACTATGTCGTGATGCAGCTGCTTCCTCTGCTTCCGATGGTGCTCTGGAACTATTTAATGCGACTGTACCAATCGGTACGCTTTTTTTTTATCTATACAAAGCAGTTATTTGTGTGTAAGAGGGGATGCATTTGTCAATGTTGTTAAATTGAAATAAATTTATGTTGGTTATAGATGAAAGTGCGCTGGCAGAAGTGTATTCAAAAGTAGTTAAAATTCCAGCATGTTTTGCTGAGCTATGCCTTCAAGCATTTTCTGCCCGACAGGAGATAATAGATTGGATTAAGACATTAATTAAACAAGACGTATGTAAATTTATAGTACATTAAAAGTAACGTTAATAAGAGACTTGTCTTGCTTACTGTTAATAATTGTTTCTGTATATACATCTAGATTGTCACATCATATCTATGTTTTTTATAAAAGCCTATTTTCAATAGACAAACTAATTGATTAATATATATTTTTTATAACTTTTAACTAAAAAACGTACTTTTAAAGGATTATTATTTTAACTATAATAATAAATGAACTATTCTCATAAAAACAGGACATTGCGAGCAATGAAGCCATGGATAAAATTGCCCAGTATAACTCGCAGGGGCTCGAGCTTTGTGAATCTCTCCGAAATCTCAAAACACAAGCTGATGACGCTTTAGATATAGTTACCTCGCTAACGAAGTATGTTTAAATAGAATATTCTTCACGTATAATATATTCGATTAATTTTCCTTTTAAATCTGTTATAAAATACTAGTTATAACAGTAGTACGAGTTGAATCAAATGATCTATTAATATTTTTACCGACAGGCGAGTATGTAAAGAGCGATCTACTTTAGTTGCGGTTGGTGAAGCATTAGTGCGAGATGTGGCACAATTACGCCAAGATTTAGAAGCCAGCGTTTTGAAAAGTGCATTGCGGGAAAATGATCCTGAAATTTCAAAAGATTTAGAGGTAATAAGTATCTTCAACTTCTGTTTTAAGTAAACAGAAATAAATGACACAAATACAAATTAAACAGTAAAGGACATGGCCAATTTCGGTATAGGCCCCCATACCCCATTGCATAGGTATCGAATTTAATCCCCACCGATAAGTTGTGATGTTTTATATTTGTGAATATTACATATTTAGATGTACTTCTAATTATTAATTCTTATGAATAAAAAATTAATGGAGCCATAAAGATACTTTTATAATATGAAAATTTTATAATATGATTCCTACTCATAAACGCAAATTACTATAAAAAAGGCAAATAAACAATAAACACTATTCTTAATAATCATAAGAATATTTTTATTTTATTAAAGTAATAATTTTGACTGCTCAGGAAACGCGAAGGGAATTAGAAGAAGAGCGTGTTGCGAAATCGGCTCTAAAAGACAAATTAGCAGCAACAGAGTCACAATTACGGCAAACGCGTATACGCCTCTCTAAATTTGACCGCCAGCTCCGCGAATCCGAGGCTAGTATAGCCAGTCTGACCGGCACTGTTAAAGCTCTAGAAGATCAGGTATTAGATTTATTTATATTTATACCATAAGGCTGGATAGTGCATCTAGTTGAAACCGCTAAGCTCGAGAACTGTACGTCTGTTTTTATTACTTGACATTTTAACTCCAAGAGCGGTGCGTTATTATAGTATTTTATTGACTATTGATGCCCGAAATAAATTTAAAAAATAACCCATAAACGACAAGCAATACACATACACATTACCTACATCTATCTCATACCAACTAGATGTAGTATGAGATAGATGTAGGTAATGTGTATACAACGAGTATGTTTATAAAACCTAGTTATTAACATACAAAATCTAAACTATAATAATATGTATAAAACCTATCGATTTGTTTAATACATATTATGCTGTAGCTGCTTATTAAAACAATATATTTTTATTTGGTAAATAATATTTATAATATTATTGTGAAAACTTCAACTTTTCTAAAATTTGCAAGAGTCGACAACGAGAAGTTAAATTAGAAGCAAAGGCAAGAAAATTGAAAGAATCTCTAAAGACAGGTGAAGTAGCCAGTAGCCATCTAGCCCTAGAGCGTGATTCTCTTCAAGCAGAGTAAGTTGTAGTTCATATGTAATAAAGATACCTTAGCAAAATTCGTTTTATTAACAGGACAAAATCGAATGAATAAAATAATAACATGTGTAAATATTCTTACCAGGTTGAATGGTCTAAAAGAACAAATTCAATCAATGACTATGCAACACAAAACAGAGGTACAAGAATTGAATAACAAATTAAAAGAAGTGATGACTGCGCTAGATGAAGAAAGACAATTATCACAAAGAGAAACTGAACAAAAGCAGAATCTCGAACGCTGGCTCAAAGAGAGTCAAAGCATCATTGAAGAATTAAAACCTAAAATTACAGAGCTCGAAAACAGACAAAATCCTGGTATGGAATAAGGAACTTGGGAGCGGGCTACGTTTATTATTTGTACAGTAAAAAAATAATGTTTAATTTTTTTTTTAGATTTACCAACAGAACGGGAAATGGATTTATGGGCTGAACTTCAAGCTACTAAGGACATATTACGAAGTATGGAAGAGGAAATAAAAACATGTAAAACGGAAAAAGTGCGCTTTCTGGAAACTTTTACTAAAATAACGGTGAATAAAAGACGTGTATATTTCTTTAAATTTATTTTCACTATCATAATTAATAAGCATTGTATGAACTTGACTTGAAGCATTGTATGACGGACCAAGCATACTATTATTACGTGTTTGTGACAAATACCTTACTTAATAAATATTTGATTACATTGTGATTTTAAATAGAAATTAAACGACATTGTCTAAAAATATACTTATCGATATAGTTCATTTTAGGAATCTGAGAACAAATTAGGTATGCAACAAAAGTTAACAGCCGAACTTTTAAATAAAGAAGATATAATTGGAAAAATGCAAATTCAAATAAGAGACCTAACAAAAAATAACAAACTTTTGTAAGTGCTCATATTGCAACTTATCCTTTATTCAAACTAAATAATAAATCTTTTAAATTGATTATTTTTCAGTGAACAAAAAGTTAACCAATATGAGCAATATTTCCACGATTTGCAAGCGCACAATCGCGCTTCAGCAAAGTGTCAGGAAACCGAAAATGGTATCAGCTACCAAGATCTTCAAGAGGAGGTACTCATATTACCATTCATAAACTTAACTTTAAAATGGAAGATAATTTATCATTCATTTTATTTACCAGATTATGAGAATGAAAATGAGTCTCTTAGATGCAGTTCATCGTAATGAAGAGTTATCAGAACTTATAATTAAAAAAGATCAGCAACTTGAACATCAGGATAAAACATCGCGTGCCCAGGCAATGGTTATTAAGGTTACTCGCCTGTTTAAACTCGTTGGATTAGATCTAGTTAAAAGTATTTTTTTATTATTAAATATTATTTAAAGTGTGGTATTATCTAGTGTGTTTTTAAAAGCATAACAATACCTAATCATATTTAGATACGCGAGGATCTGATAGATATGCTTAAGGATAAAGAAACTGAACAAAGTCGCGAACTTACCGAATTACAGCAAGATCTCGAGCATCGTATGAAAATTGTAGATGAAGTGAGATTTTTTTTTTAATAATTTCAAGGCGATTAATGTATATTTAATCGAACTATATACATATATCGAAATCGAATCGATTATATATATACAGTGGCGGTCATATAATTAGAAACACTTCTTATGAATAAAGAAAGTATAACTTCAACGTACAAATGTTCGTAAAAAATATATAAATTCAATAATTAATAATCATACAATAATATAGGCACTCAAATAAAAAACTCATTAAATGCATAAAATATAAAACATATCTTACTTTTAATTACAAAATGAGTCATACACATGTAGGAGTTTATTTTCTGTTACTGGCCCCTTGGACGCCTAATTAGAAACATTTAAAAAAAAGCATCCATAGCTCGTTCTTTTATTGAAATTGGAGAATAACATTTCTTTTTCTATTATTTTGGCGGCAATTCAAAATTTAATCTGAATTTTATTTTGTTCAAATGGGCAAAAATAAAATTTGTTACGCGTCAACTAGGCAAATAATTGGTAATTTAGATATAGATCATAAGTGAGCGTACAGAAGAATAGCTAAGCATTTAAATTGTTCTGTTACGAAAGTTTTTAATGTAATTGATCATTATAAAACACATGGGACTGTTGAACATGTTCTTAGAAAGGTTCGGCCAAGAAAAACCTCTCCCAGAGAAGATACGCTAATCGTTCGTGTGGCTAAAAAAGGCCCAAGTAAAGGCTCCAACCAGATTAAAAATGAAGTTTTTACGCCTGATGACCCGAGAAACATCTCGTCAAGACTGATACGCCGAAGATTAGTGGAAGCTAAATTGTTTGGAAGAATCTCTCGAAAGGTACCGCTTCTTACCAAGCAACACCGAGAGAAGCGATTATTATTCGCTAAAAATATGTTAATTGGACGGTACGAGAATGGAAAAAAGTGTTATTTTCAGATGAAACAAAAATTAATATGGTAAATTCCGATGGAAAGTGCTATGTTAGACGTCCTGTAAACAATGCTTTTAATTATAAATACACAAGGAGTATAGTCAAGCACGGTGGCGGTAACATTAAAGTTTGGGGGTAACAAAAAATATCTTAGAGCACACAATGAATCCCTACTCGGACGATCATTTGCCTGTAACCTGGATCTTTCAGCATGACAATGACACACGGCCAATAGCGTCAAATGTTTCCTTAGCAAACAGCGTATATCCGTTTTAGACTGGCCAGCAAATAGTCCGAATTTAAACCCGATAGAAAATCTCTGGTATATTGTTAATAAGAAAGTCTCAAACAAACGTACCACCAGTCAAAACGAACTGTATGAAGCATTTGTTGAAGCATGGAATTCAATCCTCCTAGAAAAATGTATGAAATTGATTGAATCAATGCCGGTTGTTGCAGTGCTGTTATTGAAAATAAGGGATACGCCACTAAATATTAATTATAGCTATTGGTAGGCTGTGGATAGTAGCTATTTCGTAAATAACAATACTAATTACTAATACTTAAAAAAATATTGTTTTTATATTTTTTGTTGTTGTTTCTAATTAGTTGACCATTATTGTTCATACCTTAAAACTGATTTAAATGTTTGTCCGTAATGTAATATTGAAACTGCACTTGTGTAATGGGATTTATATTGTTTTTCTAATAAATGTAATAAATGAGTAAAAAAATAAATGATAAATCGTTGAACATATTGTTGTCCTATTTATTGTTTAATTTCAAAATAAAAACGAATGCGGTGAAGTATCTTACATAATGTCAAGGACCGTTGGTAGTGTTTCTAATTATACGACCACCACTGTATATATTTAATCGAACCCGTTTTAAAGTTCGTATGAGATGAATGGATTGTTTGCCTTAGTATTGTTTTTATTTTACATATTTTTACGCGTCTTACGGTTTAGCCGATAGACCAGACAAAGCTTTAGAATAATCGAAAGCTTAACTTGATATATTCGGTTTATTGTACACATTTATGCAGTATAGTTTTTAAGCTATGTAAAAATTATAACTACTTTAAATAGTAATAAATAATCTTGCCTAACGTATATATCGTATTCAATTTTCTGTAATGTTTTAGGTAAACAAACAAATAGCCGCAAAGGCTGATGAAATTCAAGAGCTGTTTTCGACGTTGGAGAACAAGCAGCAACAGATCCACCGACTGGAAAAGATTGTACTAGCACTAGAGGAACAGCAACGGCGGGCGCAAGCTCAACGCACGCGGCATGAGGAAAAAATCGCAGCTCTCGAGCATGAACTCGCAGCTGGTGGCAATCGACGTGAACGGTACGGTGTAAATTTTACTTGAATTTCAGGTTTTATTTCCCGTAATCCATAAATACTTAAAATTTAATTGAAACTGTTTTAAAAAAATATGTACGAATAACGTTTGTTTCAGGAAATTTTTATTTTTTTAAATCTTGACAGTACCTTTTCAAGATAGTTGATGGATGATTATAATATACTAGACACGCTGATGGCTAGGACAATTTTAAGCAGTGATTACATGGTGCTGATTGTTTCCTTCTTTTAATTTCCTTCAATAAATCTTTTTAAAAAGGTTTGTTATTAAATTAATATTACGATTATTTAAAAAAGAAATATATACCTACCTAATAAGTAAAAGCGACACATCAACAGTGCGTTGCGATGTCCCCTCGCAAAACCTACGAGTTACAACCCTACGACGTCACACAACTGACGCCGTACTGTCCGAATCTGTGATTATGTAGGTCCATTGTATGTAGTAAATAAGTTCTGACTTTTAATATTTCGAATTTTGCGGTCAAGCGCCGCTTTGTATGCGCGAGTCGAGTTACCGGCATAGTGCATATGATTTACGCGCGTACTTTTACGCGTACGATTCGCGCGATGCTTGTGAACGCAAACTATTACGGCCTTATTCATAAACGTTGCTTAGTTACTGTTTAGCTAAACACTGATTTGTCTCTTTCTGTCATTATTGATTTGACATACGAAAGAAGAAGACCAAGTATTGTTTAACTAATCACCAGTTAAATAAAGTTTATGAATAAGGCGGTTAGTGACCAGTACCTCGCTAACTCTTGTATAAATCTGCGCAGAAAAGTTTCGCAGCGGATTCTCCTTTTCTGGACAAACTCTATTTCCGTATTTTTATTTACACAATCAGTTAGTATCTATTTGGTACTAGAGTATATATTTTTACTAGGTCACAAAGACAAAAAATAAAGATTATATAACCAAATAAAAAAGATGGAACGTGTTTTTATTATCCAATCTATACAACAATTAATGATGGTGAATGACAGTGACATATCTTATTTATTTTCTTTAATTAAAATTTTGTTGAGTTGAATGTAGTTCTTTATTTTATTTACTAAATCGTTATTACATCGCCATTTTATGCAATATACAGTACTATAAAATATGAAATGAACATAATTTCCATACCTCTAATATTAGGTAAGAAATTAGTTTTTTTTTTGTTTTTATATAAAATTAGTTGTGTATATGAGGAAAAAATAAAGTGCAAGAATTCATCCTTGAGGGATCTCCATAAGTTGAGGCCAATGTTTTAGAATACATTTATAATTATAATAATAATATATTAATATAAGAGACGTGCTTCCATTAATGAAATTAAAAAGTCAACATCTAAAGTGTCAGCCATTTATATTATTAACACATGCGAAGATAGCACTTCATAATTAACAATTGAAATAGTTAATAATTTTATGGACTAACTTTCTAACACCAAATTTTAACCTGAATTATAACTTTGCTCTAACCACCAAAAAATAAAATAAAAACAAAAAGCGATAATCGATATCACCGCAACATTGTTACTTTATTTTTTAAATTATTCTAATAAGCAATGATATTTCACATTTCTACCGTGTTTATGATATCATCTCGAGTTTGTGATCTTGGAGTTTTTGATTTCAATGGCTTTAACGTATTTATAATATGTTGTTAAGCGGATGATTAAGTAAACAATGCTGTGACCACGGTCGTATACACAGGTCTATCAACAACAGTAGTGGGGGTACGTTGGCTTAATGATGCTGTTCAGTTCAATTTACGGCCACCAGAGGCATGACAATTCGCGTAATAATTATCCCGCACACTTTTTCAAATCCAAACAAAACAGTTAAATAACAAGACAAAAATAACAACAAATCCGCAAAACTCAACAAAACGATATAACAATGATTAAATAACACAATACTTGGGAGAGAAAAATATACGCCGCGTGTCACTCAACCACGTTCGATAGCAACGACGTACAGCGGGCGTTATTGCGAAATAAAAGTTGTAGCACAACCTGGAAATTGGATTTCAGAGAGATTGGTGCAAGACCTGTGTAGACGACCGTGAACTAAACGTTCGCTAATCAATATTTATAAATAAAGCCGTAATTTTCTAATATATCAAATTATCATATTCAGCTTATTCGAATTCAAACGTGATATATGAATTAAATATTTTCTATAAAAACATAAAAAAAGGATTAAATTCAACATTGTAATTATCTAAGACCTTATAGGACATTATCTTTGTCTATTCCACGAAGAAAAAGAGAAAAAACAATGTGATGTTCATGATTTTGACAGGTGTCATCAGTTATGTTCTTGTGCGTGAGTAAATTCTCCTCGTTAAACAATAAACATACGATTAAGTTAGGATTGACGTGTTTATAAAGCGTTAAGTAAATTTATATTTAGGCTACAGCTGTAAGGTCGTGCAACTTTATATTACAAAATGTCTGAAAGAAAAGTTTTAAATGTAAGTACTAACTTACTCATACTATCCTATTATTTAAAACTTTTATCGAGTAACAAGTAAACACAGTTTCCTATGTTTTCAGAAATACTATCCCCCGGATTTTGATCCGTCGAAGATACCTCGTATGAAATTGGCGAAGAACCGTCAGTATACTGTTCGTTTAATGGCTCCTTTCAATATGCGATGTGCTACGTGTGGTGAGTACATTTATAAAGGAAAGAAGTTTAACGCTCGCAAAGAGGATGTAGAGAACGAAGATTACCTTGGGATAAGGATTTATAGATTCTATATAAAAGTAAGTGCAAACAAGTATTGAATATAAAACTATAGTACCCGTCGCTAAATATTGCACATCGACCTTTGAAACTATAATAAGTACTACTAATAAGTATTATTGAGGTATCCAAACTAGTTCTAAATAATAACAAGCCTGTTATAAACAGCATTGATTTTCAAAGGAAACCTTTATATTCATATATTGTAATATATAGGCTTTATTAATTTATCATTGTTCCTTGTCCAACCACAAGAGGTATAAAGACTGACTAATCTATGATATTCAATATGGGTATGACCACTAACTATGTAATTGAAACTTTGGGATTTTGGGACTATTAGCAAATTGCATGAAATATGTAAATCTAATGTTTGTTTATCTTTACTCCTTCTGGAATAGGGTATAGTTTATAAATAAACTATTATTTGGTGGTAGTGCTTTGTGCAAGCTCGTCTGGGTAGGTACCACCCAGTCATCAGATATTCTACTGCAAAACAGCAGTACTCGGTATTGTTGTGTTCCGGTTTGAAGGGTGTGTGAACCAGTGTAATTACCGGCCCAAGGGACATAAAATCTTAGTTCCCAAGGTTGGTGGCGCATTGGCGATGTAAGCGATGCTTAACATTTCTGGTGGTGGATGGTCTTCAATATTTACTTATATATATATAGCAACATGATCAATATTAAGAACATATATATAAATACAAATACAAAATGCATATATTATTTCAGTGTACAAGGTGCCTTCAAGAGATATCATTCAAAACAGACCCAAAAAATACAGACTATGAAATAGAGGCAGGTGCCACTAGAAATTTTATGGCTTTGAAACTTGCCGAGGAACAAGCAAAGAGAGAAGAAGAGGAACAAAAAGAAGAGGAGGCTAATAACCCAATGAAACTGCTTGGTATGTTTGTTTTTTTATATTAATATCACAGCTCTACCCTCACTGTTGGGATTATTAATTGAAATTATGAGTGCATAGCCTTAACTTCATAACATTAGAGTATTCTTGATTATATTTACTGTTTTTCTTCTTAACATTATAATTTTAACATACAATTGTATAACCTATATCTTTTTAATCTAATTTATTGTTTAATATAAAAAAAAACAATAGTGCTGATAACCCATTACCGGTTTAGTGTTCTCTCTGTGGTTAGTGTAGTCAAACACGCAAACTTTACAGTTTCATAATATAAGTTCTTTAGTTATAGGATATGTTAGACGATTTTAAATAAAATTAAATGTTTCAAAAACCTCATGTTATTACATCAATAGTGGTAGTAGTAGTACTTAAATTTCAAAATTATTAAAACGTGTTTGTGTAAATATTCCAGAGTACAGAACAGAACAGTCCCGGCAAGAAATTGAATTGCTAGAAAGCCTTGAAGAGTTAAAGGAACTCAATAGACGGCAGCGCACTGTTGACTATGAAGGTATGCTAAAACAGTTCCAGTCAGAATCTGTTGAAGAAAGGAAAGCCAGAGAAGAAAAAGAAGACAATGAGTTCATAAAGTAAGTTTATTAGATTAGAAGGTTTTACAATATTCTGTTTTTATGACTTCATGAATGAATACCATTGTAATTTATTTTTGTAAAAAAATTATTTGACTTAAATCGTCCTGTGATAGGATAAGGCTTCAATGTAAACACCTGAACTTCACAGTGGAGTTTTGTTCTGTATGTAAGCCAGTTTTCTATACATTAAAAAAATTGAGTGTCTGTGATTTCAAAATAATGCCTCTTTTTAAATTAATATGGCTATTTGCGAGTTACCAAGTTTATTTTAGACTACCTCTGCTACTTAATAATTTAAATATTTTACATGACTAATTGAAATAAGCATTATGTACATATGACCAATGAGGCAGTCGATGTTGCACATAGAACTCTTCTAAAAAACACCACTCTTTAATTTACATTTTCCAATCCCCAGTCAGGCTTTTTGCGTGTAACCTGTCCTAACCTCAAAATGAAAATGAATAATATACATAATGATCATTCCATTTGACTAATTGAAATAAGCATTATGTACATATGACCAATGAGGCAGTCGATGTTGCACATAGAACTCTTCTAAAAAACACCACTCCTTAATTTACATTTTCCAATCCCCAGTCAGGCTTTTTGCGTGTAACCTGTCCTAACCTCAAAATGAAAATGAATAATATACATAATAAGACAAAAAAAGTTTTCTTTAAATGAAATGTTATCTATTATCGATGTATCAAATCTTTTTGAAAGTTACATCATTAGTATGCTATTATTGATGTATTTGACAGAAAAATGTAAACGTCCTCTATTATGTTTTTTTTCTACTGTTTTTTGACTCGATTTCGCTATACTTGGGCATAATCAAAATGGAACTTGAAGTTACATATATACAAAATAAATTATGATAGCTATGTTCCATATGTATGAGCAGCAATATCAACTAACGCCTAAATGAAAAATTATCCTTTTTATGATTTGAACATAGTTTGACACCTGTGGATTTTATTATAAATTGAATTCGAAGTCCTATATATATAATGTGTGGCTTAAGAGCCAAAACGACTGTCAAAAACTTCAGAAACTCGTAAATACCTCAAATCTAGGATTTCAACTTACAACACTCTTACTACTTAATAAATAAATATATTTTTGTGTATCTATCCTAACCGTATTTTTCTGTATGAATAAGACCTATTTCGGAGAAGATACTTAATATGAATTATATAAATAAGTAGACTATTTAGGAATGGATTGCTCATTTCGCACAGACGGTATATGCGTTATGTGATTTTATTTTATTTCAGGTCAGTGAAGTTCAACAATGCACCAAAACATAAAATCGTTGCAGAAGAAATTATAGAAGACGTACAGGATGGCGACGAACCGAAAATAAAAACACCCAAAGTTGAAACATTACCAACAAAGATAGATGAAACTAAAAAAACTAAATCATGGAACCGAAGTATAGGAGTCCTGTCAAAAAAACCAGCTCTAGGTAATCTAGTACGGACGAAGAAAGTGGAAGTAAAGGTTGAAAACGAAACAGCAGATTCTCAAAATCAAAAAGACAATTCTTCAGATGATAAAACATCTGTAAAAAATGTACCGTCAGCATCAGGACTCTCGTTGTTGGCAAACTATTCTGGCAGTGATAGTGATTCGCAGTGAGTGATATTTAAATTGTTTTATTTGATGTGAAATATTGTAATGCATTATTTTATTTTTGATGTTATTTATTGTTATAAATATATGTCAGTAAAAATCAATTCTGAAAACTGAATAAATAAGTTGATAGCACAGTTCTGACTTTCCATTTATCAGGGATTTATTATATGTATTTTTTATTGTATCATTTAAGACATACAACACTAATTATGAATAAAACATATTATTACAGATTCCTAATTCTTATTTACAATATTTAAATGCATATACATAATTTACCAAACATCAAAGAAGTTAGTATGTAACTCCATAAGGAGGAATTACTTCAAGTAATTAATGATCGTGTAATGTGTTATAATTAATACTTTCAATAGTCTAACGTTACAAGGTGGTTTTCTATATAATTTGGAGCATATCAGATAGTTGGTGTTGTCAATATCGATAGTTTATTTACAAGAAAATGAATTTGTATGTATATTTCTTACTTGATATCTGTACTGACATTCGACGATTCGATTTCGACATTCGGCGTGAATACGTAAAAAACGTACGTAGCCAACAATATCAATCCGATTATATATTAGCGATCTAAGGATTGCAATAATTAAAAAAAAGCAGGGCAATATATAATATAACTACTATAGCCATCTTTTTCGTTTTTGATAATGACAAAATGACTGTATAGAACATTTTTATCATTTTTAAAACTGTCCAAATATGTCTACCTTCTGGTGGATTTTTAGAGGCAGATAGGAGAAAAGAATTTAATGACCTTTTTTACAAGCCGATTCTGATCGTAATGCAATGCAATTATAATCATCAAATACTAATATCCCAAAGTGCTGGTCGCTCCCAAACCATAAATATTTAATACGCCGACAAATCTACAATAATATTCCACTTGCAATAGTAAAATTAGTGTAATGTCTTAAGTATGTCGTTCAAAATTAATTAAACATTATTTAGTATCATAAAAATAATGAACGAATTTCAGCCACGGTACTTAATCTCTAAAGACTAGCTATGTGTGCAAGCGATATTATACTGCACAAGGTTTCATTCTAATCCTTCACTGTCATAGTCCGATGAGATGGAACCGACCTCACCTGCGAATTAATGTTGACTGAAAGCTAATTCGATCCACGATTTGCAGCCTTAGAACCTAGATACTTTTTTTTTCACGCAGAGGAAACATTCAGAACCCGGTTCCCTTGGGAGAAGCGGGATATGTGGGATTCTTACCCACTAAATGCGATGTCGCATCCGTGGCCCTCCCGTGCTGTGCTCCGTTCGTAGGTCGGCGGAGCTTTCGTTAGGGGGCGAAGGTAATCTCGCTCCCCCGCACTCCTCACTAGTGCGTACGGCAGCGCGAGGCCACCCCGGCTGCCGTCCTCCTCAGGGCCGTCTGAAAAAGAACACGTGAGGCCCTCCTCGCGCATTCCCGGCCCCAGGGTTACGCATCTTTTAAGCCACGGGCGTCGGGGCTGTTGGAGGGCCGAAACGACGCTGACGTCGTTTTCGCCGAGCAGGATCGGCCCTTTCCCGTTCCCGCTCCGCCGTCTCCTTCTGGACCATGACGTTATCACAGAAGGAGGCCACGTACCTCCACGCCGACTCCTTGCAGAGCATCGCCGACACGATTGCTCGCAAGGAGAGGTCATGTCCGACTTCGCGGACCAGGACCTGCCCCTCCGCGCTCTTCACGGGGCACGCCTACAATGTTTGCTGGGCAGTGACCCGGTTCGCGCCACAGTGGTGGCACATCTCATCATTATTCTCCAAAACAATCGTTACCGGTCATTACCTGCGTAAGTCGGAAGGTGACTACATAAGGAGGAATTACGTCGTACGCACGACGTAATTCGTTTTGCGCGCGTACCTTTCTTCGCAGAGACGCAGCGCCGCAAGAGCCCTCCAGAGTTCCCGCCGTTTCAACGCCTCGAGCGCAGTCTGAGGGGGCGCGCTTAAACTGAATTTAAATACTTGGCAAGGTAGTTATTTAATGTAATGGTGTTGATAAATAAAAAACAGGGGCTAATAATTTATTCTTCGCACATATTACCATTATTACATGAAAGACGTAAGTTGACAAAGGTAATTTAAAAAAAATTCAAAGCAGTTTGCTTTTTGTGTCAGAAATGTCCATACAGAATAGTTCAAGTTGACCTTGAAATTGTACTCTATCTCGTCCAAGAAGTTTAACATATATTTTTTAATAATTTTAAGTCTGTATTCCATAAAGTTGAAGCGTTACATATTACGATAGTACAAACAAAGACTTATTTTTATTCATGTATATTTTTTCTAACAATTTTAAATCTCGTATTGACATCCCTTAAAAACAGACAATAGTGAAAAAACTGAGTAATGACACCATTTGGTATTGGTTAAAAGTCACAATTTAGCAGCGAGTGACACGTTTATAGTAGAAGAAAAACAGATTATAGCCAGACGGTTAACAATCGGCTTAAATCGAAGTCAAACCGACTGAATACCACCGTTCCGCACTTTTTACCGCCCGACCTTCCATTTATAAAGCTGTCAAGTGCATTCATACTATGAAACTCGGCTTTCTCAGCCCGCTCTTCCTCTATTTGTAAACAGGTGAATAACACTGTAATTTTGTTATATTTTTTATATAAATCAACCTAAATTACATTTAATTTCCAATATGAACCGTAGCATAGATATTTATTACAAAATTCCTTTTTAGGCGAGTTTTAAAGCATGTCATCGTAATTCGTCACAGTAACGAGTTCTCGAATGCAAATTATTGAAATTCTAATTAGCCGTACATCAACATTCTGAAGTAAAAATTTAAATTGTTGCAATTTGCAAGCTCTTTATTTCTTATTATACTTAAATGTCTCGTTTCTGATGTCTGTATATAAAATACTTGTTATTGATTGTCATAAATTTTGACGTTAACATCAAAACGTCGAAAGTAGTTTAAAAGAAGAATTTGATCTACTTTTTTATAAATCTCGTAGATACCTGGCCTTTTATGGAATTAATTGATCGGAAGGGGCCGCCCAACGCAAACGGTGGAAAAGAGATTAATCTTGGAATATGTTACTTTTAGTTACTCGTGACGCCATAAAAAGTCATATTTGTCATTTACTATTTTCTGATAATATATTGTTCACTATCCTTAAGTACTTCAAAATAATAGGCGCCTTAATTAACTCTTTATTTTAATTACTAGAGAATGATGAAAATAAGTTGTTCAGATGTAAAATCTGATAAACAGCGGTAATTTAGACTTTATTCTCGTTGTATGTATTCCGTGTGTAAAATAGGATTCTAAAAATAATAAACGTCAAACTTTATGAAAACGAACACGTCGATTTTGTAAACTCGCGATCTCAAAATAGCTGGCCGACATTGAATGGGATTGCATATTGATGAAGAGTAAGTATCCTAATTAATATTATAAAGGCGAAAGTGAATTTATTTGTTTGTGACGCTTTCACGCCTAAACCACTAAGCCGATTTTAAAATTGTTTCAACATTGGAAAGCTACATTATCAGCGAGTAACATTTTCTACATTTTGGCCCCGTATTCCCATGGGAACGGGAATTACGCGGGTGAAACCGTGGGCAAAGGCTATTAATAAAAAAAAAACAATTTATTACTAGCGTTTGTAATATACATAAAATGAACTTTAATACGTTGCAGTAATAATATATATAACATACTTAACTAACTAACAATTTTTCGTCGCAAGTGTAGTTTGACTATGAGTATCGATCCTGCAAATCGATATTCATACAAAAAGCTCACGGTTTTTAGATAAATATGGATTGGATCCCGATTTTTTCGTCGACATAAATATAACTTTTTTCAAAATGTAACGGCTTCGAGCCCCGACACGTTGGAGTTCAGTTCTGAGAAGTAGAGTTGTCGCGGCGCCGCCCTGCGCCTGTGTTCGTTGCTCATCTAATAAATAAAAGGCTGCTTGGGAAATATTATGTTACGTCTCGGGGTGTTTTTTGGGTGAACGCTCGCACCGTGGTCGGGCGCTTTAGCCACTCGAGCCGGTGTAATGAGACAGTCGCTTAAAGAAAATACATAATAGAAAGTATATTTATCTATAATATAATGTGTTTCTTTAAAATATCAAGAATATCCACATGTTTGCATTTAACACTTTCTTCATGTAATTTATTACGTTTAGTGTAATAGTAAATACTAGATACCTAGTGCGTTAAAGACTATATGTATTTGTATGTAATTGTTAATAACCTCAAACTTGATGCATTAAACAAACATTAAATTTAATTCAAATGGTCAGCATTTATTGAACAATTGTCGACACCGGATGCTACTTATGGCCCACATGATTGATTAAAAGCCGCAACTTATTCATCCCATTATAAATAAAGTTGTTAATGGAAGGCGGCTCGCTAGTAATTGGACCTTAAAATTCTTTAACGCACACACACGCACAGCCCTCCGTTTCCTTCTGGTGGGAGGAGAGATTCCCTCCCCGCTATCAAGTTAGGGTAGACCGGTATCATTCAAATAACGTTCAACGATCCTTTCACTTAAAACCTCAGACGTGTATCATACGTTCGCATACGTTTTGTTAATAGCTTATTCTTTCCCAGCGCAAATTTCTTTGTAGATAGTGTTGAAGTATAAGCTTCCCGCATTAATTTGATGAATGAAAGTACCCTGTGAGGTCGTTTATGTGTCCTACTGAATTTCGAAGTCTGACATGCAATAAAATCCCTTAGACTTAAGATGTCCTTTGAAAAGACGCCATTCATAGCTTGCTTATACAACAACATACAACGGTTTTGAACGACCGGTAATTTCAAATTGCTGTCAAATCAAACTACATTATATATGCGAACATTAAAAACATATACTAATGAATGCTGGCAGTAATTGAATGTATGTGTAGGTATAAAAAGAGATTATCTGTATTTTATCGCCGTCGATAAAAAGTATAACTAAATTTTTGTAAGGATTGATGAACTAATGATGTACAGCCAAGACGAGATGATTGTTAGCTATTAATTTATATTTTAAAATATATTATTGTCTGTAATTATTAATTTACGAAAATAAAAAAAACACGAATAAATAGAATTTAATCAGGCAGACTTGTAATGTTGGTCTTTCGTTTCTCTAGTCTAGAAATTTGTTTCATAAAGTAATATTTATTTATTCTTAGTTCTATAAGCAGACTGACAGTTTTTTACCTATATTATTAACATAATTTAGAAGCTACAATGTAACTCTCGAGTTTTATTAAATCAGTTGGAATAAAAGTAATAAACTTAGTTATTTGCCATCATCATTGAATATTCAGTTCGCTATCAGATTTATATAATGTCTGAGAAACTGTCCATTAAAATTATGACAGGCCATCTACATTCCTGAACAACAAAGGCCGACCTACGATTAAAATAACACCTCCTTCGTAGAACGTATACATACATTTTATTTCACAAGGGCCCGTAACGTTTCCGCTGGGGTCCGATGATACCTTTTTTCCGAAGCTTTTGAAAAAACTTGGCGTCCCATTAACAATAAGATCAAAACTAGCCGCACGCTACAATGGCCGGCGAGCGCCAGCCTCCGACCGCTCGACAGACACTTCCAAGAATTGCGCCCTTTTGAAAAATATCCAACTCATCCTGGGCGTGTGAGAGTTGGCGAACTTGCATTCCTGGTGCAGAACCACTGCGCTCGTACATGCAGCGTCTTATTCTGGTATACTGTACACATACTCCACCGGTATTCGAATTAATACACAAAAATACTCATACATATAAACATACTAAACAAAAAAGTTACGTTAATTACGTTTTTTTCAGAAAATCGAATGGCTTTGAAAATCTTGTCTTTGGTCTTAAAATGTAACCAGAAATGATTGTGAAGATAATACTACGCCTACAATACATTATCAAATTCAATTTTAATTGTATAAAATCTAGAAATTTAATTTTATTCAACATCAAATATACTATATTCAAGTAGCCTCTTGTAAGCACTTTTGACTCAACATTTTTAAAGATTCATTTAACTAAATGTAAAGCTATGCCGGTTCGGAATGTAGAATGTACCGAGAAGAATTATCAAGAAAATCAGTAGTTAATTTTTTCAGCAATTAAAAATCGTTTAAGAATCATATGCACTTACATTTATTTTTTCTACAATAAAATCAACGAATACAAAAACATCTAACAGTTATACAGCGTGTAACAAAATTCGTGTCCGACCCGTGAAGTGGTTACTAGTTATCATGTGTCGGTTCTATTTATGTAATAATTTTTAAAATACTAAGCTTTTTTTAATGAAATGATGAAAATTACATGGCAACACAGGTGCGGGCAATAGCGCTCGATAGCTCTTACCTATCGGGTAGCTAAGACACGAGGTCATGACCTCAGTAGTCCACGTTTTTACCACCAACAGTGTCGTTAAACACAATTAATATATTTTTTTAAGTAATTTTTTTGCTTAGTATTTTTAAAATTATATATATATTGCGGTTCTGAAGAGTTTGTATAGTTTAACGAGCAAAAGCCATATAAAACGTATATTCCTTTAACGCGGGGTAACTGCATCGATGGATGTCATGTAATTTTGCTTACAACGAATGATAAAAATACCTGAAACTATTAAGTTTCCTAATAATAGTGTAATAAAATAGTTTCACTATATTTGATCTTCTGAGAAATCAAATAACTTAAAAAAAAAAAAAGAAAAGACAATCTTATCTTTAATTTAATAGTCCTTGTAATTGCAGTTTTGGATTTCAACTTTTAATAACAGCATTTGTTTATGAGGTGCTCTACACAATTGTCATGGAATTTTATTTTGGATATTAATATCAATTTCAATGGCCTGATAGTAACAATGGCCATTATATTTTGAAATATGGTATTGATCTCTTAAAACAATCTCAATCGGACAAAAAAGCATACCGTAATGTACGTCAGTAGATTCTTTATGCTTATAGCATCCATTATGCAATGTGGTTCGTCACAATGTAAGGATTGGTATAAAAACGTTTGACAATAATACAAAAGTAATAAGATTTTGAACATCCATTAGTGAATACCCCCGCATCGCTCCCACGCTCGATTGTCCTTCAGGGTGGTTGATTTACCTTCAACAGCCGTATGTCACGTTTTAAAAAAACACAAATTTTTCTTAATGGCGGTCTAATGTTTAACAGAATTAAGATTTTACGTCCATATTAAAAAAACATAAATATTTTAGTGATACATTTTCTAAATAACCAATTTTTTTTCAAATAAAAGATATTAAAAATTTCAATAATATCTCATTATTCATGTCAATAAAACATCAACCATTAATTTCTGTCCTAGTCATAGTATTTCTAACCTCGGCGAAGTCCTCACCGTCGTCAGACCCCCCGCAAAGGACCACATTTATTTACCACAAATTCCTTTCGTCTACATATTTAGTGTAATTCATAACGAAAACAAATGGATTTAAAGAAAATAAACATTTATAAAGTACGTTGAGTTCTCGATTTTCAAATATTGTTAACAGCTTTTGCTTAAAGCGATCAAATAATAATATGTATACAGTCCAACTATAATTGACTTTTTATTCGTGAGTATGAGAATTTAAGATGTGATGTTTATTGCCCGTATCAAGTATAAACGGTGGCCTCAAAAATTCCAACTGACTATGCAAACACTTGTCGCAGACCGTAAAATTTATAACACAAATATAGGTATAATATAAAATGCCTCGTTCGCCGGGAATGCTGTCTTTAAGTTTTATTTTGCTACGTGTGTGTATGCGTGTACGCATGTAATGGTGACCATGGACGAATCCTTTGTCTTGGTTTGTATCTCTACTTATATATAAATATTTGGATTCATAACATACTTTTATATTTAAAACAGCCCAAAACAATAAATCTTATTTCAAAACAATCTGAAATGTTAATTTCTTATATCTCTTTAATACTTTAAGCTTTCTTATATAACCCAAACAGCTTTACACTCGGTAGCTAATTGAGCTTGAGACATTTGAATCGTCAAATTAATATAAGATTAATTAAAACAAATCTAATCTAATCTATATGTATTCATGAATTATTAAATTTCATTACTCATTAGTGAGCGGTCCGATCACGTCTATTATGTAATGTCATTTTAATTAAATACTGACGCTCCGCTAAACCGGTTATAATTAGTTTTGAATACTTGTAATCCCCTTAAAACTTATAGTTTTATTCGCCATGGTTTTGAATATACCACTTACATATAACATGTTTACTTATACCCATATGATACACCATGCACTGACTATGACAGCGATCGCTTATCACTCACAAGCGCTAGTCTCCTCACCGTCAGACATATGATAACTGCATGGGAAATGCACCATGGGAACTAAGAATTTACAAGGTATAATATAACTATACAAACGATACGACACTACGATTGTTGAACTTTTTTGAATAACAATTTATGCCGTTGCGATAAAAATCACAAATGCATTATATCAAAACCTACATTAAATACCAATATGTGTTTTGCTTCAATATAAATGTATTATAATTATTCACTTTAAAGTATAATTCTAAGTAAAACGAACGACACCATTTAGTTACAATTATCAATATGTATACATTCGTATATGGATTTCCTAATTTAACGATCGGCGACACCAAGTTTCGGAAATGGGCGTAACGTTTTTGTAATCAGCACGTTCCTGAACTTATGCAACCCATATACGGGTGGCGTATCGCTTTCCAACAGCAAACGAGCTGTTATAAATAATATGTAACGTAATAATCACATCGTACTAACCCTACTCACCTAATCGAAATCCCCTAATTTCGCTTCACGAGGCAATTGTAGCGAATTCACGGCACGTGACCGCTATTTGGTGTTACTGCGTCGTCTTTATTATTGCATTCAGCTCATTTGTGCACTCTATTAAGTCATCATAATAAACGATGCGGGTTAGTTGATTAAAGTTTGCTTTATAAACACGCGAAATCATGTCATTTGGATGACTGAAAATTTGTATTTCAGCAATAATAATTTATAAGGGATGTTTCATTGAGACTGTATTGATAAGAGCCGGGAATGCGGCGAGACGGAACATCCGGTCGTCGATGTAGCGATAAACTATTCACATAAACTTAGTCAAACAAATATTAATGACACACCATCGATAAATCAGCTATGAGAAACAAATTATACTTTTGCAACAACGCCTTCTATAAATTAACGAAACTATGTATGATTCTTAAAGTAGTATAAAGGACTGCCATATAATATATATTACAACAAATTAACTCAAAGAAGCACACTCGAATAGAAATTCTATGAGTAAAGTACTCTTAGGGGTTTTTTCGGATGTAAAAATAGAGAATAGACCTCATACTTTTAACAATAGAATACGGATATCTGGCGCCAGCGCGTCGCACTCACAACAAATGCCTAACGGTCGTATTAACCTGCCGTACTGAATTCCCGACAAATTGTATGCGTACCTGCTCTTTGTATTACAGGTATCTACTGTCCATAGTGTTTCTTTTATTGCTTGCATTGCAAACAGAGTGAGAAAAGAACAGGAAGCAATATTATGCTTTAAATTTGTCAATAATCCACAGAATAACACCTTATTTCACGTTGCGCTTTGCCTCTAACTTTGTATTTTATACAGTGTTTTCTTTCGGTTTCCAAAACTTCCCTGCGTTGAATGTCTTTATTTAAAATAACAGTATTAATATTTAGACATTTTATGTAAATTGTAATTTAAAGTATTACAATAACAACTTACAATACGTCTTAGTAGCCAAATAAATATTTTATTAGTCTAAAACCTAATTATCTTTCGTACTTATTAAGCCTATTGTACGCCTCAAACTATCTTTTATAAAATACCTGTGATCATTAATTCAATTTGGTTTTTTGCTTATTAATTGGGCGTCGTAACAAATTACCACCGTGAATTTACTATTCCATCGTCGCTTCATATCCTTTACTTTGTTTATATATTATACTAGAACAACGCGCGGCTTCGCCTGCTTAGAATTCAGACTGTGACAAAAACATTCAAAATCTGTCATTTTAACGTACATAATGAATTAAACATAAAACATATTTCAATTATTACAGAGCAGCGATAGTCTAAAATAAACTGCTTAAAAAAGGTATAATCAAAATATAAAACTAAAATTAGGGAAACCATCAATTATTAAATAACCGTGTTAGTATATTAGCAATTGACTGCCTCGTTGGCCTAGTGGCTAGATATAAGGCCGCAGACCCGGTGGTCCTGGGTTCAATTCCCAGGTCGGGCCAATAAATAGTTATTGGGTTTTTCTGTCAGAAAATTCTCAGTAGCAGCCCGGAGTCTGGAAGTTGGAAGTGTGTACACTCCCGTGCCTCGGAAAGCACGTTAAGCCGTTGGTCCAGCGCCTGAACTCTTTCCGGTCGTGTCGGATTGCCGTCCCATCGGATTATGAGAGCTAAGGAAAAGAGAGTGCACCTGTGTTTGCGCACACATTTGTGCACTATAATATGTCCTGCGCAGTTGGCTAATCTCCCTTGAAATTGGCCGCCGTGACCGAAATCGGTCTGGAGGACCTTATATTAGCAATGTCGTATTTTTTATCATTAGAATCTTTAAACGAAGCATGTTACAAACTTCAGGAGAAAGTGAATTTAACGGTATTTTTACTGGGGGTCTATAGTTTACATAACAATAACTGCATCACATGGTTTGCGTAACCGTGGCAAGCTTTTGTTTCATGTAAAGGCCGTTCTCCGAAACATAAAGTCCTTTTGCATAAGTTGCGCCATATGTCGGGAGCCGTGGGGTAGCGGGTTCGAGGGTGCACATGTGTTTACGCATTCATTCATTGCGGTGCTATTAATGGGTCCATTCAGCATTGTCTTGCACATGCACCGGATATTGCATCTCGCCCCGCCTTCACCGCTTCGCGACAAATTAGCAGAAACGATTATGACGAATTCTGTGCGGCTCATGGCGGACATGTTTTTCTTAACAGCAGTTTTATTTTATTATGGTTTTATTTTATTATAGTAAACGTCTCTGATTTTTATAATTTTTTAAAAATAATAATCTATATATAAACCGCTAAACCAGTTAAGTTTTGTAAACATTTTTTCATATTCTATACAAAATGTCTAGAAAGTAATTTATTTTAAGTCAAATATGTAGAATTTAGGTAAACATAATGTCTTCAGATTCATAAGCCATTTTGACTTGTAAATAAAAAACTAAACAAGCAACATTTTTCAAACTACTTGATTTATAGCCTGTTTTCGTTTTAACCGTAGAATACGGTAAAATGAAATGAAAACCACTTGTATTTGGTAACCTACTGCTACGAATATCGTAGCAAACGTAGCAGTTTGCTACGAATTTGATCTGTGAATCTTAATCTGACGCCTACAGGTATACCTGTAGGCGTCAGATTAAGATTAAGTCGTTTGCTACATAAGATTTTTTTTTAGCCTTTTTAATAACATTTAATTTGACGATAATGTGTTTTTAACAAATAAGTATAAAAAAAAGTCTTCGTTTAAACTAATTTGAATTTCGAAGATTTTTCAAAAGACAGTAGAATTCTAAACAATATACATTACATTGTAACTTAGGAAAAAAGTAAAGTCGTGTGAAATTCCACCTCGTATCACGTCTATCTCTGTCCCATAAATTCCAGCTTAAAATCGGGTACCTTCGGATAACCACCCATTGCGCCGCTTTCAGGCGACTGAGGCGACCGACACTAGAGAGCTGATAATTGACTCGTTCGACTAGTTTGCGTCCGGCCACCCTTTCCATAAATATTTCCCGATCAAATTATAATGCATTCTAAAAAATGCCACGAGCTCAATTCTCGGAAACCTCCGCTTAGGGCGGTTATATTCAAAGTTAGCGACAGAGACAGGTTTATCAGTTGCCTCACAAGTTTGAACGAGAGAGTTGCTGAATGGAATGAGGTTCAGAATAGTCAAAAGGGCGAGCTGTGAGAATTACAAGAAATGGATTTATTTATTGATCTTGCCTGTTCCGTTATAGTGTTATGACTGTTAGTATACAAATGTGATAATTATCTGTTAAGATTGGCAGAGTAGGTAACGAACTCATATTTGAAATCTTTTACAATACATAGTCACTCGGTAACAAATATATAATATATATAAGTAATATAAATTATATTGTTCTACAAAACATTTTAATATATTATTAACATTTTAATATATACCATTTTAATATATAACATTTTAATATATTATTAAAATGTTTTCTAGAACAATATAATTATAATATAATAATCGCGTTTTTTATTAGCAAAGCGATTGATTGTCGTAATAAAATATATAGATTATACAAACTACCAGCTTTTAAATCATGCTTAAACTATCATTCCACAAGTGAAATGTATTACTAGAAAATAATGTACACATAACAAAAAATACCTAAAGACAAACATATTACGTAACAACTTCCTTACACATTTATTTAAACGTACATAAACCATGACTCCAGGCGTAAATTAATTTAATGTCATAAATACATCAAATGAAAGAATGAATGATAACAGAACGTCTCATATAATTGACTCTAATTGGGTTCTGACACTTGATGCGATTCATTGCTATTAATGTATACCATTTCAAATTTTACCGAGGACTTCAAGTTTGACACGTAAGTACATCAAACACGTACACAGATAGGGAAAGGTGGCCTAAAGCGAGTACTGAAAGACCTAAAATTATAATTTTTGGTTGATTATATTAACAGATTTTATTTAATTTGACAGGAGATTTATCAATCTCAAAATAAAACAGCCTTAGTACATTGTCAGCTTGTCAAGAAGCTTATTCGACCACCGTGCTCCAGGCCGGGTGGATATCTTCTGTCACGTCAAATAAAACCTATAACAATCGTAGTAGCAGTAAAGATAAACAAAACTTAGATTTACATATTTTATACGATTTGCTAATAGCTTTTTTATATTATATTGCTACTACATATATACGAAACACATTTCTTGATTAATGTTTATTTATTTATAACATCTTTCCACTTAACAACTTATATCTACATTAATTTTACCTCCAAAGTTCCAATAGCAACTTCGCCGACATTATAAACGCCATTGTGTCACGAATCCATAATGAATACCATAGATTATTCTAGATCTTGATCAGTGATATCACGTCAATTCAATGTCTAAGTTATTTTAACTTAATGTTAGTGAAATAATGTAAGTATATTCTACTAAATATAAATAATGTATTTACATACGTATATAAAATTATACCAAACCAACAAAACTGCATCTCCTTATCCATATGAGTCATATGAAACTCTCATCTCACACATTTATGAACAAGCTTAAGCCTTAGAATAATAACACTTAAATGATCTTTAAAATATCAGAATAAAATATTCATTATAATGTTATCAATTTATTTAATTACATAAAAATTGTTTAGTTTTATTTGGTGTCGTTACATGGTATTCTTGAGATTATCATAAAACTAGGCAGTATTATATTCTATTAAAAAAAAAAAACATTTTAGAAAGGAATTTCTAACCCAAAATGGTATTAAACAAATTTATGATTTGCCAGATGTTGTAATGCCAAATAATATTCCAGGCGTACACTTCTCAAACAATTTAAAAATTACAATTATTTAAATCAATACAGAGCGATGGTATTGTTTTTCTACGAATCAACTGTTTATGTAGACAATGCACCAATTGCTTTGAAAATTTTGGGATTTCTGTTTTTTCCTATTTTGGGTCGTGAGAATGGCTCACGTGCAGCCGACACTCATTAGGTAAACAGTATTTTGACGTGTTTGCCGACGACACAGATAGACATTCAATAACTTAAAAGAATTTCACAGGCTTGTATATTTCTCTTTTCGTAAAACTGGCTAGGTATTACCCCCAAAATATCAAACCTTTTCCTGCGTAAAAATTACTAACGTACTACATATATATTTTTAAATACTGTGTACATTCGTATAAATACAAAACTCATTTTACTTAGTCGAAAAAAACATCCCAATTCTTTTCACGGCAATTATTAAGAAAGCGAGTACGTACATATGTGCTCCTAAACTTTTATAAAGAACCTATAAGTAAATATGTTTTTTTTATACTCGCTTTTATTAAGCATAATATATATCTTTAATGTCAATCATATTTTCGCACGAGTACAATTAAGATCGGAATGAGATATTTATACGTCATAAAATGAGCTTTAGATTGCGCCGATTAATTTGTTGTCGTTTCCCAAGGATGATATCTAATCAGAGATTAACTGGTTATGACGATTGTGGCTGGATATCCCGTACGCGTCTCATGTCTCCTACTTTTTCCGGCTAAATTAAATATTAAAATACAGGAGGGCTTCCTTTAGATAAGACTCAAAGACTTCTCACGGGCGTGGGTGCGCATTCTTTTGATTTCCTGTTCGTTACAATCGACATTGTTTGTCAGGTGAAAGAACTTTTTCAATCAATGATATCTAATATTTGGTACATTTTATATAAGTATAAACTGAACACTATTCACCTAAGATAAAAGACCAGTGCTGTCTTTTTTGTGAGATTTATAATTATGGTTAAAAAACATGTAACAATTATATTATATTATCACATAGTTTAACCCTTGTCTTGTTTGTACTGTGGATGCTCAATGATGATAATATTTATGTTGTTTAAATTATGGTGAGTGGGACAGGCGCAGGCGCAGGGTGGTCGGCGCGGGCGCACCGCTTTGCCACAGCTATGCGTACTGTCAACACCGATCCCATTCCCAACACTACACGGCACACAGTTTTTTTATGCGCACATGTGCGCCGACATACCCAGACCACAACTCATGACAAATATTTAACTTCAATTCTAAAACGCTTACAAGCAAGCCAGCGAGATTGATATAGGTAATAATTAAACGGGTAAGTCAGGTCCAGTTCTAAAAAGTGTATAATTGTGAAATAATTTTGAATTACTTAAGCAGGTATTGGCCTGGGCACATCAACGTCAATAATTATATTAGTACTCAAAATAGCCGAGATGAAAGATACGTTCACGATCATTGGTATGTACGTCTTTCCAAACAAACACGCACTCATCCTTTTAAAATAAAAACACCAAATCAAATCCTTGAAAACCCAAAAACTAAAGATTTGTCAAAACTTGGACATAAAAAAAAATTGAATAAATATTAAACCTGCGAAATTGTAACTGGTAGTTGGTACTTGCAGGACAGGCTTGCCTAGTCCTGGCCACTGTATGTTTTGTGATATTGATATATTTGTGATAATATTTTTTTTATTGTAATTATTTCAATTAATTATTCCACAAAATAGTTTAAAATGTTTTAGTCAATATTCGTTGGAAACTTATAAAGAATACTTTCGAAAGAAAATAAAGTCAACTTTTTGGGTATATATTTTCAGCTATTAAAAGATTTTACTTTAAATGGTATGAGGTTTAACTTAAAGCAAATCTACACTAACTGACTGACTATTAACGCACAACCAAAACTACTAAGTCTAGAAAGCTGATAAATTTAAAATATAGGTTTATTTCGTAAGTTAAGATTGTATTTATGGAAATTTCCACATTAAGAATGGGGAAATGGGAGCTAGCTTCATATAAAAATGAATAAGTATATGACATGACAACAATATTTTATGAAGGCTTTGTTATCGGAATACCTCAACTGTCAAGTCTTTCCACATAAATTAGTTCCTTATCTACCTACCTACCTAATACCTACGGTGTAGCACTAGGTACCAAAAATAAACCAAGTAACGGCGCAATCCATTAATTGACCGGACCCGCCGTGAACGAAAAAAAATTCTATCAGATAAAGCGGGTAAGTGTTTACGGTTTCTCACGGACCTCGACCAACCCTCAATGGCGCCTTGCTGATTGATAGTAGCTTAGCCTACCTTCGCACCTCCTTCGGTGCGAACGATTATGAACTTTAAGATAACAATGCGAGGCATATTTTTCCACCACTTCTCTTATCACACTATTTCAGATATCTTTGGCTTTTCTTATCATAATTTTAAGACTTAGACCCTAATCATAAGGTCGGTTCTTGAATGGCATACAACATTTTATAACGCCCATTCAAAGAATTCTGCACCCTCAGCTATTACCTGTCCGCGGCCACCTCTAAAGAAGTGAACAAAAAAATATTATGTTAATTTCTAATATCAAAGCATTATTCATAGCTGCTATAATAGCTTTGTTATCATTATTGGTAACATTCCCTTGTAATTGTCGGAGGAATGAATTCCCGCCGTCACTTTTTAAAATTTTAATCAATGCCTATTTGTAATAAAAAGAAACAGTTTCATGCTCACCATTGTAATCATAATAACCTGTTAAATTGCATAAAAAGCAAAAAACTTACCTACAATAAAAATTCTGAGAGCAGTTTAATAACAAATAATCGAAAAATCGGAGAATATAATCTTCTTCGAAGTGATTTGGTAACATTAACGGAATATTGGCTGTTCAAAGCAAACGAACACGGCGACTTCGGCATTTTGCAGTTTTGTTGGTACTTAAAATTCTTTTCGTTAATCGACTTATATTCTGCTTCAATTTTTTTAATACGTAAGGTGTGTTTCAATTGAACCAAAACCCGTAACCTTGATATTTTACATAAATACATAATGCCAGCTGAGTAGTATTCTTATCATACAGGACGTAGGGTACGAATTAGTTAACAACGTTGCCCAAACACGATAAGATCTGTTTTAGGTTAACGTTTTGTGAACTTAGCTCTTACGTATGAGTGTCGTTAAGAGCATTTTTGTAGATTTCATAGCGTGTAACGAGGCGTGATGAGGCCCGGGGCCTCCATTGCGGCTCGCCGCGGCCGCTCTGTAATCCCATAGTCGGTGTCGGCTTACGGCGCCTCCTGCAATTATCATATTCCACCTAAACACATAATATTCAACACGCAATTTTAAAAATAACAACTCGCGTCCGGCCCGACCTCCATCGACCCTGATTTATAGCGGGCGCCGAAGCCGCCAAGCCACTGCAAATAATTGCATTCCCGAAGAAAATAACAATAAATGCACATTCGTTGAAAGTCTATTATGGTTAATTTTATCATTGAGGATGATCGAAAATAAAATAGAAATTTACATTAATTACTTCGTTATTCATTACAAAAATATTATTAATCAATTACAGACCATTAATTATTACTTATATTAAAAATGAATAATAATCATTCAGAAAATGGTCCACCTGATGTAATTACCTGTACAATACCGCATAAAACCCGCAATTATGCTAAAATCATTCATTATACCTTTGAAAACCGGTCGTTATATGTAAACGCATCTATTGTGGCGGGCCGGGGTCATGAGCGAATAATCAACAATGAGCATGCCCTTAACGCGCATACAATTTATGAATCAAATGCATGAATGAGCTCGGTCGGCCACGTGTCCACGTTCTCACGCCTTGGCTGTTCTCGACGCACTTTTTATCGCTGCTTCATTTTTTCGAGGCGCTGTGTCGCGTGGGCTACATCTGCGGATCACCACCCCCACGACGCGCGACCTCACATATGGCGTTATCTTCGCTAATCGCTTCATCGTCTAACGAAACGATCATTTTAATATACGTTCTTATCTAACAATGTAATTATGTACTTATTTTGTACATTTTATATCTATGTTCATACAAATTATCAGTGTCGAATGCTTAATTTAATATTTAAATAAACTCTTCAAGTAACAGGTCGAAGAGTTTTTATTCGAAATATCGCGACAAGGAAGTGAATGCCATTAAAAAACTTAAATATTTCGAGCAAAATGGTGTAACGAAGCTGTACGAGTATCAAATAAAAATAGAATAGACGTAGTTAAGACAAGTTTTGTTCGCGCGTGCAAATTGTTCAAATCAACAGTCGCATTCGAGCAGTTAATGGAAGGCGGCATTCTTTTCTTCGCCATTAGTTTAACAAACGGCTGTCACGACTTGGGGTCTCGGCCGCCGGCGAGCCCGCGGCGACTGAACGCACATTCATGTTAACAGCCATAGCTAACAAGGATATATGTACACTACAAATTGCGTACACTTGTTGTTGGAATGCATTTTTTTTATTCTTTAAACGAGATTTAAGTAGTTGCCTTGCAATTTAAAAGTGCACTGTGTCGATACATACTGCCAGAATTATGTGTTCAACATGAATATACTTTGTACTCGAAGTATGTAAAGTATTACGAATCCAAATTATTTTAATTAAATTTCTTTGTAAAGAGTAGATTCTTCTTTATTTAGTATTCAGATAATATAGTAAATATTACGTTAGCGTTTTTAGTTTTGCTAATTTACGCTTGCGGCTGGATCGTGCGCTAAATTGCCAGCTATGAGCTAACACATTACCAAGTGTTGAAATATAACATAAAAGTCATTGAATCAAATCATCTTTAACAACACTCAACGATGGTTTTAATTAAATATTTTAAAAAAAGAGTATCGTAAGATTAGAACACATTCATTTTGTTAAAACTTACCTAACATGTTAATTTATTTGTTAGTTATGAATAATGAATACATAACTTATATCATTATTTTACTATTTATATTTATTTAGATAAATTTATGGAATTTGAAATTCGATCAATTGCTGTTAAAATGTGTTAGCTCATTTATTATGTTATCGATCATAACTTAATAAATACTAAAACAGGATCGATAAGTTATATATTATAGTCAACTAACGGTTGACAAATTAAGCCGGATGCAAAGACCGTTTTCACATCAGCTGATTGAGATTACAACTATATAATTGAAAAGTTATTATGCTAGTAATATGTAATGCGACGCTGCACACTCGGAATGCGTGCATGTTTTTGTCACTAAAAAGTGGGACAATGATTTGATCAAATCGTGATCATTGCACGTTTTCACAATGGAAGCACGTGGAAATTTCACAACTCTCGACCATCAATGGGCGCATTATAAGTATATAGTACATAAAAGATACTTAGTATTGTGAATGTTGTCATAGTGTCTACTATGCTTTTTATATTAAATTATATTAATGTTAAGATAGTGTTTAATGCAATGATATTTTCCCCTGGCTATATTATTTATATGCGGCTTAACTATTTAACTAAATAACAAAAACTCGAATGTAACCCAATCAATGATTTTACTCAAGTGATTTTATATCTACTAAAAGTAAGTACGATTTTTTGCTAGTTGAAACTTTTTAACAAGTAACAAAACATATTTTAAAGACTGTAGTTGACTGTACGCGGTTAGTTTCATAGAATCAATCTGTACGTGAGCGATCTACTCGGAGACTTAAACATTCAATAATATTATTAGAACACGGTTGCTATTTAGTTTTTATATAAAAATTTATATTGAAATAATCGTTGACGTGGAACATTTTAATATATAAACATAAATTAAAAATGTACAAATAAAACTATTAATTTAAAATGATTAAATAAACAACTACTGAAGAAATGTCTATTAAAATATATCGAGCGTAAATAGCTCACTCTAAACAGTCTGAGTGACCAATGGATGAACAATTTAATTAATTGGTACAATCTTTAAATTTTATATTAGAGTTGTGTATGTAACATATGAATTGCGCGTGCAGAAAGGTCGCCCTAGGCATCGGCCGTGGCCTCAGCTTCCTGTGGCGCGAGCGGTCAGACTCAATTAAAACTCATTGCAGGGTCGTGCGAACTGTCCGCGTGCGGCCTGCCCGCCGTCCCCTTGCCCACAGGAAATAGTGCTTGTCTAAGTTGTCTCCGTATTTTCGGTCAATCAACTCTGCTACGCCCCGTTAACTGTTTCATTTTAAATATTAGTTTGTTATTATATCATATTTTTTTAGATTATAAGGTGGATGGACCATGGAAGGCCATGCTCATTTGAAGGCCAACTATTAAAAAGTCTTGGTTATTGTCATGTGATGACAAATTCCTTCTAATCTCACACTAAGATCCATCAAACTTAAGGACACAGACGCGGCGGCGAGCCGCTCGCGTCGCTATTTTGTTGATGAGGTCCCTCGCTTCGTAGACTTTGGTCGTCAACGTTAAAATTGTAATTCGTGCGCACAGCAAAACGTAAGTTTTTAAGTAAATAACCTATTATTATCGTTTTTTTTTTTACTGTGAATTGTCATATAAGGAATTGTTGGAAGACAAAAATAATAATGTGCTTCAGTTTCAATTAAAATATCGGTAGTGTTCCTAGGAAAGCCGGTGGTTCCTTATAAGGCCCATCAAAAATTTTACGGTTGGCCTTGCTAGGGTACACGGGCCTTACTAGGAACATCTACTTACAAACATACAAAACGACGATTAAGGAAAAAAGAAAGTCTACAAATAAGCGAGAACAAAAAAAGTAAAACATAAATACGTGGCTATTATCTTATTAAATATAAAAAAAAGCTTGTGATAGGTGATAATTATTGTTAGTTTGGCCTTCTTAGGAACATTTTGGCCTTACAAAGAACGGACCCATAAGAAAGCCAATTTATTTTTTTATAATTTCAGCCTAAAACGCATTGGAAACCTATTTGATATTGATATAATACTCATTACTATTATTTTTAAATCATTTCCATTAATTTATTCTTAGTTATACCGTGGCATTCAAGGAATGTTCGATGAGCATTTTATAGATAATTGTAATATACTAAACATTTAATGTTTCGTTTAATTGAAAGAGCTTTTTATGTAGTTTTAGTAAAAGCGGATATTTTGATTGTTACAACTCTACTTTTAAGTTGAACGACTAATTTATAATATTGGCCTTGTATGGAGCCCTGTCCCTTGCAAGGCCGTTTGGAAGAGCTTAATAAAACTTAAATTTTACAAGGGATTACATCTAGAATAAAAAAAAGTAATTTATATGTTACACAATAAAACAAAGTATTACTTAATGATTAGTTTCTTTCATTTATCCAGTAAATAAACTAATAAAAACTGTTTATTCGTTAGAGTGGCCTTCCATGGTCCACCCACCTTATAATAACATACAATAAACATACTTCGTAATTGAAAAACTAAATTATTTCAATATCAATGTTAAAGTTAGAATGAGATGCGAACATTTGTTATATGTATTCAATTATCGTTAATGTACATAGTGTTAATCATTAAATTTGTAACGACATTTATGTTCTGTGGCTGTGCTACGTGAATAATTTGAAAAAGCGATAGACACTTGAAAATGTAAAAGATGTTTTAGATATTTTTTAAAAGAAATACATTAACTTTTATATCAAAAATATAATATTTATTCATCCTTGGGAAAGATCTTCATCGAAGCAGTGGCGCCAACAAGTGAATATTTAAGGTGAAACAACACTTAATAGAAGGTCTATTCAGTGTTGTTTAATTAATTACTTTGGTACATTCCACATACTACCATTGATAGTTTTTGCGCGTGCCAGTTGCGATATCTTTATGTACATTATATAAAAAGTCTTTAATGACTTACACTTTTACATTCCATCCCGAATAGGTAATTATTTATCTTTATATTTCATAATGTTGTCTTATATTACGCGTTGACTTTTATGATATCCATTCTGGAATCTTCTGAACAATTTAAAATTAAAATGATTACCAAATATGACTTTTAGTGTTCCGTGATGAACAGCAAAAAATAGCTAAGACCGACTTTTTCGTCCTTCTATCTCATGCGTTTATCCAAATATCTTTAGTACGTAGTAGGTAAGTACTATTATTAATTATCCTGTGCTACCGATCCGAATTGTAAAGTGAAAACGGCAGTACATAATTACACAAAACTTTTAAAATGTATACGTACGTCATAGAATAATAACGCTTAGAAGGATAATGTCATATAAATTTTCGCTCAAAATTGAATCTACTTTAGAATTAATGTCCTACGTAAGTGTCACGTAATTACATTCACCGACACGCACACATACGACCGAATTATGTTGCAGGTGAATAGACATTTCCCCCGTAAAGCGAGGAAATTGATACTATTTGAATTAAGAAATATATTTATTTGCATTTAATTTATTTAATTGTAATATTATTTATTTAATTTTAGCTGTTATTATTATAATTATCTCATTTTTTGTGTTGCTTCTATTTTATGTATAATAACGGCTAATGTTTTATATCTAATTATAAAAAAGTTAAAATATTAATTTTAAATAATAATTAGATTTTTATTATTTAAAACATTAAGCACTCGTGGTAAATACATACCTGACATTTTTATTTTAATGACGTCTTTTGTTTACAAATTATTTTTATGTTTTGATGAATGAATTTACCTAAAATTATAAGTTGCCAGTTGCCAAATACAACTAACGTGTGAAATATGATTTTCTTTTCCTTATTTTTTTTATGAGTAGCGTTGTGACACCCTTTTACAATACGGTAAGTCATTTTTTAATAAATTGCGCGAGATGTTTACTATGACACTTTATCGTGACGGCTGACGTGACGTCAAATGTATTGAACCTATTTGGGTGAAATTGAATGACTTCAATTCGCTTGGGCCTACACTCCTTGTAAGCGTTATTATTCTATGGTATACGTTATTTATTTTAATGGCGTTTAATACTGTTTGGCATATTAATATTATTTTTTTCAATCACATACATGGTTACTATGTTTTAACAATCTATTAAAGATAGTTATCCTATCGGACTATAATTCTGTAAAAAATTTGTAAGTCTACAAATGTTACATAAAAAAAGTTTGTGTTTCTACAAAGCGTCCGGATCAACAATTTTCTCTCGGACTATCTCAAAAATTTTCAAATTAATCATAGCTGCAAATTATGCCTTGCCAAATGCGAACCATACAAAAACTGTATAATATAATCATCTATCTACGAAACACGAGGTATAGTTTCATAATCAAAAGACCAATCAATCGAGTATTTAGCTGATTTAAAAACAGTGTAATATTTTTGTTCCAAATGTTATGGTAAGCAAATATTCTGAACCATGCCAACGTTTAATTCAATGAAATATATATAAGTACGAGTACATTATTTTACATCATTAGTTTTTACATCAGGGTATCCACTTTGTTTTATTTCAGCCACAATACAAACTAGATACCAAAACGTTAAGTTGGTTTTTGAATTCTAACAATAGGGATATTATTGCAAATTTCTCATACATTAATTACTAGTAACTGTATTAATGAATTGTAAATGAATATTTAATATTTTAAAGCTGAACTTACTGAACTCGAACGGCACATAATTTTATTTATTCGCCATTCGATATTTAAGCAAAAATAGAATAAAAGATTAACGTTTACGATTTGTACAGTAGCTATTTTCAATTTTTATTTATATAAGTATATTTAAGGCTTTAATGTAAATAACTGTAATAAAAAAAAGATTAACAATTTTATTTAAGATTTTAATCAATATACTTACATTAAAATGCATTTAGCACTTTTTCAATTTTTATCTTTGATAAAATTATAATATAAATATTTGATAATCTTGCTTCGTTACCATATACACCGATGAAATATTTTATAAACAGCTGAATATAATATATTGTAACAATACTTTTTACCTAATCAGTGCAATAATTCTGCTTCGCGATCAAAATCCAATATGTAATCAATATATTGGAAATGTTTTTATTATTGACGCAAGCGCATTGTTTTATCTTTATTACTTAATACATTGTAACCTTTGTAACCTCCCCCTAGTTTATAGATAAAACTGCCACTACATTATTATATTGTAATGAGTATCCTAGGCTGTTGCGTAACCGAAGAATTCAAATATATTTAAAAAGATAAAGAGATGTGTCTTCAGCGAAAAATGAATTAAATATTTATTCTTCGTTTACCCGTAACAACAGCAAGTCTTCAAATACTACTGAAACTGAAAACCTCTTCAATTTATATGTATGTAGTATAAATATGAATGTGGTATTTCGCGAACATAATAATCCAATCCAATCATAGTACCTAAATAGTATTTATACAGTCAGCCAGACAGACTATGAATGACTTTCAATGTACATTTTTAATCTGTAAAATAACCAAGACATGGACTTTGGAAGACCTTTGTTTCGTTACGTAGGAGTAAAGCCCACTAAGAAAGATTCTATGAAATATTTATTATTATACATTAAGCGATTATTTTAATTAAGCAAAATAAATATGGTTAAGTATATACGTTTATAGGGATGACTTAGGAGAGATAGTTTTTGACGTGCGTTAATTAATGTCATTAATAGCGCAGTGAACCATTATCTCGCCGAAAACGTTGACATAAGTTAAATATTTTAAGTATATAATTAAGGATATGCCATAAATAATTTACTAAAGCCTGTTCGAAAACGGCAGTAAAATGTGATTTGAGCATATTATTCATTTGATTTTGCGATTAGCGCTCTTAGAAAAACCAACGTACTTTTACGAAAGATGAGATACCTAAATATATATAGGATGTAAAATAAAACAAAAATTTTTTTATGAAAGTGCGCGAATTGTTGAAAGTGAATACGTAGAAACGTCGTAGTGAGGCCCCAATTCTTCATTCTATCTACTACGACTTCAAGGCCCGCGAGTCATTGGCATGCCCTCACTCAAGGCGATTTCGTCCGCCAAACGCGAAATGACGTTTTATACCCACATCGAGTTACTGGATACTTATATTACCAAGCGATTGAAATACATATGCATACGTAATATATAATTCAAAACTTAAATTATTTACTTAATAAGGAAAAAACAATAATAGCAATAGTAAATACGTATTAGGTACTTAACTCATACTATTAATAAGTACCTATTTAATGAGTGATGTAAAAAATGTATATGAGCTTTATATAATTGAGTTTTAAATAAATTTATTTTCAAAATTAATTAATAAACTCAGCGTCAAAAAAATCGCACCTTTTGGTATTTTGACTTCAAGCAACTATAAACCCTATTTCATCTATGGTAAGGTATAAGTGTGGGGCCTCATTTTAAAGGTTATTAAATCCTTTAAATAATAAAACTGTGATAGTGATTACTAAGCATATAAAAAACATTTTTCATGAAAAAAGGAAAAACACGCCAAAATTACTTAATTTAATTAATCTAAAAACATAACAAAATTAAAAATACAGTAAAGCAAATTCTTAAAACTAAACTTAGTACCTAGTGTACCTCCCTTAGCCCTAATTACAGCCTCCATGCGATCCTTCATTGACCTCACCAACATCACGATGCGTTCTTGAGGAATGTCACTCCACTCCTCGATGACGGTGTCCCGAAGCTGTTCAAGGGTGGCACGGGCAGTATCACGAGATCGCACCCGGCGTTTCAGATCATCCCAAAGGTGCTCTATGGGATTCAGGTCAGGCCTTCTCGCTGGCCACTGCATCACGGGGATCCCAACCTGATTCAGGTAGTCCCGAACAATGATTGTCGTATGGGAGCGGGCGTTGTCGTGCATGAATGTGAATTCAGGCCCGACAAAACCAGCATACGGGACCACATGGTCCTCCAGTATCTCTGTGATGTACCGATGAGAAGTCAGGGACCCCTGGCCACGTGCACATCCAGTGCAGGAGACGCACACAAGGTCGGTTTTTCCTTGGATTGAAATTCCGCCCCAGAACATGCAGGATCCTCCTCTGTAGCTGACGGTTTCTTCAAAGCAGGCCTGTGAGTACCGTTCCCCCTGCCTCCTGTACACTCTTCTACGCCTATCATTGCAGAAAAGGCATACCCTAGTCTCGTCGGAGAAGAGGACAGACTTCCATTGGTCGAACGTCCAATCCACGTGGTCTCGGGCAAACTGAAGTCTGACTCGCCTATGCTCTGCTGTCAATTTGGGGCCAGTAGCAGCCCTACGGGCCTGGATTTTCTTCTCTCGCAGCCTTCTTCTTATTGTGGAGACGCTCACCGACGTCCTCCGAGCTGTTCGGAGCTGCTGTTGCAGCTCAACAGCGTTGGAGAATCGGTTACGCAAAGACGTCGACACAATATAGCGGTCGCCTCTGTCGGAAGTGCAACGTCGTCTTCCGGATCCATGCTTCCTGATGTAGCCTCCAGTCTCCTGGAACCGCTGGGATACTCGTTTCACCCGGAAACGGCTTATGTTGAGTTGTCGAGCAATATCAACTTGGCGTAGTCCTGATGGCAGTAGTGCTACCACTTGAGCTGCTTCTTCTGCCGTGGTTTCCATTTTTCAGGGTTTTTTCTTACTGGAGCTGTTCAGGTGTGACTTCTGTGATGTCTGGTTAGGTAATGACCCATAATTAATTTTTACCCCCCCTTTTATTCGTGTCCAAGGTGGCACAAGTAGTGAGTCCTCTAATGAGCTTTTCAGTACTTTTTTTTTAAAGACCCTAACGTTTCGTCATTATTGTTTTTACAGAAAAGAACGATACGCGTTTTTAAAGTGTGTTAATTGTGCTTTCAAATGATATTAATTTTGGTAGGGTACAATAAATAAGTTAAGAGTATTATTCGCTTGAAGTCAAAATTTCAAAAGGTGCGATTTTTTTGACGCCGAGTGTATATTTTGAGACTATAATATCATTTAATGAATTTTAACGTAGTTTTAAATAATATCTATTGTATTGTAAACCTAAATTATTATTTAATATGGTTATGTGTATGCGAAAAATTCAGTTGGGTTTAAGAAATAAGTACATAAACAAAAGTAGGATAATGATTTTTCCGTACCCAGATAAAACTTATCACCCTCATGCTTTTTCCCGCTTAGCTGTAATTAGTTTACATTATTTATCTGTTAAATCAGATTTAAAAGATAAATAATTAAATCTATTGAACAGAAGGATAACATATTGATAAAAAAGAAAACTGAAAACGACAAAATAGAAGGAAAATATATTGAACAGAATATATATATAAACGAACCGAATGGTTTCATATGCATTCATATGCAATAATAAATAATGAATGGTATTGCTGCGTAGAATCAAGAATTACATAAAATATTTTTTATCGTTCATTAGTGAATTTGAACCATCTAGGCGATCAGTCGAGGTACTACTGATGTTGATCGATGCTTGGATAATTGTCTACCAGACAACAGATAAATGTTAGTGTGTAAAAAACGATATTCACGTTCCTGTTTATGAGTATTGCCTCCGACTCCGAATATTAGAATGTGGAATTTATTACACGTTCGTTATTTGCATTTATTTGATATATTTTTTGAATAAAATAATTAATATAAAAATAAAAACATCGTTAATCAATACCCGTAATCATTTGGATCTATCGAATATCCGTAAAAAAAATGGTATCTATAAGCGAACCTGATAAAAATTTCTGAACCTTTTATAAGGTTTAATCTTTATAGATATAATCTATATAGATATCCAGTAGTATAGATACATCCAGACACGAATTGCCATACCTTAACAATCCTACATAAAGTCACATCTCAACTTGCAGATATAAAGTATTACTTTTCGAAAAATTCTTTGATACCTTCATATTTAGATATCTGTCTTCATGTACTGGAGACAATTCTACTAATTTATAACGGTTACATGTTCCCGATAGTATTCTATCTTTGATCGAAAGGCAACTAGATCTTTGTGTTAGTCGAATAGAAAAACGGTTAAACGGCAACGATTACGTTTCTATTCGATTGCGATAAAGTGATAAATTTTGCATTAAATTCATGATTATGATATTGTAACCAAGTGTTACACATATCATTTGTAATTGCAATGAGCTCGAGGAAAAATGTATTTTATATATATTTATAAAATTACAATGTATTCACATAACTATATTGTTCTCATTTAATTTTTCACTCATTGTATTGCCATACCAAATAATTGTTGCACGTTTTTTTTTTTTTTTAATTATTATTTATTGTGAAAAGAAATACCGATCACAAACTTATACTTAAATAGTAAACGTGCCTACCTTCGTAAGGTAAATTTGGATAAAAATAGGTATAGGTAAATAGTATTTTGTTTAATCGATACTTACTTTTTATTTTATCAATATTGTTTTACATAGGTAACAGGCTTTTTTATTTAAAATATACTGTTCTTTTACACGTTGTAACTGTTAAATTAATTTAAATTGATACAGAAAAAGCATGCTCAAAGTTAAGCAAAGTCGCACAGCAATATTATGTTTAAAATAATAAATAATGATTTATAACTAGTAAACACTAAATTATATACCGCATTATAATTATTTAATTTTCGCTTAAAGCCGATGTAAAAAGCTCCTCGTTAAAATAGACACAATTATGAGTTATTGTGTGAATGTGTATTTCAAATTTTTAAATTACACGGATCGGCTTAGTGGGGAACAACAGGGATCCCTGCGCACAGGACTCGGAGGCCCGATAAGAACACAGCGGGTGTTCCTTAAATAGAGGCCATTCGACGAACCGATACAAACTGGTTTTATTAGTATATCGACGTCTGAGGCGCCGAAACCGAAATAAGGCGCTCCGTCAGACGCCTAAACAAATTTTATAGGATTTACTTATCTTAACTTACTGTTTACTAAAATTTTATGAATGGGATTTTAGAGTGGTTTGAATTCGATAACATTAAAACTTGTAGGAATTCATTCCTATTCGAAAATAAATTGCGGCTAAAAAAACTGAAACAGACAAAAATGCCGATAGGCATCTATAAGAATAAAGTAGACATGACGTTACCTAAGACGTATTCAATGAATTTAACCTGAGTAGTGTCCTATTTATTAGTAAACTAGTTACGTGCTCATGATGTCCTAAGCGTGGTGTATAACTATTTTTTAACGTTTATCAAAAATCTTTTTAGTAAGCATCTGCCGAAATGTTGTTTGATGCCAGATAATCTATCGGGTTCAGGGTCAATCGCTGGAGGCGAATTAACCATATAACCATCATCTGCTCGTGTAATTTTGTTTTGCATGTAACATATGAGCTAGTTATAAAATAATTATATTTAATATTTTTTACTATTGGAACATTGAACTTTATCACGTGGCTTGCAATTGGCCATGTGTGCCTGTATTACTTAATTATTAATTGTATGTTCCAATGGTTTGAAGTTTAGGACATATCAACAATTTCTATTTTTATTAATATAATGTTATTTTTATGCTATATTGCAAACTGATATCACACCTCATCAAGGACAAAGAGTCCAACAATTGATTTTCAAGGTGCTTCACGCCTACATTTTGGTAGAAAGTATCTATCTTGACATAGCACGCTTTATTTATAAATATATACATACGTATATGAAATGATCAAGTATTAACAAAGTAAAAGTTTATATTCATAATAACAAGTAAATATAATAGGTAAATAAACCGTCCAGGTATGTGCTTATATATACTTAAATATCAAGCGTTGACTTGTTATTATCATAGATTGTTTTAAAATATGATTACTGGAAAAACCCCTGTTCTCGATATAGTTACAATGTAAAACGAGTACCTTGGTACATATTGTATTGTATTTTACTTAGCGTCACTGTAATATGGTTATAGTTTTGCTTAGGAATGATGATGATCGTTGATGAACGTTCATATAAGCAGTCAATGTTAAAATTGTTATTTTTGTTAATTTTGGTCGATTCAGAGTCAAGCTTCTTACAACAATCTGTTTCTTTTAGGCAGTCTTAAATATTGATAAGATATTAAAAATATCAATGATACACTCCATTCTTGTAAAAGACGTATTTAATATTTATTTCTTTAACTATGACCAGAAGACTATACTGCTATTTTAAATTAAAAATATTTCTTGACATATCTAGTAAAGAGATGAAAGCTATTCAGTGTTGTAATATTAAAACTTATAGGTCATAATATTGTTACTAGTATTACGTGAAACATCGAGTACGATTCAATACATTGATAGACCCAGGATGCTGTATTTTTATGATTACGATACGACTTATGAATAACTTATGTAAAATACATGATATAATCAATATTATTTTCAAGGTTAACATTTATATGACAGCACACTTTGAATATGTGATCATTAATTTCCGGACCTCTCGATACTTACGGAGGAAGGATAAATGTTAAAAACAAGCTACACATTTATTTAAAACGGTATATCAGTAATGAACACATTCGTGAGGTGTATCACAGCGCTAATGTGGATGATGTTTTAAAGGATTCATCGGCAGAGGAATGATTTGCCTAATTGGAAAGTGACCGGTATACCAACATAAATTATTTTTCAATCTGTACCTAATTCATTAATTTTTTTTTTAAACGTTCGCCTCACGATTCTAGGCCTTTGTTTTTTGAATTTGGATTAAGGTTACGAATAAACGTTTTATAAATCTTTTTAGGAAATTATTTTAGTTTAGAAAGATCAAGCTTTATCATTTTGTGAGCTAGTGTCATACAATTAAATCCATGGCAAGTTTTATATAATAGTCGTTGACTATATATTTTTCAAATAAAAATAGCATTCCTTAAAAATATCCGGAATCCATGTTAAATTATACATTCTGTATCTGTTACATAATATTTGCCACAGGTACAATGACACAATTATTAGCACATTAAACTTGTAAAAAAATTGAATTATTACGACAGCGTTAAACTGAGTAACAAATTATTTATAAGCGGCGTGAAGTAACAAAAGCTTTCGAACTAAACATGAACTTAATGAGAACGTTGATCAGACAATAAACAGAGACAAATCTTTGGTCCGTTCCCACGGGGCGGGTGCCCGCAGTCATTCCGGTTTTCGCCAACTTGTATGTTTGTTGTCAAATTAATCTGAATTCACTTAGTATGCGCTAACCGACCAGTCGAGCAACTATTCATTCATAGCCCGAGGAATGCTAGATCGCTCGTGGATCGCCTCGACCGACCTTCGCCGCTTCTCGGCTCACAAAAAGTGTGTGAGCCTTCGAGCCTCGCGCACAACTATGTTGAAGTACCAGAATCCGATATTTGCTTGAAGCCATACCGTGTCTCCCATGCGATAAAACCATGCTTTAATTCACTTATTGTATAGCCAACATCGAAGTTTTTGTCCCACATGGTATATGAAGTTCGCAGATCGTCTCGATGAATGAACGGTTATGAATAAATTAATGAAAAAAATGTGCATTGCCAGACGTCGCCAGTAATAGCGTGTATAAACTGAATCATTTCTCAGGATACCTGAGAATAAAGAAGACCTAAAAAAATATGTTGAGTACTTAGAGCTTTATTGATAAAATAGAAAACTGTCATAGTAAACAACGGAACTGGAAGTTCGTTTTATGAACTGGCCATGGGAGATATTGAGATCACAGCGAGGCCATGTGAAATATCTTAAACCTCAGATTTAATTGATTTGTTAATATGAAATAGATTACGCTGTTTGATTGTATTTGCTTAAATTCTTGCGTTCTCATTGAGCGCCGGATGGCTGATGTCAATGACCTCATTATATGCGCGCTGTTACGGAATTTTAATTGTATCTATATATTTACTTATCTACAAATTTGTAACCAATGTATAGATAATCGTTACGTGTATATTTCACTGCTAGCTTAGCCGAATAGAAGATAACAAGTTATCCAAGTACATTGTTCAGTTCGGTAATTTCAAAGTTTAACTTATAATACTTTATAATTTAATCTATTGCCTTATTATATTAGAAAAAATTATAAAAAGGGTATGTAAATAAAAGTGTTGGATTATATTGCAGTTCTGCTGAAACCCATCGGCACCTCCAAAGTGACGTCAGACCGCGTCCGAGTCCACGCCCGCGCCATCCAAGGACAGTAAACATTTATCAGGTCAACGCTCGCTACCGTCTCTAGTCGTTTTTTTCCGATTCGGCCCTGACGACCGAACTGCCAAAAACGTCGTAGTTGAATGAGGCCCGCTAAATGAATTTACTTACCGCAACGCCAACCACGTCTTCCTCATGTTTTTTTACGTCTACTTTCAAGGAAGTAATCTTCACAGCTCAATTTATAAAAGTATCTTCTACGTTCTATACTTTTTTAACAATTCTTATATTAACGGTACAGTTCAAATACTTTATCATTGATTCGGATCAATTAATTTTGATATTTTTTCATATGCTTACAATGTACATAAAATAATCACATTAATTGCTTAATACCTATTTCCTATATTATTAAATATCAACAGCTGATATAGAACATTCAAAAAAGATAGATCGCTTCTTTAGTCATTTTTAAATTTAAATAAAATCGTATGTTTTCTTGAATTCAAGAACCGTTGAAGACCTCCCAGCAATGTCAACGGAAACAATATTAAGGCTGTATCCTGTTAGACGTTACGTTTCGTGTTAACATGTTGAAAGGTCTGACATAACCGTCACACAGTCCACACTGCACACTGCAGAACATGTAAGCTGACACATTATTAGAGAACATAAATTAATGAATATGGTAGAATCTGATTATATTAAATATATTATAATTTTAATATTCTAACTAAAAATAACTTTCATAGATTTCATAGTTAATCTGTAACTAATCAGTTATATTGATATAATTTGATCCCACGTTGTGAAGTTAAAGGTTAAAATAAGACTTCCATAAAATATTATTGTTATTATAAAATCTTTAGTTATAGCATCAAAAAAAAAATTTCATAACAATATGGAATAAATAAATATAACAATATAGAATAAGCAAATAACGTTTCTAGAGTTTAAAGATTTAAATAATCGCAGCACAGTAGTGAAGATGTACTTACATACATTATCTAACGACAAAAATATATATAAGATAAGTCATACGAGGCAGTCATTATGTATAATAAAAAAAAATATATTTTGTAATTACTGAAAAATTTGCATATTTTCCTTTCAACTTGATAAACTACCTTCACCAAATGTTTATTGGCGTAGCTCTACTCTTATCATACCCACAATTTTATAAAAGAGGACAAAATTATGAAAACTTATCATTTCCTTAACCTAAGATTCTGATACAAAGGTATAGTCTTTTAACAATGCAAAAGTTTTTTAAGAAACAGAAAGTTCATAGTTACTACATTTTGTCTGCCGCTAGTGATGGTGCTCAAGCAATAATATGACGTAATTGAAGTCTCATAGACATAGCGTATTCAAACAAGTAGACATTGTATTATTAATAAGTCAGCATTCAGTTGTAAAATATAATTAACATCTAGATACATACATCGGTTCATAACGTTATTAAAGCAATCAATAAGATTAGAAGCAATTCATTGAAGGACCGATTACTTGGTAAATTTTGTAATGAAAATAATGAAGATTAGAATCTCTGCATAGAAGTACATTGGTCCTCGAACAATGTTAATAATACTGGTAAGCTTATGTATTAAGGTATAACATTATAAGTAGCGTTAACTAAAAAGTCTCATGAGTTATTTGAATAATCTGATGAAGCGTTTTACTAATCTATTAAACTCATTACTGGACTTACCTGAAAATAGAGACAAAAAATTGCGCGAAAACCTCGCGCGATTACATCAAATAATATCGCTTATCGATAGGTCTGGATAAAATATTTAATCAGTCAATTTATAATTGTAAGTCGATAAGTTGAATTTAAATATAACAAAATAACGTCATAATTACTTTTGCATGTATCTTCTTCTATTTAAATCGGATCTAGTAAATGGTTTTATTATCGTCTATATGTGCATATTATATCGATAGTCTGACCGTGGCATCCGTGAGGCTAATTTAGTAGTAGTAGTAGAATACACATCACTGAACGTGACGATTTTCAATTGATATTAACTAAACTGAAAACAAACATTTTATGATATTTATTCAAAAGAATAAGTAAGCGGTCAAATGGGCCACCTGATTGTAAGTGAGAAAAACTCATCACCGTATTGTTTTATTCAATCCACCAGCCTGAACACCTTTTTTTATTATTAATTATGCATTTGTTAAAATAAATTATAAGGCAATTGCAAAAAATTTTTAAAAGATAACCTTTAGATTACCAATGTGGTGCAGGTGGACCCCCAGAGGTCCACGGGAGAGTCGAAGGGGTCCACGATGACGTGATAAAAAAATGGGGGTCCACCGTGCATAAGCAGGGGTCCACGGGGGCGTCGGAGCGTCACGGTAGCATGCGCAAGCGATCCCGTGGCGCTCCCGTTAAGACGGGAAGGGTACCGCTGGGTTTTTAGTGGATATTCCGATGACCGAGGCACACTCGGTGCCTTGGACATATGGCGAGCCCCACATACCCCCCCCCCCCACTGTTCCCGTGGGGGGAAACGCATAACGAGTTTTCCCAGCGTCAAAAAAAAAAAAAAGGTGTACACGGGGGAAACGTTGAAAAAAAAGGTCAGCGACTCAAAGAAGGGAATATTTTACATATTGTTGCCCATTATTTGTATTTGGCCAGACCCGACTTCGTACTGGTGAAATAAAGAATTTAATATTTTATTTGTTAAAAAAAATCCTGGAATCAGATCGCTGAGTCTCCTACCGGGGGGTGTCTAGTTATTTAGAATGAACTAAAAGATGATAGAATGGACTCACTCACTGGAAATACGCAGAAAAAAATCATCAAAATCGGCCCAGCCGCTGAGGAACGCTTAGTGACATCAATTCACACGTACAGAAGAATTATTTATAATATTAAAATAAATAAATGATCCATAAAAGCTTGGAAACCTAAGCATTAGACCAACGAGCAATCGTTAACGAAACTCGTGAATCGACACAAAATAATATTTGTAATGGAGTCTTAATTTCAGATCTTCAACGCCAGATTATCGCCTCTAGCTCCGGTAGCGTTGACGCATTTTGATTTAATCTCAGTTATATATTCGGTGACATTATTTACCATGCGGACAGGTATTCTTACACATTCTTACGACGATGATATTCCACAATCCGATGCCTGCATCTTTCACGATAAAAATAGCCTGATGAAATATTAATCTTTCATTTCAAAGTTTTTTATATATTTTTTTTATATATTACATAGGTATGCTTAATAAAAAAAACGCAAAGAGAAATTAGTTTAACTTATGATTAATCTACATCGTAACATACATGTAACATATTGCCGTGTAGAGCTAAAATAAAAGCTAATTTAATTACTAATATATTACACTGTTTATTACAAAATTGATAGTTATTAAATGTCATATTAAATGGCGTAATGGTTTACTGGGCGGCTAGCGATGTAAAAAGTCGCAGGTCCGATCCTGATCCCTTGGGCTATTCTCGTCTCCTTTCCTAACACCCACAAACTGTACTGTACTCCAATGCTAGTATTATAGTTGTTGTAGTGCAGCTTTATATGTCTCTTTGAACTATGGTATTATCCCAAGCATAAAATATATTTTTTAGAGAAAGTGTCGTCAACAAAAGGAACTGCGTCAATTCGTTTTATATATTAAATTTTTTCATATTGTCTTACAAAGGTCTAAGGGTTATGTAAATGAAAAGACAAATTTTAGTATAATAAAGTCATTCGTTACTTCTATAATTACGAGTAGTGTTAGTCTCGAGTCGTTCACTGTCAATGATGTTACCTTTCTAAGGGGAAATTGGTACCTGAGACTTGTCTTGACTATTGCCTAGGGACTTGCCTATTCATGGCTTAATCCGGTACTAATCACAAATAATATAGGCGTCGATACCGTTGTGTTTCAAAGTCAAAATTAAATAATGTAATTCTTGTCTATTTTTTTATAGAAATTATTAAAATAAATTATTAAAAGTGTCATTTATAATCATATCGACGTATTGATTTATAAAATTATGTAATTTATTCATCTGAAGTGATCATCAGTTTATATAATTATTAATTTTATAGTAAACTTAAAAAATAAGATTATACAGACTATTCTTTTTAGTAAAATTATCATAAAACAGCTCACTGTAACTGCATAGAAGTAAAACACCGAATGCATGCCATGAATTCCATGTTTGCAAAACCTAATTAAGCATATTTATTACTATGTTACATTCTATAGGGTTTTCCATTAAGGGCGCTTGATCGCGCAGAACTTCCATCGTAGCGTGTGCTGTGTGGCACGTAGCGCCGTCCTGTTGAAACCACATGTTGTCCAGATCCATATTCTCGATTTCAGGCCAAAAGAAGTTGGTTATCATCGACCGGTATCGCTCAGCATTGACGGTGACGGCCACACCATTATCGTTTTCGAAAAAATACGGACCAATCACGCCTCCGGCCCAAAATCCGCACCAAACAGTCACTTTCTGCGGGTGCATTGCCACTTGGTGAACCTCGTGTGGATTGGTCTCGTCCCAAATACGGCAATTTTGCTTGTTGACATAGCCATTCATCCAAAAATGCGCCTCGTCGCTGAAGATGATTTTTTTGCCAAAATCGGCGTCAACTTCCAACTGCTCTAATGCCCAGTCAGCGAACACACGGCGCTGTCTATGGTCATTAACCTTGAGCTCTTGGGTCAGCTGGATCTTGTACGGGTGCAGGCTCAAGTCACAACGCAAAATTCGCCAAGTTGTCGTCTGCGAAAGGCCGAGTTCCTGTGCGCGACGCGGAATTGACTGCCGCGGGTTTTCGAGGACACTGTCGCGCACAGCGGCGATATTCTCGGCAGATCTCGCGTTACGTTGACGCACGGGAACCGGCTGATTGTTAACTGACCCGGTTGACTCGAATTTGTCCACCAATCGACGGATAGTCGACTCGGCAGGACGATCATCGCGACCGTAAAACGGGCGAAGTGCGCGGAACGTTGCTCGAACTGAAGACCCATTTTCATAAAACAATTTTATGATTTGCACGTGCTGCTCGACACTGTAACCTGCCATGGTGGTTTGGGAGGACGGAATGAATATAACACACTGCAAATCAGCTGTCAAAGTTCAAGCGTCCCTATTGGAAAACCCTATATAAGCAGTCGTATTGCTGTGAATAATAGACGTCACTATTCAATTGAAACCTTTGTTATATTTATGTAAACACGTAACAGCCTGTAAATATCCCACTGCTGGGCTAGGGCCTCTTCTCCTCTTTTTTGAGAAGAGGTCCACCTCGCTGCTCCAATGCGGTTTGGTGGAATACACATGTGACAGAATTTCAGTGAAATTTGACACATGCATGTTTCCTCACGATGTTTTCCTTCACCCTCGATAATTTTTCATACTATTTCTGAATCTAAGATTGTGATTGTACACACTCTGTGTGAATATTTATTCAAATGTCTATATTTATTCAAAATAAAAATAATTTTAACAAATAAAAATAGCTATTTAATATAGATATACATAGAATAGGAGTCAAGCCCCCTTATTTTATATATATATATATCCTCATAAGGGTTGACCATACAAAAATACTCAACAAAATAGTTTCACATTTGAAGAATATATCAATGAACAAACAAACAAAGAAAAATAAGGCCGAATTGATAATCTACTTTTTTAGGTGGACTAAAAAAAACTAAAGCAATATTGAATACAAATATATAATTAAATGAATAAAACTAAATCTATAAGCTATATCTATATGCAGAACGGCAGTAATTTTGAAAACTCTTAATTTTTATGCGCAAAATTGAAAAATAAATCTTTCTTAAACCAGTACCTAGAAAGGTAAACTAAGTTTGTAACTTGGTTATTTTACCTTTATTATCCGAGTTATTTCTGTTCCGAGAAGGCAAAAGAGCGATTAGTGTTGAACAAAAATTCGTTTGTTTGAAATACACAATCGCATGAAGCTCTAGCTTTGAAATGAAACAATAGAGGTACAAATACTATTAACTTATATACTTTCGTCCATAAAAGTAAACGCAAAGTGTTAACTACTGTCGTCGACACGTTTTAGTTCTTTTAGATAATTTTTTGTTCACGTAAAATAGCTATTACTGTGAGACAATGACGTAAATCAATAAAAACGCCTCCGTTGAACCGTCGTTAGTAATACTACTAATATGATAATGTTACAATAGTTTTCATATTCAAATAACGTATGTAAAAGTATAAATAGTATATTGTAATATGTTAGCTGTGTTTTTAGGTGGATAGTCGATTGTTCGTCCGGTGAACGGTGCAGGTTACATTCCATTTCGTCGCGTTCCATTACGCAGCCTCGTGATTCCGAGAAAGAGTGATGTCCTGCTCACACTAAGCATTCCACTTTATTGCCTATGTTTTGGAATCCTGCTCATTGTTTGAGTTCAAACTCATTTTTATACCAAGGAAACACCTCTTAAACTCGACGATATCCGGCATGAGGTTTATGAGTTATTCATTAATTTGTACTTCTCAGTAATGAACGGAACGCGGCAAAATGCGTTTTAACCATAAATGCACTTGAATTACACAGCTAGCGCATCAGGAGGCTTATAATAGTTAATTTGTCGTAATATAGTAATGACACGACTGGGAAATTGAAAGAAGTAGTGATCAAATTCAAATATTTTTACTTAAAGGTTACATAAGTAGATTATAACTTGTATGTAGGACGCTGGTATTTAGATAATAATAAATTACTTAACAGTATTTAGATTCATATTTAAAATGTATTTTTTGCTAAAGTTTTAGCGTCTATTCAGATCTCGCTTTTAAATCCTCTTTCATTCTATTTTTTTTATAAAATCTTTAATTCGTAAAACATATTTAGCAACGATAGAAAATAATCTTTCAACATGTAAGCAACCTTAACAATTTTTTCAGAGCAAACGGTTTGGACAAAGCCGGCTTGTGATTAATGTGTTGCGGTTATAGCGCACTTCCTGAGCGAGCCCTACGCGCGATTTCTTGCGATTAAATTAGCAAAAAAACCCCACGATAACACAACTCATATTGTCACACCATATTGCTTAACGTGGTCATTGACTTGTAGCACTCAAAATTAAATAGATACAGCTCTATCAAGTTAATAATATAAATGACCGTTAAGCGTAGAATAAAGCTGCTTTTGAATACGTTCGTGAAACGCTTTGGTTCGCCTTGATTGCGTAGGTATACATATAATAATTGTTAGTAACATAATAACTATGCAGATCGAATAAATGTTTTTTTTTTTAATCCGCTTAATAATTATACTAAACATTGTAATGGCAATGTTGTCATTAATTATGCCTATCGCCGTCGAATGGCTGATTCCAGGCTGATTCCTATTGAATTTTGGCGTAGAAAAAGATAGATTATACCATATTTAAGATATGTACTATGTAGAATACTTCAAAGTGTTCAATTGTTTTTCATATAAAAAAAAACGATTCTGTTTTTTACAAAAAGCGAAACGTGTAGACAGCCAACAGTACTTAAGTAAATATTATGTTTTATTGCAAATGCCAATTGGTCTTAATCTTATATAACACACATAAATAATTGTTAATTATATTCAAAAATATAATCATTTAGCTTAACAAATATCTTTGCAATTATCTTGAGGATATAAATTATGTAGTGTCAAGTGCATATTTTAACATAAATAAATCGTATAATAATTAATACAATATACGTTTAATATTTTTTACATCTGCTGTGTCTCAGAAGATTTGTCTGAACAGACTAAATAAATATAATAATTTAAAACTGTTTTGGGTTAATCTAAAAATTTCAGCAATCGCCATTGGTGTTTTTGGAAAGTGTGAGCGCTTGTGTTTGTGTTCCTAAACGCTTCTAACGCCATGGTCTATACTAATATTACAAATGCAAAAGTAATTTTGTCCGTCTCTCTATCACGGCTAAATCTTTTGATGTCGCTTGAACCTCACGAACGGACATAGGCTGCCTGGTAGGTATAATACCACCCGCCCGTTAACTCGCGACATTAGCAAGCTAATTTTTAGTATCAAACCAATTTCAACTGAGTCGTAATTGAATTGAAATTGAATTGAAACACTTGATTAATTATAAATTATTTTGATATACAGCAGCTTTTTATAGCAAAAAAAACCATTAAGAGTATATTAACAGTGCATTAACAATGCATTGCTTAATATTGAGTGTAGGTACCTACGGCAGATAATTTTTCGTTTCCAGTTGAAAACAAGTAAGTAATAGGTAGATACTAACATTTACATAATATGCTTTAAAACAATTTAGATTTTAAAAGAATTAATTTACTAATAATATCATTTGTAATTACTAGTTCACCGAAGTGATAAGGAATTATTTTTACGATAATTTCTTCGTCCATATTTCACGCTGGTATGTAATTGTATAGTTATCGCGTTCACTAATGTAATTATTTAGTTATTTTCTGTTTTTGAAACAGAGATATAAACAAATAATACGTAGAATAAAGATCACGCAAATTATCTCTCGACATACAGCCACACAACACATCTTTTGGCAAATACATCTTATCGTGCATCGCCCATTTTTCACACCTTTTTTCTCATAATTTGTTCTTCTGATCACATGTATCGGAATGTACCTACAAGTCTAATTACAAAATGTTAAATAATTTTCTATTCATTAATACAATCTCACAGCACTAACTTAAATCGAAATCCACAGAATTATTAAAATTAAAGAATTATCATAATTCTTTTTTTTTGACACATCATATTTTTTTTATAGAATAGGTAGTCGGACGAGCAAATCACCTGATGGTAAGTGGTCACCAAGTAAGTAAGTAAGCTACTACTAAAATTATTGTAGGTAATAAAGTATAAAATATACCTACTACTCAAATCGCGTTAAATTTATAAATATGTACTTACAAAAAAAAGTCTATTAAATGATAAAAAAAAACTCGTTCAAAAAGTAAACCGAAAACCAACTCATTATTTTTTAAAAACCTCAAATGTACGGGAACGTATTTAAAAAAAATACATAAGGAACCAAACGACTAAATAGTAAGATAAATAAAAATATAGGTACAAAAAGTACATAGTTTGATCTATTTCATTTTATACTTGCTGACGAAACTAGGTCAGTCCTAGTATTTGAGTAATAACTAGTTAAATACAAACTTTAATGATAATATCACGTAAAAATTTCACAATACGTTCGTTACTAATTAGATATGCAAAAACAGCGCTGTCACAGCTCGCTATAGTAATCAGCTGACGAAGACAGCTGATCGTTATGCGCTGCGTGTGCGCTTGTATTAAGGAACCCAATACCTTGTAAGATTATTATCAATACTGATTTGATCGGAAAAATTTCATTTTTATTAAACAATCTATGTATTATCTTCAAGATTAATTTATTTTCTTTTGAAAGTGATACGACTCATTTTTTTAACAAAGTAGATTTTTTATAAAACATTCCTAATATATACATATTTTTATGTAAAAAGTAAATTTTATAGTTGGAAATTTTCTTAAATATTTTTGAAGTAATTAACGACGTCAGCCGCCATTTCGTTTTTTTTTAAACAAAAAAATAATATTAAAACAAGAAAAATCGATGATTCTTTTTTGTTTATTTTGATATTTAATTTAGAACTTTTTTTTTCAACAGTAATATTGTTATATTTACATTAAAACCTTAAATAAATACAAATTAAAATTAAAAATATTTACTATACAAATCGTGACCGCGTGGAATGGTGGCAAGAATGCTATTGCATTTCTCCCTTTGAATCGCAATTCCGATTCTCTGGGCGAAAAATGAACCAACCCTCCTGTCACCAGTAGAGGCAATAAGACGGGGTGTAATATTTTGGATGAATGTTTTTGCACTATTACTCCAAGGTCCAAGCGTTTCAACTGCAAACGGAATAAAAATATAATTTTGAATAAGAGAAGAATATTTGTTACGTTGGTTCGTTTCAGCTTTTTCCGCGGCAGCACCGGCTTTTAACATTGTTTCTCTGATATGAGACGGGGCTAGTGTGTCAACACATGTTGCGTCCCACACAAGGGCCCGTCCCCGTTCCCAGGAACCAATGTTAGTCCATCAGGTCTCTTGCCATCAACACGACTAATTCCATGAGGCTCAATAAGAGCAGGAACGTAATGGTGGCAAGAGCTCTTTTAATATTATCATTAAGAGAAGTGTGGCGGAAAAGCCTCCCTGAACTCCTTGGACAAGAAAGACCGTGTAAGCCGAAAGAGTCAACCTCTTTTCCACACGGGCACCTGTGCTCAATGTACAACTGTGTTCCCAGTCGGAGACCTATTGCTATGCGATTCATTGTCTAATTATAGAACTTAGAATTACCTTCCGTAGTCTCTCAACTAAAATTGTATTGAAATATATATCCCTTCCATGCATAGTACCAACACACTACACAGCTTAGTAATAAAATAACATACTCAAACTAGGTCTTTTATAATCTTATACAAGTTACCATAAAGTGCTTACTACCTTTATAATGTACAAAATATAGTGTTCAATAACTTTTCTTTGATTTTAAATACAACCATACCAACTGACATTCCAACGATGAAATATTCGTACATTTCGTAAATTTTAATCTTGACATAAACCTTATAAAAATGCAGTGTGCATTAGAAATCATGCAGTTTATTATAAAGTTAGGTACAAAATGTATACTCACTTAAATACGTGTGTAAATAATTTAATTTGAATTTCAAGTTAAAATATTATTACACTAATTTAGTTTTTTAATGCTGTAAAACATATACATTGATTGTAGTTTATGTACTTTATAGCTTATACCAACTGATATATACTGTAGGTATATACTTACGATTAGTTATATTTCTCGAACTTACATGGTATTATAGCTTATTATGTGAACCGAGTTTTTTTGTAGGTAATTTAAAAGGACAAGTAACCAATCTATAATTAAAATAGGTATCTATCGACAGATAGGTATTGTGGTCGTATGGTCACTTTTATAATCAGTCCGTGGAATCCATCTCATTTTGTAAATACTAGAAAGAGAGGCTAGAGTCACGAAAGAGTGTGAGCGAGCAAGAAAACATGTTATGTATTATTATTCGAACGTCGAATCGGGAGAAACCTGCGTGCGGGCCTCACAGGCGGCTCGTGGCCCCGCGCCCCGCGCCCCGCCGATCATATGTTCGCCGGTCGGTACGGGTACGGGCGACCGGCGATCACTGTGACTCAGGCTCTCGCCGCCGAAGCATCACAACATATTCGCTCGGCTTCCGCTCGGTGCGCTCGATCAGCTGTAAGCGACAACATTACAACGCGACACGCGAAGCAAGCGAGCCATACATAAGCCGCTGTGCGGTGTGCCATGGAGCTGCTGTGTGCGGAGCGTGTGAGCCCCGGGAGCGGTGAGAGCGCACGGGTCGGGCCGGCGCCGGCGCCGCCCGCTGCTGCTTCCGACCCGGTGCTGCTGCGCCGCCGCGTGCTCGACAACTTGTTGCGCACCGAGGAACGTTACACCGTCACTGCTAACTACTTCGGCACCGTGCAGACCGAGATCACTCCACACATGCGCCGGCTCGTCGCCGAGTGGATGCTAGAGGTGAGTACACCCTTGTGATCCGTCGCACGCGCATGCCGCGCCCACACCGCCCGGTCGGCCACCACTCGTTCGCGGCCTCGTCGACCGTTCGCCATTTTGTTACTCACCACTCAACCACGTGTAGAATCTCTTCTTAACCAGTGGCTATAACCGTGGCTTATGTATGCACTTGCGCCACTCGCTCACCCAACTTTACATAAGAAATCTACATAGTACACAATACAAGTATTTTATAGGTAAACTTTTTGGTTTGAATTCGTTATTTTGAAGCGATACCAGCATAACAGTGTCACATTCTTTCTTTGTTTACACGATCAGCTGATTAAGTTTTCGTTATCTTTGAATGTGATTCCTATTGGAATCAATAAAATGAAGGTTTTGTTTTCTTCGTATAAAAGTTGGTTATAATACGTATGAACAATGCAAATAAAGAGATATTTTTGAGAAACGTAATGCTATGATATTTTTTATTGTTGATATCGTAACCTTTTAAGACCTGATGCAGTTGACTCATACGATAAAATTACTAGAGTAAATAGCTAAAAGTATTGTATTTTAGTCATTGGAAAGTAGTAGTATATATCGCTTGCTCGGGAGTCGGGTAGAGGCGCGCGAGGGGCCCCCGGCCGGAACGCGCAGGCGGTCGCCGACCGATGCGACTCGCTCGTTCTATTTGAATAATCAGCTGATTTTGACACGCACACAGCTGACGCCGGACGCGCACTATCTTTCGTTAATATCACACAATATACGATTGTACAAAATTAACGTTTCATTAATATTATTTGAAGTCGCCTTACTTTTATATGATAATGAAATTTATTTTTTGTTTATGTTGATTAATTACGAAAAAAAGTTATAGATTACTTTTAGACCGGGTATATATTTTTAAATAAAATTAGTAATATTATAGTATTAAGAAATAGATTAGAAATTTGAGGGCGTATATAACCAATCAGCTGTAAAATCGAGCTCGGCCACGTGGGGTTCGGGCAGTGAGCGCGACGGTTGCTGACGTCATCCAGCGCAATGGCGGCGCACTGCGCATGTGCCTCCTACTTTACAGAGTTTACCGACACCTCGTGGTTACGTACCGTCTAAACCAGTTGCATACCTACCAAATTTCAGCACAAGCAGACCGAAACAACTCCCGTGGAAGTGAGGTCACTGACATCGATACTACAATAATTATTAACATTCAAGTTCAGTCTCAAAGTACAACCGATATCCCCAGTAACTGCTAAACTTGTTTCAATGTTTTTTTATCTTCGATTAATGTGTACGGAAAACATACTATAAAAACCATTTCTAATTTTCCGAGTTACCGATTGAAAAGTATAACAATAAATATGTACGTTTAAAATTTGCTAAAAATCTAAATCTAAAAAATGCATTATTTTTGTTACTATGTATATCACTAGACACGAGAATTTGAAACGTTACAACGATATCGCATTCATTTTGTCACATAGTTTACAGAGCGTTGCATGTGCGCTAGCACTAAGTAGGAAGTTCGTAACAGAACAATGGCCTGCTTCGTTGTTACATACGTTAATCAGCTGACAGGTCCATGAGCGTGAGAGACTCAGCTGAGACAGCCATGGGATGCGCATGTTTTCTAAAGGCTGTAATAGAATCAGAATCCGGGCTCTCGAATTACACCGTGCGAAACTATGCGAGGATAAATTACGGCTCTCGTGACATTCTCCGCTTACTGAATAACTAGTTCATTACAGTGTCATCTGCTTTCACTTCCAGTACCTTTCAATAAATTCCTATATTTACTTAGTTTCGTAACGTCAACTTTCAGAAACCAATACGGTTTCTATCTACTGCAAATTGTACGTTATAAGTACCCGTTACTTATTACAAATACTTCAGATTTGTTATAAGTTGAAAACTGTTTACCGAATAACGTTCCATAACCGTTGTCGATAAGAAACTCAATAAGTAGGAAAGTAATGCGCTTTGTATTTATCGCAATATGTATGTATTACAATTTATGAAATATGTAGGTTATCAGGAATTCCGGATGATAAACTCGGTACTGGGTGTGCCGCGGTCTTGATATTTCTAAGAATAAACGACACTTAATGAAATAGACTAACTATTGATACGTTTTCAGGTGTGTGAAGACCAGAGTTGTCAAGAAGAAGTCTTCCCTTTGGCGATTTCGTACTTGGATAGATTTTTGAGTACATGTATGGTGGGGAAAAGCCAGTTACAACTTTTGGGGACCGCCTGTTTGCTGCTCGCTTCTAAGCTACGAGAACCGAGTACTCGCGGGCTACCTGCTGAACTGCTAGTGTTCTACACTGCCAACAGCATCACGCTTACAGATCTCTGTGTAAGTTAAACAGTATATAATATATAAATTTCTGACATAACATAATTGTCATGATGATGCACAATTTTTGTTGTGCTTAAACTATATTTCGTTTCGATGGAACTAAGATAAATAAATTAAATTGCAATGGGACATTATATAATTTACACTAACTTTATCACAATAATAAGACAAAATATATTTTTTATAAACACCGGGGATCAAATTTTTAAGTTATTCTGTAAGCACGCTGCATGGAGATTCGATCGTGGCGCGCTCAAGAAGCTGCCAGACGCTTTCGTGTCGCTTTACTCCGCTGATTTCTAACAACCTCGCCTCTCAACGAGCGTGAGAGATTAGAATTCCAGATTTATGACGGTTCAATTCCACTAATAACGGTTTTACGTACATTTCAATATACTTTTTAAGACAACATAGTCATCAAGTCTTGTCCACGGATATCGAGTCTTGCCCTTAGTGTTCCCAAATAAAATCTTACGAAGTTTACAACTATGAATATTTTAAAAATGTATATATCCAAAAATACGTGTGAGTCACACTTGATTCAGGAGATACATATAAATAAACGTTTAAAAATAGTAATCTCAAAATATTTCGTCTTAAGGTGTAGACAATGTCACAGTTGAGCGTAATTCGTTCCGTGGTCTAGATAATAATAATATTATACGATGCGATTACAGTATTACACTTACAGGTATACATTTTAAAGATGAAACAATACATTAATGATTTTATGATATATTTTATATACATCTTTATTATATACTTGAGCACTAAATTAAAGTGCAATGTGTGATTTCTACATTTGTGAATGTAGTCTAGAGCCGCGTATGGGTCTTAATTCTTAAGGGCGTTGGCATTCGTTTACTTTCGAAATAGCTCAGTTTGTATCGGCCTGTTAGCGTGAAGTTATGGTATGTTTTTGTTATCATTGTCATTTATTTAAATTATGTAATTTAGTTTTACCGTAATATATTCACGGGTTAGACAGGTCTTATTTCATTATGACGTAATTAATTAATAATAAGTATTTGGATTGCTAAAATTTGTAACATTTTCAAATTATTAATTTTCTTATTTGATTGAAAAAACAGAGAGCTCTTTTTGCTATTTACATTTATAATATATAACACTGAGTCTGTTGCATTTCGGGCGCGTCGCGGCCACCCGACGGGGCCCCAAGCGCCACTCGTTCAGTAGATAATAAGTGCACCGCACATCTTTGTGCGTCACATTTACGCGACCTGCTTTTTTTTGTTGTTGACACATGTTCTTTCCCCTTAATTTGCCCTTAAATTGCAGTCTTCAAAAAAAATTTTCGTACTCCGTCTCAACTAGGAAACTGAAATTATAAAGCTTATACCAAATATTTTATTATTCAGAGACATATACAATGTCTCTCAATACGAAACTTCGTCATAGATTACCTCATTGTGTTTTGTGGTAATGAAAAAACGCTTAGAGCAAGATCGTTCTGGTTGATGAAGAATGCGGTAGGGAGCGGTCTGGGAGGAGGGCTGCCCTGCGGACAGTGTCCCCTAACGAGCCGACAGCCTTCTCGGAAACACCGCCGAACGAGAAGCGCGTTTCAATCAGGCCAATTACAGGCGAAGTATGCTGTTTATTTTTTCTCACGCCCGCGACCGCCGCTAAACTTGCTGGTTCGTCACATCACCAGTGCAAACTATTTGATATTATTATACACATAAATGGCAAATTCAACTGACTATTTTAAATTATTCGAATGCACGTGAGCTGTCGCTCGTTTCGACCTTAAGATGAGGGAGCTAGCACGATGCCTGCTCGAAATGCGATGATAAATCAAGATCTAGCGCCGACTAATCATGAATATATCTTATGTACGAAATTATATTATTTAATAAGATTTTTGATGTCCACTATCATATTGAATCTTTTGTAACCACATGACCCAAATTTTTAAATTTGTTACTTTTAAAAGTTGCTTTATGTTGACCAAAGATATACTATGTTTTTTTTTAGGAAGAATATAAATCTAAGATTGTAGTTTATAAAATACTAGCTGTGCCCGCGGTTTCCCCCGCGTATAATTAATAAAAATATGATAGATAAAAATCAGCCTAGAACCTTCCTCGATAAAAGGACACACAACACAAAAATATTTTTTAAATTCGAACCCGTAGTTCCTGATGTTAGCCGGATCAAACAAACAAACTCTTCAGCTTTATATATTAGTATATATTTTAACCTCGCCATCATAAAATTATAATTGTCTATACGATTCGTAGCAATGTCGTAGCACCTCTACGTATATTCGTAGACGGGTAGTTTTGAGCAGATAGTATAAGTATACATAGCAAATAGTATATCTGCTGTATAAAAACGTTTATACAGTTGTACGGTTATTGTCTTCATGTGAATATTAAAAAAAATAGCTTAACCTGTAATAACGGCGCCGTCACACTCAATGCATATAAAATTATGCTCATCTTATGGGAGTGCATCCAAGTGTGTCGGATAGGAGACTACAACCGTATCCCCCTACATAACAACTAATATTTTATGCTAATGGGGCATATTAAAAATAGATAGCTTCAAATGATTACGATAATACCTCAATGTATCCTTAACTCGCATAAGCCAGGGTTATAACATTGATTGTGAAACTTAAAGCAAACCGGGGTAGGACTAAGCAAAAAGACTAAGCACGCTCCGGCATCCGTGCCTGTCTTAATATAGGGTTCCCGCGCTCTTTGCCCGCTCATAAAACCTGTGCATTCTGACATTCACAGTACGTTTATTATAATTGAAGCATTAATTTATGAGCCGTCGTACAGCTTTGTCAAAAGAAAATTCAATAACACAACTCGTTTGTCTTTCTTTAATGAGAATTACTTGAGACTGCCACCTATATTCATTAAAATCGTTCATTGATAATTACAAAAAATAATGTATTGTTTTGCGAAAATATAGTATAAATATAAAAATGTTATTAGAGACTGGCACAAATATTGCTCATAGCAATTTTATCTTACGCAGTTCATGATAAAGAAATGAGAGTTCAAAGGGCACTGGATTCTATCGTTCATACTTAAAATAAAAACAATATTTAGAAACAAAATAATGCGCCCATATTTATTTAAACAAACTACACTTGAAAATATAAGTCATAACATTACCATTAACATTTTTTATTAGTGTTAAGTAAGGTTAGTTATATATTCGTTTTGGAAAGCTATACATACCTACTACATATATGTGGTTAAAGCTATATAGGCAATATTTAATTATTGTAACATTCCGATTTCCTTATTCTTCAATATAGAAATTATATTTGACGTCTTTAATAACAATTAGAGTTATATTAAACAACAAATGCACTCTCCAATATGCAAATTACAAATAGGATTATTTGCACATCAAAGCATACAAAGATTTTCTCAGCTAAATGGCGAATATGTTTGTCGATCTCACGCCTTTGTTTCCGGTGCAAATAAAATATCTCCCGCTAGCTTAAACGAAAACCTATGCCTATAGATTTTCTATAGATTCTTGTGCCCTTTTGTCCTCTTTATATTCAAAATAAATACATAAGAGAATGTTACAATAAAAAGGTCTTTGTTCTGTTTGGTTATTCCATTTCCATTATACTTTCTTCTTATTATTTCCCACGAGTACAGTCGCCGGAGTATTGGGAAGAGTAGAGGGGAAGGGGTGACGAGAACCAGTCGCATTCCAATCAAGATGTGGCCTCGTCTACACTGATGTTTGCCAAAGACTTCGCCGACTGTAGCCATTAAAAATCATTATAATCATCACTCAATGCAACAATCAGATCGTCGTTAATATTACACCCTTATTGGTAAAAATTAAAATGTTTTATAAATAGTCAGCTTAAAAAAAATAAAAAGAAGCAATTTCAATTTACGAACTAGAGAACGGAATAAAGAAAAAAATTAAAACACGAATTTATTCTTCTGTCACTATAATTGAAAATATTGCTATTAAGTCTCTCAAAGGTAATAAAATTTAAATTTACCCTTTAAATAGTTCTCTCTATATGCGGGCGTTTGCCATGCAGTTATAAAAGTTAAATTTTTGTGGTTAATAAATGCACTACATGTAACCTCAATACTATAGATTAAAGTTTTAGCTTCGGACAAAATATAAATAAAATGAACATAAAATACAAATTGAAAACAGTTTTATTATAAATACTACTTGATCAATTTAAATGTCAGTTAGACTTTGTAAGTCTATTCAGCAACAATATCAATTTACAGGAATTTGCCACTTTAATATTTAATATGTTGTTACGTAAGACTTACTATTGTAGTATGCATATCACGTTGCTTAGAATATACCCAAGGTAACTTAAGCATTCATGCCTTCTTGATATTCTTCCGATTGATGGGACTGTGCTATTCATATCAATGCGAAAAGTGGGAGAACGAACATTGATGTAAATAATTATTTTGGTCGAATTACCGAAATTGGTTTTAAGATTGTACTTTAATCTAAATGTTTCGTGTTAATTTGTGGCGTCATGGCTCTGCATTTATCGCTCGACTGTAATATGGCGTAGTCGCACTGTTCAATGAAATTGGATAAAGTATGGGAACCAACCGTGGAATTCAGAATGTGTCGCGGGCGAGGGCTGTTTGCATAGCTCACTTTATTGGCTGTAACGCGGTTCGATAACTGCTGCCGCCACGGCCAGGCCGCCTTGCATGCTTCTCTAATGAACACCATCCATAAATTTACGTTATGGCATTCCGCACGTCGCTAGTTCCCTGCCGGTTTCTCACATCCTGCACGAGTTCAAGTACATAAAGTTGAACAAATTATTATAAAGTATTTCTCATATATCATTGTTGAATAAAAGTCTAGATCATCTACATATCAGTTTTCATCATGGCAGCAAATTCTGCGGTGAATAGTTTATGAGCTCATTGTTTCCGAAGCTTTTCAAAGACCCCAATCCAAAAGAGATACGGAATCTTTTCAGTTCGCGGTCGACCCGCATACCACTGTCATGGTAACTACTTTCGAACACCTTTTTTTTATATCTTCGAAACATATTATTATTATAAATTATATTTATCCATTTAACTTTATAGTAAATCGATGCTTAAATATCATGAAGGAACCGTCTGTTACACGATACTATATCGTGCGAGTCCCAGTGATGATACTTCATTCATTCACAAGCAATTGTTATCAATAACCGATAGGTTCTAAGGTTTTTTTTTGTTACTCGAGTTTAAGCTCTAATGTATTGAGAGTAAAAGATAAAATCGGTAATGATAAAATAGTTAACTTTTGCCGCTGTGTCCGACCCCGCCTTTGAGTTAAGTAAACATCGAGTATTATCTGTCAACGGCCATGCATCGCCTTTACTTGTATGCGTTTGTGTGAATACAAAATAATCGTTATTCATAAAATTAGCCATTCATATCGCTACCTTCACTTATAGGGGCTATATTTCAATTGGTAATTATTTAATCTAGGTCAGATTACCAAGAAGGTTTTGTTTTTGTTGTAATAGGCTTGCATAATTTTATTTTATTTTGTATGTATTTTTAATTAAATTATTTATCGAAAACAATAAATTAAATTAAATAATTGAAATCTGAATTAAACATTGTTCTGTACTTATTAGATGTTATCCATTTTTATTTTTTATTTATAAAAAGACGGATAAGTATTGATCACATAACGATAACTAGGGGCTCGGGGACGACCTACGCGTTGTTCCGGGAAGGCGAGCAAAACGGCATGTTTACGATTACAACGGATGTCGTGGCTGGAATGCAATATTATTGTCCCAAACGATCAATGCTTTCTTACCTAATTATAAAATCAAACAGGCGTATCATACGAGTTTTACTAAAATATTACAGCAAAGAACTACGTTCTTCAGATATATTTCATAATTGGAAGCGATGATTTAAATCGAGATTATGATTAGGATAATTTTTAATATTTATAGGCGTACCAGTAGAGACATCCATCTTATTTTATAATCCAAACTAAACAATAATTCAAACGTAATTAAAATTAACGACGATCCGTCGATGACGTCCAACTACGATACATGGCTATCCGTTTGAACGTTCCACCAGAGTGATATAACAAAAAGTCTGCTATCACTCTCGTCTCAAATTCAATTGACTATTGAATTTATTTATTTATATTATTAATGACAGCACCACATTCTCACCGACATTTTTAATGAATATGTTTATATTGTCAACAGAGCTGGGAGTTGTTGGTGCTATCCAAGCTGAAGTGGGACGTTGCTGGCGTGACAGCGCACGACTTCTTGTCGCTGCTGTTGTCACGGTTGCCTCTACGAGGACATGTCAACACGGGAATGGTCCATAGGCACGCTCAGACTTTCATCGCGCTTGCAGCTAGAGGTATGTTATGTTTTTGATATCCTTATTCAAGAATATATATGACGAATCGTAAAATCATTATACGAGTAATCCTGGCGGTATACAATAGCTAGCAATTAAAGTATAGATACATAAGTTAATAAACTACATACCATACTAACGATCGTCACTAGCTTTGAAACCTTTTGTTTGCGGTGGTAGACAGTAATTAGCATCTCGACACCACGTCATGTCACGACAATGTCGCACTGGGTCCGTTCAGTTCGCCATGTGTATTATATTGTTTCACTGAACTTCTACACATTTAGGAATAGTATATCTATAAATCTAGGAGATGAACTGTTCTGATATACCTCTATTGATCTCATTTAATTTTTTTTGACCTTTATATCGTTTTATTCCTTTAAGCGTTCGCAACTACTACCGCTTGTGTTTTTCGAAGTCTTGTTATTATTCAAATATATCTGTTTCATACATATTCAACTTCAAAGGAACCTTAACATTACTGCATATAAATCACCAAATTATAGATTTTTAAGCAATTTTGGACAAATTGCACATACATCCCTTTCTTGTAGAGAAGATAAGAAAAGTGGGCGCAAGGACCGGAGAGGCGGTGAGATGTGAATAGGTTTGTTTACAGTGAGGGTAGAGTGAGGGCGAGGGCGCGTGTGTGTGGTGCGCTCGCGCCGGCGGCGGCGCCTCCCACGCCGCTCGCCCGAGCGCATTCCAGCACGCCTCAGGACTTCCCCCCGCACCCTTCAGGCCCCCCATATCCCTCTGGGATCATATGTTTTTGTGCAACGGTTTTTGTTGTTCGCCGCCGCTTTCGTGTTGTTTTTTTGTCGGTGAAGTTCACGCTACAGTTCTTTTATTTCACTCACTCCTCAGATATCATCTCTTACATGTCACGCAGTGGCTAATTCAACATATTATATTCTTCTTCTTCTTCGTTTGTAGTCAGTCTTGTTGAAAGTAAATTACAAATTCTTCTTATCAAAATATACGATAGAAATTATAGGGTTCCAATTCACTCATATGTAGCTCGATATGTAATGTAACGAATCACATATTTGTCGCGATAAATTAAAAAATAAAATATAATACATAAGTGGTTTATGATCTCGTAGTATTCTCAGGTACCATTCGTTATATCGCTCAGACCTACAATATGTATCATTATATAAATTGTTCAATTATACTTTTGAAAATGTAACTCACTAAAGATATTAAAGTAAGGTTTTATTATGAAAGCAACTATTACCGTGGAACCATTTTTGACAAATAATATATTTTGTCTTCAGCACTTTAAGATAAGACCTAAACGTTTCAAGTATCTATGCCTGACTAACGATACGACCGTTATAAAGAATATGTTCAGACATAGTTGAAGAAACGATCGGCGGCTTCGATTACGTGGAGACAGGTATCTTATCGGACAGGTACGAGTATGTGTCGGGCGGTCTCACATTTAGGTAGGTTTGAGCGGTTAGACAGACGGGGGAACGTAGAAACATAGGTGCGGAGAACACCTATTTGTTCCGGTGAGCATTACGTACATACATGTACTACCGGCGCGGCCTCGCGAGATCGTTCACCTTGCGAATAGAATCTGAACGTCGTGGCGCCCGCCCGCACCGTCTCCACGTCTATTGGTACCTACACTTCACGTTCAAGGATAATAAAACGATTATGTCATCGTTGTTAGGCTCACGCTTACACCTCGATGCTAATGTATGATTTTTTATATTTCATATTCTGTAATATATGTATTTATTGTATTGTAAGTGTCGGACGTTATTCCTCCTTTTTTGTAAGTATTTTCCATTGTTTTACCTATATTCCCAAAAAGTTGTAACATTTTGTTTTATAATTTGTAATCGTGTATGGGGCTGATAGCTAAAATGAGTTATTTTTTATTGTTTAGTCTGACACATTGTCCGTTGCAATAGCCGAACCGGTCGTCGCGCGGTAAAAGCGGTAGGGCTTCGATGTTTGATTAACATCAGATTATGCAAATGCTTCCAATGAGCGGCCGCTCTCGTTGTTTCATTTCATTCGTTTTGTTCTACCCTACTCGTACCTTTTATCTCGAGTACGCCGCCACAAAAAATCTTAAATGATGCTGAAAGAGTATTCGGTATCCATACATTGCCTCAGTATAATGGAACAAACCTACTTAATGATGAATTGAACTCTTGAAAACTTACCTGGTATTATCTATAATTATTCTTAATAATTTAAATATAAATAAATTTAACACTCAATACGGTTAAACAAATTGAACTTGGTAATATTTCATATATGTATGTATATTAATTAATAAATAAAATCTACTAGTAAAGTATGTAAATAGCAAACAGATATCCAATTTAAACGTATTCGCCCTCCAAGGTCATTCAGCTGATTTTCCTGTTATGTTATCGTTTCAAATAAAAATAAGCATTGCGGTATGCAAAATGATAAATTGTTTGTACTTGAATATAAATGAAGTATTTAAAATATATGAAATAACTTTGTCTGCTGTTATTTCTCACAATCCCTTAAAAAACTGTATTTTTGATTGTCGAATCGATGGTAGAACGTTAAATTATCTTTACGTCTAGAAATTTCTCCCCACGTTTAATTACATGCCAATTATTTTACGGTACAAATACAGGTTGTCAATACAACTCGAGCAGTTCAGGCCCAAATCGGTCCACGGTAGAGCCTTTTTAAGAGGTATCTGTATACGTATAATGGTTTTGCCAAAGCAAGTCCGTGAGAAATATTCCAGTAAAACGGGCGCGGGCTATGGAATGCGGGCGCGAGGGCGGATGCCGGCTCCTTTGAGGCTACACTCTCCAGAAAGGGACCAACAACCTGCGGGAAGGAGAAAAGAGCATTTCATTATCGGATATCGTGTGTAGCCTCTACGCGCTAATGTATTCGCACTCGCGCTCTGTAGCCGCAAGTCTCTGTCACAGCAATTTCTTACCTTCCACGTTAACACTGAAGTAATCACGGAATTTTATGGAATAGATTTATTCACATCCGCTCCACATACACTTGCACATTGTCAAAGCGTGCGTGACCTGCTTTTAGACTGATATGCAGGCAAAGCGTTCATTTGTTATTTTAATCGTATTTGTAGCGTGGTTAACAATGCTACTACATAGTAGATTGCAACAGGAAATTTCAATTTACATTAGAATTTTCAGTTACCTATATTTAAACTTAAGTTTCGTTTAATTTTATAAGTTTTTGAATTATATTTCGCTTGTTACAGATTACGAGTTCACCTTGTACCCCGCTAGCACTCTGGCTTCTTGCAGCATCGCTGCTGCACTACGTGGCCTAGGATTGGACGGACATCTACCGCGTTTACATGAACTAACTGGCATTGACCTGGTAAATAATGATGTAACGTTATTTCATATTTAGACAAATAATTATAAGTACTTAAACCCTTTCATTATTTATTTTATAAATATATTCTATAAGTAACGCACTTTTATTATAGGATTGTCTTCAGACGTGCCTGGAACAAATTGAAGAGATGGTGCAAAACTTAATTGAAGAACGCGTCGTTTCTGCCCCAAACGGCCAAGGCCGGGAGGCGGCGGGGTGGACGCCACCTCCGACCCAGGACAAGGCTCACAGTAATGCCGCCACCCCAACTGACGTCCGAGACGTGCATTTTTAAATAATCCAGTAGCGTGTATCCTAGCCAGCAATTCGGCGAGGGAAAATTGTTTTATTTACGATGCATTAGTACGAAAATACTATAAACTACAAGAATAAGGCGGTGCATCCGTGGTTTAGGACTGATACTAAGACTGACAAATGCACGTGTTCAACGTAGGTATTACTCACTGCGCGTGTAGTCTAAGGATTTATGTGTACATAGTTTTCATTAATAGTAAGCCCTGCGTGCTACTTTTTTGCCTCTAGTCTTAAAATTAGCAATCAATAGGCAGAGGCATTGCACTGAAATATACAAAATTTGATTTATCTTAAGAAATATGATTATATTTTTCCAGCTCTAGTTGTTATCTTGAAATTAAAATCTACCTCTTTATTTTTAAGATAAAATTTCAATTTTGCTTGACAAATGCACGAAAAAATTCAAATTCTATAAATATCGTTCGTAGCAAAATTGTTAATACGGGACCAAAGTCAATTTTATTTAAAAAAAACGTATCATTTGGAAATTTGATTTATTTCATGATGTATTTTTTTAAAGTAAAAACAGTAACAATCTGACCAAAATTACTTAAGCGATTTCAATATTTCATTTGTATACCGATTCAAGAATAGTTCTTTGTATATCGGGGGAAGGCAATAAATTACGCTTTTATTTTGTAAAAACTTTAATATAATATGTATAGTATGTCAATCTTTAACACAGACAAATAGATAAATGACATAACCAACACAATTCTTCTGATATACACATTAAATTATATTATATTATTATTAATAATTTAAATATAAAGTAGACGAAGGGCTAAATGTTTTGTTTTGAAGATTCTCTTTTTGTTCCTTTTTGACGAATGTTGTACCAACTATTATCTTAGCGTTTAGTACCTAACATTTAATGTGATAGTGTTAGAAAGTTGATTTAACTTCAAATCATAGTCACTTCCAGTCATAATATGTTAACTTAGAGGTACTATGTCATTGGATTAATTATAGAAAAAAATGTGATTTTCGTAACATTGGTAAGCTAGGTTTACATTTAGTTTTAAAAGTTTATTTTATTGTTCCTACAACTACTGAAAATAAAATTATGCAATAGTTAAGTTAAATAGTTTTTGTACTTAATCATTCTAAACTTGATCGAAGAGGAAAGTTAAACACTATCTACCTACATTAAAATATTGTGATATAATTTCCACAGATAATTAATATTTTGTAGAGCTTAAGTACGGGTGGAGAATGCAAATAGTATGTTTATAATAATAGTAAGTGTTAAAGATAGAAAGCTAATCGTATATAATATCTAAGATCTACATTATTTTTAATTGTTTATTCTGCATTTATATAAAGTTAAAAAATATGTTATTGAATAATAATAGTCCAATGTCTTCCATTTCTAAGATATAGTATATATCATATATACATAGGTAATGGCATTTATAAATAAAATTACTGCCATTGAAGTTTATGTTCATTATTCACTAGATAATTTATATCTTTCAAATACAACTCAAATAAGTTTATTATACTAGCCATTACGCTGTATAAATATATTTTTCTAGAAATAAATGTAAATATATACTATTATGCTGTAAGCATGTGGTGCCATAAGTAACACTACTTTAAAGTATTTGTAAAATGATATTGACTATGTTAAATTAAAATGAAACTATTTTCTTTTTTATCATCTAGGACAGTAAAACAGATAAATACAAATAGCTAGCATGGTTGTGGTACTACTACCTAAATACGTAGAATCTTCAAATTTGACTATAAATAGATATGATATAGTATATTATATAAATGTTTACATGTATGTGGGAAAATATACGCATTAAAAATAGTAAATTTAATGCTTACTTTTCGGCTTTTTGAATAGATTTAAGAAATATGATTGTTATGAAATAGAGTTAAAGTATGTAGTGGAAAATTAAGATTTTCCGTATGTTGTACATAGTTTATAGAGCCGTAAAACTCTTAAATAGAAGTGATCTTTTCTATTGTATTCTATTAATTAAATTTTAAAGTTGTATGACACGCGAAGTTGCGAAAATTTGTTTTTTTTTTTTAATGTGATCATTATATTTTAAGTTGAGTATCTGTATTGTATGGTTGTTGCAAATTGAGATGTAGATATTTAAAACAATACGACAATAAAAATTTACAAAATGATAGTTTCTTTTTTTACATATAGTTGACGAATAAAGGTGATCATTAAAATGAATATATTATTGTATAGCTGCACTAAAAAGTTTTTCTTTACATTTATAACAATAATCGGTAGTTTTAATGTTACTGTAAAGTAAAATAAAACTGCATTTTTAAAATAATTACCATTTAATGGGAAAACAAATTTACACTTTCATATACAATTATCGCATTAATCACTTAGAAATGTGTTGATTAATTTATTTACAATGAATAATATATACTACATTTTTATATACCCATAATATTACAAATAATACAATAAACAACAATATTAAGAAAGAATATAATTTAAAAAGGCACAATATGTTATTATTGCCTATTACTTTACACATTCAATTTACAATCAAATAGAATAATTAAAAAATAATTTATGGCCGTTTTAATAAGTAGTTTAAATGAATTCCAGGATTATTATGACGAACAGAAAGAATTACTAAATAATATTAAATAATAGAAAACGAAGTTTTAATTGAATTCACATCATGTCAGATTTCGATGGAATCCATTTGTAAAATGTTCATTTAAGAAGTATAAAATTTAGAAATAAAGATGGAAGATCTTTCGGAGCTTATCTTAAGGAAAGACATCGTTTAAAATATCAACAGTAAGTTTTTCGTTCGTTCGCACACAATATTTTTATTGTCTTATGAAATTTTAGTTTCATATCAAATAACACAACAGACTTTTGTTGTAGTGTAATTACTATTTTTTTTAATTAATTTGAAGAATAAATTGAATTAAAAACAATATTAATTTAAATAATTTTCTCTGGTCAGCTGTCTTTGACGAAATATATTGTTTTTTATTCATCGAAACGAAATTTCATCAATCTATCTTTGTACATAACTATATATTGGAATGAAAAATTTTAGCACCGTTTATATTAGAACCGACTCGAATCTTCGTTGCCAGTAACAGTGTAATGACATTCTGATTTTAGAAACATCCAAAAAGTGTTTTACTTAATAAATAAATTGTTTAATTTAGTAAAAGTAAGCACGAATTGCTTGTATGTACGAAAGTTTCATCAAAGAGTTGCTGATGTTATAAGATAAATTAAAAAATGAGGCAAATAATTGATTTAGAAATGCCTTTGAAAGATCCACTGATTCCATATAGTATGGATTAGATTTTTTAAATAGACAATATAACCAAAAAAAGTCAGTTACTGATACTGGCGTTATTCGTTTCTCGATAACAAGCTTTATAAATGCACAATTTGTAACTTTATGTTTTATTTTTAAACATTATTCAATCGTGCAGTGCCGTGGTGACAACGTGAAGGGCAATAGGTGCACTTTCATTTAGAGCTTAACCACCTAAAGTACTATGTTTTATTCTATTTGTGTTCACATATGTACTACTTTAGGCGTGCTCTTCCCTCGCAGCCAGTTGAGTAGAACCGTTGGAGTGCTTTGGGTGTCCCGTGCTGCAAATACAAAGGAAATCTTTAGTAAAAAAATGAAAATATCGAAATCAAAGTATTATTTTTTCAAGTAGGCTCATAATACGCTTTTAATCGTCATGTTACAGTATTGAATTAAATGTAAGTAAAAACCGTTTGAAATGTAGATTTTGATAGAACAGACAAAAACAAAAAAAAAACAGTTTTCCACCAGTTCTCAAGATGGACCTGAGTAACATGAAACTGAGTTATTCTATCTAGCTTATTTCATAATGAACTTATCGCGTCCGATTGCCGTTTCATTTGATTATGTTTATCTATGAGTTACGAACATAGAGTGCATCTGTGTTCGCGCACACACTACTTTGAACTATAGGGTTTTCCATTAAGGGCGCTTGATCGTGCAGAACTTCCATCGTAGCGTGTGCTGTGTGGCACGTAGTGCCGTCCTGTTGAAACCACATGTTGTCCAGATCCATATTCTCGATTTCAGGCCAAAAGAAGTTGGTTATCATCGACCGGTATCGCTCACCATTGACGGTGACGGCCACACCATTATCGTTTTCGAAAAAATACGGACCAATCACGCCTCCGGCCCAAAATCCGCACCAAACAGTCACTTTCTGCGGGTGCATTGCCACTTGGTGAACCTCGTGTAGATTGGTCTCGTCCCAAATACGGCAATTTTGCTTGTTGACATAGCCATTCATCCAAAAATGCGCCTCGTCGCTGAAGATGATTTTTTTGCCAAAATCGGCGTCAACTTCCAACTGCTCTAATGCCCAGTCAGCGAACACAATGCGCTGTCTATGGTCATTAACCTTGAGCTCTTGGGTCAGCTGGATCTTGTACGGGTGCAGGCTCAAGTCACAACGCAAAATTCGCCAAGTTGTCGTCTGCGAAAGGCCGAGTTCCTGTGCGCGACGTGGAATTGACTGCCGCGGGTTTTCGAGGACACTGTCGCGCACAGCGGCAATATTCTCGGCAGATCTCGCGTTACGTTGACGCACGGGAACCAGCCGATTGTTAACTGACCCGGTTGACTCGAATTTGTCCACCAATCGACGGATAGTCGACTCGGCAGGACGATCATCGCGACCGTAAAACGGGCGAAGTGCGCGGAACGTTGCTCGAACTGAAGACCCATTTTCATAAAACAATTTTATGATTTGCACGTGCTGCTCGACACTGTAACCTGCCATGGTGGTTTGGGAGGACGGAATGAATATAACACACTGCATTTGACAGCTGTCACTCAAACAACATGGCCGCAATCAGCTGTCAAAGTTCAAGCGTCCCTATTGGAAAACCCCTTATATCTTCCACACAGTTGACTGAAGACGGATGAGCTGAAATCGGTAAGGCACTATATATGCTACGTGTATACACTATTGACCATTTGCTGAATATATGTATACTAATATATAAAGCTGAAGAGTTTGTTTGTTTGATCCGGCTAATCTCAGGAACTACTGGTTCGAATATAAAAATTAGTTTTGTGTTGTATAGTCCTTTTATTGAGGAAGGTTCTAGGCTGATTTTTATTCATTATATTTTTATTGATTTTACGCGAGTGAAACCGCGGTCACAACTAGTATGATATAAGATTCAAATAACCCAAATTCCAGTCTTGCCTTGCAGTGTCTGTACAGTCAGTATACTGTAAGTACCATAGATAAGTTAGAAGTGACAACTTACAATAAGTTGCTGAATACTTACAAAGTGTATGATGTGCTTGAGTGAGTTGTTCAACTGCCTCCGGTGGCAAGTTGGCGACATCTCGCTGCAGTAGGCGCATGCCCAGCTGCCGTTGTTCACTCTCGTGTCGGAAGCGCACGTCGCGACTGTGCTTCACACTACGCAATTCTGACAACCTAAAAAAAGAAATTAATAGGATGAAATATAATACCCATCAAAAGTTTATATTTTCTGTCTGGCAAAGGGGTCTGATGGTACATGATAAGCAATATTAGCCGTACCTTACATCGCCAATGTGCCACCAACCTTGGAAACCAAGTGATTATTCTATTGTTATTTCTATTGATGTAATTGTTCATGATTTTCAAGTAAGTTTTGACAAAGAAAAGTACTTCTTAATCAAATAATCATAGAAAGCTATTATAGACTATTCTTGTAATTTCCCAGGAAAGAAATAAAATCAAAATATACATACATTATTCAAGTTAGTCAACAATATTATATTATTTACGTTAAAAATATTAAAATCACATAATACGGCGTGTACAACACGAAAGGCCATCAATATCTACATAAGTTTAGTTATCTAATTTAATACTTTCCTCCTTATATAAATTGAAATATTATTGAAATAATATAAAGAACATTGAGTGTATAACATTACTTACTTGGCTTGCAACTTTGGTTTATCTGCATCGGGATCACTTATACTACTACTGCGTGACGTTTGACCTTTATGCGTATCAACAAACTGACGTTCTTTTTCGACATTGAAAGTCGGCAAATCTGAAATTCCTTCGTGACTCGAGCTTATTGAAACATCTAATCCCGCCGAATTACAGCGTGACTTCAATTCTTCATAAGAACGTAAACTATCAGAGAGACGTAACTGTAGCGTGTCTCTTTCTTCTAGTAACTGAGTCAACTCCATTGTAAGTTCTTCACACCGTACATCTCTTTGATGCAACATATATAACGCTAAATCTAACTCGGCTCTCGGGACAGCATCCAATAGATCTCTATCAAGACCACCTGCTGATATTCCACCTTCTTGGCCCTGCTTTGTATCAGATGCAAATGTTACATGTTTCTCTATTTTACTACTCGTTGCCCTCAGTGTATTTTCTAAACTAGTTATTTCGTCCTTAAGCGTAACAATTTCCAACTCTTGACTTTCTAAAACTGTTTGGGTTTCAGCAGCTCTATTCGCATACTCTTCCAAAACTTTATTTAAATCGCTTATTTGTTTGTTAAGATTGGTACACTCGATAATTTTTTCTTTTAATGATTCAGAGATACTATTCTTTTCATCTTCAATATCTTTTTGCCTCTTGTCAAACTTGTCAGTATTTTCATGCATTTTCAATCTTAAAATTGCTAATTCGGATTCTTTTTCATAGGTCAAGTCCTCCACTTTCTTTTCGTATTCGATCAACTGCTTTCTTACATGTTCAAATTCTTCATTTCTTTGTGTTAAAGTAATTGTAAAGTCTCGTGTTTTTTGAAATATCTCACTTTCTTTAACTTGAAGTTGTTTAGACAAGTCTACTACTTTATTTTCATAAATATTTCGTATTTCTTCAATTTGTCGATTTAAGCTAGCATTAACAGAAGCGGTTGCATCTAATTCCGTTTGGAGATTTTTCAGTGCATTTTCATAATCATCACAACGTACTTGATTTTTGTTATTTAATTCTTGAAGCATTTTTTCATATTCTTCTTGATGGACAAGGATTTTATTTTCATGTATAAGCTTTTCATCTTCCATTTCTGAGCGAAGCATATCAAGTTCATTTATTACTTCGGCATATTTAAGTTGAAGGCTTTTCAGTTGTTCGTCTTTTTCCTGTAACTTATTTTGCAAAGAACTAATTTGTTCTGACAAAACAATTTTATTTGTCTCTTCTTGACTGGAAGACTGAACGTTTTCAAGAAGTTGTTCATATTTAGCCTCAGCCGCATTTAATTGTGTTCTAAGATCACACTCTATTTGTTGGAATTCAGATTCCCTTTGACCTAAGTGTTGCTTCCATAGTTCAGCTATTTCGAATCCTCTTTGGTCCAGAGCACTTGATACTGACGTACGTAACTCTGTTACAGTTGACAAAAGTTGGTCATTTTCTGAGTTAAGATTTTGTAATTTTGCATTAAGATCGCTTAATTGTTTTTCGTAATCATTTGCTTTTTCCGTTAAATTTTGGTTTTCCAGTTTGAGATCATCATTCTTTTTTGTTTCTTCATCTAGATTGTACTTTAAATTTAAACAATGTTCTTCCAAAGTGCTATACTTTTCTACTAGTGCCATAGTATTAAATTCCTGCGTGTTCTGGACGTGGTGTATTTCAGGAGATTTCGTCATTCGAAGCTTTAGATCATCAAGTTCAGCATTTAATGAAGTTATCTTTGAAGTGGCTTCATTTTCTAAAAGTTTTAGACATTGAACTTCTTCTATTAACGAACGATTTTTCTCTAAAAGTTTGTCCTCACGCATTTTAGATGTAAACTGATTTTTATCAACAATTTCTTTTAAATGATTATTTTGTGACAATAATTCACTGTATTGAGTTTCCAGTTTTTGTAAATTTTCATTAAGCATTGCATTATTTATTTCCAGTTTTTTACAATTATCGTTAAGGTCCTCAATCTCAAGTTTGAATTTTTCACAATCTGTACATAACTTTCTTTCTTGTAATTGTTGTTTATGACAATTTAGTTCACTTTGCAATAGTTCTTGTTGTTTTATTAATTCTTTGTTTTGTTCATTCACATTGTGGCAGTTATCGCAGGTTAATTTTGACTGTTGATGTAATTGCTGAGTAAGTAGATTTATTTCTCCCTTCAGTTGTTCTTGGTGCATGGATAATTCCTTATTTTGGGCATTTATATTATCAATTATCAATTGTAATTCATCATTTTCTTTTTCTAATTTTAATAACTCTTCGTTTACTTTCGTTTCTTTAAAGATTCGCTGGTTTGATACAGACTGCGAATTTGGATTGGTAGTGGAATCACCTTCCCATTGCAAAGAAGAAATTTTATCATTTACTTGCTTGAACTGAAACTTCCACATTTCTAACTCACTATCCATTTTTTCTTTCATTTCCAATAATCTGTCATTAGCATTCTTGAACACTTCATTTTGTTTCCTTAATGCTTCTTTTTCAAGTTTTTCTTTATTAAGGTCTGTATTAAGCTCTTGAAGTTTTTTCTCTAATTCTTCAACATTGTTTGATAGTTCATTTTCTATAGCCATGTCAAGCATCGATGATTGAGAAATTTTCTTTGTTAATTGTAACTCCTTTGATAACATATCATTTGTAGCTTTTAACTCTTTTAATTTCTTCAATGCTTTCAGTAACTTAGAGTTAGAGGTATCTGCTTCTAATTTCAGCTTGTTGTTAGTTTCGTTAAGTTGTTGAATTTGTTGATACAACTGAGAAGAACCTGGCATTATAACTTCAGATTCTTCAGTACTTTCGAGGCCCCAACCTTCCTCAGAATTGAAAGGATCGTTTACTTCTTTAACGTCATCTTCCTTATAACATAGGTATGACTTTTTAGGTACAATAACTTCCTCTGTTACACCTTCCGACGTTGAACGTACCTGTCTTGGATTTGTCTGAATATTTTCAGATACTTTTTTAATTTTTATGGGTTGCACGTCAGGTTGTAACAGTTCAGCATCAGATATTATCTGTGATTGAAGAGATAAAATATCAACAGGGTTTGCTTCATTGCCCATTGCTTCTATTGTGGATGAAATAGTCATTCCTTCTGTTTTTGGTATGTTCATTTCAAAAAATAGTTTTTTGTTCTCCATTATCTGTTTTATTTGTTCATCTTTCTGCGTTAGTAAATTATTTAACTGATCATTATTTTCTTTCAAGAGGTTGACTTCTTTTATTAAATTACTTATTTGTGAAGATGATTGTTCAATTGTTTTGGCCAACTCTATATTCTTATTTTCTAACTCAGATATTTGGGACAAGTTTTGTGCCTGTAAATGCTGTATTTTGTTACTGAGTTCTATAATTTCTTGATTTTTACAATTAATCAATGAATTCATCTTATTAATTTCACTTATATACTGTTCAGTATAATCCGGTGCAATTTCCTTTTCTTTGTGAGCCGGTTTCTCAAGTAACATCTGATTTTCATGGGCCAACTCACCAAGATTTATGTTTTGACGCTCAATAGTTGATTTATATTCATTTAGTTTTGATTCCAACTTACACACATGATCATTAATTTTCTCATACTTTTCACTTAACAATTTCTTTTCTTTAAAAGCATTTTCAATTTGTGTATTAAATTCAGATTCTAGCTCTTCTATGTCCTTTTTCTTTTTTCCCAGCAATATGTTATGTTCGTTTGTAATTCTTTTAATATTTGATTCCAATTCACGAATATGCGATTGATATGATGATATTTCAGTTTCTATAGTATCGACTTTCTCAGCCTTCATTTCTAACATATTATACTTGTTTTGCAAATCAGTATGCAATTTTTGTAAGTTTTGGTAGTCATCATTAAGATTTTGCATTTTAAAGTGCATCTCTTTATTTTCACTTTCGATTTCATTTAATTGTTTTTCAACAACTCTATCATTATCGATAAGTACCGCAAGTCTGTTTACTAATTCATCTTCTTGGTTTCTGTACTCACTATATGCTTTCTGTTTTTCATGTAGTTGAATATCCAGCTTATCTGCTTTGCGTTCTAAGGATTGGCGCCCATTCTCCATAGCAGAAATGCTTTCTTCGAGGCGGTAAATTCTGTTTTTGTATTTGTCAATTTCTGTCTGTAAGCTTTCGATATACATATCACGTTCCTGTACCTTTGCATCATGACCAAATTGCACTTGGGTCAATTTTTCATTTAAGGTTTCAATTTGACTAGATAAAACAGCAATTTGCTCTAGTTTCTGATTTATATCAGCTTCTAAACATGATATTTTAGTTAAAAGATTGGCATTATTTTTTTGGTCAATTTCATATTCTACTATTTTATTATTTAAACTGTCAATTTGTACCTTAAGATTCTTATTTTCATCGCGAGCAAAGTATAAATCTTTATTTAATAAATCTATAGATTCATTTAATTTTGTAATCGTTTCAATATCGTTAGAATTGTTTTTATGTAAAATTTCGATCTGGGATTGTAAATGTAATATTTCTTGTGACTTCTGCTCGAGTAAAATTTTTTGAGATTGCAAACGGCTAAACTCTTCTTCTGCATGTTTTAATTTTTCTTGTAATGCAGGTATAGTTTCTACTTGTATTAAAAGCTGATCATAGTGCTCAGTTTTATTTTGAAGCTGTTTTTGGATTTCGTGGTATTGATTTTCCAATTCAGAGTACATTGCGGATTTTTTCTTAATATTAACAGCGAATTTTTTCAATTTCTCCATCAATTCTTTATTTTTAATTTCAACGGCAGATAGTTCTTCATTTTTGTCAAGCGAAACGGAATTCAATTTATTTTTAGCATTATCATATAACTTAGTGAGTTCATTAATTTCATTACTTTTTTGCACAACAATGTTATGCAACTTCTCATTTTCTATCGATTCTTTTCTTAACTGTAACTTTATTTCATGTATTTCTTCATCACGTTCTTTAGCTTGCAATAAAACAGTTGATAATTCATCTACTTGTTTTTGTTGTTGAATCTGTGAATCTTTAATAAGGCCTTGTTTTTCTTTTAATAATTCTTGCAATTTTTGTATTTCTAATTCAAGGTTGGTACTTTTATTTTCTAGTTTGGATTTTAATGTGAGTAATTGTACTTTTTCATCTTCAAGTGTTCGTAATTTTTCTTCATAATCAGACAAAGTCTTTTGATAAAGCGCAATTTGTTTATTTAATGATTTTATGTGTTCCGAGTTCTGATCTTTTGTTTTTTCATCTTCAAGTAAATCAATGGTAGATTTAAGTTTTTGTGATAGGTCATTTAATTTAGTTATTTGATTTATGTATTCCGACATTTCCTTATCTTTCTGTTGCAAAGTATTACTATAGTTAATAACTTGTTTTTCATATTCTAACAAGAGGTTTTCCAATTCATTAATTCTTGAATCACGAGCATTTAATGCAGCATTATATTCTTGATGTACTTTTTGTATCTCACTTTGCAGCAGTTCATGTGTTTGTGTAAGGTGTAAATTATGTTCTGCTTTGTTTTCATTACTAAGATTTTCTATTTCTTTCTTTAATTGGTTATTCTCATCAGTTAGCTTCTTGATAATTTTCTCCTTTGATGCAATATTTTGTAATATCTCTTTGTGTTTTTCTTGCTGTTCTTCTAACGATAGTATTTTCATTTGGCAATCAGCTATTTCATCTTCTCTTTCTTTTATTGTATTTTTTAGTTTGAGAATTTCTTTTGTTAACTGTTTTACAGACTTAATTCTACTAGTTCCTTTATCTCCAATTATTTTATCATCTTGATGTACTGTTTCAGCTACTGACCCGTCAATTACATCCTCAACGCTTAATGGTTTGACTACTTCAGCAGTTTCTCTTAATATTTCACTCTTCTCGTGTTTAAGTTCTTCTATCTGATGATTAAGTTCGTCATTAAGAGAAGTAAGTTTATTCTTTTCTTCATCTAGTTTATTAACGCTATTTCTTAAGCTGTCACATTGATCTTTCAACTCTTTAATTTCATTGTTTAAAGATTCATTTTCTAATGTTAAATTATTCATTTTTTCCATCACTTCTTGTCTTTCACTTGAAAATAATTCTATTTTCTTTTTAAGTTCAATACTTTCTTCCATAAGTTTTTCTTTTTGCTCAGGGCTTTGAGAAATGTAAGTTTCTGAATGATCATCTTCAGTTTTCTTTTCTGTTTGAAGAGATTTATTATATTCCTCAAGTTCCAATTTTTCTTGTGTTGTTAATGACTCCACAATTTCTATTGATTCAGCTGAACTCACTTTTTCGGCACTTAGTTTCTCTAATTTGTCACTCAGCTCAATATTTTCTTGAGCATAATTTTCCAATTTTTGAATCAACTCTTCTTTTTCTTCTTGCAGAATTCGTAGGCTTTCATTCAATTGCTCTTTATCCAATTTTAAATTATCTATAATAAGATCTAGCTCTTTTTTAGATGCTTGCAACTGATCAATTTGTTCTTCTAATTGAACAGACTTCATTTCTGAACATACTTGTTCATTTTGAAGAAAGGATATATCTGCCAACTTATCTTCCATCTCTAAATTCTTTTGTTGTAAACTATGAAGCTCTGAAACATGGTTAAAACATCATGGTTAATACTAACTAATTTAATCAATATAGAATATGTGCACATTGAAAATTGCGGTAAGTTCAAATTTAGTACAATTGTATATAATTTTTTTATTATTCATATAAATCAAAACATATTTACCTTGAACCAAATCGAATTTCTGGGTTTCAAGTAAACTTATAGATTTTAGTCTTGCCTCGGCTAGATTTTCTGTTTCTACTAATTTTTTGTAAACATCTGATTCAGTCACTGTAAGAAAGGCTATATTAATATAAAACAACATATTTTTAAAGTGTTTTTAAATTAGAAAAGTTATGCTATACTTACATCTTCCACTATCATAATCTACCAAGTGTAGTTGAAGATTACCTTTTTCTTCTTCCAGTTCTGCTACCTTTTGAGTAAGTTGGTGTATTTCCTCATTTAACTTTACGATTTCACCATGAGCATCAGACACTTTACTAAAGTTTTCGATCGTTTTTTGCATTTGCTTAAATTTTAGTTTGAAATTAGACTTTACTTTCACCATATTTTTATTTGCCACATCAACTTCATCATTCAGTGAGTCAATTTGATTTTGTGCCACTCTTAATTGTTCCTCTAAATCTTTTACGTTTGTGGGCATTTTATCTGTGTCACCATCTACATCTCTTTTTATTGGTTGTTGTAAATCAACTAAAATGCCAACATCAATCATTTCTTTTTCTTTTTGTGTGTCGATTAGTAATTGCAACTCATTTATCTTTGCTTCTTTTTTTGTAATTTCAGATTGAAGCTCAGAAATTAATGCATCTTTTTCAGATATTAAATATTCTTTTTGTAAAATATCTTTATTAAGGGACTGAAGTATCATATCTGATTTTGGTTTGTCAGATTTACCTTTTTTATCTTGTTCTTGTTGTGTAGGTTCAGATGACAAATGGCTCCAAGGTGACTTCATTTTTGAAGCGGTATTTCTGCCACCTTTGCGTGTAGGAAGCGGACTACCTTTTTTATTTGGTGAAATATTCGTTTTTGTTTCTTGATTTATCAAAGCAAGTTGACTTTCAAACTCTTTATTTGCTTGTCTTAATTCACAATTAATCTGTTCCAACAACTCAATTTTCTTTGTTAATTCTTCCATATTACTTATTTCAAGAGATCCTTTTTCTTCTTGTGGTTCATCTTCATCTTCTTTAACTCTGGGTGTAGGGGAATCTTCAAGCTGCTTAATTTTATCTTGTAATTCATTAACCTCTTTTATTTTGATGTCTAACTCTTCTGCTAATTTAGAATGAGCAACACTTATATCAAATCTTGAATTTTCCAATATTGTGTTAGCTTCCTCAAGATTTTTTATTTTATCGTTTTTTTCGTCAATTTCATGTATTAATTTTAGTTTTTCTTCTTTCCATTCAGTCTCCAATGATATAAAATTATTTTGCATTTTTATCATTTGCTGTTTGGTATCTTCTAGTAAATCCATGGTATCTTTTTCTGAAAAAATATTTTAATGTGAATGTATAAAGACTAATTTTACTATTACTCTTGTTGAAGAAAGGTTTTTATCAGTATTGTGAGTTATGTTATAATTACTAAAGTAATCATTTGATAATAACAAAATTTGAATTACTAAATAATTATCATATGTTAGCACAAAATTGAAATTTCATGCAATAATTAAAATCTACATTTACAACTCATTTTACAAACCTTTTTTGCTCAAACTGTCTGACATTAATGTTGTTGCTTTATTTTTTGCTTCTATTATTTGATCTTTCTCTGTGATTTTTTCTTGCAAATCTAATATTGTAGTTTCCATTGCTTTGACTTTTACTTGCATTATACTTAGACTGTTATCTTTTTCTTTGATTAAATTTGAAAGTTTTGTGAGGTCAGTTGTATTAGAATCCTGCATATTTATAAATCCGACATTAAAAATAAAATATTGATAAATATAGATGATATGATATGCCTAATGTATTTAATAAAATTGAAAATGTGAGTTATGTTATAATAGGGTACCGTTTCCAGCTCTTATTTCTTATAGGTTTGTTCAAAGAAAAATTAGATATCTTTTTTATATTTACACAATAAAAAAAAAGAGATTTTTTTTAAATTAATTTTAATATAATATTTTTTTAATTATTAGTAATTATCTCTAAATAATAACTAATTGTAATTTTATTAATTCTATATATTAGAATGTCATGAATATATAATACAACTTACTTAAAAGTAAACCCACCTTTTTTACATCCATTGTATCAGTTATTGAATCTCTTCTGCTAGTTGGGACTACTTTTTTCATTGGCCTTTTACTTATTTCTTTATACTGCTTGATTCTTTCCATTAAAATTTCCTTTTGTTTTAATGTATTTGCCAGACTTTCACTAATTCCAGGAACTGAAATAGAAATCATATTCTAAGTAATTTAATATAAAATATCTAATATACTTACATATTTAGTGTAGTACCAATATTCATTAATGTATTATCAGTATTTTAATACACATATTTTTTAACATTGTTACATAATCAATCATTAGTATTAAAATAAAACAGACACTTTAACTTACTGTTTAGTGCATCTTGTACAGACATTGCCATAGATGTATCAGTTGCAACAGAATAGCCAGTTTTTTCACTTATGGTGGTTGCCACTTCTGACGCAGTGTCTCCGACATCTTCTTCTAAAAATACATCATAAACACAATGTAATTTTTTTAATAATAGTAATTATTTTAATGTATATGTTAATTGATATTTATTGAGTTTTATTGATACATAGAAATAACTTTACAACTTACTTTAGATTACAAACAAGATACACTTATGCCACATGACGAAAAAAGAAAAAAGAAACAAATCTAACAGCAAAGCCTATTCCTATTGAATGAAAATGAATAAATATGGTGCCCATACAACAATGTGATATTATATGCTGTTCAGTATACCTACATATTACAACTCAGTAAGTAAGTAAAGAAATTGAATAAAGTTTTGATTTATCAATTTGCTGCCTCACCAAATGGCCGACCCAAGAGTTCAGCAGTAGCTTTGCGGTGTTCTTTAATCCTTTTTGACACAAGGGCAGCATTTTCTAAGCATTTCTGAGCTCTTTCGAATTTAATCTGCCTCTCTGAAGAGATTGAATGCTGTAGGCAAAAATTTCAAAATACAAATAATGTCAACATTACATTATGATCTTATTATGAAAATATTACTAATGATAACTATAATTTTATACTTACGAAATTATTGTTTAGAAACTAAAATAAGTAAACCTAAGGGTCATACAAAAGTGTAAAAAAAAACATCCACAAATCAACCCATTCACAACTTTTACATATAATTTTACTAATTAAAATGATAGTCACTAAAATCACTACTACTACTACTGTTAAATAGTTATTATATACCAATTAATGAAAAATGAGTTATTTCATTTAAGTGATGGAGAAATAATTTATTAATTTATGTATAACATTAATATTTGTGTATAGAATATTATGTAGAAATCTTTACATTGCTATTGAATTGCTCAAGAAATACAATATTACAATATTCTTATGATATTGTTTGAAAAAACCTAAGATAAGATCATTGGTTGAGCAATATGGATTAAATCGAAGTCTTACTTCATTTCGACGTCACTCAAATGAAACCATAGTATTGTTTATTATTTACCTTGGTATGGGTTACACTTCCAGTAATACTGGATACTTCACTTGGCGCTGCTAAATCAGAGTCAGAGACGTCAATTTTTTTATCCTGCCCAGGATTTTTATTGATGTTTGTACTTTCGGACATTGTATGTTTTCTTTTGCAAACATTAAAACGATGAATGCAAATACGATGACTGAGTAAAATAACAATATCACAACTGGATTAAATCGAGAAAAGACGACACAAAGCAAATTACCAGCAAAATATTTAATAATTTGCCACCACTTGGCACTTGTTATTGCTTGCCATTTTTCATGTACAAAATTTCATTATTTCAACCACGTCAGCACAGATTAGAAATAGCACAGAGTAATCTCTATTGAAATATTACTACATTTTTTCGGTTTAATGAGGCTAAATTTATCTATGAACATGAAATTAAAGTAACAATTAAATAATATTTAATGCAATATTTTTAACAGCGTACATTTACAGTGTTAGTAGATTAAGTGAAGAGTATAATATGTATTATAAAGGTATCTGTTACATTTCGATGATAATATTAAGAATAAAAACATTAACTAAGTATTTAGAAATATTTACTTAAAATGCATTTATTATGTAAATTATTAATAAACATAAAAAATACATATTTCAAACCGGTAAGGTTAAAATAATAAAAGAGAAGAATCAGTCATGACTTATATCTATGAAAAAATACTTCACTAGTAACCTTTAATTGTCAAGACTTTTATATTTGACAGAATTAAAGTAATAAAATAAAATACGCCAAATATTTTATTCATTAATAAATATTCCAGTTTATGTTGCTATAAATAAATTCATTAGATGGCATCATCTCGTATCCAGGTGAATTCAATATAAAATAATAATAAACTTTTGCTATATTTATTGCATCATGACAATTTATTGCCATTGTTGTACATTACTGATCTGCTTATCAGATTTAAAGGTAAAAAAGAAAACAAAGTTTTTGTTTTTTATTTTAGGCAACCGCTCGCCAGTTGTCTAAAACATTTAAGAAAAAGACCAGATTTGAAATTGGCATAGCCACTGACCTTCCACCTGCATATAAGAAGTTTTGGCGAGAATGGAAAATATTAAAACCCGCTGCAGTTCATTACATCCCTCAAGAGAGTAAATGGAAACGTGATGAGTTAACTGGAGAGACATTGCCCGTTCAAAATATCCCCATACCTTTGAAATACCCTGCTGAAATTCATGAGGGTATTTGGGGTGGGGAAGCCATAGTTAAAGGTTAATTAAAAATATTTAATTGAATTTTTTATGTTAAACAAATGTTGGACTTGAAGTATATCCATTTTTTTATTTATATCAATTTAAATTACTTGTAAAATCTTTTGTATATTAAATAATATTGTTTAATAAGTATTATTAATGACATACATATTAAATTAACTTATCACATTTTTTTTCTTTAGGTTTTCAAAAGCGTGACCCCCGCCGTCGTAGAGTTCCTCATTATTGGGTGCCTGTGCTCAAGAGAACTGTTGTAAAATCAGAAATATTAAACACAAATTTGTCCGTTACCGTAACTGATAGGACTATTAAACTAATAAATGACCACTATGGATTTGATCATTACTTGCTTAAAACACCAGCCTGTGATTTGGTATCAATGCTAGCCTTAAAGTTGAAAAAACAAATACTTATTGAACTGATGAATGGTTGCCCAAGATACGAACATGATCCAGCAAAACAAAAAGATATTTATAACGAATATAAGACCTATTTGTCTTCTGTAAGTTTAAAAAAATATCTGGAACATTTTTATTTTGTTGTCATTTTTGTGAATTCTTTTAAATTATTGCTTTTAGTACACACCTGAAGAAATAGAATGGTATGGATTAACTTGGTACGAAGCCCTTAGCAAAGTTGCCAAAATGAAGGAAGCTGCTAACAAACCAGTACCCTTGAAAAGCCTTTATAGAAAAAATTTGGTTGAAAAATTGAGAGCCGCTAATAAAGAGAGCGATAATAGCCCAGCTGAAGACATTGCGTGAGTTATTTTGTGTTGTAATTTATCATGTATTACTGTGAAGCTTGCAAAATGAGTTAATGGAATTCTATTGATATCAAATACTCGTTGTTTCAGGACTACAACAACATGGCTATCAAAAATGAACCCTTTTGGTAAGAAAGATGAAGCTTAGTGAATTGTGTAGAATGTTATGTAATATTAAATTATTGCGTTGTAGAAAAAATTGTATCCTTGAAAATAAATAGATAGAGACTTCTGCTCTAGTTTTCTTTTTTATTTAATTTAAATTAAAAAATGTAATTACATGTTTGTAAAATAATATTAATAGACTCAATTAGACATATGGTTTCAGTGAGATGTAAGTAGTCACAACTATAAATAATACTTATCAACATTTAAAATATATATTCCAAAACTCATTATCTTTTTTTAATAGTAAAAAAATAACTTTTTAGAATACTGGTCTTTCCAATAAAGCTATTATTAATAAATAGTAAAAATTTTTTTTATTGAAATCCCATTAATAAAGATTAATTATTTAAAAGATATATATTAATAGTGTAATTAAATGAAACAAACAAATAGTTAAATACTCATCTATTTCAAAATGATAGTCATGCAACATTAATACTAAAATGAACAATACTAATAATTAATTATTATATATCTATACAAATTAAAAATTATTCTTCAATAACTTCAAAAAATAAGTTGATTACTAAATATTTAAACAAAAATGCCAATACTGAAAAAAATCACACAAAATAATATGCTCAGGGTGGAAAATTTAAGGAATCCAGTTTAGCCTTTTAAAAAAAAATCTTTTTTGTTTTAAATAATGAAGAATAAACTTGTTACTGAGTCTCTGCAAAAGGTTAATTCTTTATAATATTTTATTATAATATGTAACTATATATGGACATAATTATATGGAACATTAATTATATAGTCATCTAGGATCATAGTAGCAATAACCATTAAGGTGTTGGTTTATGGCTATAGCTCTCTGACTTATTTCAAATCTTACATACATACATTCAATATTATTATTAAGTAATTTTACTTTAATATTTCATAATTTTTGGCCAAAAAAATGTTTTATTTGACATTGTCTACTAATCGTATGCTTATTTATAAATATGTCAAGTAAATAATTCTTTAGTTTTTGGGCAAGGTTACTTATGAACTTTATAGGTGGATAACCTCAATTAGATTTTGGTGCCACCAGTCCATATCTAGCTAGGTATATTTCAATTTTTAAATACAGATTATAAAATACAAAATGGTTTGGAGTGAGTTCCTTGATCATTGTACATTTTTATTAAATAGTTGAATCTCTATTTTGTTAAATTGAAAACTTGCTTTTAAATACAGTGTACTTTAAATTCATACATCGGTTTCAAAATTCACAAATGATTTAGTAGCTTATCGCAAATAACTAACATAATTTGAACTATTAATACTAATGAATATAAAAATTGCATAAAATATTGAATTGAAATCTTTTAATTTTTAAATTGCTGAACTGACTATGCGGTCTCCATGACTGTTGTGTGAGGCGTTGAACATATCGGTGAGGTTCCACGTATATTTTACAAGGCTGAATTTTCGTAGTTGTTTTGCCTTGCTGTAAATGAAAATAGATAGATTATTAATAAATAAATGTGGCTGCATAAACAGTGACGATGCTTGGCTTGACGCGTACAATTCTACGCGTGTAAATTGCGTCATTCCAATTATAGTTTGTTTACAATGTAATGTAAGTTGACGATGACGATCCACTGAGTTCGACCTGTGTTATTTTCGAACTGGCTGGTCGGTAGCGATGCTAGCTTAAAAGTTTATTTTCACCAATTAACCTGATGGTACGGCTTTCTGCAAGCCCGTCTTGATCAAATATTGTACCGCCAAACAGCAATACTTTGTATTGTTGTTGCTCCGGTTTCACGGTGAGTTAGCCAGTGAACACTGCACAAGGGCAACATCTTAGTTTCCAAGATTGTTGGCGCATTATTGCTATTTCTAACAGTTCCAGTGGGGTTCTATGTGCAGTAGTGATCATTTACCATAAGTGGTCTCTTTCTGTTAAGAAAGTATCACAACTAGGAATCTAAAAGGCAGTGTTTGAGACAATTTGAGACTAACTTCAAGCTCTGATTATCGAAATTTGTAATACAAACATTTCTATATTTATTTAAAATACAACACTATTTCACTTAACTACTTATATTAATTTTTTTTTCAATGTTACAATAACAACTTCATCGACAAACAAAACGGCATTTTTTATGAATCCATAATGAATACCATAGATTATTCAAGACACCGATATTATCAGGTCGATACAACGTTAAAGTTGTTTCATTATCTATATTCCTCTTGGACGGAATAGACTTTATATAAAAATCTATGATTTATGAATTCCTGGTCGTGACAGTTCTCTGACGACCTTAAATACGATAAGGTTCGGTCGGAAGTAGTCCGTCCGAGGTCGCCCTCCCGCGAGGAAACTATCATGGTTTTATGACGTAAGTGCAGACTACATTACACAATACTCGAGTTCTTATCCTCCTTAAGCCTGTATTATGGAATCGGCGGCCACACTTAAGGGACTGCTTAGTGCTCAGAGTGCAGAGGAGCGGGCCCGGCGGTACCTATGTGATGGCGCACTCCACGGGCTCGTGCGCGGGCAGGCGCTCGGCCAGCAGCGCGGCCACGGCGCGCGCCAGGTACGTCATGGTACCGAACCGGCCGCTGGGCGCGCTGTCGTACAGCAGCTGGCACACGCCCGCCGCGCCGCCGCACACCAGCGCACCGCCCGCCGCACGCCCCGCACCCGCCGCACCGCCCGCGCCCCCCGCGTCGCCCGCGTCGCCCTTGGCGCAGCACAGCGTGGCGTCGCCCGCGCAGCGCGTCTACAATTGGAGCAACATATTATCATTGGCATCTAGTAATTATCACATTATTATTATTTTTGATCGAGTGACGTTCCATGAACTGACCTGGTCCTCTAGAAATATTTGATTAGCTTTGTGCACTAAGTGTTCGACTGTGATAGTACCCCCGAGATGGTTGACGGCCTTGTACTCTACGACCAGTGTCAGTACCATTAGGGCCTCCACGACCAGCTGACGGTACTCCGGTTGCGGGATCGAATTCAGTACGGTCTCCACTGCTAGGGCGAACTTTAGCTCGCCCGACGTCATTTCTTGGGTCAAATTTGGCTGTAGTACCTTGCCCTGTATCACTAGACCTTGACACTAAAATTTAAAGATGGATACATTAAAAAGGAAATGCATTCTTGCTATAGATAGATAATTCACATATAATACGTACACCTCGACTACATTTGTTAAACGATATAGCAAGTGATACCTTTTCTAAAACTGCCCACACTCGCTGATAGAAATCTCTAGGAACGCGATTTAGAGCCCCGTCGAGACGTCTGCGTCTCAACCACTGTCCTTGACGGTCTGGCTCAGTTATTGGTGCTAAAAATATGCAATTTAAAAAATATATCATACAACAGTTACAAGTGAAAAGTTATTTTACGTGCAAATAGCATAAATTACTTTCTTATATATTATTTATTACCTTCGTCTATGGTACCCTGGAGTCCTTGACCTTCCAAGAGAATTTGAGATTTCTTCGTGTAGCGATTTGATTTGTTGCTCACAATCGAAAAATTACCTCGGCCAACTGTAAAGATATGTATTATATGATTTATGTTATTAAATTATTATAATATCTACTACTGTTAGTTTAAAGTGCAATTTTAGTTGGTTGCTTGTAACTTGTACTTTATTAAGACAAATTTGTACAAAATTTATTTTTAAATATATACAATCATTTTTAAATTTATGTTCAAAATAAAGTAATAAAGAAACGATAATTATTATAATATTATAGAATAACTGAAACGCCATAAAATCTTGCAAATGATATGATAAAAACATAATTATTTGGATATTAAAAAAGCAATACCTTTTTTGTGCAATGAGATCGTGCAAATCGTGAGATTTGAAATAATATAATTTAATTAATAACTATACAACTATTGCTACTAATAATAAACAAAAAAAAACTGTCAAGTGTAAGAGACACTAACGCACAAAGGATCAATCTTAATGGTAATTTTAATCATAATAGTTGGTTTTTATTTATGTTTTATAGTGTTAGTGGAATTTTAAAGGAATTTATATTTTTACTAAAACAATTAGTTACGTGAAATAAATCAACCTAATAATATTAAAATAAAGGGACGTATGCGGGTACACAAAACATAACATAAGAATTGTCCACAATAAATGAATAACTCGCCTTTATCTTTAGCGAACTTTGCCTTTATATCAATAATTGAGTTGGCTGTAAAAAAACATTGCTGTGTATTATATTCTAAATAATATACACATAATTATATAAAAATGACTATTATCATATATAGAAAATAAATCGATAAAAATATTACTCTACGACCAAAATTTTATATATACCTACTACGTAGAAAATGGAATCGGTTTTTTTATATATTTTTTATTTAATTGTAGTAAATATACAAGAGCATAATGACATAATGCACAAAATTATTCTGTTTCACCTACGAATTATGAATACAAGTTAAGTACAACATATAATAATGTACTATAAATGCTGTAGACGTATCCTTAATTAAAGAGTTTTTTTTTTAAATATAATTTGTAAATGAATTCTTACCGCTATTGATAGCAAATTCTTTGCCGCTAAGTATGTGGTGTAGGAGATTCTTCATTTCGAAAGGCGATAAATTGAGTAAATATTCTGAAGCTTCCTCTCCGTCACAGGACAGCGTACGTGAGAGCTCCGTTGCCATTACCTATTGCAAATTTACGGTATTATTACTATTAGTCTAAGAGCCCACGCCGATAAGACTATATATAAGGTAGTATATATATATAATTAGTTACGTCATTAATGGGGGAACATGAAATGGCGATACTGCAATGCGAAAAACCTGGCAACGCTATAATAAAAATCAAAAAAAAAATCCGATTTCTAGAATGATCGACACCCAAGTTTTGTTTGCTCCTCGCAACAGGGGAGGGGAAGGACTATACGAAAATGCAGTGCTGCAAGCCCTCTGATTGGCCTTCTCAGTGGCAGCAGCGTGATAAGCGACGTCTCGAGCTTAGGTATCTAGTATGATCGACCTCCTCAAAAAATCAAAGCTCATCTGAAAGATCATCAATTTCTGTACAAAAGAAACCACTGCTGCATTTTCCCAACAGTGGAGAAATAGTTGCTGCAGCGATTCAATGTCGCCCTGTGCGCAGCTTGATTCGGCGTTTCAATTCAGTTTTGTCAGCAATCAACCGGTTCCTTAGTGTTTGACCCAAATATATATTACCAACATCTATTTTCATATAAACATGAATATGTTAAGGGATTACTGGGAACTTAAACTTACTTGTATTATGAGTCCAACCCTCAGACGCAGCATCTCCAGGAACAGCTGGGGTTCAGTTCGTATGAACATAGCGAGGTACACTAACAGCTCTTGGGTTAACATGGCTGTACTTTCATCATCACCGTAGGCCTAAAATATAACGATATAATATATTTAAAACGAACAATAATATTATATATAGTAGAATGTACGAGATGCTATTTTTTTTAAATAATACATGCAGTGATTCATCATGTGATCGTAAGTCACCTTAAAATATTTTATAGTAAATAAAATACGCTGAATCTATTTAATAATTACCTTTTTTCCATCATTTCCATGTTTTTCTCGACGTAAAGACTGCATGCAATAAAATGTTATATGTGATTATTATATATGATAATGTAAAATTATTTCTATGATTGTCAATGCATAAATGAAATTCGTTTCTAAATAATATCATATAAGTTAATTAATGAAAATGAAAAATGAATAATTTTTTTATTGATAACAATTAAAGCATTACAAACTATACCCTATTCCAATCGGAGTAGGAATAAAGGTAAACACACCGTAGATTTACAAATTGCATACGATTTCCTAATCGTTCTGCTGTATTATGCACTATAAACAGTTCTAGATTAATTTACCCTTATTTATAATACGACACTATTATGTAACTAGTTATAACCAAATCAATTTAACTTTCGTAGTTCCGATTACGATTTCGCGGAAATGAAAACGCCATCTTTTCGCTGAATATCATAGATTATTCGAGATCTCGACAAATTATATCGCGTCAATTGATATCGATTACCAATAATATCGGATTAATTCGTTGTCAAAGTTTTTGATTTGGGTTTACTCCTGCTGTGGTTGGAATTGGCTATAGTTACAACCCCGTGTACCAGGTTTATACCCGTTTTACTTTTGTACCCCGTTCCTCCACCAATACAAACAAAAGTTACCAATGAATTGACCCTAAAATACATTCTAAGAGTATCTTTCATTACATAATTGTAACTTTATACCGATGCGTGCGATTTCATGAACGTGTTTGTGTGTGCGTATAAGTGTGAGTTTGAATGGCGACTTTGTGTGTATGTGCGTGTGTTTCAAAAATACCTGCCGTTGTTTTGCCGTGTTAATAAACAGAACAGCTTAATCTTCGATCAATAATGTACTAGATTACCGGTGAGCGCTTCGAAAAAGGCCCCAAAAATAGGAAGCACAAATTCGATTGTGTGCTTATTTCAAATTAATATGGTCCAATCGTAACCAACGGTAAGACGTCAAAATTTGTGGAAATAACAGCCGCAATGACGTAAGTAAAATGTTGTGTCTGTAATTATCTGCTTTATTTCTAACGAAATAAGGTTGATTTTGGAACAAAATAAATTGTATATTTCTTATCTCTTTCTGTCATTCATGGAGTAAGATCGTAAGTGAATGTAAATAGTTAAATACAATCTAAGCCGCACTTTATAACTCGGTAACAAGGTATAGTTTAGGTTGAAATTATTAAACCTTTACATTGTTTTCACCATTTTATGGTATAGTCAGACGATGCCACATTTGAGTATTGTTTTTGATCGTGAAGCGTTATCTAGTAGTATTGTTGATCGAAGAGCTAGATATAAGAAAACTCCAGAAACATATTATGGTATTAAACATATTATAGTAATTATCTAGCGAGTAAATATATACAAACGGACATGTAGACAAAATGCCTTATCCAATTTAGCCGCAATACATTTCAAAATAAACGACAGTACGTAACTACGTAGGCCACGTTGTAACAAGTAAGTCTTGTATACAATTTAATTTTTTTAAATTTATAGGCCTTTGAAAATGTCCTATCGGACAGGAGCTAGACGTTATAAAGATTTTTGGGGTTCAGCGAAAATGTAAAAATGTATTTTGGTCTGTTTGCCCATTTGACATGAAGCTTTGGATATAATTATATTTTATATGCCTCCTATCATTAAGAAAATAACACCAAGGCCTATTTATATATATATTTCCTCTGACCTAAGGTACAGATAATTAAATCAATGAATTATTAGTGATAATATCGCCTTTGTATAATCGACCATTTTGTTTAATGTACTCCCACTGTAACTGTTTTGTATCGGTGTACAATGAAGTGTATTACTGTCATCAGCTACAAACCACGTGTATAAGCTGTCTCAGCTCATTCTCGGGTAGAGGAGCTATGATCGTGTGTTCGTTGTTGGGCGGCATGCCGACCGTGATCTGTTTCTGCCTCACGAGCAAGTCGGTCACGGCCTTGGCGAGGTCCTCGACTCTCTTCCCGAGCATGCCGGCCGTGTGTCTCACGAGGCCCCACAACTTCTGACTGCACGCTTTCTCGTAGAGCACCTTCAGTAAGTCTTTCACTGTCACGGGTTTACCGTTCTCCTGCATGCCTAAAAATATTAATAAAACATTGTAATCACATTTCGAAATGACAATTTAAAATATAAGTTACATAACATTTACTGAGGACTGGGCGCAAAAAAGTATATTCGATTTTTAATTTAATATAATAACAAGTAACGATGAAAATATATCAAATATGACGTTAGTTATATTAAGTAGACGAGGAATTTATGTGGCCATCTGGCCATCATTGTCATGAAACCCCTAGGTACCATATTATCGCATATATTCCAAATTTCATCTCAATAAACAAGTGCAGTTAAAAGCTTTTAAAAAACTATAAGCATACATCTTAATTTGTTTGGATAATATTATATGTTTATTTATTTTTTTATTTAAAGCTTATTATATAAATGTTTGTTAGTCGTTTAAAACATAAATACATAACTTTATCGTTAAACTAAAATACAGATAAAAAAGTACCCGTATTAAATTCGAGTCCATGTGTGTCAACCAAGTACTGCAAGATGTCTCCTTGCTCGTCGAGACTCTCCGTCTCTCGCAGCATCGCTATCAGTTCGTCCGTTTCTTGTTCAGCATATATGTTCTGAGATTCTGATATCATTCGATTACGTGGAAGTACGTTTTTCACTGTCCCTGAATACATTTTTTTTTTTAAGCTGTTAGTCATGTAAAACGCCCAAATTCTTAACTGCACGAATAAAGTATTGTATAAGTATTTTGATTTATTATTAATCCAACATAATGTAGTATGCAAAGGCGGCCTTATCATTCAGAATGTATGCATGTAAAAAACTTCGTTCCGATAAGAAATTGTTGTGCATACTAAAGCTGGGTTTCTTTTCTATTTTTTTTTTTTTTTTGTATAGGTTGGCGGACGAGCATATGGGCCACCTGATGGTAAGTGGTCACCAACGCCCATAGACAATGGCATTGTAAGAAATGTTAACCATCACTTACATAGCCAATGCGCCACCAACCTTGGGAACTAAGATGTTATGTCCCTTGTGCCTGTAATTACACTGGCTCACTCACCCTTCAAACCAGAACACAACAATACAAAGTACTGCTGTTTTGCGGTAGAATATCTGATGAGTGGGTGGTACCTACCCAGACGAGCTTGCACAAAGCTCTACCACCGAGTATGGGTTTTCATATTATATCTTTACGCCTCCTGATTTTAAATACACTATAGGCTAATGAATTAAATCTAAAATTATAATAAAGAAAGTGTGTCAGTAGAAATATTTATGACAATATGTTAATATTTATTCTTGCATCATGTTAAATACACTTATAATTAATTATTATTGAACAGACAAACTTCGCCTGCATCGGTAAAGGATGGTAGTAAAATAATATATATAAGGACTAACCTTCTTCTTTCGGAGGGTCGGGGGTTGTTTCTAGTTTAATTTCAATTGTAGGTGTCGTTATTCCCAAACTTGTAGTCGACGTACCCCTGAATTATATAAATTTAAAATTAGTGATATTTTTCATGCTTAAAAATGCTTTGAATAAACATGTATTTGATTACACTAAGTTAAATTCGATTTAACATATTACAATCTATATATTTATAAGTATTTATCAGAAACTGTGAGAAGTTGTACCAAGCAAATGTTTGTCAACTGCAAGAACACGCGATTTTTATATTAAAAAATGGTACACAGAAAATTTTACAGACTTGGTAAAGGCGCGTTTTTTTGCTTCTTCAGGTGACGGACTACGTCCTGGGTCTATCTCCAGCCAAGATTGTTTCCTTTCAAGCAAGTGCGAACCGACGTATTCTCCTTCCATTCCTAGAGTGTCGGCTACAAAAAAATAAGACTCGTATAGTTTTAACTAAGCGGCATATTCATTTGTTTAGGGAAAACATATTTAGTGGTATACATATCTTATATATAATAACTAACTTGCTGACTGATATCAAAGCACAGCCCAAACTACCGGCGTCAGCACTAAGGAAGGATTTTTGTAATTTTAAATCCCTACGATAGCGATAAAGGGGATGAAAGTTTGCATCGAATCCTTCGCTTTTGAAGAGAGAGCCATGAAAATCGATATTAAGCAAATATCGATGATGACGCGAGCGAAGTGGAGGATGAAGTGATAGTAGAAGTCGGAGATAGTGCTCACAGTCGACGTTGATGGAGCGCGTCTTCTTGATGGCGCCGCGCACGGACATGCGGCGCCGCAGCGCGCGCGCGTGGCGCACGGCGGCCGGGCGCGCCAGCACGCTCAGCCGGCTGCTGAACGAGCGCAGCAGGTGCTCCTCCAGGTAGCTCTGCACCCGCGGGTTCAGTTCTGAAACGACAGCCGGTCGCCGTCCGAGAACATCCGACGTACCGCTTCGACCGATTCGGTGCCGATCGCCGGGTTCCCGGAATGCTTTCGAGCGAGTTGAATATTTTAACAGTATACGACACGCTCTCGCTACGATCGGAAGACGGAAATCGTTTGTACCGTGCTCGTATCGGATGTATTATTCTTTAGCTACTTAGGAAAGAAAATTTACGTGTCATACGATGCAACGTCGCACGCGTCGATATCGCAGTCGCAACGTTTCAGAATTACAATGGGTGACAGCTAAGCTGTATAGGTCTATAAAACATTAAAAACTAAAGAGTTTTTTTTTTATAATCATTAAAATTAAAGTTATAAAATATTTATATAGCATTAGACCGGTAATGCAAAGTTAACTAAATCAACGTTTACCATTTTCATCAAAGCACATCTTTTTTCTATATATTATAATATATTAAAAAGTAGAAAATCTTATAAATATTGCTTACTATCTGGATACCCATCCTCTTGACTTCCCAAGAAGCTTAAATTAGTAATGGCCGATGTACTCAAGAAGTCGCCGAGGTTTCCAAGAATCACTCTGGTACCATTAATGTAACCGGATTTCAATTTTTTCATTGTTGTTATCATTGCCATGGGAATTTTACCTTGATCTAAAAATATTACATATTAGAAAGTATTTATAAATATATTAAGGAAGCGAGGTATAGCTAAAACAAATAAAAAGCTGGGATCGCAAAAGTCAACATAAATGTTTATGAAAAATAAACTTAAATGAAATTCAATCGCAGGCTGAATGAAATCTTATAAAACATGCTTTTAAAAAACGAACTTGTATGTTATGAATTATATTGTAACAAACCTTTAAAAACATAAGAGAATATACTACAATCCCTTGAATAAATATATAATTATATATTGTGTAATTTAAAAATAAAATTTCAATGAGAAATAATATAACAAAAGTATCAATCAAATACTAAAATAAAAGCAATAACATATGTAATTGAGTAAATGATAAAGTAAATAGTGAAACACATTACACATAAACAAATATATATAGATAGATGTAATGTTTACCTAACAGGTACTGTGTAGCGAGTAAAGTGATGGTCGGTCTTCCAAGCATTTGTTTCCAGCTCATACCGAGAAATGCGACGTTTGCCGTAAACGTGCTCGCAAGCAACGCTGGGTCACGCGTCATGTAGTACTCTTCGTAGTCAAAATTCTATAAAGCCATGCGGGGAAAATTCTTATGATATATTGAAGGTTAATATTTAAAATACTGCCCCTACCACAACATATATACAATGAAAACTGTTAATATAATATTAGATGGATAGCAAAACTATGAGAAATTTTATTATCAACAAATATATAAGGTAGTATACATAAGGGGTAGCAAGCACAAATTTAAGAGCACAAATAAGACACAAAAATACCTAAATTCATGTCATTCAAAGTCAAAACCACAAGCGGTCTTCCAAGAAGATTTTGCCATGAAGACTTCAAGAAAGCAATTTCAGCTTTTAGCATGTCAACCATCAGTTCATAGTCAGAAGCTATGAAGAATCGTTGCATGTCAGAAAACTATTAAATCAGACAAAGTGTGAATTAAATTTTAGAAGCAAAAAAAGGAAAAACAAAATCATTAAGGAGCTGTCTTGAATATTTTATGTTATGATAGATTTAAGTTTTATATCAATTGAAAATATTATATGAGCACTTTGACTCAGGACTTTGAAATAACAGATTATGAATATTAAGTAATGTCCCATTTGTCAAGTTTTTCCAATTTTCGCCAGGTTCTTTATATTATTGAAATAGTATATTTTACTTAGTTAGTCTTTTCCTTTTTATATTCCAAGCCCAAATAGTAGATAGGATAAAGTATAATAGAAACAAAAAATAAAAATAGTTCGAAAACGTTAGTAGTAGTTTAGTTTAACCGCCTTATTCATAAACTTTATTTAACTGGTGATTAGTTAAACAATATTTTGTCTTCTTCTTTCGTATGTCAAATCTATAATGACAGAAAGAGACAAATCAGTGTTTAGCTAATCAGTAACTAAGCAACGTTTATAAATAAGGCCGTAAATTATCATGATATCCTCCTGGTTGGTTTCAGCCACAATAGCACAATATAAGGGAGACTAGACTTGACACAAGTGCACTCTGTATTCCATTAGCCTCATAATCCAATGGGACAGCCAATTCAACATCACCAGAAAGATGTGGTGCAGGAACAATGGTTTTAAGTGCTTTCCACTCTGGTCTATTAGATATAATCATTTATGAATAACATTTTAATGGCCAAGCAAACCCAGGAATTTGAACCTTAGGAACTCAGCCGCTAGACCAAGCAGACAGTTATTTTAACACTAAATTTGATAAATATAAGTAGATGTTCTAATTGGGTGTATTATGAATATGAATTAGAAATGATATAAACTGTTTTCTTATTATAGACTCACTTGAGGTGTAAAAGCAAATATACGCTCATTTAGGGAATACAATTTGCTTGTGCTAAGAATTCCCACATCCCGTGACTTTCTTCCAGATAATCCTAGTTTTTTATTACGACCTTTAGAAGAAGAATAAAATTAATGATTATCGATCATAATTAAGATGGCAATATTTGTTTATACAATCTTAGTTAAATCTTAGTTAACTTTGTTAAGTATCTAACTTTTTGCATTAAATTTGTATTGTTTCTGGTGTAGACATAACAATTTTGTCTTGATTTCTTTAAATATTTAGTAAATAATATATTTTTCACCTAAATATGTATATAAATGGCTGAGAACTCGGGCTGGTTGTACTTCAATGGGAGCCACCTCACTTATTGTTTGTACATGCAAGTCATATTCAAGAAGCTTATCCCTGATTTCATTATCTTCAGCTAATATCACAATCTGAACCACAACATCTGGTTTCTTTTCTGAACAGAGTCTTCTATTTAAAGGATCTAGTTCTCCAACTGCTAAAAATCCCTAAAATGTTATAGACTTTATTTAGTAAAAGTATAACTTTTGAAAACATAAAATAAAAATAAATTTGAATTTAGGTTTGCACCATTTTTTATACCAATCTCTCTTTTATAATGGTTTTTATGATGAACATTTTTAGGTTTAGAATTGTATCATCACAAGACTAAAATAAAATTACTAATTAGTCTGTAACATATTGGTAATAACTTATCAACTAACATTAAGGAATCTTGAAATACATAGAAATAAGCATATATGTATATATATATAAAAAATTAAAAAGATACTTAAACTACCCTAAGCAAATATTAATAGTAGTTCAGATTTTTGTATCGTGTAGTTTTTTCGTTTGTATAGTATATGTAGTTTTTTCGTTTTTTTTTTTTTTAATTAAGTAAGGTCTCCGTTATTTAAGGTGATTGTTCTTTTTCCCTATATTTTTTTCTCTTTATTGTTTTATATTATATTTAAATTTTACATAGTCTAACTGATTTTAAGTATTTTAAGCACATAGTCTATAAGTTTTTAAATAAGCATGCAGTGTTTATCTATAATTAGTTGTACAATTGCGTTTGATATTTTGTTTATTTTAATTGTATCTATAGTAAGTTTTATATTGTAACAACTGTTGATAAACCTAAATAAAAAATAAAAATAATAAAAATATATACCTCTTGTAATAATTTTCCTAGTATATATAGTGACTGAGCCCATAAAAATGGACATCTTCCCAGCGGTATTCTTTCTTGACTGCCTGGTTCTAGTTGTTCCAAATGTGCTTTGTCTCCTGGCACCGAATACAATTCAGGTACCAATTTTATGCCATCATCTTTTCTTATCATTATTTTCTCTAGTTTTTGCATGTATTCAGTAAGATTGATCTTATCACCTCGAAAGCAATAATCTAGTATAAGATAACAAAAAAATAATGGCCATTCACATTCTATATTTTCAAACATTCTTAATTCCCAAGGTTCATAATAAAGTCTGCTAGGGTCTTCTCTTGGTGTTTTGTGACCATCTCTTAAAAATCTCTTACAACCATATTTTCCTTGAAGCTTTGAAACAATTGTGTCTCTAGTTTTAGCTATTAACTGTGGATCATCAACAGCAAATGCTGGATAGCTTATGATTGATAATAAGCCAGAATCCAACTCTTTGCTGTTAGATTCTCTTGGCAACATTGACTGCAAGACAGCTTGACATTTTTGAGCCTCATCTGCCAAGACATGTATGACACTTGAAGGCCCTCCACGAGCACCAAAAAGGTCCAGCTCATTCATAGCTTCTAGAGCTGCTTTGGCCATACCAATTGAACTAGCATTGAGTTCAGGTAGCCCATGATTTGTTTTATCTCCTCTTTCCCAAATTCCATAATCAGGAGTGCAATAGGCAGATTCAATATAAAAAACTAAATTCTGGATGAATGCAACTTCATCTAGAGAAAATACTATTTGCAAGCCAGATGCAGTCATTTGAGCTAAAATGAGGAGATATAATGAAATAGCATCAATCTGCAAATGTCCCCATTCATTGTCCTTAACAACAGTTCCTCCAGTTATAGAGGAGTACTTTGCGTGAAGAGAATCATGAGGGTGCTGAGTGCTTTTAAATTTCTCTACCTTGTCTTTTTGCTGCATCATAGCCATAAGGAGACCTACGGAAAATAGAATTATTTTATAATATTATCAGGTTAATGACTTTTTTTCCCTTTCTGGCGTACGTTAATGATTACGTCTAGCTTAAAGTGAAAGATACTAGCCTCTCATCAGTTTGACGCAGCTTTGTTCTAGCTCATAAGTTTTAGCACGATCTTCATCCTGGTCGGCAATCTTTTTGAATGCCATGGACAGTCCCCAAACTGCCAATATGCAATAAAGGTTGTCTCTGATCCACGCATGGTCATTATGAGGGCTGGCTGGAAACAAACCCGTAACCGGTTGCTGATGGTCTAAAATTAACTTATGTACAACTCGCTGGTAGTAATCTAAACGGACGCCCGAATTACTTCGAGTTCTCATTTTGGATAATGTAATAGCGCACTTTCTATTTGTGAACAAAAGAAACACGGATAAGCATTTTTAAATACATTTATATTTTTATTAATTATTTTCTTCAATATGTCATTTGAAAGTCGTGATTGTCATTGTCATTTTAATCATTTTTATTTGTTAGTTATTAAATGTCAAAAGTGATGCGAGCCACGGTTGTATACACAGGTCTTGCAACTTCAATATAGGGTACGTTGACATAATGACGCCGTTAAGTTCAATTTACGGCCGCCAGAGGTATGACAATTCGCGTAATAATTATCACGAACACTTTTTCAAATCCAAACAAAACAGTTAAATAACAAAAAATCCGCAAATCTCAACAAAACGATATAACAATGATTAAAGAACACATTACTTGGGAGAGAAAAATATCAGCTTCGATAGCAGCGACATAGTACCTCAAGCGGATGATATTGCGAATTAGCAGTTGTAATACATTCGCACCTCATCTCTCACCACTGAAATTGGACTCAGTTGCAAGACCTGTGTATACGACCGTGTGTTGGTCACTATATGACAAAGAGGGTCAAACAAAGGCGTTGTCAAGGGCAAGGTTGTAAGAAAAAACCTCTAACATCTTGTGCTAAATGTGAAAAACACTGCAGTGATTGTTTCATACCTTATCATACAAAATAAGCTCATTATATTTTATTTTTAAGACTGTTTGTGGACATAATTTTCAAATAAAGCTGATTTTCTTATAATTGTTAACTTGTATTATTTCTGATCACATGTCCCCATTGTCATATTTATAGGACAGGCTGAAACAGGGACGAAAGTATATTTTTTTGTCATATTCTTTTTCTTAATATATTAAGAACTTAATTTAAAGAATTGATCAAAAAATTCCAATGTTTTCGATGCTTGGGAAGTAATGGGTTAATAATTAATCAGTGTTATATTGCACCGTGTAGCCCGGCTTTAATAATGACGTTGACAGCTGTATTGGCACAATTTTTGTTGACGTTTTGAACATCTAGTTACGTATTTAGTTCAGATTTTTTTCTATCGTTTTTTAGATTGTTTTATAAATGGTCTATATTCTTAATTTGTTAATGTTTTATTAACAATGTATAAGTATTTCGTCATTTACAACATATTACTTATAACTTTTATTGAAGCAAATACAAGTCCTGAGCTTAAGGCTCCTGATAAAATAGCATTTGACAATAAATTATCCCGAGCTGATAAAAACAAAACAAACCAAGTGATAAGTGAAGGTGGCTCAATAATATCCTCTAATCCTCTTACTTTGAGTAACGAAAATCATACTTTATTTAAAAACTTGGATAGTCTGAGTGGCAATAAAGAAAAGTCTGTCGTTCCGAGAAAAGGAGTCGTGTATAATCCTGCTGAAGATATTATTCGCCATGATAAAGTGAATCAAACATTAAATGTTCCTGTAAAAAGTTTTAATGTAACACCAACATCACCTATGGAATTATCACAAACGAATAAAACTGTGCTAAATGATTCAAGTACATTTATTGGTACAGAAAAGATAAATGTTAGCAAAATTCATAAGCCTTTAATATTGTCACATGAGGCATTAGTTAAAATGGATGAATTAAACCATTTAAATCTCAATGAAAATGGTCCAGATATCAAGGTGCATTCTTTGAAGGCTGGAAGTCACCCAGGCATGATAATGCCAATTGTAATAACAATACTTGTTGTACCTATGTTCGCTGTTGTGGGTTACATGGCATTGAAACGAGGTCGGGAGGCTTGGAAAAACAGACATTATAAAAGAATGGATTTCCTTCTCGATGGAATGTATAATGATTAAATTTATGGACATTATAAATTGATTCAAAATCAAAATAACAGAGATTCCTATAAGTAGAATAAGATATCATTAGAGCTACCAAAATATTATATTCTATATACATATAGCATATATGAGCATATTTTACAAAGGTTGTTTTGCTATTGCAGTATAATGTGATCTAGCTTCAAATAAACAATTACCGCCTTATTCATAAACTTTATTTAACTGGTGATTAGTTAAACAATATTTTGTCTTCTTCTTTCGTATGTCAAATCAATAATGACAGAAAGAGACAAATCAGTGTTTAGCTAAATAGTAACTAAGCAATGTTTATAAATAAGGCCGTTAGACATTGAAATTAAACTAGTAAAAAATGACAAATAAGACTAATAATATATATTTAAGAGAAATATATAAAAGCTCTAAAGAGTATTGACAATATATATATGAAGCAATAAATAATTGAGGTGCTTTTCATGTGCCTTGTTGATATTATTTACTAATCATAGTTAAATGTTTTTATATTTTTGATATTGTAACTTTTTACATAGCTTCATAGTCTTGATATATTCAGAATTTAAAATAAAATGTTGATATTATAAAATAAAATATAATCAATTATATTTTATTAATAAAATGTTAAAAACCAATCATTTTGTAGCCTTTTATTCATAATGTAATATAAGTTATTTTTTTTTAATTTTAATAAATATGTTAACTAAACTTTGTAAAGTAAAAAATATATCCTCAAATATCCCAAGTATTCAACAGAAAAATACAGTAAAATAAAGTAACTGTCAAAATATCTCTCAAAAAGAATTAGCTTTTTGTTTGTTTCTAATGACTACTGCACATTTTTTCCTGTCCACATAGACAATGATTTATTCGTATGATATTATAGAAGATATTATTGGTAGAATTTTCTGATTAAGTATACAATTATTACTTTATTTGTCTCTAACTTAAAAAGGATGAGTGTTTATTTTCTAGCCCAGGAGCAGTCTCTAAGAAATTCCTTCCAAATAGTGAAAGTATTGAAGTACACCCATCCAAGTGTAAGCATTACAGGTCATGAAGCTGGGTTGAGAGACCCAGCTTCATGCTCTGATCTGCACCAGTTCAAACTTAGATCCAGCCCAAGATGTGAATGCAACCAAACCATGTTAGAATCAACTTGCCCTAGACTGTCTCTGTTTTTTTTAATCTTTTAGGCCCTGGCCGTCAGGGCCGACAAAGCAACAAAAAGCGTACAATGTACGAAGCGCTTACTGCACTTGAGGTAGCGGTACTGAGGCGCCGCATATTGAGCATGCGCAACAAAATAGATTGATTACAGTGCACTTCGATAGAGGGGTAAATCTATCAGGTTATCGAAGTCTTCGTGGTAGTTTATGAACTAAACAAACATTAGTTTCCTAAGTCCACAAAAGCCACCAACGCCAAAGGCGTTTCTAGCCCATGTAGCGCCCGTGTGCAATCTTGACCCTAGCGCCTTCTAGTAAGCGCGCGGACAAAATGGAACAGCTACACATGTTAACATGTCTAATATAAATGTTATGTCAATGTCGAGCTCCGGATGCCATTTAAAATGTATGCAAACCGGAGCTTTATGTGGAGTTCATTAAAAGTGCCGAGGTTCGCCGCCAGCGCCCACTAAGATCGCTAGGTTAAGCCGCCTCTGACCAACCCCAAAACTCACCCCCATCAGTCACATAGATACCTTAAGCTAATCTTAAAGCGCATTCGAGCGACTCGAACAGAAAGACTAAAAGAAGGAAATCGAAAACACGAAGCCCGTCATAATCAAAATCGCATATTCGGTCACTACTCAAAGTTATAAGTGCAGTAAAAATGGTTCCCCCGTACTACACGCAACATTAACATTGACAATGTATCCAACAACAAAGCACAACGTCAAACAACAGCTAAGCGGAAGCCACATATACAAAATGACAGGTAATTATAGGGAAGCAAACATAGGAAGCAAATGATTCGCCAAATCATTTAGCTCTTAGTGCCACTGAAGGTATCCCTTGACGAACGAAAGACGAAGATAAAACAATTCGCTCGGCAAAAATCTTAATCCGCACCCATAGATTCTTATCCTTATCTCTATGCGTTGGGTTGGAAGACTCCATCTTCTTAAGACACCAATAGCTGACGATCCCCTTGAGAAATGGAAAGTACCAAAAAGATAACGATGATGAACTTAGTACCCGGTGCGGAAAACAACGTAGGTCATGCTATTTTCATATTGAAGAAGAAATTGTAGCCACCGCCACAATAGTGGCGAAGAAAGACTTACCATTTAATAGTTAATAAAATAAATGCAAACAGTACAATATGTATAGGACCATTTATCCTTACCGACCCTAAAATAGAATAAAAAAATGGTCAAAAATAATTCGAATGAAAGGCATATGAGATGACAATTGACAACATAACATACATAATTATGTGATTTTAGTAGGTACCTACATAAGTTGTCTCAATAATTAATTTAAAAAATATCTATTTTAATATTGCCAGAATAATAAATTTTGCGGAAGTGTGGGGATTTTTAAGGCAATCATAAAAACGTTTTTATTTCGTACTGATGTAATTTGCTTTCAGATCTGAGTACTTCGCTAAAATTGTAATGATTTATTCACAACTTTATAATGATAATTCTACTTGACGTCTTATACCACAATAATTATTTAAACCCTAATACTTACAATGTACCGCTTGTTTTTATAAACATTTGCTTATTAACTTATATCGTCTTTAGAGAATAATAAAACATAAGTAAATTTTAATTCTAGATATATATATATATTTTTGTATGAAAATATTGTGTACATTAGTGGTAATGAGTGGCTGTAAGCAATTTTTGTTAACAATAAAATGAAATATAAATCTCTTACACATGCTATTTTAGGTTTCTAAAATACTAAATCTACTTTATAAAAATCGTTTTCATTCTAATACTCTTTTCATAAGAAACAGAGTACGTAAGAATACACATTGTATACGTGTGTATTCTTACGTACTCTGTATATCCATTACATATTAACATACAGTAGGAAGTAAAAACATCTTTCATTTATCAGTCAAATGCTGGCAAAGATCACAACAATGTCAAAAGTATTTAAAGGTATTGTACTAGTATTTATACCTACCTATTAAAGCTTAAATGTTTACTTATATTTACGTATTTTTTATTTTATCTATAGAATTTTATATGATACATCTTAATTAGATATTATAATATATTTTGGAGGTGATATGTTATTCATTCAATCTACTTAAGTGGAGTGAAACTATTTTATTCAAATGTAACATATTTATTTTAAAATAGCAGGATTCATTTTAATTATACTATACATGTATTAGGTTACTTTTATATTACGTTAAATTTTTGCATTATTTTTCTGGAAAGCAATGTAAAATTATATAAAAATAAACGAGTAAGGATTTTTTGAAAACATAATTTGGCAACTCTGAATTGCCTGCACTCTGTTTTACTGTCAAATCTGGATAGGTAGCAGATTATGTACGTAAGTTTTGTGAGTGATAAACAATTTATTGCATAAATTGATAATCAAAGCAAGGAAATGTTAGAAAAACTGTAACGATTTTCCTAATGTGAAGTGTAATTTAAGATTTTTTTTTAACACTATTAGTGCTCTCGATAAAGAGAATATAACCTTGGTCTGAAAATGGTAAGTAATACTTGGTTCTAGTATATATTTATTTTGTATTATGTCTAGCGATCTTATTTCCTTTGTATTGTACAAAATAAATAGTTTCAGGTGTAATTTATAGTAATAATTTTCGCATTCAAACCTGCTTACTGTATTCTTTTTATTAAATTATTTAAATTTGAGAACAAACTTTCACACAATGTTTATTTTTAGACAGGAACATCTCTTAGTTTAAAATAAATGTAATAACATTTTATAGCCTTTATATATATATTTTTTAAATATGTTATATAGTTATTATAAATATATGAAAAAATATTTTAAATAATAATAAATCATATTTAAATCTGTTATTAAAAATAAATACAAGTAAAACTTCCTCAGCTTAAATTCTGCTCATTGTTATAATTGAGTAAACATGTATTTTTCTGGATTAAATGATGTAAATATTAGTTATGAATATTTTTTATAAATTTAAAAATAATTAATATCCAAATTTTGAAAATGCAATTTTATATTGTAGAATACACCCAAAGAAAGGATACTTCTTATGAGCTAAATTTAAAAATGGAACATAATGTGAATAAATTAATACATGAACAATGAGTGCCCAGAGTGGGTGTGTTACTTGTAATGATGTCTCTGAACATTTTGATGGCAAGCATGATGGTGATTACTCGGAAGGAGAAGATGCTCAAATTCGACTTGCACCCCACGTTCAGGCATATTTGGCACATAATAATCCTACTACTAATTGCTGTGGTTTTGCCATACCAATTGCTTTTGAAAGGGCCGCTGCTGGGACTTGGTGGAACCCACGATTTGATTCAGAGATACTTGAAGGACAATATAGGAGCAGTTCCTTCAGGCAGATAAGATTACGATTTAGGTTTGTGATTAAATCTTTGATTGTATTTATTTGATGTTCATTGCTTGCTCCCAAGTTAAACAACTGCTTAACACCGTTATATTTATATATATATTTTTTTTAATTTATGTGTATTATAATTAGTGTTGTCTTTTTTCAGATTTGCACTTTTGTATATTTTGATATTTTCGATATCATGGTTTATCTACTTTGTCGTCCTTGGCTTAAATGGTGTAACTGTGAAATGGCCGTTTCTGTGTTCTATATTTGCTGGTGTCCTTCTTATAACCTCTATAATGCTATTTGTTACCTTTACAAATGTTTACAAAGTATATACATCCAAGCTGTCTTTGATTATGGCACTTGCCCTCTGTACACTAAGTCTTTCTTTAGTAACACTGACCACGCAAATTAATGGTGATTACACCCAAGCAGCTGATATTAGTCAATCGGGACATTTTACTATGTGTATAGAAATACTCTTGATCATATACACTTTGACACCATTACCCCTTTTTGCTTGTGTCATAATTGGACTCCTATACTCTACAGTATTCGAAATTCTAAACATTGTTTTGCACTTGTCTGAACAAGAATGGCAATTTCCTGGAATGTTTGTGAGAGTCTTGCTCCAAGTGTGTGTTCACATTATTGGTGTACATATTTATCTAATGACATTTGTGAGAATGCGTGGCACGTTTATGAAAGTAGGTCAGAGTTTACTTGTGAGAAGGCAGCTGGAAATGGAAAAACAATTGAAAGAGAAAATGATACATTCTGTAATGCCACCGAAACTTGCTAGCTGGTTGATGGAGGAGCAAGTTTTGGAGTCTGAAACGAATTTGAAAACTCACGATCCTCTAAATCCACGTGCATCGAATCCGGGCGCGTCGGATATCAAATCATTGTTTCGACCTTTTAACATGAACTCAATGGAAAACGTTAGCATTTTATTTGCTGATATTGTTGGTTTTACAAGAATGTCGAGTAATAAGGGAGCGGAGGAGTTAGTAAATATACTGAATGATTTGTTCGAAAAGTTCGATGAATTATGTTTGATTCATGGTTGCGAAAAAATATCCACATTAGGAGACTGTTACTACTGCGTATCCGGTTGTCCTGAGCCGAGGCCCGATCACGCAACTTGCTGTGTAGAAATGGGACTGGGTATGTATTATAAGAAGTGGCGATGAGTTTAATATAAAGCTTAAAATCATACATAGGTACATTCCACTCGTTTGTATTACTTAAGAACGTAATATAATGACTGTGACCTAAATTTCTCGTAACATGCATGCTTTTTTAAGACATCTTTATTGATCGATACCGGTTATAATATAAAAAATGATTGCAGATTGCAATTTGTAACATTAGTCAGTCCAATCGATCAGGATGTCTGTTCGTCAATATTAATGACATGTTTAATAATTCATTTTGACTTCAATGTATAAAGCTTTTTATACGTGTATCGATGTAAGCCACAGCCCATGTTATTTTACTTAAATAATAGCATATGGTTTTACAATTAAATCTTTAAACTTTTAGGTATGATAGATGCTATTCAGGATTTTGATAGAGAGCGCGGCGAGGGTGTGAACATGAGAGTTGGGGTGCACACGGGAACCGTTCTCTGTGGTATTGTTGGTACACGTCGATTCAAATTTGATGTCTGGAGCAATGATGTAACATTTGCTAACAAGATGGAATCAACAGGAAAACCGGGCCGTGTACACATTTCTGAAGAGACTAGCAAATTTCTAGGTGGTTCGTACGTTTTGGAAGAGGGAGATGATGTTTTCGGTCAGTAGTTTACATAGTTTATTGAGCATGTTTTTATTTTACCTTTGCATTATTTAAATACCTTAAATGTATCCAGGTCATAAAACTTACTTCATTGAAAGCCGCCAGATAAGCGCTCCGTACGATCACGACCACTGTCTCACTCCGTCGAACCCTGTCAACCTCCGCCTCATTATATCTCCCGCTATTTCCCCGCAATCCGTTTTGTCCTATAATCATTCCCCACTCCCAGGATCTGGTAAAACTAGTGAATCATCAACAGACGCTAGGGAAAACAAAGATGATGCCAAAAATTCCTGTAATTTCCTATCACCTAGTCCCTTTAATTTTCGTAATAAAGCTAGTTCACTTCCGAGCATCCTGGACTCGGATACCGAGATGGACGAAAAGAAGAATTTTCCCGAAGGAACGGACAACTCATCAAAAAGTCCAACGTCTGTCGGTGAGTTTTAATTGAGCTAAACTTTGTTTTATGTGACGTAATTAAGTGAATGCATCATAATTATTTTATTTACCAGTTAGCTTTTAGTTTTCATTGTAATAACTAACGCAAAACATGAACGTGGATGACCTATGACCCACTATTATTATTTATTCAATTACAATAATACGTTAAGACATAATAACGTTGTGAAATTTAAAGACTTTTTTCAACAACAATGTTGGTATTTCCCGTTGAAAGGAAATACTATTCGAAAATAGCTGAGAGAAAAATGTAACGCCGGATAACGCTACTGGTTTTTGCGGTCATATATTATTTGTACCTAATGTGAACTAAGCCGCGGTTTTATTTATTAAAAGTCTTAGTTATCAGTGGCACAAGGCGCTGTGCACAGATAAGATATAGAGCGACTCTTAATTGCTTGAAGGTGATGCTCTCTGCGCATCACGCCACTATTATTGCTTTTAAAATATGACACATTTTCCAATAATTCTCTTTTTCTTGATATTCTAATTTCTCTCCTATAATCTTGTTTTAAAAACTTGTAAAACGAGTTTGAAAGATGGATTGGTTTAGATAATTGTATATACTGAATGTTTATTTATATATCAATGAAGCGAAACTATTTATTAATCTTTAATATAAATATTTTATATTACATTTCAAAATAAATTATATTAGGCGGGATTCATTTAAAATTATACTGCCCTAATTTAAGAAACTAATTAATTTATTAATTTAATAATAATCAAATAAACCCAATACTCTGACCTATTGTGCTCGATGATAGTTTTTCGTAGGAATATCTCGAGTATTTCAATTTATAATCATTTGTAAACTAAAGAAAAGACGTAATATACAATTTCAAATAAAGGTCGGACATTCAATTCTTCCTTTTCGTTTTTTATTCACTTACTATCTTTAAAAATACCATGTATTTTAATAGCTGCATCACAAAGTTAATTTTCTCGCTTACAGCGCATTAATAATCTTAATGACGGACATAATATTATGTTCAAAATTATATAAACAACTGAAACTTTAAAAGAGTTCTCGTTTACATTTGCTGATTTTCAGATCAGACAATGTTAATAGGAAAATGATTCATCGAGTCGCTTAAGGTTTTTGAAGAGGTTTTGGATTATTTTTTTTACGTGATACGACAGTGATACATTATGTTATTTTTAAGGAATCTATTACATTTAAATTAATATACTTAATATGAAATAATGTTATATTATTACACTTAATATTTATATGATTAAAATGAATACTATTGGTAGTTTGGTTTTAAACTTGAAAAATTTGCTATTCCGTATAAGTTTGTCATAAATGAATAAAACGCATAAATCGCGGAAAGTAACGATTGAAATTAATTATCTATAAGTGCAGATTATCATTAAATGATAACCCTGAACTACTGAGTTCTGAAACTGGTTTGCGATTACTGTAAACGTTGCTTTGAATTCAACGTAAAATCTTCCTTATATATACTGCTACTACTACACACTAAGAGTGAGTTCTAAACGTATCTAAGTTTATATAACGTTATCGATTTGAAAGCCAATTAAAATATAAGAGCCTCAAATTATTTTCGATATTTTTTTTTGATTCAAAAGTAGAGTTCATGATGTCAAGTGTCATGGTTCGGGTAGCGAGAGGCTTAAAAGATGCAGTACTTAAAAATAATCAAATAAATGATAATATTTTATTAGATTAAATATGAACGATTGTCGCCCGTGTGCGAATATTACTAAACGATAGCTAAATGCAAGATTAAAGCGTGTATGTATTATCTATGGAAAAGTTGAATTATTAAATTATTTATTATTAAAAATAAATGGATAACTTTTAGGTTTAATAGAAAATATATGCGTAAGATTTCAGTTCGATAAACATCACTAACACTCAACAGCCATTAGTTGAAGATCAATCTCGCTAAGTGAATCGTTTTCATTAAAATCTATATTAATAAAATATATTTAACATGTTTCGTTTATCTTATATTTCACTCTCGCGATCTATTAGCCCCTGTCATAATCATAGCATGCTTATAGATCAGTAACACTCTTGCGCTAAGTGATTGTTCAATAAATAGTTTGTTCATTCAATAATATGCGTCTATTATTGATATTGATGATTATTCATACTTTGCTTTTTAAAAGATTCTCAGTAATGGCCGTTTCATTATTTAAGCGTAAAGCTTGTATTAGAACGATAACATCAAACCTGCGACCTTTACATCGCTTGACGACCCGTACACCCCTGAGCTATAACGAAAGGTAATTGCATAATAAACATACATTTCATATACAAAAGGTAAATTTTAAACGCGAACATCCATTTCTTACTTTTTGAAAAACTATACATAAACATTTATAAAATTCTGTAAATAGAACATGAAAAAGGCATAATTAATTTATTAATAATACTCAAGAAACTATAAAAAAATAATGACCCGCTCGCAGTGTGGCAATCGCGTGGACTTCACGTGGTATAATGATGTAAATAGCGTTTGTTTATATTAAAAATGATGAACTAATTTGTGTTAAACAGTTTCAAACTAGGGTATTCATGTATAAACTAAAAGATAAAATATGGACGTTCTGAACGCTGGGAGCTGTTCTGTATTCTGTTAACCGTTACAAACTAAACGGGAACAGGTGGATGATGTCGAGATGGCCCAGTGGTTAGAACACATGCATCTTAACCGAACATTACGGGTTCAAACCGGGGCTAGAACTACTGATCTTATACTGATGTGATGCTTGTATGTGCTTGATTTTATGATAATAATTCATCTTGTGTTTTAAAACCTGCATATTGTGTTGGATGAAAATCTGCCACTTCTATATCCAGCAATCCACATTGGAGCAGACTGGTGGAATAAGATCCAAAGTCTAAATCTAATAAGTATCGGCGTTAGCCCAACGTTGGGATACATGCTGTTAGGGCTTTTTACTATAGGTGAATACATTTTATCTACATTCCAGGAAGTTACGGTAAATATACGAATAAAATAAAAAACTGGAAAGTGCCAAGGTTCCTGAGGAAGCATTCGGACACTCCGCTGCATGAAATGAAAAAACGAGAATTAAACGAAAAGACAATACAAATGATGGAACGCGGAGACGACTTGCAACTAAACAATGGTTACCAACAAGTGCCGATAGTAATAGAATCTCAGGACAAGTTTAGACCGCTGCAGAGTAGTAGTAAGCTAAACATACCCTATAACCATGAAGTAGCGTCGTTTGAAAAAGAAATAATTGATATTCGTTCGTATTTAAGCCAGTCTAGAAGTAATATGTCGCCCTTTGCTAGAAGTAGCAGCTATAGATCTCAGTACGGGAGAGTAAATTTAGAGGTTAGTATTCATTATAGACAATCGCATTTTTTTATAAAAGCTATTATTAAATTGTAGTTGGTTATTTAAATACGTTATTTGATCAGCACGAACTTTACCCTGAAATAACCTTTAAACCAATTATCAATAATTAATTTTAGAATATAATGTCAAAATGGGAATCGAGAGCCCAGTGGTTAGAAAACGTCACGTTTTCTAACCACTGGGCCACTTACAGATGATTGTCGGTTTAAATCCGGCCTGATTTAATTTTCATGTGCTTCATTTGGCATCTCGTGCTCGACGGCGAAGGAAAACATCGTGCGTATGTTGGATGAAAATATGCCACATGTGCATCTACCAACCAGATTCAAGAAGCATTTTGGAATAAGTTCCTAACAACAATTCTTCAGATACCAGTTAGTCGTGCTCGCAGTTCGACACTCGCGACCCAAGGCGATATCGTCCGGCCCAAGAGCCGTAAACTGAACCTGCCCTTGCCGCACGTGCCCCGTCCCCACGACGACGCCGTCAGCCTCTGCCCGTCGGTCAACAGCCGCAAGGACTCCGGCATTCGAAGTACTAGCCGGAGATCTAGTATCCAACAGCAGGTATAAATTTAGATTACTTCAATTCAACTACTTTATTTCAAAGGTATTACATACATTATAAAAATGGTTTTTCTTTTAAAGATTATTAACATTTATTAGTGTTTGTGTGGGTTGAGATATTTCTGCGCAACACGATTTATGTTATAGCGGGATTTAGTTTGATTCGAATTCGAAAAGTACTAATTACATTAACACATGGCTTTTACGTTAAAAAAATAAGTATGTATGTGTGGTTATAGATTTATTCCAGGGTCTATATATCTTATAAGAGATACCGATATTACTTTAGCAGGAGTGATTACTTGCTCGTAGGGTTTTGTGTAACCTTGTGGGGGTAGGTACCACCCACTGATCACATTTTACCGTCAAACAGCAATACTTGGTATTGTTGTGTTCCGATATTAAATATGAGTCAGCCAGTGTTATTTACACTAGCGCACGTACAAGAGACGTAACATCTTAGTTCCCGAGGTTGCGGCTCCAATATCTATGGGCGATGGTGACCATTTACCATCAAGTGGCCCATTTGTCCGTCCGCGTATCTTTTTGCTGTGAATATGAGTTTGCTTGTTACGCTTTCACGCCTAATCCACAAAACTGAATTTAAAACTCTTTCACTATCAAAATCTACATTATCAGGGAGTAACATGGCTACGTTTTGTCCCCGTATTCCCACGGGAACGGTAACTACGCGGGTGAAACTGCGGGCAGTAACTAAGTAGGCTAGTGAGGCTAATAACTTAATATTTTTATTACTTATTTATTGTTATTAATCAACTTTAAATACACAAACATATAGATTCTAATCTAGTTTGACAAGGAACTGATTTTTTACGATACCGAGAAATTATGATAAATCTAATGTTGACTGACTGAAAAACCTCTAAATAAATGTTGTAATAACCAGTTCGATCTTGTTATCTTAGAAGTATCAATTTTTCAGTCTTTTAAATATATATATATAATGACGACTAGCAAAACCCGCGGCTTCGTCGCCGAATTTAATTTATGACGAAAATCTTTCAACATCTGCCATTTTAACGTACCTATTTGAATTATAATAGTACATTTAAAATATTTAAATTGTAAGATACCAACGGTTTCCTCAAAATAAAAATAAAATGCTTGTTTTGATTTTGGTAAGTCGCATATAACCATATTAACTTAAAAAGAAGCGTTATTTTTAAATGACAGACAGAAATTTCGATTTTATTTGTTCGTATAGATAATAAAGCTTTAAATAAATTAAATAAATTTGTGTTAAGGTCTTAATATGTCCTTTGCTTTTGAATATAAAATTTAATTTTTAGCGAACGATCATGCTTCGTAAACATTTATATCATAAACTTGTACCGTTTTATATTTAGATACGTAAACACGAAGTGTGAAGTCAGTTATCGTTTAGTTACGCAGATTTTGTTGTTTTCTTTTCAGATATTTGCTCTCAATCATGCCTCACTGGCCACATCTCAAGCTGATATGATGGCGCATCGGGTATCGGGATACTATACTTCGAGTCAATCTTCTGTTAATGAGCTTCCCTCTAGAAGTAGACTACCTCCGCCGTTAAACGACGAACAAGTTCAATCACTTCAGAAGCTGAGAAAACAATCGGATCTCCAGTTAATCAGATGTGTCCAAGACAATGCGAGATCGGGTATAAACTATTTTGTGCAACCTCCTTTGAATAGATTTACATTGTTTTTCAAATTGCCGGAAATGGAGCAGCACTATAGGGACAAAGCGCATAGAAGCGATGACTGCGAAGATTTCCCGCCAACCTTAACCACGTCTCGCTTCAACACTGCCCTAGATATTTTCGTGTCGGCAATAATTTTCTTAGCCGTCTCCACTTCGATATTAATATTGTATAAGCAATGGCGTTTTACCATCGGATGGTTTGTCCTGTTTATTTTTATAGAGGCAATCGCGATGGCGTTTTGCGTTTATAGACATTATTTGAAGTGGAAGACGAAACACCATCCTCAAGATATTACGGACGCCGTGAGAAGGTCGGTGAAGATATTTAGAAAACTCTCGAATTGGTATCCCTGGCATCTCTCCGGGAGCTTGTTAATAAGTTTGCCAATACTAGCAATTCTATTGAATTTTTCTTGCCAAAACACTACGATTACAATTCTAAGAGGGGATCAATCGTTTTACGTCTATCTTCTATACGTTAGTATAGTACACTTCTGTAATTTTACACAAATGAGTTGGCTGGTAAAGAATACCTTGGTCACGCTTTACGCCGGTCTGTTCCTGTTCTTCGCTGTCCTGGGCTGTCACGAAGCCAATACTCAATTATTAGACCGTGATATTAGATTAAATCCCCAAGTGATTGCTCAAAATATTTCTATATTTAATATGGTTAATGTTACCTTCGAGGATTCGTTAGTAAGGAACGGTACGCAGGCGTTTAATGGTATTCTCCACGAGATACATTTGAGGGAGTTGTATTTAGACGTCGCGCTTTTGTTGATTCTGGTATGGTTCCTTAACAGGGAGTTTGAAATCAGTTATAGACTGAGTTTCTATAGCAACGTGGTAGCGAATCGCGACAAACAACGAGTACAAAACATGAGAAATCAGGCAGACTGGTTGTTACATAATATAATACCGCGGCATGTCGCTGATCAGTTAAAAAATACAGCGAAATATTCAGAGAATCACAAGGACGTCGGTATTATATTTGCGAGTATTGTGAACTTTAATGAAATGTACGACGAGTCGTATTTGAAAGGTAAAGAGTATTTACGGGTTCTTAACGAGCTGATAGCTGATTTCGACGAATTATTGGAGAGACCGGAATTTCAGCACGTTGAAAAAATCAAGACTATAGGCAGTACTTTCATGGCAGCTAGTGGACTTAATCCCGATTTAAGGCATTCCACACGTGGCACGTACGATCATCTTTATCAACTAATGGACTTTGCGTTGGAAATGCAAAAGGTTGTCGATAACTTCAACCAAGATTTACTCGAATTTGATTTCATTCTCCGCATCGGATACAATTTCGGTGACGTCACAGCCGGTGTGATAGGAACCACAAAATTGTACTATGACATTTGGGGTGACGCAGTAAACATAGCTTCAAGGATGGATTCCACGGGCATCGTGAAGCGAATTCAAGTGGGCGAAGCTTGTATACCGGTTTTATCCGCTAAATACGAGTTCGAGCCGCGTGGAAGTGTTTACGTCAAAGGTAAAGATAACATGAATGTTTATCTCGTCGTCTCTAGGAAAGACGTGTAGATACATAGATCGTTAGAGAAAAAAAAAGTAGAATCTGTGATGAAACTATATATATATTGTACGATACGATTTACATTGTAGACGGTGAGACGTGATACTATTTATTGTGTGTTGAAATGGGCGTGATCGCTTGTAAAAATACTCGGGGTATAAACCTTACTTATAAATTGAGCTTTATTAGGCAGCGTTCTTGTAAACTATTTTTTGTATTTACAACTAATTAATGAATGTTAATGTTAAATTAGCAACCTATTCCAATCGCAGGCGGAGTTTACACAACTTTGAACTTGAGATGAGGCGGTACCATTGGTCTTGAATAATTTATCTGAGGTATTCATTATGGATGCGTTTCGAATATCGGCGAAGGGGATATGCGTGGGGAATAGTGTTGTACTATAAATAAAGTTATATAAATCAAAAACTTTTTAAAATACATAATATAGCAAAGGTATATGTAAATTTAATTAACTCCTCCTTTGATTGGAATAGGATATAGTTATTTACTATAAAAGTGTGCTTCAAACTCCTTGCCTCTATTTATGAAACTGTGACCATTGCTCTAGTCTGCGATTATAGTTGATAGGGATGATACAATCGTGCGTTAAAAAAAAAAAAAAAAACATTTGTAATAAATACTTTTTGGAAATGAGCTTAAATCATTAAGACGATTGAATGATCCCTGCGTGAAGTTATTTGTATATACGAATATTTAACTTATTCTATGACATTCTAAAAATATTTATACAATTTTTGTATTGAAAAATCGTAATAATATTTTTTATTTAATGCTATGAAATTAATACTAATGATATATAATTGGATTAAATTGACTATAAAATAAAATAAAAATAGGAAATGTACATAAATATAAAGATACTTTTTCTAATAGATCTTCGTGTTGATCTGTAAATTAAATTATTCAGGGGTCCGATGTCGAATAAAGTAAGGGGTAGATTTGTACCCCAGTGACAAAAAGTGTTTTAAAAATGAACTACTGAATATTTCGACATGAAAATTGTTCTAGGACATATTGAAAGCTTTTTTTAAAAGATTGTTTACTTTATATAGGCAATAATAAAATTTAAGTACACTAAAAGAAATTCTAAAGCCAACAAAAGTGGAAAAATTACTATTTTCATCAATAAGCCTGGGGTGGTTTTGTACCCCAAGGTGGCATGTAAGGGTTAAACAAATCAACTTCAACTTTATATTAGTACCCGATTAAGATTGATAATCAGATATTTTTTTCAGACTAAACAAAATAATTTATTTAAATTTAAAATTAACATTACATTTATTAAAATAAATATTCTAATTTATTATAACTGCGTACTTGCGGGACCCCTTTAGTCTGTGAGTTTAAAGAACGATAGTTCTAACGAAATTGAGACTAGTAAACTCTTTCTAAGACTTGATAGCAGAATTAAGAGTAAATATTTATATAAAGAAAATTAATAGCAAAAATATTTTTACTTATATGACAGAATTCAATATATTTCATATTATTCAGAAAATTTGTTCGATGTAACAATTCCTTATGTAAGTAAAGCACACGAAACTTGTAGCTAAATGAATTATAATAACAAAAGGCAAATTAAATACATTTGATATAATGTAGTTTACAATAATTTCATACTCTACTTATATGTATCTTGTCTCGTTCAGATAATTAGAAATACGAATTATTCATCCGTGCATTTCGATTCTATTAAAGATTTACGGCTTTATTTATAAACGTTGCTTAGTTACTGTTTAGCTAAACACTGATTTGTCTCATTCTGTCATTATTGATTTGACATACGAAAGAAGAAGACAAAATATTGTTTAACTAATCACCAGTTAAATAAAGTTTATGAATAAGGCGGTTAGTGATATATTTGATAGTAGTGCTGCCCATTAACAAAAGTAATTAATAAATTGTAAAATGTATGTTATTAATAAAAATATGTCGTGTTTATACAATATTTTTAACGAAAGCATGTTCACCTTTGAACTTATATGCCTTACTATACATTCCACTTGTAGTCAAATAGTTTACAAATTATTCTATATTGCAACCGATTCCGTTGAACACAATCTCTTTTAAACTTAAGTCTTGCTGTCCTTTTTAAACCCCATACATAAGAAAGAGATGGCAGTATTTATTTTGTTTAATTGAGAAATCGTGTTCAAAAAAATGACAGTATGTATTATGAAACAACTTCAAAATTCTTATATCAGAATATTACAACGAAATAATTCCGACATTTTATATTTGGTGGCAATATCGTGTTCGCACATTGGAGATATATTTATTAGCTAACAATTATATTTTATCATTTTCGAATAGGCTACTACTTAATTTTCATATGTATTTTTGTGACACTCCAGTGTATGGTTTGACTTACAATGAAATATGTTGGATGGGTCGATTATTGTTATCGATAGTACTGATTTAACAAATGTTGGACCAAATATGGAATACACTAAGGATATTTGCTCTCTTTACAATCTATATTTAATTCTTACAATTATAGTTGATATTCAAGTCTGGTATGTAACTATTTAGTGCTATTTACAATATGAGCCGCTATGACTGTTTAATTGTATATATTTATTTTATATTTTAACCAACTTTATATTTTTTCAAACACTAAAATTATAGTTTGTGTGAATAAACAAAGATATTATTCAATCGTTTTGTTATTTATTCCAATTTTCTCACACGCGATATTTAGTACAAAAAATGGGATTAAATACGACCACGTTTCGTATTCTGTCCCTACATTTCGGTACACGCTGATGGAATACAGCATTCAATCTATTTTATAAATATCGTAACCCAATGTATACTGAGTTATTGCCATTGGTTCGTGTTGTATCTATACTAATAATTAGAAATGAAGGAGAAGACACGCGTGCTAATAAAGAAGATATTATTAATTGGCAAAAAGTATGTTAGTATGGTCAGCAGAAACATTTTAAATTTTATTTGTTTCGATATTGATTATGAATTATGAATTTTAATTCATATTCATTGAATAAATTACATTACTTTTATTAATAATATAGTGATCATTTGGACGTTGTTAGACAAACCAAAAAAAAAAATATAGGTAATATTCAATTTCAAACTTATTTATGTTCGGGAATAATTTTTATAGCGGTAAAGAGTGGGGCACAGATGAAAATATTGTGCGAGGGAATAAGAACGAAACGGGCTGTCAATTATGTATAAAGATGAAAAAATTATTCAAAGTACTAATTTATGATTTCATAATAAATATTACATAATTTAAGGGTATTAGGTACATAAAACAAATAACCGATTTTATTATAGGAATTACTTCACACTTTAATATATCAATAATTATACATTATACACACAATATTTTTATAACATAAATGTATTAAATAGTTTAAGCACATTATAAGGATGCATTACATACAATATTGTATTCTATTTAAACTTAAATAAACATACACTCAACACAATTCTTCGATTTCTAATCAATAAATTCTATTAAATTCCACGATAATAAATATTTACTAAAGTCATTTGAATATCTACTCATACGAGTATTGTAAACTAACAGCGTACAATATAGTTCTTGACATGATTAACGATCTATTTTAACTTAATTAATTTAGTGGAATATAATTAACAGACAAAAATAGTCATTCTAATTTAGTTACAAGTATAAAGTACTGTACCTCGCGGCTTTATATACTCTGTACTAGCTTTGCTTTCATTTAATGTGACAGAGTATTGATAGGGTTGTCGCTCCAGGCGAACGCGTCGTTAGATAAAGCATAAATCATCCAGTAGAAGAGGTTTAGAAGAGCGAACGATGCTGGGAACAGAACGCGAGCCGCCTTGTCTATGTGCGACACACTATTGATATGCCCCCGATTACCTATTTCGGAAAAAAATGACAATTTATTGTTAAGATTATGATATGACGTTAATGAATACAGGTACGATTAATATTGTTTTATATTATAATAAATATTGTATCGTAAATATAGATACAATTTCATACACCAGTTTTCATAAAGTATTTTAATTATAAATTGTAATGTCCTTATATATTACGGCCTTACTATAAATACTATTAGCAGGTGATTAGTTAAACAATGCTGTGTCCTCTTTTTTCGAACTTTAAATCAATAATGACAAAGTTTTTGTGTATTTAGAATAAAGACTTGCAAAGTCTATTTTTCAAATAAATAAGTCAAGACAAACCAACCTTAATAGAAAAATGGGGTTGCAAATGTTTTTTTTTTTAAATTATTAAATGTGTGCAATTTATTTTTATGCAAATCTCTCTTTATTATACTAACCGGCCTCCCTCTGTCTCTGTCGGCGGTACTGGTCGTCCCCTGCGAGGCAGTACAGCAGCTGTCTCCAGCGCGGCACTCTGACCTCGGTCTGCGTTGTGCGCTCCATGGTCAGGCGGACGGCGGTTTGCTGTGGTTGTTGTGATATATCCGACTGATCATGATTTTCATTGGCGGTGGAAAAACTCTAGAAAAATACAAAGCGACAACTTTAATAAAGTTGCGAAAACCGGTCTTATAATAATAATATCCTGGGACATTATTTACACAAGACCCAAACTAAGCTCGTAACTGTTAAGAGTTCGTACTGTAGAAAACAGACAACTGATATACTATATTTACTACTTTTGTAAATACATACTTATATAGATAATAACACTCAGACTCAGGACAAACCGCCATGTTCATGCACACAAATGTCTGTCCTGGGTGGGAATCGAACCCACCGACCTGCGACAATCATTTGTTTTCTTTATATATTAAATAAAAACAAAATTTCCTTTTAATTTTTATAGTTAATTTATAATTAAGTGATGATTACTCACAAAATTGTTACCCGATCGAACAGAGCTACGTCGACGTACTGCTAGTTGCCGAGCAGCAAATGCGTCTCCACCGACTTCTTCAATTAAATCTTCCCATTCAGAGTCATCTATTACAATTTCCCCAGACCCTACCTATCAATAATAATAAGTCGGACAACTTATAATTATAGTAATTTAATTAGCATTAAAATACAAGCATATCAGTTTACCTTTGTAAAATAATGAACGCCAGCAAACTCAAGTAGAGTAGCGATGCAATAGAAAAAACTCATAAGCAGGAACCAATCTAGAGCGGTAGCGTACCGCACTTTAGGGAGATCTGTGCGAGAATCTAGACTTATTGTTGATAGGGTTAAAACCGTCGTTATTCCAAGACCGACTCGATCTGACGTTGCCTAAAAGCAAATATCTAATATTACTTACAATAATGTAATGTTGTTCAATTTTATAAATAATTTAATATTTATGTATAGAGACATGGTAACATTTTCATGTTATGCTTAATTTGCACCGTACTAAAAGTTACCAGATAATTAAATTAGGGCTTTAATTAGATATAATATGATATATAAAATATTAACCTCACGATGTATCCAAAAAGACACCCAAGAGAGTACCACAATCAAGATACAGGGCACGTACACTTGGATGAGGAAATATCCTGTGTGCCGCTGAAGATTGAACGACACTTGGAGCACCGAGAAGTCCCCTGAATTATGTCATAAATATTGTTTAAATGTAATTTAATTCTAAGGTTACTGTCCTTACGGTTATGCTTAATGCTTTGGGTCTTTTAATAAAACTTTTATTTGTCGTCTCTTCGAGAAAAAACGTAGATCGCATTAAAAATATATATATATATTGTAATACTATTTCATATATCATTTTCTTTATTTTTATCCCCCTTTTTTATCTAAGTACTAGCTATATTGTCGTAATTAAATTAATGAAATATGTCGTTATTCATTCGAAGCGAAAAATGGTGAATTTTTTGAAGCGTAAAAGCAGACTTGTGTCGTCATAAGACCGACGCTCGTGGCGCTATACATGATGTTCGAAACAAGCTTTTAAAGGAAAGAAATCTGAAATCATATTTGTACAGAAAAGTGTGTGAAAAGTCTTTCCGAAAGGCAATTTAGATAAATGTGATTCGACTCGTTGCGAACGCTAAGTATTTGACGTAGTTTATTTATAGACTTTTTTTTAATATACTTATTTACTTACATTTTATTAATCACCATTTAGTAACTTAGTGACTTATAATTATTTTTATATTATTGCGCTAACAATATAAGATGTGGCCGTACTTTTTTAAATATTTATAGTATTTATGTGATAGCCACTAAATCATAAAAGTAAGAGTCGCCTTTAAAAATAATACGCATGTAAAACCCTGCGTAACGGGACAGAATTGTGCACACGTCCAGATATTTCATAATCATAATCATTTTATATAAACGGATTTATTTGGCTCGGGTTTTGCATATCTCAATCGAAGTGTGCGAAATCACATTAAGCGTTAAGCGGATAACGCTCGCTAGCCAGGGTCGCGTTTAGTGGGACGAAGGCTGTTATGAGAGGCTGGGATCGAGTGCTTTTGCCTACCTACGATATTGATAGCGTTAGCATATTTTGCTTTCCTAGATTTTATAATTTCACACTCTTTATATCTTAAGTGTCTGATGTAACCGATAATACAACGTCATCACATTTATGAAACTGTTAATAATAATAAAAGGAGAATGTGTCAAAGTTTCCTATTCAGCTTCCGATGTAGGTTATATAATAACTTCGGGACTAAGCTTAATTATACTCATAATTTCCGCTCCTTGATGTATTATTGTGGATACATTTTTCTTATTGCAATTTAAGAGACGAAGATCTAATAACTATTTGATATGTCTTCATTCGTTATAATTTATATATGTGATCATTTATTTTTAACGTTTATATAATGCGTTTGATATAAAATATTCTATTATATATTAGAGAGGGTGAACTTACAATATAAATATACTAACTGCTAATACAGATAATTTTAACATTTCTTATTAATTAATTGACTGTTTGTGTGTGTGTACACATTCTATTTGAATTTGGTTTTATTATCATCTTACCCTCTCGTCTGGTGAAGGTGAAATTTCTGTATGGGAAGCTGATGAGGTCGAACTGCGATAACGTCATTCCGGGTACAAAATTGACGCTCTGCGAATTCTGCCACTGATACACTAACTGCTGGTTGGAGTACGCATCTTCAGTCATGAAAAACAAAATGCCATTCTAATGCTAAAGAGCAATTATTATAAACAGGGTCTAAGAGTTGTGTTGGTGACCACTAAGTATCAAGATGTTAATTTGCTCGTTGGCCTGCGTAAAAAGATAATTTCGTATAAATGAACAGTACCTAATAACTTTACATTAAGGTATTATACTCGTACCTAAATATATTCACTAAGCGGCTGAGCTAGTATTTAAATATGTAGTTATATCGATTTGTTGTCCTATAAAAATATACGAATAGGTGTTCAAGCATTTGGCGGTATTGTAAGCCGATTTTGCATGCTCTGATAACTTCTTACGGCCGTCAGGTTTTTCCTAAATCGTCACTGGTTGGAATATATCATGAAATCAATGAAAACTCACAGCTGCCGAGGATGAGCGGACACGATTGCCGATCCATCGGGAAATTACGAAGTTCCATCGGACATTTCGCTTTAATCGTTAACCTGTAGTGTGACGAAATGTTATATAAATTACGAAAATTTGATAATTCATCGAGATTACGGAAAAGTGAGATGTTAATAGATTTATTGTTCAATCGTACATTTTATGTGTAATTTATAAGCAGTAAGATATCATAATTGTGTTGTCGGGTAACCGGAGCGTCAACATTTTTCACATTGTCAATTAAAATGTACGCTGTGTTTTTAGCGACAGCAAAATTAATGTTTTTTCTCGTTGGACATCATTTATATTTTTTTTATAAATTACATTTCATAGTTTTCAACTTCGTTTACAAATAAAATTTAATTAATTATTTTTATAGCAAAAACATTTGATCTTTTCAATAATAAATATATTTATGAAACCAACTCAGATAGTTTTTAATTACATGTAATAATATCTACTTTTTATAAGAAAACCTGGGTACTTGGTACCTGGGTACTGTTTATAAGAAAACCTGGGTACTTACCGCATAGAGTATAGAATGTCGCCGTGTTGACTGATCCTCAGTAACTTATTCGGCACGGTAATAGTGTGAACGTACGAATGCTTTCCGTTGTAAAAGTAAGTATCTGGACGCCATATCCTTTCTAACATTTTAATCGAAAGGGATAAGGAGCGAATTGGGCCCAGGAATGACAAACGTGTGTCCCTCCAGTATTGCCTGAAGTAGCAGTCCATTGAATAATCCTAGATATGAAAATATAAATAATCATTAGTTTCATACTTATACTTCATTAAATTATATGATTATATTTTACTTACCATATCTAGTTCAGAGACTGGACCCATACTCCGAATTAAGATGTTTGTTTGTACAACCGTTGGATAACCTGTTATTAACAAATAAATGTGTTTAATAATAAACCACTTACGCTTTGTTATTTATAATATTACCTATGTACCGTTGCACGTACCTTTACCGTGTGTCGGTAGTTGAGAATTCTCGTAGTTCTTTAACAGGTTCTCCAAAACTAGTGTGATGTTTTTCGACACAGCATCGTTTATGCTTCTCTTTGTTTTCCATAAGCTAGCGTTAATTTTTTCGTCGGTATCGTTAACATAACTTGAAAATAATATGTTAGAGCTTTTGTCCCAGTGGCCATCTATGTTCTCTTTTGACATATTGTTAGCAATTGCAGATAAAATTGTCGGAGTGTCTCTCGATGTACTGCTGTCATGGGGCTTGAAGGATGTCAGCGTTATTGGAAATGTTCCATTTTTTGTCGTCAAATAAATTGCTCCTTTTGCGAGCGCTTCTACGCTGATTTGTAAAGATATTAAATATGTTATGAATTTTAGAGATAGTAAACATTTAATTACAGTTTGTAATTCTAGATATTTAACCTATTTCAGTCAAAAACAACATGTGATATGTTTACCAATGTTTATTCCATTTCAGTATTATTTTAGTAACACACCGCTATCTATTTATGCAATTTTGTACCAATGTTCTACCTTTACCGAAAAAACGTCTACGTCGCCCTTTTATTTTGTATTATGTAAAACAGGGTTGCCTGATGGTATTTCAATGAGAAATTGCAAAATGTGTTTCTTTTTATTCATTTACTTTCATTATTCATTGAAAGTGTTAGTATTTTGTATGTATAATATTTTTTATCCTAAAAATAATATGTTTTCGGCGTCTTTCTTCTTTAAGTTATTTTATTTTCAGTTTTCTTCGTTACGTAGCGACAGGCGCTTCCTAATCGGACGTAGTCACTGTAGAACAGTGAACAACATAAACCTTTAAACACGGAAGGCACCTCATTTTCTCACTTATTTTATAAAATATATTGTTTTTAGTTTAGAGCTGTTTTATTACTATGGAAAATAAGTTATTTAGTCGTAAAACAAATTAAAATATGGACTTATATAACTGTACATTTAATCGGTTTCTTATTGCTTAGTCCAAACTATACGTTGGATTTCTGTAGATACTAAGGATTGTGTATTTAAGTGACTGTATTTTGACTGCCTTGTTGGTCTAGTGGCTAGATATTAGGCTGCAGACCCGGTGGTCCTGGGTTCAATTCCCAGGTCGGGCCAATAAATAGTTATTGGGTTTTTCTGTAAGAAAATTCTCAGTAGCAGCCCGGAGTCTGGAAGGTGGAAGTGTGTACACTTCCGTGCCTCGGAAAGCACGTTAAGCCGTTGGTCCTGCGCCTGAACTCTTTCCGGTCGTGTCGGATTGCCGTCCCATCGGATTATGAGAGCTAAGGAAAAGAGAGTGCACCTGTGTTTGCGCACACACTTGTGCACTATAATATCTCCTGCGCAGTTGGCTAATCTCTCTTGAGATTGGCCGCCGTGGCCGAAATCGGTCTGGAGGACCTTACTTATTTTGAACTGTTTATGTACGTTATTGCATTTTAACTGGACAACATGCTTATTTGGCGTGATGCAAACGTAAGCGTGATTTATTTATTTGTTTGTAAAAGCAAACGTGCAACATACATATTAAGCATTTACAAAGGAACTTATAAAATAATAATAATAATATAACTTATATGTTAGTAGTATATGTTGTATAAGTACAAGTGTACATACGCACGCACGCGTGCACGTTTACTCGGTGGTAGAGCTTTGTGCAAGCTCGTCTGGGTAGGTACCACCTACTCATCAGATATTCTACCGCAAAACAGCCGTACTTTGTATTGTTGTGTTCCGGTTTGAAGGGTGAGTGAGCCAGTGTAACTACAGGCACAAGGACATAACATCTTAGTTTCCAAGGTTGGTGCCGCATTGGCGATGTAAGCTATGGTTAACATCTCTTACAATGCCAATGTCTATGGGCATTGGTGACCACTTAACTAAACTAAACAACAGTCACAAATTAAGGAGGATTCCGTTTTTAAAAATGTTAATATTAAATTATAAATTAATGTCATTTAGAGATTGTATAAGATAATTGTATTTATTAAATATATTATTTAACACTAGTCATGCATTTTATAATAATTAAATAACTTATTTCTAAAGATTAAGGGAGAGCCATACTTATCAATGTCAATGCCAAAAGTGATTTCAATAACAAGTTATGCAATTTGTTATTAATTAGCAAAATTGAACAATTTGTATCAGGACAATAGTTTGAAATTGACAATCTCGAACTGAACACTTATTGTAATTGAATTACCACGCGAGATGATTGCGACTTCTCAATATCATTGATTGCTAAAGAGCTCGCTCTCTTTCAATTGAAGCGAGTAAAAACTACGCAGTGATTTAATCCTATTTGAAACTTTATAAACTTGGTTCATTATCTAACACAGATTCAGTCAGCGAGTAGGAATAGTTACAGAGAGAAGATAAAAATTCTTTTGGATGTTTACTTTTGTTAGACGAGTTGAACAGAGACAATATTTGTAACTAAATGTTTAAGAAAATTAGTATTAGTAGACATTTTTACGAGATTTTATTTCACTTTACATTTTTATAAAGGTATATAGTAACAGCCTGTGAATGTCCCACTGCTAGGCTAAGGCCTCCTCTCCTTTTTTGAGGAGAAGGTTTGGAGCTTATTCCACCACGCAGCTCCAATTCGGATTGTTGGAATACACATGTGGCAGAATTTCAGTGAAATTAGACACATGCATTCCTCATAATGTTTTTTTTACAATCAAGCAGGAGATGAATTGTAAATACAAATTAAGCACGTTAAAATTGATCCCATGATCAGCGGTTAAGATTCACGCGATCTAACCACTAGGCTATCTCGGATTTTATAAAGGTATGCAGACTGGCAATTGGGCCACCTAATTGTAAGTGGTGACCACCGCACATAGACATTGGCACACTGATCATCCCTGACCTCGCCAATAGGCCTCCAGTCTTGGGAACTATGTATAACTGATGTTGCTATTTAGCGGTAGAATATATGATGGGGGGTATTTCTCAGACGGGCTTGTACAAAGCCCTACCACTGAGTACTTTACCACCACCGAGTACCAAGCTTTTGTATTTAAAATCTCAAGAAAATCCGTTCGGTAGTTTTTGAGTTTATCGCGTTAATACAGACAGACGCGGCGGGGGGACTTTATTGTACAATATGTAGTAATTAATAATAATCTAACATATGTTATAAGGTCACGTGTCTACTGATCTCCTTTAACTGAAGTAACGATCCAGCAATGAAAGTATAAAACAGTGGTAGTAACATTTTTAGGGTGAACTTTATGTATAATTTAATTCTTTTTAACAATTGTTTCTGAAAGCAAACTTTGTAAAAAAATCTTCACTTCGAAGTAATCTGATGGATGAATAAAGTTTTAGATATCGCAGACTCAATTTAGATGTTTGAATTATTACATTTTTATACAAATATACTTGATGTAAAACGTTCTTAAAAAAATAAAAAAATATTATGTAGATAAAAATTGTTAACTTAAAATAAATGAAACGTTATTAGATTACGATTATCTAGTACATAATCGTACTACCTACTTTTTGATTCAGGCTATACGAGTCGTCTAATACAAGCCAGCTTGTATTAGACTTAATTTTTTTGTAATATAATATCAAAAAATAAATAAAAGTAATATTTATTATTATTAGTATACCGTTTCGTAGCGTTCCAGTATAACATACAAAAAAAAAAACTAAAAACAAAATAGTTATTACATACAAAATTTCATGTCTATGTTTTAGGACATTGAAGATTTCGTTCCTAGATATAATAATATTATGGCCTTGTGCTAAAATGACCAATATCAACCAATATAATCTTTAAAAATGTACTTTGGCCCTTTTGGCACGAAACCACAGAGAACGTTTTAATACTTTCTACCTTTTTGTCGATATACAATTAAATAGTATTTATATTATAATGACATAAAATGGTAGCATACGTAACATAACGCGTACTGAAACCACGAAAAAGTTGATGTACAAGCCGCTTTATTTGGAAAGACGCCAGGCTCCAGATGCTTGTTTCGTTTATGCATGAACTGTATAATTTTTTAGTTTTCATGTTCATTTTTGTTTCATCAGCATTATTCGTTTGTATCTGTATTGTTGTATCTATTCTATCATGTCATTGTTAAACAAATTTGGAATGCTTACAGTTTGAAACAATATAATGTTTAAGCACAATAATATTGATTATTTTGATTAAAACAGTGACAAACATTGTATAAACTCGCAAAGAAGAGAAGAGAAACTTGAAACACCCCGGGCAAGGTTTTCGATTCTATAACAAAAATCTTCAAATACTTTTACCATTACTTAAAAATTCATAAATTTAAAACTCATGTTAAAAACACTTCAATAATCACTTTTACTCAATAAATATATATAGTAAATAACCGTGGACTTTAAATACAATTTTATTGGATAAAATGACGATTTAAAACTTCCTGTAAGATCCTACTTGAATTTAGTGTAGGTATTTTGATTTGACGTAGAATTTAATTATTAGGAGAGTAACAGTATAATTTAATATATTATAGAATTTAATAATTAGGAGAGTAATAGGAGAGTAATGTAAAAATGAAAATCGGAAAACTCAAGGCTTGTATCTATCTACACCTTTAGACTATCAAGGTACGCTTTCAAGTACTTTTGTATTATAAACTTTATATATGTACAGCTAATTGATCTTCAATAAATTTAGTTCAACCCGCAAGAACGCAGGCCAAAATATCAATAAATAATTATATAAGCTGTATACATTATGTTACAAAATAAAGTAGTATTTTAATTTCATCCCATACGCTAATAAATGAAATTTTAATCACGGTGTCTTCTGGCGAGTCGTTATTTTCTTTGTGTAGTGAATAGTTTATATTACAATATGACTAGAGAGAAAAATCCGTTAACTTATATAATATGTTAAGTCTGATACCACCAAGTCAGAAGTGTAAATGAAAGTTATGTTGACACTGATAGCGGATCGTCTCTCTTAGCAAGGAAGTTGGAAAACTTCGTCCATTAGTGGGTTTTTTTTCTTAAAAATCTATATAAAGACTATTACATCCAACGTAGATATCGAGATTATAATATGTATTTACTTGGTGGTACAGCTTTGTGCAAGCTCGTCTGGGTAGGTACCACCCACTCATCAGATATTATACCGCAAAACAGCAGTACTTGTTACTGTTGTGTTCCGGTTTGAAGGGTGAGTGAGCCAGTGTAATTACAGGCACAAGGGACATAACATCTTAGTTCCCAAGGTTGGTGGCGCATTGGTAATGTAAGCGATGGTTAACATTTCTTACACTGACCATGTCTATGGGCGTTGGTAACCACTTACCATCCGGTGGCCCAGATGCTCGTCCGCCTACCTATGCTATAAAAAAATATAAACTAAAAAATAAAGATATCATTTTATATTATCATATATATAAAATGTTTAGGATAATTCGAAAACTGAGACGTATGTAAGAAAATTGCAATTGATTTTAATTTAGAACTTTTATTACGTTAAACCTCGATTTTTTCCACCGTTGAGAACGAGATGAATTATAGACACAATTGAAACACGTGAAAATAAAAAGATATATTCTTTATATAAAATATATATACATAAATTCTTTGTAGCTACAAAAGCCTTGATTGTGAGCTCTTATTGATGACAGAGAGCTCTCATCGATACAAGCACTCTTTGGTGAATACCGAAGTGTTACAAGTTTTCAATTCTGACAAACCAACTTTTAAAACCTTCACCTCTATTTTCTTTGTGAAAATATAATATAAGATTTAGTCGGAAAGAAGACATGAAACATATTCGAGTAATTATTTCAGAATAACGCAATCCTCAAATTTCTATTAACTTTGTTGCTTGAGTTAAAAGGTTACATAATAATAAGATTCATGAATTTAAATCTCGTTGGGGCAACAATATCATCACGTAGCCAATTAAAATTATCTTATACGTCATCAAACTTCCATAAATCTTTTGTTAATATATATCTAACTATATCTCTTAAAGAAAACAACCAGTTAAGTTCTCATATTTTTATTTTTAAGAAACGCATTGTTTTTAATATATTTAGTTTAAATATTTATATTAGAAACTGAATTTATCAACCCATATACTGATCAAGCTCAGCAACATGGGGTACGTTATAATCGAGAGCTAGGACCAAATCGTAAAGAAACATAAGTATGTTACTGAACAAAAATATAATGTTGATTATTTGCAAATTTGGTTGTTCAGAAGATAAGGTTCGAGGGTCTGTAAGCACACACAGATGTCCGATTAGAACTACAGCGCTCGGCAACGGGGGTCCGACACTTTGAAACTGCTCGAGAATGTAGCCTAGAGCCATCAAAGCGTGGCCGACATACGGCAGATATACCTCTAGAACGCATTGCAATTCCAACATTTGTTTGCATCGATCATACTGACACGAGTTCAGAATTTCTATTGAGCGCTGACCTCAACTCTTGATATTCACCGATTAATGAGAAAATATTTGCGATGAGAAAATAGCAGTTTGTGTTTGAGTTCCAAGTTGTCTGGTTGTCACTGAAATAAGGTGAATTTTTGATGACATTTTGCAAGTCCGGGATACTTGCTATGATATGTCCGCTCATGATGAGGATACTTCCAACATAATGTTTGCTTATATCTTGGATAAGGATTTTTTCCAAAACGTAACCAAGAACAACCATGCAATTGCCAACTATTGCTAGATATACGTCTATGTTAGTCATGAAATTGTTTACCGCCACTGTCTTCGTGAAAAAGTCAGCATCTTCGGCGACTTATTCGTTATTCGTGCTCATTATGTTTTTTGTTTATATTTAGATTATTTTCGATGTTTTGATAATGTAATATATTATTGAGAAGTATGTAGTTATTTTAAATTTAGGTATTTATGAATTATTTACGACATGATTATAAAAAACTTCAATTCTTACGTTCTGTCGGTTTGACGTTATTGTTAAAAGGATTTTTTTTTTCTCAAAATCTAATATAAAAACGTTTTTTAACGTCTACTCTTTATTCGGCTAGGTTTGTTATCTTAATGTCTAAATATACATTAGCAGGTTATTTGTATGAAGAGAGAATGACTGATTTTAAGTGGTGGAACAAAATAAAATTCAAGTTTTCCAAATACCGTCAAAAGTAACAATAAAATCATAAATTACTTGAATGTTATATGATGGAGGATGGAGAGACTACTTCATCTTAAGAAACTCTTTAGTCATTGTTAAATAAAATTAGGCCATTGCACAGATGCGGTACGGCGAACTGACTTCGTTATTTGTTTTTATATAGAAAGGTAAATTCATTCAAGGAAAAAAGGACCAGAGTAAGCATTTGTTTTGTGTATTAGCTCAACTGTAGGCACAATTATATTCTCAGGTGTACATGAATTTATACGGACTACTAGTATTGCAGTCGTCTACTTATCCGACAAAATAGAGATAACATTCATATTATGAAAAGTTTTGTTTTGTACAAATTTAATGAATAATAAAAAAATCCCTTGTATGTCTGTGGGTCAGTAGAGCCGATGGTCCAGTGGTTAGAACGTGTAAATCTTGACCGATCATTACGGGCAAGCACTACCGAAAGTTTCGCTCTATTATATCTGACAATGTTTCCATCCCAGCTTCGCACGGTTAGAATATAGGATAATAGCGATTAACAACTTTAATAAATTATACATCTTAACCTAAACGTACTTCATGAATCACTCTGTCCATTGGTTATACCTATATATTATATACATATATTAAAACCTTCGACTGCCTCGTTGGTCTAGTGGCTAGATATTAGGCTGCAGACCCGGTGGTCCTGGGTTCAATTCCCAAGTCGGGCCAATAAATAGTTATTGAGTTTTTCTGTCAGAAAATTCTCAGTAGCAGCCCGGAGTCTGGAAGGTGGAAGTGTGTACACTCCCGGGCCTCGGAAGCCGTTGGTCCTGCGCCTGAACTCTTTCCGGTCGTGTCGGATTGCCGTCCCATCGGATTATGAGAGCTAAGGAAAAGAGATTGCACCTGTGTTTGCGCACACACTTGTGCACTATAATATCTCCTGCGCAGTTGGCTAATCTCTCTTGAGATTGGCCGCCGTGGCCGAAATCGGTCTGGAGGACCTTATATTAAAACCTTATAAAATCAGTTCGGTTTTTGAGTTTTGAGTTCAGAGAGATAGATAGATGACATACATGACAGGAGATTTTGTTTTATAATATATAATGAAATGTAATAAATATAATTAAATGAATAAAAATATTGTTTTATGTTTTCCCATTTACATACGCACATTAAACAAATACAATTTGAAGCTGAGCTTGCTGGGTATGCGGATCGATATCTATTCTATTTACGCGAGATTAATGAAGAAAAATATGTTTTTTATAAACTCATCGATCATATCAAATAGCTTACAAGTTTGTTGTTTTCAGTGATGAAGAACACATGTGGTCTGACTATCAATAACAGTTTTTTATGTTACACTATTATCTAAGTAAGAAAAGTTTTTTGTCTTTTTTTATTAGCCTGTATGTTATACACAAGCTAATAGCAGTTCAAAATATATGTCGGAGGAAGGGATGGAATGGACTCTTACTCTCAGCTTATCGCCGTCCACTGTTGAAGAAAACCTCCCCCATAGAACGTCAACTATCCCGATCTTGGACACCCCGCATCCAGTCTTATTTGATTTGTTATAATTTTTATATAGTTTAAAATCTTACATTTTTATTCTATATTGTGTCTTACGTCACGATTAATCAGAATAAAGGTTAGCCTCAAGCGGGGTCGAGGTGCCATCTTGCTTTTGGCGGGAATTATAAAATGATGCGGGATCGGTGTGGATCATTTTGGAGATGAAATAATTGTTTTGATTAGTGTTAGATCGGTGTCGTGAATCCACAGCTCGATTTTACTAATTGTTTATTGTATTAGTAAAGTAACTTTAAGATGGTAAGAACTGTGCAGTTATAATTCTAAAATAAATTATATTAAATAAGAAACAGTGTATAATTGGTTTTGTGCACGCATATAATCCAAATGACGCCTACTAAACCTCGTACGACGAGTCTACAGAACGAGGAGATTTTTTTTATTTTATTAATATTTTGATGAGTGTAATAATTAGGTTGTTCATTGTTGTTATTATTGTAGTATACACAGAATATTACGGGTTTAAGCCCTGACAAGCAACACTTAACTTTCATGTCCTTTATAAAAAGTGTCAGATATCAATTAGTCTATTCTTAGTAAAATCAAAGTTCCGACATCTGCAGTAGACTATCAAAGTATTGGCCTAATAGCGGTTGAGACAAGCTTATATAAATCTTATCTAGCCTTTTCATTGCTGATGTATTTTACCCAAGGTTTATTTTTAGTGACAACTTGTAGTTATTCAAGGCTTGCTTCAAGTTGAGTAAAGTAACAGCGTGTAAATGTCCCAAAACTGGGCGTAGGCCTTCTCTCCTCTCACATTTGCAACGTTGCATGGATTCACATGTGGCAGGATTCCAATCGACATGTGCATACTTTCTCACGATATTTTGATGATAACAGTCTAACAGTTACGGGCCCAAATTTAGCTGTTATAAAACTTAAAAGTGCTTGATTTTTAAACTAGCTCACTAAGTCGAAACTTACTATGAGAGCAGGTAGGTTGTAATTCAGATTCGCTTTTTTGTTTCGTACTTATATATTTATGAATTGTGGCAGCTAGACCGTTTTATCGCAATACTTATACACACAGCGTTAATACACAGCAGTTTTTGTATTAAATAATACCTCCATACGTTTATTGCAAAGGACAATTGCAAGCCCTCGGATGTTGGTGTCCATGGGCGGTGGTAGTCACTTTTCAACAGATGAGCCGCTGAGCGTTTGCCACCTCTTACATTAAAAAAAATTAAATGATCCAAATATGTAATTTAAAAAAAAACTTGTTTCAGGTAAAAATTATATTTAGAATATGAGTTTATATAACGTAGGAAAAATGTTATCTGATAACTAGGTTTCAATCGTGAAGCTGTAGGATCGATGTCTTTTGAGTGGTGGTTGACATTGACGGCGTCATCTAATCGTCTAACAAAATTGGCACCTTATCAAGTGACCTGCTCTTGTTAACAAACTTTTAATCCGCGGATATATAATATTATGCGACAAAACCGCGTTCAATGTGTAAAATAAGCGATCTATATCTTATTTGACTCAAAAGTCAAAACTTAAACTCAGTTTTGATTCGAAACAGATTATTTTTTAATTCTTTGGATAAGTATCTTACAAAAATTTTTGTATTCATTTCTAATGTATTACTAAGTTCTTCTTTTATTAAAAATTGAACAAGGTCCAATATAAATATCACCATGGAGCTGTATACAGAACCTCCTCATTTTTTTTAACTCGTTTAACATTTTTATTTTCTTATAAGCATTTGAGGTAAGGCTGCTTTTATATTTAATTTCTTTCTAATTCCTTTATTTTTATCGAAGACTCCCGAACTTCCTAGCCTATTAATGCTACTCATGGAACACAAGTGACAGTTTGTATAAAAGGAAACCTAATTTTAATGTCTGAACAGGGAATTTCAATATTTTATTCAACAATGGCTTGCAGCGGTTTTGTAAAACAAACGAAGATCATTGAAACTGCTACCAGTTCCATATATTATATAAGAAGTATATATTCATAGGATATCGTAACTAATCTTTATTATTTATTATGAGCGTAATTCTAAATCATATGCTTTTGAAATTTTTTGAATTAAATCTTTAGAGTTCCCTATCGCTCGATTCTATTTTTATTTCAGAAGGATGTCTTTTTGTTTCTGTCCCTATGTGTGATAAATTTATACGTCAGTATAATCATATTTAATAAGTACAATAAAAAAAAAGAAAAAAAATATATAAAACTTGCATAAATAGTAAAAGCATATCAAGATATCAAGATTAGCCATAAACAAATTAACACTTAGTGTGTTAGTTTGTTTTGTATTGTAAGTTAAAAAAAAGATTTTAAATATAACTGTAAGGAAGTGTAAACTTTTTCTTTTTTTTTTCTATAGGAAGGCGGACGAACGTATGGGCCACCTGATGGTAAGTGGTCACCAACGCCCATAGACAATGGCATTGTAAGAAATGGTAACCATCGCTTACATCGCCAGTGCGCCACCGTATATCATGAATACAGAACATTAAGTTAACGATTTTGTGACGACAAAAACGTTATATTTAAATTTGAATCGAGTTTATTCAGATCATAGCGAATCAAAGGGAAAGTTGATAAAGAACATAATAATTAAATGAGACCCAGTCCTTCGTATTGCGACCCATTTCTTTATTTTCAAAATAAAATTCGTCACATTGAATCCGTGCGAACACTCAAAGGACACTCGTAAATTTCAATATTCTTAAAATGTTTAGGGTCGAAACTCTGAAAGGACCTTTATATACACAATGTGACTGCGATAAGCACGCACGGGATGTGATATTTTCAGTTAAGGCCCTCGAGCGAACAACAAGAGATAGCGGGCTCCTTATTGAATTCCAATGCAACGCATATCCTACGTTTTTTGTGACTATAAATATGAGCTAAATTACATAGGGTACCTAACAAATCGCGAGTACACAATGTAAATAAATTGGATATTTTTAAAGTAGATTCTATATTTCTGGTTAATATTTTTTGAATTATCTTTTATAAAGGTGACACGATCGCGGTCTCTCGTTACTCGAAACCGCTTGGAATGTTATCACATATACAAGAAGTCTTTTATGCGCACTAAAATGTATGATATCACTGTCCTCTTCACAATATTGGTTTTCAGGTCATGGTATTCGGTTCAATGTTCAATAAGGCTTTCAATCCTAATCTATCAACCTGCTGAGAGCCGAAGTGTGGGTACTTGTTTTGTATTAACATTGAGCGATGAGTATTTGAGCAAACAACACATTATAACATCCGACACGATTCATTTCGCCTAGTACCATTGATTGGAATATCGTATTTGCTATATTACATCCGGTATTCGGCTTAGAGCTCTATCTCAGTTATGAGAACGAGGTCGGAGATACACGAGAAACCAGGCAAATATTAGTGAATATTAATCTAGAGATTCGTACAAAATAATTCGTAAGCATTTGATGTTAAGGAACTTGTTAAATTATATTTTTTATTAATATTGAATAGCTGTGGAACTTATTACGCATATTATTGGTAAAATATTCAAATTCTTTTGACAGTGAAACTCTATTTTGTTCGGTGTGTTCTTTAAATGCTACAATTATTATAGTCAATACCACTTATAAATTTTTAACATTTTACGATCGTGGTCTTTTGTGACTCGAGTTTGTTCTTACAAAACAGCTCTAGAAATCACATCCGCGTACATCACATGACTTTAACATAATAATTTTTCTCTATAAATATAAGTGAACATTGGACGTTCCATTTGATTCTTTTTTATTGTTAAATTAAGAAAAACACTTTTACTTGTAATTTATTGTTTATTGTATTTGCAGATTAAGCACTTATTGCAAAATAAGTGCTTAATCTGAAGGTTTTATATCAAGCTGTACGTCCATTGATAAGTAAGATATATATTCTGCTTAATCAATTATATACTTCTCAGTTGTATAAAGATTTGTAAGGATTTTTAAAGAATAACACTTTAAAAGTCATAGTCATACATTTCATCCTATATCATTGATAATTAATTTATAAGACTTAATAGAAATTACTTTGCATAAACAAGCTTGAAAGTTCCTTTCCATTCCGATTCGTGTTTCTTAAACCATGATAGTTAATTTTATTAAAACTATATTTTTATAAGACTAATATTTAAATACTCTAAATTTGTACATTTTGCAATACAATGCATATACATTACAATTCATGTTGAAAAATTGTATTAATTATGTTGTTAAGAATAATTTAATATATGATATGGGCATACTTACTATATTGAAAGTGATTGTATTACCCAAAACTCAAAAAATCAATTGAAAATTATTTAAAATAAAATAACATCTTACTCGTTAAATTCATTATCACCGATAATGTACTACATTTTCAACGTAATGAAACTCTGTAACGCGATGGAAAAAATAAATTCAATAAAAGCTACGCGTAAAATGTAAAGTAACGCAACGCGTGGATTGCTCGCAATCACTGCTAAATCCAGTTACTGTAATGTGGGCATTTTGCTTCGGTTTTATCTACCTTAAAATTATACCCATTTGTCAAGATACAACTGTTCATGATGGCAAAACATTGAATGCTTGTTTGGTTTTCTTGAGGTTATTAAGGTTGAATTTTGAAAATGGATATAGTCAAATTAATATTTCCATATTCGAGAAAATAGTAATCCTTAATCATGTTTTGGTACATGCAACATTAACAAAAATGAAATTGTATTTTTTTCTTTGAAATAAGTAGGCAGACTTGTAAATTGACTACCTCATGATAGACCTTGGGAAAAAAGACGATTCGTCTGTTGTGGCTTCTAAGCAGCGGAATATGTCATGCGTGGTAGGCATCTATCCAGACTGGCTTGTATAAAGACCTACCACCAAGTGAATTGAAGTAATGACCTTACTTATTTATCATTATATTTTACATACCAAGCTTAACACATTCCTTTAAACATAACCTAACATTAGGAATTTTCATCAACGATTTTTTTTCGAAATTTATGGTCGCAATCTTATTTTATTAAATAATGGCTCATAATTGACTACTATCCCCGGAATAATCTATATTTAAGCTTAATTTTCTTAGATAAATGTCACCACCTTATACGAGTACATATACTTCCTTATACGTCTGTCTATAAAGGAATTTGATGAGTCATAAAGGATCTCCATATTAGAAAAATGAACTATGAAAGGTCGCTTTTATTTTATATGTTAGTCAGTTGTGCAGTCAGAACAAGGACATTCTTTAAAAGATTAGTTTTAAAGTTGTAGTTCTTGGGCGGAGGAGGGTTAATGAAGAACTCAATAAATTCGCGTTTTTTGTATGAACCTAAGCTTATAGTTATTTATAGGCATATGTTAAATAAAATATTATGAAATAGTTCCATTGAAAACTAGAAAAACTAACTATACTATATTACACATATGATATTTAATTCATTTTTTACTAAAAAAAGATGTATTTTTTTATAGCATAGGTAGGCGGACGAGCATATTGGTCACCTGATGGTAAATGGTCACTAACGCCCATATACATTGGCATTGTAAGAGATGTTAACCATAGCTTACATCGCCAATGCGCCACCAACCTTGGGAACAAAGATGTTATGTCCCTTGTGCCTGTAATAACACTGGCTCACTCACCCTTCAAACCGGAACACAACAGTATCTGTTTTGTGGTAGAATATCTGATGAGTGGGTGGTACCTACCAAGACGACCTTGCACAAAGCTCTACCACCAAGTATAACTATTAGCATCCATACAAATCAAGTATATCCTCGTAATACTTATACAATTCTTTATTTTACTTCAACTATATCTATGTATTGGAGCGTGAGTCAAATATAACAACTGTATTTTAAACCATTTATAACCATCAGTTTAAACTGAAGTTTTGCACAGTCTTATGGTACACACTTTTGTTTTTTAAATTTGTTAAGATACTTAAAATATTAAAGACCTTAAATTAAAAATTGTCTAAAAATATAAACCAGCGAAAGTTGATTGGTAAGCTTAAGCCACACACTTCACAAGTGAGATGGTCTATAAACGTAAGGTATTCGAAAAAGGTTTTCGTTTGAACTAAAATTTTACGAGAGCTGCGGTTTAATAGCGAAAAAGGTAAACTTTAAGTTTCAGCGTACAAACTAAAATATTAATTTCCGTAAACTTTCATCATGATGAAAATTAGCAATATAACTTAGATAGAATGAAGACTCAGGGAGATTTTTCCAGGTAATATCTCTTAAAGTAACTGAGTGTATTTATCTTGAAGTGAAATTGAAAAAGCAACAATTTGGTTTAAAAAAGTATAAACGTAGTGAGGACTATATTTTATATTTTGTTTAGGAGAACTAAATAGAAACGGCCTTATTGTAAAACATTGCTTAGCGGCTGTTTTGTTAATACTGATTTGTCTCTTTTTGTCATTATTGATAGAATTTTGAAATAAGAAGACGCAGCATTATTTGATTAATAATTACATATTAACGTTTATAAGTAAGGCCGTTAGATTTTGCGTTAAATATTTCAAGCAAGAAAGTTAAATATACATATGTACAAATATTTTGTATATTTTGTGAGTTATTAGGCAAATAATTTTATGTCGCGTTCTACCGTTATGAGTTATATATAACTGGTTTTTTTTTAAATATATTTATTTTCTTTATGACTTGTTTATGAAGCGTTTTGATAAAGTCAATTGACTGTTATTTTTATATTTTATCTGTTACACTATATTGCAATTGAACATGATATTTACCACCCAAAAAAAAACTATTTAATATCACAGATATACAATACCTATGTATAATATCCTAAATAAGGTAATAATTTATAAAAGACTTTTGATTAACAATAATTAAGATAAATAGTTCAGAATAATCAGTTTTAATATTAACTTTTTAATGTAAATGCCATCACCATTATGTTATATGTTCTTATGGACTGTAAATGGTTATTTATCTACCTATGTATTTATAAATGGAGTCATACCTTATATTTGTACATACAATATATATATACATAAAATTGAATTACCAGTTTTTTAGATATATTTTTATTAATTTCTCATCCTGATTCTCTGTAAATATGTATGTAAGAGATTACTTAAAGCTATAAAACTTTCTACTCACTAATACTTTCTACTCACTACTTATATTTTTTCTTTTAAAAAAAATAAATGATTGAAGAAATTTAGACGCTTAACAAGTGTTATCTTATACTATCTATCTACTATCAATAAAGATGCGCTGTTTTCACCTTATGTTATTACTAAGCTACAATGTTACTTAGTAACTTATTTTATACATGTTTAGTAAATAACTTCGTATATTCTGCAGGAGTAACTACTCCCTTAGCTCTTAAGTGTAGAGATCAAGGTATATACTATTACTTATTGTTATTTAAATTAAAACAAATTTTATGGTAATATAAATAAAATCAATTATAAGAACTTTTAATATTTCTTATAATAATAAAACTATTACTTACCCCAAAAGAAGTATGATGCAAGTTATGACAATATGTTCGTATATCATCGTAAAAAAATTCGTACGTGCACTTTGGTTGTAATAGTTATACGTTTTTTAGTAAGGTTGATATCGAGTTAGTTGCACTTATGTGGCACCCTAATCAGTAGCTGAGATGATTCCCGTCTTGTTGGTTCGCGCGCTCCGAGTCTGCCGCGAATCTACTTGAAGTTCTGCGAACCACGCATGCGCTGATCTTTCCTGATGCCTGAAAACCAATCGCCTTAAATCGCAACTTTGTTTGACACACACTACTGTTAATAAAAGTTTAAATTACTTTAATTGGTTAATTAATTGTGACTCGATAGGAATTCGAAATTAAGGTCTGGTATGTTTTATCATTAACAAACAAATCAGTTATTTCGGGGCTTTTAAAGTTTACTAAAATAAAATCAATAATTTATATGAGATACAAAAGCTTAAAATAAATATTCTAAGCCAAAATATAGTCAACGGTAATATAATAATTATAAATCTTAGTCAACAGTGATATAAAAATTGTACATGTTTTAAATACGACGTTATGTTTAAAACATTTTCTGAAAACACATTGCTTGTAAAACATTGCTCATAAAACTTTGTATAAAACGAAAATCGAAAGTCGAAGTGAAAATTAAATAGCAATTTCAAATTGTGAAATGTCGTTTGTTACTGTCATATTTTATTTATGAATTTATAGTTTTAAATTTGATTATTTAGCTAAAGTAGATTATTTTCTTAGTTTTGTACACAAAAGGAAATATTCATTTGTTATGCTCTCTGTGCAGTAGAGGATGTGGACAACACAAGGTCATACCTTCAGGACTAAAAGCGACTAGTAATTAAAAAAGAAAAACAATAATAATATTATCATTCTGATTTTTTGTGGCGTATAAAAACCCTAATGCTTTTTGAATACATCTATATTGAATTCTCTCGCATGAGCGTCTCAGCAAGCTCAGTAATTTTATTTACCTACATAGTTAACGGGTCAACCATTCTGAAAGGACGACGGGACTTTGAGTGAAAACACTGGCAAACGTAAACGACAACATTATTTCAAGTAGGCATTTTAGTCCTGCGAGGTATGTCGCAGTTAAGCTTATATTACGGTCCAAGGACTATTTTGGAAAATAAATCCACTAAAGGTAGATTTATTTTCCAAAAAGACACTTAATAGTAATAGGATAAAATCTTGTATTTTCTTAGTTTCTCCGAAAAATATTTCTTTAAATGTTTAGAAAAAAATCATTACATATTCTGTGCAATTATAGTTACATATGAGAAATATATTTTATTTAATAATAAGAAGAATCATGTTTCACGAGAAGACGTTTAAATTATCACACGAATTGTAATAAAATATTTATTATTCTAATATTTCAAATGTCTAATACACTTACAATTACAATACATTTTTTTTAAATTAACTACTGCCGTCTACGTAGGTACCACCTACTCATTATTTTGTTATTCTACCGTCAATCAGTAATACTTAGTATTGTTGTGTTACGGTTTGAAGGGTGAGTCAGTGTAAATACAGACACAAGGGACATAACATCTTAGTTCCCAAGGTTGCTGGCGCATTGGCCGTATAAGGAAAATTTTGGGTCCAGGAGTTAGGGAGGAACCTAATTCTGGTTGAGTGCAAAATATTATCACTGTCACATTTTTTTAATATTTCAAAAAAACGTAGACGAATTGTAGGCTAAAAACATTGCAAATGGGGCATGAAATGCATAGGGCTACATATGCTATTCGCCTATGCTAAATATATACTTATGTCTTTCATCTTTTTTTTTCGGAGAAATATTTCGTTATTACACGCGAAATACGAATATATCTCGCACTTATTTATTTGCTCCTTTTATTTTTACGCGTCGATGGTGTTGTCGATGGATATCAAGCGAATTGCTATTTGTAATACGATAAGATCTTTTCATTCAACTTATTGGTTTGGAAAAAATATTATATGGAATCAATTGAACTTGAGAAAAATAAAATATACAAGCGTCATGTGTGCCTTTTCAATTAAAATATTTTTGTATGTCAGCATATTTATGAAAGCAATTTAATTTGGATTTAGCTTTTTAAGAAATTTAAAAAAAACCTTGACAACCAAGACCCAATCTTGAGGAGACCTTACTATTAGTTACGTACGTAAGCCTTAGAGTTAATTGAAAGTAAAGTGTTTTTGGTAATATCTGTTATCTGGTGATGTTTTAAATTGTCAGTCAGAATAATACAAATATTTTTCATAGAATACTCAATTTATTGATATTGATCAACTATTAAGTATTCACAAATATTACATTTTATCACCGTTGACGAGTAATCTACGGGCGGACGCGTCGCGCCTTGCAAATAACTTCCGCACCTGCCGGTTGCGCGCAGCATTGCATCACCTTCCAGCAACATGCATTCAGATACTCTACAGTATATATAGTTTGAGTTCAATTCCATATAAGCAAGGTGGAACCAAATCGAAGTGCTTACAAAATTAAAAGTAATTCTTCTCCAAGAATAAAATGTACCTAAAAGGTTTTCAATCCATCATTAAGTAAACGATTTAGATGTATTTATGTATGTGTTCCTGAATTTAGTATTAATAATAAATAGTCTGCTCTGTTGAAAATGTTTTGGGCGGGTTTCTGTAAGTTAAAAGTAAGGGAGTTGCAAAGTTATAAGTGTCCATTGTGGAGGCGTGGCGCACGCGCGACGACACTCCGCGCGCCGCAGCCGCCGCGATCGCACACTGCGATAACTTGCATTGCGTCTCGCGCAACGCAACTCTTTACTTTAACTGGTATGCGACTTGCTTAAAAAGTTTTAAAGTTGTAATGTGCTGTTCGGAGAACGTAGTATTGGAAAACATGTGGTGTCGGTGATCACGCGATGTGGCGACAGTCGCGCGCCTCGTCCGCGCGATGAGCGTGAGTCGCCAACCCCTCGCGCGCTCAGCTCGCCTGCACGCGCGCCAGATACTTCTGCTTATGTTCGTTCTCCCGCTCCTTTTTTCTTTAGTAAATGCACAGTAAGTATTACTGACACAAGACATTTTTTAACAAGTCTCGCTTAATATAAATATTGGAATGTCATTTGTTTGTCTAAAAGATTTCAGCATAAAATAACAATATTTCATAAGTATTCCAATCGTTGTGTGACATGTATAGATATTTTTTTTAAACAATATTTATATGTGTTTTAAAAATCTAAATTATCAAAATAAATTTAAAAAGAAACGAATTATTAATTATATATTATTTTAACATATGTAGTACATAACTAAGTAGTTGCCGTCGGCGGTAATAAGTGAGTTTTGAAAGTGCGTTTATTTAAACATAATTAAAATGTAAGGTACTGTTTATGTTTAATTGCTTAGATTGTGTTAAATGAGTAAGATTTTTATAAATATTAAAAATATATAATTCATACCATACATAACAATGAGTACGGAGATAATACATAGTGGTTAGTCATATTAAACCAGCCATGTTGAACTAAACACAAATCTATCTCGTTCTTGTAATAGGTTTTCCGACCGTCACCGACGTTAGCTTAATTTCATATTGGATTTAGGGAATCCTCTCGCTAAATGGCAATTCTATCTAAGCCAGAGGGAATCTCATTTAAATGCCTCTTCTAAGTATTTAGGTGCATATATACAGAATATAGATGTCATTTGAAAGAGACTTATTCGTCAAAGTGCTGATTTTTAAATTGCCAGTTAACTCGTATTTGACGAATTTAGTTCGACAGTTTCAATATTTTATTCTTTAAAAAAAAGAGTCGAGATGGCCCAGTGGTTAGAAAACTTGCATCTTAACCGAAGATTGTAGGTTCAAACTCGAAATAGCAATACTGAATTTGCAAGTGCTTAATTTTTGTGGAAAGAAGAGTTTTTTTAATATAATAAAGTGGGTGCGGTGTGACTACCCAATATCAAATTGTCATTTAAGGTTTTTAAGACTCTTACTTTATTTTATTTATATAATGTTCAGCTTTAAATTAAAGCCGATGCCTATGTGCCGTCGACCGTGGGATTTAAGATATTATATCCCTTGATCCTGTTACTCTACATATTACTTGCTGAATTGCTCTACAAACAGGAACACAGCGATAGGTATAGAGAAACTAGGATAACTGATGAGTAGGTGGTGTCACCCGGAGAAAGACCATTCCCCAGGTAAATTATGTTGTTCATTATAAAAAGTATGTAAGCCAAAATACCAATATAATAATAAACAATATATATTTACAAAAGTAGCACCTCCCAAATTCGGAAAACCTAGACCTATTTTGCAAGTAAATTTTGGTCTGGGCCGGCTTTTACAACAGAATACCAATCAAATCTAAATATTTTAATTATAAAAGTGACAAAATCGTTTCCATTCGTCCAATCTATCGTTCCAACGTTTATTTATGAAGCTAAGAGGAAGAAGCAAATATCACATAAAAAACATCAATTGAACAACTCGGAGATGATGATTTTACACTGGTTTTTTTTATAAACAAAAAACGTCACTAAAAGTCGAATGTCAAAGAGACAAAAACTTAAATTTTACTTGAAAAAGATAGCCCACAATTCTTAGGTCGTGTTGTAGATTTTACAAGTCCTAAAACAACAGCCTAAGTTGGCTATTGTTTTAGAACTTGTAAAAGGCGAGTTACCGAATTGCTTAGCTTTCAAATTTTTCATAAACATTAATTTTTTAATTTTAAATTCGTTCATAATTATTTTTTACTTATTATTTAAAAGGTTATTCAGAATACTCTCGTTAAATTTTAATTATAGAGCCTATAGATACCTATATATACTTTTTTTTTTTCTTAATTCTATAATATAGTTATGGTTAAGTTAATACTGTACGCAAACTGCCCGCGGCTGTTAGACTTCAAACGTGTCTGGCCGCGTGATCGGCAGTCTATGTCAGCGTAGACTAAAATCATTAACTACGATTTTATTTTAGCTTAGTTTTTTTTTGACTGCCTCGTTGGTCTAGTGGCCAGATATAAGGCCGCAGACCCGGTGGTCCTGGGTTCAATTCCCAGGTCGGGCCAATAAGTAGTTATTGGGTTTTTCTGTCAGAAAATTCTCAGTATCAGCCCGGAGTCTGGAAGTTGGAAGTGTGTAAACTCCCGTGCCTCGGAAAGCATGTTAAGCCGTTGGTCATGCGCCTGAACTCTTTCCGGTCGTGTCGGATTGCCGTCCCATCGGATTATGAGAGCTAAGGAAAAGAGAGTGCACCTGTGTTTGCGCACACACTTGTGCACTATAATATGTCCTGCGCAGTTGGCTAATCTCTCTTGAGATTGGCCGCCGTGGCCGAAATCGGTCTGGAGGACCTTATACTTATTTTACTCACTCCTTTCATCTTAGACTTAAATTTTATGTCCTATAATCGTAATCAATAAACAGGTTATCTAGAGTAAAAATATTTATTTCAAATCGGCTTGACACTCATTTCTAAATTTAGTTCAAAGATATGAACTGTCTAGCTTTATATGGATATCTTATTTTAATCATTTTTGTCTCCGTATTTATTTTCTGCTTCTTATTTGTATTAGGTTATACTGGTAATAGTGGAAACTTGATAGGTTTGTGTGTTATTTTATTGTTATTTATTATTTCTAAATTATTTTACTGTTTATTTCTCGAAAAATTAAGTATATAAACATGGGCGTACTCAGCTTTTGATCCAGGGGGGGGGGGGGCAATTGAGAAATTTCTTGAGCTCCCGCGCTTGTTTTGCCCTTCACAAAACACGAAACATTAGGTATATAGTGTGGATTAGAAACATAAAACAACAGGAGATCCTTTTTTTTATCTCGCTGGAGAAACCTATTTACGCCTTTACCCCACATGAAGTGGGAGAGGTATGTATAATGCCAGTGCCTGGTACCCCAGAGCACCGTAATTCCCAATAAAAACCAACGGTAGCCTCACCGTCTCTTCGGGAGGGTGGCTAGGGATTACTTGTGCATACTACCATAACACCCCGACTGTTAGCCCGCCTATGCGGGCCTCCTTTCCTAGTTGGGTTATCGGGATATTGAGAACCCAACTAGCCTCAGCGATGCCTAAGGGGAGAGAAGATGTGCATAGCGCCGACGTCTCCTCCTCGGTATTTTCCGGCGGAGGTAGTCTTCTCACGCTGTCGCTCCGCGGCCTCCTTCTGCGACATTACACTCTTACAGAAGGAAACCATCGCTATCTACTTCTCGCTGCCGAGCATAGCGTTAATTACGCTCGACAGCGAGAGATCTCCGCTGACTATCGCAGGGAATGCCTCTGGGGTCCCCAAGCAGCAACTCTATCACAGTGTGGTGCGCCGTGTCCAGTTGCTCACCACACTCGTGGCAAGTGGATGATACCTCCCGCCTCCCTATCCCGTTCATGTACTTACCGAAACAGTCATGTCCGGTAGGCACCTGCGTCAGTCTAAACGTAAGTGTGCCGCTTCTTCTTGCTACCCAGTGACTCAAGTGGAGGCGGATCGCCCCTACCACTCTGGCTCACTCACTCTTCAAACCGGAACACAAAAATACCAAGTACTGCTGTTTTGCGTTAGAATATCTGATGAGTGTTAGACTACCTAGACGAGCTTGCACAAAGCCCTACCACCAAGGAAACTTAAAAGTTTCCACTGCTTAAAAAAACAGACCTGATTCGCCCCACCTCCGCTGAACCGCTTCCACCTGGAACCGGCACACTTCCGCGAGCACCTCGATATGGAGTTTCCAGAGCGGTAACCTTGTATCGCTTTCACTGCTATGGCATCAAATTTGATTTTGGTCAGGCATACGGCCTCCTGGAAATTCCGCCCTGTCGCCGTGATCGTGAGTGTCCTCCGCAGAACATCTAAATCCCGGAAAGGATGGGTGCTTGCTGGAGCAAGTCGAAACCGACGTTTTACAGGATTGGGCCGAAAACAGACTCGGATAGGCTGTGTGTGAAGGGAAGCACTCCGATGCCGGACACGTCGCCCATCGCCCTTCTTCCAGAGGACCCCGTGCTTCGATCGGAGTGCTTCCCTTATAGCCTCGAAAGGAAGACTGTTGAAGGCATGTACTACGTCCAGCGATACCGCCAAGACCACGTCTCCTTGGGCCACCGCTTCCGTGGTCCGGATCTTTAGGGTGTCCAGGGCATTGATGGTTTATCGACCCACCCTTAACCTGTACTGAGCCCCTGACAGACCCGGCCTCACCTCTTTGAGGTGCTGAATTAGACGGGCAGCGAGAATCTTCTCGAAGAGTTTGTCAATCTAATTCTGCAGCACAATTGAGTAACTGTAAGGAGAGTCCAAAAAACGCCCCTCCTTCAGCAGCAGGACCAACTTGCCTTCCTTCCACGGCTTCGCTGTCTTTCCAGCGGGCTAACTGGTCAAACAGTTCTCGAAGCCTCCCACCTAGTGGGAGTGCAGCTGCCACCCCCTGCCCCCCTGGGTACGCCCATGTATATAAATTTTTATATATTTTTTTATTTATGTATTTTGTTTTTTAACTTACAATAATTTTGCCTTTAGAATGAAAAAACGATTCCAGGCTGTTTTAAATTAAAAATAAATAGAATTATCACTTGAAGCTTATTAACTAAAGCTATTATCGCCGTAGCTGTAAGATATTTCCATGCAAACCGGTGTTATATTTTTTATGATATATAAGCAACTGGGGGAGTAATTTTAACTAAAACGTAAATCATAAAGTACCTAATTAATAGTTACTTAAGAATCTATATTGTAATATAAGGCTGATTATTTTGTTTCTTAGTTCGAATGCACGCGTTTTTTTATGGTATAGGTCACCACCACCACCACCGCCCATAGACATAAGCAATGTAAGAAATATTAACTATTCCTTACATAGCATGGTAGTACCTATCCAGACGGGCTTGCTCTACCAAGTATATGTTATCGTTAATAAAAGTAAAAATGTTGAAATTTGGTTATGATATTTTTCCGTAGACCGGAGCGCACTGTAGCATTTGATCGTTTGGAAAACGTAACTCACACTGTTACTCGGATTCTTGACGGCTACGACATACGTCTACGCCCAAACTTTGGCGGTAAGTAAGCTATACAATTACAAGTAGAAATTAAATTGAGACTAACTGCTTTAAAAATTGATTATTACAGTTTATATATTATTCATGGTATGTGTAAATTTGTCTTCAGTAGGTAAATAATAGAGAAGAAAATTTTCATTGATAAAAAACAATCATTGTAAGTATCTTTCATTCGCACTTAAATAGCTATAAATAAATGTCCACAAAACACTACTATTGTTTCATATTATTTTTAAAAGTTAATAAGTTTCAAAGTAGTTTTCACACGCAACTCCTAACTTTTACTATGACATCCGAACGAGCGTTATATCCAAGTAAGAAAATTATAAGTTATGTACTTAGCTATAAGCATACATTTGTGATACTCCTAGATTAATAATGTAGGGATAGTAAATACGACCGACTTCCATATTACTATCATAACTGATACTTACACGTAGTAATTAATGCTACCGAAACTTTGCCATATAGATAGTGAGTTTCTAAATAAATATGATTGCAATTCCGCAACCTAATATACATGTATGTTTCATATTTCACGTAACCTTTAGGATGCACATTATTTATTGCATTCCCCGAGAAATGTAGATTCAATATTATTATATTGAATTCAGTAAACACGCTGCGATTCGTCAGCAGTCCATTTAACTTGCATCGAGGACCTGCTTCCTTGCACAAATGTTATTACTTCACAGGCGACCCGCTTTACGTCGGCATGGATTTAACCATTGCTAGTTTCGACGCAATATCCGAAGTTAATATGGTGAGTGAAAATGATTGTTTTCAAAGCATTTTAGTCATTTTTGTTTTTAATATTAGCGTATTTCGCATTAATTCACACATAGCATCTAAATCATACTAATATTATAAAGAGTTGATTTTCGTTTACCGGTCTGTTTTTCCTGATTCACATAAAATACTAATCCGATTGTAATAAAACTTTTATACTATAATAGTTTGAAGGCGAATATATTATAGATTTTTTGTTTATTGTTTTCCAAATGCCAAAATTTTAAGCTATATATGAAATTTGTCCACAGAAAAGGCGACATTATATTCATTTTTATAAAGCCTTTATTTTCAATATTTTTTTGATTATAGAAACTGATTTAATTATTATATTACGAAATTCAATTTTCTCACCAATATTGGAATATCTACGAAACCTTGGATATATAAAATGCTTCATTTTTTTAAATAATTTAATCATTATATTTGAGTATATATTATGATTAAAATATATGTTATGTGGTTAAATGTTAATCATGAGAGTACGCTATGTAAGTTTGCATGGAATAAATAACATGAGTAGATAGATAAGTAGTACTTTAAATCCGAACTTACGCCTAGGATTTCAATTTTGAGCAGTACCATTTATAATTGCATGTGTTCATAATAACGAAATTAAATAGTGAAGGAAGCCATTATCTTGAGTTTCGGATGTTAGTTGAACGTGACACGTCAATAACTCACCGCCGAGATTGCTTTACAGACAAAACAGGGGTGTACTCGATCGCTCGTTGTAATTCATTAAGCTTTTAATAGCGAAAAGAGAGCAAGGCCGTGATCACTTGACACATATCTGTCGTCGGTGACCGAGGAGCAAACTTGAGTCAGCAAATCGATGGAATCTTCAACCACTTTTTATTGTTGAGATACCCCATGCTTACCGTAAACAGATCAAGTAGAATACTCTCTTACAATATTTAATAAAATTTATTTAAATGTACTTTTAGGATTACACGATAACCCTTTATTTAAATCAATATTGGAAGGATGAAAGGCTGGCGTTCGGTTTACAAGACGAGGTCCTAACATTATCTGGCGACTTCGCTGATAAAATTTGGGTGCCGGACACTTTCTTTGCAAATGACAAGAATAGGTAAGTTTATTAACAACTAACTGTGCCACGCGACTTCACCCGCGTATAATTAATAAAAATATGATAAATTATTTTATTACATACACACGAGCACACACACACACACACATATGGCTACTGGTAAAGCCGTTCTTGAGTTATAAGAAGACATACAGACATACAGACAGACAAAAATGAAAAAAAATCACAAAATTAGGTGAAAAACAAAAATGTACAGACAGAACCAATAGATTTATATAGTAGTATAGATAAATAAGATAAATCCTTTTAAAAGTAGGTCAAATTGGATATGTCTATTCTTTTATGAAAATATGTGTTAAGTTATAAGTATACATTTGTATAATGTGTTAATTCTAGTTTTCTCCACGATGTGACGGAACGCAACAAGCTGGTGCGCCTCGGCGGGGACGGTAGCGTGACCTACGGCATGCGTTTCACGGCCACCCTCGCCTGCATGATGGATTTGCACTACTACCCCCTTGACAGCCAGAACTGCACCGTCGAGATTGAAAGCTGTGTGACTCTATATTCTCAATTCAGCTCACCATTACACGCTTGCTTCGTCCGTTAAGCTTAAAGTTTTGTTACAGCAAGCGTTTATCTTTTGTGGTTGAGCCGTAATTTTTTTTTAATTTGTGCTTTCCATTGAATAATATGGAATGTTAAATGTCTATTGTCATAACGTTTCATAATTTCATTCAAGAGCTAAATAGCTTCTTGTGCGAAATAAATAATATTGTTCGTATAATTGACATTTGTAACGGTATACTAACGTGCAATTTATTATGTAGATGGCTACACGGTGTCGGACGTGGTTATGTACTGGAAGGAAACTCCGGTACGCGGAGTCGAAGATGCAGAACTCCCTCAGTTTACTATTCTCGGGCATGAAACTAACGACAGAAAGGTGTAACGACCAATTAATATTTAGAATATGAGATACTCTTTGTATTTTCGATGAGTATCCTTTATGGCGATATGTATATATATATTAATAAAATATACTATGTTAAAATACATTAAAGGCAGGCTATGTACGCCTAATACGAATTCCTTAACTTGGGCTATCAATTACGACAGAGAAAGCGCATCTATTAAAGTCATGTATCGTTTCAGGAGAAGTTAGCTACGGGCATCTATCAACGGTTATCTCTTAGTTTCAAGTTACGCAGGAACATTGGATATTTTGTGTTTCAAACCTACTTGCCGAGTATTCTGATCGTAATGTTATCCTGGGTCTCCTTTTGGATAAACCACGAGGCTACTTCGGCTAGAGTTGCTTTAGGTGAAATATACTAAATCGTTTTTAATAATTACATCAAAAATGTTTTTTAATTTTATTTTTGTGCTAGGATATATTAAACAAAAGTCTTATAAGTATTTCTTAATTTCATATAGGAATCACCACTGTTCTTACGATGACTACCATAAGCACAGGCGTTAGGAGCAGCTTGCCTCGCATATCCTACGTGAAGGCGATTGACATTTACCTCGTCATGTGCTTCGTGTTCGTGTTCGCCGCCCTCCTGGAGTACGCCGCAGTGAACTACACCTACTGGGGCGCGCGGGCAAAGAAGAGGGCCAAGTTAAAGAATCGTGAACAAATTTCCACTAGCACTAGTATGGATAAGGAAGTAAAATCTGGCGGTAGGTTTGATTTCAAATTTGTTTTAATATTTATCCATATAATTATAATGTACAACTACACTTCAATTTACAATTATTTATAGATCAATGATAACATTCAATTAAAGATGTGCATTCTTGAACCGTGGTAAAATAATTATCATATGTATTTAAGAGCAGATAATATTGGCTATTTCTATTTATTTTTTTGTAAACAAAACATGATACATAAAAAAATGAACATAAAGAAACGATGTTTCTTTCCCCGGTTCTTCTAAGGGCTGGGTGTTTCCGAACCGGTGGTAGTTTCTAGTTTGACAATCAATAAGATAGTGTAATACTTCATTATTGAATAAAGTATTTTGAATTTAATCGTAGGGTTTTAAATTGAGGTACCGATCAATATCTTTATGCATAACATATAAAGTTAATTCTGGGCCACGGCCTCCGCTACTTTCGTGGTGAAGGTTTTGAAGTTCCAATTCAGGTGGTTAGATGTTTTCCCTCACCGCCAAGCATGTTAATTATAAACACAAATTAAGCACATGAAAATTCCGAGTCGCTTGTCCGGGTTCACGAACTCGTTATCTTCAGCTAGCATTCACATGTTCTAACCATTGGATCATCGCGGCATGAATTTATTAGCTGGGTGGTTTGTATTGGTGGATGGCTATAAAATATTTATTGGTTTTTATATATATTACTCTTGTAATAAACAAAATAATCCCGTACAACGTTTAACGACATTGCATTGCAAACAAATTAAGCTATGTATGTTTCTTTCAAAGAAGGTTCCCACTCTCCTGAAGAAATCATAGCTCTTAGAGAGTACACCACTACCACTGGACGAGTGTCCCCGCTGCCGAGCCTGCGGTCGCGACCTTTACCGCCGACCACCGGCGCACCACCATCACTCCGACTGCAGAGAGATTACACGAACTTACGCTACAGGACACGACCACATTCGAAGAATTCGAGAAGTATGTACAAATACATATTTTATTTTCATTCATATGTTTACTTGGTGGTAGGACCTTGTTCAAGCCTGTCTGGGTTGAAAACACCCAATCATCACATATTCTATCGCCAAACAACAATTCCTAATTTTCTTGTGTTCCGGTTTGAGGGGTAAGTAAGCTAGTGTACAAAGGGCACCAGAGATATACCATCTTATTACCTTCTTGTAGTAAACTTGCACAATTGTATACTTTTTTTTATTGAATAAGTAGGTGGACTAGCATTTGGGCCACCTGATGGTAAGTGGTCACCGACGCCCATAGCCATTGGTATTGTAAGAAATGTTAATGTTGAAATGTTGTCATCGCTTACATCGCCAATGCGCCACCAACCTTACGAACTAAGATGTTATGTACTTACAATTGGTTGGTAAAATTTCTTGCTTTGCCAACGTCTATGGGCGACCACTTACCATCAGGTGGCCTATAGTCTACCCAATTGCTTAAAATAAAATAAAGCCCGTAAATTTGACAAGAGGTAGACCACATGTCTTGTCATATAGTATAACGTTTGAAGCTTATTTCATCACGATGCTCTTCTGCGGGTTAGTACATGTACGTGTCAGACGACACGTGCAGTTTTTCAAGGTGACTAAGTTCAGCTGATTTAATAATTATTTACTTTTAAATATATCATAGTCACAGAACATATCCAGAGTTAATACCTCGATAACGCTCTCGGTCTTCTCAGCTTTAAATTATATAAATATATATATTTTATACTTTTATTTACGAAACAATGTTTATTCTTATTAAATTAACTAATAAATAAATAATTTTTCAAAAAACCATTTTATTGTAGTATTTTTTGATGGTCGAACATTTATAGAAATATCGTTTTATTGTATTTTATATAGGTACAAGTCCAATATATTTTTATCATAGTTTATTTAAAATTGATTATAGTATATATGTGCCATTTAGTAAGTATTGACCTAATCCCACTATCGTCGAGATTTTGGGACTTTTATGATCAAAAAACTTCGACAAGTAGTTTTGACAGTCCACTTACGATGTTAAGCTGACACTATCTAAAGAATTCTAAAGAGCTCGAAACAGGTGAAAGTCTAGTGTGCAAGGTCAAGACGATATAGTGGATGCATGAACTGTACCCAACCAAGCTCTCTCAATATTTCCTGAGTGGCTGGATGTGTGTGTTCTCGCGTTATCATGATGAACAACCACACTCTTTCTTGACTGATTCCGGACGATTTTTCTCCATTTCTTGCTTAAACGGGAAACCGTTTTCACTTTAATTTTTTACTGAACAATTACTGAACAAAAACAGCCAGATATAATTTTTACTTATAAAATAAGAAAAAACTTACTCCCTGATCTATTATTATAATTATAAGTCCATATTAAGCGCATGACAATTCAGAGATGCTTGTTCAGGCTTTCAAATTAATGATAGACATTTATTGTAAAATTTATTATTTTTGTTTCAGATAGCACCAACAAACCTAAGATGATACATGCTTTGAAACGTGGCGCTACCGTCATAAAAGCTTCGATGCCCAAAATACGTGACGTTAACGTCATTGACACGTATTCACGCGTTATTTTCCCAATATGCTTTCTTATATTCAACGGTGTCTATTGGGTTTTCTATATATTTGATTAGAGACTTAGATAATGTAAAGATAATTTATTGCGTTCAAATTAGTACATCTAACAAGTGAAATCAGAAGTTTTACTTCACTTAAACGTATGAAACGACGAAGTGTCCAATTCGAACTCGACCTTAAAATGTCAAACCCAAAGAAGTTTCGCTTCGAAAAAAAATTTAACTAGCAACTGAAAATTATCTATACATTATATTAATGTTTCTTATACGTTCGTATAAGCTTAAGTTAGAATGAGTTTCCTTGATGTAGACTTGCCTTGTAATGTGTTCATTCACGTTGATTAACCACTGATATCGGTGTTTTTCGGTTGTACACAACTAAACTGTCACTTTGACAGTATTAAAATTATCGCTATATCTTTCTTATATGTGGAGGTAAAACGTTAGTAAGGCTAATTAGCAAAAGCACGCAAAAGTATCATATATGTAAATGAACGTAGCTAAATGTGTGTTAACTTTATAGTGCCAAAATATGTACTGTTTACGATCAATATTTAATTAAATTTATTTTGCTTAATATAAAATTCTTATTTATTTATTTAATAAATATATAATATACGGAAACTGCCATTTATAATGTAATAATAACATATTGTAAACCTCATTTTTAATATAAGCGTTAAATATATATAATAATTATGAAAAGAAAATAAGTTTGACTTAACGTAGATTACTTCGCCTGTCTGCTATTTATTTTTAAGGAAACATCATAGTAAAATATGACAAAAATATAAATATAAATTATCAAAATTAGATTCTCATTAATAAGTATATACTAATGTTAAAAAAACAGTCATATATAAAACTTATTAAAATATATTAAATACTTAGTTAACAATGATGTTACTAATAAAAGTAAAAATTTTAAATAGTTATCTTTTTCTATTTCCGATTCGAATACCTCGTTCACTTAAATTAAATAACATAACTGTATTATGCCAATTAATTAATGTAGAATATTACCTCAAAATGTAAATATTTTAATCTGATTAAGGAAATCAATATAATAATAACAAAGTAGATGATAGTTGATGTTTCTATTAGTGAATGCAAATCAATAAAATTTATTATTATATTAAATTTATTATAAATTTATTGTAAAATAAAAATAAAATATCAGACATATTTTGTTTTATTATTAACAACGGCATCACTCCTTAGCCGATTACGTGGAATAAAAATATAAATGTTTGTTTCACGTTAAATGATGATTATTCGACATTGAACGCTTGTTTGGTAGTAAGCGTTGAGGTCGCTTTTTGTGGTGCACATATTTTTGAATCATAATAAAGATTTACATAAATAAATGAAAAGGACAACATTTTAAATTTTAATTTGAGACTATTCCAAAAAAAACCCTTTTTTATTTTAAAACTTCTTAACTTCTGACTGATATTCTGTCATTTTTAATTTTTCCCGTAAATACCAATATATATACTTATATCTTTACCCAGGTCCAAGGCTACTTCTATGGAAAATTTCATTACGATCGTTACAATCAGATAGACAGAGTTCGTAATATATTGGATTAGAATAATATATTCCAGAATTGAGTGAGTGGGAGTGAATTGACATTAATCTTAAACCTACTCAACATTTATAGCCATGTTAACAAACATGAGTATTAAAAGGGAGAGTAATCCAGTCCACACCGATCAAAGAGGTGGAATAAGCCCCTTTTCCTTCTAAGTGAGATAGGTTTTTGTGTAACAGATGAACTTAACTTTTATGATTAGAATATTTATTTCAACACGATTGATAATAGAATATATTTAAATGACGTCAGCTCGATGTTGAATTATTTTATTATTATTGTTATTCGGGAAAATTTATTTCCTTTGCAAACACAATATTGCTCGTACAAAAGAATAAAATACGAACGAGAGTAAAGATTTAAGGGCGTTACATTTCAACACTCAATACGAACATTACTCCTTGCCACGTGTAAGCGACAATTGTCAGCTTATCGAGTCCAATTTCATCTCTTCCTTTAGACATGGTATCTGGGCTTCGCCAGCTCTCAAACTCCCTCGTCACGCCCGAGGCACAATAATAATATCTCATTACGCTCTTCAATTTGAGAAAAACTCTTTTGATTTACTATAAGTGCTTCACGTGATCTCTACTGTTTTTAACATAAAACTTACCGTTTCTGAGATATTTGCCGAGAGACGTTTTTCACAGTCAATAGTAGCAGGATAATCATTTGACTCAGTCAGTGGTTTTAAGAAAAAATCGTTGATACACCACGCTTATGACGAATCACTTTATATTTTAACTTAAATATATCGTCACAGGAAATATGAATTAATGTAAGGGACAATTTGTCGAAATTGAGTTTTCTATACAGTTCGATTGCAAATTTTCCGCTCTATCCAACGGAATATTTAGAATTTCGATATATTTAAAAATTATGTCCTTTACATCAACTGATTTGGTAGAAAATTATCTTAAAAAGTAATGCCAAGGACGTCTGAGAACTGTGTAGAATTCATGATTAATGCAACGCAGTATTTATATGGTAACAATTTGCTGTAAAAGGCACTAACATATTAAAGGTGTTCCTTACGGTAGCTAAGTCTCTGAAATTCTACAAAATTGTCCCTTACACTAAACTCATAATTAAATTTTAAAGATTTCATTTTGTGCAAATTAATGTATACGCTAACTGTTTGGGAATATTCAATAAATAGACACCCTTTACAGCAACGATACATTAAAGAAAAAAATATTTTTGTCCCTTACGTTAAATATTTTAAAGAAGTTAAATATTACCTGTCCTTTACTTTAATTTTGCATCATTTCTATTCACTAAACGATGTTTACATCACATATTTAATTACATGTATTCCTAGAACAATAGTTTACGTTAAAATGGACAGGGAATATATTGTTTTCCTTTTCTCTGTAAACCGTCGCTACCATGAGTTAGAGTGAGACAGTTGAAAAAAAACCTTGAAAATCAGAAAGTAGCCTTCTTAAGTGAGCGATTATTTACAAATTTATTTCGGCCAGAATATAATATTGCCTTTCATATTCCAAAGAAAGATAAGTGTAAATTTTTATACAAAGTATGAGTTTACAGAAGAAAAGACGTCGAAAGATTTAAAGGAGTATAAAATTCATAAGAAAGAAAAAGGCGGAAACGAACTGAACTATATAGAAACCTAGTAAGTAAAACTGTTTTAACAGCTAGTTTCGATCTGCAATATGTCCTAAACCGTGTGTTTTTACAAATTAACAGTGTATGAAGTGAGAACCCGAAACTGATACTGTTATACATGGGATTATAAAAACTTTTAGAAAGGCTAACTTTGTTTTGTTTTGGCGTGGTATTATTATTGTTATGCAGACGAAGGCAGTAGTGCCGAAGTTTTTACTTGTTTGCATAAATATTTGGAAAAAGTTGACAGTTAAATATTTAATATTGCACTGTGACTCATGCAGCGGACAAAACAAAAACAAAGTCATCTTATCTGTTTATATTATATCTATGTTTTTTTTTGTATAGCTAGGCGGACGAGCATATGGGCCACTTGATGGTAGGTGGTTACCAACGCCCATATAGAATGACATTGTAAGAAATGTTAACCGTCGCTTATATCGCTAATGCGCCACCAACCTTGGGAAATAAGATGTTATGTCACTTGTGCCTGTAATTACACTAGCTCACTCACCCTTAAAACCGGAACACAACAATACAAAGTACTGCTGTTTTGTGGTAGAATATTTGATGAGTGGGTAGTACCTACCCAGACGAGCTTGCACAAAGCTCTACCGAGTACGTTATACAAATAAATCACCTGTTGCCTGGCCACACTCATGTATCTATGCCAGTAGATATCACGCACAGTGTTTTCGAACGTGAAGTCCAAAAAGTAATTGTTTGGCGTCCTATACAATGGCTTACACTTATGCTAACTGATAGAAAAACATCTCATCCGTAAGGTAATATCCAAATCAATCCGTATGAAGTATAATCCAAACGAAATATTTATGCCGAAACGGTTCCAACAAAGATTTAAAAATTAAGGATATCTCAGTTGCTACATTCAAAAAAACGAAAAGTAGATCTAATGGAAGCAAAATATACGATGAAATAATATACAGATAAATAGTATAAAATTCCGTTGAAACTTGCAGAGACGAAAACAAAGCAAGACTTAAGGACAAGGTGTAGGAAAAGGTAAGTTCAATCGAAATAAAAATAGAACTTTTGACGAAATTTCAAGAAAGTTATATCTAACAAGACTTCCTTTTTCGTTACTTAAATACAACTTGAAGAAACTGTGTGAAGATGGAACAATTCCTAAAATGTACCACAATAACTATCTTACACTTCCATATGATACACAAGTCATTGACACTGTTAGTGAGATCGAAGAAGAAATTGTTGAAAATACAGAAAACTCTTCTTTTGGAAATAAGCCGATGCAAGGAAATGAGAACATTCCGTAATTTGACAATATACCTCATAAAAAATTTAAATTCAAACCACATCGCAGAAATAAATGAAAGTTACACCAAACAGATTACACAAAAAATATGAAAAGAATAAGTAAAAAACACCAAAGATTTGGAAGAAAATATGGAATAACATATGAAAGAGTTAAGAACATTGTACCAAAGATATAGAAGATGAAAAAAGATAAAAATTTTAACTTAGCAAAGGCGAAAGGAAAGAGGGAGAAAGAGATAAAGGGAAAAATTAATTCGATCCCGGATTTTTATTACAAAAAAAAAAAAAAGATTTATTTTGTCCTTAAAGTTCAAAAAACTGTTAACTATAGGGTTCTTGTACTTTTTAAAATATTATTATTTCGATAGATACTTACGTATGAGAAGTACTTTCAAGAGAAGCCATTTGCATTTGTTGTATGGCTGTAATTTAATAAGCATTATTTTTTGTTAAACACATTTAATGTTTTAAGTTGGAGAACTGAGAACCATTCGAATGTAAATTCTAAAAGAAAAAAATTAAAATATGATTAGAGAACACAATAAAAAAAAAATTTTTATTCGGTTCCATTTTGTTGCAGTTTATAGAGAAAATAAGTCGATAGATCGTGCAAAAATAATCTTATTGACTTTTGCTGGAAACTACAAATTAAACTTTATTTTATTAGCTTTAAGTGTCATTTTCCTTTAAATGTGCCGAATGGCGTAACTCTAAACCCAAATAAATAGTGTTTCTTACATTAATACAATTTACGTTTTCTTAGGACTAACCTAATTTCACATCTTTATTTTCCAAAAAAATTGAGTGTAAGATACATTAAAAAAAAATTAACGTAAGATTTTGGAAACTATAAAGATTAGCTCAATTTCACTACGCATATGTATTTAGAGCTTACATTTTAAAGAAACTTTCCCATAGTAGTCATTTCAATAGCATTACAAACAAAAAAAATTATAGCACTTTAAAAAAAAAAAGAGATCGTTTTTTGGCTCTCCTGAAAAGTCGTGATTTGTCCTTTACAGTAATTCATATTTCCAGTGACGATATCTTGACACTGTAGGGCTATTCGTTAAGAAGAAAAAGTCGTAAATGACCGCAGAAACTGGTCGTGAGGTGTCAAACGGGTATACGCGACATTGACCATAAGAATTATAAAATTTGAAGTATACACACATGAAAATAGTATATCACCATAAGTCGGTTGTACACATTTCACGGGTGAGTAATGAAGTGATATTTTAAAGAATAGCACTGCTAATTTCAGAACTTGTTTCCAATTACTGCAATTAAGCTGAATTTGATTGTGATCTGAAGACAATCCTGCAGTTCATTACTAATATATTAAGAAAGTATTATTTTTTAAATATAGTCAATTCTTTTTTTACGTTAAGTTGTCTTCATATTATGTTAGAAATCTAACTACTATGACAGTGTCATCTGTTGAGTTTGTATTCACGTCAATTGCAAAATTTTCAGCAACATCTCTAGCTACAGAGATTGGATTACTAAGCTTTTAGTTTGTCGTAAAGATGGAAAATTTGTCACGAAAGGACGGTAAAAAGAAGTTCTAGAGAAATACGATAGATGTCGTTGTTTAAGTATTACGTACTAAATATTAATACGAATGTTTCTCAGCTCCTTTCAGCACATTTAAATAACAATTGAAATTCAGAATAATAACAATGACCTTAAACATCCGAAGTAAGCTGATGCATGTTTTAGATGCACTGTACTTATAATACATGTTTAGTAACATGTTTTCGAGTACTCATAGATAATGTAGAGTTTTATTTCGTGTTATTTTTCATTATTAATTTCGTATTTTTACTGATATTATTAATTATCATTATAAAATGCAATTTCAAAAATAAAATTAAATAGTGATAATTACATAATTATATTGATAATTTATTAATTAAGTGAGTAAGTGTATACGTGTATGTATACAGTAAAAAAAGTAAAGTAACAGCCTGTGAATGTCCCACTGCTGGGTTAAGGCCTCTTCTCCTCTTTTGAGAAGAAGGTTTTGGAGCTTATTCCACCACGCTGCTCCAATGCGGATTGGTGGAATACACATGTGACAGAATTTCAGTGAAATTTGACACATGCAGGTTTCCTCACGATGTTTTCCTTCACCGTCAAGCACGAGATGAATTATAATCACAAATTAAGCACATGAAATTCAGTGGTGCTTGCCCGGGTTTGAACCCACGATCATCGGTTAAGATTCCCGCGTTCTTACCACTGGGCCATCTCGGCTTACAAGTTGTAACAAAATTCGTGTCCGACCCGTGAAGTGGTTAGTTATTAGGTATCGTGTGTCGGTTCTATTTATGTAATAATTTTTAAAATACTAAGCAAAAAAATTACTTAAATAAATATATTAATTGTGTTTAACGACACTGTTTGTGGTAAAAACCGTGGACTTCTGTGATCATGACCTCATGTCTTAGGTACCCGATAGGTAAGAGCTATCGAGCGCTATTGCCCGCACCTGTGTTGCCATGTAATTTTCGTCATTTAATTTAAAAAAATGCTTAGTATTTTAAAAATTATTACATAAATAGAACCGACACACGATACCTAATAACCACTTCACGGGTCGGACACGAATTTTGTTACACGCTGTATATATAAATTATTTTATTGTTATATTTTTGTTATTTGTATTATTTATTTTATACCAAACGAAACTTTACGTAATCGTATATAAAATTTAACTTTATATAATAAATGTTATAATTCCCATACAGTTCAGTCGATATAATTGGTGTAGACAGTTTTACTTCGTTGTAGTGCCATCTATTGGGGGGTAAGTGTTTTCGTCGAGATAAGGATGTTACGGAACATGATAGATTTTCATTAAGGGTGTCAGAAATAAAAAAGGGTCCTCCATTTCAAAGAGGACTCTTTTTCTTAAAATATACCTTGTAAATGAGTATGGCTCAATCATTGCTACTGAAGTTAAATTTATTATTAAGCTACTGCTAATAATCATTAATAAAGTCCGTTTGAAGCAGATAGAAAAAAAATCTTTACCTGAAAGTTTTGAAATAAAATGAAGCAATATACAAATCGAGTCTACTAAAATAGTAAATACGGAGTGAAAAAAACTTATTCGACTATATTTACAAGTCTATAAGCTATTTTCATCGACAGTTATTCAGAAGCTGATACAATACAAATATAGGTGAGTGCTAAAAAGGACTTTAAATAGTAGCTAGGTACTAGCGAGCGGCTCCATTCATCGACGAAGCGCAGACTGCGCGGGACGATTGCGGTGCGGGGGGGTGGTTCCAGGTTCCAGATCGCCTAGTACCTCCGCGGTCGCGACACGGGAATATTTCGTGCTCTAAACGCTCATTAACTATATAACATTTATTGCATCTGCCTTCAGCGTTACGGACCATAGTGACACTCTTATATTATAGTGGACATTGTTCTGTTTTAGTGCTGTTTGGTCACTTCGGATGATATTGCGTCGCATGTACCATTAAGTAAGGTATGTAATAATATAATTATTTTTTTATTCTTCATTATGTTTAAGGGATTTTAGGAATACATATTTTTATCTGTTGTAAAATGATAAAAATAAAAATAAAATAATATGAAAATAATTCGTAGCCATAAGTTATAATTAGGAGGAAGAGTTCAGATTAATGGAGTAATTTAACGATTTCATCGGGGTTGACGTGGTATAAATTATTTCATGGTCATCTGAGTGGGCGGCAGGTTCAGTTTCAGCGAGGGTAGCGGTAGGTAGGGTCGAGGCGCGGGCGGGCGTGGGCGCACTTGCGCACCCACCCCGTATTGATCGCGCTTTGCTAGCTACACGGTAAATATTGTCATAATAAAGTTATTTTAAGTACATGATTATTGTTATTTTTAGATTTAATATTCAGTTCAGTTTGACTTATCATTATTATTGATACGCCTATTGAGTTAATTATAAAGTGAATTATAATAGTTTAATTGTAAATTATTTATAGATTTATATTTTATTATAGAAAGAATATAATGATAATATTTTTACGTATAAGTTTACCCGTTTATATTTCTTGTCTTTGATCAAACATATTTATCGATTTTACTGAAAAACATGTTATTGCTTCTTTCGTTTATGTTTATAATGTTAATAAGAAAAGATGTTCGCTACTTAATACTGTACTATAGATAAAAACAATTGAATGTTTTGCGCAGTACTCCTAGTCGATGAAAACTTTTATGCAGATTCGTAGGAAGAAATTGAAAAGAGTAATTTTAAATGTACTTAACATAAAGATTCATCTGCAGATAGTAATATAAATTATAATTAACATGTGTCAATGCTGATTTTAGTGGTTGCTTAAAATTATTCATTTATTTAACTATTGCGTTTTATAATATATCAATTATTTATTTTTAGTATAATTAGTCTAATATAGTATGACACATAAGTTGGAATAAGTAGTATTAAGATAATATAAATCGTGTAGGTATTTATAAACGTTCTTGGAAAATATGATGGTGAAATCTTTATGTGGCATCTGTCAGGTGTATGAGGGTAGATCATGAGATGGCGAGGCGTAGTGCGCGACGCGGTGCGTAGTGAATGGATCGGACTCAACAAGTAGCTCGTGACTCGCGCATGTCTTTACATAATCCAATACAGTTGACAATTTTCAATATGGCTGCATGATTGCATCTATAAAAGATTGTCTAAATTTTCGTTTATAAGGTTATTTAAACAGAATATAACATAAGGTTTTGCATTGGTCTGAAGGATTATTGACTTTAGGAGCAGAGACAGTTTCACTTCATATCTTTATCACTTACATAGAATTGTTAATATAAAATGTGTTTTATATTTAAAATTTATTATTTTTAATGATTAAAGCGAGATTTTGTTACTATAATATCTTGGTGCTTATAATATATCACTGGTGAGTTTTAACTGTCATTATTTATATTAACATATACACTGTGGGTTGCCTGGAAGGGATCACTATGTAGCGATAAGGTCGTCAAAATTGTATGTTACTATTACTATACATGTTTTTGTATTATTATATTTTTCCTTTTGGTGTACAATAAAGTATAAAAAAATACTATTTATTATATACATGTATATAAATAGCTAGTCACTTAGTTCAATGTCAATATCTATTTATAGAATGGGTGTTTTCTTGTGTAAGCCCTTCTTATCTGTTTACAAAATGTTAATTTGTTTAAAGTAACTTCAATGTAGAAACTACTATAGAGATAAGCGTCACACTTATAACATTATAAGGCTAATAAACGGTTATAACCTTAAATACAATCGAACCGATAACCGACAGTTCATGAAATAAGCTCACGCAATATCATAAAACTGATAACCAGGACATAAATGATTATAATTGAAAGATATTTTACTCGGTGGTAGAGCTTTGTGCAAGATCGTCTGGGTAGGTACCACCCACTCATCAGATATTCTACCGCAAAACAGCAGTACTTTGTATTGTTGTGTTCCGGTTTGAAGGGTGAGTGAGCCAGTGTAATTACAGGCACAAGGGACATAACATCTTAGTTCCCAAGGTTGGTGGCGCATTGGCAATGTAAGCGATGGTTAACATTTCTTACAATGCCATTGTCTATGGGCGTTGGTGACCACTTACCATCAGGTGGCCCACATGCTCGTCCGCCAATCTATACAATAAAAAAAAAAAATTTATAGTAGCTACTTTTGAAATGCAATAAAAATATTATATTTTATACAGGTACTTGGTGGTAGAGCTTTGTGCAAGCTCGTCTGGGTAGGAACCACCCACTCATCAAATATTCTACCGCAAAACAGTAGTACTTGGTATTGTGTTCCGGTTGAAGGGCGAGTGAGCCATTGTAGTTACAGGCACAAGGGACATAACATCTTAGTACCCAAGGTTGGTGGCGCATTGGCGATGTTTAACATCTTTTACAATGCCAATGTCTATGGGCGTTGGTGACCACTTACCATCAGGTGGCCCATATGCTCGTCCGCCTATCTATGCTATAAAAAGGATGTATTTGTGTAATTGATCAAACATAAAGTACCAACATGTTGTTAGTTGATTTCGTCTCTATGAAGTGAAACGCTATACAACATCCCGTCAATATAGAGCTTAACCGGTTATTGATGAGAAAAATCTTAGTGTGAATTGAAATCTATTGAACCATACAATAGCTTACCTAAAAAAATTATTAATGAAAAATCTTTTGAAAATTTTAAGACCGAACTGAAAAAACACTGTCAAAAATTGAATTGAGAAAGATATGTGTATATATATATATATATGTATACTCACTTTTGTTTTTATATAAAGACACCGATCATCATAACTATAATATAGATATAAGAAAGTAATGTAATTAGTTTCTCGTGTAAGTGAACTTTTGTCCTTAATGAGAAATAAACTTCTTAAACCATTGTACCTACTTGTAAAAATGTATGTAATCAGGCGGAAAGAAAGCTATGGTGTCATTTATACTATCGACGTCTTATTTACAATATAGCATTTTTCATTTGCTATAGCAAAACAGAATCTCGCGATATAACTTAGTTTGTATTACCCGATAATTTAACAATTTGATAACGATGGTAAAAATATAAACTTTGTTGCACTAATGAATAGCATTACGTATAAAACTATTCTCTTGTATTATATATTGTTTTGTAACAGGACAAAAATAACTCAATCAGTTAATTTTCAGTTTCAACGTTACTCAAACATACTACTTATGTATACGGTTGAACAGCAATTTCTAAATATTATAAGCAATTACGTTATTGAAGTTCTTGACATATGTATATAACTTTATACAAGATATACATACGTTACGTAATATAATGAGATCCTGTTAGTAAAAGTTCTAATTGTTTGTTATATTTAATTGTTGTTAAAATATTAAGTATAATACTTAGTTAATTTTAAGCTAACGATCACCTTTGAGCCGAGATGGCCTAGTGGTCGAAATAACCGAATATTTGGATTCAAACCTGGGCAAAGACTTTTGAGTTTAAGATGCTTATAATTAATCTCACACTCGACGGTTAAGGAAGTCATCATAAGAAAACCTGTGTGTGTGAGTTAAAAACTCAGCTACTTATATGTATTTGAGTAGTGCCGTGGAAAAAGAAAAGAAACACTCTCGAGAACAGGGGCAAGCCTTATCCCACAGTGTGACATTGATGGGTTATTACGTTACTGTCTTTTATTGTCTAAATTAACCCTGTTGTTTAAAAAATATTTACAACCATTATTAGCTCGCGGATCTTTGCTATTTTGTTAATATTGATATTAACAAAAGATCAAGTCACATTATTTCTATATGAAGATAATAAATCTTACGAATTATTTAAAAGGCGCGCCATATGCCTTCTGCGGTACTTATTTTTTTTTTTTTTGTGTTTGATGCGTAATCTGTAAGAATAATTTGTATTGTTGTATTCACACTTCTATAAATAAATTGATTTTGATAACTACACTTTTATCGTTAGTTTCTACAATCCGGATACAGATAATACCAGTAAATTTTTTTTAGACCTAAAACTATCACCAAATAGGATAAAGAAAATGTCTTTGTAAAAATAATACTAAATCATTTGTACTGTTCGACTATCAACGCACTGCCAAAACTATTGAACTTAGAAAGCTGAAATTTGGAACATAGATTCTATTTATAACGTTAGGAAATTTGTAACGATGTATGAACTAACTTTTTATGAGTTTTACTCATACGAAGTCGAGAAGGGCAGCTAGTAGTAATATGTAATCATTATTAATATTATAAATAACTCAGTGTGCCATTCGGCTTATTCTTCATTCACGCAGCAACGGAACAACTTATTATCTCAGAAAATAAACAGGAACGCACTCAAATTTTCAAAAAAAGTCAGCCATTAAATAATAATTCGTCATAAAATATTTTAATTAGGTGTTTGTTTTCAGAAGGGTGAGCAGTTCGCAGTGTAGGCGAGCCATGCTGCAGCGTTTGAGAGTCATAGCTCGCGCGGACTCCGCGCAGGTCACCTAAATGCTATCCACTCGCGCTCTAGCAGGCGCCATCATCATGCCGGCTCCGCTTGCCGTCCATTTAATCTTTTTTGCGATATTCTGGCTATGCAGTAAGTGTTTATAATAATTAATATTATAACCATTAAAATTCTATACATTTAAGAGTCTAATGCATTAAGAGTAAATAGCTCGTTTGAAGCCTTATATTCAAGTATTGCATGGTTAAAAATAATAAGCTCTGGAATATAGTAACTTATAAAGATGTTTTTGCAGCGAACGCTGATGATACGGTACCAGCTGCGACCCGGCCTAGCAATGGGACGGTGGAGCCGCCGGACACTCGCTCCGCCATCGGCCGAGTACCACCTTACCAGCCCCCAGCTATAGGCATGGCTGGCATGCAAGTTCCCGGCTTCCGACCACACAGCCCTTATACACGAGTCGACGCTTGGCATCGTTAGTTATTTGTACCAATAATATTCAACACAATAATCTTGCTAACAACATAGGAGTTTCGATTAATTATTATATTAAAGTATTAAAGTCTAATATGATCCACAGCCTAGTCATGATAATAAAATCGTGTTTTTTTATAGCTAACGGTCGTATACACGTGAATCCTAAAGGATCATACGTCGTCGCTGATGATATCGAAGACGACGCCGATGATGGCGGATGTCGTATACCGTGTTCAAAAGAATTATTCACATGTCAGGTAATATATAAAATACTAGCTAACCGGACGACTGCATAAAACGCTTTTATCATAATATATAATATTATAACCCTTTTGGTTTACGCTACGCACGCCAGCCAAACTCTTAGTTAGCTTTTCGACATCTCTAACAAACATCGTCATATTTCAGCCAAATTGCACAATACTTTAATAAAATATGTACCCCAACCTTTCTCATGATCCATTCCGCTTATTCGTGAAAACAGTTAAAAAATCGTTCTGTAATTTTTGAGCTTACTGAAAGACTACTCGTCTGGGTAGGTACCACCCACTCATCAGATATTCTACCGCAAAACAGCAGTACTTTGTATTGTTGTGTTCCGGTTTGAAGGGTGAGTGAGCCAGTGTAATTACATGCACAAGGGATATAATATCTTAGTTCCCAAGGTTGGTGGCGCATTGGCGATGTAAGCGATGGTTAACATTTCTTATATTGTCATTGTCTATGGGCATCGGTGATCACTTACCATCATATGGCCCATATGCTCGTACATCTTCATAAACAATAAAAAAAAAGACAAACAGAGAGAAACGGCAGAGGGGCTTTGTTTAATAATATGTAGTGCATTATTATATTGTTGGTCCAACGTTATTTTAATTTGTACCAGCATATTGATGTAAAATAATGATTTAACAGGAGACATGCAAATGCATTCCTATGGAAAAACGGTGCGATGGCAAAGTAGACTGCGAGGGATCAGAAGATGAAGTAGGATGCACGCCGTCTTGTGACGAACACGAAAACCGTACGATCTGCCACACGACTAGCGTGTGCATCGCTCTTGAATGGATCTGCGATGGAGATAACGACTGTGGAGACTTCTCTGATGAATCTCAATGTGGTGAGAAGGATTTACATTGCAGTTTTTATTTAATATATACTAGCGCTTTGCCCGTGCTTTTATCCGCGTAGTTCCCGTTCCCATAGGAATACGGGGACAAAATGTAGCCTATGTTACTCGCTGATAATGTATTTTTCTCTTGGTAAAGAATTTCTAAAATCGGGTTAGTGGCTTAGGCGTGAAAATGTAACAAACAAACTCAAATTCGCATTGATGACATTATTTAGAATTACACTGAAAAATGAAATGTTAAGCAAAGTAATATTCATCTATATTGAGATAAACAATAGTGGTAATTTAATATCAACACAAGATCAACAAATAAATATATAAATCCTATTCTTATCCCGTTATCCTATCCAAAGTTATTTAAATTATATTAAAACGAACAGGAGGAGACAATTGTTCATCGAAACAGTTCCAGTGCGCTAATGGACTTTGTATCCACGCGGACTGGCTCTGCGACGGTGACAACGACTGCCGAGACAGCTCTGACGAAACACACTGTCCTAAGCCCAAGTAAGTAGAAATGCTCTATTACCTATTTGATTACACTATTCTTCGTTTTACATGTATATCATTAACGATAATTGTGACGTCACCTCAACATTACGAAGTTTAACGCAACTTTTTTCATTGTATATATTAACTGTCACCTTGAGGTACCTTTAAAAATATAATAATAATAATAAACACTCATCTATAGAAGCCCATCATCATTCCCCTAAAAACATCATTTAATTGAACAAACAAAACATATTAAGTGCTGAGTACTCTCGTATATATTGCATATAATAGAGTTTCCCCTTGCTTCCTCGAATCCCCTCCTGACTAGGGATACCATTTGATATTTTTCAAACGAACTATACCTACACTATAGTAAATATTTAGTGGTATATTTGCAAAGCCGTGTAGAATTAATATTTTGGCGTTTCAAATAAAAAATCACTAATCATAGAAATCTGTATTTCTTTTCATATAAATAGCAATATCCCGATTGACACTACCGACTAACTTTCATTATAAGACGCTACGCTAGAACGCTAGCGTTATTATTCTATGTTATAAGAAGTAGAGACTTGAACACTCTTCCACAAAATTTCCTCTTACGCCGCGAAACATACGAAATAGAATGTCATGTCTGTACGTAATCTCTGTTCCTCAATGTTTTGTGAAACAATAGGAAACGCTGCAATTTCGTCATTCATCAAAGTATTGTAAGCACGTCAAGACAAATAAATATTGTCATGAAATACAATAAATTTGGATTACAGTGCCAAGAATGTTTGACATATACGTTTTAAAAAATATTGTAGTGCTGAAAACGCAATATATTTCTTTATAATTTTGTGGCGGAAGTAGCGATTGTAGTTTCGTAGATGGTAGAGCTTTGTGCAAGCCCGTCTGGATACCATGGATCACCCACTTATCAGATATACTACAGCTAAACAACAATATTTAGTATTGTTGCGTTCCGGTTTGAAGGGTGAGTGAGCCTTTGTAACTAAAGACACAATGGATACGACATGTTCGTTTCCAAAGTTGCTGAAGCATTACGAAGGAAGGAGTCTTTAATATTTCTTAAATCGCCAATGTCTATAGGCGGTAGTGACCACTTAACATCAGGTCGCCTATTTGCCCGTCCGCCTATCTATAAACATAAAAAATGTGCTTTTTGAGTTCTACGATATACATTTATACTCTTATATAAATATATAATGTTTATTGCAAATAATTTCTGTGCTATTTAATATGACAGTTGTGTGAATTTTTATTTATCTAGTTGTAATTGTTCTAGTGCATAGTTTATATGAATGCAGATCAAAATGTCCGAGTTGGGTAGACAACAGTTATTGAATATCGTCAAGAAATTCTTAGTAGCAACTCAGGACTATGCGGTCCTTCGTCTAATCTCTTCACGGTCGTGTTGGATTTCCATACCCTCGAACTATAAGAGTTTTGACTGTTTTTGAACTCAAGACTTGTGCATTGAAATAAAGATGCCTGACATTGATCAGGAGAGTTTCATAACGGTCGCTAAAGTTTATTTCGTCCCGTCCCGTAATATCATCATTTAACAACAACAACAATGAACAAATAATGATATCGGCTGCCAATTTCTTCCGACACGTTAAAGCTTAACAATGAATATAGAATAATATTTCGTTGAATCGATAATTTTTTTTGAAAATATAATTACTATATTGTTAATATTATACAATTGAACATGTTTGTTTTTCTTTGTTTTATACAGCAGCATGATTTTTAGCAAAAAGATAAATTGTATTAATTCATTGAAAACTTTATTAAACATTGTAGGTACAACTATTTTTAAATCACAACCGATGGTAGCCCTACTCATTCTGTATTCTAAAGTTGTTCGTGACGTTATGGCGACGAAAACATCAAAATTATTGGGATGTCGAAATAATACTATGGGATGACGCAAGTTTGCAGATCGCTTAATTAAATATGGTAAATAACTAGATTGAAATCGTGACGCCATTTGTAAATGAAATTTTGTCCCTATCGCTCTTTCCAAAAATAATATCAGCTAAGTAAAAATAGAGTCACAATTTGTGTTAACCGTTTAAGAGACAATATAGCAAAACGACTATAACCATCAAGTATTTTTCTATGACGAAAAAATAAAATTCGGTACTACATCGGAATACATCGAAATTAAAAACTTGATATATACTATTTGTCTTTGATAAAGTTACAAGAGAATTTAAAAGATATAACCAGATTAAAATCTATTAATTACAACATCAAATAATCGCAGTCTACTCCAGTTTGACCGCCTTTTTGTTGTGTCACTAGCGCGCTTCGGGCTGGTACCGGCCGAGAGATCAATAAGCGGGGTGTAAAGGGACGAGCGGGGGAGCTCAGGCGCTCAGGCGGGGGTGAACTGAGACGGGAAGGGGTGTTCGGATTCCATGACGACGCGCCCACGCTCAAGCTTGTATCTTGTAAAGGAGACCCGATATATCTGACTTCTGTGGGCGACTCTTTGATAGATCCAAAATATGTTTTCTGCTAATAACTTAATTACATTATTAAATGATTGTATCTTAAAAATATCCTCAGTATAAAAGACAACTTTATCGCCAGTAATACTACTGTGTCTATAGGCGCATTTTATTGAACAACCTGGCGATTTTATTGGATAAACGTTTCACGCGAAACGTTTTTTAAAGATCTAAATAGAACCAATTTCTTTTATTGATTTTAATACGAAAATGACTTATTTATTAAACGAACAAGGTACTTTTAAACTTGTCGAGATAATATTCATACAATTCTTAGAATGGTTATAATCTGTCACTGCTAAAAAAAATTATCCACTTCTCCCAAAGCGAAGATTTCACTACCACAAGAACCCACTTCATTGGTCACCCGTGAAATGTTGAATGCTGACTTATGGTCAAATATTATTTTGATGCGAAATGTTATCATTATTACAATAAACGTCCCATTCTGTCTCATGTATCACTTTCTGACATTTTCCGACCGATTCCTGCGGTGAGTCTCGAGTTATTTCTAAAAGAATAGCCCTACAATATTTAGCTAAATTTAATTCGACACGTGCAGTTTTTATTACGATCCTCACGGAATTAAAAACGCTAATGAATGTAAACGGCTTACGTCGTTTTTAATCTGCAAATTCGGTTATGGTCCGTATCTTCATCTCAATTTATTATTTTATATCCATTATGAATAGGGTGTAACTTCGATGATTCAATAGTTCATATCCATGTACGGACGTACATACGTAAGGATATTGATTTCCATTTTAATTCTATAGATGTCGAGCTGATCAGTTCACGTGTGCATCTGGTGAGTGCCTGGCGCTTCACTGGCGATGCGACAAAGAAGCAGACTGCCCTGATAATTCCGACGAAGCTGATTGTCGTAAGAGATGACTACGATATACTTATGTCAAAATAAACTTTAAAGATGATTATTTTAATTTAAATATGAAATTGCTCAATATAAATCAATCAATAATTTATAAAAAATATATTTTGTACTTTAAAGGATTAAAGGAAGCATTTTGTATAATATATTTTTGCACACTAAAGAAGAGGTAAACGTAACTGGTTACTTTATTTTCATACAGCTTTAGATCTCCTCCAATGTGGTGAAAACGAAATACAATGCAATAACAAGAACTGCGTGCGTAAAGATTTCCAGTGCGATGGAGACAATGACTGCGGAGATTGGACAGATGAAGATTCCTGTCCCATTTTACCTGGAAGTTGTAGTGCAGCTGAATTTAGGTGTGTCAATAACTTATACGTTATCTCTTTACGAAACATATCCGTGATTACAATACATATATATTCATTCTCACATCTATGAATGTTAAGTAATGGTCACGCCTTATCGGATTCCAGATTTTTGAATTTAAATAATCGGAATAACAGATACGTCAGCCCAACGGCTGTTTTCTTGATGTTTGTCTGGTTATTCATAAGATTGATAAACGAACCCCGTGTACATGAAATGTTAGGCTTATACGTTTCGAATATTATATTATTTACTAACAATGTATATTGTCATAGTAAAAAATGTATTCTTGTTTAGATGTAATGATGGCAAGTGCATCCCAGACCGTTGGCGCTGTGACTTGGAACGAGACTGTTCGGAGGGTGACGACGAGATCAACTGTGAGCCGCACGGCATACGTAATTGCACCACTGATGAGCATACCTGTTTAGACCGACGCTGCATATCAGTAAGTTTCATGTTACACCGTCGCATGTCACATACTTTACTATGTCACGCGCTCGCATGCTCATATACGTGTACGTCGCCTGGAAGAGATCGCTATGTAGCGATATGGCCGTCAAAGTTGTATTCTAATTAGGTTGTATTCGCATGATGTATTTTTTTAACTAGTGGTAGGACTTGGTGCAAGCTCGTCTGAATAGGTACCACTCACTCTTTTGATATACTACCGCAAAACAGCACTACTTGGTATTGTTGTGTTCCGGTTTAAAGGGTGAGTGAGCCATCGTAATTACAGGCACAAGGGACATAATATCTTGGTTCCTAGGATAGGTGGCGCATTGGTGAATTGGTAATGGTTGGCGTTTCTTACAGTGCCATTGTCTACATTTATATTAAAACAAATTTATATTTTATTTATCTTTTTCTTTCAAACAAATAAACTATATTGTTTGAATGCTATATCAGAAAACCTGGCTCTGTGATGGCGTTCGTGATTGCTCTAACGGCGAAGACGAAAAAGATTGTCAAGTGTTTTGTGAAGAGGACCAGTATATGTGCAAATCTATATTCAGTGACGCGTTCAGGAATTGCGTTAATAGAAAACATGTTTGCGATGGTATGAACGATTGCCCTCAAGGTGATGATGAACAGAAATGCCCTACCAAGAGGCAATGTGGACCGGAAGACTTGTGTGAGAAACAATGTATCACTACGTTTGATGGTAATCCGAGCTGCGCTTGTCCTATAGGATACGTGTTGGAAGCAGATGGCATCAGGTATGTCTTATTTATCGTTTCTTCATAGCCAACTATCCAGTTTTGGTAACCATATCGGTCTTAAGACAATTAAATAGTGTCAGACTTTACGTATGTCAGTTTAAGCTACTAAATATGTTATAAGTAATATAGGTTTTAATCTAACTTATGAGATCTTATCAAAGGAAAAAAACAAGATTTCAAAAGTCTATGGCTAAAGGATAATGACTGAAAATGGTTTCAGTTGTCGAGATGTCGACGAATGTATGTACGAACAAGACCCAGTCTGCTCGCAGACATGTTCCAACGTTCCAGGGAGTTTTCATTGTGGCTGCATGACAGGTTACGTTCTTAGGCCAGACAAAAGGTCATGTAAAGCAACTGGGCAGTCACCTACGCTTTTGTTTTCTAACCGAGTTGGAATTCGTCAGGTACAGCCAGTTATACTATATTTTCTTATTTTTCGTTCATTTATTTAAAATAGGTTTATTTATGCTTACATTTCTTTTAGGTTTGGCTTACTGGTGAAAACTACATGTCAATTTTCAAGGGACTGCACAATGCAGTGGCTTTAGATTACCATTATGAAAAGAAATTAGTATATTGGACTGAAAATAACATGAAGGTTATACGAGTCGCTTATATGAATAGTAATAACATGTCAGGTTAGTTAAAACAAACGTGACATTACAAAATATTTTAGCCTTAGAAAAATTAATTAAATAACTCATTACATTCCGAAAACCAGATGTCGTTCGCTGGGGATTGGAACTACCAGGAGGCGTAGCTGTGGACTGGATTCACGATCTCTTATTCTGGACGGACTCTGGTACGAGAAGGGTGGAAGTGGCAACGTTAGATGGATCCCAAAGAGCTGTGTTAGCTGCTAGCGATGTTGACAAGCCAAGAGCTATTGTGGTTCATCCAGGAGATGCGATTTTATTTTGGACCGATTGGGGTAAGTACAATTGAATCTAGTAAACGATATTATAATTGATTTGTTAGTTATTACATTCTTCACATATTCAATAACGTAAATATAACATTATTTAATATCAATATGGCGGTTAATTACTAATTATAATGTATGACATTTATTTAATAAACACTCTAGGTCCGAATCCAAAGATTGAACGTTCAGATATGGACGGAAGTAATAGAAAAACCGTAGTAGTCAATGAAATATTTTGGCCTAATGGTTTGACCATTGATTACATGGATTCTAAGATATACTGGGCCGATGCTAAGCATCATATTATAGAGAGAGCTACATTCGATGGTCGAGAAAGGAAACGTGTAAGTATTATACCACATATAAATTTAAATATAGGGTTTTCCAATAGGGACGCTTGAGCTTTGACAGCTGATTGCGGCCATGTTGTTTGAGTGACAGCTGTCAAATGCAGTGTGTTATATTCATTCCGTCCTCCCAAACCACCATGGCAGGTTACAGTGTCGAGCAGCACGTGCAAATCATAAAATTGTTTTATGAAAATGGGTCTTCAGTTCGAGCAACGTTCCGCGCACTTCGCCCGTTTTACGGTCGCGATGATCGTTCTGCCGAGTCGACTATCCGTCGATTGGTGGACAAATTCGAGTCAACCGGGTCAGTTAACAATCAGCCGGTTCCCGTGCGTCAACGTAACGCGAGATCTGCCGAGAATATCGCCGCTGTGCGCGACAGTGTCCTCGAAAACCCGCGGCAGTCGATTCCGCGTCGCGCACAGGAACTCGGCCTTTCGCAGACGACAACTTGGCGAATTTTGCGTTGTGACTTGAGCCTGCACCCGTACAAGATCCAGCTGACCCAAGAGCTCAAGGTTAATGACCATAGACAGCGCCGTGTGTTCGCTGACTGGGCATTAGAGCAGTTGGAAGTTGACGCCGATTTTGGAAAAAAAATCATCTTCAGCGACGAGGCGCATTTTTGGATGAATGGCTATGTCAACAAGCAAAATTGCCGTATTTGGGACGAGACCAATCCACACGAGGTTCACCAAGTGGCAATGCACCCGCAGAAAGTGACTGTTTGGTGCGGATTTTGGGCCGGAGGCGTGATTGGTCCGTATTTTTTCGAAAACGATAATGGTGTGGCCGTCACCGTCAATGGTGAGCGATACCGGTCGATGATAACCAACTTCTTTTGGCCTGAAATCGAGAATATGGATCTGGACAACATGTGGTTTCAACAGGACGGCGCTACGTGCCACACAGCACACGCTATGATGGAAGTTCTGCACGAGCAAGCGCCCTTAATGGAAAACCCTATACATATAATAAAATTGTAACAGGTCAATATCAGGTGTACATTAAAGAAATTAAAAAAAAAACTTGTCTTTATTAAAGCAACAGAAGCTAAAACAACAATTTATAGAATTTTTGTCTGTCTGTCTGTACCTTTGTACCCGCATCATCCAAAAACTACTGCACAGAATTGAATGCGGTTTTCACCGATGTATTGCTAGAAGTCTAACTTAAAACATAGGCTATCAGTTTGTCAGTTTTTCTGTGCGTTTGTGCGCGCTTATCTTAGAAACGGCTTTACTAATTTGGGTGCGGTCTTCACTTATATATTGTGGCAAATTCATATATTTTGTTAGGTTCGGGTAATAGCTTATTAAAACAAGTTGTACATATTACGGAAAAAATATAACAATATACCTATGTAATTCGCAATTATTTTGGTGTCAGTACTACATATGTACATATATATATTTAACTAGCTATTGCCCGCGGCTTCGCTGGTGTTAATAGGTATGTATAGGTAAAGGATAAATAGTTGTATGGAAGTCTGTAATTTTAAATTAAGAAACATGAAGTGTCATTCTTGTTAAAAAAAAACCTATATTACGGCGTTCTTTTTTCATTAGTGAACTTACAGTGATGAAAATAAAAAAAATTGTGTGGTCGGGGGAACGAATGAAGTTGTGCGGTCGGGTCAGGAACAAAGTTCTTTGCGATATTTTTTCGACTCAAAACTTGTTTTAAAATGTAGATTTTATTTCATTATATTAGGTCCTTACATATGAAATTAGCGTTTTGTCGTACTGACTACTTTGATCTGAAATATCTCCTCTTTGGTTAAGAATTCCAAATTCAAATTTATAAATTCATTTAGCTGGTACAATTGAGTTTTGAAAACAGTCTTTAATTTGTTTTTTCCTCAATATTTTTTTCTTTGGCGTCGCTTATTACCGCACAATGGAAAACATGAAATATCGGTATATTTACGAGTGCGAGTTCTACCGTGGCACCAGTGCTGCAGAAACAGCTCGAAGGATTCATGATGTGTACGGCGTTGGTGTCGCAAAATAAAGCACGGTACGTTTTTGGTTTCAAAGTTTTCGTTCTGGAAATTTCGACCTTCAGGACCAACCCCATGGACGGCCGGAGACCAAAGTGGAAAATGAAGAAAAGGCTATTGTGGAAGCGGACCCATCACAAAGCACTTCAGAGATAGCTCCAGGCTTCGGGGTAAGTGATAAAACTGTATTAATCCACTTGAAGCAAATCGGGAAAGTAAAAAAACTTGAACGATGGGTACCTCATGAATTGAGTGAATCGAACTTACAAACACGCGTCGACTGCTGTGTTACTTTGCTAAACCGACACAATAATGAAGGGTTTTAAATCGAATCATTACTTGTGATGAAAAGTGGATATTGTACGATAATCGGAAGCGCTCGTCGCAATGGCTGAACCCTGGAGACCCAGCCAAATCCTGCCCTAATCGAAAATTGACTCAGAAAAAGTTACTTGTGAGTGTTTGGTGGACTAGCGCCGGTGTCGTTCACTACAGCTTTCTAAAATCTGGCCGAATGATTACGGCAGATATCTATTGTCAGCAACTCCAAGAACTAGCTGCTAAACAACTGAGATTGGTCAATCGCTCTAGGCCACTGCTGCTTCACGACAACGCAAGACCACACACTGCTAACACAACAAACAACCACTAAGTTAGATGAGCTACAATTGGAATATCTGCGACATCCACCGTACTCCCCGGACCTTGCTCCAACAGATTACCATTTTTTCCGGAATTTGGACAACTTCTTAAAAGGAAAAAAAATCAACTCCGATGCGGCAGTCCAAACCGCTTTCAAAGAGTTTATTGATTCTCGCCCCCATGGTTTTTTTAGTAAAGGGATCAATGAACTACCTATAAGATGGCAAAAGTGCATAGATAACAACGGTGCATACTTTGATTAATTAAATATATTTTACAAAAAAAAATTGACTTTATATTCCTTCCGTACAAAACGCCACTTTCATATGTAAGGACCTAATATTACTATATTTTTGTTACACCAAAAAGCGCCTTCATCTCCTATATTCAACTCTCTCTAATCACAGATAAAGAAACGATTTAAATTTATAAAATGCATTTAACGTTGTTTAGGAAAATAGTAATTTATTCAAATTTAAATATAAAATATATAAGTTATGTATAAAAAAATCAACTCTCTAAGTTTATTTATTGACAATTACCTACACTACACAGAAACGTAGTGTTCACAGGAGGTGCTGATAACATAATTCAAATGGAATAAAGTTTTACTTATTGCATAAAACAATAAAATGTTATTCAAGCTTGATAAATTATTGACTATCCAATAACTATTGAAACATAAATTTTGTGTTTTAGATTGTTTTTAAATAAAATCGTTTACACAATAATAAAAATTAAATTGATCATTGTTATTGCTTAGAGTGCCATCTATGAACACAGATATATAGTTATTACGTGTCATTACAACGTAGTACCTACCTTTTCTTGCCGCCAGTAATATAACGATATTAAAAACATTATACATTTATCCATGACTACCTTTTGTTTTGAGTATTTCTTAAAGTTTGAACATTTTATCATTTTTAACTAATTTCACTTTTGTTTACTCATCAACATTATAAAATAGAAAGAGACAATAATGAAGAGAAAGAGACGGGTAGGCACAACGCTAAATCGTTATGCGACATTTTCTGCCATTTCACACTGTAAGTCGCGTAAAAGAACCTCGTTCCAAAAACGCCGTAACATGTCGTTAATATTACAATAGACAGTTATTTATAGTTTGTATTTTTACAGTACTTTTTATGGTTTTAACGTAAATAGCTTTTAAATTTAAAGTTTATAGATTAGCCAAGATGTGAAAGTGGTTAAAACGCGTGAATCTTAACCGTTAATCGTGGGTTCAAACTCGGGCAAACACCACTGAATTTTCATGTGCTTAATTTGTATTTATAATTCATCTCGTGTTTGACGGTGAAGGAAAACATCGTGACGAAACCTGCATATGTCTAATTTCACTAAAATTCTGCCACATGAGAATTCCACCAACCCGCACTGGAGCAGCGTGTTGTCGTGAGCAACGACGTAATTTACTATGAAGGTGTCGCTTGCAGTCACAATAAATAAAGCACTGGGAAAGAAACTTAAATATATCGGAATTGATTTAAGAGAATGCTGTTTTTCTCATTGCCAATGGTTTGTTGCCCTATCTACATCCGGGTGCGGCGAATACCAGTACTATAAATAACTAAAAATGTACTGAAATATCATAAGTATCATAGTAATTTCTTTAAGTTATACACGAGTGAAACCGCGGGCATAGCTAGTCTTATGTATAAAATTGGAATAATAATTTATATTGTTACCAAGTAAAGCAATATTAAAAATTATTTTAACATATTTATAATATTTCTTGACCAAAGCGGTAAGCATTGGTCAAGCGGTTAGCTAGAAGACCGACGTCTTGGGTTCAAGACCCAGGTCGAGCCGATAAATTTCGTAGTGTTTTTCTACTAAGAAATTTTCAGTAGCAGCCTAGCGTCAGGGAAATTGGCAGTGTTTTTCAATCCTATACCTTGGAAAGCACGTTAAGCGCTTCTGCGTGTTTCCGGTTGTATCGGATTTTACTAATTCCTTTCATTTTATCTTTGTTAATTTCTATTCTTGTTTAAAGGTTGCTAGCAAAGGATTACCACACCCTTATGCACTAACACTATTCGAAGATGCAATATATTGGACTGACTGGCATACGAAGAGTATATCAACCGTGAACAAGAAAACTGGTATGGCAATGCAAACTGTTCATGCAAGTATGCATATGCCTATGGATATAAAAAGGTATATAATGTAACGAACTCTTAAAACAACATAAAATATACGTATCAAAATTATATAGCTTGTCGACTTTGATCATTAACACTAAATACAATTCGTGAAATACATATCTAACAAATATTTCTTTATTAAATATAGCTATCATCCATTACGCCAAATTCAAACTTACAAAAATCGATGTGGATCTAACAACGGCGGGTGCACACATCTGTGCCTTCCCAATTCCAACGGGTACACCTGTCGGTGTCATATTGGTTTCAACTTAAATATTGACGGGTAAGTTTTAAAATAATGATGTAATACTTCATTACAAATAGTTTTTTTTGGAACGGGAAATTAATATTTGTATTCAATTACGGCTTTACTTGTGTTGAATACGTTCAGTTATTGAAAAAAACAACTCTTATTCCATTTTCTAGCATTTATTTCCAGTCGCAATTGCCATCTCTATTCGCGTCTATTTTACAATTCGCTACATTTTTGTCTTAACGTCATTTTATGAATTCATTTTAAAACAGAATGGTACCTCTTATGATAATAAAACTCTTCAGTAACTTTACAAACCGTTATTTTTGAATTATTAAATAAATCCAATTATCTAATAAATTGAAACTTATTATTCAAATATACATATTCTTACAATTAATAAAATAAATATTAAGTAGTCAACCGTCGTTAGATATTGTTGATCTTTGTACCTTATTGGATAACAATTAATAAATTAACCTAACACTTGTAAACGTTGCTCAACGGATCTAGCAAAACACTGATCATGAACTCTTTCTGTTATTATTGATTTGACATTTGAAAGAAGAAGACAAGGCATTGTTTAAGTAATCACTCGCTAAACTATTAAGAATCGTGTCTATAATCTAATAAACATTATGCAATATTATACATATAATGTATAAAATATTATATTAAAATACAGACGAACTTGTGAAGAAACACCGGAAAAGTTGCTGCTCTACGCACGACGTAAGGACATAAGATTAAAGCAACTGCATCCTCGAAAACAAATGGATTCGTTGGACATGGTAGATGTTTACAAAAATATTGCATTTTAGTTTAATTATATATAATATTATAACTAATGTTATTTTAAACATTTAGGTTATTCCTGTGCAAAATATTAAATCGGCCGTCGCACTTGACTGGGATCATAATAGCAACTCAATATTTTGGACTGATGTCGAAAAAGATACGATTAATAGAGCATATTTGAATGGATCGCAGCAAATTATCGTTATTGGCTCCAATTTGAGTAAGTTTTGATTGAAAATATATCGATATGCTCGCTTATATTTGTTTATTACATTACATAATATTTCATGTTTTTTTCTTAATATACTCGTAGGTATAGTTTAAATAAGAATAAAACTCTTTGTATTACATTATATTTAATATAAAAGCTTGTAATTTTTGTCTAATTTCTAACTTAGTTTCGCCTGCCGGACTCGCTTATGATTGGTTAACCAACAAATTGTATTGGACTGATGCCGGTACTAACAGGATCGAAGTAGCTAACACTAACGGCACAATGAGGACTTTGTTGGCTTGGGAAAATATTGATAAGCCCAGAGACATTGTACTAGACCCCAAAGGTAATATTTAGCTCCACGCGTTTGAGGTATAAATATACGCAAAACATTCATTTTTTTTAATAAAGTAAACATATTATCGTCTTAATAAAAATTAATTTTGTTCAAAAATATACCTACTTAAATACTTTTAGGAGGCATTATGTACTGGTCGGACTGGGGTTCCGAACCTTGTATTGAACGCGCTGATATGGATGGGGGCAACAGAAGAAAACTCATCTTCGGTAATATGACATGGCCAAACGGCCTGGCATTGGATTTGTCCAATAATCGCATTTACTGGACAGACGGTGGCAACCGAACTATTGAGTATGCCAACCTTGATGGAACTGGCCGAACTGTTTTAATCGGTATGAACTTATATTTTACTGCCTATATATTATACAGGTGACTGGTGAATTACTATCGATACTTGAGGACGTGATATTTGACGATCATATATGACAAAATAAAAATTAATATAACATAAATATTAATAAACTTCTAAGTAAAGTTAACCAAAAGTTATGTAATTAATTACGCATCGTGTGAACACCCTAGCTGCGTTATCGACACAAAACAGTTATGTAGGTAGGTAAATTTAGTTATCGCGCGGTAGTTTACCTACATCCAAACGCCGCGCGCCGCCGCGTGTTAACAGGGTAGCAGGCTACCTTAGATAAACAAAAATGATCCAATTCCCTTCATACTTTAATCCTGGCTTAGGACAGGCAAAAATACCAAGATATTTCATTCGTTTAAGCAACCAATTTATTGACTAGGTAAATGGTGTGAACTTGACACAAAAAATAATATGAACTGTTTACCTATCTTGGTATTTCCGGCGTATTTAAAAATGGAATCATACTTATTTACAACAATTGTCAATCATTAAACTACCTATTTACCTACATAACTACACTAACCTTAACAAATGTTCAAAGTGAGCTCCTTCTCGTGTGATACACAGTTCGGCACGTTTACGCATATTGTCTTTCACACGATTTAATACGAATGGGTCACTTTTAATAGTTTCGAAAGCACTAGTGATTTTTAATTTCAACTCCTCTCTGTTGACATACTCTGTAGCATACACAAGACGTTTTACCTTCCCCCATAAATAGAAGTCCAGTGGAGTGAGATCTGGAGAGCGAGCTGGCCATGGCACAGGCCCTCCGCGCCCTATCCAGCGATCTCCAAACGTATTGTTTAAGTACTCACGTACCTGCGTCTGATAGTGCGCGGGTGCTCCGTCGTGTTGATAAAATAAGTTTTGGAGATTGCTCAGTGGTACATCATCGAGCATGTCATTCACCGCACTGTTTAAAATGTCTAAGTATGACACAGCATTGAGTCTTCCTTCGATGAAATACGGCCCTAACAAACAGTTATTTAAAACACCAGCCCACACGTTAACACTAAACCTGTGTTGATAAGCGTCCTGTCGCGTAACGTATGGATTGGAATGACTCCACCAATGTTCATTGTGTACGTTAAAAATACCTAACTTAGTAAACGTAGCTTCGTCCGTGAACAATATGTTTTTGTCAGTGTTTTGCAAAAACCACCGACAAAAATTTATTCGTGGCTCATGATCGTTGGCACTGAGTTCTTGAATAGGTCGAAAATGATAAGGGTGTAGCCCTTCTTTGTGAAGTAGATTCCACACAGTCCACTGAGATACACCAAATCTTCTAGCAGCCTTTCGAGTACTTGCTACTGGGTTGTTCTCAAAATACTCGAGAATGTCTTCTTGTAGGAAGACAGGGTATGCTGCTCCACCTCGTCCTTGGGCATGTGTTGGAACACGGAACTGTCCGAAGTCTCGTAATCTTTGATTAGCGTTTAAGATGACGCTGGCCGTAGGTACTCGACGATTGGGGAACATCTCCCGGTACAAATTGATTGCGCCCGGCAAGCTATCATTTGCACGCGCATACGCACGAACCATGTCCAAGTATTCTGCATTTGTGTATTGATAAGCCATACTTAATTACTAATAAATAATAACGGGTCACACGCACACACGACAGATTAGGTATACGCGTAAGATCGATCGCTAGGCGCGCGCGCGGGAAGACGGACGTACAGACCTTACGGCGGCGCTCGCCCGACTAATTAGCCACGGGGCGGGGGTTGGGAGTAGCGACACACGCGTGCGGCGGCGTGGTGTTGTATCAGCACGCCGCCGCACGCGCCGCCGGCAAGGCTGGGAACGTGTCCACACTTTATTTATTTATACGGAAATTTGGTCAAAAATTAAGTACCTATTTTTTTTACATAATTCGAATGAGAATCATGTACCGAGTATTCTCCTTAAATATTGATAGTAATTAACCAGTCATCCTGTAGTTACTATAAATAATGATTAAAGCAATGGGTAATCTAACTTAAAAATAATATTATACTAATTATTACTTTGAAAAGAAATATTCTTAACTCTGCATTATCAAACAAAGTCCACCAAACCAGATGTTAGTAAAGAAAAAACTATTTTTACTTTATCAAATCCTGAAGAGAGATATAGCTTATAATCATAAAGTAATCGGATAGGTACTAAAAATCATAGTGTTGAAATGTTGGTAAACATATTTGTTTTGTTTAACAGGACAACATCTACCGCATCCATTTGGATTAGATCTATATGGGGATGAAGTTTTTTGGACAGATTGGGATACGCAATCTATTCAAGCAGCTAACAAGTTCACTGGGAAAAATCGTCGTACACTTGGAGCTGGAGTAGAGGGACTTATGGATGTTAGAGTCTTTCACAAGGAAAGACGAGGAGGCGTAAATAGGTAAAAATATATCTTCAATTTTTTTAAATAGAAGATATAGGTTCATTCATAATTATATTAATTTAACAGATGCAGCAAGAACAACGGTGGATGCTCTCATCTGTGTCTTCTAAAACCGGAAGGACGATCATGCGCCTGTCCCATTGGAATAAGATTAAGTGTAGGTTTTTATTAGCGTATTATAATGTAAAAACAATTAAATTCATTTAATTGTGAGCTGTTATAAGATAGTATCTTATTTGTAGAAGGATGGAAGAACATGCACTAACGGACCGATCAACTTTTTGATATTTGCTCATCGCGTAGACATAAGAATTGTATCATTGGACGTGCCATATCTTGTTGATGTCGTTCTTCCATTACCACCGCTGAAGAATGCACTTGGTGTTGATGTGGACCAAAGAACGGGTAAATAGACAGTATATTTAAAAAGAAAGTATTTTAATAATGTATGGTTAGTATTTTGGGAAATATATATTTCTATGTATATAGGTCTCATTTATTGGACTGACACTGGAGAGAGGAAAATTAAGTGTGCTAATAAAGATGGTCAGGAAAATGAGACGATTATAGAGAGAGGTCTCCATACAGCTGATGGTATTGCTATTGACTCTGCAGGAAGAAAGGTTTGTATCTTTTTCTGGAATATAAGTCTATGTACATATACATAAACTAATAAATACTTTTTTATCAGATATATTGGACTGACGGTGGTCGAAATAGTATAGAAGTAGCAGAACTTGATGGAATGAATAGGAAAGTTCTTGTCTGGACTGGATTAGGTAAACAAATACTGAGCATCACTTACACTTCCATTTCTATATCTGCAGTAAATATATTGTTGCATAAAATTTCAGATTCTCCTCGAGCCATAGCGTTACATTATGAATACGGCTATATGTTTTGGTCTGATTGGGGAACATCAGCGAAAATTGAAAGAGCCGACATGGATGGCCAAAATAGGTCATTACTATTTATATGATTTTATGCATCTAATATGTAATCGATTATTTATTTAATCAAATATTTTTAATGAATAATAAAATTGTAGGAAAATTATCGTTGATACCGACATTAAATGGCCAAATGGACTTGCAATTGATCGAATTGAGGGCCGTCTTTATTGGAATGATGCAAAAGTCTTAACTATTGAAAGTTCAGACTTTAATGGCCACGACCGTCGTACGCTTCTCAGTCAAGTTCCATATCCATATGGAATTGTGATAGTTGGCCAACATATTTACTGGACTGATTGGAAAACAAAATCTCTTCATAGAGCAGATAAGTCGAATGGTCAGGAGCAGTTGACGATACGGGAAAACCTCGAAGGGCTTATGGATATACGAGCTATTCAGGTATGCAAATGTGACATCCTCAACTTAAAATTGATTTTATTATGAATAACTGAATTTATTATATTTATTTATGTGTTTACAGGGAGATCATATTTTAGAAAACGCGTGTGGAACAAACAATGGTGGGTGTTCCCATCTCTGTTTACGATCGCCTCAAGGATTTACTTGTACGTGTCCTACGGGGCTATCATTCGAAAACGAAACAGAATACAATCCGAAAATATGTAAGAAACACCCAGAAAATTTCTTAGTATTCGCTGCTAGAGGAAGCATTGCAATGATTTCTTTAGACACGCCGGAACAATGGGACGTAACACTCCCTGTGAAACATATCCAAAACGCAGTCGCCGTCGATTACCATTGGGAGAAAAAAATTGTATTCTTCACTGATGTAAATAAAAATGTTATAAGGTTTGTGATTATTTTCAAATACTTTAATAGGTATAAGAAAAAATGTGTATCTTAATGACGAAATCAATAATTTTAGGTCAATCAGTATGGAAGACATGCGAGAGTCTAAAATGGTTGTAGACACAGGACTCGATACACCTAATGGTCTTGCAGTGGACTGGATTGCTAATAATATTTACTGGTCGGATAATGAATTTAAGGTGCTATGTATCAAATTGTTTTGGTAAAGTATATATTAAACTTTTTTTTTAAATTATATATAAATAATATATTTTTGGTTTAGGTTATTGAAGTTGCAAGGATTGATGGGACCTCTAGAAAAAAATTGATACCTGGATTGACGGAGCCCAGGGCAATCGCGGTATTTCCAGCTAAAGGGTATAATTAAAAACTATAACCACTTATATGTATATATACATTAAATTTAATAATAACATTTACAAAAAATATTGTGCATTTTAAGGTATTTGTACTGGAGCGATTGGGGTGAAAGTCCCAACATTGAAAGGTCGGTTTTAGACGGCAGCCAAAGAAAAGTCCTTGTGGATCATGACCTAGGCTTCCCGAATGGTCTCACTATAGACTATAAAGATAGAAGATTGTATTGGACTGATGCTTTAAAAGATAGAATTGATACATCCGATTTAAATGGCCAACATAGGGTGCAGTTAGTTCCAGAAGCTAAAAATCCTTTCGGAATGACTCAAGTAAGATTACAAAGAATGTAATAAATACTAGACACGTAATTTTCTAATAAAATTAAAATATTCTTTACACGCTATTATCGACATAGTACAACTTCAAATTTCTTTCAGTTTAATGAGTACATATACTGGACTGATTGGTATAAAAAGTCAATTATGAGAGCTGACAAGAGAACAGGAAAGAACGTGACAGCTATACGAACTGACTTGGAAATGGTAATGGAAATTAAAGCAGTGTCGTCTGAAAAACAACACGGATGGAATCCCTGCAAGGAAGATAATGGTGGATGTTCTCATCTCTGCTTGTTTAGAGGTCACGACTATGTATGTGCTTGTCCAGACGGACACGATGAAAAGGCATGCTCAACTAGTAAGTGTCATCATATTCTTTTATGAAATATCATTTTTACAAAATTGTAACGTAATATTTCGTAGCATTAAAATTTATCTAATTGATATAAAAATGTATCACCCATTGCTCATAAATTTTCGGAACTTTATTATATTGAACGTTGTCATTGGTTGTTCTATTTTATAATCATTTTATTTAAATAATGGAAAAAAAATACATTCAACATGTTCTAAACTTTTAAGAATTATTGCTTTTTCAAAATAATAATGCAACAATATTTTAAATTATCATTTGTTTTAAATTTTAGCACCAAAACTTCGCGTAGGCTTGCGAATGCCGTCTCATTATCCAGCATTCTACGACTATGCTGATGTTGAGGTCAATAACAACCTGGCGCCAACTCCTACTGCTGCTCCTAAAACTAATATCGGAGCTATTATCATCGGACTAGCAACAACTGCTTTTATTATAATTATCATTGTGGTAGCAGTAATTATCTACAGTGAGTATTTATAACTACGGTTATCAGCAGATACATTCGCCTTTTTTATATAATTTGTTCGAAAATTGAGCAAAAATCTTTTAAAAAGTGAATTAGTCACATAGAATTCTGTTTCCCACAGTTAAAATGCGTAAAGATCGCGGAGGCGAGCTGAAAGAAAACTACAGGGAATCGAGCGGCCATATCTCCTTTCACAATCCCAACTATAGCTGCTCAACAACAGGTGAACCCATGGAACGGAGGCAGAATCGCTTCCAGGGAATATTCAAGTACGACAAAAGCCAGGTAGATAAAAATTTTCACGACACGGTACTGATTACGTCATTATATTGTTTTTAGCATGTCAGAAATTATTTAAATTTCACTCTAAATATCTGATTTATTTATTACATTAACTAATTAAATATTTATCCAGTAAAAAATGATCGAAAAATATTTCCACGCTTTGTGGATTATAATTTAAAACAACATACCAGAAGATTTCTATAACAATTTCAATGTATTCAGAATCAAAAATATAGTTTATTCAACTAGGCCCTTAATTTAAAGCTACTGGTAATATTAATGGGCTGAGTTATAATATTTGCGGGGATTCGCGAAGTCAAAAACGAAGTCTTTTAAGTTTACCTTTACTTCTATTTCTTATACAATGATTGTCTGTTTCAAAAATATCTTCATTATTTTGAATAAATTTCACATTATGATAACAATAATAATATAATGGTGGAAATAGAATAATGGTGTCAGCGCTCTATAAGTAGTGGTATGGTGCCCAGAAAAGAAAGGGTAGAGTCATGTCCTAAAATGCTTCACCTTTTATATCGCTGATTTTTTATTTTTTTTTATTATTACCAGGGTCGAGTAACGAATGTATACATGCCAGAGGGGACGAGCTTGTTACCACCGCCCCCTCCACCCCCACACCGATTACCCCCCAGACCAGCGAGCGACGACTTCGAACCCGTCACTTTACATCCATTCTCTTAAATACCAATATAACATGACAATTAACTAATTACCTGCAATACGATTTCATTAGAAAACGTGAAATTCCCATAAAAATATATAAATGGTATAGTATCAAAAGTTGTTAAATACGAGTCTCACCTCGCGGTATCAGCTTTGCAACTCCATTTTATAATTGAATCGCAGCACGTTTTCAAATATAAATCGAATAAGTACTGGTAGGTAGCGGTAGAGGTCAACATGACATTGTAGAGTAGATGTACCGTCTACTGTTGTTGAAATGCAAACATCACTGTTAGATGTCGTATTGTAATAACAACGTCTTTATAATATACAACAAGTATATTAAGGTATATCAAGATTACCAATTCTAATATCATGAAAGAGTGACAAAACATAAATTGTTGAGTTTTTGATACTCTTACCGCCAGATTCTGAAATTATGAACAAATTTAGATTGACCAATCTGAATAAATACTGAACGCTGATTGTTCGCTTATCACGTCATACACTGTCATCGACCAATCACCATTCAGTCTAATGTCAAAGTAGTAAATCTGACATTGATCAGCGTTTCAGAGACTGGACATTAATACGCCTTAAGACTAATAAATATAATTTTTCATATAATCATCTTCGAGGCATTATGCTGCGAAAAAATCATTATATGTATAGATTTGTAATAAATTATAAGAAATATCATTAATAATAGCTTAAACAACTTTTAATATTTTGGAATATATATAAATAAAGTCATTATTAAGTCAATTCACAGAAGTAAAATATCTTGGAATACAGTATGCGATTATAGATTCATCATCTGATTTAGAAACTAAATATTTAATACCAAAATTGATTGCATGATGATGTGCATTTATATTATGACAACAATTAAAAGTACATAACAAATATGCATAAGGTTGTTATACCATATTACGAATATAGTGTAGTTACGGCTACCGCCCCTTTGTACATATATAATATCAAAATTCGGTACTAAAGAGATTTAATAAAATATGATGTGTCTCCTAATACACCCGAGCAGATGTTGTCTGCTAGATTCCGCTTTCAATGTTTTTAAAGATGATTATAACTAAACATAATGCAATATTCAAGTTCACTGAAGGACTACTCAAAGATAAAATTAAAATGTGTAGCTATAAGGTAATCTTTGTATTATTTTTGTATATGTCGACTTTAAATCGCTTTCCCCGTGGCTCAGGGGAAACAATGCAAAGACGACAGTTGTTAGAACACCGTGTTATAATCACAATTATATAATATATATAACAGTTAGGAAGTAGGTTTCAGAGGTTTGGGATAGGAGTGACTTTTGTTTTACGTCAGATTTCGCGTCGACGGTGTCCTCCACCTCTATCCTTCTGTCAATAAATGTCACTTCAATATTCAAATAACATGGTTTAGTTCCATAATTTATATAAAAAGCACTATATTAGACTTAATTCACCACGATAATATGGTGACAATAAGAGTTAAATGTAAATAATTAGTTCTAATCATGACTTCTTGTCTAACCGGTTTGTAAATAATAGTTTATTTTTATCACGTTAAAGTGAATATTACCTTATTTCGTATTAATATGGCTAGCTGGAGGGCTGCCACTAATTTGTATAATCCGTTTCGAATTTATTTGTAAAAATAAAAATACTTAATATATTTTTTATGCAAAAACAATATAAGTACTCGGAGATTATTTTATGTAAAATTACGGTTTAAAATTTCATAACCTTCGTATAAATTCTGTTGAAATGGATTATACATCTCATATCAACAAATTTTCTTTATTAGAATAATTAGAATTATATATGAAATCATTTGATGTTACTAAATGTGAGATTGCTTTAAAATTGATATGAAAATCATCCATCAGAAATATACTCGTATTATACTTATGTTTATAAGGAATACTTTTGGATTTCACAATAATCATTGTCGCCATTGCGTGACGCTCATTACACAGGGTGTTTTAATCTAAGGTAGAGTTAGGACGGGAGTCAACAGGTACAGTAGCCCGAGTGTATGATTTACGCACATTTAATATAACTATTAAATTTATTACACGAGATCTTTAGATCTCAGAGGAGTAATCATTATATTGAACAATTTAGTTCACAAGAACAGGAGGGGATTGAATCTTACGTAGCAATTCTGCTAAGTTTATTCAAAGATCAATTGATTTTCGATAGCAGGTACCACAAAACAATGACTTCATTATTTCAAATAGAGTAGCCTCCTATATAATAATGAATTCGCTGTCGTGGATACTCTTTATGTACTTCAAGGCTACTCTAATTTTTATTTTTGATTTTCAGCGTATACTTACACTCGGGGTACATGTTACAAAACTATACCGATTATTTTAAATCAAAAGATCACACTTACATTATTTATATTCTATTTTTGTGATCATTTTTTCTATTTTTTTAATTAAGCGATTTAATTTGCCTGAAATCCTTTAGATATAAGAAATAGATATAAACTATAATAATTTAGTTAAAATTGAACAGAAGCGATTGAAGTTTAAAAATCAGATTGTTGTTTTTTTTTTACTTCAACAGAATGTTCTTAATAATGTTTTATATAAGGATACGTATATATACATAAAATTATGTGAGAATTAAATTCTCTTCTAAGTATGTAGTTTATTTAAAAACGGTATTACTTGACTGGAAGCAAATGTATGTTTCATTAGTATGACTAAAACTGAATCAAAAAAAAAATCTTCATCCTATTTACTCTGTTATGTATTTTGTTATTTATTCAAAGTTTATAGATGAAACGTGTGCCATTGATTTATTGAAGGTTTTGGAAGTTCTCTCGTGTTTGATGATTACTTGGTATTTAAATATGTATACATTGCAAGATAATCTTATAATGTGTACATATCAATTAATTCAACGCTTAGCGTGAGGTAGGCGATTATTTAAGTATTAACTATAGATTTTTTTTCATTACTTAACTGTCTCGAGTGTGAATGTTTTAGAAGAAAATAGTGAGTTACAACGATAACATTCCTTATAATTTGCAAAATGTATTGAAATACTGTATAAATTTTATTTTCCAATTAAGTTCCACCACAAAATCGACGCATCCTGCGTTAGGGTATTTCTTTGTCTCGTCTTAAGTATATAAATTTCTATGATGTTTTAAGACATTATACTCTGTTTGGAGATGGGGTATGGGATACATTCGCTCGCTTAAAGCAAATAGGACTATATTTTATGGGTATCTTATTTCATATCGATACACAAAATTTTCTATGCTTTTAATCAGTTTTTGAATCGTAAATTAGACATACATCCTTTTTAAGGATGTCCTCATTTAACTTTGCGTAGTTAATAAGGGAAAGAACGTTGAGTGCTGTGATACAGATGTTTTGAAGCTATTGAGTGAAAAAATACCAGTGAATTGAAGACCTAAATGAATGAAGGTGTTATGTCGCATTTTTAAACTTTTCGAATTTGTTACATCAATGAACGAGTCACTATACACATCATGGCCTACATGTAATAGGGTAAGTAATCAACTTAAAAACAGAAAACTGAAAATTACTTAAAATCATCTTTCTATTTCATGACACCTTATTCAATTTATGTCTTCAATAAAATAATTTTATGATTATTTCCTTTAAAATTGGTATGAATGTTGCCAGTAAAGGTGCTTAACGCGCACATTTTTTTCTTTTTTCATAATTAAAATAAAATTCGTATGTTAATTCGTACATGCCAAATTCGATGAATGTTTTAATTATTTTATATAAGTATAATTTTAAATTATATTGATAAGGATAAGATAATAAAAACAGTTTTTACACCTGATGCCTCCTTTAAACGAGGTGTTTAAACTGTTATTTAATTTATTATTGTACTGAATATTAAAATAGAAATTATTCGAATAAATCGATGTTTTATTATACCTATACCCACAACCGATTTCATACAGACTCTCATCTCGTCTTCCCATTAGGGCATGGATAAAAATGGCATCATTTGAGTTACATTTATTACTTTTTTCTCGCTAATGGTTACCGGAAAGACTTAAACAAATTATATATACCTACATACGACAAAATTCTTCTTCATTAAAAAATAAAATAAAAAATGTTATTTGTAAGTTGCTTGCCCGGGTTTGAACCCACGATCATTGGTTAAGATTCGCACGTTCTTACCACTGGACTATCTCGGCTTGCAGAATGCAAATTCGTTTTTTTTTCTTACCCACTCATCAGATATTCTGCCGCTAAAAATCAATATTGTTGCGTTCCGGTTAAAAAATGAGTGAGTCAGTGTAACGACAGGCAAGAAGACAGCGGAGCCATATTGATCAAATCGTTGAAGAAACTCTAGTCAAAAACGAAGTTGATTAGACGTAAAAAAATCAAACAATTAGCCTTTTTTCGGTGACGATTGAGTAAGAAAATTTAGAAGTAGTTTATTTTGTACATCGCGTATGTAATATGTATGTACCTATATTAAGATGAAATCAGAATTGTGTTAATATCGGTCATCCGATGAAACAATGAGAAAAATATATATGCGGCGACGAAACAAAATACCTATCTTACCTATAAACTTTAGCTTACAAAGTTATTTACGAACCGAAAACAAATACTTAAGTATTTTTTAACAACCTTTTCAAGTACCTACGTGTTGAAAAACTTTCTGTAATCTTATCTCGACATCTTTCATAAGAATCAATGCCATGTTTATAAAAACGACTACGCAAAAAATGCATTATTTTAAAACATATTTGATTACCATACAAAAGGTTAGTGAGTCAACCTTAAAAGATAGACATAATATGCTATCGCGGACTTTTTTCGAACTTTATATGAGGATCAATTCCGTCATACATGACGTGCGTAATTTTAACTGTTTACGCAGCGCACGCAACGGAAGCTCGCAAAACGAATTTTCACCCAATTCAACTGAACAGTTAATTTATAGCATTTTTATCGATTAAATGTTCGACATGATTCTTTAAGGTGACATAACTTTTTTATTTATAAGCCGATGAAATAAAACAATCACTAAATTTTAAGTGAAGCTTGCCACAATAAACTAGTGAAAACCGCACCCAAATCAGTTAAACCGTTCCTAAGATTAGCGCGCACAAACGCACAGACAAACAAACAAATATTCTAACAATCATTGTTTTGGGTCCTATTGCGCTGATAAAGGACCCCGATAAATTTCATACAAATATCTTCCATGTACAGACAGCGACCGGTTACCTCTTTATTATGTGTATAGATTGCTGCTTGGCGACGATGTGATGACTTATAGCGAAATAAAATATTTAACGCTCTTAAAGTACAATACATCTTTAACTAAAGAAATAACAGCCCCAGTGCCATTGAACTATGAGATTGTCCATTTTAGAAGGATTTAAAAAATACATATATATATATAATAAAAAACAATATAAAACATATCAGTTTTTAATATATTCCATGCATATATATTAGATTTACAATAGTTTAGATTTAAACCTAGTCAACGCTCAAAATATAGTATAACACTTAATAAGTATTTTTTTCAAAGATAAGTTCCAAAATTTCATTTTATTATTTAGTACATACGATTTTATATAGCAAAAGATTAATGACGAATTTAATAACATAACTGAAACTTACGCTAGATATATAACATTACATTGTGCAATAGAAAACAGTCGAAGTCACAAAGGCATTATCTTTGGTTTCATTTGAACAATGACAAGTACATAGATTACTTCAATACAAATTATATCAGTTATAAAACATTATAAAGTTGTTTGTTAAATGGAAATTGTATAAATTAGTTAAAATAATATTAACAGGGAATATGCATGAGTTTTAAAGAAACATATTTATAAGTTAATTGATTTATTTATGTAATGAAATATTTAGTATATTTAATAATCTAAAGGCTGTTAACCGCCAGCTTCGCTAGGGTAGATTGTTATGAAATATTTTACTAACAATGATTGAAGTATCATATGTCCAACGAGTCATAGATTGAAGTTAAACGTCTAAAAATATATTTAAATATAATAGTAATGAGAAGTAAAAAAAAAATCTTTCTTTAGATTATCTTGTGCAGAAACAAAACGCTACGCTAATGACTATTTTTGTTTTTGACGTCATTTACATCAAAACAAAAGTAACATTGATTGACAAATTGTTTTATTATAAAACAATTTTGTATTATTTCAATTACAGTGACGTCAAAATAAACTAAATAACTAACATTCTAATCAATTTTATTTTGACAATAAATTGCATTGAAATGCGCGCCATACTATACTTTAAAATTTTCATATGGAATTGAATATATTTAGAAATCTGTGGTCTGGCGCTAAAAGGTACAAAGTACATTTTTGAGTTAAATTAAAACGACAGTTTGCCATCGGTAATTATTTAAAATTTTGTGTACACTTGTTTAGTGTGACTATTCCGATTACCAAAAGGTCAGTAACGTTACTAAGTTAAAATATTGACATTGGTTACTTTGGCCCTTTTAGTACCAGGCCACAAATGTTTTAGACTCGCAATGTTTTTGCAATATTTAAATAAAATAATGCATGTTCCCAATTAGTATTATCTATCCACAACATGTGATTTGTAAATATTAAAGAATATGATCAGTTATCTTAAGATATACAATAGATTTTAATTCTAACAACATTTACACATTTATAACTTTGGAATGATTTTATCTAATACTTTCACAGTTTATTGTGTTACAAAAGATAGACAACATACAAAAGATCTTTTTTTTTCTATTCGAGAAGAATACACTTGTATGGCAAACACTAAACATTTACTTATTTTAAAAAGCCAACGCCAACATATGCATTATGTATTAATTATAATATAAGAATGTTCTTTAACCTTTCCAATAATATAAAAAAATGGAATTTCAATCGTTCGAAAACATATAAATTATATCAATTAATCAATTAAATCAGATCGAGAAAATTTCAAAAATCAATTTTCATAAAAATAAAATTTATAACATTTTAAATGTTTATAAAACAATAAACATGAACTTGTCCAGCGTGCCAACACGAAGACACATAAACCTGTTGAATCCATATAGAAAATACCGTTCTAAGCAAATTTTAAACAAACATTGTTTATTTCGTTAATTATAAAATGTTTACTAACATAAAGTGATAAGAAAGAAAAGGTATTATTATTTATTTATATATTATGATATCAACACCAACAAGAAGTACACTAATAAATACAAATGAGACTTTAAACATAATAAAGGATATATAAATCAAGTGTCTCATTAATTATATGTGTTGCAAAATTTATCAACATTACGAGTTAACAATAATAATAATAAAAAAAAAAATACAAATAGAAGAAGATATTAAGAATTCAATTGTTATAAAATTATCACAAGTGGAATAAAATAAATAAATTTTATTATTTAAAAGCATTATTAATTATAATTGCATATCAACAACCAAAGGTTGTATACTTCTGGAAAGGTTCTTTAAACACATATTTATATTATGCTTTGAAAATAAAGTTTAATGTTTGTATTTGCGCGTAATAATTAAAAATGCATTGTAAGTAAAATAAAGTTCACATGAATGAATCGTCTCTCACCTCATTTGCTTATTAATACTGAACTGTAAAAAAATAATATAACTTGAATCGTTAATATTGTTTTATAAAATATAACTCACAATTAACATAATATTATATATATTAGATACGTATTTAAACTACACATGCTTACAAAAAATGTAAAAAAAAGACATATCATGAAGTCGGTATGCCTAGTTATTTTTTTTTTTCAGATACACAAAACGAATCACGACGCATACGTCATGAACTATCAAAAAGTACGTAATAAAACATTACCCAGTCGTAAAATAAGTAGAGAGCTGATTCTTGGCACATATAGCTATATCAGCTAAATCGATCACAGAACACATATAACTAAGTATCATGGTATATCTATGTAATAGCCAAGATGAGATCAACGTAGTCATTATGCCACATAGAAAAAAAGCTTAGTAAAAATATTTGTAACACTGGCCATATAACTGGTTTAAAATAACATAAAGTAGAAATAAAAAAAATAGATTTCTTTAACGAACTTCCCTGTACATAAACCATATGCTTACTGTATCCTTTTTAAGTTCGTCCTACATTTATTGATAGCGTTTAAGCTCCGGAAATACTTCTAGAAGAACAAGCTCGAAGATTTCCTGCAACAGAATATTAAATAAATATTATTAGAAAAAAAAAAAAACAATCGTGCACACAAAAAATCATTAAACTAAATTAATGACACGAAGAAAATTTTAATACCAATAGCATTCAAACAAATGATTTTTCTTTAAAAAAAGGAAGACTACAGTGATTTAATTTTACAGTATAACATTACATTCTACATTTTTCAGAAGTTAATTTTCAAAATGCCACTCACAGCGGTCATGCACTGTATAGTTGTCACCTCGTATCAGAATTGATCACTTATAGGAAATGACAGTTTCAGCGGAACATATTTTAAGAGCGTGCCCACATTATACCTAATTTTAGAATCGAGTGATATCTATATGATATCGGTACGACTGTAAATTTGCGGAAGAATGCGACGGCCGCGAGATCGTTAAACGTTTCACACGCAGTTTTGTAACTATACGACTGAGTCGTGATACGTGTTCTTTGTCACTTGAAATATTAAGATGTGAACTAAGTATTTTTTATAAAAAATAATCAATCAAAAACTTAAGAGTCGATTTTGTTTTAAGTACTGTGATGTCGATTTTATTTAGTGCTGTTGCATACCAAAGAAAAGTTTTTAATAAATATGCGTCCTGTGATGGAAATTTCGAAGAAATTCTGGATGAAGTGCTTAATAAAATATCAGAAAGAAATAATAAAATGACTTATTACCATGGACGTTACCTGTTCCATTTTATTTTGGAGGACGAATATTTTTATTTCTGTATAACTGACAAGGTTCGTATGTTTCTTTTAGCGTTTTATTTTTTAGTTTGCTTTATCTTCAAGATATTTATTTTTCAAGATTATTATCATTATTAAGAGAATTATAATTCAAGACGAAGTCTAAATGGAATTAACATACCAGATCTAAAGTTTGTAACTTTTTTGGAATAAGGACAAAGATAGTTTCAGATATTTAGTACGTTAGAAGAGTATTTTATATATCGAATATAGCTACCAAACCAATATTGTACTGTATATTATAAATTTATTGTTTTTATAGCCATCATTCTGAAAGAAGGAGAAGCCTATTTAGGCATTTTGTTTATTCAGGCATTGGGATTCGAGAAAGCTCGAAACTATTTTATCAAATATGGGACAGGAGTGACATCAATGTTTGTATTGTGATGTTGACATGAATTCCTCTGGAAATGCTAATTATTAAGCAATGAAGCTACTTTTAGCTATTAATATGGGAGAATAAATTCCGTAAGAACAAATTTGAAAATTATCGCAGAACCGACCATAATGATCACTTCACTTAGTGATTGGGTTTTGTGCAAGCTCATCTGGATAGGTTCCACCCACTCATCAGATATACTTCCGCAAAAAAACCGTACTTGGTATTGTTGTGTTCCGGTTTGAATGATGAGTGAGCCAGTGTAATTACAGGCACAAGGGACATAACATCTTAGTTCCCAAGGTTGGTGGCGCATTGGAGATGTAAGCGATGGTTAACATCGCTTACAATGCCAATGTCTATGGGCGTTGGTGATCACTTATCATCAGGTGGCCCACATGGTAGTCCGCCTCCCTATGCTATAAAAAAATATATTGAGTATTAATATGTGAAATTGGCTTTAATAATCATAACACAAGTTGGTATTCAACATTGCACTGATGAGGTTTTAAGAATATAACTTGTTTTTTTTTTTTTTAAATATATCAGTACATGTTACGCTTAACTTCTCTCCTATAAATCATTCGAAGTCGTCTTGCGATATTGTCTCATATTAAAATCGGATTACTTATAATTTCCTATCGTGGTTCGTTGTTCAATGTTCGACATTTTTCGGGAAGACTATTTAGTGATAGGAGTCTTAATTTTGAAATAATTGTCGCCATTTAAACCTATGTAACATTTATGTTTTGCTACTATAAATTTAGCTAATGTATACATATCAAAGTAAGTAATGTATAACGTTTAAACATCCTCTTGAAATAAAATAAAACATTTAATGTTATTTAATCAAACTTAATTCCAGTGGAGTATGCGTAGGGGTTGTCCAGCAATTTGGCTGTTCCATACCGATTAATTGAATCGTAGCTATATCCAAACGTTAGATATATTATATTGATATTTTCGTATATAATGTTTCTTGTGCGTAACAAATACATAAAAAATGATTTAGTGAACGGGATTATTTCCTTGTTTTTCGACATATTTTTTTTTTTTATATTTCAGCTTTGTCAACGGTCAAGAGCTTTTTTATTTTTAAACGAAATAAAGCGGAGGTTTCATTTCAACGAGGCAGATTTTACGTGTATTTTAGCCGAACAAATGTATCGTTACAACGAAGACTACAGTACAGTAACTATAAGGAAAGGGGAAATAGACGAATTGAATACGATAGGAGTGGACAGTAGCGGTAAGTTATCTAAACCGTCTTACTTACTTTGGAAAATGTATAAAATAAATGTATCCGTCTATTTTTTTACTTGTTTGTTTGTGATTTTTCATGGTAAAGAGACCATTAGACACATTTATGTCCTGTTTCTTAGGTATTTATTATAAAATCCGAGGTCACAATTAAAACAAACCTCATAAAGTTAATAACTTGGTAGTAATAGGATAGAAATCGTGGGATCGATAAAAAACTTTATATTTGAATTAGGAGGTTCAAACGGATGTAAATTCAAAAAGGCAATACTTGGTGTAGTACATATTAAGCATATGTGACTCAATGTAATGCAAGTGTGTATTATATTATTTAAGTGTAATAACATCTTTGATATATTTTCGTAATTTTTAAGATATTTTGTTAAAATTTTCAAGTATAATCTAGAGGCGTAAGGCATGGGAGACGTGTGTCGAGCCTACGCCTCTTGATTATACTTGAAAATTTTAACTAAATATCTTAAAAATTACGAAAATATATCAAAGATGTTATTACACTTAAATAATATAATAATAACACTTTTTTTTTAAACGAAGTTCTTTTACTCGGTTTACAGTAGCACTCTACTGTAAACCGCGTAAAAGAAATTAGCAAAGAAGAATGGCAGTAGACCAAGGCCACGTCAGAAACGAAATAGCGTTCATACATGGTGCCTACCAAATGCTACAAAATGCGGTGCGTTGAGATGCTTTTTGGTGTAACAAAATTACAGTAATATAATAAATTCAAATCTACATTTTAAAACACGGTTTGAGTCGAAAATATATAGCACAGAACTTCGTTCCTGACGGGGGTCCCCCGACTGCACAATTTTTTTTATATTTTCCATTAATCAAAATAAACCTGATATGTAAAGTGGTATGGTGTTTCTGCCATATACATGTTCATAAAACCCGAAATTAAAATATAGCTTATAAACAAATAAGGACATAATCACATACATAAAAATCTTGTGAATGTTTGTTTCATTTGTAATTTAAGTTGACATTAATTTTTTTTTTAATTTCAGAAAGCATTCTTGGCGAAAAAATACTTTTCGTCAGCAATGACAGCAACCTAAGATATACGGTAATTTATATTTATCTATAGTAATATATAAAGCTGAAAAGTTTGTTTGTTTGATCCGGCTAATCTCAGGAACTACTGGTTTGAATTTAAAAAATATTTTTCTGTTGGATAGTCCTTTTATCGAGGAAGGTTCTAGGCTGATTTTTATTCATTATATTTTTATTAATTATACGCGGGTGAAACCTCGGGCCACAGCTAGATATTGATAAAATATTTTTCTGATCGTATTGATGAGTATAGTACCGTTTTAATTTGCTACAAAAGAAGTCCCAAGGAGTGTATTCTGCGTTACGCGAGCTTTAAATTATTTTATTATTATATTTCTTGGAACGTTTGAAATTAAAACGTTTCAGACGAGAAAGACGTTACACTTCTGTCAAACGTACTGAATTGTATGCTCTTTATTATTTGATTAATACATCTATTTCCTTTACAGAGCATCTCCTGTATAGAAAAACCGAAAGAACAAATTGCGATCTCTTTCAAAAACTCAAAAATAAAAATAATTATTTTAACAATATTCATAATTGTAGCAATATCAATTATATTCCTTTTTAATCCATTTTCATTTGCATTCAGTATAGTTGTGTTAATATTATATCCTTTTATAAGAAAGAATTTACAATTTTAAATTTTTTATAGAAGTAATAAATAACAAAAAGTTAGTTTATATAATAGGTTATATACTAAATAAATAAATAAGTAGTTAAAGTATTTTTTTTACTTGTTGATTTCGCTTTATTAAAAAATAATTCTTGATTCTAAGAAATATATATATACAGTGGTGGTCATATAATTAGAAACACTTCTTATGAATAAAGAAAGTATAACTTCAACGTACAAATGCTCGTAAAAAATATACACATTCAATAATTAATAATCATGCATTAATATAGCCACTCAAATAAAAAACTCATTAAATGCACAAAATATAAAACATATCTTACTTTTAATTACAAAATGAGTCTTACACATGTAGGAGTTTATTTTCTGTTACTGGCCGCTTGGACGCCTAATTAGAAACATTTAAAAAAGGTTCCATAGCTCGTTCTTTTTTTGAAATTGGAAAATAACATTTCTTTCTTGGCTTTTTTTATTATTTATCAAAATTTAATCTGAATTTTATTTTGTTCAAAATGGGCAAAAATAAAAGTAGTGACGCGTCAACTCACTCAGGCAAATCATTGTTAATTTACATATAGATCATAAGTAGGCCTACAGAAGAGTAGCTGAGCATTTAAATTGTTCTGTTAAGAAACTTTTTAATGCAATTGATCATTATAAAACACATGAAACTGTTGAAAATGTTCTTAGAAAGGCTCGGCCAAGAAAATACTCTCCCAGAGAAGATACGCTAATCGTTCATGTTGCTAAAAAAGACCCAAGTAAAGGCTCCAACCAGATTAAAAATAAAGTTTTTTCGCCTGATGACCCGAGAAACATCTCGTCAAGACTGATACGCCGAAGATTAGTGGAAGCTAAATTGTTTGGAAGACTCTCTCGAAAGGTACCGCTTCTTACCAAGCAACACAGAGAGAAGCGATTATTATTCGCTAAAAAATATGTTAATTGGACGTACGAGAATGGAAAAAAGTGTTATTTTCAGATGAAACAAAAATAAATATGGTAAATTCCGATGGAAAACGCTATGTTAGACGCCCTGTAAACAATGCTTTTAATTATAAATACACAAGGAGTATAGTCAAGCACGGTGGCGGTACAAAGGATCAATGGCAATACAAAAATATCTTAGAGCAGACAATGATTCCCTACTCAGACTATCATTTGCCTGTAACCTGGATCTTTCAGCATGACAATGACCCTAAACACACGGCCAATAGCGTCAAATGTTTCCTTAGCGAACAGCGTATATCCGTTTCAGACTAGCCAGCAAATAGTCCGGATTTAAACCAGATATAAAACCTCTGGTATATTGTTAAAAAGAAAGTCTCAAACAAACGTAACATTAGTCAAAACGAACTATATGAAGTATTTGTTGAAGCATGAAATTCAATCCCCCTAGAAAATATTGTTTTTTAGACTTCTTTGTTGTTGTTTCTAATTAGTTGACCATTATTGTTCATACCTTAAAACTGATTTAAATGTTTGTCCGTAATGTAATATTGAAACTGCAATTGTGTAATGGGATTGATATTATTTTTCTAATAAATGATAAATCGTTGAACATATTGTTGTCCGATTTATTGTTTAATTTCAAAATAAAAACGATTGCGGTAAAGTATCTTACATAATTTCAAAGACCGTTAGTAGTGTTTCTAATTATACGACCACCACTGTATACCATATAGGTGATTCCTTTGTCCACACAACAGCGTTATTAAAAAAAAAGACGTGCGCTAAATTAAAACCGCCATTTTGTTGGTTGACAGGAAGAAAAAGTAATAATTTATTATTATGGGCGTGATTTGTTGTTGTGTTCAAATGTTTTATTTGTATTTTTAAAAGTAATTAAGTGAGTTATTTACATCCATTTGTATGATTTGGTGTTCTATTATTTAGAAAGACCAAATCCAAGGTTTTATAAAATCAGATTCACCTTGATGGTCAATTTGTATTATATATAATTTATTCAGTTTCATCTTTCATATTAATATGTGTTTTAGTACATCCTAAAAAGTTATAGGTCGACTCAAATATAGCAGTTGTCTAATAAAATTTCAATTCAGTAAAATGTCCTTAGTGATTGTTTAACTAATTGGCCACTTGAATAAAAAATAACATATTTTTATAGGGTTTTCCATTAAGGGCGCTTGATCGTGCAGAACTTCCATCGTAGCGTGTGCTGTGTGGCACGTAGCGCCGTCCTGTTGAAACCACATGTTGTCCAGATCCATATTCTCGATTTCAGGCCAAAAGAAGTTGGTTATCATCGACCGGTATCGCTCACCATTGACGGTGACGGCCACACCATTATCGTTTTCGAAAAAATACGGACCAATCACGCCTCCGGCCCAAAATCCGCACCAAACAGTCACTTTCTGCGGGTGCATTGCCACTTGGTGAACCTCGTGTGGATTGGTCTCGTCCCAAATACGGCAATTTTGCTTGTTGACATAGCCACTCATCCAAAAATGCGCCTCGTCGCTGAAGATGATTTTTTTGCCAAAATCGGCGTCAACTTCCAACTGCTCTAATGCCCAGTCAGCGAACACACGGCGCTGTCTATGGTCATTAACCTTGAGCTCTTGGGTCAGCTGGATCTTGTACGGGTGCAGGCTCAAGTCACAACGCAAAATTCGCCAAGTTGTCGTCTGCGAAAGGCCGAGTTCCTGTGCGCGACGCGGAATTGACTGCCGCGGGTTTTCGAGGACACTGTCGCGCACAGCGGCGATATTCTCGGCAGATCTCGCGTTACGTTGACGCACGGGAACCGGCTGATTGTTAACTGACCCGGTTGACTCGAATTTGTCCACCAATCGACGGATAGTCGACTCGGCAGGACGATCATCGCGACCGTAAAACGGGCGAAGTGCGCGGAACGTTGCTCGAACTGAAGACCCATTTTCATAAAACAATTTTATGATTTGCACGTGCTGCTCGACACTGTAACCTGCCATGGTAGTTTGGGAGGACGGAATGAATATAACACACTGCATTTGACAGTTGTCACTCAAACAACATGGCCGCAATCAGCTGTCAAAGTTCAAGCGTCCCTATTGGAAAACCCCTTATAATAAGTAACCGCATAATTGTCCTCCGCATAACCTTAGCACATTTAAATTATTGATTACAAAATCACATGAATCGGCACGTCGTCGTAAAAGTACAGTAGCCTGAAACTGCCAGCACTTCACTTATTATAAATAGCAATAAATTAAAAAATACTAATATTATTTAGAGATACGACAACAACGTTTGTTTGTTTATTCGCAACAAGTCGAACCAGGCAGTATTCACGTTTAGTCACGGTAGCATGCGCAAGCGCTCCCGCGGCGCTCCTCAAAGAGACAGTACCGCTGGATTCGTAGTGGGTATTCTGATGTACGGGGCACACTAGGCCCCTCTTTGACGTGAGGAAAACGAATTTTTCCAGCGAAAAAAAAGGCCGTACTCACGTAGAAGAGCTGCTTGTTGTGCGCGTGTGCTCTGCACGAACGCACATGTAATAAGGCCGTACTCACGTAGAAGAGCTGCTTGTTGTGCGCGTGTGCTCTGCGCGACCGCACATATAATAAGGCCGTACTCACATATACTCTATTTCAATGGAAGTGAAAATAAAGGTAAATAAACAACTTTGACCCTGAATTGACATGACATTTCAGCTAGACTAGTGACGAGAAAATTATTGAGAGAATGGGTAATGAATGAATGATAAAGTATAGAACGATATATTTTATTGCTTTTAAACGTAATTTTATATTAATTGTAATAGGTATATGTTATATGGATTGCAAAAAAACTATTATTAAAACAAAATTGTAATATATTTCTTAGCGTTGAAATTTTTGAAATGATATTCAATCAGCATAGTCCGCGTTGAAGGCTAATCAAAAGTCAGTAAACAAAAGCAAAATGTCGTAAATACAAAATTGGTTTCAATCACAGTCCCTTTAAACAAAGCCAGGTCGTAATAAAAACCTTTTGATAATTTCGACTAAGCACCCGTGCATATGATACGAAAGATCAGAGACGAATGTCTTTACTCTTGTATTATTTTCAAAACTATAGAGTGTTGCTATGCATAAACTGATCTATTTTTTGGGATTTTAGATTTTTTTATTTCTTTAAAATTAAACAATTCTATTAGTATATATTTTTTTTACCTTACTGTATAAAATAATAACATTTTTATCGAACGTTAGGTAACTTTTTATATTTTTTACAAACATTTCATATTTCATATTATATACAAATAAATAAATACCTACTTAAGAAAAAAAAAAAAAAAATTTTATCTGTGTAAATTCATTCGTTTCTATTCGTTTATCGAACATCCTTAGTCGCGCCGCCATTTTAATTGTTCGTTTATCGAAAAATGGCGTCTTGAATGTCGGTAAAACTGTTTTCGTTACTTTGAAAGTAAAATTAAAGTGGATTTAAGTAGTTATGTGAAATATTGTTGTATTACAATTGAATATCGAAAAGTACGGTTTATTTTGATTGTTTCCTATTCTCATTGGAATAGAGTATGGAAGAGCTGCTCGTTGTGCGCGTGAGCTCTGCGCGCCCGCACCCGAGATGAGGCCGTACTCACGTAGAAGAGCTGCTTGTTGTGCGTGCGGTGCTGCAGCGTGTGGAACAGCTTGTGCGCGCCGCGCGCCGCCGCGTGCGCGCCCACGAGCGACGACAGCGCGCCGCACACGCTCTCGCCCAGCGCCTGCCGCGCCAGCGTGCGCGTGTGCTCTGCGCCACACAAACGAACATGCACATGTTATGTTATTTAGCTACAATTGAAATCCATTACATTCCTCCTGTTTTGCTATTCGTTCACGTCGGCACCGTAAACACTAATTTCCTCACCCTTGTCTCTAATGTTTCTGTTGGAGGTTGTTTCGCTCAGCACCCCGCCCGGCCACCACGACTTCAGCACTATACTGGTGTAGTAGTGCAGCATTTGTTCCGAGAACAGCCACGAGATTGTCTCTTTGATTTGCCTAAAAAAAATATAATTAGTAATGGTTATTGTTTTTATTTCAAAATCGATGACATATTTTCTTAAGGGTCTTGTTTGACGTTCCGCCGCACGAAGTTTTACGTTTTTAGCGCTACTGTCGCAACTATCGAGGCTCGGGCACGGCACGCACACATATACGTATGCAGAGTGGGGTCGTCGCACTTTTTTTTCCTAAACTAAATTTTAACTTTATTGTCACTGATTTTGAAATGTTGTCAAATACATATCTATAGCGTTGAGGTGAGTAGTTTGGTATAAATAAACTTCTTGATGTCGTAATGTGGAATAATAAAAAAAAATTGACGAAAGACGAATGTGGAATGCTTTATTAAAAAACGGAACAAGTATATATACAAAAAGTGAAATAAAAATAGATCAATAGGAATACAAGAAAAACATTATATAAACATTATTGAAACAAACATTTTATGCTAAAATAATAAAAACAATATTATTATTACTGTAAAAATAAATGTTTTATTTTTTTAATTACTCAATATAAAAAAATATGTGAATAAATACATAAAATAATTAAACTTCTAAAGAAAAATATATAATTCCTGAATCGAAATATATATTTTACAACATTTATTCTACTATGAAATTCATTTTCTCTCTTTCTAACCAATTGGAATAAAGCGGAATAAAAAGGATAGCGGGAATTTTGCGATTCGACTTTCGGTTTCTTGGTTCTGCTACGGAAATTTATTACACAATAATCGACCTTACTGATGAAGTACCTAAAGACTATATTTGCCTGAGCACGTTAGCTAATAAAATAAAAGGATAGCTAAGTTCTCAGGCGATTTGATGAGGCTAGGCATTACCGAATTCAGATATCTAAAATCGGATTTTGAAATCGATTTGTAAGTCTGAAATCGGATAAATATCAATTTGCAAAACCAATGATGACGATGAGGCATGAAAACGTTTCGTATATCCTCACTAGATAGCGCTTTGACGTAACAAAAAACTAAAAGAAACATTTTATGCTAAAATAATAAGAACAATATTATTATTACTGTAATAATAAATGTTTTATTTCTTTAATTACTCAATATAAAAAAAAAAATGTGAATAAATACATAAAATAATTAAACTTCTAAAGAAAAATGTTATAAAAATGTATAATCCCTGAATCGCGGTATTAAAGTTTTTAACGCAGCTTATTATATATACAAGCGTGGCGGTCTTCCAATTGGAAGTGTGTTCTTTAGTGTGATGCCACTACTGTTCTTAGATCACAGTTACAAGGATTATGTACTTCGTTCTACTCATTTCCACTTGAGTACTATATTGCCCGCCGAGTTGAGAGTCAGTAATTTACTGACTAATGAGGGTTTGTTAGGTGGGCCATCACGCGTGTTTCGTTTTATGCATAAATGGGATTTGGTCATTTTTATTATTTAGTGTTCAAAACACTATTTATAAATACTTTGTTTAGTTTTACGTTATCAATGAAAATAAGAATAATTTGAATTTTTACGACAATAAATTTATTGCCTCAGTTGTTGTTTTACTGGCCAATATAACTAGGAAATGGACGAAATAAGTAATTATATATATAAATATTTCAAAAAATTATATTTATTTATAAAAAAATTGCAATGTATCATTATATATGAGAGTGTTATAATTATGTAACTATAATATTATATATTATTATTATAGTTAGAATTTCAACTCGAGTTATTTTTTGTTTTTTTATCAAACTACAAAATATACAAAATATTATCAGTAAAAATATCGTATCAAATGATAAAACACTAAAAATACCAAAAAAAAAACAGAATACATAAGCCGGTGCGCGCCCTAAAATTTATGATGAACAGTCGGTGACAACTAAAACGTTCAAATAAATACTAAATACGCTATTTACGCACACATTGATTTTGTGTAAGTACACGGTTCGATCGCGATCTATCAATGCGGCGCAAACTGACGTGCTCTCACTTCGGAGGCGCGTGGCCGACTGGTCTGCGAGGATTATCGGCGGCTCGCATAAGAAAACGCGTACAATTTCATTGTAATTTATTATAACAAAAAATAATAAAATGTTTATTAAAAAATGAAGACTCCAGACGTTTCTTTATAGTTTTAACTTTATTATTTGATAAAATTCATTTCTAAATTCTCGACGATTACGATAATTTCGTCTCAATAAGGAAGTGCGATTTTACATGTTTTAGTGATTTTTCTGATTTTTTTTACACTTATCCATAAACATTATCTTAAATTCGAATGCTCTACACGTAAGTTAAATTCATTGGCTAACTGTGTGATTTATTTCAAGGTTGTGGAGCATCGCTTTCTATATAATTCTATCGAAATCCCGACCTTCGAATTTCAACAAACGTCAAAGAAGACCCTTAAGTGTGTAATAACGTGTGACGTCATGGCACGGATATCTATAGATCATCATGGCCAATAGCTTTTTCGTCTGTTCTTGAAAAAATAAATACAATATTTGCTTTACGATCTAATATACAATGTATAAACTTTTTTACAGAAACTGTCAACAACTATTATTTTCTTATTCCTTTATATCTTTATATATAATATATTGTTATATATAATTATCTGTATGTGGGACACTGTTACAAAAAACATCCGTACCGGTTGATGGTCCGGCCGTACGTGATCTGCACGAAGGTGACGAGCGTCTTCCGCAGCCAGCGGAACACTCCCCGCATGTCGAACACCTCGCTGAGCAGCGCGTACAGCGGCTCCGCGATGCTGTCGCGCTCCTCGCCGATCGGGGCAGTCCCTGCAGAAGAACAGTATTTTAATCGGCATACATTATTATTAGAATATTAAGTGATAATATCTAGTGTTAACAGAAAAATATATACAAAGCAAAATAGGTAACCGTAACATTAAAACTGTATCATATAAGAAAATAATATAATAACTTATATCAAATCAAATATTATTGAATTTTATGAAAGTTTTAGTCATGATTTGACAATTAAACGAATGCTATGGAGACGAATATTATGTAAGTTCAATATCTTCACCCACCCCACCATTAACAAATAAAACTATACTCTTTGGTTAACGCTGGGATAATCTGTGTCCAGATACACTATGACAAACATATACAGTGGTGGTCGTATAATTAGAAACACTACCAATGGTCCTTGACATTATGTAAGATACTTCACCGCAATCGTTTTTATTTTGAAATTAAACAATAAATCCCATTACACAAGTGCGGTTTCAATATTACTTTACGGACAAACATTTAAATCAGTTTTAAGGTATGAACAATAATGGTCAACTAACTAGAAACAACAACAAAGAAGTCTAAAAAACAATATTTTCTAGGGGGATTGAATTTCATGCTTCAACAAATACTTCATATAGTTCGTTTTGACTAATGTTACGTTTGTTTGAGACTTTCTTTTTAACAATATACCAGAGGTTTTATATCTGGTTTAAATCCGGACTATTTGCTGGCTAGTCTGAAACGGATATACGCTGTTCGCTAAGGAAACATTTGACGCTATTGGCCGTGTGTTTAGGGTCATTGTCATGCTGAAAGATCCAGGTTACAGGCAAATGATAGTCTGAGTAGGGAATCATTGTCTGCTCTAAGATATTTTTGTATTGCCATTGATCCTTTGTACCGCCACCGTGCTTGACTATACTCCTTGTGTATTTATAATTAAAAGCATTGTTTACAGGGCGTCTAACATAGCGCTTTCCATCAGAATTTACCATATTTATTTTTGTTTCATCTGAAAATAACACTTTTTTCCATTCTCGTACGTCCAATTAACATATTTTTTAGCGAATAATAATCGCTTCTCTCGGTGTTGCTTGGTAAGAAGCGGTACCTTTCGAGAGAGTCTTCCAAACAATTTAGCTTCCACTAATCTTCGGCGTATCAGTCTTGACGAGATGTTTCTCGGGTCATCAGGCGAAAAAACTTTATTTTTAATCTGGTCGGAGCCTTTACTTGGGTCTTTTTTAGCAACACGAACGATTAGCGTATCTTCTCTGGGAGAGGATTTTCTTGGCCGAGCCTTTCTAAGAACATTTTCAACAGTTCCATGTGTTTTATAATGATCAATTGCATTAAAAAGTTTCTTAACAGAACAATTTAAATGCTCAGCTATTCTTCTGTACGCCCACTTATGATCTATATGTAAATTAACAATTATTTGCCTAGTTGACGCGTCTCAATTTTTATTTTTGCCCATTTTGAACAAAATAAAATTCAGATTAAATTTTGAATTGCCGCCAAAATAATAAAAAAGCCAAGAAAGAAATGTTATTTTCCAATTTCAAAAAAAGAACGAGCTATGGATTATTTTTTTAAATGTTTCTAATTAGGCGTCCAAGCGGCCAGTAACAGAAAATAAGCTCCTACATGTGTAAGACTCATTTTGTAATTAAAAGTAAGATATGTTTTATATTTTATGCATTTAATGAGTTTTTTTTATTTGAGTGGCTATATTATTGCATGATTATTAATTATTGAATGTGTATATTTTTTACGAACATTTTTACGTTGAAATTATACTTTCTTTATTCATAAGAAGTGTTTCTAATTAAATGACCACCACTGTATATGCTAAACACATATTTATTTTATAGATATGAACGAGTTCTAAGCTCGGTTCTCTACTATTCATTTGTCTTAGTACCGAAGGCAGACATGGTATCAATCACCACCGTACAAATCTTTTTTTTTTTCTCTACTAGATACATCAATTACTTTTAATAAAGATTTACTGAATACGTACCACGCATAGAATTATTCATATTCTTATTAGTCGCATCACCGCCATTCCCATCTAAATACAAGGATATTTCATCTTCATCAGCAGACATATGTGTAAAAGCTTCCTTCTCTTGTGACGATCTACCTGTTGCGTCACTACTTGTACTGGAACAAATAAACATTATAAGTAGAAACATAAATTGTCAACAAATCAAAATCATCATGTCAGCAAGATAATTATATAATATTATACATATATATTTTAATATCCGTATCAATACTTGCTATAGTCCGCGCTCTATGATGGAACAAAACTTTGTCAAAGTATATCGAAAATGACCGTTTTCAACGAATTAGCGTTAGCAAAAAAATCTGAAAATAATGAATTATCCAACTATCCGGTCCTTTAAGCTATTAATGTTTAAGACAAAAATACTTTGAAGATGATGACTTACTGACCAATTTCGGCCAAGACAGCAATCGAAGCTTAACTGCCAAGGATATATACATAGTGCACAAGTGTGTGCGGAAACAAAGGTGCACTCTATTCCCTCGCTCTCATAGTATGATGAGATGGCAGTCCGATATGAGCAGAATAAGTTCAGACGCATGACCAACGGTTCTTCGTGCTTACCGAGGCACGGGAGTGTACACACTTCCAACTTCCAGACTCCGAGCTGCTACTGAGAATTTTTCGACAGTAAAACCTTTTATCGGCCTGACCTGGGATCTATGACCTTGTACCTAGCCACTAGACCAACAAAGAGCAAGAATACTTTATGATAGAGAAAAAGTCATAATTATAAGTTTATTTTACCTTTTAAATAATGTAGAGAACGAAAATTTATTCTTCTTTGGTAGATCACCTTGTTTCAGGTACTCCGAACTAGGATTAAGGAATGTATATAAAGCTTCACTTTGGTTTAACCTATCGTCCTCTAAGACGAACTGAAAAAATTAAATAAATAATTTAATCACATTTCAACGGGAGAGTCGCCGGAAATTAAGTAATTTTAACATATTACTTACTTCTAAATATTTTTGAATAAGAGTCTTGGCTTTGTCTAGAGAGTTTTTATCATTCTTTCCAAATATAAATTTAAAAGAATTCGATGGCAGTTCTAGATTTTTTAATTCTGAACACATAGGTCTTAACTTTCTATGTAATTCCTGAAATTAAAAATAATTAAATATCAAATACTTAATCTTAGTCATAAATAAATTTATACTTGTTTTTTAAATCAGCCATAATTTATTTTTTACCTAAATCAGTAATTATTATCAAAAAAAATGTCTTAGTTGATAGTCCTCGATAAGATAAATCCTTATTAAGGACCAAAACGACAAAATTTAACTTTTTTAAATGCCAACTATACAGTGCATTCATCAAAGTAAAACTTTAAAAAAAAAACCTTTACAAAACTCAAAAAAAAAATGCAATATTTTACAGATTATTTTTATTAAATACTTACCAAATCTTATATTGTGTTCTAACTGGTTATATATTTAATATTAATCTACTGCAAGTTAATTTTATTCTATTGAAAAATAAACTCTTAATCCATAAGTCATAGACAATAAGTCACTTTATACTTTATTGTTCGTTCTGATGGAAAGCTTACATCACCTGGAATTCATTGAGTGTCCTGAGCAGAACCCAGCCGGTCGAGATCTGTTCTGGTTTCTCATCCGCGTTCGTAGGTTCCTGTTCCGCCATGTGGACGACTATTACGAACTGAGGTGGCTTCGATTCGTCTATAATCTACGCATATAATAAAAGTATAAACACTTTTAATCTGTAAAGTATATAATAGTATAAACGTGTTTGTTCATGGATGCTCGTGATATAGAGTATATTTATTTTATTAATAAATATATTTTATGAAGTTATGTATTTTAATAACTTGATGAACTTTATAAAAAACTATATCATTTATCAGTCATAATGACTTTGATTGCCGACCTCAGCACTATGGACCGTCGCCCGCCACCTGCCCAGGTGTTCCGCCCAGGTGTCCGTTCTCGCCAAGTGGGCCTCCAACCGCATCTGCTCACCCGCTAACCTCTCCACTTCGTTCGCCAACATCGCTAGCGCTGGTGATTCTGGCTTTAGCGACGCCCGTAAAGCCGCTAACGCCTGTATCGATAAAAATTGTATAATTAAACAGCAGTTTATTCTATGCTGTACTATAAATGAAAACATAATAACAATGTAAAGAAACAAGCATTTCTGGTACATGTGTCCGGAACCCTCTGCGGCACCATGGTCTAAGGCCTTTGACAGATCTTCAGACAATCCTGATCGGTATTTACGGGATTTTAATGTTGAAGGATGAAAAATCCACTGAATTTTATTTGCAAGTTGTCTTAATCCTACGGTTATTTTTAATATATATTGGAGTAAAAACTTTTTTGTCTTTAATTCACAATATTTATAAAAACATAATTCATATACCTGCGTCTTATTGTTGTGTCTCTCCTGCAGCTGGTCTAACTTCCGTCTCGCATACGTGGAATGTTCTGTAAGGTGAACGGCCCCCGCGCTTTCCGCTGACGAGACCGATTCGTTCGACAGCTGACGGTCTTCAATCGGGGACCTTTCTGAACACAGTTCTGTGATAAATTTTATTAATATTTATTAAAATGATTAAAAAATATATATCTATACTAATATATAAAACTGAAGAGTTTGGTTGTTTGATCCGGCTAAGCTCAAGAACTACTGGTTCGAATTTAATTTTTTTTTTGTGTTGTTTAGACCTTTTATCGGGGAAGGTTCTAGGCTGATTTTATTCATTATATTTTTATTAATTATACGCGGGTGAAGCCCCCGCGGTTTAGAAGTATAGCTAGTATATAAATACACTATAAATATTAGAAAATCTATAAAATGTCAATCTAATGGTCATAGTTTTATCTTATAGCATAAGCATCCACTAAGGATTTTAGAAATTCCAACTTTGAAAAGGACATAGGCTACTTAAAACCATTCACACGCGGCCGGAAAATAGTGTAATATAAACTGTAACTTAATATAATATTAAGTTAGTCACCTTGATTAACCTCTTCAGTTGCAAGTTCTGCGATGAGAGCTTTATACTGGTCGCTTAGTAAAAACGAATGATAATACTTCTCTTGAATCGTGTCTACCACCGTCTCCTGTACTTCATAAAATACTTCTGGTCCTTTATCACCCAATAGAAACGCTTCCATTCTTTTTCTAGTATCCTAAACAAAACACTCAATTTTTTTAATCTGTATAGACTTACGATAAAATATGTTTATAAAAAAACAAATTCATACTTTGTCTACTTTAATTTCTGCACTAGGTGACCGTATATAAGTGTAAAATATTTCAGCTCCGAGTTGATGCCAACTGCTTCTAGCGCTGTGACGTAATTCCTCCACCGCTGACCAGAAACCAACCAGTCCTTGCGAACACAGTGTCTCTAGGAACATTGAGAGATATCGTCGACCAGTAACGCTTTCCATTACTTGATCCAAAGGCAATGCCTGTAAGTTATTTTAATGTTATTACTAATAATTATATTTTTAATTAGGGTTAATTGTCCTAATAATTATCAGTATGCGATGATGAAAAACAATAAACAGGATAGAATTACGAAGCCTACTGCACGTCTTTTACATAAAACTTTGACTTTGATTTTTTTTTATCTTTCAAGATACATGAGGCAGTTCCGTTCACCTGATAGAAAAGTCCCTCTGATTTTTACTTGTGTTCCGTACCCTTTATGTTTAAACTAATTAAAGATCGGCAATCATGAAGCAATCAAGGATAATTCACATATCATACTAGCGTAGCTGCCGCCGTGTCAGATGTATCAAAAATACCCGTGTAAGCGAAAATTCGTAAAATGTTATCCAAAATCTCACTCGAACTCTAAGGCTCCCGGCTAAATTTCCCGGGAAAAAATGAAAACATTATACACATTATAATTATATTACATAAATTTGAATATCTAGTTTAACTCGTTGACGGTCAAGGCGCTAAATTCGCGTGTCTGGGGATCATTTTATAGTCCATTGATAAATTGGTTCAGTGCTTCATTTGTAATAGAAAGAAAACAATATATAAAAATAGCGAAAAACGAAATTAAAAAAACAAACAGAAAACAAAGTATATCAATGTATCACGACCGAACGCCGCAGTAAGGAAGAAGGACCCCCTGTAAAATTTTTATACATGGCCCCTCAACGACAAGCTACGCCCCTGCATACTAGTATGAGTTATGGAAAATTCCATAATATAATACGGCTGGCTATACATGTGTATCAACTTGTGTCAATAAACATTTTTTTAGTTTTTACTTTAAGTAAAATTGTCTTGCAAATAGTTTTAAATGTAGAAATTGCGAACAGATGTAGTAGAAAAATACCATAACGCAATTTTTATATAATATATTTTATATCTCAAGCAATTTGCACATTTTAGTCAGTTAACAATATCTGTTCACTGGACATCACGGTGAAATAGTGTTTAATATGCTAGAAATAGCAGCATTGGAGTAACTAGTTATATCGCATAGCTTCTAGTATAGTGCAAGCATAAGGATGCACGGACGGCACGAAGCGCCGCGTCAGCAATTGCGTCACCCGGCAATCAGACATTTTTGTTTTTCTAAGTTCCAAGTGAATATGTGGGCACATAATTATAATTCATTCTGATTGTAACATCGCGTTACATCAGACGACCTTTATATTAGTTAGTTTAATTTTAAATAAATAAAATTATAAGTAAATTTTGGTATTTTTTTGGGTCCTCCGGTTGTGTCCTTCTTCACCAATCAATCAATAAATTGTTGTTGTATGTTTGAGTAAGCTATATATTGTTTACCTGGTTATCTGACTCCACAGCTGGAAAAGCTCCATCCCAGCCTAGTTTCCGTAGTGCTTCCTCGCACTCGGCCTTAGCTATAGTCAATTGGTCGATGTATCTCTTCAGTTTCTTAGCATCAGTCACTTGTTGCCTGCTAACATTGTGTTGGTTTCCACTTTTTTCAATCACATCAACATCTACCCCCTTCGCTCTTTTTATGTTTTGTAATGTTGTCGCTTGCATTATTTGTGTAACGATGTCGTACCTGTAATATCAATATATGTAAATACATATTGGTTAAATCTTATATATATGAATGCTTGTTTTTGTCATATTCTAAGTGTTTGCATACAGTTCATCTAAGTGTGTTGAAACTTCGTAGGGTCATCTTTGACATGTGTGTGAAGGATACTGACATATTACTTCCAATGTACAATGTATATGATATACAGTACATTGGTAGTAATAGGTAGCCAGCAAGCTGTATTGTACAAATGTTTAAAAATTTATAAAATACATATTGTTGTTTAAAATGCATATTTCAATTATTGGTAGAGATTTGCTGGTTTAATAAGTAAAAATATGTTCATTATGTATAGGGCAACCAGAAGCTAGGAGTACGAAGTAAGTGTAGGTTTAATTTAAATAGCAACGTCTCAACTCACATAGTTGTAACATTTTCACTATCTCACACATACTGAAGTAAAATGCCTGGTGCGTGAATTTAGTTATAAGATCTTGTTGATAAAAATAATTAAATGTGCTAGCATGTTTTTACACAAACTAAATTACTGGCAACAAGCTAGTTCAAATTATAATAATTGTTACATAATGCCATACCATTTATGAAGAGTTGTTATGAATAATTACATGCTCCAATAATACTAGTTATGAATCTGTATTTACCTTAAACGTTTCAGCGTATCCACATTATTGCAGTTGTTAATAAGTCTGATATAGTCTTCAAATGTTTTGGCATATTCATGTGTTCTTATATGCATGGCGTCTACTTCTTTCTGGGCTTCGAGATATTGCATTATCTTTTGATTTATATAATCAGGGTCAGTAACAAGATCAATTGCAGGCTGAAGAACTACAATATAGGAATCTTATTAGAATTTTTTATAGACAAAACTTTTTGTCTAATGAAGCCACTCCTTTTTTTCAGATGGTTTGAATCATTCTATGTCACTGCTTCAATGAGGGTTTGTTTATTCTCATATGAAAGATTTTCATACCATAAATAAGTTTCTTCACAATGTTTTCCTTTACCTCCAAATATAAGTTATTTTTTTACATTTCACACAAACAAAAACTCAACACATCAAAATAAAGTTGTGCTTGCTTCTTTTATCATAAAATTTTCCAACATTTCAAGCAATTAGAGATCTCAATATAATCAGAAAGCAAGGAACTAATTTAATTAGTTTGGATATCAAAAGTAAATAAATTATGAATTAAAATTAAAAACAATAAAAATGATCTAACACATACTTTTACATGCTAATATCTCTCTAACAAGATATGAAACAGGAGACAGTGAATAGCTTCGTGGCATTAAAAACATAACAATCAAATCGCTGATTTGACGTAAGTAGTGCAGTTCAGTATCACTAGACATTAAGTGTGATGCCAATGCAAAAACAGGAGCTTGATTCAATTCCAACCTGTGAAAAAACATAATTATGTACAAAAAACATATTTTCCAATATTAGGCATATTTGTAATTAAATAGAAACTTTATTGATTCAATTATTTAATTAATTACTGAATTGACTACTTACGCACAACTTCTTGCTATCCTAATGCGTTCAAAATGCTGTGTTATTTTTGTGACAATATCATTTGCCAGTAGTTTTTCAGCATCTACTTTTAAAAGACGTTCATACAGAGTTTGAACAGCACTCCAAATATGTTCTTTGAACTTATCTATCACTGGCTCTGGTTTATAAGAGAGTTCTTTCAGCCAACGTGTCACAAAATCTCTGAGGAAATAGTCAATTAACAATTGTAATTGACTATCCACTGTTCGTCCAAAAATGACTGGCAAGTGAGGCTTTTTAGCTAAATAAATCCAGTTACTTTGTTCCTCCTACAAATAAATTTTTAAAATTATTAATTTTACTGTTCGGTGTTTCTGAGCCTCTCGCCTACAGTCATATAATATATATTACGTATATAAGCAGATAGTAAAACTTTGTTGTATATTTAAAACCGTTTTTTCTAGCCAATAATATATTATACCCACACGTATTGCAGTATCCAATATTCGAACTTCCTTTTCAATGTTATCCAGTAAAAACAAAGATGTTTGGTGTGGCGAAGAGAGCGCAAGATGACCCCAAAGAGTTAATACAAATACTCCCAATACACAACACGCACTAAGAAGCACTATATACGTCAGACTTAAAATAAAAGGGAAGTAATATATCAAAGATAAACAAATAGGAGCAAAAATATATATGAGACATTTTAACATGATTATTATTAAGCAGTGAAATATACGTAAACAAATAAGTTATGAAATATTTTAACTTCTCTCGTGTTACGTTATAATGAATTTCACATTTTAAATGTACACAAAAACTAATTTCACTTTAATACATTCTTTTGCGTTTTAAATTCCATATTGTTTAAAAATTTAAGTTTTATTTACTGTAACCTGTTTTTCGTATCAGTAACAGTATTGATATTTTGGTTTTTTCAAGTTTTGATTCATTGTCAATATGACAATAATTGTTGGTATAGATAAAATATATTGTTTACTTTGATTAATTCTAAATCGAAAAAAATCAGAGATTCAACGTGACGTGAAAATAATGAATTTAACTTAATTTAATAACTCTTAGAACAAATAAAATATTGCTTTGTATGTTTATAAATACTCCAAACAGGATTACAAATTTTTTTTTAATGATTCCCTGATTGCGATGGCTGTGCCACCTACCGGTTCAATCTAAGCCATTCAGGTATTCAAATATAGCCGTTGAAGAAGAATTCAATGACATACACACACACAAGAATTACTTATAATTATATAGATCACGGTCGTATACACAGGTCTAGCAACTGAGTCCAATTTCAGTGGTGAGAGATGAGGTGCGAGTGTGTAACAATTGCTTATTCGCAATACCATCCGCTTGAGGTACTACGTCGCTGCTATCGAAGCTGATATTTTTCTCTCCCAAGCTTTGTGTTATTTAATCATTGTTATATCGTTTTGTTGAGTTTTGCGGATGTTTGTTATTTAACTGTTTTGCTTGGATTTGAAAAGAGTTCGGGATAATTATTACGCGAATTGTCATGCCTCTGGCGGCCGTAAATTGAACTTAACAGCATCAGTATGTCAACGTACCCCATACTGAAGTTGCAACACCTGTGTATATGACCGTGATATAGATAAACCGTGACATTACTACGTCATAATTTCTTCATTTTCTTTCTGGAACGCTATCTCATAGTAATGACTAATTATATTTCGGTGGGTTGGCGAATGGCGTATGACGGTCATTAAATAACCTAAGCCTTTTTTTTCCTTTTTTTCACTCAGTGGATACCTTCAGAAAGGGAGGAACTGGGTTATGTGTGAATCTTACCCACTAAAACCACTGGATCTATTATACCATCCCAGCAGCGATTGTACAACTTTTTTTTTTTCGCTGGCAATGCGCTTTTACGCGCTTTATTCTTTATTTTTTTTTGTTTTATTGTTTTTGCTTTACTAACAAATTCTTGCTAGAACCACAGAGTATATAACCATTACATGATCACATTCTTATCAGATTTAACAGATATGTCAATTGTCAAATTTATTCAATAATTGTACAGTGTACACAATTTTTATTAAAATATATTTCTTGTACGTAGTACCTTTATTTATAACTGAATAAATAAATAGAGTGAAATGTGCTTACTAGCAGCAACACACTATATAATATGTGCAGTATATAATTTCCCAGTGCATTTTTAAACACGTATAAATTAACATTTAATAGAGATTATTTCTTTTTAATAAGTAATTTAACGCCTTCTTGAAATAAGTATATATTAATATAAAAATGGCCACATTAAAAACTAGATATTTAGTTATTGGTGGAGGAATAGCTGGAGTTACATGTGTTGAGACATTAGCAATTTTACATCCTGAAGAAACACTTGTAATAATTACTGCATCTTCACTAGTTAAAAATGTAAGCAATGTAAGTTTTTATGCTAAAACTGTGGTAAAGTTTGACGTTAAAGATACAGAAGCAAGTTCGTTGTTAAAGATACATCCAAATTTGAAAATAGTTTATGACTCTGTTAAATACCTAGATACAACAAATAAAATAGCTGTTACCGATGACAATGTTTCTATCCAATATGATGTGGTATGCATTTGTACTGGTGGAATACCAAGATTAATATCAGACTCCAATAAATGCAACAGGATACTTGGAATAAGGGACACAGACTCAGTAAAAGATTTTCAGGAAAAACTTAAAGATGGCCGTCGCATGGTGATTGTTGGTAATGGTGGTATTGCATCAGAAATTGTTCATGCTACTAGAGGTATTCAGAAGGTATGGGTGATCAGAGATGATTATATATCAGCCACATTTGTTGATCCTGGAGCGGCTGAATTCTTTCAAGATTCGTTCAGAAATAAATCTGAAGAAAACAAAGATACCACTATTTTAAGAAGGCATATTTTTTCTGAAGAGGATACAGTGGTATCTATTAATAAAAATTTGAAGTCTGCAGCTTTAGGTCCTGATTGGTATAGAAAACTTGAAAATATAAAAAATGGCAGTGGCGAACAAGAACTTGAAATAATTTATAAAGTTGAAGTTGAATCAGTAGAAGAAGTTAATGAACATGAATTTGCTTTAAATATAAAGTTGACTAATGGAAGAACTATACTATGTGATTTTGTTATATCTGCTACGGGTGTTGAACCTGCTGTAAATTTTTCTTATGACAAATCACTAAAGAGAGGTCCTGATGGTGGTTTGGCTGTAGATGAATTTCAAGAAACTTCAATAAAAGATGTTTTTGCTGCAGGCGATGTAGCAAGCGCTACTTGGCAACATGCTCCACACTGGTTTCAGTTAAGATTATGGACCCAAGCTCGGCAAATGGCTGGAATGGCAGCTAAAGCAATGCACGCTAGAATAACAAATGAAACAGTCTTACAAGACTTTTGCTTTGAACTATTCACACACTGTACAACTCTTTTTGGGTACAGAGTTGTATTATTAGGTAAATACAATGGTCAAGGATTAGGTAATGACTATGAAATATTATTGAGGACAACTCCTCGTCATGAATACATCAAATTTGTGTTGCAAAATGGAAGGTTGCAAGGTGCAATATTAATTGGTGAAACTGATCTAGAAGAAATGTGTGAAAATTTAATACTTGATCAAATAGATCTTACACCTTTTGGTGATGACATATTGAATCCAGATATAGACATAGATGATTATTTTGATTAAATCAAATTTCTACTTAGTGTATCAAAGAGTGATTAAAATAATAAATTATTGATAATAATAATATAATTAATTTATATCATAATTTTCAAATTATAATATAATTTTATATGTTAGAAATAAATATGTTATTTGGTCTTAGAGACTTTCTTGTCAGATTAAAATATGTAGATCAGTTATTAGTTATTTAAAATGTATATATATTACAGATTGTCAATTTAAGTACCTACTATTATTAGTATAATTAATATAATTATTAGTATAATTAATAAATAAAATAATAGTTAATGATATTAATTAACTATCGATTGTACGAAACCATCGATACTATCGATAGGTATTTGGTTAAAATCACGGTCGTATACACAATCAAAATCAATCAAATAAATGTCAATGGATTTATTAAAAAAAAAAAATCCGATATAAAAATATTTAAAATACTACTCAGAACTGTACGATAACGAATTTTACTTTAGCGCACAATAAAACAATAAGTCAAACGTGATATAATTTTGGACAAATAGTATAATTTTATCTTCCATGTACAATACTTTTTTGTGTATCTGTACCCAGCACGAACCTATCGTCACGCCTCTGGCGGCCGTAAATTGAACTTAACAACATAAATATGTTAACATACCCCGCTACTGAAGTTTCAAGACCTGTGTATACGACCGTGGTTAAAATCAATGGATTTTGCAATACTATCGATACTATAAATACTATCGATAGTTTCGATAGTATTGCTGTTATCAATAGTATTGTTCACGGTGAGCTATTGATACTATCGATAGTATCGACAGTATTGACACAAGACAATACTTTCGACAGTACTATCGATATCCTGATTAGTTTTCGAGGTCAACTATCGATAGTCAAACTATTGATTGATCTGCAACACTGGATTGAATACTGTTTGAGTTTTCAAGATATTGACAGTGCTACCCACATGTTTAAAAACAGTTTACATTCCGTCATAAGCCATCATATCAACTTTATGCTAATATTCATTCATTGTTATTTAAAACTATTTGTTCGATAAATCACAAAAGTGGAAAAAAAAGTAATAATAAATTGATAATTTCTTTTTTAATATATGAATTGAAGAATTAATATATTAATTTCTTCTAATTATGCTTTTACTACATAGGTTACATACTCCTGGCTTCGTAAGGTTAGAATAAGGGTCTAAATAAAATGTTTATATCCTAATATATTATATAACTCTATTGGCCTACTGGCTCACCCCAATGAAGCTTTGGAGCTGGAGAGTTTTATTTTTTTCCGACACCAAAAATCATTGGCATATTGCAACCAATTTATACCAAACCTTTAATGAATTATGCATATAAATCTTCCTCATAATATCGCCTGTTGGTGAAAGCTGTGTGAAAATTCGTTTCAAAGTTTTTGGGTTTACTGTGTACATAGGACGACGCAGCGGGGGCGGAGGACTTTGTATAGTATGTAGTGGGCGTAATCAACCACTTTGGTAAACTGATAAATAATCAGGATTACTTTAAATCTGTGATGACAATTAATAAAATTACATATAATCGTTAATTTTTAATAGTAATCAAGTTCACAAAATGATTATATATGTATTGACTTTTACATAAAATGTGAATTTAGCCTTTTTCCTCATTTTAATGTTTTCGATTATACATTGCATCTAATGCAAATTTTATAAAAAGTAACATAATCTTTAATCTCAAGTTAATTTAAAAAAATGGATTAAAGTTAGCTCAACCGACTGTTTCGAATGCTAGACGCGCAGTAAGTATGCCTAGCCAATCGCAACGGAGGCACGGCCAGCAATCATTGAAAAAAGTAATTTAGATTACAAATACAGCTTAATATTCATGAGTTACCGAAAATGATTCTGAGGACTACATGTAAAAACCACAATACTTAATGATTTCTTTACTTAAAATTTGTACAAATCTATTTTAAACTAACCATAAAATATAAATCAAATATGTATTTTTATTATTATAATAAATTAACTTTTACCATATTTTTTTTGAAAAGTTGCAAATGGCAACATTTTCTTTTGTCATTGTCATTATTTATTATAGTCAATTATAGTTACAAACCCGTCACCCGTACATATAGTACATTATACTACTGTCGTTATAATTTTTTAATCATCCCGTGCCTGCATTTGTTGAACTTTTTGTAAAACGAGAAGATATCCATAGTTTCATAACTAATCGCTTAAAGTTGAAATTGAAATAGTGACGTGGATTAATATTGTTAATTCTTTAATTAGTTTGAAGTTTGTAGGTGTCTAATGTAATTTGTCATTGTTTTCTCCATTGTGTTTTCATTGTAAATCCATTATTGACGCAAGTTATCGAAAATGCCTATCCTATTTAGTGTTGTTGCGCGTGGTACTATTGTTTTAGCGAAATATGCGACATGTGCTGGTAATTTTACCGAAGTAACAGAACAAATTTTGTCTAAAATACCACCACATGATGACAAACTTACCTACTCCCATGGAAATTATCTATTTCATTACATCGCGGAAAATAAATTGGTTTATTTTTGCATTACTGACGACGTAAGTTTAATTGTATTAATCCAATTGAGATCCTAATATATGAGAGATAATGCTTAATTTTTATTTACATTTGTTAATATTTCGTTCTAGAAATTTCAACGTTCGAGAGCATTCCTCTTTTTAAATGAAATTAAAAGGAGGTTCACATCGTTATTTGGTGATACTGCCCAAACTGCCATACCATATGCCATGAACAGTGAATTTGCTAGAGTCCTTGCTACTGAAATGAAACACTATAGTGAGTCAAAGGATCTGGAAACAATTTCCAGGGTCCATGGAGAATTGGATGAACTTAAAAATATCATGGTGAAAAACATTGGTAAGTAGCTCTCTATCGGCTATATCAGATTCACATATTGATAAAAATGACACATTAATTTATATTCAGTTTTTGTTAGGCAAATGGTGCTTTTTTCTCATCTAATAGTGGTTTTTTCATATTGAAAGAAATCTTTCAATACATATATATATATATATATATTATAAGTTTTATTTATATTTTATTTTTTTTATTTTTATTTATATTTATATATATTTATAAATAAAACTTGAACTCATTAAAATATATTCCCTCTGTAATTCAAGTGTCTGACCTATTGAGGAAGAAAACAGTATTTACATTTAATATTTCATTACCTCTAGATAAGAAAAATATAGTAAACAAGTCATTATCACTGTCACATTCCCTCTCAGTACAAAGAATGCTTTGTATAAATATTTGAAACAATCATTTGAACTATATCATTAAAATGCTTTTGTTTTTTTTTTTGTAATCAATGTGCAATTCTTGTATATTTTTTATTGAAAGGATATCATTATCTTTCCTAATAAATTTGGTCAGTGGCAGCCTGTGAATGTTCCACTGCTGGGCTAAAGCCTCCTCTTTTTGAGGAGAAGGTTTTAGAGCTTATTCCATCCTGCTTCAATGCGTGTTGGTGGATTACACATGTGACAGAATTTCAGTAAAATTTGACACATGCAGGTTCCTCACGATGTTTTCGTTGACCGTTAAGCAGGAGATAAATTATAAATCACAAATTAAGCACATGAAATTCAGTGGTGCTTGCCCGGGTTTGAACTCATGATCAACGGTTAAGATTCACGTGTTCTCACCACAAATCTGGTATTTTACATCTTATTTTCTCAGGGATGTTATTGTGGTTGTTAACAAATAGTTGTTTGTGAGGGCTTTGGATGATATGTACATTAATAAACTTCTATATGTATGTATATATTAATTAGCAAAAAATAATATTACGATCCCCTTTTCGTAGGTCCCGATATACAAAATATTCCATGTAAGAAACACATTAAATAAAAATCACTGTTACCGATAAAATAGGCAATTATGTGTTATCAAATACACAATTATGTTGTGAAAAGTTAAGCCTGCATGTATTTTAAACCTTGAATTCAAGGTCTTTTTATATAATGAACATGAAATGGATTAAACCAATTAGTTTTTTTTAATAAAATCCTAATTAAACACCGCTAATTATTCTTTAGTTGTTTTATATTATATATTGTTTCGTATTATATATGTGTATAAAATCAATTTACAGCAAAAGTGTATGCTTTTATGAATTGGGATTTTAATTGTTACAAATATATATGGTGGTGGTCGTATAATTAGAAACACTACCAACAGTCCTTGACATTATGTAAGATACTTCACTGCAATCGTTTTTTTTTTTTTTTTTATTGTATAAGTTGGCGGGCGGGCATATGTGCTACCTGATGGTAAGTGGTCACCAACGCCCATAGACAATGTCATTGTAAGAAATGTTAATCATCGTTTACATCGCCAATGCGCCACCAACCTTGGGAACTAAGATGTTATGTCCCTTGTGCCTGTAATTACACTGGCTCACTCACCCTTCAAACCGGAACACAACAATAGCAAGTACTGCTGTTTTGCGGTAGAATATCTGATGAGTGGGTGGTACCTACCCAGACGAGCTTGCACAAAGCTCTACCACCAAGTAAAATATAGTATTTTATTTTGAAATTTAACAATAAATAGGACAACAATATGTTCAACGATTTATCATTTATTAGAAAAACAATATAAATCCCATTATACAAGTGCAGTTTCAATATTACATTACGGACAAACATTTAAATCCGTTTTAAGGTATGAACAATAATGGTCAACTAATTAGAAACAACAACAAAAACTATAAAAACCAATATTTTTTAAGTATTAGTAATTAGTAGTAAATATAATTTGAATTAACATATTCGTGATCAGCGAGTCCAAATACGTAAGAGTACGAAATTTCAAGAAAAAAAGTGGTTTAACACTTTCGGAACTTTATCCATATATTTTTTTTATATACACAATAGATAATACAGTGAAATCTTAAGCTGCTCTTCTAATCCATTTCCATTATAACCCTTTTATAACCCTTTTATGAAAAGTTTTTATAAATACAAAGGTTCTATTATAATTATTACACTCTGTCACATAAGATCCCTAGCTAAGCCAATCTTGTAACATAGTTAATTAGCAATTAACCATGTGCAAGTCAAATTTCAATTTTGTAATTTTTAATTTGTTCTACATTTTGCACTTGCAATTGCATTGAATTTTTCCATACATGTTTGGTACTGACAATACAACTTAGTTTACAATATGTTATTTGTAAACTAAGTAAATTCTTTAGTATATGGATGGACTTTATGTCTATGTCCTCACTAGACTTTATAGTGAAAGTAAACAGCCTAAAAGTAATTATAACTGATGTAGTAAAATTATGTACCCATTTCACAATACCATCTTCATTTTTTTATAATAATTATATAATCTACATTTTTATATTAGTTAATGTAAATATTTCCTGTATATCTTCTCAAATTTACTTATTTATAATCTCTAACTAACATACAATATGATTTAATACTTAATATATTTAATGTGTGTATGTGTGTTATTATAGATAATATGGCAATGCGTGGAGAAAAATTGGAGCTACTTGTAAATAAGGCAGACAATCTGGCAACAAGTGTGAGTACCCATCATTTTTTTTGTTACATTAATATCATGGATGATGATGTCTTTTTGACTGATTAACAGCCTTTATTATTATGGGATACTACCTAACTGCAGAGTAAATATTGTATAAGACTAGGGACAGCTTCGTACGAATATCACTAAATTATGCCCTATTCGTTGGAACAATTTTAGATTTCAAACTTAATCTCAAAACGCAATAGTAGCCCTGAAGTGGCATGATTATTTCCGATTTATTCTATAAATATCATAATACCTATTTTGTTATTGAGCGCATCGCGTGTTATCAACTACATTTTAAATGAAACTCGAAATGGTAATAATTAATATAATAGACTGCCTGTTCTAGAAGTAGTCAAATATATTAATCTATATTTAACATCTGTGACACTTAAAAACAGGCAAATCAGGTTATTTAAAATATATCTTATGATATTAAATAAGCAATTCTTGTATATAATTATGTATGTATATATTTTTTATATATTATGTATCTAACGATGACGAAACGGCTCTAACGATTTCGCTCAAATTTTGTATTTAGATAAAGTTTGGCATTTAAAGTTCATCAATTTATTTTTTTGTAACTAATTCATTATTATTAAAGTCGCGCATAACCCCCGGGTACCTTAAATTTTAATAGCTTCATATTTTTTCAGTCAGTTTCGTACCGGACTTCAGCAAGGACTCTGCAACGTTCGCTGTTTTGGAAAAATATAAAAATGTATGTCATTCTGACTCTAATAGCTGCATTAGCAATTTATCTGATCGGGGCGATGGCATGTGGCGGCCTCGCTTGGAGATCCTGTGTTGGCTAAACTGATACTGTTCCTATATCATATTTCATAGTATACAACATCATATTACTATATCAGATAATTAATTCAGTTAATTAGTTAATAGATGTATCCAAATATTTATCTTATAATTGAGACAAAATATTAAAAATAAATACATAGTTTAAAAATGTGTTGTAGATTTAGCGGTCGTTAGTATTATTTTATTAATAACAAGAAAATAAACAAAAAAACACATCTGTATTTATGAGACAAGTATTTCGTCTCGCTTTCACTAGTTCATTTTCACCCAGTTAGAATAATCGTTATTGTAATAATAAATGTAATCACTCTACTATCTATGTACAAATATCTTCTTATTAGAATTCTCAGCCCGAGTCACATTCCAATCGCAAACTCACATATCTAATAATTATCTTTATTTTTTTTATCAAATCTGGTTTTTTTAATTGGCAACACTGATAAATAATATAATATAGTTATAATATAGTCACATTCGTTCTGATTCTCTCTTGTTGAAAACCAAATCTAAACTCATTTAAAAAATATCCCATATATGGAATTATAAAAAGATATTGGTTTTTTTTTTGTCAAAACTGTTCACGGATGTAATTAGCAATATTAAGTGTAATGTGTTGTTGGTATTTGTTGGCAGATAAAATATAAATGTCATAATAATATGGATCCAAACACAACATGTTCTAAAAGACATTAATGTAAAATTTGGAAAAATCTCAATTTAACATCACTATTCGAACAATATGATTTAATATCTTTTATCGATATTTTAATAAAATAAATTCAAATTTTTCACAAGTGCAGTGTTTACTTACATTATACCCAAAATGAATTGTGAACAATAGCGGCCTTATTTATTACTGTTGCTTACCGGCTGTTTAGTTAAACAACAACTTCGTTCTCTCTCTATTATTGATTTGACAGTCGAAAGAAGACACAGCATTGTTTACCTTCACCCACAAACGACGTTTCTAAGGAATGTAAAAATATCGGGTTTATAAAGTAATTTTGTCTTTTATTCGAATTTTAAAAGTGATGACGAAATTAAAAGTTTAACACGTATGTAAAAATATCTCACTATAAATCTTGTATCATATAAAATGTATTGTATCAATTACATTAATTAATTTAATAATCAAGTATATTGTCCTGTTGGTAACTAATAACTCGTGTAACCGAAAAGTAATCAAAATAAATTAATGCAAAATAATTGTTCACTGTTAATTTTAAATACGTACTAAAATATCATAAAAATGGTTATGTCTTAGGGACTTTTAAGGAATAGTTTTAGGATGTATTTTATTTCGTCAAATTATAATGTTTATTTAATATTATCTGTGCTTTATTATTCGACATCATATGTTTGTAATATCATTATGGAAATAAATTCAAGTATAACTACTCCTGTGATTTATTCTGGCACCAAGCAATATAGGTACATCTTAACATTATGATGCCAAAGTCCAGAGTATTTTTTTTTTAATAGTATTATTCAGAAATAGAAGGTGTGCTGTTCAATCTTTATTTTCTTTACAATAAATTAATATTCTTAAATTGTGTTCCATAATAATAACGACAATTATTAAAAAAATGTATGTATTGTGTGGTAATCTTTTTTATTTTATCATTGTATTGTTTTATGCATTATAAAGACTTTTAAAGTATTGTGATATCTTTATATTGTAAGTATAATACGAATTTGTTTAATAACCATGTGGAACCATGTTATAAATTTGTAGATTATTATAAACTTGTTTCATTTCTCGTTCACGAACAATCTAAATAACCGCCTCCTGAATTAGTCGAATAAAAAAGTTGATAATAAAAGTTAGGAGCTTATATTCATTGGAGTGAAGGAAGTAATACCGATTCACAAGTTCCTCGCTACCCTCATAAATGTGAGGTCGTTCCAAATTCGGGAGCGGCAGATTGATCCCGCGCCATCGAGGGTGGATCCCCCTCCATACCTCGCCGCGTAGTCCCGCTTCGCGGCAATCGCGCGCTATCCTTTGCCGCGGGAGGGCGCCTTAGTCGCGCTGCGCTCTACCACGTGCTAGTATTACAGGTCTACGATATTGGTGTGTGAGTGAGTTCCGTGTTTTTATTTCGACGTACGGAGCGATGCGTGTTCAGAATAGGAATCCGCCGCCGTGTATGTAAACGCGGGTATTATTGTTCGTTTGGGATCGTATTCGTATATTGTTTACGAATGTTCGATTAATTAAATTTTTAAATTTAACATGTCTGTATAATTAGGAATTAGTTATAAATGATTTATCTTCGTAGAATTTTATAAAAAGGTAAAATATGTTGTTTTAATGGCCAGTTACTACAAACAGCTTCGCCCGACAGTTCGAATTAACATATTGAATTATTAATAAAATAAACGAATCCTCAGGACGGATTCACCATAACAATGAGTGAGATAGATTATATGCTATAAATATTTATTAGTGGTAGCATTTAATAGAGCCGCTGTGATTTATGGCACTGCATATTATTTTGGCGGTGGCAAATGGGTTTAGAGTGCTCATTTATGTCAAAAATCTCCTAAACTTTAATAAACATTACTTTTTTCAATTTGTTATCAATGTAAACTTCAGTATTTATTTAATTAAAGTAAAATTATAATGTAGGCATGTGCGTGTTCCATGACTTGATGGCTATTAGAGCGACAGGAAGCGGTGTCGATTTTAGGGAATGTTACACTAGGAATGGTTCTCGGGTCATTGTTCTTTTTTACTTAGAAATGTTCTTTTCGTATCACGAAAATACATTGCTATTGTCTTCCATTAATTGTTGAGGCAGATGTTTAGTTTATTTACGTTTTGAACTTGTTTGGGATAGTAAGACCTACTTTTTTTAAAACCTATTACAGTTAAATCTTAGGATATTTCAAGAGTATAAATAAAACGAACATAATCCGAAACGATTTTAGACAAAGCTTTGAAGATGGGTTAGTCGGTACTGCTTAACAAAGACCGGTCACGCCGAAAATGGGCTACAAAGAAGTGAGAAAATGGGACTTTATAATTAAAGAATAGTGTATCGAATGGAGGTAAAATAAAGAGTGGCAGAAAGATGGATGACAGCTCACCAGATTTGTCGCTGAAGCTGCGACGAGGCTCCAGCGATTCGAGGGAGTCATTTTATATGGACTTCGCTCAAGGCATCGACTCCGATATAGAGGAAGTGACGACGATTGAACGGATAATACCTGAGCATCCGGGCGGGAGGACGGAGGGAGATGCGGACACGCTCGCGACGCCTTCCGGACTAGATGACAAGGATCTATCACAATGGTAAGAACTTATAAATTAATATTGAACTCAACAAGATAGACAAATATAATCAATGGAGTTTAAATAGGATATTAAATGATGACAACAACATTGCGATCTTCTGCATAATATTTACAAAATATTTAAAATAAAAACTGGAGTATATACTTGACCGACGTATCTATATTTACAAAGGAAAACTATAATAAAAACACGAAAATTATGGGCTTATGGCGTTCACTGATGGTTTTTAAAAATAAATATATTGGAGAATTCGTATAGTAACATTATCAACGCGGATGTAGGTACAGATGTATTTTATAATCAGCGGGTGATAGGTGTGCATGAAGGCTTACTTTTATTGTCAATTAAAACTCTTACAATAGTGACTTCCTCTGTATACTCTGTTCCTTCTTGTATTCAGTGCTTCTAATAAATTAATCAAAATGCTAAATAGTTAAGGAATACTATTATTAATTGAATATAAACGAATGTATTAATCAGTCACAGTAACGGCAAAATGTTTCATCGGACGTAGCCAATCGGCTACTATACGATACGAAAATATTTCGCTGTACCTACGTATTTTAATTTTAATTTCTATAAAACTGTTAGGTGACCTTATAGAGTTTAAACGGGTAAAATATAGTGGTTACTGGTTATATTATCTTTGCAAACGACGTCAGTTCAATCGGTAACTTATTATGATTGATGTCATATTGATAATGTATTGATTCATGAATTATCCTTTACCGGCAGCTTCAATTTGGAGGCAAGGTGTGGTATATAACCAGTTAGTGTATGTTTACAGACTATGAAGGTAATGCTAAAAATCTAGTGTTAAAACCAACTAACAATTTTTAATGAGAGTGAAATCGCGTCGCTTTTGTGATTGATATATGTAAGTATGCTTAGCAACTTCATCTATTTACTGGTGGTATAGCTTGGTGTGCAAGCTCGTCTGGGTAGGTACCACCCACTCATCAGATATTCTACCGCAAAACAGCAGTATAATATATACTAATTACCATATATTAATTAATTAATTTAAATTCTGTGCCAAAGGCATGGCACAGAAGTGTGGTGGTGCTTTTCTTTAAAAAGGGCGATAAACTCTTTTGAAGAATTACAGGCCCATCTCATTGCTGAGCCATGTCTACAAGTTGTTTTCGAGGGTCATTACGAATCGTCTCGAGCGAAGGCTTGACGACTTCCAGCCACCCGAACAAGCCGGTTTCCGAAAAGGCTTTAGCACTATAGACCACATACATACGCTGCGGCAAGTTATACAGAAGACCGAGGAGTATAACCAGCCACTTTGCTTAGCGTTTGTGGACTATGAAAAAGCCTTTGATTCGATCGAAACCTGGGCCGTGTTGAAGTCTCTCCAAAGGTGCCAAATCGATTACCGGTATATCAAGGTGTTACAGTGCTTGTACGAGAACGCCACCATGTCGGTCCGACTCCAGGATCAGAACTCGAAACCTATCCAACTCCAGAGAGGCGTAAGACAGGGAGACGTGATATCTCCGAAACTGTTTACCGCTGCATTGGAAGATGTTTTTAAGCTTCTGGACTGGAACGGAGTTGGCATCAATATCAACGGCGAGTACATCACTCATCTTCGATTTGCCAATGACATCGTAATCATGGCTGAGACCTTGGAAGACCTCGGCACTATGCTCGATGACCTCAGCAGGGTCTCTCAACAAGTGGGTCTAAAAATGAACATGGACAAGACGAAAATCATGTCGAACGTCCATGTTGCACCCACTCCAGTAAAGTTTGGAAATTCTGCACTCGAAGTTGTAGACAACTATGTTTACCTAGGTCAGACGATCCAACTAGGTAGGTCCAACTTCGAGAAAGAGGTCAATCGTCGAATCCAACTCGGCTGGGCAGCGTTCGGGAAGCTACGCGATATCTTCTCATCCAAAATACCGCAGTGTCTGAAGTCGAAAGTCTTCGATCAGTGTGTGTTGCCAGTGATGACTTACGGATCAGAGACGTGGTCGCTCACTATGGGCCTGATAAGAAGGCTCAAGGTCTCTCAAAGAGCAATGGAGAGGGCTATGCTCGGAGTTTCCCTGCGAGATCGAATCAGGAATGATGAAATCCGCAGGCGAACCAAAGTAACCGACATAGCCCGAAGAATTGCTAAATTGAAGTGGCAGTGGGCGGGGCACATCGCTCGCAGAACTGACGGCCGCTGGGGCAGAAAGGTTCTCGAGTGGCGACCACGAACCGGAAGACGCAGCGTGGGCAGGCCCCCTACAAGGTGGACTGACGACGTCATAAAAGTCGCGGGAAGCCGCTGGATGTGGTCAGCGCAAGACCGGCTAAAATGGAAATCCTTGGGGGAGGCCTTTGTCCAGCAGTGGACGTCTTTTGGCTGATATGATGATGATGATGAATTAATTTAATGTATTACCAAGGTATTGTTGTGTTCCGGCTTGAAGGGTGAGTGAGCCGGTGTAATGACAGGCATAAGGGACATAAAATCTTAGTTCCCAAGGTTGGTGGCGCAATGGCGATGTAACCGATGGTTAACATCTCTCTTACAATGCCAATGTTTGTGGGCGTTGGTGACCACTTACCATCAAAGGGCCATAAGATATTTTTTTTTTTCGTTTTTTTTTTTAATATTTTGGATTAGTGGACAAACATGTGGGCTACCTGATGGTAAGTGGTCACCAACGCCCATAGACAGTGGTTTGTATATTTCTTAAAAAAAAACAACATTACCACTGCGCCACCAACGTTGGGAACTAAGATGTTATGTCCCTTGTGCCTATAATTACACTGGCTCACTCACCCTTCAAACCGGAACACAACAACACAAACTACTGCTGTTTTGCGGTAGAATATCTGATGAGTAGGTGGTACCTACCCAGACGAGCTTGCACAAAGCTCTACCACCGAGTAAAAGTGGTCCGCCTACTTATGCTATAAAAAAATAATCTTTAATGTTTATCTATTTTTGTAACCGTCTTCTTCAGTAGGTATGTCTAAAATATTTACATTTATTAAAATCTTTTCACATTCACACACTCTTTTCTTATTATTCACCAATAATAAGAAAAGCTCGAGCTTTATTTGTGCAAGCTTTATTTGTGCTTAAAGCACAAATCCTGAAGGGGCTAACGTCAATTAAAATGGTCGTGTAGTAGTGGCCGTCAATCCATCAATCTGTTGTTATTAAACCAACATTTCGTTCAAAGCTATAGTTGAAAAGATTGATGGTCACCATCCATATTAAATTTTTTTTATTAAAAAATCTTTATTAAGTTTTCAACTGTTTCACCTATGATAATAAATAGTATAATTATAATAATAAGTAGTATAAGCCTAAAATAGCCAATTTCGCCTTTAACCTTTGTCTAATAAACAGATATTATGTATATCTGTTATACAACGTATAAATTTATAATTATTATATTTATGTACATGTATAATTTTACTATCTATTTTATTCTAGAAGCTATATATTATCACGACTGGTATGTCTCCATAGACGTTCATAGAATTAATTAATATTATTTGAGATAATTCCTAAATACCAAGAAACTTTATACTCCTCACCGTAGTAAGATCACAAATTGACCCTGCTATTACTTCAGTTCCATATTAATATGTCGAATAGGAATAATTTTCGGCTTAAATTTTAACGTAAGATTAATGTTATACGAACTTGGGTTAGTTCGGTCCCTTGTCGCCAAGCGGTTAATTCCAATTTGACGTATAAGGTACCTCTAGCACGTGGAGCGTAAAACCTTGTTTCATATAAATAGAGCGGCGACTCAGGACATATGTATGCCAGCGGCACCCGTTTGACGGGTCGTGTTGATCTGGGCTTTCTCTCGGGTCAGATAAACCACCAACGGTCACTATACGGGTCGCTTAAGTTTGTAGTATACTTTGAAAGACATCGATTTAAATACAAAGATATAGTTATACCTTCGAAGAGATTATGATGAAAAGGGAAAATAATTTTGTTTACAACTATGTATTAGGTTGATAATTAAATTGATTAGACTTTATTACTAGTAAAATATTGGTATTGAGTGATTTTAAGAAAGTATGTAGGTCATAAATAACAATATATATTTAAAAATGTGTTAATAAAGAAGGTATATTATTCTGTAGATTATAAATATATTAAGCATCCAGAAATGAAACTGACTTTATAAAATCCTTGTATAGTTCTATACATAAAAATAGAACATCAAATCATACAAGTTGATGTTACTTAAGTTACTTACTCAATTACTATTAAAAATTAAAAAAAACACAATTGAACACATTCAACAAATCACGCCAATAATTAATCAATTACTCTACCTTCTGTCCACCAACAAAATGGCGGTTTGAAATCAGCGTTGTTAGTAAAATAGAACTTCGAGTTAGGTAGATAAGGAAGGATATAAAAATAAATTGTGTATCAATATTACATGTGTGTGATTGATGATGATGACATTGGGTATTACATTTCTTAACAGTTCTTTTTTGTAAAAATTAGTTTTCACACTATAGTAGTTTTTACTGTGATAGAAATCGAAAAGCAAATGGCCTATCTAAGGGTATATGGCCATCGTCCATATACACTGTAAATAATTTTAAATAGTTCTTACACCATCAATGTTCTAGTAACCTCAGGACCTTTTGTGTCAGTAATTACTGGTCATTCACCATTCAAACTGGAACACAGCAATAAAAATTCTGCAGCTGTATGGCGGTAAAACGAATGCTGAATGCATGAATGGGTGGTCCCCATCTCCATCTAGATGTGCCTGTTTAAAGCTTAGTGCCTGTTTAAAGCTTAGCTGTTTAAGTTTAGTGGACTAAACTAATTATGATATTATAAATCTAACTTCCTTTCGTTCTGTATTTATGAGATTATCTCATACAGGACTATATGAAGCTTAACCCAGATTTTTACCATTTATATTTTTTCTCAAACAAGAGTATTACGTTGGACTACTTATTTAAAATTTATACTTGGGATATAATTAGATGTTCACATAACGAAAGTTGAAATTTCGAAATTTATGAGTATGTGGATTTCGTAAGTATAGTAAACCTTTCAAGCTTATAACGATTAGATTCACTTTGAATGCGTTATTTATATTATATTAATAATAGAACTAGCTAAATAATGTCTATTTTATAATAATAGCTGAATATTGTAATTTGATGTTGCTATCAAGAAACCTTTAGCAAAATGTCATAAACAATTGTTAGTGGTTACAATCAATCAGTTGACTCTCCGTAAACTAAGACTACGAACAAAACAAGCATGAATCTATACTTATGAAAAGTTTGTCCTTATTGGCTATCAACCGCAGCCAACTCTTAGAGTCGAGAAAATTTAAATTTGGAAAACTGATTACATTAAGCAAGCGTCCGATTAGAAAGGTTTTTTTGGAAGTTTCAACTTTAAGGAGAAATAACTTTGCATGAGACAGGCTTTGTTATTTGCAGTTGGACACATAAAAAGTTTTATTCTTATTAAAGCCGTACGAAGTCGGGATGGGCAGCTACTGTTATATATTTATTTATATAAATATATAAGATAACTTTGTGACTAATGTTACATAACTAGCTCATTCAGAAACTTATGGATGATAAGCTCCACAGCCGCCGCTCCGCAGCCGAATCACAGCTGAAACAAATGATTCATTCGACCGGAAAGGGACCAAATATTTCTCGTGTATAAAAACCTCATGAGTGTAACGCACGCTTAAGTTAACTGTTAACACGCATTATGTAAAGATTTCTGTTGTAAATTAAACACGTCACGTCATTGACAACTGAACTTTATTCTTTATTACCAGCCAGGTAAATGATTCAACTACAACATCTTCCCTTCATCCTTTTAAGTATTAAAGTTATAGTTTACATTGATAATTAATATAACTAAAACCTTCCCCCTTTAAATTAAATATAACAATATATGAACGGAAAAAAAAATCAACACATTTCTTAACATAAGACAAATAAATCATTTAAATATATTCTGAGCTAGACGTTGCTTAGCAATTTCCTTAGCCCTACGAAAAGGACTAGGGGATGTAGGTTTTGCGATATTTACATTATCATTTGCAATATTAAAATCTTTAGGCAAATCTTCTGATGAACTTACATCCTCGTTAGCGTCACTAAACACTTCGAAATTGTTGTCGTTATCAGGGCTTACATTAGACTTACATTTTATTAAATGACGACGATTTCGTCTAAACTTACGGCCTATATCAGTTTGCACAATGTATGATCTAGGAGCATTAGTATGTCCGACTACTTTAGCTCTACTCCGATATTTTCCATCAATACAAATAACAGGGTCACCTTCGTTTAAAGTCGGTAGAGTTTTACAGCGTTTATCATAATATATTTTAGCTTTATTTTGTTTACTTATCATAGTATTATATTCTAATGGATCAACAGGCTTAGGTTTTAATATATTTGGATGTACAGGTAGCTGACAACGTAATCTTCGACCCATTAGTAACTGAGCTGGAGAACTCAAACCATCTCTAGGAGTATTTCTGTAATTAAGTAGGGCTAACGAAAAATCTCCGTTACTCGAGATCGACTTTTTTAAGATATTTTTAATAGTTTGCACCGTGCGTTCACTTTTACCATTCGATTGTGCATAGTTCGGAGAAGAAGTAACGTGATCAAATCCCCATTCAAAAGCAAACTTTTTAAAGTCTCGACTACAATACTGCGTGCCATTGTCAGTTATCAAAACGTTCGGAATACCATGTCTCGAAAATAAGTCTTTCATATTTTCTATAACTATACCAGATGTGAGATTATTCAATTTACAAACTTCTACAAAGTTGGAATAATAATCTATTACGATAAGGTAATATTTCTTACGAAATTCAAAAATGTCTGACCCTATTTTAGCCCACGGGAGTTCAGGTATGTCTATCGGTAGCATGGGTTCTTTTGAAGGTGCGTTTGTGTGTTCTTGACAGGTACGACATCGCCTTACATACTGCTCAATATCACGGGACATACTGGGCCAAAAAATCACTTGCCTCGCTCTCCTTTTACAACGATCGATGCCTAAATGTCCTTCGTGGACAATCTTTAACATATCATTCCTCAATGCTCTCGGTACTAATACAACGTTATCTCTAAACAAGACTCCATCCACGGCATATAATTCATCTTTCATGGACCAATACGATTTAACTTCATTAGAAACATTATATTTATGACTTGGCCAACCCGAATTAATGTAATTTAATAATATTTGCAATTCTTGATCTTTTTTAGTTTCCCGTTTTACTAAAGTTAACTTGTCATTAGACATCGGTATATTTCCAATTATCATTTGTAATTGATACACAATATTATTATGAACCTCATCACTATAACGATCAGGAAGTGCTGCTCGGGACAACATGTCAGCAATATACATATACTTCCCGGGAACGTATGTAACAACTAAATCATAACCTTGAATTCTTAACAGCATACGTTGTAATCTTGCTGGGACAGACATTAAAGGCTTTTTAAAAATACTCTCTAATGGCTTATGATCAGATTCTACTACTACGTGTTTTTGACCATAAACATATTGATGAAACCGCTCACATGCGAAAACAATCGCCAGCATTTCTTTTTCGATTTGTGCATACCTTATTTGTGCGTCAGTGAGCGTTCGAGATGCATACTCCACAGGGCGACCACCCTGCAGTAGTACAGCTCCTAACGCATTACATGACGCGTCTACTGACATTACAACGGGCTGACATGGGTCATATAGTGCCAAAACACCAGCACCCGTGACTACGTCTTTTAATCGATTAAATGCAAAACTTTCGCTTTCTTCCCAGCGCCACAGATTATCTTTTTTTAAAAGATTTGTCAGAGGAATAGCTAACTCTGAATGATTTGGAATAAATTTAGATAAATAATTAACTGCACCTAAAAATCTTTCTAAATCTTTTCTATCTTTCGGTATTTGCATCTCCTTAATTGCTTTGATTTTATCACTATCCGGACTTATGCCCTTGGCATTAAAAACGTGTCCTAAATATTTAACTTCTTCCACACAAAATCTACATTTATCCTTATTAAACTTTAAATTAATTTTCCTTGCTCTCTCTAATAGTGCTTTTAAACGCTTATCGTGAATCTCTCTTGTTTCATCCCAAACTATGACATCATCAATATAACTTTCTACTCCATCTAGATCTTCTAATAATTGTCTTAACTTACCATGAAAAACTTCTGATGCACAGTTGATACCAAATGGAAGACGAATAAATTGGTACCTACCAAAAGGAGTGCTAAACGTGCACAAATCTGCACTTTCATCATCCAACGCCACAGTCCAAAAGCCAGCGGTGGCATCTAGCACGGAATAAAACCGCGCCCCGTGCAGCTTCGACGCCAGTTCCGATACAGTCGGAAGTTGAAAATGAGAACGTTGGACTGCTTTGTTCAGTTCACGTGGATCTAAGCAAATACGAATACCATTATTTTTCTTTGCTACAAGTACCAATGGATGAACCCATTGAGTAGGATATGCAACTTTCCTAATAACACCTAACTGTATCATTTTTTCTAACTCCTCTTTTAATCGATTCGATCGATCTGTAAGCCATGAGGAATTTTTCTCGATGCCGATATGACAGGTGAAACGGATTGATCAACAACTATATGATACTTCCCCGGTAAACATCCTAATCCTTCAAAAACATCATTATAATTCGATATTTCAATTGTTCGGATACGTTTAACTAAGCCTAAAATCTCACATGATTTTTGACCCAGCACACTATTACACTCCATGTCAGCTATCGCAAATTTTAATTTATATGTCACATTTTTATATGACCAAGGCAGAAAACAAATTCCTTTTATTGGTATAGTGTTATGTGTATACGACACTAAAGGTATTTCTTTTTTAATTATAATATTATCATTAAAACCTAACTCTTTAAATCTACGATAAGACATTACGTTATAATCAGCTCCTGTATCCAACTTAAAAATTTCCTTTCCGTATATAGAAATAAGTTCCTGACTCCAGTCCTCTGAAGTATTTTTTTTACCTTCAATAACAGAAATTGAAAAATTATTATCGATAGAATTGCTATTACTAATATTATTGTCATCTTCAATTTCATATACTTGATTGACCTTATTATGAGCACATCTATTTTGAAAACGATACGACTTACACATACGCGCAACGTGTCCTTGATTACCGCATGTAAAACACCGAAGATGTCGTGCCGGACACTCACCGTTTATACCACATTGTGTATAACCACAGCCTGAACAGGGACTTTTACCCGCATTAATATTTCGACGTCCTGGAATTGAAGTGTTAGTTTTCATAATCCGCGCCCGAGCCCTCCAATCCGGTACTACACCTTGTCCGCGACCTCTCACTTTGACGCTATCGACGTACGTGGTTCCCCCGACACCACTCTTGCTGCTCATTTGACGTTCACTTTCCTTTGATATTTCTTCTGCCTCACAAATCTTTATCGCTTTATCTAAATTTAACTCATCACACCTCAGTAAACGATCCCTGACCGTAATTTGATGCACACCGCATACAATTCGATCTTTAATCAAATCTTCTTCTAATGTCAAAAATTCACAATTTTTACTTAAAAGGCGCAGCGCTGTGACGTATTCTTGAATTGACTCGCCGATTTCTTGGTTTCTAGAGAAAAAATTGTATCTCATCAATGTGACATTTGATTTAATACCAAAATGGCTATCAAACTTTTTTAATAATACATTGACATCATCGCGATCTTGTTCTTGAATAAATGTAAAAGTTTGATATATATCAAATCCGTCTGAGCCTATTAGATTTATTAATAAGCTGGCTTGAACAGTCATTGATTGAGCATGTACTCCTGAAGCTTTCAAAAATAATAAAAATTGTTGCTTCCATTTTTTCCACGCCTCAGCCCGGCCGACGGGACCTCCGACTCCGTCCATATTTAGTTCAGATGGCGGTCGCGCGTGTTCCATATTGAATCAAACCAACAAATATTGCGATATAATAATCAATCACATTTCCTCATGCATACTTAACTCTTATTTTCTGTTTCTTTAATGAATTTAGCGCATTTATCGCATTTTAAATATTATTTATTAATATTTAATAAAACCGCTGTCACCATGTTGTAAATTAAACACGTCACGTCATTGACAACTGAACTTTATTCTTTATTACCAGCCAGGTAAATGATTCAACTACAACAATTTCAAGGATTAAAACGATGTATTATTAAAACCGTATTCAGGATAATTGCGGCTTCAGCTACGAATTAATATATTCATTTCTCCTAAAATTTATGTCAACGATCTTTAGATCTTTTTCATACTTTTATAAATAATGTAATTTATGAATAAATAAAATTAAATAATTTGTTTTAAAACCATTGGTTACGGAACTTGAATAGCAGCGTTAGTTTCATATTTAATTATTTTAAAAACAGTAAGAAGCGACAACGTTTCAATACTTGGTTTATTTATATGGAACGTAATATAACTCGAGTTTTTAGAATTAAAAGCGTGAATAAGATTTACGGGTTGAAATTTAATGTCCTTTTAACGGCTGTACCATTCAGCTGAATAATTCTGTCATTATATAGGAATGATACGGAACGGTTTTTATTACGGTTCATTTTATTTTTGTTCACGAGTTCCGAGATATTCCTTGGAGGTTTTATATTTATCGAAATAGGTATTTTATTATTGGAAATGGTTATGTGAAAGTATTACGTCAGAAATGGTCCAGTCATGTGAATCTTAACTAAGGATCGCAATTTCAAATCCGGCTGAGCACTATTGACATTTCATGTTGCTGTTACATGTAGTCTCTTACTTCGAATTTTGAATTTTTGTTTTGTAAATGTCATGAGAAAAATTGCGTCATGCTGTATTACTAGTATACAGTTTTAGTCAATTAGTATTTTTTCCATAATAGTAAAAGAACATAATTAATCAATTATAATATGTAAATTATGAATACATACCTCGCCTCGCAAGCAATGCTATTTGTTCCGATGTCGTGTGAACAGATTAAGTCCTAGTTCGTTGAAGCTACTTAGTATTCCTCTTTCAATTTTGTAGTTGAGCCGCGCACGTTTTCTACGGAAATCTTGCTATTTGTTTACCGTCAAGCGTAATGCCGCGTCGCACCTGATCAGACATGATGTGATTAGACATATGATGTGGGGAATAATAATGTGTTAGTATCTGATACCGGAAGGTTCGCTTCCTGACATTTTTCCAATAGAAAAACTCAATCTCTGGCTAATAGTCTACGATTCTATTCAAAAATTATTTTGATCTATTGTTGCATTGTTGTATAACAACAAATACTTTTGCATATAAAATTCAAGTGTAGATACTTATTTTATTATACATTAATTTCAAGTTATGATTAAAACATATTTAAAAAAAGGTAAAGTATTCGTTTATTTCAGCTGAATTGGATCAGTAGAATTAGCTTGAGTTGGAAGTAGCATACAATTGTAACATTATAAATATTAGTTAAGTAAAAGCTTGTGAAATATAAATGACATTTTAGTCTATCAATTTAAAATAACGTTGACGTGGACTTGTAAGTCTTACACGAAGTAATCCTAGTTAGGTGGTTACTTTGTGGAGAATTAGAGATATCTATTGAAATGAAAACTACTAATTCAGTAATTATCGCTCCAGGTCTTACTTGGTGCAAAGGTTGTCCATTGCCGTACAGCGCGGAAACGCGGCCTGTGTTATGGGCAGCTTTGCGTCGAGTGAGAATCGGGAGAGACTATTTTAAAATTTGACACCATGCATGCCGATCATTTGTAAATTTTCATTTTCATATATTTTGTTAATTTAATTTTCTAATATTGATTCAGTAATTATTTCATAATTAATTAAACATGTTATTTAAGCTTATGTTGTAATTGTGTTATGCATCAGAACGTGTTACTAATTTCATACATATTACATATATTATTTCTCACTTTCATGGGATATTTCGTTTACAGATGTTTAACTACAGTAATTCTTCTCAACAGCTTACATACATTTTTTCAGTTTTATTTTATCTGTCGCAATGACATTATTTGATTTGATTTTATATATATACTTTGTATTGTAAAATTCTAAGAAAACTTCCAAGTTTTTCAAGAATAGATTTTCATTCCATTATTCTCTCCACCATTCCATTTTTATATAAATTATTGCAACTACTTCGTTTCACTGAACCCGAATATAATAACGGTACAGGTCAACGAACATCAATATTAAGCGAAAGTCACTATAAAAAAAAAAAACATTTTCATATTTATCATATGAATTTTCAGCGTTGAACTTACAAATTTAACTGTATTCAGCAAGCATTAAATGGAGCTACGAGTAAAACATTTTTTTTTTATATTACACGGCAGGGCAAATGACGACTCCACCTGATGGTAAGTGGTAAAGTGTTTTGGCAAATCATTTTAAATATTATTAATATGATTAATTTACCGTACGTAACGGAGGATATCGAATTTGAGTCTTTTCGCGACGCTGCGCTATTACGGATTTGTATATGTGTATACTCATACGCGTGACAATATTTATTTGGACACTTCCTTGAATTGTTTTTGCGTGAAAAACACAAAGGTGTTAGTGTTGAGAATAGATTTAAGTTAGCGATCTCCTTTGTTCACTTCACTTGTTCAATCGAAAGGGCCACTAATAATAATGTGCAAATTGGTATTTAGCTAATACTTTATCAATTTATTTATAGGTCCAAGAAAATAGCTTAGAAAAATGCTTAAAACTTATAAACATTAAAATATAAAAAAGATACGCTATAAGAAATGGTGATTCGCTAACATGATTATTCAAATCCCTTGAGAATATTAAAGTGGATAGATTTTATGAATTGTAGAATGTAAAATTTAAATCCTTTTCAAACGTAATAATAAAATTGCAAATGCAGTGTAATAAATATTATCCAGCTTATTATCAGGACGGTACTATCGGGTTTAACGAGTGTTATCGTTTGCTGGACGAACTGCAATCACGAATAAACATGTCCATAAAACTTAATTAGATATGCTGCTCACCGAAATAACACCAAGCACGATATTTTAATTACATTCATAATATGAGCGCTACTGTATAATACTGTACGAATATGAACACTGCTAAAATAAAGAGTCGTTTACAGTTTCACCTGCATCGGATTAAAAATTACATTCTGAAGAAGAAATATATACTTAATTAACAAACGAAACTCGAGGTTACCAGAGTTTCCCCCTACTTCTGGTCTGGTCTAGAAGTACCTGTGCTGCACGGGCACTAACGACCAGTCTAGGAAGAAATTAGAAAACAAACCTGTAGTTAATGTAATACGGTGTTATTATACAAATTTATTATATTTTATGCAATCATTTTATATTTAAGCGTCAAAAGCACAATGGCGTATGGGCCGGCCGCCTATTGATGTAAAAGTCGCAAGTTCGAATCTGACCCTTTGGGGAAATGTCATTCTCACTCCTAACACAAACTGTACGCTTAATTGTAGGGTTAAATTAAATTATTAGTAATTTCTTAAAAAGAGGCATTTCTAATATTCTTTTTTTGAAAAAAAAACACTACAATCATTATTAAAACGAAAAAAAAAACACTTTAAAGTAAGATTTATTATGTTAATAGACCTCACATGTAGCATCCGGTCGACATTATGACACGTGTTGATTGATGATACCATGCGAAAGATCTAAAGCTGCGTTTTCATAGTGCTTTACAGTACAGAGTTACCAGACACATGGCAAACAAAGGTTCGCGCAACGGATAGGAACGGCTTTTCATTTGAAGTTTTTTTTTAATGAAAACCTCATTATTATTACGGCGACAAAATACTATGAAAATGCCGTACGCTTTTTCAGATATGTATTTAATATTAGAAATATACATACATCTTAGTTTGAATCCTTTTTTTATTTATTTAAGCCATTACATTATATCTGAAGTATTAAGACTATTTTAAAAGAGCGACGATATTAAAATAAACTTCTGATGTAAAAAATACAAGTAGTTCGTTTTAGACTACGGAATCGTATATAGATTTTTTGTAAAGTAATAAGTACTTCGTTATTAAAACAAAGAATGACACATAAATAATTTTACTACTAAAACATCACGCTCCATAACATCTCATTGGGCGGGCTTTGTTGGCTTTAGAGGGGTCACAATTAACGCGTTATGGTTTGTCTACGACAACAGGGAAATTGATAACGATGTTGTTTGAAAATATATTTACTTTCTCTGTGTATATATTTTTCCAGTAAAATTGGTACTAAATAAATAGTCACGTATAAATAAATTTGTTTTTTATTAATATATGTATATGTTTGATGCCCAACCAACATAGTAGTTTTTTCAATGACTGACTTACGAGTAAGGAGTATTAAAGTGAAATTATAAAATATTTCTGTGTTTAATAAGAAGGACGGTACCACGATATGAATGAGCCCTGTTAACAGCCATATGATATCAGGTATTCTGTCTGGACCGTATTGAAAATCGTAATTTTTCAAAAAATCTCGCTCTTCATATGAACATGATCTATGATATTCGAAGCGTCCCCTCAATTTAATATTAAGATAATTGCGATGTGTACCGTTTCAGTGCAGATTAAAAAGGTAATTTTTTTTGTTAATCGAAAAGCACGGTTGTTTGAATACGATGTGAATTTATAAATAACCTCTTATATGTAATCTTATCTCAGTACATATACGAAATGGCATTTGTGTCAAAAGCTAGTAGATGCAGTAAAATTATCCGAGGTATAGTAGGTACACCTTGGTAACACCTAGTAAAGGTATATTTAATATAAGCTAATGTTATTTTTTTAAATTAATTTTCATTCACTCACTATTGTCTAAAATATTTATATCCAATCTTGAATTTATACACAGTTTTATCCAAAGCTATTCTGATCTAGCTTATCTGATATTCGTAGCCCAAAAGGGCAAGTCGGAATTATATTGGATTAGAATAATTTAACCTACAGGACACGGTAGATGTCTTTGATAACAATTAAGACCGACAGCTTAACGTATTGAAAGGGGGGACTTACGACCCACAGTTTGAACCGATCATTAGTACGGCCAATATGTAGCTTAAGCAGTGAGAAATCCTCATGACAGAACCTGACCTGTCGTTGAATTAATTGAAAATACGCAATACTATAACTTATTACTTTTGGATTCGAAGAAGGTATATGTACTATTTATATTGTTGCTCTAATGTAGTTTTATAAGATACGATTTATCATAATCACTTCTCCGCCTTTTAGCTAAGATTAATGCGAACGATTTATCATGCGTACGTATTTATTTAATGGAAACAATTTACTGTATTTATATTGGTATTTACCCGTGTTTTAGTATAATATCTATTACTTATAAATATACATATTTAAATGTAGGTATAGATTTTGTTGTAGTTTTATTGCATTTATGTTAGGGCATTCTAGGGAAGGTACTTACTACCCAATAGTAAACTTTTTGGCTGTTATCTAATTAGTAGTTACCTATGATTCGAAGCATATTGTCCGTGTAAGAAGTGTTTAAATTTTTTCTGTGTCAAAGTCAATTGGCAATGGTGATCAAAATTGATCGTGGTTGATTTCCGCCACGGTGGGCATTTTGTAGGAAGACTAGCCATTTGACTGAACTCTCTATTTCTTCACTTTCATTACGACTAACGAATTAAGGTGCTTTTCGAGGAACGGGAATGTAAACATCGTCAATTTCCGAGTCACCAACGAAGAATTTTTGAACAGTAATACCCCCTTTATTTTTAACGAACCCAGGACCTTGGAATACCTCGAAAACATAAGCTGTAAGTGCAGATCTCGAGACCGCCGAGGTCGTCAGTACGAAATATACGAAAAATAGGTAAACTCATAATGTTTTAAGAGAATAATAAAGCTTATGTGCTCCAATACGCATCCCATTGACCTCGTGAAGCACCCACAATTTCAGTTGGAGTTCGTCGGTTATTACAACTCCGCACCCAACAGGTCAGAGAACATTTAGTATTGAACTACTTCTCGAGGAGTTGCGGTCAGCATGAAGGGTTTCAAGAACTGCCTGATGTGTTAAGTTAGTCTGATGTAAATGAAAATTGTTAATTAAATTAAAAATAATGATGATAAAATAAATACCTTCATAAATAAAGTAAATAAAATATTACGTTTATAATAATAATATAAATAATCGACAAGAAAAGTCAACCTTATAAGCCATTCATTATTATAGTTTAATAATTCAAAATTATTAACTTAGAACATGTAATTAAATAAATAATTGGGACTAAGCGTTTCATCCATGAATTGGATGAATAATAAACCATAAAACACAAATGAGCCCCAAACAAAAACCTATCTCATTCCCACAACAATTCATCTTACACATTTATAATTAGCAACATTCATTTGTATAGCCACTTGGAAACTTCCCGCGATCCTTTAAAACTCTATCCACTATTGCAGTGTTTATGGCGTAATCGGTAACATGAACATATGAGTGGTTGGCACTTGAACCGACATGTGACGCTAATTTCACGCCAGACAGCTCAGCGAGAGCGATCCCTAAATTGCACCGAAACAGTCTGTCGCGTTGTGGAGTGACGAAACCGGTGCATGATTAAAGGGGAAACGTTCACATAACATTGACATTTGATAGTCAGCCGTATTTGCCGAATCGCGTGCGTCGCGTCACTCAATAGAAGTCGGGTTTTTATTCGCTTACACAAACAAAAGCGTTGCTCGATGCTTCCTCTTCGGAATACATAGCTTATCGTCTACTCAGAATTACTTTTTTTAACACTGGAAAAACGCATTATGCGTTTCCCCCACGGCAACAGTGGTGGGGGGGAGGTATTTGGGGCTCGCCCTTTTCCCTATTAAATATTTTTAAACATTTTAGTAACAGGTTTTCATATATGATTATTGTTTGACAGTAACAACGTATAGGAAATAAGGTTATGTGTATTAAGTAAACCGATGTTTAATAGGAAGGCTGAATAATACAATTAATCAGAACAACTCGAGTTCTGAATTCGCTGTCACTACGATAATTGACATGTATAACGTTCGTGAACTTTGCATACGTGTTAGTGAAAATTTAATCAATATAGATACATTTGAAAACATGTAATGTTATATGACACTATCTAATAACTTTAATGTTTCTACTATTGACTTATTTTACCAGCAAAATGTGTCTAAAAAGCTGAAGGCTGTTTCCAGCACGAAAATTATTTTTATATTAAAAATGTGCAATGCAAACACTATTATGTATTAATATTTAATTTTCACAAGCAAGACATTTTTCTTAACGTCACTCTCAGAGCAGACGCGGTAGACGTTTAGAAAAATATGAAGCGCACCTACCAAGTTTTTAACGCTCGAGACTATAAAACACTCATAGCATTTAAGTACCAGAATTTATATGAAATCTTAAAACAAAGATGTTTTGCATGATGAGCAAAGCTTTATGTCATCATCGTATCACATATGTTTTAAGAAAAGATTACTTTTATTTAATAACATTCAAGTCTGAAAAGTATACTTTGTTAGAAAAAATCTAAGTGGAAATTAAAAAAACGTTTATTAACACGTAAGACATACTTTTTTATTTCTGTAATTCTTATTAGTCCGATCCAAATTTTGACTCCTAATATGTTTTCAGACCTTATAGTATTTGATGTCTGCGTTTGTTAGTACATAAGATGTTTTTAGTACGTGTATCTACACGTATATATTTCTTTCGTGTAACACATCTTGAAGACGATTAATGCCATTGACTTATCCACTTGAGGTTTCGTTAAAATTAATCCCGTGGGTATTTTTCGTAATAATAATAAGAAATTTTTAAAAAAAAAAAAACTTTAAAATAGAAGCCTCTAAGGCGTGTGTGTGGGTTGGTAATATACTTAAGCACCTTAACTGACTATACCAGAATATTCATCCACTATGAAGGAACTTCCGCTTCTAAAATTGAAAACCTTAATGCAAGTTAAAATTGCGCTAACAATCCAAGCCACCATACTATTAATTTTTAATTAGCTTCTCATGTGATCTTTCGTGTCCAGAGTAAGAAATATTAAGTAGGGTTTTTATTAATAATGTTTTTAGCTACAGTACCTACCTTACTTTAGCTAGCACTAATTATTTTAAAGTTATTATAGGTATTTATAAAAACTTATTAAGATGAAATGAACATTTAATACAAATTAGCGCTTCTAATTTAAATAGTGGCCCGAAAGCCAGGCGCCACGTAAACTAGCTCTGGACTAAAACAAACTATCAGCTCCCCATGCATTGAGAATTGTAAGATAAATGCTGTTTTTTCTCGCGATAATTAAACCAATCGCATGAATATAATGAAATGAATGTTCTGCCTAAATTTTGAATTAATTCCTGTTATTATGTAATGCTTATTTTTAGCGTATAAGCTAAAATATAGGTATAATTTTTTCTTTCCTACAACCTAATTTTGTAAGGGTTCAAATAAAATGCATTCGTAGTAATGAAACATGAATATTACAATTGAAATCAATAAAAAAAAAAAATTAAAAGAAGAGGTAAAGGTAATACATATATATTGTATTCGATATACATACATTAATTAGAAATAAATATTTTCTCAAACGAAACGGCTTTTAAAAATGTTCAATGATTTTGGCCGCTGGAGTTACAGAAGTTTGTGAACGGAGGAGTTACTAGAAGACTAGTTATTATATCGCCAAACATCAGTTATTTTATATGGTTGTAGTCCAATATGAAGGATGAGTTACCCAGTGTAATTTTAAGTATAAGTAGCATAATTGATCTCATGGCTTTTGATGGATTAACACTTTAAGGAATGACTTAAATTTCTTACAGTGCAAGTATTTTGAGGAGAATGTTTGTTGCATATTTCAGCACGCTGCTCCAAATATGGTTGGTGTATACACACGTGGCAGACATTCATCCGACATATGCAATTCCTCTCATGATGATCTACTTCCGAGTAGTTTTACACCCAATTCTTATGTTATACGGTGACATTATTTAAAGTCAATCTTTATTATTCATAACATAGAAGCATAACTTTTATGTATATAAATAAAATCATCTTCTATGTAAATCAAAATAATAATCGTTACACGATTGTAGAAATAACATTGTTAGTAGAATCAAGATACATGAATGAATTATTATCCACGCAGCGCTTCGAAATCCACGAGCTAAAACTACCATTTTCGTTTTAATACAAAATCAATATATCCGAAACAATGCAAATATTGTTAGCGTTATGCCTCCATCTATGCTAGCATAATGGTTATTCACGCCCATTATACATCGGGGCGTTGAGGCTCATATCTTAGCCGTGCAAGGTAACAGATGCCGTTATGCCGGAATAAGTAAAAGGCATTATAAGATAGCCTGAACATAATTGAAGTTCCAGAGGAACATTAACCTAATCGATAATACAAAGTTTCTGTACTTTATGTTCCCTGCTTGTTAATTAACTGAGCGATTTTATAATCTTTTGATTAAACGAGTTAAATTTCGAATTAAATTTATACATTGTATTTATATTAGAACAATAATAGCAGTATATAAATATGTAAATAAGTGATATCGAATGCTATACATACATACACCATATATTTAATTATTATTCAAATATCTATTGTTACATAAAAAGTAAAGGTAAGTCTGTAAATATGCCTCCTTTCATCCAGAAAAAGATTGTAATTTATTTCACCACGCTGCTCCAGTGCAGATTTGTGGGTATATGCGACTGAATTTCTCTTGAGATATGCGGGTTTTTTCATATTGTCTTTCTCGATTACATGATTAGTAAAAATCACAAGTTAAGCTCATTTATATCAGAGATTTGAACTTCCGATGTTCTTCTAAAAACTCACGTATTCTGTCAATTAGAATGTTTCGGTTTGTAAGTGTAACATTGTGTGTTAAAGTACCCTTTAAAAAGGTGTTAAATATAGTTTTAAACAGACAATAAAATACCAATTTGTTTTACTTAAATGTGTATACAATGGGTTACGTTTGAATAAAAGTCATATCTGAGTCGTATCTTCCTACAACGAAGCCTCGCATCTCCCCTATTCTTGACGCCCTCGCGAGTAATATTTTACTCAACGACCTATCACGCATCATAAATCAAACATTGTTATTCTAGGTCCAGTATTTAAAGCGGGGGAACCATCAATTTATATGGTGGCAACATTGCAAGAATCATTGCTGAGGTTTTTTGTTCAAGTCACGTCTGATCTTTGATAATAATGTTTGAGTTGCTTGCTTTGAATAATGTTAGGATGACGACGTGATGATAAATTACTATAATAGATTGATATCACGGATGAATTCGAAATTGAGACATCGGAAAGCGTATTTGTTAACTAGGGAAGTATCGTATTTAAGTGACATAACCATAACATTATTTCTAGAATAATATGTATTTTTTTTTACTACGAATTGACGCATGTCGTCTAAGTATTTCAGATATTGTATGGCATTATCGAAAAAAAGGAGACCCTTAATTGTTTTTAATATAATAAACGTGATAATTAAAAGGTGCTTTAAATCGAATTTTGAAGTGATATTAAAAATAATAATGTATTCTCTCCCTTTTTAGTAAATAGTCGTAACTAAAAAGAATTAAGTTTCTTAAACCTCTGAGATCTAATTATTTTATCTATGTTATCTGAGTTTATAGATGTCTACTTTCCTTAATAGTGTCTAGGTAAGCCTTAGTCGTATTTACGTATAGCTCTCGTAAGCTCTCAGAGTAGAGTTAATCGAACTGCATTTACGATATTGCATTGTTTATTTAGTCCCGTTGTTAATTTAAACCCTATAGATTAATGTTTATTGTTCTAAGATTTAGTAATTAGGATTGTGCATAAGTAGCTGTTAGTAGCTGTGTATTGCCATTTATAGAAAAACATATAAATAATTAATCGATTACAGGTCATATCAGAGCCAGAAAGAAAAATTGTGTTTACTTCCCGGGATATTGCGGTACCTATACCTTGTCAAACGTTTTGTAATAAGGGCAAAATAATGAACGCGATGGTCAATTGTCTAAATTACCAACATTGTGATAAATTAATAAGCCGAGATGGCCCAGTGGTAAGAACGCGTGAATCTTAATCGATGATCGTGGGTTCAAACCCGGGCAAGCACCACTGAATTTCATGTGCTTAATTTGTGATTATAATTCATCTCGTGCTCAACGGTGAAGGAAAACGTCGTGAGGAAACCTGCATGTGTCAAATTTCACTGAAATTCTGTCACATGTGTATTCCACCAACCCGCATTGGAGCAGCGTGGTGGAATAAGCTCCAAGCCTTCTCCACAAAAAGGGTAGAAGAGGCCTTTGCCCAGCAGTGGGACATTCACGGGCTGTTACTGTACTGTACTGTACTGTGATAAATTATTTGTTTTAGAGTGATTGAAAAAGCTTGGCTATGATGTCAAATGTTTAGTGAAATGGTAAACGCAAAGGCTAATGCTTTGAATGTAGCTGGTATATTGTAGTAGAACTAATTTTATATACTAGGTTGGCCCCAATGTTTCCATATCGCCACACCTTTTTACCGGAACACAATTAATTGAAGCTCTGGTCTAAACTGGCAACATTTATGTTTAAACAACAAAGAGACAATTGTTCGCTTTATTTATTATGTAAAAAAACAAAAATACTGTTGATAGCGTTCGTTAATCATACATACATATATACATATGTATAGATACAATCTATAAAGTAGATCCATGATCTCCCTCTCTGACATTAGGTGCCGGAAGTTGGGGCTCCCCATGGGCTGCATTGTTTTTATACGGAAACGCTTTCATGTCTATTCTTTGTTATAGTCTTCCAGGCTCTTAAAACTCTTTATAATGAAAGTAGCCAATGCAACTGTACCAATATAACAACCAGAGTTTTTATCGTTATAAAATTTATAATAACTTTTCCGTACCTATTCTGAACATTCGTTCGTTATAGAGAAAATTAATTTTTTTAACGCAAAGTCTATAATCAGTAATGTTATATAACTGCTTTTTTTAAATAAACTATAATCGATATTAAACAAAAATTAATGATATAAGCACAAAATTAATAATGACAACATTTAATGAGATGCTAGCGTATTAAAGATCCGTTGAAGTCGGGTTACAGTTTCGTTATTATCAAATAAGTACAGAGCGCACATTTATCGCTGTATCAATAGTTTCTTATCTTTTGAAGTAAATAACCTACCTACGCATAATAATTTTATATACGCTCTATTGTGGACACGAAAATTGGAGGGTGGACTACTGATATTGATTATTGAAGCCAGTGCTTTTGATTTTCTAATTGTATTTTGAGTTAGTCTTGAGTTCTAAGAATTTCTTAGTAGTTTGTGAATGGATCCAAGATTTATATTATGTTTATAATATTTTGGTAAAAACAAGAATTTCCAAGTGTTGGCAGTAAGTAAGTTTGCTGGCTTAGCTTCTGATGAAATGGAAAATGTCGTTTATTTATTTCTATTAAATTTTGTATGAAAATAAATGTTTACTTCAAAAAGGAATTATGACGTTCAAGGCTCGTAGTACTCCATCATCATATTTTGGATATACGTTGGTGGCTATTTAGAATTTTTCTTTTCCAGTCCTTGTAGTATTTGTTCTTTTTATCAAAATTTTATTTAAATGTTTTAGAAGGCAAGAATTTTTCATAGCCTCATTTGAAAAAAAAAACAGAATTAACTACATAGGTTATGATTACTATGTAAGAAAGTACGGAGATCCATTCAATTATTTCAAGTACTCAGTACTACAAGTACTCAGATGTTATAATATTTCTATAGCTATTCTATAGTTTTTGCAAGTTTGAGCACGTATTTACGTATTTGTTTGTGATGCATTAGCGAACAGTAATTTCTGTTAAATTGAATGTACCGTGTGTTTTCTTACCACCATTTAAGGATTTTATCATCGTCATCTTTTAATCTAAACTGAAAGCATTTCAGGTTTTTAATAATTAGCGTACCTATTAATTATTATTAATAGCTACATCACATATTTTGTTTATGAAAACAGGTGTTATATATATATATATATATATTTTTTTTTTTTTAATAAATTCGTTTACTGGCTAAGCTGCCGCCCTGGAACGCTCCAGCGCCCACTGGGGGCTGATATTGCCCTCGTTAGCAATCTATGCGAGTTGCATAAATTAATGAAACAACCAATAATAGAAAAAACCTATAAATATACATTTTATATATTTAAATAATCCATCCAAAAATCCATAGCCTAGCAGTGCTAAGATTACTTTTACTCAAAGGATTCAGTTTCAATTCAATTCGATTAACCTTAATACGCGCCCTGGTGACGAATTCCACTAATGTAAAACGTTTATTCTCGATTCGATTCCGATCCAGCTTCGACTATTTCTCATAAAATCGAATCAGTGTGAAAACTTAATTGTTAACTTTTGACGTTCCATCCAGGACGATTCGAATCGCAACTGAATCGTTGTATTAGTTGAATAGGGAAAAAGTTAAATGTAAACTAATTTGTTTCGATTCGATTCCGATAATTGGACAATTATGTTAGTAGAATTGGTCTCCTGCAGTAACATTGTCATAGAATTTGTGTCATCTTTCTCAGTAAGCCGAGTTATTTTACGAGTTACTTGAGCGAGAGTATTATAAGATATCGAGCACGATGATAGCCGGAATGTAATTAGCGAGAGAAGCCCTTACTAATACTTTACGGCATCTTACCGCTGATATTAAATTTCTTATAACTAATATTACTTTATCGCTTGAAAATAAATTGAACGATATTTAATAAGTGAATGCTATAATAGTGAAAATAAAGACGGCAAAACTCCTCTAGAATATTCTATAGTTTATAAAAAGTTAGCACGAAAGTGCTTTTCAGCACTTTATCTTTCGCACAATGTCCGCGAAGAAAATGCATATTGTAGTTCCTGCGCTTTTTTCATTGTTCGCTGTCGCTTCCACTTTGATCAAAACTTTGATATTACTCTAGTTTTCAAATGTACATTTTTGTGTGGTTAACGAAAGCTGTTGGTGTGTGGTGGCGCTTGAGTGTTGGTTAGTGTGTTATTTCCTGCTCATACATATTTTTGTAACTAAAAGCCATACATGTAATATCCCATGAATTATTGATAAATTTGGTGGTCTGGTGTTTTCGTTCTGTTATACGAGTATTATGTACAACGTTATCGTTGTCGTTATATATTGAATAATCGTAAGTACCCTTTTATTTTTGATTTAGTACAGTTAGATAAAATTTAAAAAAAAAAATACGAAAGCACAAGTCCCGTTTCATTTGTTTTGTGTGTTCGTTTCATATTCGACAGATTTTGTAAATTGTATAACATTCAATGCAGTACCGATCGAAACTTCTTCCTTCTTAATTGTACATGAGCCTTTTTTATAATTATACGATGTAATGTTTTATAAATTAGTTTTATAACATTAAAGTAATATATTATGAAAAGCTTTAAACAGAAAAATAAAAGGACTAAATGACAAGTAAGAGATTTATATGGGTATACATTAAATCGAGATGAAATCTCAGATAATTATCTTTCCTCTTACATAATTGATGACACATGTGTGCGTATACTGGTTCTGTGATCGTGTGAAAATAGGCAATGGTGATTTGTAGGGAGATAACGTTAATAGACCGTGGTGTTGCCATGACGCTATATTTAGCTAGCTTCAGAACTATAAATATAACGCTGTAATATTGCGTTTTTACAACGATGCTGTAGGGATTACCGTATCGTTGTAAAAGCGTAATTTTACAGTGTAGATTACATGAAAATTGTGTTTGTATTAAAAAAAGAAATCTGTTATCTTCATCTAATACTTTAGGAACCTAATTTAATATAACAAAATATAATTTTGAAATTGTAGGTTCGATTAAGATTCGTTCTTAATATAAATTTTACATGTATATGTACTCGATATCTGATATATAGCATAACAATTATAACCTTTCGTATTTGAGTTTAACGTATATATTCTAATACTTTTATCCTTTACAAATTAAAATTAAAGGGCAGGTCATTAAATACAAGTGAGTTATGCCGTTTGAAGTTTTATGGAGCATTGTGTGAGATGCATCTACCGCCTAGCTTATAGCTATTGTGACTTAGAGGACCCTACAGATGTCTCCGTTGCCTCTCCGCCTCTTGTCGTGTGTCGCCTACGCAGCTTATTGGGGGAATACATTCCTGCCTAGTAAAATGTCTGGCCGTTCACGGAACACGAATTGCAAACATTTGTTATCAAAATAAAACAGATTTTGATTTTTATTGAGATTTTTATCGAGGAATGTTTCGTAATGAAAATGTTTGATCGTTACTAAATGTGTGACCGTTTCTAAATGTTTGACCGTTACTAAATAATTTCAGTATGCTATGTATTATTAACACAATATAATTTTATATTTTGTGAATGATATGGAATTTCAATATTACATATATTTATATGTAATATTGAATGGGATGGCCCAGATGCTAGAAAACAGTTTATAACATGTCAATCGTCAGAGTATTCATTTACTTAAAGTGAAAACTTAAGTAGAGTAACATCCCGATAATGTCCCTCTGCTGGGCTAAGGCTGCACTACTTCAATGCAGACTGTCACTGATACTGTTTATATAATAGTGGATATTTCCATAATTGAGTATATAGTGAAGTGCGTGAGTTCCAAGTTGGACATTAAAAGCGTAAAGCTTTTAACGCCCATTTTATTTGTTTATAGTGCTCTTGTCTAGCATCGTAAATCTTTTTACAAAAGATTTAAATGTAGTTAAGGTATAAATACATATACATAAATATATTAAGTATACTTCTGATGTAGAAAAAACGAACAAAAAATTCTTGTTTTTGTTCTTCTAACGTTATGTCAAGTATAACAAAGTTACAGTCAGACGGAAGAAAAACATTTGTTCCCGTGATAAACTGTCACGTCGTCGTTGCCGGCATTTCACAATCGGGGTGAAAACACCAAGTTTCTTTAATGAGCACTTCCTAGCAATTGCATTGAAAAAACAATTTCACATTCTTGTTTGCCAATAAAGCGCTAACACAGCAAAAGTTCGAGAACATTCGTATAAGGAGAAATAATTTCAAAACTTGCTTATCTCTAGTACAAAATGAAGGTTATTCTTACTACTTTTCGAAGTACTAATCAATGGCTTTACGGATATATTCTTACGTAAATAGTGCAAGCAAAAATAATTTTGATTGAAAATGGCTTTAAGTGGAAAAGTACATTAATAATTAATACATATTTAAATGAAAACTCATGTAAATATATTATTATATTTAACTTTTCCTTGAAAGGGATGGAAGCCTTAGTCCATCTGTGGGACATTTACACGGGGAAGACATCTCAAGCTGACACAGTCCCCGATGAGGGAAACGCTAATTGATTAAATTATACAATTACGCTATTGTCCGAATTAATCCGAAGCATTCTCACTTAAGAGGAAGTTCTCAAATAGATTATTATGCAAATCGCCACCACTCCACGGATAATATTTCCGTCTATTCCAGTCTCTACTAAATGGTACAATTTATGTATGCAGAGCTAGACAAATTCATACCGACATTCTATTACTGCAAAAGGAGATTTATTTAAACGGATTAAAGTTGAGATTTGCTTAGAAATTGAATTCGTGTTCTTAGTGAGCGCGAGCGTGCTTCAAACGAGACTGCGCGTCGCCTTTTGGCCAACGACTAAGTAATAAAAATATATGAGTAAATAATAATTATGGGTAAGATTTTTTATGAACACTTATTTAACTAATAACGGTAATAATGAATATTGTACTTTCTTATTCCAAATAACATACAAGAGTTTCGGTGACGTATTTAGAAATATTCTGAACAATTATTATGGAATATTATTTTGAACGTTGGTTTTTTTTTTTTTTTTTTATTGTATAGATTAGCGGACGAGCATGTGGGCCACCTGATGGTAAGTGGTCACCAACGCCCATAGACAATGGCATTGTAAGAAATGTTAACCATCGCTTACATTGCCAATGCGCCACCAACCTTGGGAACTAAGATATTATGTCCCTTGTGCCTGAAATTACACTGGCTCACTCACCCTTCAAACCGGAACACAACAATACAAAGTACTGCTGTTTTGCGGTAGAATATCTGATGAGTGGGTGGTACCTACCCAGACGAGCTTGCACAAAGCTCTACCACCGAGTAAAGTAGTAAGAGTAAGAGGTAGTAATCATTTGAATAACTAAAGTAGTTCGCAAGCATTACAATGTAAAAGTATATAACTTAAATTAATCTTAAATAGTGTTAAATAAATGTGGTGTTTTTGTGTAACATAATATGTTGACGACGACGAGACATACTGGAACGTATAAAAAGCATTTTACACTTAACTATGTCTGCATGGATGCTTTGTCGAGGACTCGAAAATTCATACAACACAAATATCATCACAGATCATGACATACGTAATGTCCATGCAAATATTTCTTTTGAGCGGCTGTGAAACCAGCTACTGTTAATAAAAGAGGTACAGTGATAATATTGCTTTAGATAAAAATGTAAGAGAAATTTCTACTTTTTGTTTGCTTCGAATTTTAATTTATTTTGCAATCTCGAGAAAACCTATCAATATCCTTCGTGTCTCCTCCATCTTAAGTGATCAGCCATGATCGGCGAAATATTTTTTGTCCGTCACAATTAAAAGGCATACAACAAAAAGGTAAATTTAATTGAAAAGGTCAATATTTTTGAATTAATCGTCAATATTAGAACAATATATTTATACACCGTTCAAGCATTTTCATAAAAATAGTACTTGTAGAATATGGCGTATTTTATGGCGGGAACTGAAATAATAGTCAAATTCCATATTATTTTATAGATAAAGTTTCGCTAATTTATATTTAGCGTAAAAGTACAAGTAAATACGTATAAGTGGTTCAAAAATGAAATGGTAGTGTAATCGACAAATCACTGCCGTGAGCTGCGAATTTGATCATAAATTTAAATTGACACTAATCTTCCATGACCGGTTGTTGTGCATTTTGCGAATTATGGTCACAGAGTGAGATGAGAACAGGAGACTATTTTTGTAACCATATTATTAATCGGGGCTTAGTGTTAAATTGTTATTGTAAACTAACATTTTTTGATAAAAGTTCTACTTAGCACCAAATTATTTATGTTTATTTTATTATTTATGCAACTCAATTTAACTTAAAAAATAAATTTGGTTACAGTAAATAGTTTTTAATTGAAGATAGTTTTATGATTCAAGTCGTTTTACATGAGGTTTAAAAAAAGTAATTAATTACGAATCATCTTAAATGATATATGTTTTTAATATAGCCGTCTATGATACATTATTAAACGTACACATGTACACATCTATGAACAAGTGTGTTTTTAGTTTTAAAATGTTTCACTGACAATCGTAAATAATATAAGGGAATTTTTAGTTATTTGTGATTGGTGGATATATAAATCAACAAACCTGCTTGGCTTAACGGGCCTACCTATCAGAATATCTAAGCAAAATTCGTATTGCTATATTCAGGTAGTGATCAAATTTGTGTAACTACGGTCAGAGTCAAAACATCTTAAATCCAGTGACGGCAGCGCATGGAAGTTGTTAATACGACTCTAATGACAGTGTCCAGAGGATAGTCATACTTGGATCGTTGCTTTAAAATAAATTAAAAAAGAAAAACACTATTTCCATTTAGAATCATGGTCACAGACTGTCTCCGCAGTGAAATCGACAATATCCGCATCCGTAACCATCCGACCCCTGCGTCCCTCAATTACAGCTCTTGCGCAAAATACCCTTTATAATAGCTGAATAATATACACCATCCAGAATGTAAGGTAACACGTTAACTGTATTTATATATATTTATGTGATGTAATTAATAATTGGTTTGATCTAAATAATTATCAAGTTTTTGATATGAAACCTTTTAAAGCCGAATATGTTTCCTAATTCGTCGGATTATTTTCGAAATTAATTATTATTTATATTCTGCGTTCATTTTCTATCATGTTTTCACAAATTGTGAGATCTATGAGGAAAATTAAATTTAGGTCCAAGAGAAATAAAGGCATCTGTAAAAAAAATGTTTTATTTTAATAAAAGTAATATCACACATTCCGCCGTGCTGTTCATTTATGAAATGCTGATATGTGTGTGGTTAGGTTAGTTAGTGCATCTGTCAAATGCAGGTGCACTCTTATGATATTTTCCTTCAACTTCAGCAGTCGTGAAAAATCTCTGCTGATTGCTTGCTTGGTTTTGAAACCGCGATCTACGCTCGCTTATAATTTTATCATAATAAAAAATCAGCCATTTACAAACTAAATAGTTTTAATGATCCTTTGATAATAAGGAACCGAAATAGGTTTTCTGTGTCTTATCATGAAGGGAACTATAAAATGTCCCTGACATTCCCACGTCCCTAAGTCCACTCACATTTGATGCCATTAATAATCTATTTGTACAACAATTTCGCTCGAGAGCTTATGTCCTGTCCCGCCCTCGTGTTTGTAATAATAGCAGGACAAAATTGCTGCAATCGAGCTGGGTATCATCGAATTAGATCCCCCGCGTCGCTCTCATCTAATTCAGTGTGGTGAGTGCGCTCGCGGCGACCTGCGTGTTGCTATTGAAAGTTAAAATGATTTGACACTAGCATTTTCATAAGGATGGATCATTAGTGATTTGTAGAAATCCGAACTAACGATGAAGATAACAGAAACCTTGGTTAATGGAACCGAACTCGACGTTGATGCCATCGAAAGGTAGTTCTTGATCTTAATGATTGTTAAAGTTAAATGTATATTTAAGGAATTTCATCATGATCTGACGAAATTACGGCGGTCATAAGGGTTTAATCCGTCTTAAGGGACAGGCAAACAAGTATATCCCGAGTCCCTTGATGAATAATTTACCTTGAGAAGTTGTCAAAGTTTGATGTCAGGATAGAAAACCATTGACGTTTCGAACCCCTCGCCCTACTTCCTGGCGTATTTGTTTCAATGTTATAAGCCCGGTTCGTCCTAAATACTTGGGGTCATTGACCGGTTACCCCGCGAACGTCCGTTGACAAGGGTGGTCGACTATTAATTTTAAAATGCAAGAGAATGTGGATATCTCACGCGACCCTCCGTTAATGAAAACGCGACTGGAGCTTTTGTTCACTTAACATATGTTAAAGAGCGAATGATGAAGCAATTTGTTTCAAATTTGCATTTAATTATTAAATTTTATAGATTCTTATGCATGAATACATTTTATAGGGTTTTAGTACCTTTCGTGCATTGACAATACGAGTGAAATGGTCCCCTACAAGTTTTTTTTTTTTTTTTTGTTGCATTCCTCTTTGGATACTTCCCCGCCCGGGGAGGCGAGGGAGTTATGTCGGACTCTTACCGACTAAAACCCCAAGGTGTCCCCTCGCTGCTATACGGCGAAGCCACGGGAACGCTTTCGCACACATCCGCGACTCCGTCAGCAATTGTACGAATACAGACCCCCCCCCCCCTATGGTTTACTCCTCTGCAGGTGCACTGGAATACTTGGTGCACCTCCAGCTAATGTTGGCCTATTCTCGGTGGGTGACAGACGTCCCCGCATCTGCCACCCATAGGCATTAGGGGGGTAGCTGTCGACCGTATACCACCCGTCTACACCCCACTCTCTTGCGGGCGCATGAGTTCAGCAGAGACTTCTTCCTCTCTGGTGCGCTCCACTTGCTCCTTTAGGGACATGACGTGTTCGCAGTATGCAACCATCGCAGTCCAGGGGGTCTTGTGCTCTACCATAGCCTTCGTAACGGCTGGTAGCGAGAGGTCTCGTCCGACAGCAGCGACAAGCCGACTTCGCGGTTCCACTGACGCTGGACACTCCGATAAGGTGTGCTGTGTCGTATCTTCATATCATGGTCACACTCGTGAAACACTTGCGTTGGCTCTCTACGAGCCACCCTGCAGAGATACGGTAAGGATCTGTACACGGTGAAACGTGAGCGCTCCCCACTTCCTTGAGACCCATTGCAGAAGTATGGGCGTTATCGCCGTAATAGTCATAAGACCATACATAGGCACCTCGAGTCGTTCTTTCCACTTTTCGAGAAGCGTTTCTTGGACGGAATCTCTCCAGCGTCTTATTTGCTCTGGAGGCGGATGACCTGTTGTCCTTTTTGCATTGGAAATCCTCCAGTAGACCGACGACAGCACTTCAGCTTCTAGATCCCAGGGTGGGGTCCCAGCCAGTACGCACGCCACCTCATATACAATAGTGCGATAGCCTCTGATAAGTCTGATCGTTATGGCTCGTTGCGGTCTGCGCAGAGATGCCTTGTTCAGGGTCGTGAGAGCGTCGACCCATATTGGAGCTCCATAGAGAGCCATAGACCGTATCACACCAGCATTCAAACGACGACAGCCTGCATTCGGTCCACCCACATTGGGCAGCAGTCGGTTCAATGTCGCGGCTGCCCCGACGAGCTTGGGAGCGAGACGGTTGAAATGTTCTTTGAAGTTCCATAAACTGTCGAGAACAAGCCCTAGGTACTTCATTGTCGACTCAACGCCAATGGAGACCGCGCCAATCGATAGTCTAGAGTGTGGAGGTGGCGCTTTCCCAGGGCCGTGGAAGCACATTGCCTCAGACTTTTGCAGAGCTACTTCCAGTTCCAGCTGTCGAATCCTGCCTGCCTTTCGCCACTCCAATAGTAGCCAGAAGGGCTGCATCTTTGTATGTGCGTCCTCTGAATGTTACAACGTTTTGTCGTCAGCGTAACGCACTAGTTCAACACCTCTCAGATTAGCACCACGCAGAACCCAGTCGTAGCCAATGTTTCAAAGGAGTGGACCAAGAACTGAACCCTGGGGAACACCACATGTCATAGGGCTATTTTCCCATCCAATCCTCGTAGGGTACATAATTGTTCTCTCCGAAAGATAGTCTGCAATTATTTGCTGCAGGTATCTTGGAATGCGATGGAACTTCAACGCCTCTTTAATGCTAGTCCAGGGAAGAGTGTTAAAGGCATTGGCGATATTTAAAGACACCGCCAACACTACTTCACCCTATGACAACGCGTCGTCCGCTATAGCCCTAACCCTCGCTACTGCATCGATTGTGGATCTCCCACATCGAAATCCAAATTGACATTCACTAAGGAGTGGTTAACGATGCGGGTAGTGAGCACACGCTCGAACAGCTTACCCACCTCATCGAGAAGAACAATAGGCCAAAACGCACCAGGTGAGTCTATAGGACGCCCTTCTTTTCTTAGCAGCACTAGCTTGCCTGTCTTCCACTTGTGCGGAAACCTTCTCTGTCGGATACATGCATTAAGTAGCGCCATAATCCTAGGTTTCAAGGGTCCGAGACCCAAAAATAAAGCTCGACCCGGTATTCCATCAGGTCCTGGAGCGACACCTTTTGCCCGGGGGCGAACCAATGCGCTCTCTAGCTCTCCCTCCGAGACTTCCATCTCGGCATCGTTTTCTACCCCGAGTATGTCCATGGCCAATGCCATCGATGGAGGATGGTGCGCTCCTCTATTTGGAAATAGTGCTATGATCACCCGGCCCCGTATATTAGGCCGTAAGGTTTGCGTCAAGGGTGGCGACCATATGATATGGTTTTGGAGTTGAGCATTGAAAAGGGAGGATCCTCCGACCAGACGGGTGTTTGTCTGGTGGGCTACTGCCCGACGGTTGTTGTCGGGTTCTTGTATATATGTTCAATCGCTCGGATAACTTTAATATCGCGATGTAGGATACGTCAGTTTTTAGTTTTCCATATGTGGCGAGATAGATGTCGCTACATCACTCCCCTCCGAGACCGGAGGTCGATAGCAGGTTGAGTCGTCCATATGTCTTGTGATGTTTGCCGGGCCAGTGGAATGTTCCAGTGAGTCGGAACCAGATGCCGCATAGTTCACGGTGAGTCGGAACTGTCTGCGGTGATGCCCCAGTGAGTCGGGGTGATGCTGCAAATGCTCCAGTGAGTCGGAGTGGTGCAGTGCTGCGTAGTGGCTGGCTGCTGCGTCGACCAGGAGAGAAGTGCGTCTCTGCTTGCTGACCGGCCGAAGTGCAGTGTGCTGTGCCAAGGTCGCTGAGAAGACTGTGGGTGATGACCAGGAATGCGCGTCCGCTGCATGCTGGTGGTCAGGATACCCGTAGTAGTCGTGGATGCTGGCTGGCTGTATGACTCGCTGCTCGAAAGCTTGAGGAAGTGATGATGACGTCACGATGACGTAGTTTTTGCGAGGGCTGCGCTGACGTTCATGCTCGGGGTCACCAGTTTAGCAACTGGCCATTGAAAAGGGAGGATCCTCCGACCAGACGGGTGTTTGTCTGGTGGGCTACTGCCCGACGGTTGTTGTCGGGTTCTTGTATATATGTTCAATCGCTCGGATAACTTTAATATCGCGATGTAGGATACGTCAGTTTTTAGTTTTCCATATGTGGCGAGATAGATGTCGCTACATGGTCTTCCAAATGGATCATTATTGAGCACTCATAAGGACTCCTCTTCTGCGCATTCCTTAGCCCTGGAAATGGCGATCTGCAGGTTCGTAACAGCCACCTTGTATTCGTTGTACAACGAATACAAGGTGGCTTCATCTACTTCGTCTCTCAGGCGTCGCCTACGGCACCTAGTATACCGACACCCCATTGCAACACATGACTCTCGTTGCTGAGCTAGCTCGGTGGACCACCAGTATACGGCTCGCTTCGGCGAGTAAGGTTTTACTCGAGGCATAGATGTGTCGCAAAAGTTGGTCATGGCTCCCGCAAACCATTGGGTCTCTACTTCAACATCCATTAGGTCTCTACTTCAACATCCATTAGGTCTCTACTTCAACATCCATTGGATCGTCTGGCGATGCAACCCAAGCTTGTACTAGGGCTGCTTCAGCCAGCATCTCTTTGTGGCCGGATTTCGTCAGCTTTCGACAGCGAGATGTTAAATAAGATATATCGGTGGTCCGACAAAGTCTCGACATCAGTCATGACCTTCCAATCATGGATGCGGCGCTCTAATGTGGCGTTTGCGAATGTGACATCCACAATTGAGCCACCCTATTGCCGCACACATGTATTTACGCTTTTGTTCGGCGAGAAATACACCCCTATTATAAAAATTTCTTCAACGTAAGCTGCAACCCATACAGCACCTTTCGTCAATTGATCAAATCGGAGGTAGCAGAGCTCTGTAAAACCAAGGCTACAAGGTTATTGGCGTCGCCAACCCAATTAGAACTATTATGTAATACAAAGTAGGGTTCCGCAATGGCCATCTGAATTGACAATTCCGCCATACTTTGAAGGAACAGATCTTGCGCTCGGGCACAATGGTTCGTATTTGCCTGCAGTATTTTAAGGTCCATTATTATTACTGTCAGTGTTATCTTCCTCAATAGCCACAGCCGTGCAAGGCGACTGCTGGGTCACCTGTAAGGCCGATATGACTTCTGTGCATTGTGTCCTTTCGTGCATTGACAATACGAGTGAAATGGTCCCATACAAGTCTAGCCTAACCCGAAAAGTAACAGTATACTTCGTGTAAGAAGTTATTTCGTATTCCTTCTTACGACCATTTCGTCGAGCGTCTTGACAAAAAAAAAACTCACGAAACAAAACGGGAAACTGCAAAGAGGGAGTGAATATTCGCGCGGTACTAAAACACTACCATTTTCGTCCTTTTTTACTTAGACATAGCTTCTATTATTTTCTTTTAAAAGCAATCAAATTACGTTTAGCTTACTTAAAGTATTTATCTTTAGAAGTCAACTTTGTACTTTGTTTTTGTTCTATAAAATAGGTAGGCGGACCTGATGGTAAGTGGTCACCACTGCACATAGAAATTGGCGCTGTAAAAAATATCAATCATTCCTTAAATCGCCAATGTACCACCATTCTTGGGAATTAAGATGTTATATTCCTTGTGCCTGCAGTTACATTAGCTCACTTCTCCTTCAAACCGTAACACAACAATGCTAATTATTGCTATTTAGCGGTAGACTATACATTGAGTAGGTAGGTACCACCCACTCAATATATATGAATACCGACGGGAATGCACATTACACTAACATCAAGTAAATGATTGTAATGATATGAAAGAGACCTGTCACACGTATTTTTAACTACTCTAAGACCTCTGAACACTGCACTGTACTGTATTTAGTCGTAGGACTTTACCCTTATAGAAATATTATCCTATGAAAGAAAAAAATATGTTTTATTTTAGTTAGTTTACATAAGTCGGTTACAAAGTCATCTGGTGTTGATGTTTGGATAACCCATTACCCTTTTTTATTTGCCGTCAGGTGAAGAGTAAAGTGTAAAGGAGAATATTTAAAGGGCTCACTCGATAACGTTCGTGTAACCACATGTACGGTTACCTACATTGTAAACAAATGCGGCTCCTGCGGTATCGACCACATGTCATGTAACTAAATATTCTGCTACCATTAATACACACCAAGGATCTACTCATTTGAATGTTTATTATTAATTTCTAGGCTTTAAATATTGAAACGAATGAAATTTAATAATTGGTTAATATACATTGCAAGAATTGTTTGATTATTACATTATGTATTATTTATGGATACATTTTCAATCACAATAATAATCGATTTTTACGAACACTTATAATTCCTATAAATTAACAAGATCGCCATATTTACAAAATTAACAAAAACATAAGATTATAGTTGGTTAGTACAGTGTGATTTAAACGATAGGCATTTGCAACAATACAATTGAATCACATAACACTTATAAGATAAACATTACACCCGACTTAAATAAACAACGGTAGAACTACAAAAAAATAAAAATAAAACAACAAAAAATACTTTTGATACTGCTGCTAATACATTGTTTAAATTAAAAGTTTTATCAAAAGCGTGTGACAGTTTACGTCATCATCATTATTTGCTTGCCTACTATATCCTACTCATATTAAGTCGGGGTCTGTGAAGTGTGCAAGGACAATATTTTACTATTGGACGCCTGTCTGAAGCCAACCCTCGTTGGTAATACTTTTGCTGGTAGGTATATTGGCACAGGTGATAGAGGTATATATGTGGTTTATTCGATGTTTCTAACAACACCCAGCGGCTAAGCTTTATATTATGCAGGAACCACACGGTAATGCGGCATGGCGGAAGCGTGGGACAGTAAACAATTGAGGATTATGTAGCGTCGAACATATTCAATCAATTGGTAATTGCGTCACAGACGGTTGAATAATTGATTTGTTCGTATAATCCAATAATATCGAACTACACTGGAATTGGACGTAATATATACCAATTGAGTAAATTATTTAAATCCTTATTTAAGCCGTGCATTAATTATTATTAATTTAATCATATTTCAGACGTTTAATCTGTTTAAAGTAATTTATTTGTTTGATTCAAATTCAATTCAAAATACTCTTTATTGTATACAAGCACTTTGCCCGCGACTTCGTCCGCAAAAATAAACGTAAATTAGTATTTGGTAATAGACTAAACGTAGGATTTCAGTTAGAGTTTGTTCAAACTGTGACATTTTCCCTACTAAGAGAATTTTGTACCCGTCATAACTTCTAAACGAAAAGTCCGATCCGGATCATTCAAAGTGGAATTTACATGCAAATAAACATTCTTAATTATCAAACCATTTAAATGGAAAATGATTTATAATATCATGATACATACATATATCACCTCTATTCGATATCACCGTATTTTAACTTAAAAATTTAAACAAAAACTGTTATTGTGGCTTAACTATAATAGTTAGGTATTTACCATCGCCTTTTTTGTGAGCAATCATGAGTTCTGTTAATATATAGAACAGTTTTTATATACCGTCAATAGTTTTCGCAGCGCACGCCAAATAAGGACTTATAGGCAACAATTTAATACCTTGGGTTACATTGTTCCATTTAAGGTAGGATCTCTAATTTTTTTAAAAATATTATGTAGCCTATGTTACTCGGTAAAGATGTAGTGGTGAAAGAATTATTAAATTAGGTCCAGTGGTTTTCGCGTTAAATCGTAAAAAAACAAACAAAAAAACAAACCTGTCCTCTTTATATATTATTATTATTATAGACTAATAAACGTACCCATAAAATACACACAAGAAAAATGTACAAGAGGCACTTATTTCTTCCAGAGAACCTTAAGGTAAAGGAAAGAAAGGTTTGATTCATTATTATTATTGATTTAAATTTGATAATAACTTGACTAAATTCTCTTTTATCGTTTAGCTTTGAATAACTTTTGCCTTTCAGACTCGATCCAACAAAAACAGCTCGTAACTGGTTCCTTTATCATTTCCCTTTGCATAAAAGTACAAAAACTACGTTCAGCGTAAAAAGTCAGTTACTACAGACGCTCATTGATCACTGGGCGGGCGGCCAACAGGCTCCAACGAAAGCGAACGCTACGAAACCGTCTACAATATACTATTAAACGTATTAACTTTACGCTTGTCAACTAAAAGCAGCTCTATTTTCAATGGATTTGAGTCGAGTTTCTAATGATCAAAATTATATACTTACGATCACTTGGTTATGGATTGGCATAGCATAGTACGCTACAAACATACAGTGTATACGACTGATAATATTTATACTGGCGCTCAAAGATTAGTGAGATTATAGATAGTGAAAGTGATTTGTATGAATGAGTTTGTATTACGAGTAAAGATTAGTTAAATACCCATAATTATGTATGTTCAAAATTTGTTTAATAACTTTAAATTATTTTGAATTATGGATTTGTATAATTTATGTATTATTTAATATTTTCTTGTTACTGTGATACCATATTATTCAGGTCTGTGCTACGTTCCAATCTCTTAGTTTTTTTTTAATAAAGGTGGACGGGTAAATTGGCCACCTGATCGTAATGGTAGCTACCGCTCATAGATATCGTGATGTAAGAAATAATAATTTATACATTATATTAGTACAGTATTACCTGTATAATATTAACGGCAATGATTGGTATAATTTTCGACTTTTGTTGCATTACCAATAATCAATTTAAAAAAATAACTTAAATCAAATCTTTTAACTCTCTTAACTTTTAAATCTTTTAACTCAATTTAAAAAAATATATGACAAAATTACTAACCTATATATAATGTAAATTGCAATTGTTTCTTAAAATAATTTAAGACAAGACTATTATAATACAAGAGTGTGGAGTTGTTTTAGTCTTTGTCGCCTAAACCTCGTTATTTGGGTTCCGTGGCTATTACCGTTACAGCTAGAAAGGCTTTATTTTGTCTCTTATAAAAGTAAAACGTTAGTTAGACACTTACATAGTTAGACACATAGAATGTAGACTCGATTGCACGCTTGCAAATACTTGTATATTTGGGGCTTTACATATATTTCGTTATAAATATGAACTGTCACATACATATACAACAACATTATTTGTATTTAATTTTTAAGGCTTTAATATAAACGTGAAAAGAAAGATACAAGTACTAGACAACATTTAAAAATGTTACACTTAATATTTTTTAACTAGTGTTATATAAAATGCTTATAAATCGTAAAACAATTAGCATCTCTAACCAAGTAATGACATGACAAAATAATTATTTAATAAAATATACTTTTACAGTATCGAACACATAAATTATATTTTAAAAAGCAGTAAGTTTGCTCAAATTTCGTTTTAAATACCTGCGTGATAAGTTTCCAAAATTGCGTGGACATTTATTTTACTATAAATCAATCGATTTGTGTAGGGTAATGTAATAAACATCTATTATCTAATAGAGGCTCAAAACTCGTGACCAGACCTAGTTAATAGTATTGGTAATTGTAACCCGACCGTAGACGGCTCGTGTTTTAGGCCGCTTTAAGTAACCATTGTTTCGTTTGAAGTTGAAGGTCTTCCTTTGTTCTAGATAAACGATATAATGTTGCGTTCAGAAAACGTGGATTGAATTAACATTTTATTTCTGACTTACTTAACCTATTTCAAAATTGTCACAATAAGTGTTGACAAATAGATATTCTACCGCAAAACAGTAGTAGCTCTGTAGTTTTTGAGCTTACTGAAAGACTGCTCGTCTGGGTAGGTACCACCCACTCATCAGATATTCAACCGCAAAACAGCAGTACTTTGTATTGTTGTGCTCCGGTTTGAAGGATGAGTGAGCCAGTGTAATTACAGGCACAAGGGACATAACATCTTAGTTTCCAAGGTTGGTGGCGTATTGGCGATGTAAGCGATGGTTAACATTTCTTACAATGCCATTGTCTATGGGCGTTGGTGACCAATTACCATCAGGTGGGCCATATGCTCGTTCGCCTACCTATACAAAAAAAAATCAAATTTATTTTGATGTCCTTAGAGATCGATTCGACGTTTTTTTGTAGATATCATCTTTGTGTAAATTATTTAAGTGATTTGTATTACCTGTTTTTCAAGTTTTGCTTGTAAATTCTAGCTAAATATGAGATATAAATACATACTTCTTATATAATCAATATTAATATTGATCATATAATTGTTTTTAAATGATCGGTCCGCCCACATTGTGCTAATAACACCTTACCGTACTACCTACTATAGAACCGTATTTTTGCGTTTGTTAAAATATCTTCGTAAGGTCGGAACAGGCCAAATTTTCGACTTGCTGACGAACAGATTAATAAACAAAGAGATTGACTAAATATTGATTTAATAAAAATACGTTTAAAATACTAATTGTAAGTAAATTTAAATAATTCTGCCTATTTTTCTTAATAAAAACGGGTTTAACATTATTATTTGCACTAGACTATGGGGATTTTGTGCATCTATTAGGGATAAATATTATAAAACTGTACAGTCAGTTGTTGGTGAGCGCGGCGCAGCGGAGCTTGATTAAAATAAACGTACATCGTAATCTCACGTAAAACGTTTACGCGGGAAACGGTACAGGAAATCAAACGCTGCCATATTGGATGCGGAAATGGCGCGCTCGTCGGTCGACGTTATTCGATTATACGTAGAAACGAATTTTATTTCGACGCGAAGTATCATTTAATTAATATTTCATTTAATCGTCTGAGGCCTAGTTGAGGGCAACGAGTTTATAATAAGTACTTTCTGTGTTGGAATTTTAATAAACCTTGTGCAGATAATTAGTTACATATATTAATTACTGGAAAGTTAATAGTAATATTGTGGTTTCTTCTTTTATAAAAGTAGTAGAAATTTGATTTAGAAAACACGATCTGTATTTAGTAACATATTGCGCTTTTTGTTATTTTCAAACTGAACAAATAAATAAAATTGAAGTGTCTGTCTGTTATTGAAATAAATAACCTAACTTTTCTAAGCTTGGCTATTTTGCAATTTTGCAAAATCTAGGTATTGTTTAGTCTTTATTTCATCAAAATCAGTTGTTAATATCAGTCTATCAAAAGGAATCTAAAGTATGTATAGATTTGTTAAACGCTATTTTAAGCATAGCTAAATCAAATACATACACACAAAATAGGTATGGTATAAAGCGTTGTTCTAATTCCTATTGTTAGATTAAATCGTTTTTATTATTCCATGTTTATTACATACACGATTAAAACCGCCAGACGTAGATACATACGTAAAGAATTAACAAGATTTTAATTGTCGTATAAGAAATATTAATTTGATTAAATAATCGCATTCTTAAAAGCAATACACAGTATTCCTATTAAAGATGTCTGCTATTCAAAACATACCAGTTCGAATATCTGCAAGAGAAATGATCTCAAATGATCTCCTTTGTTCGTCGTTAAACAGAGATTAAACGAACAAAAGGGGTCATCTTATTGTCTTCGGAAATAATCTATGAAGGAACTCTCATCACTAATTGTATTACTCGGTGAAGGGGATAATTAAAAAGAAATTATTATATACTTGTTATTAATATACATATTACAATTTCATGAACGTTATTAAATGATAATTTATAAATGTTTGTAGGCAAGTATTCACTTAAATTAGTTGACAAGAACCAACCAGATATTTTTTTATTTTAATATTAAATATGTAGACGGCCATAAAATTTGATATTATAAGAAACATAAGCCATCCCTTCCATCGTCGTTGCGCCACCTCGGGAATTAAGGTGTTAAGTATCTTCCACACAACAATACTAATTATTGCTGTTTTGTGGTACAGTATGAGTGGGTGGTACCTATCCAGACAGGCTTACACAAAGCCACACCACCGACTATATTACACATATGCATAGCCACACATATACTTTCATTCAATATAACGCTTAAAAATACGTACATATGTAGCTGAGGCGCGCACATTAGTATCGTTTCATATTAGTGGAATGGATGACCCAACCGGTCATCCATTCCACTAATATGAATTTTAAATAAATCCGAAAAAATATTACATTAAAATTAAAATTCTGAAGATATCCATCGATTTATTCACATTATAGATAGTAACAATACTGAGAGATCTGGCGTTAGAATATTAAATAGATAGAAGTTCAGCAACTGAAAGCGAAGTTTGTCAAACGGTATTTCATTTGGAACGGATGTCGGCATTTTCGTCACGTTCTTCGATATCTAGCGGCGCTAATAAATCGGCTTATTATTTGTACTATACCAATTGAACGGTGACAGAAAGAGCGAACGTGATTCTTGCAACATTCCAGAATTATTAACATTTGAAAAATAAAACGTAATTTTTAAAAATTGCAAAACGTTTGATACAGGTGCAATTGAAATTTAAATATAAAATTGTTTCTGAGTGCTTCGATTCATTCAAAGCTTGGATTTCATTTAATTCAAAAAAGGAAATGGAGTTTTGATATCTTGGCTGAACAAAATTCGTTAAGCTTTAGACAGCTCTATTAAAATCGAGCAGTGAGCGTATTACATCTTCGATTGAAATACTCGAAATCTTGAGCCATCAATTTCTTCCCCATCTTACTCTTAACCTCTTATTTGAAGTTTGTCGAGTTTTATTGAGCCGTACCGTTGATAAGACTGATAAGATTTGACGAGTTAGCCCTCGGAATTGAAGCCAAAATTAAGTGTACGTCAAATTAAGTATAGGCGTAACTTTGCTATTTGTAGTCAATAATCAAGTCGAGATAATTTCAGACAATGAACTAAGCAAACTTAAATCTTAGTCTAATAACTTATCTAATAAAGATGTTTACTTTGAATCTCACGTGTTGGATTAATTCAATATCTAGGACCTATAAAGGAAAGATGATAAGTTTAAGTTTAACGGTTTAATGGTAAGAAACTTTTAACAACGTTTAAACTTGTATTGGGAACTTTAGACTTTATTTAAGAAAAGCGATATGTCTTTAATAAAAACGTTATTTTATTTTTACTATTTACGATAACAATACTTATTAGAGAATAATACCTTAGTAAAGATTTATAACTAAATACTTTTTTTTTTTTAATATAAATGGCTCGTCAGTTGGATATCTATTTAATCTATTCGAAAACTGTATTATTTATGATGGTGATAGCTTATAGATATAGTAACTAATTCCAATATTTATGTTGTTTTAGCTGCTACTCGATACCCGCGAACAACATGTCGGGTGGGTCCCACGTGTCGAGGGGGACTTTCGGCGCGGACTCCGAGATGTCTGGGAGTAGCGCTCCGCCTCTGCCGAGCCCAGCTTCACCGGGAGCGGCACTAGTGTCACCAGAGACATTAAGCAGGCATAGCAGCCCTCCACCAATCCCGGCTCACCCGTCACATCAACCGGCGCCATCTTGTTCCTCTCATCGAGTACATTTGGAATCACCTATGAGGTAATATTTAAATTACCATTTTGTATGAACTCTGTTTGAACAGTATAAGCGAAATCACAAATCCAAAGTACAGTTAAGTTGCATCTCAAAATTGGAATAACAATAATTGCCATTCGATGTAATTTTATATACTAGATAGCCTATATATTAAATCAAGTCAGGTAAGTCAGTCAGGTAAACTACCTCTATACTAAATTTCATCCAAATCCGTTCAGCCGTTTTTTGATGAAGTAAAGAGACATAAAAACTTTCACATTTATAATATTGTAGTGAATGCGACGATCCTAATATGTAACTATTATATGCTATGCGTAAAAGCTCTACTGTTACTCAATATTATGATATTTTTAAATTCATTTATAACTCACATTTACGATTGATGCTGAAATTTATTGTCCAGCTTAACTGTATAGCGAAGGGGTGTTTAAAGCAATAATTGATTGATAGGTTGAAATATTGAATGTAAAAGTTTACCTAAACGCTTCTGAAGTTTGGCTTTTTATGAAAGAGACTTTCGATAAACAGCTTATCGCTTTACAAAAGAGATATTATAGTTAAGATCATTTCTATGTTTCGTACTATATACCTTAGGAACTAATAATATGATTTTTTTTCTTATTTTAGTTACTAACACAAACTCAGCTTTTAATGAAAAATAGTTTTAATAAATGGCTAATCGTTTTACAAAAGAGGTTATATGAAATAATTTATCATTTAATTTATTTCCTAATATTCGATATAGCTTAGGAGCAGATATGCCGATAACTTTTCTCGTATATTCGTCACCAGCATAAACCATAAAGTTTTATCCTCTACGTATATTCCCTTTTCGAAATATAATATCCAGAGGGAATTACGATTGGAGTGTATCAGATTCCCATAATGTCCAGACAGACGGAAACGGCGACCAGTAAATTGTAGGACGCGGTCTAGGTTTCACTAAACTGTTTTGCCATTCTAATGGGTTCATAAATCAATAGTGCTTGTACCATGATATTATGTTTTCTTAACATTGCATGAATATAGAGTCTATAATTGAAAGTTTAGGCGCATATTACATATTTAGATGTTGTGAATACGACTTTGTTCCAATTGATCCTAGTTTTAAAATGATTTTTTTTTTCCTATATAAAAAGTGACAAAATTATGAATATAATCTAGACTATATTTTTAATTAAATAAATACCCGCAGTAGAACTATTCTGTAGGAACATTCGAATCCCATCAAATAATACGGATCAGAATGTGATAACGATATTTGCTATAATTATAATTTTTTTTAAATACAAGTTTCATTAAACCGTATTGCTCTTTAGTCGTTTATCAAAATGTTACAAATTACATATTTAAACAATTTTTTTATGCATATAATGGTCATATTATATTTTTCCAAATTGTAACTTATTTTTAATCGGTAACAAGGACACGGGTAAACCTAATTTAAAGTATTTATTTTATAAATATGTTCTAAAATTATAAGTCCATTAAATTTTTTTTTAGAAATCAAATTACTGTTTAATTTGTGGTAAGAATTAAAAACGATGAGGCACTTTGAAACTACAATTTTATATAAATTAATTGAGCCGTAACTGTATTTTGTGTAGCGACAGGCCATTAACTATTGTGGCTCGCGCCGATGTAATTCCTATTTCAATGATAACATTTTAACGATAACTGCTCAATAAATACGATATTTATATACGAGCTGAACTCACGATTATATTGGTTTAGAGTTATTGACTATCTCATCCTGGGAACCGTTTCATTACCTACTATAAAATATATCCGATCCAGGGTATCAATCTAAAATACTGGATATATTTTAATAATACGGACACGTCGCGAAATTGAAATGTATCAAATTTCTTTAATAATCATTATCGACCACTATTTTTTTAGTTTCAATTTTATTTACACGTGACTATTAAGAATAGTAGAACAAAAATAAAAACAATATACTTTCATGCGAGACCAACTTATAAAAAATATTGTCAATTTACTAAACAAAATACATACTGAGTATTTTTTCTCGTACCATTACAGTCGAATGGAGTGGTTTTGTGTAGAGATTTACGTCGTTGTCGTAACTAACGTTGGATTTGCCCGAATGGCTCGGCCGATCGGTTTTGTTTTGGCGTAAGCCTGACATTGGGTACTTTTTGATTCGTTTATTTTGATTCCACGTAACGTAGAAAATTATTTTTATTGTGTATTTATATAATTTTTATCTATGACAAAGGTTTAACCAATGAACTGTATCTTGAAGACTTTTGTTTGTTATTTAAACGCTGATTTTTTTTAGGTTATCCAGCCCGCCGTCAATGATGCTGGGGGCGTCGCTGTCATTGCAACCAATGTTGTACGGATCTGGCAGCGGTTCGGTTCAACCGCCCCTACCTCCGAGCAGGCATCCTACACGACCATCTGCATCAATTCAGAACATGCATATAATTAGCGCGTAAGTAATATTAGCTGTATTGATAAATTATAAATAGTTAATAATAGGTAGGTGGACTGGTAAATAGGCAATTTGACGACACGTGATTACCGCCAACCAAAGATGTTATTGCTGTAAAATATATTAACAAGAAACGGTTAATACCGACAATGCGCTATCAACCTTGGGATCTAAGAAGTTGCGTACCTTAATTAATGTAAATTATACTGGCTCGCTCAACCTTTAAACCTGTACACAGCATTATAAGTAGTGCTGTTTTTAACTTTAAATATATCTGATTGTTATCCTCATAGGGTAGGTACAAAGGCTAACAACCACGTCCCTTACTGTAATTTAAGAAGTTATTGAATTTTTGGTACGATTCATTTTTATTTTTATTACTCGCCTTCCGTTCCAACTTCTTACAGGCAATAAAGTCGAACAATAATATATTTTCAAATAATGATTATATAAATATAAACAAATATTACTATTTTCGTATATATGGTATACATAAACAAAAAAACTTCTGTACAAATCACGACCGTGTGGAATAGTGGCGAGAATGTTAGCAGCTTTAATATTACATAAATGTAAAATAATATAACGAGTTACATAAGTGTGATGAGCTTAAACACTCTGCGAGTAGCGTTGTCAAATTAAAACAAGCCATGCGTATTGTACCGTCCGTCTGTGTCAAGACGAATCATCCCCGTGGTTGGGTGCATGTAGTATAGGGCTGTGTCGTATTTTGTTATTTTTAATATAATTTTATGAATTTTAAGAGATATATTTACACTATACAATCAAGGCTCCAGTAATTCAGTGGTGGTAAAACCCGTGATCTCATTATTGTACCACTAAATGGCAATACCTTTAGTCCACTTAATTCTTACAGCTTGGAGGCAGTGAGCTAGTGTTATTATAGGTATATAATCATAGTGTATAGTTTTCGATTAGCGTCGTGTTGACGGTGTAAAATGCTAATAGCAAACATTCCTCCCAATATCGTTCATTTAATTTGTAGATTTGTCTTAAATTAACATTCTGTAAATGTCCTAATGTTGGTCAATGAGAGGAGAGCTTGACAAGTATTGCATCTGATATATGCAGATTTCTTTGTCCCCGAGCTCGACAGAATTTTGCTCGGGTTTGAACATGTCATCCTCGGTTAAGATTAACGCATTCTAGCCACTGGACCATTTCTCTGACGGATAAAAAAGTCCATAACAGTAAACTTCATAATATATGTGTACAATAACTAATATATGTATCTTCTCGCTTAATGTACGAACCTTAAGCCGAGGAAAGTAATTTATCGGAGCTATGGGCATAATTTCTTACGCTCCCAACAGTATATGTAACAAATGAAATATTTCCGACGGTCAAATGTTGCCCTCGTAAAAGGTTATATTATTGAAACTCCTTTTCCTACATTTATGTAAGGGGTCTTACTTGGCACAATTTTGGTAATGCTGTTTGGTAGCAGTAATAAGTATGACGACTGGAACCCTTTTACGACGTACTTCAGTATAAAATATTATTACGGAACGTTATTAAGTAAATTGTTAAGGATAACTTTTTGGTAGTGAAGCATTTGTAAATTTCACAGGGTTTGGTTAAGTTTATGGGCAACATTTGTATATGTGACGTTTAAAATGAAACTTTTCTGACGCAAAAAAAGATCATATACTCGAATATTTCATTCTTGTTTCATTGATGCATTTTACCCGATACTCCGACGGTAGGTAATGTAATTGATTACTGGCTTTTATAATGCTTTTATACCGCTTTTACAATGTGAAAATATTTCTATGGTATTATAAAATTATACTTCATATAATAAATGATTGGTAATATTCACAAATGTTATTTTTTCATTATTTTTATAAATATACGCTACTCCACTCGGTTTCGTCTGCGTCTCTTACTTGACACGTGATTTATATAGTCTAAAACTTCTTTAGTAAATAGTCTATCTACCGCAAAAAGATTTATTCATAACTGTCAGTACCTAAGATCAACGCGTTCAAACAATTCAACTCTGATATACGATTATTTATTAAATATAAACAAAAAAAAAAAATGTAAAATATTGAAAAACAGGGCTAATTTTCCTTTCAATGCAACCATCGCCAAGCATATATTCATCTCTAGTAGATCCATTTGCACGAGGAAGGGAAATTGAGTTTAGTCACTGAATGCTCACTCTACCGAGTGCCTTGGACTTGTCCCAAAATGTACTGAAGTGCTCGTAAATTAACAGCGATGACGTCACTAAGTCTTGAGCGTATTCCGCGCTAACAATAAAACATTGCAAACTTTAACGAAAAAACGCAACGCAAAAAGGCAACGAGGATTTTTTTGCCACCATAATAAAAACGGTTTAATGGAAATTCTTTGTTTACATGGGTCGTGTAATCAGGATTCTGATTAAACTTTGAGCTTGAAAAAAGAAATTCTGGGGTTGTTGACCCAGTTAATATAGAAACAATCAGTTAACTAATAATAAAATAGATAGCGTTTTTCGATAAGCGCTTTAGTAAATTACTTGCTAATTAAAAAAAAGAGTAATTTATTTAAAAAATAAGCTTACATATCAGCCTGTATTGATGCATATTCCATCACGGTGTTTCAGTACGTGTGACAATAATGCAGTAATAGCCCATAGCCCATCGTGGGTTATTGTGGGTTAGTGAGTTTAAGAGCTTTTATTTATATAAAACGATTATGTCAGGAAAATGATTATTTGTGTTGGATTAATCCGCTACCCATCCGTACTTATATAATTCGTCTATTTACCTATTAGAAATTATTGATTGATCGCTGAATTACTGATAAAGGATGTTACTGAATCAATTATTTATTAAAGCCTGAGTCAAGAAGACACATTGTTATTGTGTCTTTGTTTATTTAAACGCAACATATTTAATTACATAATAATACAATGACAAAGTTATATCTGTATGAACATCGTATACAGGTAAATAATTTAAGTGGCAGATTAATCAAGTTTAATGTTGAATATATTTCATTACTCTCGATTGCTTATTAAGTTATTGCTGCGAATTTATTAATGACACACCTAATTTTGGCTAGCAGAGGGTTTTAATCCGAATAAATATAATTTTTTTGAGAAACAAATTCTTAAACGATATATATAATTTATTTTAAATGAAAAACGTTTGAATAAAGCTGAAGACAAAATATACGAATAAATAAAGCTATGAAAAGCTATATACATGTCTTAATATTTCGACTTTGCTGCTATTTATTGACTAGACCGATGTGAATAAAACGTTTTATTTATTTACGTAGGCTCCCTACGTTATACACTAAGAATACATTAGCGAATATGTGTATATAAATTGCGTAACAAGGTGTATATACCAATTACAGGCTAACTTAGCATGCAAATTATTTACTAACTTAGGTTTACTCTTACTGAGCAAAATAATTAAATTAAATCTTTTCCTGAAATGACAATATCTCTGCAGCGAAACAAATCATAGAAACACAAATATCTCAAAAGCTAACTTGAAAACCCTCGCACACTCAAATCTAAAAAAAAAATATCAAGTGCGTACATTCAACTGGGAAGTAGGGCGGGTATGAATTTGGGGCTATGTCATCTCGGACAGAGTGGCACGTTCTATGTATTCCTATAGACATCTTTCGAAGTTACAATAGCTGTGGGGAGCCAATAACACACCGTTGCCATGACAACGAGGCACGCACGAGAGGGGCCCCTTTTCCCAGAGGGAGCGTTAAGGGTATCCAGAAACCAGGCGAAAAGATACCTCAAGTTTGAAACGTTTTGAATAATACTTTTACATGGAGATTGAAAGATAATGCTGAGGGGTCCTTGCTGTCTGGTCTTCTATTATTTAGTGCCACTCGGTATATAATTCTTAGTAGCACGTCGTAGCGCGTTTCATCTCGAGCTAGACGACAAATTTGAAACCTTATTTGCATAACATCCTAATTTTAATATAGAATGTGTGTACATTTAATTAACTGCGATATCAAATCAAATCAAAATATTAATTATTTAAATTGGCCTTTTATACAAGCACAACGAATCAAGTCATTTTACAGGATAATAAGTAGTTAATATAACGTTACCACCGGTACCCTAATAACTTATTAAAAAATAGCCGAGGTGGCTCAATTGTTAAAACGTGGTAATTTTAACCGATGATTGTGGGTTCAAACCCGGGCTAGCACAGTTTAGTCTTTATAATTAATTTCGTGCTCAGCGGTCAACGTCTTAGGAAACCTGCATGTGTCTAATTTCACTGAAATTCTGCCATATATGTATCCACCAATCTGCATTGTAACAGCGTGTTAGAATAAGTTCCAAATCCTATTCTCAAAAGGAGAGGAAGTCTGAGCCCATAATTAGGAAATTTACAAGCTGTTACTTTACTTTTACTTTATGATTGAAATCCTACTTTTTAGCCTTATATAATAATAAAATAATGTGATACTGAGTTAATGTCTTTATTGCTACCAGGTAGACAATATTAATAATTATATTATTATTTTATTTTAAGCATTTGTATTTAAAGAAACGAAATTTAAATGAACTTTTATTGTAACAGACATTGATTTATCTCGCCGTATACTGTGAACAACATATGTATTGTTCGTTATCTTTCCACATGTTGAGACGCCCTTAGTTTTTTTTAAAAGAAGTCAATGTTTTATATTCGCTAGGATAGAAGCGAGTATCATTGTTAGTTCCGTAATTGTTATGAAGAAAATGCTTAGTGAAAAGGTCCCTATTTTTCGGAGCGTGAAATTTGCATGTCTGTTGATTTGTAATTGAAACATTCATAGAAACTTCTAGAAAAATGTTTTATATAGTTTGTATGTAAAAGTTGAGACTTATGTGTGGATCTTTTTTAAATTAATATTCATAGCGAAGCAAAAACATAAAATAATATTTTTTTTTCAAATCATTAAAAATCAAATTATTAAAATTGTTAAAATTCAAAATTCATATTTCTTTATTCAATATAGAAGCGTTACACTTGATTATTGATTGTCATCAATTAATCTCTATATTTATTATGTGTTTATCGGTTTCTTTTGGCCGCAAAAAGAAAAGAAGTCTGATCAATATGGAAGATACAGGTATATATGATGTTTGTATGTTGCATAGTTTTTTTAATGAGTAGGTAGGTAATCTGGCTTGCATTTGGGCCATCTGATGGTAAGTGGTCACCAACGCCCATAGACAATGATATTGTAAGAAATGTTAACCATCGCTTACATCGCCAATGCGCCACCAGCCTTGGGAACTAAGAGGTGAAGTCCCTTGTGCCTGTAATTACTCTGGCTCACTCATTTTTCAAACCGGAACACAACAATACCAAGTACTGCTGTTTTGCGGTAGAATATCTGACGTGGTTGGTACCTACCCAGACGACCTTGCATTAAGCTCTACCACCAAGTGAATTCAGCTAAATTGGTAATCTGGGGATAGGAATTTGGTAGTTTCTGTATCTTGGAAAGCACGTCAAGCTTCTAGGTCCGGCGTCTGAGTTCTCAAGATTGCGATATCGTTAAACTAAGAGTAAGGCAATACGAGTGTTGTATTTGATCATACACCCTGACAAATATATCACTGGTGCAGCTGGCTAGTCCCTGAGATTGGTCGCCGTTGAACCAACATCGGAAGAACATCATCATTACCTATTTGTGAATTATGTGTTCTTATAATTAATAATATTAAAAACAATATATATTTTAATATGAGCTTATTGTTTTTATAAACATTAATTAATTTATAATGATTAAATAATAATATTTAGTATTTCTTAACGTTCAGTTTTCATAAGCTCGTAGTTGACAATCGAAGCATTATCAGAAAGCAACATTCGATGCAAAATAATTTAAATATATAATTGCGCATTTGAATAAAAATAGATATTCCAGAAAACCGGATGTATAATAAAAAAAATTAAATCTCATGGCTCATAGAATACGATATAGTACATTTCAAAGAACTCGCGGTTAGAGTTTATGCTTTAGTAAACATCAAAGAAACATTGGCGCGATGTTCCTTCAGATGAACGGAATTCACTTATTCAAAATAACTGGTGCCCGTGATGTCGCCCGTGGAAAAATCGGTATTATTACGATATATTAAAAAAATGCAATTTCGTGTCCTCTCACTCTTTTTTTTACCTTATTATACCTGTTTTTTATAAATTTATTCAATGAACGTACACAAGGTTTCTAATGCTTGATTATACAGCCGTATATATATGTGGGTATACTTATTATAACTTTGAATAATAAATTTTTGATGCTCAATAAATTTCACTAGGTGTAAGAATCCGTGCAGGCTTTAACAATTTTTTTTCCTAAATGTATTATCCAATAAGTAGGACTGGGCATTTTAAACACCTCAAAGCTTTTTAATAAGCATTCGTATTCATTAGTTTGATACGAATCCCTTTTTTCTTATACACATGCATTTAAACAGCGGAAATTACGATAAAAGCTTATTCTGGTAACCGGAAATTTGAAGGTTTCTCAGTAATTAATTAAGTTAGTTTGGGACGCTCTAATTGTTTTTGTTGTTCTAATGATTAAATTACAATTTGAATTTATTTGATTCTTTGAGTAAATGTTGTTTGTTGGTTGTTCTTTGATTTTTTTTTCCTTTATTTGGTTTTTACTTTCGATAAATTTATTCTAATATTATAAAGTTGAAGAATTTATTGGTTTCATTGAACTCTCTAAGATCAAGCGCGCACAGAGTTGATAAGTCCGATTTGAAATAACTTTTTCCATTAGCCACATTAAAAATGAGTGAAACCGCGAGAACCGTGAGATGTAGTAATATATAATACATATTATATTAATATACTTTTTAGGTACTGCACAAATTTATGAGCAAACAATAAAAATAAAAACATTTTTTTTTCAGATATACATAAATATCTGTTAGTATTTTATAATTTGTTTAATATAAATTGTAAAGTGGCTATTTGATCCTCAATAATAAGACGTAAAATTTTCTGAAGCACGCTCGTTTTCATTCAAGCTTTTATGCAAATTAAAGTCGAGGCTCTGATGAAAATTCGTAAACATTTGAGGTTCTTTGTAAACTGAAAGAAGCTTGACCAATAACAAGGTGTTTTTTTTTTTTAATAAATAGCTATCAGTGCCAATTTTACACGGATGGAATAAGGTTCTAAATAAAACGTTTATATTGAACAAACGTACAATGTAATGTTATAACATACTTGTAATGTTACAACGCCGAACATTGCAATAGTCGATACGGATAGATCTCATCACTTGTAATGAAATAATATACAATATATTTGATCAATAATGCACTAGATACACAATCCCATACAAAAGTTCTCTTAAAACTGTCGCCAATTGTGTTTAAGTAATTCTAGTTAAAATAAAAATACAATAATGTAAATTCAACCTTAAACGCAATGTTTAAGGTTGAATTTAAGGTTGTATTTACAAAACTATATACAAAAAGCAATTTATTTTTACGACCTTTACTTGCTGGTCAACATAAATCAAAACAAATTCAACCTTACACGCAGTTCTAAAGTCGGAACTACAAAGTCCCAAAAAAGCATTAGAAAATTTCGACTGTGCTCGCCGCTTAAACAAGACTATGATCGGACCGTACTAATTTGAAATAAGACCACAACTGTATTTGTGCTCGTATTGTTTGAGCCATTTATGAAGCGGTAACGGTTACCGGTAATGTAGTACATTGTTGATCGAAGTACAATATCCATTGACTTATTAGGTACCTACTTTTAATAAGCAAAATAATTAATTGAATTCCATTATAAAGGCAATTCGTACAATCAGCTTGAAGACATTTTTGTCATTAGTAGTAGTGTAATACATACAGTGACTAAAACCGAAATAAACCAGTTTGTACCACCTGCCTCGAACTCTCACATGTAGTGATAGAAGTGTCATGCCATTTTGTTTTTTAAATTATTCTTTCATTACTAATTAGTGGAGTGAAGTTAACTTACGTCGCAAAAGATGTCACAATGAATATGAATGCTACTATCAAATTATTAGATATATTATAGAGGAAAAATTAAATTCCATGATTGTGGATGAATGGAGAAATGTTTGTCTAAAAGCTGTTAAAGAGGAAAAGTAAATTCAGCTTAGCGATGAATAGCTTTAGATACAACAACATCAGAATGAATAGTCATTAACATATATAATAGTCATATATCGGATGATAGCGAGGATGACTACGATATGTCTGGACTTGAAATTCATGAATATTAGAACTACAAACGCAAAAGTCTCCAAGCTGATTTGACTGTAGTTTAAATATATATCTATATTATTGGAGTTCAGAATAAAAATCATTTATTTTTTATAGAATATGTGTATCTAGTACATGCGGGATCACTTATATGTGTTAAGCGTACAATATCCATATATCCTGTCAAAATTGTAACGCAAACATTGATATTATATAATCAATCCATTTTAACCCGTAGCTATAATTTTCAAACATTATTTTAATACAATTTAACCAAGCACTAGTCATTTAATAAAATACTTATAAATTAAGTAGGTATGACCACCATAGAGTGCCAGTTTGTAAGATTACATGCCATTTACGTTCTCTTGGTTACCTTTTATGAAACATCATTACTATTTCATACTTATTTATTATACTTTTCATGTTTCTCTTGACAGAGGGGATGCACTGGCGACAACTCTCTCGGCGTTGTATGGGAAACTCTTGGTTGTGATGGGAGTTGCATTTCCAATGGCCGAAGTCATCTCGACATACATACCACCTTCATTTTATGAGGTAAGTTTTTATGGTAGTCCTAAATGGCATGGAAAATACATTGTTGTTGACTCGCTATGACGAATTGGTGATAAAAAATATTTTACAAATCGTAATTTAAAATAACTGTTGAAAATAAGTGTGTTGTAGTTGTTTGCATAGTTTTATTTGGCGGCAATTTTTGCTGAATATACTTTACATATACATATGGACCGTTTATTTTGAAAGTGGTGTAAGTCCATTTTCTTTTGGTTCGAGAAAATTAAAGGTTACTATATTTGTTGATTTAAAATTACAGGCAAATCATATGAGGTCTGGCATTGTTTCTATTGTTTTATCAACATTTAATTTGTTTATATAAATTTGTTTTTGGCTAATTAGACTACGATAACACATATTTATGTGCTGTAAATGGACTTACACCACTTTCAAAATTAGACAATTGTAAAAATCGTTTAATTTCAATTTTGAAAAAACTTCATTTTAATATAATTTGTTTGTGTTGTTAACACATAAAATTTTATTTTAGACGGCAATTACATAGTATTGCTAAATTTTATTTAAAAAAATAAATTTAAAAATTGTTGTTTTTTTTAATTCGCCAAAATACGGGCAAAGACACGGAGTCATACATTTTCTAATACATTTTCTAATACATTTCTCTAATTTTTTAATCTATCTTTTAACTTACGAGTAGTGGAAACACGGAGGGGAAACAACACCGCGGGTGAAACCGTGGGACACAGCTAGTATAAAATAAATGAAAAATAACAAAACACTCAATTGTCAATTGGACTTACACCACTTTCATAATCGATGATTATGCAATTTCATTTACCGACCGATTTAAAGTTGTACAAAACAAGGGATTTTTTTGAGAAATTTAACACGGACTAGTTATATATAAAAAAATTACATTAAATTAAGCATGAATTACGTGATAGCTCATTTTTCTCAAAAATGGACTTACACCACTTTCAAAATAAACGGATGGACCGATATACTTTTCTAGACTGTCATTAAGTGTCATTGTGAGCAAAATTTAAGTTCAATCAATTGGGTTTAACTAGTTTGAAATTAATTTTTAATATTCGACCCAAACAAACTTATCGTTAAAACACAAAAAATATATTCACAGCTTAAATTAAAAAAAATTACTGTATGACTTCACTAAAGAAATATTTGAAGTTTATTCTACTGCGGACTGGTGATACACATACGCTAGTATTTATACACGACAAAGCGTCTATAGAAAAATAACTGAAAATAATACACCAAATTTTGCCAGCGAATTCAATAGACCTCTAGCTTAGAAATTACTGACTAACAATTATATATATTTTTCTTTTATACACTTGTTTATATTTATACAATTTATACGATTCTGAAAACATACATATAATTAATTTCAATGTAAGTTCTATTTGTTAAAACTGACTATATTTTACGATTCTATTTCTCTATATTTTGTTAATACCTGTAAGTTTTCCTTGTTTAATAAAACTTCATATGTCTTCTGTGTTGTTGATATGATGATATAAATGTATAATTTTGTCGGCAGGGCTTCTATCTGTACCTGTATATCGGCAGTATGGTCTTCCTTTTGTACATGTACGCTGCACTGCTCCGAGACAGGTCTCGGTCCGCAGCTGACACCGCTGTCGTTGCTAGTGAGTTATTTTATTTCATGTATTCATTTTCTGTGTTGAACATTTTTCATGTATTAAGAATAGTATTCGCCGGCGGCTTTGTCCGTGTGGGTGAGAGGGCTTCTTAAAAAAAATAGCCTATGTTTTCTCTTGGGTTTCAAGCTCGCTTCATACTAAATTTTATCAAAATCGGTTCAGTTGTTCAGCCTTGAAAGCGTAGCAGACAGAGTTACTTTCGCATTTTTAATATTAGTATAGTTTTTCCGTTTAAATTTATTTTTAAATACTGAACAATTAATAATAGACTAATTAATGAACGTTAATTATTTTTGTAGCGGCATGTTATATGTCTCGTCATTGTTTGGGTTTAACTGTTCCCGGGTACTACATAATTCGAAATGCACTTCGTTAAGACGGCAAAGATGTACAAACAGAGTTTGACACGTTTTGCAAAGATAACGATCCCAAGTTGTTTGTTCATCAAATTAAAGCGATAAAATACATTTCTGATTATTACTCTGATAAATTATTTATAAATATATATTTTATTCAGCGTGACATTTAGTTAACAAACTCATTTTATGAATGATTAATCGTGATGGAGTAATTTTTTTAAAGGTCGTCTTTAATGCAAAAGAAAAACTCATTTTTAAGCCGGTTCACTAATTACCTCTTACGTTCTCAGAGATTTAACAAGAAATGAGCGTTTCTAAGTAATTTATGAGATTCTTACTACATTAAAAGTCGAGATGGCCCAGTAGTTAGAACGCGTGTCTTAACCGATGAACGTGGGTTCACACCCGGGCTAGCAGCACTGAATTTTCATGTGCTTAATTTGTGTTTATAATTCATCTTGTGCTCGGCGGTGAAGAAAAGATCGTGAGGAAACCTGTGTCTAATTTCGCTGAAATACTGCCAAATGTGTATTCCATCAAACCGCATTGGAGCAGCGTGGTAGAACAAGCTCCAAACCTTCTCCCAACAGTGGGACATTCACAGGCTATAACTTTACTTTTAGAAATTAAATTGCAAAATAGAAATATCTAAAACTGTAGTTAAGTAAAGCGAATGTCCAAATGCTGGGCTAAGGTATGTTCTCACTTTAATAAGAAGGTTTAAAGCTTATTCCACCCCGTTCCAATGCGGGTTGGTGGATTATAAATATGTTGAGATATTTTTATTTAGATTTGTACACTCAGCGGAAGGACTATTGTATTAACAACAGTTTATAATTTAATATTTCTAAGTAATTATTTACATAGGTGTAGCCGGTAAAGGATATATATTACTTTTTAAAAAGGTAGTGTACATTAGGACATTATACATAAAGTAAAACTTTAAATTATTATCAGAGATAAAATTATTAGCAAGTAATTCACTCAATAAATATAATATTATTTTCACAAATTATATTATCAATCATGAATATCTCAGTTGATTCGAAAATTTAATCCTCCGTCTGAAGCTTAAGATACTTACTTACCCTTATTTACAAATACTTTACCGATCTTTAAACCAGATTAAACGCTCTCTCTTTATGAATAAAACAAAGCTCTCGCGGACCGTTTTTCACCGAAGAAGCTAGTAAAAATATAATACTAAATAGTTAATCATTCGTACGATGTCAACATCGAATAAAATCTCTGAAAAAATGTATGGAATTAAAATCGTATGTGAATATTGGAATTGTTCGAGTAAAAACATTTTGCAGACGGAAAAAAATTCAATCCGCTTTACAGTAAGCTGTTTCTGGCAGAACAAAGCGTTGACATGAGACAAAAGATTATTATTGTCTTCTCTGAAGTTTTCGTCTACTTGTGTAAAAATATTTTTATAAATTCATCGTTTTAAATCGTATTTGTATCTAAATATTCTCTTGTCCTGATAAAAGAATTCAATAAAACAATTTGAAGCGAAATATGAAATTATAAGTCCAAAATAATGAATGGCTCTTGACTGACAAGGAGATAAAAATACGTGTTCGAGTGGCGACGCGATTGTAATATTATTTTATTTGATCTTGTGTTTGAATAAAAAAATATTATAAAAGTTATATTGGTAAACTTATTAATTAGTTTTTGAGTACATACTTAAAAAAGTTTATTATACGTAGTCGCATTCTTATATTTCGGAATGCTGTGAAGCCGTGAATTGTTTTTGAACTTTGTTTTTATTAAATAATAGACGGATAGACTCAATTTTTCTCTGGAACAATGGAATTTAAACCAAATACATTTCAGCAATAACTTACATTGGGAATTAAACTATTGTACGTATTATTTTTATTATTTTCTTTCATATGATGATTTTCTTGTACATGATCTTGATCTGAGCAACACTTCACTCAGTTTTCACAACAACATCTCCCCAATAGCTTAACGTTATACGAACCGCTAGCAATGTAATATTCTAACATATCAAAAATAGAAATATTAATAATTAAAATATTTTGTAGATTAAGACTAAATAAAATTATTTAATTCAGAATCAGATTCGAGTTCATCTCCATCGGAATCAGAGTCGTGTTCATCCCGAACGGAACGCAGCAATACCCCAGCCACACATGTGCAGCCGCAGCTAGCCGCTAAGCGGTTGTCGCTCGGATTCGCTCTCGCCACACGCACACATCACTATGGTAGTTTCTATTTGAGGATGGGTGCAGTTGGTAAGTAATAAATCATAAAAGTATAACTATCCTATAATAAAAGCAAAGCGACATTTGGAAGCGAGTATAAAAATCCATCCGTATTTTTCAACCTTGAGTTATTGTCGTAATGCTCTCCTTAAAATCCTGTTTTAATTTTTTACCCCAGTAACCTTGACAGTAACGGATCGTGTCTCGGCTTTCCGCTACTAAAACGCAGTACAGATTGTAATTATATTCGCTATATATTTTTATATAAAATAATTGTAGTAAATGTGTTTTGCTAACTTGATCAGTAATTAGCATCTGCGCTTCGCCGAATGTGCGCGGGCAGCTTACGATTAACCTTTTAAGTAGACATTCACACGCGTTTATTTGTACAATTAAATAAGGAAAATAAATGTTAACATTAAATGCAAACATTTCGCTGCCTGAAAACATTAACTCCAAGAAGGTAAATTAAATAAAATTTAATATGTTCTTTGTCCAAAGATTCAAGTAAATTTTATTAAATGCCTTGATAACGAATATGTAATCGTATTTATTACACTTAAAATTTTTTTTAATAACACTAAGTACGTGCATTTATTAAAGAATTATTTTTAATTGTAGTTGTAATTGTAGACCTAACCTTAAAGAGGTTAATTAATAAATCGAAATAAAAATCTAAAAATTAAAAATTATATTGTTTTTAAAAGAAGCTGCTGCTTTTTAATATTCGTTCGATAATCATTATCGAATATTTTCGAATATCGTTCATAAATATAATAATCATTTTGTTTATAAGTGAGGCCGTACATATGTAGGTAACTTTTTAGTAGACCTATTTTGTCTTTTTATAATATTTTTACCAACTAAATACAGTTTTCAAGTCGACTGATTAAACAATCCTTCTTACATGAACACAAAAGTTTGCTGTTTTATATTAAGCGTTGAATGGATAATAACTGTGTTAGTAGTAGGACAAACAATTCGTATTGTGTACAATATTATTTTTCATTTTGTTGTTATGGTTCCCTACGTTTCATTATTATACCTTTACAAAGTAGGCTAAGTGGACGCTCAGAAAGGCCGTTTGCTTATTTTCGTTTTAACTCGGAGCACTGGAACTGTAAGGGAATTCTAAAAGAGATAAAACAACGTTTACAATTCAACTTTTCATTCAGTTGTCTACGCTTAGAATAATAAATGTATTACAGACTGTTGAGGCACTGACGTGTGTGTGTGTGTGTTACTTTTAATATACTTAAGTATGAAGAGATTTCGTGTCTACGACTTGGCTCATATGGATTATTTAATTTCTCAAGATTGTAGAAATGTTTATATAGAAGTAACTGCCTGTCTGCCTGGGATATTCCCACTGCTGTGGTAAGGCCTACTCTCCGTTTGAGACTTTCTCAGGTAGGAGCATATTCCACCACGCTGATTCTTTGCGGATTGGTGAAACACACATGTAGACTTTCATCTGACTCGTTCAGGTTTCCTTACAGGTTCCTTATGTTTTCCCTTACCGCCGAGCACGATATAAATTATTTACAAAAATGAAACAAATGAAAATAGCCCATGTAGTGTTATTTACGAGTCTATAGCACATAATGAAACCACCTGAATTATCGTTAACTATCATTTTCAAAGGACCATTTCAAAAGTTTGTCACCATGCTGAATATTTTATTAATATTTGTAACTAACGTTTATTTTTTTATTGTAATTATGTATATAGATGATTCTATTGACAACTGTGTAAATACAAAAATCTAAAATAAGTTATTTGCGCTTTTATGTAGAAAATAACTTTCGGGTAATTTTTTTTTTAATTTTCAAGTTGTACCCTTTTTTCTATGTTTAATAGCATTCGGCATCGGTTCAATGATTTACTCGGGTCTGGAGTTTGGGCAGTATTGGGAACTCGAGAGGAATACGAATTGCCACAATGTTCTGTTAGCTCTGACGCCCGCCACGCGAATGGCCTTTATCTTTATACAGATGTACTTCATCTTTCTCAACAATGAGGTTAGAAAAAAAGTTATATTTTATATTAAAAACTCCTTTTAAAAAGTAACTGGAGCAACGCTTTTAATCTTTCTACTAACAGTACTATTGTTGTTTTTGTTCACCAGTTACTTCTATCTTCACTATCTTTTTTTATTATTTGTTATCTACTGCTGCGATAAAATATTAAAAAGTAATCATGAATGATTTAAAAATCATGACAAAGATAAAATGTCAAAAGCCTGTCCAACTGATTTTTGTAACTTTCAAAGTTGAAACTTTGCACAACAATTGGCGCTGGTGACGATATATTCTAGTATCGTACAATTTCCATAGAGCAGACAAGAACTTTTTTTAAATTCATATTTAATATATAAATAGAATTCGTTACTTAATATATTTTCTTCCTTGTGTTTTTCAGATGAAAGTATACAAACATAAGATAGTGGCCAGGTTTGGACTCATGCATATGGTTGGTACCAACCTTAGCGTGTGGCTCAACGTATTAGTTCAAGAGACAAAACACGAAATACTGACATTCTACGACCCTGAGAACAAAACAATTGGGATTTCCCATCGTCTTGGTAAGTCTATTGTACTTGTCATTTTGTTGGAAAACCTTAACAACGAATGTTATTGGAATCTTGGTTCATATATAGAACGAAACATTGACTTGGTAACTTTTTGGTTTTTATTTAGTTTCAAAGCACGCATATGATTTTAATCACGCGAGTTAAAAATAAGGCACTTAATTATTACTATGGTTTTGTTAAATTACTTATTTGTTTTACTTTTCTAAGAATACATTTATTGAAAAATAAATTACTTCAAGATATAAAGCACTGATATCGTTGGCTATTTCTCTAAAACACCATACACATAATAGAGTGTCGAAAGTCGATTACAAATCCTTGGACCTTGCAATTGAACAATCTGATTTTTCTACAATATTCAATATTTTGGACCCTGAAACTGCTACTAATTGCTTTCTAAATTTATTAAAACTAGCCATTGATACCTCGAAATTCTTCAAAGTTCCCTCAAAACAAAAGATTCTCAGGCCCTGGATTACTCCAGGTATATTAAGGTGTCTAAGAAACAGAGACAACATGTACAAACAACTTAAAAAAACACCAGACAATTTGATCCTTAAGCTGACCTACTCGCGGTACAGAAACTTTTGTACCAAAATTTTAAAGAAAGCTAAAAGATCCTACGACACTCAAGAGTTCATTAAAGCAGGAAATAATTCTAAACGTATTTGGGATGTTTTCTATAAAGTCATACACAATACGGATTCAAAGCAAAACTCTTCTCAAAATTTACTTACAACTTTTGAATCACCAAAACTTGCATGTAACGCAGTAAACAATTTCTTTGTAAATGTTGCTAGTGAACTGGCTTCTAAAATTAAAAATCAGTTTCCACCTAATCTATATCCCTCTCCGACTACCTCAACGAAGAACGTATCTTCATTTGTTTTAGACCCTACAGATACCAATGAAATCATTTTTATAATCCAGTCCCTCAAATCAACAACAGCTGTAGGGCGTGATGGTATCTCTTCTATCATTCTTAAGAGATATGCAAAAATTATAGCCCCTATTCTGTCTCATATTTTTAATCTATGCTTTACTAATGGATTTTTCCCAACAGTATTAAAAAATGCTATAATACACCCAATTTTTAAAAGTGGAGATAATGCGTCTGTTAATAATTATCGACCTATCGCAATTCTCCCTGCTCTCTCCAAGGTGCTCGAACGCTTATCTAATAACAGACTAGTTAGTTACCTTGAAAAGCATAAATTAATTTCTTCTCATCAGTTTGGCTTCCGTAAAAATAAGTCTACAGTTGATGCTGCTCATGAATTGACAAGTTTTGTTGTGGAACATCTAAATAAAGGGCATAGTGCACTTACAATATTCATCGATCTCGCAAAAGCGTTTGATACAGTCCCAATTTCTACTCTTCTTCTAAAGCTAGAAGCAGTTGGTGTAAGAAACACTCAACTTCAGTTCTTTCGCAGCTTCCTTACTGGCAGAGCACAATCAGTTAAAATAAATGATCATTATAGTGACGAACTACCCATATCTTACGGCGTTCCACAAGGAAGTATAATTGGTCCTACCTTGTTCATTATTTTTATTAACGACTTATGTAATCTTTCGCTCTTTAACGGCAAGGTCGTCACTTACGCCGATGACACTGCCATTAGTTTTTACAGTACGTCCTGGGAGGAGCTCCAAGTAATAGCACAACAAGGATTTGATACTGTTAATTCCTGGCTTTTGAACCACTTTCTTACTCTAAATGCTGCCAAAACGAAATTTATTAATTATTCTATCCGCTCAACTTCTCAACCCAAAACTCCCTTAGTCTTGACTGCTCACTCTTGCTTTTTTACTCATTGTTGCCAATGCACTATTATCTCGTCAACCGATACTATGAAATATCTTGGTCTAACATTGGATAAACTCCTAAACTTCAAAGCTCATATTGACATTCTTACTGGCAGGGTACGCAAATTAATATACATCTTCAAAAATCTTCGAAGCATTGCAAATCGCTTTATAATACGTACTATATATTACGCTTTATGTCAGTCACTTATCTCTTATTGTATATCTTGTTGGGGCGGTGTTCCTAAAACAACTCTGAAACCCCTAGAAGTCGCTCAACGAGCAATTCTCAAGGTTAGTTCTTTTAAGCCACTTCGATATCCAACTGCACAATTATATAAAGAATGTAGCGTACTTACCGTAAGACAGCTTTTCATTGTTGATACTATTCTTCGACAACACCGGATAACCCCTTATATAAATAATAAATTTAAACGCCGTAAAGATCTGATCTGTGATGTACCCCAAACAAAATTCAAATTTATTAAACATTTTTTTTACTACTTAGGTCCCTATCTATACAACAAAATAAATGGTGATATATTTGTTTACAATTTGCCGTATGTAAAATGTAAAAAAATACTAATAGATTTTTTGCTCTCTAAAAATTATGAAGAAACTGAAAGATACTTTGATCCAACCTTTTAGTTGATTTAACAAATACTTTAAATATATTTTATTTTTAATATTTTATTTTATTCACACTCTCATACACACACACCCACACATACAAACACACACACACACCAACACCAACTCGCACAAAAACGCTCAAGCACTACCGGCACACACATTCATAAAATCTATCTTATTGTTCTTTTTTGTAAATACAACTATTTATTTATATTAAGCCTCAAAAAACCAATATATACATGTATGTAGCTCCACTCTTACTTACGCTTACCCATTCTGGGGGTTGGTAAATTGCTATCCTTAACACAGGTTATTTAAATAGCCCATGAAGGATAGTGAGTTCCAGTCACCAAATAAATTAAAAGCAAAACAAAAATTTTTAGTAAATGCTACTTAATTGCTTTAGTAAGTAATATAGGAATAAAAAATAATATGGTATTATTTGAATGTATGTAATAATGTATGTATTTGAATTGTAACTTAACATTGATATATATTTTGTTACAATATTTTTATATAAGCAATAATACAATGTTTTTCTTAAATTACAGATACAGTTGTTAATAGTTATACACATTTATTGAAATTATAAATAAATTATTATTATTATATAAATTATTTCAATAAAAAAATAGAAAAATAATCAATTCTACTAACATAATTGTCACATTATCGGAATCGAATCGAAACATAATCGTTGACGTTTAGCTACTCTACTAATAGAACGTTTTATTCTACTAATAGAACATTGCGATTCGATTCGTCCTTAACGGAACCTTAAGAGTTAACAAATGAGTTTGAACCTGACATGGTATTTTTTGATTTTGTATATGGTAACATCATACCTATTCGGTTTAATGAGGAATTGTCAAAGTTGAAATCGAAAAGTTAATAAAAGTTTTACATTAGTGGAATTGGTCTGCAGTTCCAAGAAACATTTTGATAAGCGCGATAAGTGGAAACAGACATCTTACAGTACGAACCAGCATTCGCTATCTTAATCACATCGATTCATACCAATTTAATACTTCTGTTTCCATTTCCATTGTCATTAAATATTTTTTCTTATAACACATTCAAATATTAATATAATAAAAATTAAATAAACACATTTTTCTTTGCAATTAATCTATTTTATTATTGATATTATACTAGGTTGTAATTAAATAAATATTGATAATACCTTTGTTCGTGTGAACGGCATACGTGATGTTTCCATACGAATAGGCGACTTGAAAATATTAAAGTATTTGATATTTCGCAATATATACACCATAACTCACTATTGTTCTTACACGTTATGTATATACTTATTATAAACAAGTATGGTTATATAACCAAATGCATCTCCTTAACTAAACATGTACTTATAAAGTAAGTTTTCTTAGCGGGTGCTTTGTTAAAAAATGTTGTATTTTTTTTCGAATGTCCAATCAATAATGACAGGAAGAGCGAAATCACGGTCTTACTTATAAAAGTTGTTGAATCGCTGACTAACCAAATAATGGTTAAACAACATTTAGCTGATTGGTTAACATTTGTTACTGTTACTGTTCCCGATTTTGTAGAATATAGTCTTTATAATAAACGGGCTATCGAATACAAGAATTTCAACTGTACTGTTAGACGTCGAAGACGAAACGCAATAACGTTTATCGCGATCAAACATAAGGCCTCCAGCTTCTAATTTGTCAATCCGAACAAAAATCCTGACGCTGGTAGTGTAAATTAAAAAGTTCTTTCAATTAATTATTTTTTTCCAATTACCAATTATTCTTAAAAATGGTAGAAGGGTAAATTCGAGCCAGCTTAATTAATTACCGGCGTCGAAACGACGTAAAATTGTAATAAGTAGAACGGACAGTTGTCATGCAAAAATAATATTCTGTTACAATATTATATATCTCACGCTTATTTCGTTTATATCCTTTGTGTTCTGTTAATTGAATTAATTATGATTGAACGCTGTTGTATAACGTAGTGCTGTCGCAAAGTCCGCTTCGATGATTCGATTTGTTAGTTCCTGCAATTTATTAGCTATTTTATTGTTACCCTGACATAAATTGTGCGATAAACATTTTCTTATTATGAGCTTACAACCTCGAATAATATATTTACATTTTATTATTTTGCACAAAAATAAATGATACGGTTTTATTTGTTATATAAAATATTTTGTTGAACATAAAATGTATGTAATACGAAAGTGTTTATGCGCAAAAATTATCATAAAAAAGCTCTTTACGAGCTCTTTGTTATCAGAATCAAATCGGACCAATTACTGAGTTCCACTTGTGTAAGTCCAGTTAACAATTTTAAGCCGCTAACACAGTACGTTTAACGTTTCCATAAACAGGCCAACCTCATTTTTTATGCACTACCCTTACCGAGTAATTTTCCTTCACGCGAACCTTTGTTTCAATTTATTTCTGCTTGACCCAGCTTATTAACTATGTAGGTAGTTAGATACAATGTTTTAATGAAATTTCTTGGGAGTTTTCATGTTTAAGACTGAAATAAAAGATTTTTAATCTGAGGGAACTATTGTTATGGGAGGGTATGTTACCGAACAAAGTTGATAGCATTCTTGTCAATGTTGACCTCGAATGGAATTCTGGCCTAAATTCTCGCGTACGGTTCAATATCGATAATAGATAATTCTAATTCCTAACGGGGTATTCTATGTTATTGCTTGGAAAATATTTCTAATACTTTGTGCTTTAATTTAAATCTGATAACATAATTATTTTATAATTATGGAATAGGTATTTAATGTTTTATTAATCAACAGTGTTTGTAAATTAAGCTGTAAGTTTTCTCGAATTTAAAAAAATAAATAATGGAAATAATGATTTGCATAATTTCTTTAAAATTGTATTTTCATTAATACCTTCATGCTCTTCATTAATTGGAAATGTTAATATATTTTGTATAAACGATGACTTTTTTATATTTTCAGCATTTCAAAAGGCATTTGCATCGTTGGCGACTGAAGTTCCACCTTCTCACCCAGCAGCAGCGCATTTGCGAGTGCCTCGAGGACTGAAAGGTCCTCATCACATTTTCGAATGCCGTCGAACCAACATTATGGGTTCATTAGTACAAGACGCCTCTCCATTTCTTTTTCCATGCACAATCGAATACTCCCTCATCTGTGCAGCCATATTGTATGTTATGTGGAAAAACATCTCCAAGTATCCATCGAAAGATGTTGCAGAAGCTATAGCCAAAGCTCGTCTGTTAGAAGGATTGGCTTACAAGAAATCACCTCATTTATACAGCGTCGACTGCGCCAGAGCTCATAAAGGTTTATTTTTTGGAATTTTAGTTCTAGTTCTTACAATTATATCACTCATTTTGTTCTTCGTTCTGATATCAAGAAAAGAATATGCTACATTAGCGGTGGTCGAAGTCAATGTTTGCGAGCTTGTGTTATACGCAATGACGACATTAGCCAGCTTAGCGGGAATGGTATGCGTTCGGAACCTAAAGTACGACGGAAACAGGAATTTGGAACTTGACAATATTCTGCTCGTCGGAGCTCAAACTGGAATGTTCATCTATGGAACGTTTACAATTATTGGCGGACATTTTACAATAGAAAAAAATACAATACTCATATTGATAACGGCTTTATCGTCATTGGTTCAAACTACATGTCAGACGATGTTTATATTAGACGCCAGTCGGAGATCAGCAAAAACTCCGGAGCAATTACGCAAAAAGCCTGGAAGGGAAATTGTTACGTTCCTACTCGTGACCAACTTGGCAATGTGGGCTATTAATACTTTGGAGAAATCTAGGGCAGAATCACATCCTGTTCAATTGCATTTCTACGGCCTCTGGGCATGGACGATCATAACGCACGTTTCGATGCCTCTGGCGATATTTTACCGATTCCACTCCACAGTGTGTTTGTGTGAAATATGGAAACGGGCGTACAAAATGAAACCCGCTTACATGTAGCGAACGGCGCCAAAGATTTGCATTGAATCATATTACTATTGATCAGAACTATGACACTGAAAGTAGAAAAGTGGCGTAGATAGATGTTAGTGCCATAAAGTATATAGATATTTGTTTAGGAATAAAGTCATGTAAGAGTATTTAATATTAACAGCTATCTTGATATGAAAACGCATGTACATCATTTGTTTATACATGGTGTGCACTTAAACTAGCGCTTGTATTTGTTCTGAAGTTGACTGCTATAATGTTAAGTTATTGTATTTAGATATTTTAATGTGTTATTTATTTGTAGCTCTATGAAACGCTTTAACTATCTTAGCGGATGTATGTTGATAATGGACGCAGTATTTCACAATTAGACGGGTTGGATTATATTACTTTTAGCGCTTAATGTTTTTGATGTTGTTTTCTTCATTTTTATCGTTATTAGTAGAGGAGTAATTAAATCGTTGTGTTCATTTTGTCACACTATTTAGGTAAACTTAGAATAATTAGTGTAGTGACGTATGTTTAGATATCTTCACATTCCACATACATTACAGATAATCTGTATAACATTAATAATCATGCATTCATGTTTCAAATAAAAAGTCTTCCAATAGGTTATATTTTATAAATTACTTTCAAATACTTTCACTGTCATATTTGCTTTACAATTGTTTTGTCAAACATAATTAATAGATTACGCTTGTGTCCTTATTTATAGTTTCTTAAATGTAATTAAATGCATTTTTCACTTTCAAACACTGTATTAAGTATCACAAAAAAATATAATACAAAGTGTATTTATTTAAACTATAAGATATTTTATAGGACACATGCAAATAATTCTTATTAGGTACAGTGGGAACAATAATATCGACCTAATAATATTTTTTTGAAGGCTTTTGATTAAAAGTAAATGTAGTAATTTTTGTAACCAATCGATTGGCGCGTTCAGTCTGATCAGATGCTAAAGATTTTGTAGGGATATTTTTGCGATATAAATGTAGTATCAGTATTTTGGATAAATTTATAAAAATTGTAGCAATATCTATTTGAATGGACCCAGTAGTTAGGCGAAAAGTAACACCAATTTTTTATGATCTGTAGGAAATATTGGAGCTTATAAAATAGTATGATTCTGTAACATTTTTTGATACTAATAAAAATTAGAAACACCAATTTTATAGCAGATAGTTATAGTTATTTCGTCCAGTTTTAATTTTATATATTTTATATTCAATGTAAAATTACTCAGTGTTAATGGTTCTGTCGGAATATTGTTAGATTCATAGACCTCGACGGTTCATTCCATGTATTTGATAATGCAATTATTGTTTTGCATGATAAAATTTGTCTAATATAAATAAGTCAAAATAAATTTATGGCTCAGTTCCTTCTTAGTTCTTCAATTTTTGTAAGCACATTGAATCAACAATGTGTTTACTGTCAGTTTATTCGCTAGCGTCATCGGTTTTATTTCGGCTTGAAAAAAAAAAACATTTGGTCGAATGATTGCTTGTGTAATTTTAAGCATTATTTACAAATATATAAGTGGAAAATATAATCGTAATTATAACAAATATCAATGTTATTTTTATATGTGTATTCCTATAAATAAAGTTACGTTAATATCATTTATGATCGATATTTTTTTTTATTGAAAACTTTTGAAGAGGACAGATGGCCATGGATTTATTTACATATGTCACATATATCAAAACATTTTTTAACACCTAATTAAATTTCTAAAACTGAATATTTATTGCTCAATTTACCTGTATAATATTTAGCTTTCTGGCTTACGAGTATAAGACAAATAATAACTTTTACTCGCATTTCTTTTATCTTTTTATAATATTTGTATCATCTACAACCGGTATAAAGGTATATTTAGTGAAAAAAGTTTTATATATTTGTAGTTTCTTTGTAAGAATGTTTATAATTTTCAATCATAACAAAATGCTATAATGACTTAGTTTAAAACGAGAAAATAATATAAAGACATGCTCTTATAATATAATAAAACAGCTTTAAATGAACTTTTGATAATTATTTATTTGAAGATCATTCATTTGCAACGATCAATATTTTATTGCTTAAGATTGCTACTCATTGTTGTGGTGTTTTATTTATTATAAGCATTTCCAATGGTGTTTTACAGTTATATTATAAGAAATAAACCAATAGCCAGATCTAGTATCTGTATTTATTTATTTAGTTATTTATAAAAAATATAAGATTTATTATTACATGAAAGAAATATAAAAATAAGATGACAAGTGAAAAAATTATAATGGGTTATTTTTTATTTTTTATCAATTCAAATAATACGCAAAATTATGGTATTATATAAACCATAGTTTTAGAAATTAATACATTTTGCTAATTAAAAATAAATTGAGTTAACACTATGCAAGCTATATTATTAAGTTTCTTATAATAAATGTTTCATATTTTTGTTATTATACAAAGTTAAAATTTTATTATAAATCCTTTTTTTTTTTGTTTTATGGACGCAACGCAGCGAACATTAAAATAATATGTCCTATATTGTAATATAAATGTCGCATATTATATATATTTATTGTAATAAAATTAACTATAGACTTTTCAGTTTTATATAATTTTTTATTAAAATTTAATTTATTTTCCCAAATACATCAAATAACTATGTGTTATGCCTTTTATATTTAAGTCTAAAATTTGTATTATTAAATATTTTCAAACTATTTAGTTTAAAGTGATAGTGATACTAGACTAAAGTTTTTCGATTATATATTTGTATACTATTTATTTGTTTAGGCGATATTGTGGATAGCTGTAAGAATATCTTCTTGGATGTTTAACGTTTACAAGCAAATAAACTTTCTTGAAATTATCTCGAAATCGTGTTTTATATTTCGAATACAAATATGTAGTGTTACACAAATAGTTAAAAAAACACTAACCTCCAGTTTCAGAAACGCTAGTGAAACGTCAAATTAATTAATTTGATTTAAATTTAATGGTCATTGGTCCGTTGCAGTTGTTGACACAAGAGACGACCAATCAGCGTTAAGTATTTAAAGAGATTGGTCACTATAACTTTGCTAATCATTTCAGAAACTGTCATTTAGGAAGGGAATTTGATAAATTAATAATTTATATTACTTATATTATGACTATTAACAGAGTATTCCTTTTCTAAATATAATACAAAACAAAAATGTTCTGATTGACAGCTCTGATGAAAAATACTGGATTTTGAGATGTTCACATAATCTTTGCATGAAATCACAAGAATATATAAAAAAAAAACAAATAATAAATACGAAGTAAATAAAAAAAAGTTACAGTTTAGTTATAAAATAAATATATTTTACATATTATTATAATAATATACAGTGGTGGTCGTATAATTAAAAACACGTCCAACGGTCCTTGACATTATGTAAGATACTTCACCGCAATCGTTTTTATTTTGAAATTAAACAATAAATCGTACAACAATATGTTCAACGATTTATCATTTATTAGAAAAACAATATAAATCCCATTACACAAGTGCGGTTTCAATATTACATTACGGACAAACATTTAAATCAGTTTTAAGGTATGAACAATAATGATCAACTAATTAGAAACAACAACAAAAAAGTATAAAAAAACAATATTTTTTTAAGTATTAGTAATTAGTATTGTTATTTACGAAATAGCTACAATCCACAGCCTACCAATAGTTAGTGGCGTATCCCGTATTTTCAATAACAGCACTGCAACAACTGCTGGCATTGATTCAATCAATTTCATAAATTTTTCTAGGAGTATTGAATTCCATGCTTCAACAAATGCTTCATATAGTTCGTTTTGACTGGTGTTACTTTTGCTTGAGACATTTTTTTAAACAATATACCAGAGATTTCTATCGGGCTTAAATCCGGACTATTTGCTGGCCAGTCTAAAACGGATATACGCTGTTAGCTAAGGAAACATTTGACGCTATTGGCCGTATGTTTGTCATGCTGAAAGATCCAGGTTACAGACAAATGATCCGAGCAGGGAATCATTGTGTGCTCTAAGATATTTTTGTATTGCCATTGATCCTTCAATCTTCCGAACGGGTCCAACTCCACATCCGGAAAAACACTCCCAAACTTTTATGTTACCGCCACCGTGCTTGACTATACTCCTTATGTATTTATAATTAAAAGCATTGTTTATAGGACATGTAACATTACACTTTCCATCAGAATTTACCATATTTATTTTTGTTTCATCTGAAAATAACACTTTTTTCCAGTCTCATTCTCTCGGTGTTGCTTGGTAAGCTTTCGAGAGATTCTTCCAAACAATTTAGCTTCCACTAATCTTATTTAGCGTATCAGTCTTGACGAGATGTTTCTCGGGTCATCAGGCGAAAAAACTTCATTTTTACTTGGCCGAGCCTTTCTAAGAACATTCTCAACAGTTCTATGTGTTTTATAATGATCAATTGCATTAAAAACTTTCTTAACAGAACAATTTAAATGCTCAGCTATTCTTCTGTACGCCCACTTATGATCTATATGTAAATTAACAATGATTTGCCTAGTTGACGCGTCACTACTTTTATTTTTGCCCATTTTGAACAAAATTTAATTCAGATTAAATTTTGAATTGCCGCCAAAATAATAGAAAAAGAAATGTTATTCTCCAATTTCAAAAAAAGAACGAGCTATGGATTCCGTTTTAAAATGTTTCTAATTAGGCGTCCAAGCGGCCAGTAACAGAAAATAAACTCATACATGTGTAAGAGCCATTTTGTAATTAAAAGTAAGATATGTTTTATATTTTATGCATTTAATGAGTTTTTTATTTGAGTGGCTATATTATTGCATGATTATTAATTATTGAATGTGTATATTTTTTTACGAACATTTGTATGTTGAAGTTATGCTTTCTTTATTCATAAGAAGTGTTTCTAATTATATGACCACTACTGTATGTATCAATGAAAAAAGTATCTGATCCAAGCACTCACAACGAAATATGCCGTTTGTCGCCACGGCATACGAGCCGTTCAAACCCCCAAGGTGGGCCAGTAAATGTGCCACATTGTGTACATAAAAAAAAATTACGAATTGCTTAATATTCTCAAAAATCATAGCCGCTTACATTTTCAATCCGTGATGAAAAAACCAAACTTAGACTGGAGTAGATTGCTATTTTAGAGATAATAACGCCAATTTTCGTACCATTTTTGTCTTTACAATTTATTCTTTTATTAGTATTTTATTGTATAACATTATAAATAGTATATATTTATACACTAGTTTTTGAGAGAAGAACTATATAATTGAATGAAACGAATGAAAGAAATATATCGACGTTGAAGTTCTAACACCACGTAAGTCAAAAGTAGCAACTTTTCAGGAGAGAGAAAAGACTGCATAATTTTGTATAGATAGTATAATAATACAAATTTACTACTTGCGTATACTTAATTCGGCCGATACGATTTTCTGATTGGCTAAAACGATGCGTCATCCGATTCTCTAGCGAAAGGCATCAAAATGTCAAAAACAGCCAAAAAGTGACTTACGTGGTGTTAGAACTGCAACCACGATGTGTAATAGTTCTAGTCTAATCTATATAATGAAAGTAGAAATTGGCTTTTGGCAGGTTCTAAACTTTTAATTTATTATTGCAAGAACTTTGTCGTGTTCAACACGCTTAAATACACTGATCACGCGATAGTTAATAACTAATCTATATAGCCGATTTCAATGTCGCAGGTTCGATCGAAAATCCTTGAAATATTGTTGTTATTTTTTTTCTCTTTGTTGTCACTGGTAAATAACTTTTGAAGCACTGCTGATATATCATAGCTGATAAGGTGATGTGGTAATGTGAAGGTTGTTATGGGATCGCTTACTAGTGCTACCGTGATGATTGGATGGCTGGTTTACATGCAAGTCTCCAATACTTGAAGATGTCAGTGTACTGATTATCCCCCGAGTCCCAGCATAATCAATATATTAATATGTAATATGAAGAAGTACCCATGTGTACCAGCACAAGTAAGATACTTTAGATTAATTCCTAAATATTTTTACAATATACATATTTTATTACGGCCAATATCCTTTAGTCATTTACTAAAGTTTAGTCTTTCTATTTGGTAGTAGAGCCTTGTGCGTGATGCCTAGTTATTGGGGAATACCCCGAGGCCCGCGGGATCACCCGGACTAGCTATAAGTCAGTCAGTGTGAAATCACACTCACCCAACATCTTATATACCAAGGTTTGGTACATTGACGGTACAAGAGATGGTTAAATCGATTAGGAGGTCATCGTCATTACATCTTAGTTTCTGAGTTAACTAATTACACATTTCAAGAAAATATGTGATATCGACAAAGTGTTAGTTTTTTTTATAGCATAGGTAGGCGGACGTGTATATGGGCCACCTGATGGTTAGTGGTCACCAACGCCCGTAGACATTGGCATTGTAAGAAATGTTAACCATCGCTTACATCGCCAATGTTCCACCAACCTTGGGAACTAAGATGTTATGTCCTTTGTGCCTGTAATTGCGCTGGCTCACTCACCCTTCAAACCGGAACACAACAATACCAAGTTTTGCGGTAGAACGTCTGATGAGTGGGTGGTACCTGCCCAGACGAACTTGCACAAAGCTCTACCGTCAAAATAATAATTTTGATATGCAGAAGGCTTTATTCAACGAGACTATTACTACGTAACAATATTTATTATAATGTAGCTTGTACACACGTCTACGGGATATTCACAGTGATAGCGATCTCATCAAGACAATTAAAATGCATGCTTTCCGCTTATAAAAATATCTAGTCCGAAAATCTCAATCATAAAATTCTTAAATAATATTATAAGAAAAGACCTGCTAATGGCGTCATTAGGATCTTACCTTATGGTAAGTATGTAGTGTGGAGCATAATTTTGATAAGCTTAAGGGTCTTCTTTGACGTTTGTTGAAATTCGAAGGTCGGGATTTCGATAGAATTATATAGAAAGCGATGCTCCACAACCTTGAAATAAATCACACAGTTAGCCAATGAATTTAACTTACGTGTAGAGCATTCGAATTTAAGATAATGTTTATGGATAAGTGTAAAAAAAATCAGAAAAATCACTAAAACGTGTAAAATCGCACTTCCTTATTGAGACGAAATTATCGTAATCGTCGAGAATTTAGAAATGAATTTTATCAAATAATAAAGTTAAAACTATAAAGAAACGTCTGGAGTCTTCATTTTTTAATAAACATTTTCTTATTTTTTGTTATAATAAATTACAATGAAATTGTACGCGTTTTCTTATGCGAGCCGCCGATAATCCTCGCAGACCAGTCGGCCACGCGCCTCCGAAGTGAGAGCACGTCGGTTTGCGCCGCATTGATAGATCGCGATCGAACCTTGTACTTACACAAAATCAATGTGTGCGTAAATAGCGTATTTAGTATTTATTTGAACGTTTTAGTTGTCACCGACTGTTCATCATAAATTTTAGGGCGCGCACCGGCTTATGTATTCTGTTTTTTTTTTGGTATTTTTAGTGTTTTATCATTTGATACGATATTTTTACTGATAATATTTTGTATATTTTGTAGTTTGATAAAAAAACAAAAAATAACTCGAGTTGAAATTCTAACTAGTTACATAATTATAACACTCTCATATATAATGATACATTGCAATTTTTTTATAAATAAATATAATTTTTTGAAATTTTTTGAAAATAATTACTTATTTCGTCCATTTCCTAGTTATATTGGCCAGTAAAACAACAACTGAGGCAATAAATTTATTGTCGTAAAAATTCAAATTATTCTTATTTTCATTGATAACGTAAAACTAAACAAAGTATTTATAAATAGTGTTTTAAACACTAAATAATAAAAATGACCAAATCCCATTTATGCATAAAACGAAACACGCGTGATGGCCCACCTAACAAACCCTCATTATTCAGTAAATTACTGACTCTCAACTCAGCGGGCAATATAGTACTCAAGTGGAAATGAGTAGAACGAAGTACATAATCCTTGTAACTGTGATCTAAGAACAGTAGTGGCATCACACTAAAGAACACACTTCCAATTGGAAGACCGCCACGCTTGTATATATAATAAGCTGCGTTAAAAACTTTAATACCGCGATTCAGGGATTATACATTTTTATAACATTTTTCTTTAGAAGTTTAATTATTTTATGTATTTATTCACATATTTTTTTTATATTGAGTAATTAAAGAAATAAAACATTTATTATTACAGTAATAATAATATTGTTCTTATTATTTTAGCATAAAATGTTTCTTTTAGTTTTTTGTTACGTCAAAGCGCTATCTAGTGAGGATATACGAAACGTTTTCATGCCTCATCGTCATCATTGGTTTTGCAAATTGATATTTATCCGATTTCAGACTTACAAATCGATTTCAAAATCCGATTTTAGATATCTGAATTCGGTAATGCCTAGCCTCATCAAATCGCCTGAGAACTTAGCTATCCTTTTATTTTATTAGCTAACGTGCTCAGGCAAATATAGTCTTTAGGTACTTTATCAGTAAGGTCGATTATTGTGTAATAGATTTCCGTAGCAGAACCAAGAAACCGAAAGTCAAACTGCAAAAATCCCTCTATCCTTTTTATTCCGCTTTATTCCAATTGGTTAGAAAGAGAGAAAGTGAATTTCATAGTAGAATAAATGTTGTAAAATATATATTTCGATTCAGGAATTATATATTTTTCTTTAGAAGTTTAATTATTTTATGTATTTATTCACATATTTTTTTATATTGAGTAATTAAAAAAATAAAACATTTATTTTTACAGTAATAATAATATTGTTTTTATTATTTTACCATAAAATGTTTGTTTCAATAATGTTTATATAATGTTTTTCTTGTATTCCTATTGATCTATTTTTATTTCACTTTTTGTATATATACTTGTTCCGTTTTTTAATAAAGCATTCCACATTCGTCTTTCGTCAATTTTTTTTTATTATTCCACATTACGACATCAAGAAGTTTATTTATACCAAACTACTCACCTCAACGCTATAGATATGTATTTGACAACATTTCAAAATCAGTGACAATAAAGTTAAAATTTAGTTTAGGAAAAAAAAGTGCGACGACCCCACTCTGCATACGTATATGTGTGCGTGCCGTGCCCGAGCCTCGATAGTTGCGACAGTAGCGCTAAAAACGTAAAACTTCGTGCGGCGGAACGTCAAAGAAGACCCTTAAGTAGGTTTTTTTTAATTTTTCTTGTAAAATCACATTAAAAGGATCCTATACGGATTTTTTTCTTATTAATCTTAAAATCATTATAATGTGTATTATTTTATCAATTTTAATTAATTAGTTTTAAGTGGCATATACGGTTGGCCATTTCTTTTATTCTTTTATAAACTTTTTTTTACTAATACAATTCCGATAATAAATTCTAAGCATTTATTAATTATTATATGTATGTTAGTATTGTGTGAGCATATTTTCTTTGTCAATTCTGTCGATAGAGAGAGTACTAGATATATATTTGAAAATAGAATAGGTAGGTATTTCAAATTATACAGGTGTGTTAAGTACAACTAAAAAAAGCGTAGAAATAGTAAATTTGGTTTTACGTCAAATATTTAATTCAAATGAATGAATATTAGTATATTATGATATTAATCGAATTCTTTACATTCTAACGGCCTTATTTATAAACGTTGCTTAGTTACTGATTAGCTAAACACTGATTTGTCTCTTTCTGTCATTATTGATTTGACATACGAAAGAAGAAGACAAAATATTGTTTAACTAATCACCAGTTAAATAAAGTTTATGAATAAGGCGGTAAATAAATAGTATTTCCCTATTATATAAATATGTCAATTTATACAAAACTGCTCCATCACGTAAAACTCACCGTGTGCGGATGACAAAAGATTTGGTTCATAATTCGCTCAGTGAATCGGAATTGCAATTCAACGGGACAATACTGCTAGCATTCTTCTATCATTCCACGCGATCATGATTTGTATAATGGCTATTTTTAATTTTGATTTATAAATGTATATCTATTTCAGTACAATATAAAATATGTATAGTTAGGAGACTCCTAGGTCCATACAACAGCGTTGTTAAAAAAAAAGAAAGAGGTGCGCTAATTTAAAAACCGCCGCCATCTTGTTAGTGCAGTTAGTAAAGGTAAAGTAATTAATTATTTATTGGAGCAACTTATGATTTGTAATGTGTTCAAATATGTTATTTGGATTTAAAGAGTAATTGAGTGAGTAAATTACATTTATTTATATGAATTGGTGTTCTATTTATGAATAGACCAATTCGAGGTTCTTAAAATAATAGTTTTCACTTCTGGATTCTAACCGCCTCATTCATAAACTTTATTTAACTGGTGATTAGTTAAACAATATTTTGTCTTCTTCTTTCGTATGTCAAATCAATAATGACAGAAAGAGACAAATCAGTGTTTAGCTAAACAGTAACTAAGCAACGTTTATGAATAAGGCCGTAAATGTATAATATGTAAAAAAATGATGATATTTTAACAAGAAAAGTGCGGCTGACCTATTTGTACGTAAGTTATACTTGAATAGAGTTTTATAGCTCATGTGTTAAAGCAATTTGATCTTTTTATAAGTTTAAATCATGAATTTCTATGAATGAATCGATACACACAAATTCGATTGAGATTAAGTGTATTCAAACATTGAAATCTTGAACGCGTAATCTGGTTCTATTGACCTTATTTCAAACGGTATTGAATGTCGATTTATTAGGGCTGTCTCATACTATGAGTGATTGAAGAAGATAATGCACCCAAATGATACTTGCAATGATTGTAAATTAATATTTTTTTTGTGATTTTTAGTGAAATATATTATATGGTTATTAATCCTAAATTTCTGTGCAAAAACTTCAAAATAAAAATGGGTGAAAATTATATTTTAGATTTTGTCATAATTATATACATACATAGCATTTTGTTACACCTTATGTACATTTATCTTATAGATTGAGTTAAATTCAAAGGTCATTTCTGTGATAATCCTCAAATATCTCATTCATGCCTACTTTTGTAAGTTCAAGCTGCTTCGTCTATGGAATTTCCTGACCTTACTCACATATTTGAGATGTTAGGAATCTTTCACCTTTCTATAAAATCTATGAAGTTATATATCCCAACTTTGTACATCACGCTGATGTGCGGGTTGGTGGAGACACAAGTGGCGGATTTTTATCAAACACATACAGAGTTCTTCATAATGTTTTCCCTTATTTCCAAGCAAGAAATAAATTATTAACAAAAAATTGACATACGTATACAGATTTTATGTCTATGTTTTTCTGTGGATTATTTTTGTTTAATATAAAATACATTATTATCATTGAATGAAAACATTTTTTTGGTTTTACTCAGTATATTTTTAAATAATATTATGCTGTAATAAGTATTGCATCGAGTGCTGTCTAAGGAGTTAGGAGAATGTCAATGCTCAGTCTTCATCTTTGCCCATTAATATTACTTTACATGTCTTGCCTTGATAGCCAATAGAGCCAATATGTGCTAGAGTGGAGACCACGCTTAGGCAAATGTAGTGTAGGACGCCCTGTGACGAAGTGGACCGACGATTTAAAAAAGATGGCAGGTACGAGATGGGTGCCGGCTGCCCAAGATCGGGGTGGTTAGCGTTCTATGGGGGAGGCTTTCGTCCAGCAGTAGACGGCAAAAGGCTGAAGATATTACTTCACATTCTCAAGTGGCAGCAGTTCCTCCTGCTTACGCTTAGTAAAAGAGATAAAATTCAACGAAAATAGAAGTTGAATGAAGGTTTAATTCAATTACAATATAAATGGTCAACATGTTGAAAACCCTATAGGAATTCTTTGTAGACAGCATAAAGGCGCTACGTGAGCGTATGAATGCCTCTCCTACACATGGGAACCTACACAGTATAATCATCATACGGGTCTTATAGCGGATTAAATTCTTGTAATGCTAATCTTAAGTAACCATTTTTAAATAAAGTTTTAAACACTAAATACAAATATAAGGTTTGACACTCTTTCTGACATCATTGACATTCGAAAATATGTAGAAAAAGATTTTTTTAAATAATCACCCATAATAAACAATATTTATAAGCAAAGTCAACATAGCTGTATCGATTTAACAACGCACGCTATGGAGTTTCGGGGGCGGCACAACATTTTACCGACTTTAAACGACAAATAATATAATAACGTAAACTTATTTGAACTTTATGTATATTTTACATAAGTTATATATTTAAACCCTTTCCACCTGAATCGATCTACTTTGGTGGAAACGGAATTAATATAAGCAACATAGGAATACTTATGATCAGTCCAAACATAAATACAGAGAGACGCGTCAATTTTTCCGTATTTAATTAATGCCAATAAATTCTTAGGTCAAATGGTTGATCCTGCGCCTGACTCTCCGGTTGTGTGAGATCGCCGATACATCGGATTATGAAATTGTAGCAATAGAGTGTGTGACTTTATTGTAATTATCATACGGAACTTTTTTTAAAATAAAAGCGTTCCATCCATTACAAACAAACAAACAAAAAAGTCAAATCTTATCACTTCATAATATTAGTATAGAAATATCGATAAAATCCTAAAATTATTATACAAGTGTGAGCTTCGTCCATATAGCGTCGGAATAAAGTTCGGATCGAGTAGGAAATAATGCTCTCGATCTGCCGTCATGTTATGTGCAATTGATTTGTCATAAATTATCTATCGCATTTAACTGTCACTCGACTAATGGAAGCACCAGATTTAACCGTAATAAATTGATGTATTAATCACATTGTGACGTAATACTATGTGATGTCAAATACTTGTTATATAAAATTTATGAAATTAAATAACAGTATTTGCTTGGTTTTGCACTGAATTGTTATATGAATGATGATTTCTTTTTATGTTTGGATAAATTTTGTTAAAAGCGTAAGTTAATTAAAATATCAACAACAAAGTTCTATTCTTAACAAAGAGGAGTTATATAAAGGACACTTATCATCTTCAATATTTTATTTTATTAGTTCAATTTGAAAAACATAATAACTAACAATTAAATTACTAGTAGTCGTCGCTGCTATGATATCCATAAACTACACCTTGAACGGATCGATAAGATGAAATTATAGATTGGGGTGCGCAGCGCCCCCAATCCCCATCTAAGCAAAAGGACATGGATAATTTCTGTATGTATGTATGTGTCGTGGTTTTATATTCGTGAATATTGAGAAAATTTTCATAAAATCTTTTAATAAGATTTGCTGTTAATAAGTATAGACAATGATTTTCCTATAAATAATGTCAAATGTCAAATGGCTTGACGAGTATTTATCTCTATGTGGTCCATTATGGTGGAAGTTGACAAATGGTACTTGAAATTCATCTTGCATAACATAATGTTTTGAAAAAAAAAACTCCTAAGTTCAGAGAGGTTAAAAACTACGTAGCAATTCATTTTTGCAATTTTTAACAATATATTTATTTTCTATATGCGCGTGGTATGTATTTTTTTAGCCATCTCATTTGGCAAAATCTTCTCACACGAAGTTCTCCTTTATTTCTTGTCTCGATATTATAGCTTTGACTGTGAGTTCAGTTAATCAGACTGATAGTATGGATAGATTTTCAATTTATTACTGATAAAAAATATATAAATATAAACCGACATCAAAAGATGGCCAACATATTAATCCAATGTAATTAATAAAATATCAGCATATGGTCTATGGGACCGCGAATCGGTATTTATATAAGTAAAAACGGATCATTATTTAATGTGTTCATTGAATACTAAAATCAATGAAATAATTTGAATGCGAGTGAAATGCCGATCAATATGATGCGCGAGGAGATGCAATGGCGGTTGCGTTGACGCAAATCAACGAAGATGAATGGAAGACTTCATCTTTAATTTTTAAAATAATTAAAAAGTATACTATTATAAATAATCATGATTTTATTGGGACGTAACTTGTCAAGGAAAAATATGTTATTATTTTTCACAGCCCAATGTGGGTTCAATGATTTTGTAATAAAATATTTGCTTAAATTTATTTCATTGGGATATCAAATACCATAACTTAAACCTAATAAACAGTGACAAATGTTATTTACTTTTTATTGATCAAATAAAAACCTATGAATCCAAAGCAAGCAATTTAAAGAAGTAAATATAAAATGTATACAATGATCTGTAAAAATTAGGAGTTTATTTTATATAAATTATACCTTATCTAGATTTTACTTCATTCAATTTATTCGATGCATCTTCACTGCAACTAACCCACGGTTTGATATTGCGCACCCTATATTATAACACACCCTAATATTCCTGTGCAATTCAAACATCGACCGCAAAGTTCAATTTTAAGCAATATTTATAACCTGATGATTATTGTAAAAAATGTTAAAGAAGTAGACAAGTTAATAATGTTGACATTGCCCACACACACAGATTGGGTAATTTTGCACAGACTACGAATTACTGATAAGAATTGTCAAATGAATAAATATATTTATATATAAATATTATCTATTCTTGTTTAGATTATATCATAACATAAAATTGAGGGTCATAATTGAAAAATTTTGGCAATCTGTTAATTTCTTTTTACAAGTCAAACAATCCTGATGTGGATCTTGTGTCGGATGTGCTCATTAGGAATTAAGCCTTTTTTTAATTGGAGCAAAAAATATTTAAAAAGTGAAAAACTCTTAGCCAATGCTAATATTATTATGTGCAATATAATTACGTTAATAATCGCGACACTGCTTTCGTTCTATGGTATTTAGACCACGTCTTCAGGTCTTTTCGTTCCAGTTCAGAATATCATAGAAGAACTTACAATTTATAAATGATTTATTAGGAATTTATAAATTGCAACTTTTTAAAGTCATAATAACGTTAATTAAAAATTTATTTTCTTATTGAATTATAGTATTATAAGGTGTCATATCTTATCATTGTATTTACAATGTGTAGGCACTTAATTAAAAATTCTTATACTGTATCAATTACTAGCTGTCACCCTTTCACTAAAAGCGGTCGTACATAACGGTACACCTGATATTGACAAACAAAGACTGTCTCTAAATTACTACCTACAACATATTTCAATCACCTTCAAAAGCAGTTATGAATACATACACCTATGCTCACAAACAAATTGTACTTTTAAATTTCGAATAGGTATTATATTGGACATAGACAATAGTTTAGCTTTTGTACCAACGTTCACTTTTTACAAAACTATGTACACAAATATACGACCGGTTTCATTTTACTCGTATCAAACTTGAATGGTCGAAAATCGATGGGAAATGGAGGGAAAGTATAGCTATAGATGAGTTTTAGATACGAGAGGAGGGTTCGCGTGTCTGGCTTCTACGGCACAAAGGACCCCATGTCGGTAGTTATAGGTCTGTAGTAACAAACAACGCGAATGAACAGCGAGTTGGCGCCGAGCTTTGGTCTTGATCGCGCGTTTGCGAACGAATTGGAGCGCGCATAAATAATACAGCGAATTTAAAAATAATTACAAATAGATGCGGCCATTAGTAGGCGTTTGTCTTTGACCTATTAGAAAGTGTGTCATAGACAAGCGATTTTGAGTTTGGAACGGTTTTGTGTAGTGAGTGCGCGGCTTTACAGCTTTGAATGGACAATGGGACTTTTCTGTTAGTGATTTTCGTGCCAGGAAAATGAAAACGTAAGCACTGTTGGTTATTTTTAATTTTAGATTTAACATTTGCATATAAATATGCTTTTTGTATTAATAATGTAGAAAAATTACTTTAATATCAATAATATTTTTTCTAGGCATTTTTATTTTATAGCAATTTGCTCAAGTAGTAACATGTCAACGAGTCGTCTTGTTACTGTTCTCGTGTAAGAATCAGCCCGTCTAGCGGTCGCGGTAACCGCAGGTTGATATAATTACACGTAATGATCATTACTACTGACCTGCGATTCTTATTGAGATGCCAATATAATATCTACAGTAATATGTGAAAAATTATACAAAATATTTCTTAATAATACTTTGTAAATGTACTAATGAATGCAGACTTAGTAAATATAACAATCATACCAATAAAACAATGTACAAATAAATATATCGCCAATGAGAACTACATAATTATGGAACGAGAATAAAAAACATTTTATATTTATGTTGTGGTTACATAAATATCTATGCAGATATAAATATACAAGCGTCGTTTCGATTTATGTTGCCCTGGTCACTTTTATAGCATTATGAGTTATAATTATCCTATAATCAATATGTTTATTTGAAATCTTTTTTATTTTCATAACATGATTGCTTCGTTGTTTAGTTGGTGGTTGGTTAAGCACTTTCTTTCTTTCTTTAATAATGGTTTTGACATTCGAAATAAGAAGACACAAATTGTTTAAATTATGACCCTCAAAACTACAGTATAGGTCTAAAATCTAAAATCGCAAACAATATTACTGTTAAAATTTAAATTAATTTCCAGATACAATTTTCTTTTAAAATGACACTTATAACGAAGGCCTTTAACATTTATAAGTAAACAAATAAAAATAAATTAAAACAAATTACACTGTTACGATTATGTACATGAAGTACGAACTCATATACTATAAGTTATATAAAACCGTTCGAATCCATGAACAATTATTGTTCTTTGGAAATTTCTATGGAAGAATAAATAATCAAACATGTCACCAACGCCTTCAACCCTCATTTTATTTGAAAAGTAATCGGTACTAATGCAAGTTTCGCCTCAGTTGAGATAAAAGCCTAACAAATAAGTACAGTACTCGACATAAAAGGTTCGTTCAATCAATGCATGGAGACAGGTTTTAATTGACTCTTGACCGAATTGCATTTCACATTTTGTAATTGCGTATTGTTGTCTCAATTTCAAGGTCTGAACGACTTACGTTAATTGTCAACCGAGTTCCCACAACTTTTAAACGTAATTAATGTTTCTTAATTTATTTTTAAGCGTGACATATTACAACGTGAGGCGTGACAATTCAATTTGTTCATTTTTTGTCTAATAAGTGGGGACGTATTTTTTGTAATGACAAACCGAAAAATCTACTAGGCCATTAGGGTATATATTATTATAAAACTTAAAGCAGAGGATTTTAGTATATAAATTGTTTGGACAACTTTAAATCTGGACTATTATTGTGACAAGCGTAAATATCATGTAGTTGTGTATAATAGAAAAAAAAGTATGATAATACACAGTAACATATTTATTAAGTAGTAATGAATAAAATGTAATTTGCATTATTTTTGATTTCGTTTCTGTTAGAAGATACAAAATATTGTATTTCCATGTAAAATATTGCCGCTAACAACCTTCGTGACCATTCATTATTAATATTGATTGTTTTTATCGTTTATTTAATCTGCAGTAAATTATTACTAGGCTAGCTATCGATGCCAACTACGTTCGAACAAAATTTAGTTTTTACACTATATTAATGCTGTATATCGAGATGAGTTATAAACAACTAATATATCTAATAGAATCGTAGTTGATATGAGGGTTTATTGGCTTGTGCTTTGTTTTTTTAAATTTATCGTACTATATTTAAAAATTTTATTAAATTAATTAAGGTATTATAAATTAAGGTATTTTTCTTATTTTTTAAAACAATGGTTTTTTTAAAACTATGACTTATTAATATAAGATATATAATATATATAATGATGTTATGAATATTTTTGTTAGTCCTTTTAAGACCTATAATTAAGTACATCAATTTGATATAACTCTTATAATTTAGTCAGGGTTAGTCCCGTTAGCGTGACAAAACCACCTTTATTAATGTTTTGTTTTATGTTAATTATTATTTATTTTTTTATTAAACGAAAACTTAAATAACACTTTCAGATTACGTAAAATTTGTTATAATATTCTGTACAACAGCGTCAAAATCCATCGTCTAATTTGTAAGAAATCGATAAATTAAAAGATCGATAAAAGCGATTTACATTTTTATTAGTTAAGTAGCTGTGACCCGAGGCTTCACCCGCGTATAATTAATACAAATATAATAAATTATTTTATTACTATAATATCACACACAGCGCGCACACACACAAAACACACAGAGAAAGACAAAAATGAAAAAAGTAGTATAATGTGAATCACTGCATCATAAAACGATTATTTATCACAAAATTAGGTGAAAAAAAAAATGTACAGACAGAACCAATAGATGTATATAGTAGTATATTAAAGATATGACGTAATTATATTAATATATGCACTATACTAAGAAACATTTATATTGTATTTGACATAAAAGTTCAATATAAAAAGTATTATTGTATCCTTGGGCGCTCGTTATTGTAGTCGGATGTATTATGTGCGAAGTACGAGTAGTTATCTTAATTGCTATTTAAATGAGCCTTATGTAATAGCTAGAATTATTTGTTTTGTTCTTATACAACAGAATAAAATGAATACAATTTCATTGTTATTAAACGTAGATAAAGGTAGTATCGGAAATGCAAATAATTAAAATTAAATGACGTATATTGGCTATGTAGTTCAGATTATATAATAGTTGTCATGAACAACAAAAACATGTTTGACATGGAACCTCCCAGTAACAAATAGTTCTGCTTTCAAATAACGCTTTGCTAAGAGGTTGGTGAAGCATTAAGTCAGGACTTCTTTAACTTAGTGGTAATCAGATTAGGTAGCAATTTCAATGTCAATGATTTCAAGAGTTTTGTAATTTACATTAAAGCTTAAAAGTAAGTCATGAAAAAGCCTTTGGTATATGATGTGTATGCCATTGCATGATTAACATACTTATATTAATAAATTGTTGTAACGCGTGTAAGGAGTAACTACTGACTTTCTATCCCGTTCTTCCCGGTACCACCTACACTTTGATTCAATATAGTTCTTTGAAATGACGACTCAAAAAGGCTCATTAGAGCCTACTTTAATAATGTCATTGTGTGTTGGAACTGCAGTGTTAAGGCCGAAATCAGAGAATAGACAGACAATGCAAGTATACGTATTTGTTAAATGTATTTATATATTATGTATTTATATGTATATTTGTTAAATGTAATATTATCATCGTCTAAATATGCGAATTCTACCGAGAAGAACTAGAGATACTGTTTTTTGTTTTTGTTTTTATAGCATAGGTAGGCGGACGAGCATATGGGCCACCAACGCCCATAGACATTGGTAGTGTAAGAAATGTTAACCATCGCTTACATTGCCAATGCGCCACCAACCTTAAGGATTAAGGTGTTACGTCCCTTGTACCTGTAATTGCACTGGCTCACTCACCCTTCAAACCGGAACACAACAGTACCAAGTACTGCTGTTTTGCGGTAGAATATCTGATGAGTGGGTGGTACCTACCCAGACGAGCTTGCACCCAAGCTCTACCACCAAGTAAAAATGTTACTGCAAAAGTTACTCTCTTATATACATTAAAATACATATTAATTATAATGAACAAATATTTATTTTTAACGCTACCTTTCAGTTAACAATTGGCATAATTATCTATATTTGTATTAATTTAATAATTTGTCCTGGTACATTTGACTTATATTTTGGAGATCATGGTTTTGTAAATTTTCTTTATAACTATAGAAATTGGACAAAGTCCGTCTTGGCATTGGATCTGCAATCACTACTAACTTCTATTTGTGCCACATTCATCTACGCTTTATGGTGTTTTTGTTTAATTATAGATAAAAAACAACTGAAACGAACTAAGCGAAAACTTGGTTATGTTCATGTTAATTTCAGAACGCCTCGAATTAAAGTTCGGAGTCAATGATGCTGATTCTGTTGTGCTTAATTTCTGTACTAAGCTGACAAGCGAACATTGTCGCTTTTTCTCTTGAGTTTGTAGAAAAGGAAAGTATTTCTTTAGTCTCATAATTTTTTTTTTGTGTAATAGATTCAGCACCAGTATTATTACCTAAATGTATTCAAGATGTGGGTTGTGAAACATACAAATATTATTATTATTATTCATAATATGTATATTCTTCAAAAATATTTACAAAGAATTCAAACTAAAACAGTGATTGAAAAAGTGTCAAGCTTCTAGAAATGTTACCAAAAAACCACGTATAGGTATATAATTATATCACACACATATAATTAAAAAACGAATTATTTATTGGTTAATATTTAGACATTCAAATTATTTCATATATGAAAGAACGAAAAATATTACGAAAAATCATATTGCCAATCATATTTTACTTAGGTATCTCTATTATAATAAATGGAATGAAATTTGTATCAGAATAAAAAAAAAACAGATTAAATCAATTGTTAATTAATTTTGATATTACACTCGATAATGCAAGTAGTTTTCATTTTGACATAGTTGTATATTATTATATTACACAACTCATTTGCGAAGCAATGAGATGTGTTCTACTAACGCTTACTCGATCCGAGCTGATTCACTCACCTAGAAAACATTTTACACTCGTTCAAATATATTCAACAAGATTTAAATTCATACCATTTGAAAGATAATTTATTATAAAACAAATACAATTTGAATTCTATTTTTTTTTAAATAATGATTAAAAAAAAAATTGAACAAATCTTGTGATGTCCGTCAGTATGCACGGATTTTGGTAAACACATTAAAAATACACAACCGATTAATCTAATTTTTTTTATTACACTTGAATTCTTAAACAGAAGAACCCTTATGAAAACAACTAAGCAGAACTTTTTGGTTTAATTATAATTAATATAAATCAAAAACTGACAATTCACGAAAAAATATAGCGGCCATATTTGTTTTTTATTATTATTTTTATTATAAATATTATTATTATCTAGCATATAGGAGCGCCATCTATCGACCGCCTTTTTCAATTATATTTTACACTCTTTTTTCAGGGTATAATTTAGTAATACGATAATATAAAAAAAAAAAATTTTGGCCGATTTCGTTTTGACCGATGTTTTTACTATTGAATGAGCAAATGAGTTGTGTACGTTTGGATTTTCCAAATTTTTTAATGTTATTGAGCATGTTATGGGATACAACACTAGCGTATATACAATATTAGCGGTTCCCCGCGGCTTTGCCCGCGACATAATTAGAAATAAAAAAATATGTTAATTATGGTCTATTTTAGCTGTGAAAACATAAAATTTCAAGCAGATCAGAAAATTTTTTTTATACTTATGTGTTTAACCCATTTCTCTAGTTTGGGGTTGAATTTTCAAAAATGACAAAATACGTATGCATTTTTGCTCAGACACTTTAATATTTTCGAAAACCCTGAAATACGTATTTACTCATTTCTAACCAGAGCCTTGTATATAAAATTTCATGCTTCTTATATCAAAAATGACGGACCCGCTATACAAACTTTCAACCCCGTTTTTACCTTCTTGCGGGGTAGTTTTTAAAAAACCCTGAAATATATATTTATCTCTTTCTAACCAGAGGCTTGTATATAAAATTTCATGCTTCTTACATCAAAAATTACGGACCTGCTATACAAACTTTCAACCCCGTTTTTTACCTTCTTGCGGGGTAGTTTTTAAAAAACCCTGGAATATATATTTATCTCTTTCTAACCAGAGGCTTGTATATACAATTTTATGCTTCTTACATCAAAAATGACTGACCCGCCATACAAACTTTCAACCCCTATTTCATCCTCTTGGGGGTAGATTTTCGAAAACCCTGAAATACGTATTTATTTATTTCCTACCAGAGGTTTGTATATAGAATGTCATGCTTCTTACATCAAAAATGACGAACTCCCCATATAAACTTTCAACCCCTATTTCACCCTCTTATGGGGTGAATTTTGGAAAACTCTGATTTGTATACTTATTTTTTTGTAACAAGAAACTTGTGTATCATAAGAAATATCATGCTTCTATTTTTGAAAATGACGGATTTCCATATAATGGTTAACCCTTGTTTCAACCCTTTAGGGGTGGAATTTCCAAAAATCCTTTCTAAGTACGCGTTTTCATTATAAAATGCATGAACTGTCAAAATTTCAAGTCTGTAACCCCACTGGTTTAGGCTCTGCGTTGATGAGTCAGTCAGGACAAGTCTTTTTATATATATAGATAACGACTGCTAGCAAACCAAATATTTTTAGTTATTTTTTTATATGCTACCAATAATCAAAATTTACTCGTGCCTTTAGGTAACCTTGGTTTTTACAACCAAGATATGAAGTTCATGGCTCACAGCGACAAAATCACTTCACATTTGGTATTTATTTTGACATTAGCAAACTCCGTGGCTTCGCTAATGTGGTATTCAGTTTGAGAGGAAAATCCAAACAAATTCATAATTCCATTATAATTAACATTATGTTTATTTGTATTAATATTAATTACTTAAATTGTTAATTAGCAGCGATTGTCTGAAAAAATTGTGGTTGTTTTGGTTTTAGTAACTCGCAAATAGCCATATTAACTTAAAAACAGGCAGTTCGTTTACAATCACAGACATAAGCTTTATTTGTATAGATGCTTGAAAAACTCAGTCTTAGAATGTTTTTCGTCAATAGTATTGACCTTGTATAACAAAATATATTTGAAGTTGTATTGAATCATCGATACTTGATTTATAAACGCAATAAGTTCGCTTGGTAAATGTTATTTATGAGTTCATAGTGCAACTTAATATTTTGTTTTTTATAATAATTTCCATATCATAAAGCGAGATAGGATAGAGAGATTTTTGTGGATATGCGTTTTTGAGTTTTTTTTTGTAACAATGACCACTTGGCTCCCGCACTAGGTAAATAATTATTCTTCAAATATTATATGAAAATAGAAAACATGTTTAAATTACGTTTTTTGTACAAAGTGTTTTTCGATGTTTAAATAATAAAATGACATAAAACTTTGTTCTATGGTCCTTATATAAAATTTATATTTAATATTTTGTACGTTGTTCTAACTTGTCAAATAAAACGTAGGTAAGCCAGTGTAATTACTGGCTCATGGGACCTAACTTCTCTATATAGTTGACATGTTACTACATTACTTAGTTTCTTGCCTGTTATTCTCGGTAGAATTTTTGTGTTTTTACTAATATGCTTTACAAATGTTTCTTTGTTACGCCGCTAGGCAATTATTGTTATTGTTTATTTAATGTTCTCATGTAAGTGAATATTTTTCTCAATGAGAAATAAAAATCTTTAACCCGATATTGTTATTAAAAATATTGTTAAATTATAAAATATAAAAATAAGTAGTACATAATTGTAAAGTAATATGTCTTATTATATTTTATAATAAGACTTTTGTTATTTAGTATAAAGATGTCATTACGCAAAGCGAGTAAAAAGCACTCCTTGAATGGAATCGGCAAATAATATAATTGCAGCTTCGTACACGGTATTCGCAGATTTTGATACGTATCAAGGAAAAATAATACATATCGTATAAGATATAAGAAACATTTTGCAATGTATAAATATAATATAAGGATCCCCTCGTTTGGTGCAAGTGCAGAGTCGCACTGTGACTATCAGGCGTCTAATTAATCTGGCCTACACGAATCGGAGGGTTCTCCAGAGACACGCTGTATTGTTCTCTCTATTTGGACTGCTCTTGTGTTTATAAATGAGTGACGAACACGTGGGGGTCGACTTTTGAAAATTATATGCCTAAAACAAAAGAGCGTACAGCGAACGATATCGACTTATTAAATCCATAGGATTTTGTTATACGAGGGATGTTCAAACAAATACTTCAATCAGTAATGTACATAATTTGGTACTTCAAAATGAAATCTTAGTATGTATAGTACAAAAAATAGTATTTGCTTTCAAAAATTAAGCCAATATAACACGACAAAATTTAAATGGTAAGGTGAGCGGCGTTCATTATACTGTTATAAAATATTGTTAGGTACGGTATGATAAAGGCAGCAACAAAAAAGCAGTGTCGGGCTACAGGTGGTGCGCGGCTTTATTTTCCTCCGGTCATCGACCTTAGAGGGCGGTCTGGTTCACCCTTGCACTTCCGAGTCGTAAACTGTTTGGTATGAAGATTTAAATGCTTGTGCGATTCTGTTGTTGTTATTAAGTATTTTTATAAGAAGCAATAATTAACCTTACCCCCGTCACGTGCGGGTGATGCCGCAGCGGAAACTAGTATAGACATAAATGACATTAGCATGCTCAATGATACAAATCAGCAAAAACCAGTGGATCAGCATTGGTGGAACCTACTGGATTGTGTTTTGTAAAATATATAAGTGGACGTTACGAGTATTTACTCGCGTTTTTAAGATCTTTCTCGAAATAAAGCATAAATTAACTTGCATAATACTTCTGCGAGAATGTTTATTCAACATATGTCATACGTAATTCGCTGTCAATATTACTCAGCTGTAATTTAAGATCATGAGAGCGTTATAAAAGTTCAATATATCGTGTTTTATTCAAGAAATTTTGTTTATTTAATGCAGCCTTTTTAATAGATAACTAATATAAACCATATAATAATAACAAAAACCATATTATATAAAGAATGTATATTATTATAAAACATTTTTTATGACATTGTACCATAAAATAAAGATTCATTATATTCGGCTTTACATACGAGCTGATTTCCATAATATGCAAAGCGGAATGTCTAATCTACTTAACGCTAACGTACGCTATGAAGAGTAATAGTATTCTCCCATTACAACCCTCTATGGCTCTCCAGAGGAAAGTCAAGGGAGACAGGTACATCGCTTAGATCCAAGTTGCTGTGAACAAAGAGAACAATTTGTTGACAAAACAGGGAAAATTCATATCTAAAACATATCTGTCGAGTTTTAAAATCGGATTCTTAACTAAGCCTTAAATAGAACAGAATTTATTTTTTAATTAGTTTGTTAGGAATAGGGTGATGCGACAAGCTAAAGAAAAGAAAGAAATAATTGTTTAATATTGTCAACAAAACAAATACGATTTCACGGCGGAAACTATTCCCTTTATCTTAATATCCTATACATCCTTCATATCTCATTCCGCCATGTGGGATATGGCAACGTTCATGTGTGCACAGGTGTGATTATGTTCTGTACATGTTACGCCGTTGCTAGCAATATCCGGCGAGGCGTGCCGTCGTTGCATATTGATGGCCCTTTGACAGCTTAGAGACTGTTGATGAAAATAAAAGCATTTCTATTAAATGGTACCTATATAATCTTTTTACAATTAAATAAGGAAATAAATGAAACAAAAACACTTATTTCCAGAGCTGAATTAACAAATGTGTATTATATTTTTAACTTCGAGTTTAAAGTCTTATCTAATTAATTTACGAATTATTTTAGAATACCTTTTATTGTTATGTCCAATGGATTGAATAAATATGCGATTATAACTACTCGTATTGTAAATTGATGTGTCTATCTATGTGTTAACTACAGAATAAGCGACAAATATAATTTAGTTAAATTATAATTTGTCTTTTGATTTTTTATAAACAAAAACGAGGAAAATTATGCACACATACTCAAACTTAATAGTGGTATGTGTGGGCCAAATCTAGCAGGTGAATTTTAAACCGGTTTCATCCAATCCAATGTTGGTGCCAATACAATCTAGTACTGTGATTGTATTTGTTTTATTTTCATCGTTTTATTTGTCAAGTGATTCTTCCTAACTCATTATTGTTTTGATTTACAATATAATTATATGGTTTCAATTACGCTAATACGAAATAAATATATCTATTATCTTGATAAATAAATATAATATTACGTTAATAACTTTGAATTTAATTAAAGTAAATTAGCGAATTAAAAATGCTCGTATAAATCGAGCCTTTTTGCATAAAGTATAATATTGTGATTTGATTTATGATGGAATGTGATTGCGGTCTACATACGACGGACTGTCGCACAAAATCCTGGTCATGTCCAGCCATATGTGACGACGTTGCATAATAATGTGGCGTTCCCTTATGTAGTTCATGAAAGAGATCGGCAATTTGAAGAAATAAATTGATATAGAGTTCATACATTTTTATAATGTTACTATGTTAAATATTCTACCACATGTGTATTCCACCAACCCGCATATGAGCAGTGTGGTGGAATAAGCTCCAAACATTCTCCTCAAGGAGGAGAGGAGGCTTTAGCCCAGCAGTGGGACATTCACAGGCTGTTACTGTATGTTAATTATTCTCATTATAATATTATTGCAAATGTATGTCAGTAAAAATTTATTTAATTAATACCATTGCTAAAAATGAATGTGTACAAAGTCGGAATTATACGTAACATACAAACTCGTGTGTGAGGTAACACGATAGCTTTTCAACGGTTTTGGTGCATAGAAGTTCAGTCAAATCTCGGCTATTAAGGTAAAAATGTATTACAACACATCATTATGATATATATGTTTTTAGAATCCTATTATACTGAGGTTGTACGGCATCGGTTGTTGCTTTTTCAACGCTAAGCAATAATGGCTCTGAAGTAAAAAAAAGTTAACTAACAGCCTGTGAATGCTTCCTACTGCTAAGGCCTGCTCCGCCTGTGCAGGTTTGGAGTTTATTTCACCACGCTGCTCCAAAGCGGGTTGGTGGATGAAACGCATCCGGCTTTCTTAACGATGTTTTTTATCGCTGCCGAGCACGAATTGAATGGTGATGGTATTTGCCTGGCATTCAACCCGCAATCATCCGTTTAGATTCACGTGTTCTGGGCCATCACCACTGGGCCATCTCACATTTATTTTTTTACGCTACATTGCCGAAGCACTTAAACGACAGCTGCCAAAATACAATGAAGTTCACACGAATTTGGTTTACTCGAGGTTACTTGTACAGGCCTCTTTTGTTTTGTTAAAATTTTGAACGTGCAATTTTAACTGTTCACTGAACTTGAAATGTATTTTTAAAGGTGCAGGTTTTAAAGGTGTAAAATCAATACTAAAGTACAAAATTATATCTAAATATCTTTGTTCTTTTTTTTTTAATTTTCAATAAGTAAGCAGGGTGTCGAATGCGACACCTCATGGTAAGTGGTTAATATCCTTTCGTCAATGCGCCACCAACCTTGGGACCCAAGATACGTTCCCTGTATCTGTTATACTGGTTCACTCACCCTTCAAACAACAAACAAACAATTTAAAATTTAATTAATTTAAAACGTATCCCAACTGAATAAGGAAATTATTTTTCAAATATAATTAAACGAATTCGAGTTATGCTTACGTAACACGAGTACTATAACTTTTCGACGATATCCAAATTACATGTCAAGTGAAATTCTGTTAGTTAATTAAAGATGTTATCATTTACAGTTGTTGTACTAACTAACCGAGGTCATTGAACCCATTTTCGGTGTCAATTAATGTTATACCCTTAAAATTATACATAATATGCAGCGAGGTATTCGTTTCAATAGTAAATTTTACCAACTAATTAAATTTAAATTGTTATTATAAAAAAAATATGTATACTGGGTGGTACCTACTTGTAACGGCTTGTGCAAAGCCATGGCGGTACCTTTCGTGGTGAAAATCGCGTCTTCAATTCCCGGTAAGCACTACTTAATTTTCATGTGCTTAGATTGCATTTATAATTTACACTTTGTATGTTGTTGAAGGCATCTTGAACCATTATTTGTCGAATAAAAAACCTACCACATACGTTTGCACCAATTCGCATGGAGCACCCTGAGGGCAACAATCAGCAAGAAACATTTATTATGACGAGCCGGTTGTCGTGGTTGGTACTTGTCTGTCGCGTCGCAGGTCGTGGGTTCGATTCCCACCCAGGACAGACATTTGTGTGCATGAACATGTCTGTTTGTCCTGAGTCTGGGTGTAGTTATCTATATAAGTATGTATTTACAAAAGAAAAGTATTATATGTAGTATATCAGTTGTCTGGTTTCCATAGTACAAGCTCTGCTTAGTTTGGGATCAGATGGCCGTGAGTGAATAATGTCCCAGGTAATTATTATTATTAATTTGATGAAATTTTATTTGAATCAAGGATCACCATTGATGTTCAAGGGAAGACATGGGAATTTATTTTATACTGTACACATGAACCCCATAACATGCGGGTGAAGCCAGCGAAAAGTAGTTCTACATAAAATTTTACAATTTGCAATAAATATCCCAACAATTAATCGAATCTACCAAAAGAGGACCTTATATACAATAATTTTATATATTTAAAAAGATTAAAGTCATTATGTATAACGTACGTGCGCTATTAGCATATTAATGCCTGAAAGCGATAAAACTGTTTTCCGTAGGGTTTTTTTTTCAACATTATCACTAAACAGGAAAGAAAATAACCTAGTTAATTTAAATTATCTTTTCATTTATATTCTTAATGTTCATGACAAACGTGAAATGAAACAATACGTTACAATGTAATAACGTATATCATTCAGAATTCGTGTAACGGCCTGTGAATGTCCCACTGCTGGGCTAAGGCCTGTTCTCCTCTTTTATTGAGGAGAATGTTTGGAGCTTATTTCCCCACGCTGCTCCAATACGGGTTGGTGAAATACACATGTGACATAATTTCAATGAAATTTGACACATGCAGGTTTCCTCACTATGTTTTCCTTTATTTCAAGCACGAGATGAATTATAATCACAAATTAAGCACATTAATTTCAGTAGTGCTTGCCCGGGAATGAACCCACGATCATCGGTTAAGATTCACGCGTTCTTACCACTGGGCCATCTGGATTGTCATTCAGAATTCGTTTCTATTTATTCGCACATTTAGTACTTTATATTAAACTATTTTTCACTCGCGGCTTTGACCATGTTTGAGGGGAAGGGATAGATGTTAGGTATAAAAAAGTGTCCTAAGTCCTTCCTTGGAGTTTTAGCTTGCTCCATACTAAATTTCATCAAAATTAATTCAGTGGTTTAGCCGAGTTACACGTTTATTAGTATAGGATTTTTAATATCACCAATATAATATTTTCTAATAATTATAACATTTTAGTTAATTTATAAAAGCATATTAAACAATATATAAGAGCTTTAAGAATTAAATATATACTTTTACCTTTTTTTTTGTTTTAACTGCGCCATAGATTTTATCTGTAAAAACAACGACTATAACTAAATGGCTTTAGGATTTGTTGATTCATTGTTATATTTCTCACGTATAACAAGACTACTTAATAACGGACTCAAGACATATTTTATTTTGCATAATATATTTCAAACAGCTTAGACAAACATTTTTACAATACAATAAGAGTCTATATATATAATAAATAATAATGATGAAATAAAACAGATAAAAAATAACGTTCTAATAGCGTGTGTTTGTGTGAATTTTTAAATTTGTAATTATATGTCGCGTGTTCAATATAATAGTCATAGTTAGAAAAAAATAAAATAAAGGAAAATAATTTATATGGACAAGTTATATAGCTACTGTTATGACAGTCGCTCACGTAAACATTAGTAGACGTGCACGCGCGTCCAGATTGTGTTTGTTTGTCTATCTGCCGACATCGGTCAATGCTTTAACTGGAAAATGGCCTTAAAACACAGATCTAAGATAATGCACCACGACGCAACAGAAAAAGCTTTACATAATTCCGATAGTCGTCTCTTCAGATTTAATCTATACTAATATTATAAGTGCAAAAGTCACTGTATGTCTGTTAAGCTAGCTAAAGTACTCGACCGATTTTGATGAAATTTAGTATGCAGTAAGCTTAGACCCCAATAAAGTATATAGACTACTTTTTATATCTTAATCTCCCAAAATGCGGCCGAAACCGCGGTATAAAACAAAGTCAATTAAGCATTTAAATAATGTTTTTCTCGTCGTTAATTTGTTGAAATTAAAAGAGAATATTGTATATTTATTGTAATACGTTAATTTGTAAATATATATAAATTTAATGACATCCGTAATTTAATTTAATTGTTTATACATATATAGAGAGGTAAAATACATATTTTTTATGACATTGCGTGCAATTATAAGCTCCTGTAGTTATTTCGATCTGGTTTTAATGACACGTAATGTTGGGAAAAAATTAAGAGATAATTATTGGCTGGGATACATCTGCACCTTTATATTACACACCTGTTAAAGGACAGGTGCAAGTGCATGCATCGCTGGTTTTGTATTATTCTTATTAAATATATTTAAAAATATAATTTGCGTTTCCGACGTGATCGCAATAAAACTGCTTTGTAATAATACTATTCTTAGTATAATAAACATTTTCTTTTTTAAATAATTGAAACTGTGAGAGTTAATATATCATAATATTCCCTGTTGGTAGGGCTTTGTGCTTGCACGTCTAGGTAGATACCACCACCATTAGATATTCTGCCTCTAAGCAGCAATACTTAGAATTGTTACATTCCGATTTAAAGGGTGAGTTATCCAGTAAAGGCACAAAGGACATCTTAGTTCCCAAGGTTGGTGGCGCATTGGCAATGTAAGGAATGGTAATTTTTTCTTACATCGCCAATGTCTATGGGCCTAATGTCCAATTACCATCAGGTGTCCAATTTATTTCATGGAAAAACGAACAAACTCGAAGCTCGCTGCAGTCATAATATAGAAGGCTGTCGAAACGTATGCAACATTTTCTATTATAATAATGACGTTTAAGGGATACCTGTATCAAAATAGCATGTCGCTGTATTGTTATTCAACACCACCAGTGAGATATGGAGATTGGAGGTAGTTCTAACAGAATAGCACCGCTAGTCCTTAAGTAAGAGGTCTAAATCTTATATCACTAGTACTTTTAAAAGGAATGGAATATTTAATATTATATTATAATGGTGATCTCTCAATATTATTTTTCTTTTCACAAGACGAGTCGAAATAATATGACTTCAAAGGATCCCATGCATTTGTGTTTCGATTGAATTGATACTTTCTTTAGGATGTCATACTTCTTTGATTCTTGTTTTATTTATGGGACATTGTGACGTGCATTACGAAACTATGGGACATTCGGAACCCCACACTCGCCGCCCCCATCTGTTTCCTATGGTGCTATTACGTCTTACGACCGATAATACTAGTATGGATAATTACGTATAAAATTTTGATTTATTGTAATAAACTTTCGACAAATATCAAATGCAAAAAAATATGTGTATTTGGCCACAAAATATTATATTACTAAAATATATATGTAAATTATATTATTTTCAAATAAGTATGAATTCGAGTTTAATAAGCAATGGAAAAATATACATCTATTTATTTATTTATTTTATTATAGACTATATATTTATTTTTGAGTTTAAAAATTTTGCTCTATGTATTCTGTATTCTGGGACATTATAAAAAAACACACTATACCTATCCATGTGTTACTAGCGTCTAGACATAAAAGGCAACGCCACGCGGAAGAAGCCGAGTTTAGCCGAAAGTTAACGTTGTTTTTTATTCCGTCTCGCTCTCTCCAACAAAAACATGAGTAAGCTCAAAGTTAAATGCTCCGAAGCTCTCATAAACATGGTGCGTTGTAACACGACCGTGTTTCTAGTACGTGTTTGTTATTAAATAATATGAACATTGTAACGACTTATTTGTGTATAAATAACATACAGTTGTTGCTTTAAAATTAAGCGTGAAGTTTCTGTTATTAGTAGTGAAAAATATTTGTGTTTTAAATACGGATTGGAGTAGCGAAGCGCTGACAAAATGTAAGTTACTCTAGTACTAGTTTTACAGGTTTCTTAAATGTTTACTAATCCTGGCTTCCTATTTATAGAAGTTTTTAACTGTATATAAATTAAAATTAATAATAGAAGAAATTTTAATATATTCTTTTTGGTAAACATATATATTATATGTATAGGGGACACTGTAGAAACATTTTATTGAATTATCATAAATGAAAGCAATTTTCTTACATTAAGACAAAATTAAGTAAGTCATTAATACTGTTTTTTTTAAATACCCTACGGTAGATGTATATTAATTAACCGACAGTACTTTGAATTATAGGTAAATCAAAAGTTAAATTATTAACGTAGTCATACAACGTATATACTTTTGATTGTATAACTACGTGTTATAATCTTCAAAGTTAATATGAAAAGCCAATAATAATTGATGGACAAAATACAATCGGCCCATTATTAAACATCAATATATTTGTATATGGTTAGGAAGCTAGCGGGCTTTTCGGCTTATGATTTATTTGTGTTTCATAATGATAGGGATTAAAGTTTAATTAAATTCAAATCGATTTTACAGAATTAATTACTATGTTGCTGTGCTTATGTGTTACGGTGGTTTTAATTTTGGAATAAAATAAGTGTACTTAAGCGTTTAGTCATTTTTGCCTGGGAGGTTGATCAATACATTAATTCTACAAACAAAAAGAACTACGAAGCAGAAATAACGGGCGTTGCATTATCACTTACTACAAATATGCTAAAGTTTTAGCTGTATTTGGATTAATTGTGGTTCTTTGAATATGAATAACATTGACAGACATTAATTCACTCACTGATTTAGAGTTTTACTTATATTTGTACATCATGGAATTAATTAAAGATCGCTTTTAATTATGTATTCGATCGACATTAAGAAACTTTTACATATTGCAATATATATCGTAATGATATTTTGACGACGTATTACTATAAGTAGAAATTTTGTTGAATTATGTATTAGAAATTATTGTTTAAAACAATATCATATATAAAAACTCTTGATTTTCCTAAATAAAACATGTAGAATTTATAACTTAATACGTCGCACAAGTGTTATATTTTTTGATATGTTAAATATTTCATATGTTAATATGTACGTATTTTTTCATGTCTGTCAGACATACAGTGTGGTCCATTATGTTTGTGAAATCACAAATTGCCATTACTAAGCCTGCCACATGAACGAATCAAAATTTTGCTCATCAGTCCCTAGCCTATTCTTTGTACTCGGCGATAATAATGGTTGTACATATTAAAGTCGTATGTTTGTGTCTATACGCCGAAATAAAATCAATGAATAAAATTGTAGGAAACATGAACTTTATTATTAATTTTATTTTACAGGTAACTAATATGGAATAGACTTAAGTATAATTTCGGGCAAGATTATTATTACATTATTTTGTATACGGATACGACCGATATTTTTTCTATGGGAAGACATAGCCGTCATTTTTTTTATAGTATAGGTAGGCGGACGAGCATATGGGCCACCTGATGGTAAGTGGTCACCAACGCCCAAAGACATTGGCAATGAAAGAAATGTTAACTATCACTTACATCGTTAATGTGCAACCTTGGGAACTAAGATGTTATGTCCCTTGTGCCTGTAATTACACTGGCTCACTCACCCTTCAAACCGGAACACAACAATAACAAGTACTGCTGTTTTGCGATAGAATATCTGATGAGTGGCTGGTACCTACCCAAGCTTTCTTATATTTTATTTTCTGTATCCTTTTAATTTTCATTATATGGTGTGAATATACTAAACTTTATAATGTAAACTCCTTTTTATCTCCTTGTTTATTGCATGCTCCTTAATAGATAATGCATCTAATTTTAAGCTATATATTTTTTTTTGTTTTAGTGTTGTATTTTTCAATAAATACGGATATTTTAATAATATGTGTGATAACTTAATAAAGGATGGAAGGTCGAATTCTAATCAGTATTAAATTTTTTTGTAAATGATCCACTTAAGTTAAAAATTATAAAACTATACACTTATACTCACAACATGCATATAATGGAAAAAAACAGACGTGTTTCTGTAGTTTTAGAGAAAAAAATAATTAACGCATTACTTAAAAGATTTTTTTCATTACTGCTTATAATTATGAGTTTTAATTGATTTAAAAACCTTTTTAATTTTTTTCGTTTAACTTCTTATTGTCTAGTAAATGATTTAGATAATTGAATTGGCTCACAGAAAAATTTAATTAATATGACGTCCTATTTTCGAGATAAAGTTTTAATTAAAAGAGTTGAATCTGGCCAGCCACAGTATTGTTAGTGAGCCGCTATTTCTCTTTGAATCTATTTTATATTCACAATTTTTCAGTGAACGCTGTGCCAAAGTGATAACAACTTTAATTTATTTTCATGTAATTACCGTGAATGTTCTCTAACCTTTGATGTCATTGCTTTGTTTGTTACGAAAATATAAAAAAAAAACAAGTGTTCGACATAATTATTTAAAATTATATATTTACAAATTCATGGGTAAAATTAGAATACGATAAAAGTGTGATGATAAAATGTGATACTCCTCGGCTATGCCCGGATAGAAGACAAAATCAATCTCTATTTTTTGTATCTGTGAAAATCTGTGAAATTTACGTAAAAAACCTTGTTGACGTAGTCCGCAATAAGCTTTTATAAACTATTGTAGTTTATAAAAGCTTATTGCGGACTTATTAATATTTTATAGCCGGTTAAGCACGGAATATTATTTAACAAATTTAGCCTCGAAATACACAAAAAACACCTCTTCCATTGTTTCTAAGATGCATTGCATTTCTAAGACGATTGCATTCAAACTTGTAACATAGAATTGGCCAGTTAATTATGAGCTAATGAGCTGTCTTCTAGGATTGAACTTGAAACTCGATTTATAATTCGATCCATCTTAATGCTAACTCGTCAAATGAGGCGAAAACGGATACACAACTTAGTGTAAAATTTCGAGAACAAGTATTTATTACAAAACTAGTTTTCCGCTCCGACTTTGTGCCGTAAATTTGATGATAGTTTTATATAAAAAAAATAATTAAGTAATGAGATAAAAGTTCAATCAGATATTACAGATTATAATCGTTTATCCAAACACATTGTAAAATCTCTAAAACAAAACCAAAATTACAAAACAATAGTTCTTATGTAAAGATTCATTTAGAATTTATATATATTCTGAGAATGATTGAATCTATGTGATCAATAAATTGAACTAAATTTATCATTTATTTTTCGCAACATGGCATGGAACAAAAATATTACTTGTTTGCTATCACGGAATTTTCTATAGGTAGCTCTTTTTAAGATCGTTCAAGGATTATTAGAATCGTTAAGTAGTAGATAAATTTCGATATTTCGTTTTAAATTTTAATACAGTTGGTAAAATATATTGAGTGTAAAAATTTTAAATTTCCTTAATTTAGGTGAAAATTGCAAAATTCATTCGATGCGAAAATGTATTTTAATTTATATCATTTAAAAGCAAACTAATATGTATTAATATTATAATCTAATAACGACGTCCTAATGTTCGCCAACTCAACTTATCCTTCGATACAATTCCAGGAAATTAAATTTTGGTCTTAATTGAGATCATTTCAGACATTCTAGTTGGATTTTCTCGATGGACTTTTTCACTTATAACTATCTGTATGATTTCCGGATTTGAGAACATCAGTATGTTTGAAATGAGGGCATGTATACATCAGCTCAGTACTCGGAAACGAATTGTTTATCGGCGATCGACATTTGTGATGTGGCCACTGTTGACTGTTTATACCGACTTTAATCTTTATGCGTTCTTGAAATAGCTGGACAATTTCTACTCGTAACAAACGCGTACTATGTGAGAGAAAGCTTAACTGGGTCATTGGTTTTATTATATATTACAAACTTTTTAATTAATTTTGTAGTGTTACATTTTATCGTTCTTTTACTAGGTAGGCTTATACTATATTAAAATAGTCTTATAACAAAGTCTTTGATTTACAAATATTAAATAATAATCTCTAAGTAATCGGATATACTCATTTGTCCAGAGTCCAGAGTTTAATTAGTGATAATGATTTAAAGAAAGTAAAAAAATATGTTATAAGCATACTGAGTACAGCTTATGAATGGTATCTGTAATTCTTAGGTGCTGTGCACAAATAAAAATTTGAGCCCTACTTCTCTTTTGTTTTTTGCTATAGACAAATAGAGTACATAAATAATAGAAGTTACCTAAACATAAACTTAGTAATAATGTTAGTACTAAGCAGGCTATTTTCGCACTTTTGAAAGGCGACTTGCGGTTGTGTAACTAGTTGGTTAAATTACTGTTTCGACCAACAAAACGAAGTTGCCCGCGCACATCTTTAGTGCCGCGGCAACAGTTCAGTGTATCGCTGGCTCTGAAAGACGCACGGTTGAATAGCGGCCCAGCCCTCGCCGCTATTTGCAGAACAATGCAGGCTTGATGTGCGCATGCCAGTGGGAAAGCGCGGGAGGGAAAACGCGCGAACACGCCAGTCACGGCCCGCGAGCGCGTCTGGCCGCGCGCCGAAGCAAGCCGACCACGCTTGCGCCCTGGCGGACGACGTACGCCGCGCTCGACGCGGCGTCACGTTTTCCGAATCGACCGTAGATAACACGGCCACCGTGACTGAATTTCAGTGTCAAAAGGTTGGTGACCTACTTAGTGCAGTCAAAAAACGACCCAAACTAAATGTGATACAGCCCGTTTTCCCACTCGAAGCCTTGACATCCGCTACCACTTAAGTGCGTAATTTTTTTGTTACCCTCAAATGTCAAAATAATCTGGTAGTAGAAATCATATAAACTAAAAATAATTGACTATAATATTATTTATACCAAAACCTATAAAAACATTTAATTCACTTTCAAGTTTCGAGTATACCTCAGTCATAAAAATAAGATAGACTTTTAGTTGTTCGTTTACGTGTCTTTCCTAATTTTTATAATATTATGTGTGTTCTCTTAGTTTTAAAATAACGCAGTTGCTTGTATTTGTATTTTCATACAGAATTTAAAAAAAGAATTACATTTGCTTGAATGGGCCATCTTTTACCATGACCTCATTTCAGAGGAGGCTTTCGGTGGTCCTTTGAACGTAGTAGATATTTTAAACCTTTAGTTACGTCATCGATCTACAATTATGAATATAATTTTAATGAAAATCTTTTGAAACATTAATCTCCTAAAAGAATCTTCGAACATCATCGAATTATTTATCTAAATTCGCGACCTAAATATTGAGTCTCGAACTGAAATTAGATTGTGTTCACATGAAATGGAGTAACTGAATTACGCCAAGGGATATGTCATATCCGAGAATTGTAATAGCTTCGTTTGAATACGAACTACGAGTCGATGAGATCACCGCGTGTATCGGACGATGAAACTGTCGTTTATTTCTAGATGTCCTTAGATTTTTTTCTGGTATAGATTCCTTTGTTATAGCTGATCGTTAAACAATTTAAATCATTATATCGTTTCGGACGTTTATTTCTTGTTTCTAAAGTATTAACAAATTGGTACGGTAGCAAACCTTCATCAAAGATCTCGTAGAGTATTTATGAATTATAATCATAAGACTGTTTATTGTAATATTTTTTTACATATCGTAAGACTGTTTATTGTAATATTTTTTTAATAAAAATATTCGTCGTATTTCTTAGGTACAAAATGACCTATATAAAAGACCATATCAATTGTGCACCCGATAGAAGTCGCAGCTCTTTTTAAACGAAGTTGTTTTAAAGTCATAAAAATTTTCAAGTATTTTTACAAAACTAAGTTATTAACTTGAATACTTATAAAATCGTAATTCGCTTCGTCATTATTTGCGCATCAAGTAAAACTATAGAAGATATCAAGATGAGAACTTTTAAATTTCATCATTTTAAATCATGTATGGTAAAAACGAATGACAATGTGAACACAGGAAGTTATTAAAGTAAATACATAATTATGCGGAATATTAGTATCTATGTAGGTGCCTATATGGACTAGTTGAAATACGTGATATCTGTGTAAAATCGGAGGTCCTAGACAGCGAGGTCGAACGAGACCTTTTTCCCTGAGAAATTCCTTGCGAGCAATCGTGTCGGCGATTTACTCCGCAAGGTATCTCCGCCTTTCTGATCCGTGCGGAAAGCGGCCATCGCAGTGGTTTTAGCGGGTAAGATATCCACATAACCCGGTTCCTCCCACGAGGTCTTGAGGATGAGGGGGAGAAATAGTGCCTAGCAGAAGGCTACCACCGTGAACCACTGGGAATCACTATGTGAAAAAAAGTTAGCGATTTTAATACATCTTGTAATCGGGGTTGAAGGAAAACATTGTCAGGAAACCCTTAAGAGAGGAGGCCTGCCTTGACTCCGCTCGTCAGTGGTACGTTTCCAGAACATAACTTTATTTCTTATAACTTTTTTTGGTTTGCAACGTAAACGAAATCGAGGTTATTATATAGTTCCTCAAGCCACATGCTAGCAATTTAAATATTTTGACAAAGCAACGATTTTGTAATGTCAGGTTTTAAAACCCATTTTTTTAAGTAACATTTTACATTTCTGTTTTAAGAATTAAATGGGCAGAATACGAAACAATTTTATACGTTTTTTTTTCATATATTATTAAATAATGTATTCGTATTACAGTTTTCTGGTCTTTCATTTTTTTATATACTTAGTGGTAAGGTTTTAGCAGTAGGCTAAATGGTACTTAGTATTATGTTTTCCGGTTGTATTGAGTGAGCCAGATTAATTACAGGCTCAAAAGACATAACATTTTAGTTATTTTACGCATGGTGGTTACGATGGTTAATGTTTCTTACAATAATAATTTCTATGGGTAGTCGTGACCGCTTACCATCAGTTGACCCGTATGCCAGTCTGCCTACCATTATGTTTGTCTTACAGTATGTTAGGTTACTCTTGATAGTACTAACAGTTACCTTTTAGCGTACATAAAGATTGTATATGAGAAAATATAAAATGGAACTTAGCGGTTCAGAAACTTTCTTAAAAAATAGCATCCGTTAAAAATTTTAAGATTTTATTTTTTTATTTATCAATGCTTTTATACATTTTTGTAGTCTGATAATAAAATTAGAATTAACTAAAAACTAAACAAAATTAGAATATTATATAATTTTTGATGTTAGGTTTTTTTTTGAAATACTTCAAAAAATTACGTTTTTTTGTCACCAAAGCCGTAGCCGTAGAAATAAGAACTTATTAATTGCACTGAAGTTCAAGTCATTATGTTCATATCAGTAATCACACAGGTACACCTAGTCTATTGTCTGTTTTTCTCAGTATTATGTACATTGCGTAAAGCTATTAGTTACTTTATCAATTTATAAAATCATAATTGAAGAGTCGTTGTACTAGTCTACTTTTAGTAATTTGAGGTTTGTTAAGCTATAAAAACGGGCAAAATCAAAAGAATAATATGTAAATTGAACGTTAAAATTCCTGTTATAAACGGATATTGTTTTTTGATTGATGGATAATGTACTGTTTGCTCCCCATTATTGTTATTGAAAAAAGTTAGGCAGATTTTAAGTTACCAGCTGATGGTAAGTGAGCACCGCCCAAAGACACTGACACTGTAATAAATATTAACCATCTCTGGTAACTGTGATGTTATACTTCTTCTGCCTGTAGTTACACCAGCTTTATTACCCAGCACGGAATAATACTAAATATTGCTGTATGGCAGTAGAATATATGATGAGTGGCCGTTACCTTATCAAAAAGTAACTTTTTTGATAATTCAATAGAGATTAACTATGCAGCAGATATAGTCCACGAGTGTAAAACACTGGTGCTCTCCAAGCTGCCTCTAATAAGGACTTCATAAAAAATCATAGTAACTTTTTATTTAGCTGATCCGGGGTTTGAACAAGGACCTCGAACTTTGTAGTCTTATAAGCGGTAACTCATTAATGATAAAAATGTATTTGTACTTAGATATAATATTGATCGACACTCATCCTAGGCGTAACCGGAATTAGCGAGCGGAAAATTTGAAGCGATAAACGTATTACGACGCTCTAATAAGCAAAGGTGGGCTTTGAATTGGAGAAAATTATTCGCAGGCATTATCTAAGCGTACTATATTATTACATGAACTTTCGCTTCTAAAGATTTCTATTTTACTAATTATTAGTAGATACACATATGTTAAAATTATATATACTTATGTAACTTTCAAAAATCAATTGTTTCTATACGTACGATTTGGTTAGCTAATAAAAGTATATATAAGCTAACCACGACGTGGGAATTGATCACCTCATGATATATATATATATAAATAGAATGCTATATTTATATATTTTTATGCGTTATTTACTGAACTGTCAATATATTATCATTTTGGCTGTATTCATTTGTAATCTTTTAAATTAAATTGTTTTAATATTTTTAAATTATGCTGTTAATTAAAAATAGTGCAGAGACTGTTACATTTTAATTCAATGAGGATGGAATTAAAATATTACAAGCGCGTCCGTGAAATACACGCGTGTTAATTATAATGAAGAAGGTAAGCTTTGACCGAGCAACAGGCTGTTTTGAGAGGCTCAAACAAACTCTATAAGTAGAAGCTATGTTTATGTTTCTGAGAGAAATTACATCGGAAGTTGCTTTTAGCTGCAATCTCGGTGCGCTGAGCAAAGGTTTTTTTTTTTAAATTTAAATTTGTTATTTTTTTTTTGATAGTCTAGCTGGGGTGGACTTTAGAGCTAAATTTTAACGACGAATTTCGTTTCGTTTTAGTTACGTATTTTATTTATACTAAATGTAATTTTTAATGATTGGAATTAGATTTAAAGGTTATTTTGATCGATTGCTGTAATGATGGCGTTAATTTTTGTTAAGAAATGTGACTAAGTAGGTATGTGTATTTATTATACATATTAGACTTGTATGTATGAATGTATGTATTAATTTATTTTTAACGATTCGGGTTTGATGCTTAATAAGCTCACTGGATAGAAGAACAGACTTAATAAGCTCACTGGTTGGCAAGTTATAAACAACGCCAAAAATAAACCGTTCGCTTACAGAAATAATTCATAGATATTGTTGTTAATTTATTATTATTAACCAACCATTTTTGTACAAATAAATCTAATAAATATTTAATTTAAAAAAAAAAACAGTTTGCAAGTAAAAGAGTTTTTATTTTCAAATTATACTTGTAATTTGATTTAAACTAATTGGAGTAATTAAGATAACGACTAATTAAACGGCGAGTGAAGAGCGTCTTTCATTAAATAAAATAAAACGGTTTCGAAATTACATTTGAGATCTTCATATTTAGTGTTTTGTTATGAAACAAAACTAACTATCACGTACAAAGTTTCAGCTGTCAATGAACTGATACTTCTATAGATTTTTAAAATTAGTACTACATATGAAGAAATTTCCTAGCTACAGTAAAAAATCGTGAATTGTTTGAAATTGATCATCACTGACATCTTTAATAATTATAACAGTATATGTAACAATATATAAAACATTTATATATATGTATAGCATAAAAATACTATAATATTTAAGGTTTTCAACCTTTCCCGAGTTACGAAACGAATGACAGTTTTATTTTAAACAAACACATTATTGATGTCCACGCAGGCCCGCATGGGCCCTGGGGTAACTGGTCGGGCCGATGGCCCCCTACAGTGGTGGCAACGCCGTCTGCAACTACAGACGGGTCACTGGGTGGACTATTGTCCGTGGAAACACATTACTGATACTTGATGCCCGAAAATATATTATCTATCCTCAATTTTTGCTAGAAAAAGGTTACTATGGTAATGTTTACCTCTTTAGAATGGAGTGTAAATTGTTACAATGATGTTTTACCTTTAGACAAGTCCACTCAAAAAGATGTCTTTATACAATGACGATTGTCTAGCTTGCTTATGCAAGGTTGTAAGACAAAATGTACATTTTACATTTGTCTCTTTTAAACAACAGTGCTTTTATACTTTGCTATTTTTCTATCTTTCTTATGGACAATGAAAAAAATGAGATGTATTTTGGTTGACGCCAAGATTTTAAGTTTATTTCGAATATAGCAAGTGAAGATAAAACGTCATTGTTTTAACTAGTATCGTTGTTAGAACGTCGTTTTTTCAAAAAAAAGTTTAATTATTCTGATTAAGTTTTATATGGATATATAGGGATTGAAATTTATTCAGAGTCAAACCTTAGACAGCATTTTATATGAAAAAACCTTCAAATGATATAATGATGTTTGTATGTTGATTGTTTAAAAATAGCTTGTTGGATGTCGATGAACTGTACTATAATATAATATAAAAAATACTTTTGTAAGGAAAAAACTTATAGCCATTAGAAAAATTAGACAAAATGGGTTAAAGTGGTTACTTTAGTGTTTAAAATGTGTCTAAAATAACCATATACATAGTGAGACCACAAAATGAAAAAAAAAAACTTTTTACAAATCTGAGCTGGGGCAACTGGCAAGTTGTGATTCAAACAAATTCACATTGTGCTATTTCGTTCCCTTTGTTTTAAGCTATTTGTGTATCCAAATAGTATGTTTTAAACAAATAAAGTTCTTTGATGTTAGTAGCGATAGTAAAAAAAAATCTTCTAAGTATTTTATAAGTTATAATAGAAGTTATTTTATTAATTTTACTATTATTTAGGAGAAGCGATAGACCTTACAGCGAGTTCTTATAGTGGTAGTGCCATGCTGAATACCTTCAGGTTGTAGCCGAATGGGCCGGCACTCCCGGGGAAGTACCACTCTCTCACTTAAAATCGGCGTAAAGTGGTAGCCATGCTACCGCGCCCAATTCCCCCCTCCCACAAAATGAGTGCGCAGAATTTAAGAAGACTACCCCAGGAGGGTCCCATTTGCGACCGCAGTGGACAATCCCTCTTTGGACATCCATGCTCAGGACATACACCACCTGAGCAGGGATGCCAAGGCTGCCTTTCGAATTTTGGGGGGGGGGCAATTTTGCGCTCTTAAATGGTCGGGGCAAACGGAGCAGGCATCTTAGGGCAACCCCTTCCACCCACGCTGTGGACTTCTGAAACATAAGGTGACTGAATTCCAACTTAAACGCTGTCCACTTCCATCTAGAGACGGCGAAGCCAGCCTTGCTCTTTCTAACCGAGACCCAAATATCGTCCCCGGCGGACACCTCATTCCTCTCCTACCCGGGGTACAAGTTGGAATATTCCTTTGTACCACGGGCTGGGGTGTGTGTTTACGTCAAAGTGGATATCTGCTCTCGTCGCCTCGCCTATCTTGAAGGGAGGGACCTATCCATTCTCTGGCTGCGCATAGACTGCGATGATCATCCGCGAATCTATGCGTGCCTATATAGGTCCATACGCACGTCACACGTCAAATAAAGAGCTATTAATTTTACATGTATTGAGTTTTCTTTAGACTCATTTACTACAATACACCTCGCCAACGCGAATCCCAGATGTGGAGGATAATACACCTTCCCTGCAAGACCTTCTGCTGACCTCTCATCCGGGTGGGTACCGTGTTTCCGTAGAGCCTCCTCTTGGCTCGTCGGACCACTGTCTTGTCCGAGTACAGTGCCGATTACACGCACCTCACGGCCTCGGTTCGTGGGATGCCGCTGTGTGTAGCACTACAGGTTAGCGGACTGGGATGGGATGCGGTCCTTTTTTGAATTTTACCCATGGGGGCAGATTTGTTTCTCGCCGGATGATCCAGATGTCGTTGCTGACTCGGTCGCTGATGTTGTGTTTCAGGGTATTGAACTCTTCATTCTGTACTCTGCAATACCCATCTGCGGCAGATCCTTGGTTTGGTCGCTTCTGCAAAACGGCATCACGCCGAAAGGTAGAATGCTATCAAGCCTGGGCTGAAGCATCGGCATTTTGTGATGTAAATACCAGCGCACTGAAAAAGGAATACAACTCTGCCTCGTAGTCTTCGTACTCGCACGTAGGCGTAGTCCCGATTCCTGGAAGACTGCTTTGGTGCACCCGATTACTAAAAAAGGCAATCGCTCTGATCCAACAAATTATAGGCCTATTGCTATCACCTCCTTGTTCTCCAAGATAATGGAGTCCATTATTAACTGCCAGCTCCTGCGATACCTAGAGAAGCACTAGATGATTAGCGACTGCCAGTACGGCTTTCGTCGGGGTCGTTCAGCCGGTGATCTTCTAGTTTACCTTACTCACAGATAGGCTACTACGGTTGAGTCCAAGGGGGAGGCATTAGCAGTCAGTCTGGACATAGCGAAAGTCTTCGATCGGGTATGGCATAAAGCGCTTCTCACGAAGCTTCCTTCCTACGGGCTTCCCGAGAAATTATGCAAGTGGATCACCAGTTTTTTGGCAGATCGGAGCATCAAGGTCGTTGTCGACGGTGCATGCTCTGACCTAAAATTTGTCAATTCTGGTGTTCCACAAGGCTGCGTTCTTTCACCCACTCTGTTTCTTCTGCATATCAATGATATGTTACAAATTAGTAACATTCACTGCTATGCGGATGACATCACTGTAGACGCCCTTTACACGGGCCGTGCTAATATTTCTCGGGAACACGTCGACGAGTGTCGGAACAAACTTGTGTCTGAAGTCGAGACCTTGCTAACCAAAGTCTCGGACTGGGGCCGACTAAACTTGGTCCAATTCAACCCCAATAAGACTCAAGTTTGCGCATTAACCGCAAAAAGACTCCTTTTGTTATATCCCCTCATTTCGTGAATCACTGCCACAGCCAGTATCGGGATAGTTGGCGTCGAGATTTCGAACGTTGTTCAGTTCCGCGGTCAACTGGAAGTTAAAGCAAATTGGCTTCCAAAAAGCTTGGAGTACTCAACAAGGCGAGACAGTATTTCACGTCGGCCCATCGCCTAAATCTTTACAAGGTGCAAATTCAGCCCCACATGGACTACTGGTCTCACCTCTGGGCGGGAGCTCCCCAGTACCAGCTTCTTCCTTTTGACCGCATTCAACGTTCAAATTGAGTTCAAATTGTCGACGATCAAGCTATTACCGACCGGCTTGAGCCTTAGGATTTGCGTACAAATGTTGGGTCACTCTGCATCCTCTATCGCATATATCACGGGGAGTGGTCTGGGGAGTTATTTGGTTTAATCCCGTCCCATTTCACCACCGGACATCGCGCCAGAACTCAAAATTTCATCCTCACCACCTCGATGTCTGGAAATCCATAACAGCGCGTTTCCTAAGGCAATTCCTGCCTCGCACAATCACTCTGTGGAACCAGCTTTCGCCGGCGACTTTTCTGACCGATATGAAATTGCAACCTTCAAGAAGAGTGCGTACTCTTACCTCAAACGCCGGCAACGCACCTGCAAGTCCTCGGATGTTGCAGATATCCATGGGCGGTGGTAGTCACTTTCCATCAGGTGAGCCACCAGCTCGTTTGCCTCCTCTTACATTAAAAAAAAAAAAAACAGTGATTAGGAGACGTGAATAGTAAACGATGATTCCGAGTTCAAACACGGGCAAGTATTACTGAATTTTCATGTGCTTATTTTGTCTTATAATTCTTCCGTCTCAGCAGTGAAAGAAAACATCGGAAGAATTTGTGTAGCTACTGGCTTGTCATCATTATAAGATGCTTTGTCCATCGTCATTATTTGTTCATTCTTAATGCCGTGTATAAAATAATACGCCAATACACGTTGATCTGACAGACAAACTGACGATCTCACTGTACAGTTTTTGCATGTTATACTAGCAAAAATATAAGAGCCACAAACGCCATATTCTTAATATCATTTTCAAGAAAATAAAATAAGGTCATTCGCACAACAAGAAATAAATTTGTATCAGTAATGAACATACTCTTTCATAATAAAACATTATTTCAAAGTTTTGTTACACCGTACGTTCATCTCTTGTATAAAATTATGTAAGCATAGTTTAATGAACATAAATCAATTGAGGATTTACCTGTTGATAGTCAGTCAACAGTCCACGAGGTATTGGACTGTGGGCGTTCAATGTGTTTACGGTACGGCGTCTAATGGCTGTTACTTCACCTGACCCAATTTCTTTATGCCGTTCTTTATGTTTTTATTACTTTTAACTTTAGTGCTTAGTCATAAACTAGACGAAAATATATTAACGAGAATTTTACTAGCATGCTACAGGTGTTCTTATAATGCTTATTTTTTGTTGTAGCCTTAGGAAATATTTTGAAATATATTTCGTATTGTATATTTGTGAGTAAGCATATGGCAGGTCTCTATTTTTATGAATACGATTTGTATTGATTATTGTTTTAAGTCGTATTGATAAAGTATGTGATAAAAATATTTATTCATTGGTACGTATAATATAAAATGAAATAATTTATGTTACAAACGTTAAAAATTGATACCGTACATATTGATAAGGAGTAGTAGAGCCACACTTTTTGCTAATGAGAATAAGACACCTGTTGATACCTATCCAAGCAATGTTGACTGCATAATGGGGAATGAATTTCAAGAATTCATTAAGCGCCACTCGAATCCACAGGAAGAGTTCTTTATTCCTGCTGTGGTTAAACAACTTTGACATTGAATAGATGGTCAAGATCTTAAATAATCAATATCATTCATTATGTATTCGAGAAAAGATGTCGTTATGAATGTTAATAAATATGCTATCGGAAATTTGGAAGTATAATTAAAATGGATATAAGTAGTTGAGTAGAATAATTTTGTATTGTAAATAAAGATATATTAATCAAGAACTGTTTGTAGTGCATAACTTATAAGATTGCTTAACATATGGAATATGTAAATCTAAGGTTTGTTTATCTTTACTCATTTATAGAATGGTATTTTTTTTTATAAAATAGTTTTTTTTTTTTTTTTTTTTTTTTTTTTTTTTTTTTTTTTTTTTTTTTTTTTTTATAGTTACCGGGATGGCAAACGACTCTACTTCACCTGATGGTAAGTGATAGTAAAGTCCAAACGCGACGACGGCTAGTGCAGTCAGGAAGAATGACTTGCACTAGCCGCCCCCGCCTTGCCGGCCCGCAAGATGCCTCTTCACGCCTCGTTTGAAGGAACCCGGGTCATAAGAGGAGGGGAACACGTGTGCTGGTAACGAATTCCATGTTTTAGAGGTGCGACAAAGAAAAGAGTTGCCAAATTTCTTCGTGCGCGATGGAATTGATGTCACAGTTAGTCGGTGACATCGAGAGCCAGCACGCGTAGATTTGTGAAGGAAAGGGGAAGCAGGAATGAGGGTGAATAGCTCCTCTGAGCACTCGCCGTGATACAGTCGATAGAAAGCGCTCAGTGCCGCTATCTCTCGACGCAACTGTAAAGGCTCGAGGGTGTTGGTGACCTTTACGTCGCCAATAATGCGAACCGCACGTCGCTGCAACCGATCCAAGGCCTCCAGTAAGTACTTAGCGGAGCCATCCCAAAGGTGCGAGCAATATTCCACGCAGGACCGCACCTGTGTTTTATACAACAGGAGCAGTTGTTGTGGCGTGAAAAAACGCCGCACCTTGTTCAGGACTCCGAGTTTTCGTGAGGCTGTTTTTATAACAGCCTCAATGTGATCCTTTGGATTGAGGTCGCACCGAACGTCAATTCCCAGTATGGCGACTTTGCCTTGTATCTCCAGCGTAGTGCCACAGAGGGAAGGAGGAGGGGAAAATGGTGACTTTTTCGCTGTGAGAGCGCATACCTGTGTTTTCTTGGCGTTGAACTCAACAAGATTATCAGAGCCCCATTTGGCAATGAGTCCTAACGTCCTATCGAGTTCAACAACAAGATCCCTCCGTCTCTCCCCAGTTTCCGCCCGCCCAGCTCCTGCGCGTCCGTGGTATCCCCCGTGCACTGTACTATCATCTGCATAGCAATGTATGTTCCCGAGAGAGAGCATATCATTGATATGCAGCAGAAAGAGTGTGGGGGATAGCACAGACCCCTGGGGGACCCCAGCATTCACTACATGGAATTTTGAAGCGCAGCCATCAACTAAAACGCGAAGGCTACGCTTGTGTAGGAAGCTGGCAATCCAGGTGCAGAGCTGAGCTGGAAGACCGTATGCCGGCAGCTTGGAGAGAAGACTTCTGTGCCAGACCTTGTCAAAAGCCTTGGAGATATCGAGGCTGACAGCCAACGATTCCCCACGCTTGTCGATAGCTTCACCCCAGAGGTGTGTTACGTACGCTAGAAGATCACCTGTGGACCGTTTCGGTCGAAACCCGTATTGACGATCATTAATCAGACAGTGATCTTCTAGGTAATGGATCAGTTGGTTATTTAGAATCCGTTCCATCACCTTACAAAGTACTGAAGTGATAGCTATTGGCCGATAATTAGCCGGGTCTGACCGATCCCCTTTTTTGGGAACCGCTTGCACATTAGCCTCTCTCCAAGAATCCGGCACACGTCCTGTATAGAGAGACAGCTGGAACAGGCGCGTCAACACAGAAGACAGCTCCGCTGCACACTTCTTCAGCACTATGGCTGGTATTCCATCGGGACCACTAGCTTTCCGTACATCGAGTGATTGCAGCTCTGCACGCACATCGCGCTGCCTGATTTTGATGTCAGGCATCGTGTGGCCACATGAAGGTATTGAAGGTGGCTGTGCACTGCAATCATCGATCACAGAGTTGTCCGCAAAGAGTTTTGCCAGAAGATCGGCTTTCTCTTGCGGACTGTGAGCTAGCGATCCGTCCGGATTCCTGAGCGGTGGCAGCGAAGGTTGGCAGAAATTGTTTTGCACAGACTTGGTCAGACGCCAGAAGCTACGAGAGCCCCTAGGATGCGAAACAAGGTCGTGACCAACCTGTACAATGCGCTGTGCATCCGCTCTCGTGTATGCCTTCCTACAGGACTTGGAGCTTTTGTTGTAGGTTGCTTTCAGTGAGTCAATTTTAGATGCCCCACTAACGCAGCCATTGATCCATGCGCGATATGCCGCCTGCTTAGATGACACAGCATCGGCACATTCGCGAGTGAACCAACGGTTACGCGTACCCTTACTGATGAGGTCTGAGTTAGGAATGTAGTATTCCATCCCCAACAGGATCTCATCAGCAATAGCAGCGGCGCTAGCTGTCGGGTCATTCTCACTAAAGCAACGTTCCCTCCAAGGGACTGACGCATAGTAATCGCGCAATCCGTCCCAATCTGCCGACTTATAGTGCCAAACACGACGTTTGCATACCGCTGGTGACGGCAGCTTGGCCTGTGGCACCTTGGTAGATATCAGGCTGTGATCCGAAGAACCAAGAGGAGCCCGAACCTCAACCTGATATTCCACCGGGTGAGTAGTCAGCAGAAGGTCCAGTAGAGAAGGCGCTTGCCCGTCAATATCTGGGATCCTGGTGGGCTGATCAACCAGTTGGGTCAAGTCTTGCGTGAGAGCGAAAGCATGAGCAGTCCTTCCAGCATGGTCAGTTTTGGGAGACTTCAACCATGACTCGTGGTGAGCATTAAAGTCCCCCAAAAACACCAGTTCCGCGTTAGGAAACTGCTCTTGTGCAGCATCTGCCACCCGACTAAGATGGTCAAATAGTCGGCTTGTCTCCAAGTCACCATTATGGGATCTGTAGAGGCACACGTAGACTCGACTCTGGCGAATCAGGTCCACACGTACCACCAACATGGAGAAGGAAGGGTCCTCCAAGCAGCGCAGACGGTGACAGCAAACATCCGTCCTGACGAACAAGCATACTCCGGCTTTCGCTTTGAAGGATTCTTCAAGCATGTAGCCGGGATAATTAAGGTAGCAGGTATCGACAGGACGGAGTATTTGAGTCTCCGTAAGAAACAACATTGCTGGCCGTGCTGTCTCAAGATGGTGGTGGACAGCATTGAGGTTAGCATGGAGTCCACGGATGTTACAGAACTCGACCTCAAACAGCGAAGGTATGGTGGGGGTGTGCACCGCTGATCGACCGTTATTTCCTGTATGCGCTCTCATTTGGGAAAGGAAAGGACGAGACGTGAAGCGAGCGACGCATTGCCACGATAGGGATGGTCAAAGTATGGAGCTGTGTTTCCCCAGGAAGCTGCCAGAAGGGAAAATAAACTGACCCGCCGGACGGAAGGGCCCCCGAACCCTCCCGGTAGTGGCCGCCGGGACCCCACCGTCCGGTCACCAACCGGCACGACGGTCCACACCGAGATTATGCGTGGCCTGGTGGGGCAGCCTCGCGAGCTGGTTAAGAACGCTTGGGCCCCTGTACTCTGCCACGGGCGGCCAGCGGAACAACCGTTTCTACGGGTCTCCCTGTCCGGCAGGTCAATATAATTTCCCCCGGCATTGGTTCAACACCAACTTCCACCGGACCACCACATATCACGGCAATGCGCGCTCGTGCACTGGCTGTACGCTGGCTGATCTCGAAACGCGACTGCGAACAGCCACTTCACGAGTTTTTCACCATGCGTACGGTGGTAACAAGCCAGGCGGATGAGAGTCATCCTACCACCAGATGAGCAGATGGACGCTCAGATATCCCTTAGTCGCCTCTTACGACACCCATGGGAGAGAGAGGGGCAGTGAATTGTATTCTTACTCCGTCATTGCACGGAGGTGGATGACCAAATTAACTACCTGATGATAAGTAGTCGCCATCACCCATTGACATTGGTATTGTAAGAAATACCACCCACTCATCAGATATGCTACTGCAAAACAGCAGTGCTTGGTATTGTTGTGTTTCGGTTTGAAGGGTGAGTGAGCCAGTGTAATTACAGGCACAAGGGACATAACATCTTAGTTCCCAAGATTGGTGGCGCATTGGCGATGTAAGCGATGGTTAACATCTCTTACAATGCCAATGTCTATGGGCGTTGGTGACCACTTACCATCAAGTGGCCCATATGCAAGTCAGCCTACCATAAATATATAAAAAAAAATTAAACATCGCCAACTCACCACCAAAATTGGGAACTAAGATGTTATATCCCTGTAGTTACACTAACTCCTTCACCCTTCAAACCGGAACACAACAATACGAAGTACTGCTGTTTTGCGGTATAATATCTGATGAATGGGTGGTGTAGGTACCACCACCAGACGAGCTTGCACAAAGCCCTACCAAAAAAAATGTTTAGATACATTGACCGCAAAACATGTTCATTCTTAAATATATTTTGACGCCTTGACCTTAAATGGGCCTGGGATCCGAAAGTCTACAATGTCAATCAAAACAACAATAAAAACGCATTTAAATTATCTGTGCCATATAAATTAACCTAGAATTCGTAATGCCGTAGGAAAGTTAACTTGACCACGAAGTAGTTTGTTTCTTTTAATAGAGAGTACATTTTTTTTGCCTCATTGACCCTTATTTGTTTTTAATTGCAAGCTGTAAAGTAAGATACGTTTATAAAGTTTCTAACGAGTAAAAAATATATATTGATTAGTTCAATTGTTAATAGAGTATCTAGGTGAACGTTAGTCATTGTATAGCGCTCAATACGCTACTAAAATGTTAACAATAATTTTGTAATCCATTATATGCATTATAACATTTATAATGCCCTCAGTCTGCTTGTGTGTGTTTGTGTATGTGTGTATGAGTGTCAAATGTCAATGACCTTATTTTTAATATAGTTGTATTTGATTTGGTTTTACATTTCGGTATAGTTTTATATTATATCTATTAATAAATAGATTTTTGTATGCCTTTTTTGTTCAGTTCGTTCCCAATTCTTTTTTAACTGAATGAATTTCGTTTTTGATGTCGATACCTAGAGGAGAGACCTTGATAAACTTAATTAAAAGCTGAAAATTAATAAAAAATATTCCGGTTAATTTTATAAATTTTGTTAAATCCTTTTATAAAGCTCATTATTCGAAATCCGTATCTTCATATGGCTTAATTGCTTTTATATTATTATTTTTCAATAAAGTTCAGGTAAAATATAAAATAAGATTTTATTAACTAATAGCGAATAAAACTATATTCATTAACCACGACAACCTTAACTGGAGACTGCGGGTAAAAATCTGGGAATAGAGTATTCCTGTGCTTGTTTGGTTCCAAATCCATCTCTAGCAATAAAGAAAAACGTTGTGAGGAAAAATGTGTCTAATGAAATTCTTGTAAATATATATCCACTAACCCGCAGTTCAATAGCCGAATATTCCCTCAATATCCTTAAAGCTTTTTTTTTAATGTTTCTTTTATATAAATACTAGTTTCCACCCGCGGCTTCACCCTTCACAACTAAACCCAAAGTCTGCTCATACAGCAGACTTTGGGTTTAGTTAGTTTTTTTAAATGTAGTCTATGCCTGTCCTTGGGGTTCAAGCATGCTGCATATCAAATATTATCAAAATCGATTCAGTAATTTGGGCATGAAAGCATAACAAGCAAACAGATTTTCGCATTTATAATATAAATATAAATTGTTGTATCTACGTATATTTTATAGTAAACTTGCATCTTACTCGTTTATGATAGAAAGCACTTGTTGTCTATGTGAAATTAACAATATGTGTGTTGTTAAAGTGTTCGCGATCAGTAGAGCAGTTATCTTGGCACACAAACATTTGACAGTAAGACATACAAACCACGTTTTATACCGTCAAAACACCCCTCGTCAGCTCCCTTATACCTGTACTTACACTGGGTGTCTTACTATTCAAACCGGAATACGACAATGCAAAGTATTGTTGTTTGGTATCGGAATGATCAAGGACATATCCGTGAGTGGGAACTACCCACCAAGACGCACGTCCTTATACCGGTAATAATATGTTTCTCCCATGAAGTTTTCAAGCATAATGATACCCAAATACAATCTATTATAACATTTAGTGTTTTCTTGGTTTAGTGGCATCTTATAAGAATGTATAAGCTTACAAGGGAAATAAATCACTTTGATGTTGGTTCAATATTATTGGTCGAGATCTTGATTTTATTTTTCTATGATTTTCGAAATGGATCCGCGAAATAAAAGTCTCGATTGTCAGCGAAGTTGTTATTGAAACTTTGTACAACTAGTTAAGTGGAATAGTGATGAACGAATATGATTACAACATCTGTTCCTAATTCTTTAATTTTAGCCATATAAGCTGTCACAGACGTAAATGTAAGCCTTAATCTCAATTGACTTCTTTGAGCGGTATCGCTATGTATCAAGTTGCACTCGCCTTGACTCTTATTCCATAAATTAAAAACTATCAGCGAATATAATTTCTGTATATAACAGTCCAGTGACCTAATAGCCCGGTTTTACTTTATCGATTGTACTGTACTAGGCGTGCTAGTACGCGGTAAGTACCATTCAGAGAAATATCATTGTGCCGATTCCATGTTAGGCATTGCAGATTTGTAGGAGATCTTCGTGCTTGTGATATAACTATTTTTGTGGGGGAACATGCAGTGGACTAGTTACCTAAAACAATTTTGGTTCTAACTTTATTTTATATAAAATATAGTAATAAAGCACACTAAGCTATCTTCGTTTTATGCTGTAATTTTAGTTTGATTGTTTGTATGATTTACTCAATAGGTTTACTCCGTTTGTCTTATAAAACCTTCTCCAATTTTTATTGCTCCAAGGACTGGCACGCAACGAATAAATAATTGGAAAATCAATAAAAAATACTTTCACTTTTAAATATATTTTTGTGTTGTGATAAGTTAATATATGTATTTGTCACCATCTTTCTTCTAACAACCAATCTAATAGATTTAACGCGACCAAAGCGCCATAGGTACGCGGTGGAAATTCCCCGCCTACGTACGAAGCGCTTCGAAACCACCTTTATCATTCGCACTGCTAAAGTGTGGAATACTTTGCCTGAGTCTGTATTTCCCGATTGGTACAACGTTGGTGTCTTCAAATCAAGAGTTAACAGGTATCTTTTAGGCAAGTGTGCTACATCGTAGACCGTGTCGATGCTTAACATCAGGCAAGACAACGGTCAATCGCAGGCGTATTACGGGTAAAAAAAAATTAATTTCGTAGTAGACACTACTTCGTTGAGTTTCTGTTCCACCTGCAACATTGCTAGGTTCTAGACACCTTTGAATGCCAGTGAGTCAATTTCTTCTCGAGACCAAATAAATAAATCTAAATACGAGTACGAGGCAGGCTTTCGTTAGTCTCTAGACATATAGATAGGCTTTTACTTTTTTTTATCGTAATTCATAAAATCCAAAAAACAAATATAAAATTTCTAAAGTATAATTATACCAACCATATAAAAACCTGTTATAAGTTATTAATGAAAAAATTAAAAAATACAACAAAGCCTCAAATAATCTTTGCATTTTTCATTCAAACATAACTAACGTAAGTAGATTATTCTGTTGATTCAAATTAAGTTATATAAAAAGTAGTAGTAAGTAGTAATAAATTGCACCTTTATCTGTTCTGATATAATATATAAACAAACAAAGATGACTAACGGATCTTTAAAATCAACAGCATTTAACGTCATTTCAGTCCGCAATAAAGTAATCAAGAAATGATGTGTCTGCAGTACGTCGCAATTATACCGTATACGGTGTAGTCCCACATGAGGCGGATGGGACTGTCCTAGTATTTATTCACATAATACTGCCGTTTCTCTCAGTAAAAACATTCTGTCCGCTTTTCTGTTCAAAACATTTATACCGTCGCTGGAATTAGAAATGTGTTGTTTTTTAATCAACCTCAATCTTTTTATGCTTTTGTTGTATGTTAATATTGTGTTTATGTACAATAAGCTTTGAAATTATATTTCATCTGATATAGTTCATAATAGGCGTCTGTTTCATACATACTTATTTAATACTCTTGATTGATTGATGACACAATCTCAAAGCTAATCGCTAATAAAATTAATGTGTTTATTTATTATCACTAGGTACTTGATCTTAAAAATTAATATTAGCGATGGCATTTTGTGTAACGATTATTATTTCTATGTACCCCCTTCTATTTTAGCGTAGACCTTTTACTAGGAGTGGGAACGACAATAGTTAAAGGAACTAGGCTCGAACCTAGGACTTTTAAATACGACACCAGAAAGATTTTAAAATAAAAAATATGATATTGCATCTTTATTATCTTTTATCTTTATCTGTGTGCATGTGTGGGTTAAATCTTGTAAATGATTTTTAACAATTGCACTTTTGCACAAAATTGTAGTGTTTACGATACTATAATCTGATAATTTTAGCAATAAATTTCGCAACCCGATTTCGAAGACTATCAAACTTAAAGGCGAGTATAAGTAACTTTAAAATGCATGACTCTTTATGCCCGTACATATAGTGCATGCTCTATATTGTCTTATTCTTATATTCTAATGGGACGGTAGCACAGATCGACTGAAAATCAGTTATGCCTGACCAAGGGTTTTAACTTTCATGTTAAATTTTAATATTGAAATTAAAGACATTATTTTTAAATGCTCAAAATAATATTGCATAAATAACTGTTCTGTCGACCGTAGGTTTGTATAAAATACTGTAAGACATCACTATTGATAATTATCAAAAACATATAAAGAGCCATTCTCGCCTCAGAACAGGTTTGTTTGATCGTCAATCGATTTCGAAGCTATATTTACATTAAGTACCGTTAACACGCTAATGTATTTACCTATCTCTATTAGTGTCGATCAGGTAGTCAATTTATAATTAGCTTTGTCATTATAACAAAAAACCTCCTTAGTTCGACGGCATACAAAGCCTATTCATGTGAAAGTTACAGATTCGTCGCTGGACTATGGAGTTATTATCGTGCCCACGCGTTAGGTAACTTCGTTGGTAACAATAATAATAATTAAGGAATATTTTTTATTGCTGTGTTCCAATTAAAGCGATGAATGAGCCAGAGTAAATACAGACACAAAGGTTACATTTAGGTAACCTAGCTTTGGCATTGGTGGTGAATTAAATTTGAAATATTTCTTACACTGCCAAAATCTAACAGCCCACTTTCCTCTCTCTCTTCTCTTTTCTATATCAATAATATAAATATACTTAGTTTATTAGTCATGGATACAGAAATTTCTAGTTTTATATAAATAGGTACATATTATGTTTCATATATGCAAATCAAAAATATAATTAATATTATATTCTTATAATGTTATACTGTTTAATATATGTAAAAATCTTTGGTCTGTATTCAAACAGCAACAATCCGCGATATTTATAGATAAGCGAAAATGACGTTTAAAAATTTCGAAAATGAAATTGCGCTAACCTTAGGAGAACCGGCGAAAGACACTCGGCGGGTATATTTTGTCCGATTTTTCTAACAATTTTAAATGTACTATAATTACTATTTGCTACCTACTTGTTACATATTTTCTTTTTTTAGATCACCAAAAATGTTACACTCATCATACACTTTATTTTGTTTATAAATTTAATGTAATTGTCTTAATAAATCTGATATAGATCAAGCTTGATTGCTTACAATAATACTTTATAAAAAAAAATCCATTACGTACTCTACATATTGCTTAGCAAGAGACTTGAGACTTGTAAATCGAATTAATCCTAGATTATAATATTCGGACATTAAAACTATTCAGTTAGTGAATATTTAGCCTTAAATGGAATGGAAAAACCTTACGAGCTAAAATGGCAGAAAACATAACATTTCTATACAGTTTTATAATAACTCGATAATGTGTAATTAAAAACAATATCAATATATATTTTGTACATTTCTTACGTGTTGAAACCGACTGTACCTTATTAATTTCGCACGTGTTCGATTGCGATAAATAACACGCGTCAGTTGTATTCAAATAAATAATTCACAGTTAGTAGGGCAATCTGCACGCACATTATTTACCTTTATAAAGGTACCTTTATATAAATATAATTGTTTATTATTGTTAAGCGCAACAGCTATTCAAGGTTACATTTTAGTTATTTATTGTCACGTCAAAGAACAAGGTCGGGTAGCGATATCACGATATTCCTTTCCGACTTCCATTCCATTGTATATAAGAATTTTGCCTTGTCAATAATACTCTAGAGATGGTATTGTTGGCGAATAATGAATAGCCCTCATGCATCGGAAAACATTTCCGATTTTGATTTGAATAAATCTAAGAACACAATAAAGGCATACGGTATATTCTTAATAGTCAATTAGGACATTTGTCGAAGTACTATGGATTTTTTTTAGTATCTAATTCATTTCTTGGTAGAAGCGGACTTTTAATATGAAATTCTGTACTTAATGAAAAAAAGAAGTATAATATTCAGTTTTTGTTATTTATTTTTTATTTGAAGTAATGTCATAATATTATTTCTACAAAACGGTTTATGACGGTTACTTATACTTATTCTTTTCATTAGAGTTTTAATTTAACAGTTGACCTAACGCCAGCTGTCTAACATTAAATATATATAATAAGGTACACAGTTATATATGTTAATAATTGTTTGTAAAATTCTACAAGAACGTTAATTTTAAACGGTTATCTTGATAATGGGTTGAGTAATTTATTATTATATTCTATTTTAGGTGCGCGTCCGCGAGTTCTACATCGCGATGCAGCGTTGCCCCTACATCCACGAGATGAAGGAGCGGCTGCTGGGCGCACCAATAGACGGGATCGAGCGCGAGCAACGCGCGCAATCTGAACCGCTGGCCGATCCTCAGGTCGGCACTATTGTCAAAGTAAGTTTTTATTTACTAATTACTAGCAACATTGATAATTTTTTTCGAAATTAAGTATCTCCCATAATAAGTTATATTTTGTAATTCAGTAGCTACTACGCGCTTGGTACCGTACTATATTTCTTCCATAAAAGCAATTAAAAATATTTTAACTAATATATAACTTAAATGTGGAAATGTGGAGTATCATGTAATCGCTGAGATTGACCTTATTTAATTCACGTTTATTACCGCCATTTTTATAATTCCGTATATTAACCATCATCCTCTTTTAAACATGTAAATATATTTCGAGAGCCTTTAACCTATATTTGTATATCTGTGTCAGCTCTACATTGAATTTTTAGTTAAAAAAATGTAAGTCAATTTCATATGAGTTACAAATTATGAAAATATATTGTGTATTACCGCAACATATTTACAAGAAGTTTATTAAGAATGTTATATTATTTTTAATCTCTAGCTGAATTCCGACGGGTACGGATCTCATACGTCGCCGGCGCGCGCGCCGCTCGTCACGGACGAGTGTGAGGCGCCGGCGGACGAGACCGATGCACTTACCCCCACCGAGGCGGTGCTGCGGTACCGCGCGTGTTGCCAACCAGAAACCAAACCTAAGAATGCCAAGTTAGTATAATATTTATTAATATGTATCCTGATAACAAACTTATGACAATACACAAACATAGATACAAATGCCCACACGTTAACACAATAACCAATCTGAGGAAAATATATTTTTGAAATCCAATTCTATTTTCTATACTATATATTAAAAAGCAATTCATTTTTCCAGTTGATATACTTTAAATCCTAATGAAGCCTATTTCTCTAATGAAATGGGCTTCATCAATGGGTTAAGTTATTAAATTATATTATCTTTTCGTTCTGCTTATGTCTCAATGGTTTCTTTAACGAGATGACTATAATCTTTCTATTTCTATCAACGACGTGACAACAAAATAACACAACAATGAAAATTATCTTGGCAATATTATTGATACGTAAGATTTATCTTTATAGACAAACATTGCGGTCTCTAACGTCGATCAATCTCACGAGATAAATAAATTTAATTCTCATTTGTTAATAAATTATTATATAATTTTTTTTTTTTTAATTTATATAATAGAGTTTATTTTACTGACCAAAGTAATACATTGTAACATTGACTTTGCCATTGCTATTGTTCTTTTACCATTTAACATTATTAGTGGTGAGGCTTTGTGTCAGCCGATCTAAAGAAGTCCTTAGGTTGCTTTATATGGATTTCAATGGAAGATGTAACATCTTAATCATAGTCGACTAAAACAATGAACAGTGGTCTATGATAATACAAACATTTATTAGAAATTATCATATACAATAAATTAGACTTTATTAGTATGATTAAAAATAGGAAAATATATTTGCCATACGTGTTATATTATAAAGCCTAATTTAATATCATTGGAATTATTTGTAACGATATAATTTAAATAGTAATACAGCGGTGGTCAAGCCAATCATCAATTGACCTATTAAATCATAGGGGACATATACAGGCCGGCACAAAAAACTCAATAGACTATTTAAAAATAAATAAAGGGGAGGAAGCTGTAATCAAAGCACTTCCACGTTGCATGGACGGACAATAGGTTATGCGGTCCTCTATGCATACATCAAAGGAACACGTGCGGTGTTATAAATTGAACTTAATTGTAAAGGAATAAAGTTGATTAGGTATAATCCGATTAATTAAAAACCCGTCGCACCATTAAGATTTCCTAATCTTGAATTTTTTTGTTTATAACAGGAGATTCAACATTGCTTATATAATTAGAAACTCAAGTTAACACAATGTTGGCTATCGTTTAAGACATTTAAAAGCGCTGGTTAATCTATAGAAGAAAATTATAAAATACTTTTGTTGTTTGTAAATATGCACGTGTGAGTGTACGAATATGTGTGTATATGAAATGTATAAGAGAGTAGAATGCATTTATGTTTTTTATTAATTACAAGTTAAATTTGAATATTTATTTGTAAATTTTATACACTAATACTATATTAATCTATGTCGTATATGTAAGTATGCTAAAGATAGGTATGCATATCGGATAACATTACGTTGTTATTTTCAACATTATTTTCTTAATTTTACTAAAATGTTTTAATATACTTGTAGTAAACTTTATATAAATAAATCAATATGTAACATTGGAAGTACATAAACTACCGAAACATACATATTTCATAATCACGTCATCATTTCTCATGTATTATTAATAGTATGTATTTATCCATAGTTATTTATGGTACGAGTAAATGTTTATCGTTCAATCTTTTAGTCATAGTTGTTTATTGCAAGTGACATATTACTTGAGACATGGGTCATGCTGAACTTGTATCTATGGGAGTTACATTAATTTTAAGACGACAGGAATACAGCTTACTTAGAAGTATTTACTTCTTAAGTAATATCCGTAATCGTCAATCGTCTCGATTGTTAAATCTTGTCCCTGATGGTATATTTTTATTAGAAATATTAGTTATCTGTTCTTTTTTATCTGTTACCAAATATAAATATAAAATAAGAGAAAACAAATTATTTAAATATTAATTATACATATTTAAAAAAATCTTGTAGACTAAAGTAAAGGAAATAGTAACAGTCTTATAATTTGTGTTTAACTAATCTTTAAATTATGTGCATAAAACAATGGCGTTTGTTTGTTGTGGCGTTAAAACATGTAATCTTTGATTAAGATTTATGTGTTCGCATACGTGGCTTATATTCAAAATATGCGCGAAATATAAAAGGGAATCTATAAACATACCTTTTGCACATTATTTATTTTCATAGATACCATATATAATTCCTCTATTTATCTATGTCACGTGTAATATAACATATTTAAGTAGTAGTTACTAATTGTTCGCTCTTTTTGAGAATACTCTTTCCCTTTCACAAATCTGGATGTTTGTTATTCTTATCAAACAATCTATCTATCAGCAAAATGGTTGCCATTGTAACTAATGATTGTTAAAATATCCACATTTTTAATAAATAATTTGTGTGCAGTGTGCGAATTTTTATACGATAATAATAATAATAGTCCTCCTGACCGATTTCGGCCACGGCGGCCAATCTTAAGAGAGATTAGCCAACTGCGCAGGACATACTATAGTGCACAAGTGTGTGCGCAAACACAGGTGCACTCTCTATTCTCTTGCTCTCATAATCCGACATGACCGGAAAGAGTTCAGGCGCAGGACTTAAAGGCTTCACGTGGTTTCCGAGGTACGGAAGTGTACAAACTTCCAACTTCCAGACTCCTACTGCGAAATTACGACAGCAAATCTCAATAACATTTTACTGGCCCAACTTGAGAATTCAACCCAGGACCATGTCTGCGGCCTTACATGTAACTACTATACCAAAGAGGCAGTCAATTAGTCAGTTTTATACGATATAATAAAATCGAAAACACAACGATTCCCAAGTAAGACACGTTGCGGCAAAAAGTGGGACTAAATAAGAAGCAAAGAGAACGTGAGACGCTTAATTTCGTTCCGCTTGCCTTTTCAGACGATCGTAAAATATTGTAATGATGTATTGTATGTGGTCACCGACAAAGTTTGCTATACCCGTATTATGTCATTGACGGATTAAACGTAACTAATTAATATTACTTCGACGCGCCATTGGAACGTAATAAGAATCTTTATTAAGTGTTAAGTGAATTATTTACTTGGTTCAGGCTAAAGGAATATTAAGGCTAGGTTTGCAATCAAATATCGCTAATAATATAATTTAATGTGTAATATAACAAGTCTGAACCTAGCGTTACATTAGTGAATACGTCAAGATGAACATTACAGTGAGCACACTTGTAATATTACAAGTTTGAACATTATATTTGTTTGTAGAGTTCACACCGCTTGTATTTATTAACTCGTTTATGAATGTATTCGAATATGTATATGTCGATTAAAATCAACTATATACATAATTGTCCTGAAAAAGTATATCCTTGCATTTAATAAAAAGCGTAGAGAAATCGAAGTATAATAATATTCTTGTAATTGAACATCAATGTCTGTCGATGCCTTGTAACTTCCTTATAAGCCAGAAATGCTCGTTCAGTACTTATGTCACTGAAATGTTCATCATGAAATTTCTATATATTTAATTCAAGACTCCGATTGAATTGAAATTTAGTATAGTTACTAGCTAGCTAAAATTTTACGCATATCCTACGTAAAATAAATTCAAAAATTTATTATTATTTATAAATTCATTTGCATATTAAATTTCTTAGCAGTATTAGAAGTGTAAACACTGTACACAATATAATTTTGTAATTTTACGATTAAAAGGTATTTTTAAAAGCGTACTTGACTAAATATTTTTATATAGTATATTATATTTGTTTTAAAAGAAGAATTAATATTTAATACTATAATCTAAACAAACAAATAAGGTATAATTAAATTAATAAATTTAAAACCTTAACCATGAACTTTTTTTAATTCAGATGGTGATGTCATTATATCGAACTAATTAGCTAAAGAGTCGATGAAAATAGATCTTCGATGGCGTGTGTCCAACATCTTTCATAATCTTAATTAAACAGCACTATAAAACTATATAATATTTTTATTATAAAGTTATAACCATATTTCAAGAATATTTTGATTTTAAAAGAGATTTAAATTTGGAAATACATAAAACCTAGCCTAAACTTGATACTTTTAAAAATATGTTTTTATTATTATTTCATTAATTTATTATTTTAGTTTTTTAATGAAATGAATTCAATACTTTTTTTTCTAAAATCAACGTTAGTTGTTAATGAGTTAGCGTAATTTAAGCTTAGCGATTTAAAATTAAAGTCACTATAACGGGTAGACGTTCTATTTTCAATTTAATTAGCATTAAAACAAATACAAGTGATTTAAATCGAGAACGATTTCGCAAGGTTTCTACTTAGAATGCGTGTGACGTTTTTAACGTATAGAGTGTCAAGTGGGGTATGCAGCTAATTAAATTAATGTTCACATGAAACAAAGCACCTTGCAGGTTTTGCAACGAGAGTTAATGACTTCAAACAAATTTTAATTTAACAAACTCACAGTATAATTGGTAACTAGTAAGTGGTAAGTATATATTCGTACAGATACTTAGTATCAATTATGTGATCGTGCGATGTAATGTGATCGTTTGTCTTTATGCTACCTAAACAAAATAAATGGGTAGAGTCCTACACGTTTTTTCTTAATAATTTTGCGTCCTCCGCCCATTTTATTATTACGCACGGTTTATGGTCCTATTATAGTAGAAGAATTATTATGAATGAAGCATAGAAGCCTTGCCATGGTCGTCCAGGAACGAGTCATATTTTTATATATTAAGCTATTCTCGTAAACTATATTGAAGGCAAAAACAAGGCTTATTATTATACTGTAAAAGTATGTTTAAGGGGACGTCATTTATATGCAAATGCTTGTCCTTTTTAGCGCTTGACCTCCATTATTTGAAGTGGGCGAGTACTGTATTACGTAGTGTTTTGCTTGCAATAGGGTTCAGCGACCTGTTACGGTCACTATTCAATCGAGATCGAGCATGCGCGTCGCTTTCATCCTTCGAGACAGCTATTATGCGACTTCTAGTCGTATTATGTGACTTATAATAGTCGGACATTCAACCTCCATGTGTATGATTTTTATGGGGTGTTAGGGTTGGCACAACCGCAGTAGACGGTTGCTGATTTAAGACTGAAGGTAATTTTGATGGGTGTTTTCAAACGTAGGGCCGGGTCAGTGGGTCGCGCAGCTTCCCAAAGCTTCTGGGAGAGACGCGCCTCTATCGACCGCGTGCCGCCATACTAGGGGTGTCAATTTTTGGGTATTTAACTGATCTTACATTTTCATAATATAAGTATTGAAGCAGATTAATAACAAAATGAATAAAGCGATTTTAATTTAGGAGCTACAATTAATATTATAAATGCGAGTGATTTTGTGCAGCATTGCACTTTTCGATTTTGTCTAACGCGGTCCTCACGAAATAACCTTTACCAAGCACTCGATCCATTGTTTAAGCGACCCTCCTAATAATCACCCTATCGTTGAACTATGAAATCCCTCATGCCATTAGTACAATTTACTACATAGGGGTCGGTTGCCGGCCCTGGATTGTGATTCTTACGCGCAGCATCCATTTCTGCGCAACTCTCGGCGCACTCGAGCCGCGGGTACAGAGTAAAGCCGCACCTTCAAACTTCCGGAGTCGTTTTGCTCAGTAAAGGCTCCTTGCAAGCCCTTCTTGACCCGTTCCTTATCCTTAACCCAGTACCCCGTGATATGTCGATCATATTGTGTAGTGTCCCGGTTTAAGTGAAGTGCGATGGGGAAGGATAAGCATCAGCCCATGGAGGCTGAAGTGAAGGTAGCCACGGTGGAGCTAGAGGTAGACAACATGGCTACGCTGCCCGTCGGTCAGCACCGGCAGCAGGGTAGCGATATAGCAATTGCTGAGAAGCATAATACAGCTAACAAAGAGATGGAGCTCAAGTGCGTTCAGCCGAAGCCGTCAAAGAAGTATGACTCGAATATTATATGTTCCTATTCTATTTCCTATTATAAAACATTAAAATAATTAACATAGTTTAAAAAAATAATATTTTTGTCCATATATTTTTTATACAAATACCTACTTATACATACAAAAAAATTATATGTATAAGTAGGTATTTGTATTATAAAATATATTGGAGAAACTAACTCATTGTAAATTAATTTTTCATTTCATGTCTATTTGGAAAGTTGATTTTATTCGTGAATTTATCTCCATTTTTCGCTCTACCTTTTCACCTTCTTTTGTCCATGACCCAGAATGCTAATACGCGGCGGGTAATGAATAGTGGCCTAACTTAACCTGGATTTTTATAAATTATGCAGCATTTAAAAGCTTTTTTATTATTTTATGAATAAAGAAAGTTTTTAAAACTCATCCTATATTAGTGAATGGAACAATATTTATAATTATATACATTAACTAGAGATTGTATGAAAAAAAAAATCACGTAGGTTTTGTTACTTTTTTCACGCCTCTATTTTATACTTTAGAGAAATGTTGGTTAGACATCTTATAATATTCGATAAATGAGTAATTTTTGTACGTACAATGTACATATATACATTTTTATCTAACTATGGGCGCCGAGCGAAGGTCGGTCGCCCAGGTATTATATTTTAAATGTCTTAATACTACTAATCGCCCTTTAATCGTTAGTTTGAAAGGGCCTAGCGATAATGTAGCGGTAACAATGTTGCTACGTTATATTTAAGTATAAAAGTTTTTAATGGGATGGAGTTTCGATTAAGCTACGATACTTTTCTTTGTTTCATTTGTTTCCTTGTACGTATAAATACATCGTTTACAACAACAACAGATAATTATTAGTAAAAGAACATTGGAGTCATTATTATTTTTTTATAGAACTTCATGGCCACATTTTCAAAAAAAAAAAATTTTTTTTTGCAGAACCTCGCTTTTCATTATCTCGAGTTTCATCTACGCGAAGCTTCTGGTAGTTGTGTGTATCGCTTACGTCATCAGCGATGTAATCACTCACAATCTCCCTCTTTACTACTACGAGGGATTTTTCACCTACTTGTATGGCATGAGCATATTGTTTTTGCTCTACGTTTTCTGCTTCTTACTACAAGGTCAGTTATTCACATATGATACTTTGTATAATCTATTAATTTAATTATACTTTTTTAGTTGAGTAACTATGATTATATATTACCAGAAAGTGCATGCTGCAGTGGTAGCCCCCCGAAACCAAAACCCCCACCTAAAGAGAAGAAGCAGAAGAAAGAAAAAGAAAAGAAAACTAAAGACAAAGAAGGTAAAGAAGGAAAGGACGGAAAGAAAGATGGCAAGAAAGATGGAAAAAATAAAGACAAAGATAAGAAAGAAGAAAGTGGAAAGGACAAGGCAGCCAAAGAGAACAAAAAACAAAGCCAGTTTCAGGTGCGTTTCAAGTCTTCTCTCATCTATCGCACATCATCAGCACATCCAATAAAATGTTTATAACACAGTTATCATATCACATTGTCACTTCATTGTGTTGTTCTGTGTTAGTTAACATATAATATCTTCACGTTTAATTTTTTATTACGTAACTTTTTAAGTTTTGTGATCCTTTAGCACTCTATCGCAAATTTATTTATAAGCTTTTCACTCAACCCTGATTTTTGTAAATGCTTCGTTAGGACGTGACTGGCGCATGAATCCCCTTTTTGTTTATGCCGCCTACTTTTTGTTTTTTCCATATCATTTGGGCAGGAGGTGTATCCCCGTAAGATGCGTGATAAAGTACGACAACAACAATTGCAAATTCAAATGGCGCAATTATATGCCTCAGAACAGGTGAGGTACATCTAGAAGATCCTGCTTTATCATATGTGTTTTGTATTATCACGGAAAGCTTTGGATGTGCTGTTGTTCTATCGTGTGTGATTGCGAAAATGTACAATGCTTATTTACTCGGCTATTATACCGTTTTTGCTTTATAAATTAGTAGTATATTTACATCGTTAATTTTATGTGTATGCTACTACGTTGAATGTACCCAAAATTAATCAATTTTTTTCTTCTAGTAAATCACTCACTTGTAAACCTGCAGATACTATTGCAAGTTTATATATAATAATTAAATTTCATATTATTTTATATACGATACGTTGTGTTAATAGTGGTTTATAAACATTTTAAAAATTTATACTAATTAATTTTTTTTTTAAATAACTTTTGAATCTTCCTTTAGCAACAAGATGTCGTGGAGTTGGAAGCAGGACCCGTGTCCAGGCCTATGCGCCGTCGGAAGACTTCTCAGAATGAACATAGCCATGGCAGCTTCTTCCTGAGAATCGGCGCTATTGGTATATAAAATTTTATTTTTTTTTAATTTTTATGTTTACATACATTTTGAATCTCCAATATTTAATTTTTTACAGCTTTCGGCCTGGGAACAATGATATATAACGGCTTGGAGTTTGGGACGTTCTTCGAATTGCCGTTAGAGTCACCTTGCTACTTGATTTTGAAGGGTGTTAATCCGGTTCTTCAAATGGTTTTTACTTTCATGCAAATGTATTTTATATTCATGAATTCAAGAGTGAGTGCCTAACAAATTTATTTGTATGTATAACATTTTTAGGAAAAAAATTATAATTTATTTATTCTTGTTATTTTAGTTAAATATACATCGATTCAAAGTTATAGCCAGATTCGGTTTGATGCATGTTGTTGCTACTAATATATGTGTCTGGATAAGAACTCTGGTCTTGGAATCACTAAAGGAAATTACAGACTATCACGTAAAGAACCCCCAAGGTGTTCCCGGAGAAGGTGTACTTGGAAGTAAGTTTATAATTTAAAGTATCAACTTACGTAAGATGTGATTTCAAACAATTAAATACCTAATTAAATTATAATTTCAAGAAGTTATCCGGAAACATACTTTGAGACATTCTGGGAAAGTTTTTGGCGCCGTTACTACCGCTACGACTACGATAGCTTCAACTGCAGCTACTATTGCAAAATCTACTGGAGAACAGATTATAAATGCAATATCTGTTACTACGTCTACGCCAACAACGACTCCCACTACGAGTAAGTTTCGGTGTACATTTATTAATTCTTATTTGTTAGATTCTGCATAACTTCCTATTAACATAATTAACCCTTCATTTTACTGCATGTATGTTATTAAAATGTGCATTGGACTAACTTTTCAGCGACTACTACTTCATCATATTATAACATGGGTGGTGGTTCCATTCCTAAATCAAAAATAATTGACTCAATAAAGACAACCTTAGGGTATGACACCGGAATAGTTTATGTTCGGGACTTTAAAGATTCATGGCCAAATGATAACCCCTTTACAACGACATCCACTGCAGCACCAATAACTGTAGGGGCTGAAAAAGTGACACAATCACAAACAGCCATGTTGGAGGTATTCCAATGGCTTTATTCCTCTACCATGAAACCTATTGTAAGCACTATGTCTACCTTGCTGATGCCAAGCACTACTGGATCATTACCATCAGTTAGAGACGAATGGGGGAATAGTATCGAAACGTACCGTGTCGATGAACCACCACATTCACCAGGTTTGTCGACGGAGTGTCTTCCATCTTCGTTTTTGGTTCCCCGCCATAGAGATTATAGTTTGCGTTTATTTTTTTCTCGAGTAGGTCTAGGTGCACATGTTTTTATTTTTAATCAATTATTCATTCTTCACAAGTGTAAGCATGTTGGTGTTTAGTTTTAATTGCACAAAATAAACGAAAATATTTTGTTATAAATAATAAAGTTATTTACAATGTAATACAATAAACATTAGTTTATAATGTCAATTTTTTACTACTAAATGAGAAGTGTTTGTAATATAATTACATTTTAAATTTTCCGATTTCACTTACTTTATATTTTGAGAATGTTATTTTTTTTTACATTATATATCGTTAACTTATATTTAAACTTAACTTGCTTAGAACTTCATTAAATATTATTTTATTTTTGTAGCCAACAACGCTACAGAAATATTTGAATCGTTCGACAATCTGAATCCCGCTGCTTTAATTGCTAACATCGATAATACGACAGTATGCGGACGAAACCCAATAATGGGTACTATTGTTTCGGATTCAGCTCCTTATCTATATCCATTCATCATCGAATACTCTCTGATTGGAGCTGCTGTAATTTATGTCATGTGGAAGCATATTGGACGATATCCCAGGTAAGTTTAAAACAATTAACTTATCCTTTTTCTTGATATAACCATAGCCTAGAATATTTTTAGTTTACGCATTTACTCAGGTTTTTACTGAGAAAATTTACAAATCATTAACACCACTGCACGATTAGTATAGTACTAACACCAAAACCATCGCGTACGTTAATGACGTGTGCGTACGTGTTTGGTTGCAGCGTGGCCAGCGATGAAGATCTGGAAAGACGTCTGGAGGCTGTTCTGTCCCGCAGGGCAGCGGCGTTAGCGGCGGCTCAACGTGGCAATCGTGTTGACTGCGCTGGTGCCTCGAAGGGACTCTTCTGTGGACTCCTGCTCCTGGTCGCTTCTCTCATCTGCTTGATTCTCTTCTTCGTCCTGATAAGACATCAAGAGTTGAAGCGTTTATCGATTTATTTAGCAGATGTTTCCCATTGCGCGCTGATGGTGCTGTCGATTTTTGCTATTCTCATTGGATTTATTCGGTAAGAAAATAATTTATTTTAATCATTCATAAAACATTTCTTTATTATCAAATCCTAGTAGTAATCAAATATGTTTTATGTTATATAAATCATAATCATTTTAAGGGTTTTGTTTAACATTTTCTTAATGTTAGATATTTAGAATGATTTGTTTTTAACATTTATTGGAATAGTGTTTAACCAAAGATTTTCTTTATTTACATTTTGTTTGTATTTAATTTATTTGTTTATTGTGTTCATTTATCATTTTTGTTTTTATCCTTCCACTCTTAACTCCATTACTTCCCGTAACATTCCTTAAATCCTTTTACATTATTAATTTTAATTGCTCCAACTTCGGGCACATTTGTGCACTCTCATATGTTGTTAATAATTATCACAATCGGTTTGTTTTATTACAACGCAAACACACATTTATCTTTAATTGAATATACATGTTTACCGGTTTTGGTATATCTAAAATACTGAGTAGTGGTAGAAAAATGAAATGGAGCTCAAATCCTTCCTCCTGTACCGAACCTCTTCGCAGGGTGCAATCACTGAAGTTCCGCTCAGAAGAGCAATCGGATTTGAATGATATCCTTCTGCGTGTGTCGGCGTTTGGACTCTTCGTGTATGCTGTATTTAGTGTCATTGCTGGCGGCATGGGCGCTTTCACCCACGAACCGAATCTTCTTGTCATGATTACCGGATGTCTGAGCGTTCTTCAGGTAAATGAAGCAATATATAATTATATGATAAGAGTACTATCACATGCAAAATATAACTTATTTAGAACCGTTTGCAAAAATGCAAGAAATTATGCTCAGAATGTTACTTCTCTCATCTTGTACTTAATTTTCTCGATAATTTTTTACCTACATATTCTCTGTCATTTCTACAATTAAGACAAAAACGAAAATTATAACCATACTTGTGTGGCATTCTGATAAGAAAATGAGTCAGTCTTACTTTCTGATTATTCATTGAATTCCTTAATCTACTGTAAAGCTATGTTCTCTTTCTTACAGGTTGTTCTGCAACTGTTATTTATTGCGGATGTTTCTCGTCGCCGTGTACACCTTCCCGAACAAGAACGTAGCAAGCCAGCGCGTCAAGCCGTTACCTTCCTGCTTATTTGCAATGTCACCATGTGGCTGATCTACACTTTTGAAGCACAGAAAGTTCTCGCTAATCCGGTAATTTGTTTGATAAGTATAAATTAATCAAAATGTAAAATAACTCCTGTGCAAATTATGACTGAGTAGAATGGAATGGTGGCAAGAATGTTAACAGCATTGCATTGTTGAATCGCAATTCTGATTCTTAAAATTAACCAGTCTGCCTCTCCCCATTAGAGGCAATAAGATGGTTAATGTTTTAAAAAGTGAAAATTCTTAATATTTGTAATTTTATACCTAAGTATTAGTTGCCTTCCTATCACAATTAATCCAATGTCCAACTTAAGTAATTGATTTCATCAGATAAAAATGGTTGCTTTAAAATATATATATATAGGGTTTTCCAATAGGGACGCTTGAACTTTGACAGCTGATTGCGGCCATGTTGTTTGAGTGACAGCTGTCAAATGCAGTGTGTTATATTCATTCCGTCCTCCCAAACCACCATGGCAGGTTACAGTGTCGAGCAGCACGTGCAAATCATAAAATTGTTTTATGAAAATGGGTCTTCAGTTCGAGCAACGTTCCGCGCACTTCGCCCGTTTTACGGTCGCGATGATCGTCCTGCCGAGTCGACTATCCGTCGATTGGTGGACAAATTCGAGTCAACCGGGTCAGTTAACAATCAGCCGGTTCCCGTGCGTCAACGTAACGCGAGATCTGCCGAGAATATCGCCGCTGTGCGCGACAGTGTCCTCGAAAACCCGCGGCAGTCAATTCCGCGTCGCGCACAGGAACTCGGCCTTTCGCAGACGACAACTTGGCGAATTTTGCGTTGTGACTTGAGCCTGCACCCGTACAAGATCCAGCTGACCCAAGAGCTCAAGGTTAATGACCATAGACAGCGCCGTGTGTTCGCTGACTGGGCATTAGAGCAGTTGGAAGTTGACGCCGATTTTGGCAAAAAAATCATCTTCAGCGACGAGGCGCATTTTTGGATGAATGGCTATGTCAACAAGCAAAATTGCCGTATTTGGGACGAGACCAATCCACACGAGGTTCACCAAGTGGCAATGCACCCGCAGAAAGTGACTGTTTGGTGCGGATTTTGGGCCGGAGCCGTGATTGGTCCGTATTTTTTCGAAAACGATAATGGTGTGGCCGTCACCGTCAATGGTGAGCGATACCGGTCGATGATAACCAACTTCTTTTGGCCTGAAATCGAGAATATGGATCTGGACAACATGTGGTTTCAACAGGACGGCGCTACGTGCCATACAGCACACGCTACGATGGAAGTTCTGCACGATCAAGCGCCCTTAATGGAAAACCCTATATATATGATATATTTTCTTATTTTCACAGGCTTGTATTTAAATTCGTCTCTTAGTATGTGTGCTTCAAAGTTTGCGATTAAATTACAAGCCATTTCCAACAAATCGGTAGAATTACGTTTTGGTTCAGGACACACTTTTGGTTCTGATTGATAACAATATATAATTATTCATTTAATTCATTCATATGCTTAAAAAAGATCTTAAAAATAAATTAAATATTTTTCATAATTTATTGTTATTTTTAAATATTTTAGGTTCAACTCGATTTCTACGGATTCGTCGCCTGGTCTCTTGTCCAACGTTTCACACTCCCGCTTTGCATCTTCCATCGCTTCCACTCAGCGGTTACTCTCGCTGAAATTTGGAAGACCAGCTACAAAGCGCGCTTGGAGTGAACGATATACGACGGTTGCAGGACATTAAGAAACAAAGTCCAACATTTTCAACGCCCTAGGTTGAACAATCAATTTCGTCCTGGTCCGGGGCAGCAATTTTAAACTTAGATTGGGTATGCCAATTTCATGTTTGCGATAGGTAATTCCATATTCATAGTTGGTAGGTACATAGGAATTAATATTGAAATGACTCTCATTTTATGAAGTAGAACAACATAAGTAAATACCTAATTGCTTTCCCGGAATGAGTCGTATTCAAAATATGTCACTGCAGAAATTATAACTGGATAGATCCAGATAGATCTGACTCTTAGTTACGACTGGTTTTCTTTTAAATTCTTTATCACATTCCACAATACAATAGTTTTGCATTACATTTAATTTGTGGCAGACCGAATAAGGAGAAGCAAATATTTAACAAATACGTATTAACCTATTGCTCATAATCAAAATTTAATTAATAACCAGTTGTGAAGAGTTCCCTCCTTTGTTAGAAGTAATTTGAGTGCCATGGTTTTAGAATTTAAGACGTTTTTGAAAGTCGACAATATATTATATTGAATAATCGTTACTTCGGTTCACGAAAACAAACGAAAGCAATAGGAAGTTATTATGAGCGCCTTAATTTGGTATCAGAATTAATAGTGTAAAGCAAATAATTTACCACAATTTCAATATTTCAGAAGCTTAGGGTATTTTTAAAAATTAGAGATAATTATATAAAAGTATCAAAAGATTTATTAGAGCTACGTAATTATTTGATATAGAAATGTAGGGTTATATTACATACGAATATTATATACATAGTTGACGTGTCGAAATGAATATCTTATTAAATGTACTTAAAGTTACAGAAACACCAGATTGTGAATTATTGGCAGTAAACTGCTTGATACGTTGGGTATTTGATTTTATTGCAAGGGGCCATGAAGATCTAAAACATTTATCACTATTTCGCACACTTCTTAAGTATAACGTTTTATGTATTTAGCGTTTTGGAATATTTATTATTCTAGAAAGTAACAACTCTTTAGATGTATAAATAAGTTGACTATATGTGAAGCTTGAGAGAACTAAGCATATAATTTATAAAGTTCGTTTGTTCAATTTGTGTCTTATCACAATTTTCGATTCCTTTGCGTTAAATCTCACTGCAAATATTTTCGTAACGAACTTTATGTGCAATCTATTTTTATAGGCTGACTTATTATGGTAGGTAGACATACCTATTCGGAGTTAACGAACGCATTATGCGCAATATCATTTCTACTTTACAGATTTTGTATAAATAGGTCATATAAAATTATTTATAATATATTTATTAATTTTGTAATTAACTTTAAGATTTAATTGTCTGGTTTATTCTAGAATCAGGGAGTGATGTGTGCTCACATTGTGAGATTTCGGGTGAATGTAGTTCGGAATTTTGAATGGTATAATCTTTACGATCGTAATAATTCTTAAAATATAGTTATTTATCTAAATTAAAGGATTAAGCGATGATCGCTATTTCTTTATGATTAAAAATACCTAGCATCTCGATAAACTCGGCGGTATTATGGTACGTATGCGTGTTTGGCTTGTTTAATCACTGCCGATATAATATTTAAACCACATTTTAATAGTAAGTCTTTGATAAATCTATACTATTTCTAACTTGTTCAATTTTGTAGTGATATTTACTGTGTACCTAAATGTTTGGAACAAAATGTACCGATGTTTGTATCTTTAGGTTTAAAATTATTAAATGGATACTCAGTCAGTGTTATAGATACTTACCAAAAATTAAAAATTTGGATCCTCTACATATTTAAATATATGATTAATATAAATGTCTATTTGAATAAATTAAATAATACTTATGTGATCGTTAGTTTTATTTGCTACTTGTTTAACGGATATTTGCGTTAAAAATATTTAATATTACAAAAGCATAAATAGGTAAAAAATATTTAAACTCAGCATGCTGGCAAACTTATCAATTTCACTGATATTAAAATAGTTTCATAAGATTTAATGATAACGTACAATAATTACGTTTTTAGGCATATTATAATATTTACTAAGGGTATAAAGAACAATCAAGAGTATAAATATACTCTAGATATATTTTGTTTTCTCTATGATTAAAGATACGAATTAAAACGATAAACAAGCATTACCTATATAGTTGACTTAATGTGGTTTCAAGAAGTATCAATTTTTTTAAATTATTTCTCAATGCTTCTATCAAATAAATATATAGAAACATATATTTCATGTGAAAAGCTTGTATGGCAATGTATATATCATTGCAACATTTAAGATTTGATTATTGATTTATTGTCTATATCCTTGTCTATTGTCAATTTGTCAATGTCAATTTGACAAATGAAACCAAAAGATTTGAAATATATCACTGTCAGAAGTTAAATATTACTCATAGGCCATTGTATATTACGGTTTATTGCTAAAGTTGCTTAAACTTCCTTTAATTATTTATATGTATTCATATTTAATCAGCATTTTGTATTTGTGCAAATTTATTTCTAAACATATACTTTAACGCCCTTGTTCAAGTATACGCGTTGCTCATAGGTTTCGAATTGGTGGGCTGCAGTGTACGTAATTGATGGGAGGAAAAATTAGTATTAATTAAACAAATATGATAGAAACCACATTGGAATAGAGATTCATTGATAAATGTGTAGCAGTATAAAATTTATTTAATATGATAATACGAGTTGGTTTAGTGTTCCTCTTCCTAACATGTGCTAAAACAACGGAAGATGTTTACAATACAGCAAACAACGATGCCAATTTAGACAACGTGAATAATAATAGGCCATCCAGCCGTCATCATGTCAAATTACTTCAATTTCGTAAACGAGAAGCAGAGTCATTGCCGAAACAGATTACCGATAACGCTGATACTAAATCATCTCTAGCAAATACAGACGTGGCTCAGCATGGCGATGGATCTATTAGCCAACCACTAAATGATAGTCCCAATAAGGAAATTCCAGCTGATAATAAGGGAGTACCTTCACATGATGGACTAAGTGAAGGAGGTATTGGTAAAGTAAATGTTAATTCATTACCAGCGTCAACAGTACAGTCTGATGCAAAAATACAAAGCAATAGTAATATATTGGATAGTCCCAAAGGTAAATAAATTGCATTATTGATTAGGTATTTGTGTTAATGAACTATAATTACATTACCTGAATACCTGGTTTTGAATTACTTTCTTTTCTTATCTCTTTCAGCGTATACTATACTGTATAAACTCCCTATAACATAGAAGTGAGCACAATTTGGTTGGTTTCCCTTAAAACCCACGCATTGATAAACTCACTCCAAATAATGGTAACTCTCTATAACAATAAAAAAATGCTCGGTCCCTTGAGATTCGTTATAAAAAGTTTATACTGTATATAAAAAAATAATTTTAATTAAAAAAAATTTTTATTTGGTTTCACATAGATGCATTTGCTTAGAATTCCACTCTGAGAAGTCTTTTGATCAGTTATCATTTAGAATGTGGTAATAATATTACCTGGTTCTTCCAGTCACCTTCTAAATTTATTAAAACTTTTCATATGATCTAGTCATAATATGGCACAAATGTGCTATGTATACAATCTTACAGTTTTCATTCCCATGAGCAAAATGTTCTATACCCTATCTTAATCGGAGTAGGAATAAAGGTAAACACACCGTAGATTTACAAATTGCATGCGATTTTCTAATCGTTCTGCTGTATTATGTACTATAAACAGTTCTTGATTAATTTACCCTTATTTATAATACAACCCTTATTTATAATACATAATGCAACTTTTTGGACACTGAAAACACCATATTTTCGAGTCCATAGTGAATATCACAGATTATTCAAGATCTCGACCAATGATATTGCGTCAATTGATATTGATGACCAATTATATTGCATTCATTTGGTGTCAAAGTCGTTTATTTTAGTTTATTCCTGTTTTGGTTGGAATAGACTTTAATTACAGACCACAAGGGACATAATAGCTTAGTTCCCAAGGTTGGTGGTACATTGGCGATGTAAACGATGGTTAACATCTCTTACAATGCCAATGTCCATGGGCATTGGTGACCAATTACCATCAGGTGGCCCATATGCAAGAACGCCTACCAACGCCATAAAAAAAAAATTGGCTATGTATTAGTCTATTAGCTGGGCCCGCGGTTTCACCCGCGTATAATTAATAAAAATATAATGAATAAAAATCTGCCTAATTCTTTGATAAAAGGACTATATAACACAAAAATAATTTTTAAATTCGAACCAGTATCTCCTGAGATTAGCCAGATCAAACAAACAAACTCTTCAGCTTTATATATTAGTATAGATTTACAAACTAATTTTGCTTATAAAAATTAACATTAGATGTTGGTGCAAATATTTAAAGAATACAAATAATTTTTCAGGTAATATCACAAAGTTAAATGAAACACTCGTGAAAACAAATGCAACTGTTGCAAATAAAACTGTGTCTGTGGCGTCAACAGAAGCTGAGAGTAGTCTTGATCTGAACAACCCCGGTGTTGTTAAAAGAGGTCTTATTGTTTTTGGTGGATTTAGTCTCCTGGCTGTGGCGTACTTCATATTTTACAGGTATTTTTATTTACTACACGTTACATTACAATTACAAATAAGAAATAGTTATTCATTCAATATTGTATAGTTTATAAATGTTCAAAATATCAAATATCATTGTTACTATTGTATAATTATAAAAGTTGAGGAATTCTCTCTTTTAATCATGTTCTGAGAGTTACCATTAAACTCAGATTATAACTATGTCAAAGTTCAGATAGATAATAAAACATATTACTATCATATACTTATTATTGCACAAAACATAAGTCGTCTCAGATAATTTTGATAAGGATACCATAATACATTGTTGTCCTTTTAGAATAATTATCTCTGAAATAAATGTTAGAAGTATCTCATTTTATAGAAAAATATTACTAAATTTTGTATATAAGCTTTCAGCATACTAAGTGTCAAAGTAGTATTGACAGTTGCCTATTTGTTTTTAATCTGTCTAACAATAACAGAGAGATATTTTAAAAGTTGTATATTTAATACATAATTACTGCCTACCTGCACTAAGTATAATATTGAAAATTATTTAGTAGTTAGAACCACATTCTGTTATAAAATAATCCTTAATTTCTACTAGGTGTATGATTATTGACGGCATTCTTAATAAGTGTGTACATTTGCTACTAAAAGGACAGACCTGTTAATAATTTGACATATAAAATAGATGTATTGTATATCATCATGTTAGTCTTGAAAATGACACACTCAGACTTATGACCATACCAGTTTCTGTCTGCAGCATTACTTGGGAAGAGCGGGTGTCAGACGTTAAGAATTCTTTAAGATTATAATCATTAATTATTATATTTTTAATTACAGGAAAAAGAATCAAAAATATGATAGTGGCAATGCGCATAATACAAATGATGCTAATCAATTCAGGTATGGTGTCCTCCAATCAGATGATCGGAGAGACAATCTTGAACTGTCTCGAATACCACTAACAATGGAGTCTGATGAAGACGAAGATGAAGATTTGGAAATATTTGACTTAGAACAAAAGAAGAAGTCTCTCTCTTATGTTAATCTCCAAACTAACGACGAGGACATTGTACTCCACAGTTCTAAGGATGAATCAAAAAATAATCTATTGTTAGATATAGAAGATGGACCATCTGACACTTTGATTAACTGGTCCAGTAATGGTAACAAATCAATATTATAATTATAAGTTGTCTGTGTTTGTACAAAGAATGCCCGTGCTGGACAAATGACAAATTTCATATGTATTGGAACAGATTAAACTGCAAATTAATATCATAATTGTAATTACATATTGTTCAACAAAATGAACAGAACCAAACGAAACATTTGAAGCTCATAGTCTTTAAAACTGGAGTTTTTAGGTATCTGCAAAACACAAAAAAAGCAATGAATAGCTCGAGCCTTGTGGCATAAACACCTTTTTTTATATATGTAATTAATTGATGTAAAATTTGTTGAAAACAAATTTTAAATTTGAAATAATAAAAAGTTTTTTTACAAAGACAGAAGTGAAGTTAGAATTTAAAAAAGTTTTTTTTTTTTAATTACATTCTGTAATGGAGTATCATAAGTTGGAATAAAACAATAAATCATTTTTTTTTTTTTTTAAAGTTAGAATATGTGATTTATTCGCAAATTACACAATGATAAGTAATATGAAAACAATCATAAGTTTTTTAATGACTGTTAAGGAAAATAGTTTCCATTCATAATATCTAATAATTTAATTCCATATGTACTTACTTTTAGTAGTGTAGAGAGGTTAAAAATACTGATTTATCTTGTATTTATTTTAAAACTACAAATGTGTTTAAATCCAGAATGTGGTCCACCCATATCTGTTATTAGGCTTGGAGAAATTATTACGTAATTGGAATGAACGAACGAAATAAGCATTTTTTTTTGCTTCAACAGAATCAAAAGCAATGTTGTACTTATGTAATATCAATGATCTTCCGTATTCAATGTTGTTATAAAAAAAATGTTTTTTTATAATAGGTGTAACTAAAAATAATTTCATTCTGCTTACACGAACAAGTAAAAAAATTGTCAAACGAAATGTGTGTTCTGTAACAAACATTTATATATTCGATGCTGTATTTTAACACTAACTGCGTTTTATTAGCATTTTCTATATTGTTTTATGTAGTAATGCTTAAAACATTTTTTAAATATTCCATATGAATTGTATGTTTGCGATGCTGCATTTTTTTTATTGTACATGCATTTTATATTATGCTTAATAATCCTTTCCGTAGAAAATGTGTGCTTTGGAATTTTCTGGCTGTTGTTTCTGTAACAAATAGTGAAGAATGTAAAACACTACTTATAAAAAATATTTTTTTAAAAATTCTAAATTATATTATTTTAATAATATTAAATTTTTATTATAAAGTAAATAATTATGTTAAGGAAAAAAGTTTTATAAAAATTTAGCAATAATTTTCGGCGAGTAATTTAATAACGATTTTTATATCTAAAATTATTCGAAATCCATTAACGGCCATCATTTATAATTGTTTCATACATTTTGTGGACTGATAATTTTTATTTTCTTTCAATACAATATTACACAGTTAAGTTACATCTAAACGGGTAATTTTTTACTGCAATGTGTGACTGGTATATCTGAATACATAATCTGTCCGTTACAACTTTATCTTGTTGCAAATAATTTATCTCACAAAGAGCATTTGTACATCTGCAACAATAAGGTCCATAATGTGCTACTAATATGATAATTATCTAAAAATATGAAGAATGCCAAAAAATTCCTATTTATACAAAACTGGTATATCATGTCATCATAGTTAAGAAGATTCCTTGTTAGAAAAACGACACAAAAAATTGAAAGTAATTTAAGTTTAAAAATAATTCTTACTATTATTTTATTTGTGTGTAATGTTTTAATTATGTGTGCCTGTGCCCCAGAGGCCCAAAGTCTGTGGGTGCAAAGCTACGACGCTGTATGTCTGGATGAAATGCAATGCAATGTATGGATGTGCAAAACTATTGCAACAGTGAACATCTATGTATCTCTAGAATATATGTGGATAATATTGCAATTCTGGTGAAGAAGATTCTGGATTACAATCTAAAAATGGCGATCCATAATAGAGTCGAATACCATCCAGACCAGTCAAGGAAGTCAACAGGCACACTACGACGTCAAAAGTTTTTAATATTGTTTCACAAGATTATGATGCTGCCTGGTAATAAACATGCAGCCACATTAAAATAACATTGATATCAATTAAACATAAGATATATAAGACCAAAGACACGTAGAACATGTCTGTGGAACTACAAATACAAAAATAATTGTGCGGTTGGGGGACCCCCGGCCCCGTCAGGAACAAAGTTCTGTGCGATATTTTTTCGACTCGAATCGTGTTTTAAAATTTAGATTTTAATTGATGGTATTACTGTATTTTTGTCACACCGAAAAGCACCTCAACAGCCTTTATATGGACCTCTTAAATTCGAACGCATCGCATTTTGTAGCATTTGGCACAGCATGAACGCTGTTTCGTTACTCACGTGACCTTGGGCCACTGCCATTTCATTCCACTGTAAGTCGCGTAAAGAACTTCGTTCCAAACAATAAATGCAATAGCTGATGTTGCTGGCAACACAAAGACAGTCACATATTGCAGTTAATATATGTTTAGATTTAGTTTAATAGAAGTAAGACTTAAGATACTTTTCTTAAATAACATACTTAATTGTATATGGCTGTCTTTTTTTTGTGAACATAATTTGCAGTTTACAATTATGTGATTTGCGAACTATCTCATTCTGCATATTAGAAGTCATAAGCTTTGGACTGTGATAGTAGATGAGAGAATAGAGAAATTGTTGTACAAAATATATTTTTTCATTGATAATTATTGTTTTCGATTTGTGGATAAACGTGGATAAATAAAAGTGTTCGCTCTACTTCTTACGCCTAAATTGTTACACTTCTAGTATTGTAAGGCTGTTCTTATATTATTAAAATGTCTAATATTTTCTTTGATCTTTTCTTATATCCTTATAATGACATTAATAACTTGTTTATAGTGAACGATTACATGCTATTTATATATAATTATACATTATAATACATTTAATGAGATAGCTCAGTGGTTAGAAAACTTTTTTTACCAAGGATTGCGTATTCCTCAAGTGGATGAAATCAGTGGCGTGGCAAGACCTAAATGTTATGTGGGCAAGATCTCTTTTTTTTTAATCTCGCTGGAAAAACGCATTTACGCGTTTTCCTCATATGAAGGAGATCTCGTGGCACTCGCCGGCGACTGGAACTCCAGTGCACCAAAATACCCACCACACCCTCACCGTCTCTTCGGGGATCGCTTGTGCATACTTCCGTGACGCTCCGACAGTTGGCACACCTATGTGGGCCTCCTGTAATTTTTTTTTCTCGCTGGAAAAACTCGTTTTCGTGTTGTGGCACTGAAGGCGCCGGATGAGGTGCGCATAGCGCCGACGCCTCCTCCCCGGTCTTCGGCGGATCGAAACAGCGGAGGCACTTTCCTCACGCTGCGACATAACACTCTCGCAGAACGAGAACATTTCCAACCATCACCGAGCGTGATTAACGCCATGCTCGACAGCGAGAGATCTCCGTCGACTATCGCCGCTAGGTTATGCCTCTGAGGCCCCCGTGCAGCACACTTCGTCAGGGTGTGGTGCGCCGTGTTCGAAGGCTCACCACACCCGTGGCAGGTGTGTGGTACCTCCCGCCTCGCTATGTCGTGCAGGTACTTACCGAAACAACCGGGCTTCCTGTCTTAGTTGGGTTTCCGGGATATAGAGACACTCCTCGTCCAGGTAACCTGACCTTGCGTTGCCCTTCGCCGGATCCTCGGCATGATCACATCCTTTGGAGTGCTGCGCATGTGGCCCACCAGCTCTTCGACGCTAGCATCCCCCCTATCCGCAGAATCTCACCACTGCACGATAGCAGCCTTTTTGATCAGCTCATAGCGAATCAGCTGCATAGATATCACCTCGGCAGCGGGGTTGGCACCGTCGGGGGTTCCGTCGGCCTGTGAGAGTTGGAGATCTCAAATCGGTTGTATCTGTGGTTCGACCGAGTCTCCACCTCCGCTTACCCTTCTCTCCTCTCTACCCTCCAATTACTGCTCTGCGCGCTGCGACAGGGGTGGCAAACGATAGGTCCATCATGGAGACTCACGCAGATGTACACCTGCTCTATAGTCGGTGGAGACTTCTCGCTGCCGAACGTGGTAAACGCAATGCTCAGTAGCAAGAGGTGCTAGAAGAGATGTCTCTTTCTGGAGGAGGCCACGGAGCGGCAGCAGAATTTGAAGCCTGCGTGGGTGGGCTAATCGCCCATTATTAAACGGGCATTACGGTAGTATACACAAGCGATCCCCTGACGCCCCCCTAAGAGACGGTGAGGGTACCGCTGGTAGTAGTTTAGTAGATATTCCAATGCACTGGATGTTTATGTGGGGGAAACGTACAAATGCGTTTTTCCAGCGAGATCGAAAAAAAAAGGTGAACCTGCCCTGGCGAGGCCCTTTTCCTACACTGAATAAAAAATATTTAGTTGTCAATAACATCGAGTTATGCCGATTACAATTTTTCCGCGCGTTCACGGCTTTTAAGTAATACATAAGATTCTGGGGTGCGAGGCCCCCAGACCGCGAGGTCGTAGGCGGTTGCCCACGCTTTACGCCGCCTCTGGATAAAATATTTAACTTATCACTACTATTACTATTTGGTATTTCTTGGTGGTAGAAGGGCTTCATGCAAGTCAGTTTAGGTAGATACCACCCACTCATCACATACCTACTGCCATACAGCAATACTTAGTATTGTTGTGTTCCCGTGGATGAGCGAGTGACCCAGTGTAATTACTGGCACAATGTATATAACACTTTAGTTTCCAAAGTTAGTGGCGCATTGGAGAATATAATTGGATGGTTAGAATTTCATAGGGGCCAATGTCTATGAACGATGATGACCTTTTATTATCTGGTGGCTCATTTGCCTTTCCGTCTACGATAGAGACAAAATTATAGAGTTTTTTTTGGCAATCATACTAACTTATCTTCCCAATTAAATAATTTTATTTTAGTTTATAATATCTTGCACTCTTTATCCGTATTCATGAGAAATCAGACAGACACAAGTCGTGTTAAAAAGTGGATGGATGGATGAATATTTTATTCAATAAAAATTCACAAATAAGATTCAGTAAACTATTAGTTGTGGAACAGAAAAATAGTAGACCATGAAAATAACCAATATTCCAGAAAGTGCTGTATAGTAACAAAAAAACAGTGCCCGTAACTAACGCTTCCCATATTTCTAATACAAAGAGCAAAATTCATGTTGTATCACGCCGTAAAACCATGTTTACGCTGTATCTGAACCAGTGGGTACTGCAAGTTTATGCCAAATCATAGTATTTTTAAAGATTGATTGGTTAACTGTTACTGCAACAAGCAAAGTTTAAGTTGATGAATTATATTAGAATAGAAATTAGAATTGAAAAAGTTGAATACCCGATTGTCTTTTTTTTAACGTGAAGTGTGTAAATAATCTTTCCAAATCTCAAGAATAGATTACTTACAGGAAGTTATTTCCGTAACATTATTTTAATTATATTTTCTAAAAGTAAGTTAAAACATTTACTACCTTATTTACAAACGTTACTTAGCTATAACTGCTTATAAATTTTAATATAACAGACACGTGATCATCTAAGTTGGATATTTTTCTATAAATACTAACAAAATAATTACATGTAAATAATCTACTCGTACAATACAGCATTATAAAAAAGCAACGGGTGTGCCTGCCTGTATTACCAGAAATGTGGAGGCTTAGCATTTTATTTTGTACGAAAGCACGTACGAACCGTGTCCGTCTGCGACATTGAGATAAACGAACCGGCACATTCAACTACGGACGGGATAATCTTGGTGTTCCCAGTTAAATATAAACAGGTATTTTTATGTACACAGGTAAACAGGTATAGGTACTTAAGCTTATTAAGCTGGTTCATCTTAACAGTTTTGTTTTATAATTTTAACTTGAAATAATAGCAACTGATTGTAACGTATAAACGTAAATACTTCAAATTTTATTTATTTATTTTTACACGTTAATTTTAGATTATCTTATATTTTAAATTTTTATTCGTATATATCTAAAGCTTTTGGCGTATAGGTAATATTTCATAATTACATAAAAATACTAATTTAAATAACATAATATGTAATTAAACTAACCGTCATCTCTTAACATGAAGTCGGATGTGTGTGTCTATAGCACGGCTGCCTCCGACCTCTCAGAATTATTTTTTACTTTCAGGTGCTGCTATCCCGAAGCCGAATTAATTATACCTTAAGCCATGTAATAATATGATTACCTGTTCTATCTGTATTATTGTCACTGCCTATATACTACCTATATACATATCATTTAATTAAAAAAAAAATCCGTATTAATTTTGTACCTAATAACCACTTCACGGGTCGGACACGAATTTTGTTACATCTTTTGTCTTGTTTATTTGCCTATCCACTATTTACATGTTAATTATTACAGAGTTATCTAAATCAAATATTATATTAGGGTGAAACCATAGACAATTTAGTACTTTTTTAGGATTTAACATATTCCTAACACTATCTATCTTGGCTTAGCGAGACAATTAGCTTATCGTTTCTATAGATACAAGAATAAAATTATAACCTTGAAAAAGTCGACATCTACATATTCGCACTCCTTGTGATGAAAAAATTGATAGGTACGTTTTCCCCTTAGGATCATGAGCAAACGAATAAAGGCAAAAAATTTAAAAATTAGCACTCATGTAGGGACCTACATATAGGGACTACTATAAGATTATACCTAATTATGTTGGTTTGTTAAAATGTCGATAATTTTCAACAACCAACAATAATAGTAAGTAGGCTATTATTGTTGGTTGTTTGAGATTAATCAATCAACAATACAGACCATTGATGTTCCAATAAAAACAAGTGAGTAATTGTTTTTAATAAATTAATCTATGAGGTAGGCTTCGACACGTTAAGCAATATAATAAGGACCGTCTGTAAAACGGAACTGTGTGTGATCGATGTTGCCTTATTTTTGTTTCATGTTCACGCTTACCACATCTTGATGTTTCAGATGTGGTGTAAGTAGAAGATTTAGCGTATTAACTTATTTTAAGTTATTTTAAATGTAATAAAATAAAATAAAACATTATATTATTAGTGATCAGATTTATATAAATCGAAAATTTTAATAAATCAGTGAAACCAATTATGACTTTTAATCAAAGAGTAGTTTTCATAATATAATATGTATTATATGGATGTAAAATATTTGTCATCTACCAAAGTTAAAGATGTTAAAGTATGTATCTCAGCTTAAAAAATAAAATTACAATTTGTGTTCTCTATACTGTGTAAAATGACCCATTTTACACGGTATAGAGATTATGTATGTACATAAATATAAAGAGAGGGTCGGAGCGTACTAAATGTTTGGTGATTAACGTAATTATAAATAAAAATAAGGCCATTGTTAACAACAGTTTAATTTTCTAATACATGTTAAATATTATTATATTTTTAATCATGTTTTTACTTTGTAAATATGATGTCTATTCGCTTATAACTTATTTCATCTTTATAAAGTTAAGTTTTTCATGACTTGCACCATCACGTAGGGACGACGAGGGCCGCGAGCGTAGGGTTCGGCCGGTCCGGGCGGAAATGAAAAATAAACACGTCCGGACGTCGCATGGCGCCGGCCGCTGAAAATGGAGGGGCGACGCGACATCGACGAGCTACGTTATATTACTGGCTGAGTTATTAAATCATAGAATAACATATGTATCTTTTTATTATACGTATTCCCGTATTATATTTAATTAAAACATGTAAAGATAAAACGCATTTAGCTTATTATTGGACTTCTAACCTGTTTTCTAGAGTGATTAATACAAAGTAATAATATGGAATCGAAATTATTTAATAATATTCATATAAAGTTTTCCAATTAAAATAATTTCAAATTTCAAATAATATAATAATAAAATAGGTGTGATAATTAAATATTGACACTTTATAATTAAGTTTATTTTGGCTTTTGTGTTTTGTGTAACTAGTGAGTGATTGTGAATACAAAAAAACACGATTATTTGTTTCTAGTTGTTATTATAAGAAAATATTTATTGCATTAAATCTTCATTTTCTTTTATAAATATAATATCATTAAGTGAATAGAAGTCCCAAGTCGGCAAATAAACTTTGCCGACTTGGGACTTCTATTCACTTAACATTGAAAGTCTAGCTGATAGGCTGTACATTTTTGCACACTTATTAAATGAGATTTACGTAAGAAAATTAACTTTTTTTTTAATGAACATTACGTCGCTATTGCAGTTAGTAATAGATTATAAAAGTAAATTCAATGAAATTAAATTCAAATAAAATTAACACTAACGTGTTATGTGTATGTTTGTATGTTTGATCTTTTAAAATATTTACAAAATTACATTTTGAAGGCCTCTAATACAAGACGATAAATAATCTTCAATTATTTGATCTTTTTGTAATATTTGGTTATAATTTTTGACGTGTTGTTACAATGGTATAACATTTGTATATTGATAGTTAATATTATTAATTATAAGAATTTATAGAACTTACCTAATTAGTAGCGGGGATTGTTACAATTAATTGGAACATCTCAATAAGACAAGAGCGTGTACTGTCAAAGCTAATTAATTTGTACTATTATTCGATTGATCACCAACATGTTAGATTGGTTTAATTTCCACATTCCCTTTGTTTATATTATATTCGAATAACATCCAACTAATTATTTACATGTTATCTAGTTACTGAGTTTCTTGTCGGTATTATGGGTAGAATCTACATTCCGAACCGGTTTTTAATTTAATACATGACGATTCGAAAGAGCTTTTTGATTCTACTCGAATAAGAAAATGCTTTGGTTTGATTTGATTCGTGCTTTTCAAATACTCATTTGTATGTAATATTAGTACTGTTGTATTGATGGTTTAGTGGATAGAAAGCGTGCAAATCCGTGGATTCAAATCCGGAGAAGTAACAGTTAGTTTTCATGTGGTTAATTAAAAACAATTTCGTGTTTGTTGAATGAAAACATCGAGAGGAAACTTGTCTGGTGTATGAAATTCTGCTATGCTTATCAAATAACCAGTGGCCAAGAATGTAAGAGATCTTAACCATCTCGTTTGCAAGAGAGAAGGTCTTTTTGATTTATTTTTAACTTTATTCCGCAATAATGTTTGACAAAAGTCAAGAAAATCGTACAGTGTTCCATTTTTACTTTTACAATATTCAAAAGAAATTGCAGTCAATCAAATTTTATTTTAACCGCCTTGGTAGAGTGATTGTACCAATCTAATACCTGAGTTGAAGTAACGGTGTTTGTTCAATGTCTTTTAGTTTGTGTTGCCAGTAACTTTGATTGAAACTCTCCTTATTCAGGCAAATTGGTAAAAGTTTCTCGATTACTTTTATACTTATTTTAACCTTTATGTATTCAATTATGTGTTCACGTTATTGTACTTGTATTTCGTTGTATCCGTAAGCAATTTTTTTTGGCCAAACCTTCCTACTTTTAACTAAATATAAAATGTTTTAAAACATGACAAAACGCCCTTGATCGTAAACATAACTAATCGATATTGTTATTACAAATTAATATTTATTTAGGCAGCCAAAACTAAAATCAACTACGTATTTATTTAAGTTACATTTATATATTTCAGTATAAATATAATATTTAAATATGCTTGTAATTAGCTTAATTATTTTTATCTGATTTTGTGTTGTTTGAGTTTTCCCAGTGGCATAAAAAAAAAATCAATTTTATTAAAATTACGGTATTTAAAAATGAATATACATATGAATTTGCGTATTTAATAATAAAAGTGCTAAATGATCAAGAAATAATGCACTAGAATTAGTCTTTTGTTTCGTTAGTCGTCATTATAATAAATAAAATGCAATTCAAGTGCTCTGCGAACATTAAATCCGACACACTTGCTATGCTTTAAAAATAAATGTAAAACAATTTCTTGCTGTTATTCGTACATTTGCTTCAAAATCTAATTGAAAGCTGATGCAAGAAACGATGGCTGAGCACAAAAAATACAAACAGAGCCAGGACTTTTTGCATCGCTTACGTCCGTCTGCTATTGCAAGAATTTTAATTATCTTTCGATATACGAGAAGGAATAAGTAAAAACGCCTCACAATGAGAAAATAATAGCGGCCGGATTAGCATTCCGTTCTTGAGTGCTGGCGGAGGAATGGAAATTATTTTAAATTTGTATGTAGTCTTTTTTAATGCGAAATTTCTATGAAACAAACAATCGTTATTTTTATATTTTGTTATGATTTTTGGGTTTTCAGTATTTAGTGTAATATGGACAACCATAAAATTAACCCACTGATGGGCAAATTATATTTGTAACATTGATGTCAAACAATAAATGACGATGATTAATTATTTATAATCCAAGTGACTGTGAATAAATTCTTGTTAAATATATTATAATATTTAAGTTGGTGGTAGAGCTTTGTGCATGCTTGCATGGGTTGGTAGCATCCACACATCAGATATTCTACCGCAAAACTTGTTATTGTTGCGTTCCGGTTTGAAAGGTGAGTGAGCCAGTGTAATTACAGGCACAAGGGACAACATCTTAGTTCCCAAGGTTGGTGGCGCATTGGTGCGATGTAATTTCTTACACTGTCAATGTCTAAGGGTGTTGGTGACCACTTACCACCAGGTGGCCCACATGCTCGTACGCCTAAATATCTTTTAAAAAAAAAAATTGTCTGTGCATAACCGGGTCATGTACTTTATGGATCGCCATTTTTAGGCTGAAATTCAGAATTCCTTGGTAGTCTCTTGAAACTTATTCCACTACGCTGCTCCGATATACGTTGCAGCTGCTACATATAAAACTTTCCTACTAATGTTTTCCTTTACCATAAAACACGTGATGAATGAAACACGCGATGCATCAAAACTCATCAAATTCACATGATATAAATAGGCAAATAATGGATGGTGATCGAAATAGAATATTTGCTATCATAATCTTTCTTCGATAAGGCATTTAGACATTTATTTCGCGATCCTTAATTCCTTATAAAGCGCTCCGGGCCCCTAACTAGATAGCGGCCGAGTGCATTAAAATTAACTTTCCCATTTTACCGGCCTCTTTAAACCTCGTACATTAATCCGGAATACGTCCACGGATTTTAAGCATCGTTGAACATTTTACGGGATCTGTTCCACGAAAAGTTGTGTATGCGGAAGTTTGTTGGTTAGTTAGTTGTCATATTCATTATTTTGTGACGAAAATAGTTTTATCTCAAGTATGTTTTTATAATATTTAGGTTTAATTTAATTAATAATGAATATTTCTATATTGTTTTTTTTTTTTTATATCATAGGTAGGCGGACGAGAATATGCGCCACCTGATGGTAAGTGGTCACCAACGCCCATAGACATTGGCATTGTAAGAGAAGCATCGCTTACATCGCCAATGCGCCACCAACCTTAGGAAATAAGATGTTATGTCCGTTGTGCCTGTAATTACACTGGCTCACTCAACCTTCAAACCGGAACACAACAGTACCAAGTACTGCTGTTTTGCGGTAGAATATCTGATGAGTGGGTGGTACCTACCCAGACGAGCTTGCACAAAGCTCTACCACCTTAAATAGGCGATTACAAAGTATAACAGCCTCCTTGAATGAACTGTAATTTGATGCACAATTTAATACTTGTGTCTATAATGTAACAACGGTCTTCATCTTGATCCATTAAATGTCACTCTGATATTGTATTTTAGTTGTTTTAATTCGTATTTGGTAGCTTAAATAAACCGATTATTATTCCGCCTTTCTTATAAACGTTGTCGAGTGATTTATCAGTTAAACACTAATGTCTCCTTTTCTGGCTTTATTGATTTGACATTCGATAGAAGAAGACGCAGTTGCTTACAAAATAATTTAAAGACCTTTAATAAACAGGAGACAGATGTACGATTGTGATTTATGTCCTCTTTTTACATTCAAGTCACACACAGACATATTAGATCGGGCGTATGTAACACCGACAATGGTAATTTATAGTTTGAATGGAGTGACACGGGTCAGGAAGGTTTCGGTCCTATAAATTAAACCTCGTATTTTAGCGGGTCGTGGTGTCACGGTCTATATGACTTTTTGTTAACCCTTTACTGAGAAGTATGTATTTGACAACGATCGTTTTGTACTTATTCATTTTGCAAACTGTAGCTTTTTATAGGGTTTTTATTTATAATTATCCCACCCATATGTAAAACAAGTCGTTTCTTGAATATAATCCGATATAAGAATATAACTTGCAATTTTAACTATTTAATATTATAAGTATGAAAGTGAGTTTTTTAACTTATAAGGAAATACTCAACCGATGATCATGAAATTTTGCATACAGATTGTACCCAGCAGTACAGAATAGGCTGTCTAACACTTCCCCAACTATATTTAATTTCATATATTCGGCTGACCAAACATTACAATTTAAAATGAACCCTTGTTGCTATACTTATATTGTTATGAGACTAGCTTACAAGATGTCATTTCAAAATGAATGGAGCTGCCAAGATTTTTTACATAAACATTTACAATATAAGTAAATAAAACTGGATTGCAATTCAGTCGGGAAATCCTGCTTATATTCATGCCACGATACCGGACAACATGATTTGTATTTTGTAATATAATATTTATATAAAGAGCCGGATGACCCAGCGGATAGAATATGTTACCCTGACTGACTAATTGAAGTTTGAAATCCAGGCAAGTATAATTTTCATAAGTTTTCTTTTTCTATATAATTCATTCTGGTGGCATGGAAAAAAATGTCAATACTTTATCCACTAATCCGCGTTGCAGCAGTATATTGGCTAAAAAAATCCAAATAATCTTCCACAGTGTTGGCCTTCGCCCAGCTGTGGGATTTTTATGAACCTAGCATAGTATCGATCAAATATTGTAAAAATCTAATACGATTTTACGACAGGCTTAATATAATAGAACGATCTGGAATCTTCTCCGTGGACTACGGGAGGACATACAATTATTATAAAAGGCTATAAGTTCGACGTTCAATTGTCCGGAAGAAAGTGGTTAGCTTTTCAATCCTCGGATTCAACCAATAATGAGAACAAATAAAATAACCATCAATTACAGTTCAACTGATTGTGACCTTTCCAAGTTTATTGGAAGACGAAAACAATTTATACTGAACATCTTATTTTTTATTGATAAAGAGAAAGTAGAAACAACGTTGAATATAAAATCATAATAATTCCTCACAAATGTATTTAGTCGTAACAATATCGAAATTAGCAGTGTTATTGCTAAAAAAATAACGTGAATATAATAATTAAAGTTATAGAATAACGTTCTAAGTAAAGTAACCTGTACATGTCACATAGCTGAACAAAGGCCTACTCTCTTTTTGAGGAGAAGATTTGGAACTTATTTCACCATGCTGCTTCAATATGGGGTTTCTGGATACAAATTTGGCAGAATTTTATCACAATAAGTTTTTCACAATGTTTTCCTTTATCGCTGAGCCCGAGATGAATTATAATCACAAATTAAGCTGCTTGGTATGCTCAACAATTCGCAATTATAATTAAAAATTAATTTAATTTAAAGTATTTATAAAACAGTTTCCAATATTAAAAAGTAATTCACATAAACTGTTTTTAAGCCAAGTCGCTGCTATTGTAACAAAACAATCTATATTTAATATTATAAAATGGAGACTTTGTGTTCGTAATAAACTCAGGAAGTCCGATTTGAATGATTCTTTTTGCGAATGGTGGCTCATTTATTGAAAAATGTGTATAAATAAACTACTACAATAAGACAAAATGTACAAAATATGCTTGTTAAATATGTAGAAGCGGGTGAAACTGGGGTGTTCAGCTAGGTACGATATTAATTGGATTGAGATAGAGAGCCAGCGTCTTTCAGTCGTTACCCCATGTCTGTCAGGGCAGGATGGAACCAATTAGTTTTTTTATTATAGTATGATTGAATTTTATAAATTGATTAAAAATATATATTCAATCACTGATAATTGTGCAAAAAAATCTAAGCCACGGAATAAATTCAAGAATCAAGAAAACATGTTGTATTTAGGTTTAATATATTAAACATGTAATATAACGTGAAATAATACTAATATTATATAATGACATAATATAACTATGAAAATAAAGACAGTCTCATTGAAATAGCGCGCAGATTGTCCGGGCCAAACTTTGGCTATTATGACGGACAAAAATAGTTCGAGAAAGTTCACCATCCCAGGAACTAACGGTCCTCGTTATTGCCTTAGTTTGACAATATTTTGTTGTGGACAAAGATGGGGAATTTCTTGTTATAAAAAGCTATTATATCGCGGACAAATTAGTTGAGCTATTACGGCCATTGTATCTTTTTATATTATTTTCTCTAGTGATTCAAACAATTTCGCATTGATTGTTACAATATCGTTCACAATTGGAGTGTATCTACCGTTGGATTATAATATTATCGTTGACTGCCTTGTTGGTCTAGTGGCTAGATATTAGGCTGCAGACCCGGTGGTCCTGGGTTCAATTCCCAGGTCGGGCCAATAAATAGTTATTGGGTTTTTTCTGTCAGAATTCTCAGTAGCAGCCCGGAGTCTGGAAGGTGGAAGTGTGTACACTCCCGTGCCTCGGAAAGCACGTTAAGCCGTTGGTCCTGCGCCTGAACTCTTTCCGGTCGTGTCGGATTGCCGTCCCATCGGATTATGAGAGCTAAGGAAAAGAGAGTGCACCTGTGTTTGCGCACACACTTGTGCACTATAATATGTCCTGCGCAGTTGGCTAATCTCTCTTGAGATTGGCCGCCGTGGCCGAAATCGGTCTGGAGGACCTTATTATTATATAATATTATCGTGGTTTTATTACGAATCAAACAATCAAGGATTATTCTCAACGAAAATTAAGTCTATAAAAGTTAATATTATATTGCAAAAATACTTAAAAATAATATAAAAGTATAAAATAAACTACATATTTTTATTAGTAAAAATGTTCGATTGAATTTCGTCCAAAAAAAAAGAATAATTAAAGTATTTTGTATTCAAATTTTCATTTTACCATTCTAATTAAAGCCTGTTGTTTCATCAAGACATGATACACTATTTAATTCCTTCCTCTCATCTAGATAGGTCTCATATTTAGTAATGAAGCTAGTCCCGGTATGATACAAAGGCTGTCATGAGCAGGGATTGAATTGAACGGGTAAATTAATCTGATGCAATTTTACCTAGTCACTGAGCTTATTTTACCGAGACTATAGTTAGCTCATTAATCTATAAAGGAATTCTTTATTAGCGATTGTTCGTTTAGCAAATTTTTTAAAACGTATTGGTATTTTGCGTGAAGTTTTAGGTATATTAAAATAGAGTATTAAATTCATGGATATATATTTTACTTTTATATAAGTAGTATTAAGTACATAGAAAACATGATGAATAATGTTATTTAATGACGTGTCAATAGCGCAATACTTTACACAATGGTCTAGCCATGTAAAAGTCGCAGGTTCGATCCTACCCTTAGGGCTATTGACATCCCTACTTCTAATAGAGGCTGTACGCCTTATTAGCGTGGTAAATAGACTGATGTTTCTTAAAAAAGGGGCATTTCTATTAGACTATAAAACAATATCTTGTTAATTCATAATCGAATTTTTACGAACAAATATAATATAAAGCGTGTTTCGTTTTATCAATTATTCAATAAAACACTTCCATATATTATCATGTCAATTGATTACATTTGATACTATACACCAATAAGGGTTTTCTATTTGACTACGGAACCTTAAAATAACAATAATAAAACCGGCGCTGCCATTATGGAGGGAATGTAATTAATTGGTTGGTTATGGAGAGGCATTTTTTGCTGTCCTTTTGCACTCTGACCCCAGAGGGTTTATTTACGTACTAATTGAAATTCAAAATATTTCATAGTCGATTTGATGAGTGAAAGCGCCAACCGTAAAATATGATAATTTGCCATCTCTTGTTTTACACATCGGTAAATTTTGAATAGATAGACTCATGGTGTACCTATTTACCAATACAGTATATACATGATATATTCGTTTACATTTTTACCAACTTGCAGTGGACCAGTTAGGTGGAATAATCTCCAATGCCTTTTTCTTAATAGGAAATTTCGTGTTGCTGTTTGAACTGTTGCTATTATGCCAGCCAATATAATAAACAATGTTCGTAAAATAATAAATTGAGATAAAAGCTGTCAAAACAGAATAACAACGGATAAAAGTATTTCCTGCATCAACGATTGTTTTCCAAATTCTTCTGACCAAGTAAATAATCTCGTGTTTTGTCAAAGGGATAGGCATCGGATTCCCAGATGTATCAGACTGGTCAGGCTTTGAAAGTGAGTCGTTGTAAAGAAAAACAAGGGTTGAATATCCTCATTGGCTCGCAGCTCACGACCTCACTTTGTTAAGAAAACACCGCCCGCCCTTTGATGTTCTGAGCGCGTTTTTTAATGCATATCTCGAAGGGAATTATTGATAGCTCCGAAAGATTTTGGTAATCGATTTAGGTGCTTGACTTTTTGTTGAAATTTTTTTTGTATGTTTATTAATTGAAATTCTAATACTTTTGAAAATTATTGTCAGCTATACGAATCGGAATTCGACATTAGTTGAAATTGCTTTAACCGATAATTCACGAGTCTTTTTTGCTAAAAAAAACCTTTTCAATAAAGTATTTCCTCGATATTTTACAATCTCCCGAAGCCATAAAGAATCTATATTAACATTCCATCTTTTATTTACCTTAATTTCAAAGTTGCGGATTTATTAAATTTTTTCAAACGGTACGACTCTCGAACGATTCTATTAGGTAACTCATATAAAAACTTGAATCATTTTTCAAACGTAACGCCACCCCTTAAAGGCATTCAGGAGGTTCGATTCGTGTTTCTTATCCTTCATTCATTAGCAAGTTCAATCAGAAGGCCACAGCCTGCGGTTATTTATTACCTTACATCGGCCCTAACAATTACGGAGAAGGAAAAAGTTTCTCCATTACTGGCCCTTGGGAGGGTTTTCATACAAAAAAGAAATTGTACATGTTGCCGTGTAGCGCGAAATGGATTCCCAATTCCGATTTATATTCCATCCGTAATCGTTATTGTACGTAATGTATATCGAATTATACAAATGCTATATTTAAAGATTAAATATAAGAAGTACACTATGGGATAGATTAAAAATATATTTATTATATAGTGTATTTGTATTGTCCAGCACCAGGATGGAACTCTTCTAAAAGAGGCACGATTTGAATTTCTACAGCAACATGTGAAGTTAAATTAAAGCTTGTATTAATTAGGAACAAAATATAATTTAATAAATTGCCTAAGATATATATATATAAGACAAAACAATCTATAAAATACATACATACAAGACACGCTGGAATAACATAACCCTTTCTGGAAAGCCGGGTAAAAAATATTGTAAATACGTGATACAATTTTAAATGAAATATATCGATTTCAGTAGCGACAGCAGATTATTGCATTAGCAGATGAAATGTATGGGCGGCATATGAAAATATATTTCTTCATTTTGTGTAGGTACTATAAAGCTAGCTTCCAAGCCAAGAACTGTCAGGTCATAAATTCAACATTGTCACAAATTATATAGCAGTTCAAGGAGAGGTTTTATTAAATTTCAATTTGTAGATTTGTGTTCGGATTGTCGGCACACCTGCTGACAGGATTACGTTCGGTTGGACACGTGCTGCGACCGTTAGGTGCGGATATATAAAATGTAGGAAAGTCTAAGTGAAATGTATTGGATTGTTCGCTAGAAGGGTTCTCCGCCCTAATAGATCGTGTTTGTTTTATTCGACTGCCTAAGTTTTGCTATTTCTAGAAGGAATTTCGCTTGCCTTGGAATATCTTAGTACAGAGCTCTTTTTTTATTTGGTCTTGTCGTCTCCACAGATGTGTTCGTACCTTTGTTGTATATTTCTATCGATTTTCAGTTTAACATTTTGTGTGCCAGGATATTTAAATTTTTAGACGGCATCATAATCAATATTTTTGTAATGTTTCATTTGTAATGTAAGAGCTTCTCTTGTCATACTTTGGGCTATTTAGCAAGCTAAAATTTCTACCAGAACATTAAAGTTTTTTCTCACACCATTAACCATGAAATGAGTTAATATGATTTTAGTACATGACAAACATACTTCCTATGTTTGTTCTATTAAATTTCCCAAACTGATTGTAATGAAATTTGGTGAGTTATTCTATAAAGGCCCGCGAAGGTTCCTGGCCAAAAAAATTCCTTTGTCGATTTGTACTTAAATATAACCGTTTTACGAATAACCCTTATTCAACCCGTGTAAAGCCGGAAAGGTTGGAGCTATGTATATATGTATGTATGGTTTTCCACTGGGTCATATATTAGTTTTAACTAATAGTTGCTTAACTTATAATGTTAAATTCAGGCTCGATGTAGTTGAACATAGCTTGCAGCTGTGGCACTTGTATAGCCCCGGGCAAGTTAGCCGGTTGAATATTCAGAGACCACCTGTGTCTTGTTATTTTCTCATTATGGGCTTTTGTATATATGTTATTTGTAACAAGCAATAACATTTTACTATTCATGTAATTCATCTTTTTAATACTGAACAGATAACAGCTACATATCTTCTTTATATATCATAAAATATTATGTTTGGACATTATGGGCCAGGATCAAACCTGTGAGTCTTACATCGCTAGGTGGCCCGTAAGCTATTGCGCTATTGACGCTTCAATCTATCAGGTGGCCCATCGAGAGTCTGTCAATTTATATGAAATAAAATAATAAATGAAAATGGTACAAAATATGAATTTTTAACATTGAAACTAAATTTACCATTTTTAAAGTTAAAAATGGATGGTAAAAATTTAACGCTTTTACTAAAAAATACATATACAAAATAAAATTGTATGTCACCAGAATATTTATAATATGCCAATCACTCCTTATATTGGACATGTTATTACAGCAACAAGGGTTGTAAAAAAATATTATATTCTATTGGACTAATATTATCTAATATTCAAAATCCTATATTACTTATAAATGTTGTGATGAATGAAACAATGCTTCTTTAGAAAGTGAAATTAATAGTGTCAGAAAGAAAGAAATCAGTGTTTAACTTGTATAGCCTCTAAGCCAAGATAATCTTCCAAACATGAAACAAAATATTGAAACATTAATTTTTGTCCGCGGCCTTGCTCGCGTGTTAAATAGGTGGGAGACAGGTGTAAAATGCTCTTTTCCTACCCTGGAACTCAAGCTTGCTTCGTATTAAATATCATCAAAATCAGTGCAGTAGTTTAGGCGTGAAAGCGTAACACACAGAAAGACAGACTGAACTGCTGTCAAATTTATAATATAGATTATTGATATAATCAAAGCGATATTCTATTTAGCTATTTACAATTCAAAATATTCAATTATTTGATAAAGCCAACATATATTTAAATAAAATGACAGTTTATATAAATGGCTTTTAAATTCAAGATACATTTGACGAGGACTCTAAAAACACTGAAAGAGCGTGCGTGCCAGACGTACTTACAGTGCTCAAATGAAATGTAAATACAAATGTAGGACGCCATTTGCAGTCAGAATGAGAAACGAAATCACTGTTTATGCTACGATCTAAAGCCTGCGCTTTAATTATCAAAGTTATTATATCATTCCAGGAAGTGTGTCATGTATATGACAGTAGTATTATGAGATATATTGCTGTAACTTTATAAGCTTCTTTGTGAACGTCATGATGTGTCATATCAACGTCATGTGCTTTATATTTATAACATATGACGTCACAATATTATTTATATAATATTAACTAAGCAATAAAGGAAAAAGTTCAAGCACTGGATCAACAGCTTTATGTGCTTCTAGACTCCTGGATGCTATTGAGAAATTCACGACAGTTATTTGCCCGTCCCGGTTTTGAAACCAGGTAAGTGGAAACTGTTGTCTTATAAGCTAGTTACTTGTTCAACTTTTATCTCAGATGGAAATAGATAAAATACCCATCAGATATTCTATCGCAACGCTTATAAGAAAGGCGGAATAATAATCGGTTCAATTAAGGTACCACATACTAATTAAAAAAAACTAAAATACAATATCAGAGTCACATTAATGGATCAAGATGAAGACCGTTGTTACATTATAGACACAAGTATTAAATTGTAGATCAAATTACAGTTCATTCAAGGAGGCTGTTATACTTTGTAATCGCCTATTTAAGGTGGTAGAGCTTTGTGTACTTGGTGGTAGAGCTTTGTGCAAGCTCGTCTGGGTAGGTACCACCCACTCATCAGATATTCTACCGCAAAATACTACTACTTTGTACTGTTGCGTTCCGGTTTGAAGGGTGAGTGAGCCAGTGTAATTACAGTTACAAGCGACGTAACATCGTTCCCAAGGTTGGTGCGCATTGGCACCATTGGTTGGTAAACGATGGTTAATATTTCTTACAATGCCATTGTCTATAGGTGGCCAATATGTTCGTCCGCCTGTCTATACAATAAAAAAATATTCAAGTATCAAAATATTGTAAGCTTTGAAAAATTATTGAAAGAATTTTAGCGTACACCCACATTGAATGAAGTTCATTCCAGTGACTTATAAAAGACAATATCTTAAAGATTCTCATCTCCTTCCACAGAATACCCGATTTCTATCTTATATTCCAATCTCAGGCTATTTTCCGAGCAATATTTCTCAATTGCGTCCACATTTAGATTTCAGCATCTAGATAACATTTTCAGTTCAAGTGGACGCAGGACGGTTCTCAGATAACAAATGCAATTTACGCCGCGCCACTTCAAAAGAATTACGCGATTTATATTTATTTTTCTTCGTATCTATTTATTTTCAATCATAGTAAAATGTATTTCAATAATTTTATTTATTTCATCATACGGCTAGTATTCTATGTACACATATAATAATACTTATTATAGTATTTTTCATTAAAATCTAAATATATTTTATTCGAGTACCCTTTCAAGCTTCGACCACTTGGAATGTACATAGATTAACCGAGAATAACAGGCAACTTTTATGCAAAATTTCACAATTAAATAATTTGTAACTGATTAAAAAACAATATATTAATCATTAAGATATATAAATAGGAAGAAAAATTTACTTAATTACTCGCCTTATATTTTCTGCGCTTTCGAATCTCCCAGTTCTAAATGCGTAGATTCGCTTTACGTGTAATTTAATCTTGTAAAATCACGGTGAAAAAGTTCTTGTAAGAGCTAAATTGGATAAAATGCATTTAATTATGTCTCAGAAGTTTATATAGTTCATTTGGATATTCATTTTGTGATCGTGAAAGAAAAACAGTTTTATATAATGTATTTTTTAAAGAGTATTTAACAAGACCGATACGTTATGGTTTATGAAATCTTAAAAGCTTTTTCCGAACCCCGTAAGACAATACTCAATGTTTACTTCCATCCTAATAGAGCTCGGCGTGAAACCGGATGCGAACCCACGTCCAGTCTACCTTTGACGTTTATGAGGGTACACTAACACGAGTGCGTAATTTAATATGTCTATAACATAATCCCGTAGAAATTTATTACCTTCAACTTGAAATTGAATTATCTCGTTTACTTTTTAGGTTAAATAATAAAAAGTATAAAATAAAAATAAAAAAAAACTATAAATGGTCATCTAACCCTAACGACTGATCAGATTCTGATGAAAATTGTAGGTTATGTTATATTAGTCCAATAGGACAAGCGAAGTGGGAAAGTAAGCCGAGCGATTTAAAATCAGATCTCAAGTCAAAGTCAAAAATCTTGCTTATAAGTTCCAAAAAATCTACCAGCGGTTCGGTAATAAACATCTACCTAGAACCTATTTTTTATATTTTGTTATTACAATTATAAATACTTAGGCTGATTTGAGTATTTACAGTGTATGAAATTACCAAGTGCTTTGTTATAAGCAAAGTCATTTAATCGAGAATTAGATCAAGAATAATAACTAACAGCAGTTATGCGTCCAATTTAATTGCTATATATTGAACATATTAATTTGTTATCAATTTCTGCATAATATAAGAGATATAAAAGACATATATTTCATTTAAAAAATAATTAGGACGCACATAATACCGATATAAGGACTGTGTAAATAAGATTTGTTTCTACGCCCACGAAAAGATGTATTCCAAATACGAAAATACTATTTACTAATATAAATTAATTTTGTTAAATAGTAGCGAGTATCTAAACATAGATAACAAGCATTTATTTAGAGTGTTCGTGGATATGTAGAGAAGTTATATAACTTGCTTCTTGCGTGTAACTAACTGAGAACTATTTTTCTGTTCCTTTTAATAAACTCGTTTGATCTAGTGTAATTAATTTGTTGAGGTAATAACTCTTTCGTTACAAAAGTATCCAACTTTTATATATATTTCCATATATACTTTTTTACTGTGAAAATGTAATTGAGTTTGCATTTTTTAACAATTTGGTATTATTTCACTTAATTTTTTTTACAATAAATTTACTATAAACACAAGGAATAATTTAAAAATTACACTACTACTACGCAAATGTCTCTTAAAGAAACGATAGTATTGACTTTGAAATGAACAAACACAAACGCACATGAAAAAATCACTGATGCATGCTCTGGTCGCATGTGATTAGTGCCACGTATTATATGCAGTAGACTATCTGGGCTCTTAACCGACATATCTATTTATACATAATACGATTAACCATAATTTTTGTAATTAGAGTATTGAGTTTATAATTTTTTTATCGGTAAAGCTTGAAACAGCCCACATACACATATTTATATAGCTATCATTTTTGTATTTAGAATATTTAATTTACATTTGTTATTGATAGAATCCCAGCAGTGGAAATGACGCTAGACCTACAAAACCCAACAAGTGTTAGCACTTATATACACAGTACAATGTATAATACACAGTTTGGAGAGTCTTTGGCCCATACAACATCATGACAATCAATACATTTAAAAAAAAAACGCGCTAATTTAAAACGGCCGCCATCTTGTTATTGCACATAAAAGTAAAGTAATTAATTCATTATTGGCGCGATTTGTGATTTGTGATGTGTTCAAATGTGTTATTTGGATTTAAAGAGTAATTGAGTGAGTAATTTAAATCTATTTGTATGATTTGGTGTTCTATTTATGAATAGACCAATTCGAGGTTCTTATAAAATCAGTTTTCACTTCTGGATGCTAAATGTACAATATTTTTTACATTTCCTGTCAGTAGAATCCTAGGCTATGAAGCTCATGATAAACTTGGAAATACCCGAACCATAATAGCTAGATTCCACACACATAATAATATATACCATAATACAGCTACCATTTTTGGATTGAGACAGAAACCCATAGTTCCACGGATTGGATTGGCGAAACAGTTTCAATTGTAATTTGAATTTAATTAAACAACAAGACATCCGTGAATACAATTACTTAACTGCTCGATTTAACTAATCCATCCCTGTAACGATACAATATACACATATAGTAATAATAGCTCTAATAGTGCCCAATATGATACCCGATGAACCGGTACATCATTAGAGGATGAAATTGAATGCCGGTCAAATTGATATAGGATCGAAATCTATCAGAGCAACTATTCACGTAATGATATCAATGACGCGAATGGCTATCGTAATAAACCGTTTCTATTGCCGTGTATTGTTTGTCGTCAACATTTATTGACAGTGTTTAAATATTAGTATAATTTCATATTATTTCCTTGAGATAAACATTACAGAATAAGAAGTATGTGTATTTGATTTAATCTTCTATTTGTTAACATGTATTTGATTTGGACGACGATTTATATTTTTTTCATAATATTTGTAAATAGTGAAATGAAATATAACTTTTATTCGTAAATTATAGTTGTAGTAATATTTTCTTTTGTATACAAATATTGTATTATTAGAGATTAAATGTTGGTTCCGAATTTCTGTTTTTGTTTGTGTTAATCTCGTGGTCGGCGGTGATTAAAAACGTCATAGCCTGCCATTTTATATCCACTAACCCGTATTGGAGCAGCGTAGTGGTAGTACTTTTTTATTCTCTAACTGATTTTTATTGTCTTCAACTTTTTAATTGAACTATTTGTTTAATTTTAAAATGCCTAATTGGAAAATTTGATTTTTATCCTATTGTTTTGAGAACCTCGAGAACTATAAAGATAGTTGTCCTTTTTAGTTTAAGTCCGCACACACAATTAATTTAAAATAGCATTAAGTATTTTTTATTTATGATAATTTTTCGTTTTTATATGACGTATCATATACAAAAATGTTACACGATAAAATCGCTTTTTCTTCAATGAAATTGAATCTAAGCTATTAACGTTAACATTTGAATAAATTTTTAGTGAATGCTGACATTAATAAAGATTTTTTAAGCTTTGCATTTTCCTGTTGAATAAATCTATTAAAAATAAAGTGTATGAAGAGTTGTCGTTAAGGGTATGTTAGATCATTCTTTAAGAGTACTTTTCACCCCGTGTCGTACATCAGACATACAAAAATCATAATGTAACCTTCAAAGTGTATACTTGAACTATAAGATGTATTCCATTATTTTTATAAAGGTGAATATAGACCTAATAGCATTATATTGTTTTAGACTTGGCTTATTTGTTTTTATAGTAAATGTTCACCTCTAATAATAACAAAAGACTTGTAGTGAAAACGATTTTTTTAAAGAAAAAGAGCGCGTGGGATTATCAAGAAGAATATTTATTATTTTAATAGTACATATTTTATATAAACGTACAATATTATATTTTATTAATGGCTAAATTAAGAAAAAAAACAGAATATTAGAAATCCATTTAGCATATTTAGTTAAAACTAGTTAACATGTTCGTTGCCATAAACAAAAGGCTTTGGCATGTCTACAACAATAGTTAACCTGTCATCGCATTGTGTTCATTATTTTAACCCATCAACTCCTAAAGTCCTTGTCCAACCATAATCATTGAGTCAAAGCGTATGATAGACGGGGGATATCCCGCGGGTAAATTATTCCCGCTCACGTACACAGAAGTGCAAGGCTTCTCGCTTTGTTCTGAATTTTTAATCAGCGCGCCTTGTAAAAATAAAAGTATTCGGATATGCAATAAAGCCAGCACAATAGCATAATATTAGAGTTCCCGCAGACAATAAATACACTAGGAATAAAGGCCGTTTGTCTAGCAATGCGAAACCAACTTCCGTAGAAAATTTCGCCGACTCTCAACAGTTATCAAAAATTGGATGAGCTATTGAATATTGGAAAACTCTTTTATATTCATCTCGTATACTGTTAGTGTAAGGGATTTTATATAATAAAAGTAGTTAAGAAGTTGAAGCGCAACAAACAAACAATGTGTTAATATTAGTAAGGACTGTCGATACACATAATATAGATACATTAGTTGCGTCACGCGGTCTCACTCTCATAAAACGTTACTGGTACTGATCCGCCCTTGTGCGTCATTGTGTGATTTTATAAAGCTTATTATTAAAAAAAAAAAAATTCTAACGCTAACGTTTTATCGAGCGTTTAAGCAAACAACTTATTAATGTATATTACGAGTAATAATAATGTCCTCCTGACCGATTTCGGCCACGGCGGCCAATCTCAAAAGAAATTAGCCAACTGCGCAGGACATATCATAGTGCACAAGTGTGTGCGCAAACACAGATGCATTCTCTTTTCCCTAGCTCTCATAATCCGATAGGACGGTGATACCGCAACCGACACGACCGGAAAGAATTCAGGCGCTGGACCAACGGCTTAACGTGCTTTCCGAGTCACGGGAGTGTACACACTTCCCACTTCCAGATTCCGGGCTGGTACTGAGAATTTTATATAGAAACACTCAATAACTATTTACTGGCCCGACATGGGAATTGAACCCAGGACCACCGGGTCTGCGGCCTTATATCTAGCCACTAGACCAATGAGGCAGTCAATATATTACTAGTACAGTTTAAATAACTAACTAAATAAATGTAACTGAATATTTATTTAGTTAGCCATATTTTTCTTCAAGCGCGTAATATTAAAGCTATTTGTAAATAAATAAAACATTAAAGAACTTATTTTTAAAATTTAAAATTAGAATACGACTTTACAAAGTTTCAAACTTACGTGTTATGTAATTGTATGTATGTTTTTATACATTCTGAATGTAACGTATTTCACGAAATAATAAAAATACTTAAAGAGATAGCGATGCGATGTTATGATTTTGATTTAGATGTTTACGATGGCGTTGTATATTTATTAATGTTTTAAATTGTACAAGAATTTCGTCAATTTTAAATATAACTAGCAGTTATTCAGACTTACCGCTTTTAATATCTTCATTTTACTACCTTGATATCTAGTGGTTAGATATTAGTTAATTTAAGATGATATTCATTCGTTTAAATTTTGCAATAACAGCTTTTAATACAAATAATTAAAAACGAGCCATCAGATCCCAAACTAAGCAGAGCTTGTAACATGGAAATCAGACAACTGATAGATAATTACACCCAGACTCAGGACAAGCAGGCATGTTCACGCACACAAATGTCTGTCTTGGGTGGGAATCGAACCCACGACCTGCGGCGCGAAAGGCAAGTGTCTACCACGCCAACCGGCCCAAAACAAACAAGTTTCATATTTAATTGTTGATACATACACACATATATATCTAATATCCATTAACTGTCAGTAAATAGCATAAAAACAGACAACCATGTTTGACTTCTTATCAATAAATTTAAAGTTTTTCTTCGATAAGTTCGTGCGGTCGGAGATATAACGAAGGAAAGTTTTGAAACTGATGGTGTCCAGCGGCGAACTTACGAAGTTTCCAAGACGCCAAAGACGCGACTGGTCGACTTCGCCTCGATTTCAATTTATCTATTATTTATTACGTAAAAAGATTTAACCATATTTAATAATAAAGAAATATATTTGTATTAATAAAACCTCAAAAAATGATATTGTTTAAAAAAAAAATTTGAATTTAGAATAATTGAATGTCACAAGCAAATCTTTAACAGTATCTCTTATATAACGCGCAAAATTTCTGACACGGAAAAATTCCATCAGACTTTCATCACTCGAAATAAATGGGACGAATTCGAGAGTTTTCGAATTAAAAGAAAATGTGGAGGAAATGTTTCTCCTTACAATGTTGTCAATCAGTCACCACCCTTAACGCGTTTCCTTCACCGCTCACTTTGCTGATTTGATTGAAAACTTCTTTGCACACCTGCGACTCAGAGAAAAGTGTATGTATGACGATATAGATAAGTTTTATTTAATTTACGATTCGCTGGCTCTCGAAATTGTCTTTTCGATTCGATGTATGTGTATTATGATACAAATGAATCGTTTATTTTTATTTTTTGTTCCGAAATGTTTCGAGTTTGTTCAATAATTACAATAAGAATTATTAATGGTTACTTTATATAACTTACTAGTGTTCACCCGTGGCTTCGCCCGGTTGTTAACCCTTCAACTCCGACGACCCACGTAGTGGGCCGACTCTTGTCGCAATTGCGGGCACGGCAACCCACGTAGTGGGCTCATTTTAAAAGTATGTTATGCCATAGTAAAATTCGACACTTAAATTGTATGATCATTTTAACAAGACCTTCTTAGTATATATACCCTTTGGTTTTTATGTTGTCATATTTATTTTTTCAATTCATTTTATCTTCTTGTTAGATGCCAAAGAACCACAAACCACGCCGTCACACGTCACAGTGACGAAGACCACGTGTGTGTTGCAGGTGTAGAAAACGTTGAAAAAAATTAAATAAAAAAGAAAATATTTATGAAGGCAGAAATTAAATATAAAAAAAATCTACTCTCTTGTTGTACGCAAGTTTGTTATTTATTTATTGAGATAGTTACACAATCAACTTATCACATATGGGATTTATTAAGATACTTAGATTAGTTTATTACTGGAAAAAAAGATATATTTTTTAACCAACGGATATTCACAGTAAAATGTCGAGAAACCGATTTTTTCAAATTTGGATAGTGATCAATGTGCAAAATGTGACAAGTACTATGAGCTATGATAAGGTGAAATACATCATTGAATTTTTAAATAAAAGAATGCTTGAAATATATTATTCGACTGAACACTTTGCTGTAGATGAATCCATGATGCTCTGGAGAGGTCGCCTGAAGCTTAGGCAATATGTAAAGGGAATGCGACATCAACATGGATTAAAATTTTACGTGCTTGCCAATCAATTAGGAGTAGTAGCACAGATCGATTTATAAATTAAATGCAGGAGCTGCTGATACGGTAGTTGGAGGTACAAAACACGTAAATAAAGTGGTGCTACACCTCACACGAAATTCACACAACAAAATATGGGTCATAGCCAATATATAGATAGTTTTTATAGTATTGTAGGGTTAGCAGAAGAATTGTGTTGAGAAAAGGTACGCCATTTTAAATTAAACAAGAAAAATTAAAGACTGGAGAATTGGCTTTATTACATAAAAATGGACTTTGTGTAATTGCTTGGAAAGACAAGAGACAAATACTGGCCCTTTCCAACAAATATAATGCCGACTTGATTACTGTCACAAATTGTAGAGGGCAAGTGGCCGTGTACATGGCCAAAACTTGTGGCCATGTACACAAAATATATGAAGCCGATTGAGTACCATGATCAAATGCTAGCATACTACACTTGCGAGCATAAAAGATTGAGGTGGTATAAAAAGGTTATAATCCACCAGGAAGCAATGATGGTCAATGCTTATCTTTTATATAAACAATACTGCAGGCAAATGAATTTCTACGATTTTAGACTCAGCATAGTGAAAAGTCTCGTGGTTCATGAGGAATTATCATTAGATTTGCCATTACGAGCAAGAGTTCATTTGCCTGAGCATTTGCCTAGAGGCGCTGATGGGCGAACCAAACGAAAAAGATACACACAATGTTGGAGTACGAAAAAAAAAGAGTGCGTTCGCTCTTTTATTACAACTAATGCATTGGTAAGCCGGAGCTTTGTCTTGATTGCTTTAGGACGTATCATAGTTATTAATAAATATTAAATTTTAAAATATTTAAAAAGTTGATGACTACTGTTACAGGATCGAAGCGAGTGAAATACATTTTTGTTTACTTTTTTCTCATTTTTCATTAAATGCACGTTTTCACTACCACTTAACACGGGAATGGCAAAACGACCAGAAAAATATCTAATTTAACTATACTAGAGCGTTTTTTATTAAAAGTACTAACCGTGTACCGACAACCCACGACGTGGGTTCAACGTTATTTTCATATGTAATGCCGAGGACCCCGCTAGCGGGTTCACTAACAATATGTACGATGGCATAGCGTATGAGGATATGAAAAATATGGAGGATGCGAATGGGAAGTGAGGAGAAGATATTGGTTTTGGGGGGAAAGGTCGTTATAAAATAGCTTACGTCCTTTCTCAGGATTCCTAAATTTCATCAAAATCGGTTCAGTGTTTTAGCCGTCAAAGCTGAGAGATGAAGCTACTTTCGCATTTATAATATTAGTATAGATTATTGGCATTTAATTTTCAATTATAAGTGATATCTTTCACAAGTCCAGGGTTATTTTATATATCGTAGTGATTAAGTACAAAGATCGTTCTAGAAGTGAATAAATAAGCTTGGACACGAGTCTTAATAAAAAAAACAATACCTAAAGGTAGGTTTTATACGCAAATAGATGTGAATCAAGGGCGTAGCTATCATAGGGCAAGTTGGTGCGGAGCACCAGGACCCTCTTAAATGAAGGCAAGGCAAGGGTTTTTCAATTCATGTCAAATTTTATATAGTTTTTGTTTTCGAAGAAATACTTTTATAAACAATAATAAAAAACAAGAAACATAAGCAAGTCGATGATTGTATTAAAAGCTTTCAACATGTACATATATATAATTACTGTTTGGGGCCCAATGTACCTAGTAAAGTTAGACGGTTAAAATTGTTAGGTTAAATTCGTTTATGTGTCCCAATTCGACACGGGTAACGCTCAATCGCTCCCGAGACGCCCCGAGTTTCAGGTTAACCCGTACGCTGCTAACAATCGCCGGGAAAATTAAAGCAAGTGCACAATACTGAGATTTTCGTATCGAATTACCTTAACGTTACTTGGATATTGAAAATTTAGTTTTGTATTTCAGTATTATTTTGTTAATTACATTTGTTTAATGAAATGATGTAATTCATATATTTATTTTATTATCATATATTAAAGAAATACTTGGAATTTTTAAATAATACGTTCTGTCGGAAACTATTTCTAGTTAAGACTATATATAGATTAAAGAATGTGAAGCAATCACAATAAAATATTATTTATAAATTCCCCATCAGAAAAATTGAGACACCAAGCCATACAAGTACAGGTGCAAGTATATTGGTGAACCCGGACCATTTCAAGATCATCTTTCAATGAACTGTTTCAGTTTTATTATATAATAAACAGAGCTACAGCGTTTTTATATCAAGTACATAAAATTGACGCTTGTCAAGTCAATAGTCTAAATTTAAAGCGAAACAGTTCGCAGTCTCGCTTTTTGAAATGTATTGATATGTATATTCTTGAATGTACGTTTTCGAAACGTACTGCATCTGGTATGAATTTTATGTATATTGATTTATTTATTTAATAATAACAGATGACATAAAAGTAAAAAGCCGAGATGGCCCAGTGGTAAAAACGCGTGAATCTTAACCGATGTTCGTTGGTTCAAACCCGGGCCAGCACTACTGAATTTAACGTGCTTAATATGTGATCATAATTCATGTCGTGCTTGACGGTGAAAAAAAAAACATCATGCGGAAACCGGATTTGTCAAATTTCACAGGAATTCGGTCACATGTGTATTGCACCAAACTGAATTGGAGCAGCGACGTGGAATAAGCTCTAAACCTTCTTCTCAAAAAGAGGAAAAGAGGCCTTAGCCCAGCAGTGGGAAATTCACAGGATGTTACTGACATAAAACTGGTATGGAAAACAATAAATCAAACAACAAATGGTTGATTTCGATTTTTTTAAATTAGGTATTTCAAATCAACGTGTCCTCATTTATTAGTATAGATTTTAATTACAAAACGGTTTTAGTAAAGATAAAACCAAACATATAATTATAATGAAATAGAAATAATGGTTATTTAACCATCTGGCTGAAAACGCTCCTTACCTAAATTGCGTTTGTTTTAGTCTGAAAGAGGTCCTCTTTTAGAGGTTCGCTGCTCGCAAGCAATTTCTTTTCTTGCTACTGAAAATAGTTTCAATTTTCAGAAGCACCTTGTACCTAAGCGGAGGAAAAAAGCTATTCGTGTTTAAAATACAATTTCTTATTACACGAAAAACAAAAGCATTATTCGTCTTTTAATATTTCTTTTCGTTATCAATTATATAAAATATGATATTCTATATGTAATTATTAGCATCATATAAAATAACTAGCCGTGCCCCGAGGCTTCACCCGCGTATAATTAATAAAAATATTATAAATTATTTTATTACTATAATAACACACACGCGCACACACACACACACACACACATATGGTTGCTGGTAAAGAAATACGTAATTTACGATTTGAAATTATTTTTCATAAGATACCATAGGATTTACCGATCTTATATCTGTCCTAACATTTGGGCCATCACATGTTCTTTGTGTGTACCAATTTTCATCAAGATGGGTCAAGCCATTCTTGAGTTATAAGAAGACATACAGACAGACAGACAAAAATGAATAAATAGTATAATGTGAATCACTGCATCATAAAATGATTATTTATAACAAAATTAGGTGAAAAAAATATGTACAGAAAGAACCAATAGATTGATATAGTAGTATAGATAGATATACCTAAGCCACACAACGAATTTAATTTCACAAAATTTTCATCAACGGACTGTAATAATGATTGTATGAAGTCTATTGTCAAACATGGAAACTCAACACTCACCCAAAAAACTTGAAAGCGACTATTAAACTTTACGACATCTAGTCGCTAAACTTTTTAATAAATTCATCCATCTGAAACCAACATTACGCACAGACCCGAAATGACAAAGGCGAGACCATTTGAGAGCCTTTCCTTCATCTATTAGAGTGACACGTAATCAAACAATACAATAAAACTTCTCTACCGAAAAATACTTGAAAATAATTCTCCATTTAAATTCAGGGGGGAAAAGTCAGCTAGTATGTTAACAAAGACTTCTCCGGAGGTAATAACCACTGGCTTCCTGTATTGTATAGGTTTCGAAAAAGGTGGAAATAGCGCAATGAAACAGTTAAATGCATCGAGGGCACTTTTTCAACGGGATTTATATCTGGAATAGATTTAGGAGATTTTAAATTGTACAGGTTCTTTAACTACTGCTATGGTCCAGTGGTAAGAGTATGTGAATCTTAACGTAACGATTACTCTTCTAATTTATGTTTATAATTCATGTCATGCTCAGCAGTGAAATAATATATCGTGAGGAAACCTTCATGTGTCAGATAACATGTCTATCCACGAAACCGTATTGGAGCAGCGTGGTAGAATAAGCTCCAATCCTTTTTCTCAAAAAGGAGGCTGCCTTAACCTGGCAGTGGGTCATATACGAGCTGTTACTTTACTATATATGTATGTACATACTTTGAATAATTTTAATTTGAATAACTCATAACAAAGGAAAGAGGTCTTTATAAAAACAAACAAACATTTTGTTAAACATACGTATTTTATTACGTTATGTCTGATGAAGTTATGCTCGTATAAAACAATGGCAGAAATTTTCTCATGTTTATATCCACGGTGCCTGTTTTCGTCTCGTTTGAAATTGCTAGAGTTTAAATAGTCTTGGTGAGAACGCTTATGTATCCGAGTGAGGATGCCTACTAAACAAGCCTCGGGCACAGATGTGGGCATCGTTATACCTCAAAACTCGTAACGATAATTGCACTCATCATCACAGTCATTATTGTGATCACTTTAGGTTCGTTCCACTTGTCAACGGGCCGTTTCCTTTATATCTAATAAAATTACACTTGCCTAATTAGGATATTTGTTAATGTGTGTTAATTTGTAATAGTAACAAGAGCAAGTCTGCCTAAAAGTAGTAAAATTACAAACATATAATTGTTAAACAATTTTCTTTTTTGAATTCGTTCAAGTGTGATTATAATGCGCTTGGCGATTCAAAAGTACCTGTAAAAGTGTATTTGAATAAAAAAAAATTTGATTTTGTCTTTGAATAATATTTAAATTATACATCAGTCGATTATAACCTCTAACATGGGTATCAAGTTACCTACCCTAAAAATAGTCGACAGAGTAATTAAAAAAAAAAAAACAATGAAATAAAAGTACACTCAAAGCTTTGGTCGTTGATTTTAATATATCTGGTAATAAATAAAAATATTGAATATAAAGAATGAATACGAGACACAATAATAACAACAAAATAATATATATTCGTATTCCTTGTTTGTGTATTAAATGCTTAGGCATGTTTGGAATCTTCTTTTAATCATGCACGATTTTAACACGAAATTTTTATTCGGTTTGTTTCAAGTGGAACAATCTCTCGTGATTCTCATCTAAAGCATAGTATATTCCAGCGACGGCGATGATAATCGTCTGCGTATGCAGATCACTTCGATTGTTTAGGGAATAAGGTGTATGAGTACATAACGTGTATGTACAACTCGTACATATGGATTAAATCCTTTCAAATGTAGTTCATTGTCGTTGTTCACATAGCATGGTATTAGTTTCCAGCTAGCAATGTATATTATATATGTCTGATTTGACTACAGAATTTGTAGAGATTCAATTCAGCCTAATTAGGCACCTTATGACTTCTTGATCATACTACCGTGTCTCAAAAAGCGCATAAAGCCGTTAAAGCCTAAACCTAATATTTTTCTAAGAATGAAGAAATATAGAGGGCTGTGCTACGCACACACTTGTGCACTACAATATCACCTGCCCATTTAGCTTGTCTATTGAGTCTAGTCGTTGACCGTAATCGGTCAAAAGAATAAGAAATATTTATTTATTCCTCAAGTCTATCAGAAGTGTCAATAGCTATAATTAATATATAAAATAAATTATTTAAAAAAAATATGTAGTTTTCATAATAAAAGTTGATTAAAGCTATAACTAGAAGAAATTACAGCGAATACAATTTTACAAAAATTGCAAGTTTAAATTAAAGAAAAGGTTAAAACTATAAAAACAAAAGAAAAACTTAAATAAATTTGCTTATAATAAATATATCATTAATTCCGATATATGCTTATATATTTTGTGGATTATATTACCATGTGACTTTTTCATTTATTCCAATTTCTTTTATATTTATTCAGTGCCTGTGGTTTTCACAAAAGTTAGATGGATAGTCAAAAGTTGATTTAGATATATATTTATTAAATATACATAATAAATTCATCATAAAACTTGAAACTATCATAACATGAAAGTTCCATGTCAAAAGAAATAGTATTTTTCCTTGAATTTAAATAAGCAAAGACGAGAACAAAACTTTCTGCTTTATAATATTAGTGCGATAGTAAAAACTTAAACAGTTTTGTTTAAGAAAAGAAAAATGTCGTTCTTATGTTAAAACAGTTCTTATTCTTTCCAAGTTACTTTGAACAAAGACTTTTTGTTCCTGGCTGTCGATGAAAATCGCTACTTTTTCTTTAAAACGGTTGCCTAGGTTATAAGCGAGCTCGTGTTACAGCTTATAACGTGTGCACTAAGTAACTTCCTAACTGTTTCAGTTTACTCAAGAAAAAATACTCGATAACCCTGTTTAAGTTCGTAAGAAAACGTGCTTAAATATTTTATCGCTCACGAGTTTTTATAATAACAAGCAAATGGAAATTCATTCCATTTTTTACCGTTTTAATTGTGGACAATACAATGTGTATCATCCTTGTTATGTTATCCATAAATACATAATACTCTTTTATCTAGAATTCCGCCATAATCAGAAGCATATATAAAATTTTAATTGTATTTAATTAATATATCTATGTAATTTAAGTGGTGAAAAAAGGTCACAAGAGAGTGAATGGTAATTTTAAATTAATTTTAATCTTGCAAAATGAATATTTATTACATATTTCTAAAGTGCTCGTAAAAGGTTTTATCAGTCTTTATGCACGTATGTAATGTAACATTTCGTATACGTAACTTTCCATATATGGAATATAATAGTGCAATTCGATACTAACCCCTATTCGGACTTTTGAAAAATTTATAATTTGTTCCACACTTATGAAAAAACGATATGTTCGGTTCTTTATATATGTCTCTTTATGAAATAAACTATTTGTACAACAGTAACATTCAAATTGTATTTATATTGTTATACAGAACTACAAACAAACTCTTTAACGAAATAATCAATTTAAAATTATCATCAACGTTTAAAAAGGCATAAGTTGATTTATTTATTCATTTTCATGACTTAACCTATTCGAGCGATGAAAAATTAAAAATAATACTTGATATAATACAATTTTGATATTGATACAATGATTTTGCCTGATCTACCTGTACATCATCATTATACGCAAGAATTAAATATTAATAGATATTAGTTATTAAAAGACTCAATCGGCTCTTAGGTGAACGAGTCTCGTGGGAGTAAAATATAAATTACGCAAAAGTGCTTAAGGTACAACAAGCAAATAAATATCAAATGGCAATTAATAATAGTCTCTATTTTATAAAGCAAAGAGGCTATATTGATAATATTTACAAAGTATACATGTTGTCGATTTTGTCGAAGACAAATGGAAAAGAAAATCCGATTACAAGTCTCAACCTAGCCCGCCCTCGATGTAGCACAAGTGGAAATATATCATTAGTAATAATAAACTATCATCTGCTATTGAATTCGAGGAGTCGCTCGTTATAACGTCTAAGGATAAAATAATATAAAGGACTTTAAAACATTCTTTGTAAAAATATATTTACTTTACTTTAATTTTTAAGAAAAATATTCCTAAATTTATTTTTCTTAAACATAAAACAAAGAACCCTCGGAGAATCCCAACAGTTACACTTAAACGGACGCGTTCTACTTTCAAGCTCTGGACCAACTAAGTATTTAAGTGAGACAGCATTTTAATATAAAAAATAATATTATGACAGAAAACAAGGGTCAAATCTTTCAAAAGTAATCATAAAGCTAACCTTACGTCTACTTCTACGGCTCTTTTAACTTTTTGCTACACATATTTATGTATTAATATAATATAAAAATATTTCAAACTATGATAAAAACTATTTTGCGTATACACACTAAAATCTCACGAGTGAAAACGATCCAAGTCTCCTCGAAGTTAGACAATACGATAATTTAAACAATTCAGTGAACATTTCTGAACGTAACGAATCGAATTAGCGAACGCGCGAAATCATGCAGTTATTTGTCATGGTAGAACTTCGTAACACGATGTTAAATTCCAAATGAGTAGGCCGGTAAGAGATTATTAACTCAACTCCGCGGAAAGTGCGGCAACTCGGTCCAACGCTTTCCAATTATTGTCATAGATTAATTAATTTTGTTGCTATGATTTTGTTTTTATTTGTTTTTAACTTATATCAATGCCATTTGTTTATTATTATCATACTAATATTATTAGTAAGTTTTTACACGAATTCAAGTAATGTGTAGGGTACTAATTTAATTGATATGATTTTAGATTGGGATAGATTTATAGTTTTTGAGTAGGCTATACAGCATGATTATGTTTAATATTATTTGAGATATAGCTTATTATGCAATATAAATAAAATTATAGTTCCATGTGCTTTCGAAGTGAACGCTGCAAAATTATAACGGATACACTTCTTGTCAACATTCCACACAGTCAAGATTTGTACAGTAAATATTTTTAATTTTTATTTGTACGAGTATATATTAAAGGCTTCAATGTAAATAATGCTTTAGTACTATCATTTTATAATTTATGTTGTATATTGGTGGCTTCAAGCAAGCGCGGGGCCCGTAGCAATTTCTTTCGAAGGGCTCTTGATCTAAACTGATCCGATGAAGGAAATGTCTCTAACATTTTTTTTTTTTATCCATAAATTTCCCCTGCAATTGCTACGGGTTAATCCGGTCCTGCTTATAGGGTTCAGAAATAATGGCAACAGAACATATCTCCTATCTCTCTTTTGTAGATAAGACACAGTACGTAACTATTTTAAAAATCTCACTTTTAAGCACTTATATCAAATACTAATTTGGATTTCACTCTTTGCAAATTGTATTCATACAGGCGTTAGTCTGCTTGTTTCGGATCTTATTTTATTATAATATTTGTTTATAAATTTTGGTCGGTCCACCTGGCGAAAAGATTCTACATTCTATAATCTAGATTCTACAGAAGCTTGATCGAAACCCGGCTTGCTCTGGGGACTTAAGCTTGTCAAGTTTGTTGATGTGATGGTTTATAATGCTTGAAAATAGTTTATGTACGTGACTCGACAGGCCGAGGGGTCTGTCATGGATAGTATTCTAGGGTGCCTTACTTGGGAGTTTTTTATTTGAATAATAAAAATTTTAATTCTTTAATGAACTGATGGTATTTATTAGTCCATATCTGCGTTCAAATTTGATTTTAACTGATCTTTGTGTGTTATATACGTTGTCGCGTATTTCAAAAATGCTTCATTCCATGTGCTGTTCATTTGTAACTAAAATTATAAAAGGCGCGGTTCCGAGTACCCCAACGCGACTGGAATTTGAGGAAACAATTACTTTATTTCTCATTATATATCAAACTAGTGAATTTCAATTATATAACAATTTTTCTCTCAATATTGATTTATTTTAATAAGTATTTTTTCTTTGAATTGTTTTTTCATATTTCCTTTTGATGAAAATTGTAATAAAAAAGTTTAATAAAATTGAATATCACTTTTCAGTGATTGATATTCTAAATATAACCATTTATAAATAAAGTAAAGTAATAGCATGTGTCCATTGCTGGGCAAAGGCCTCTTGAGGCGAAGGTTAATATTTCATCACGCTAGTCCTGCATTAGCAGGTTGATGGTATATGTGGTGGTTATTCGACTCAAATATGTTTCCTCCCGTTGTCTTCCTTAACGAACGAGCACGAAATAAATTATAAAGACAATTTACGTACATGAAAATTTACAAAAAAACGAAGACTAAATTGTTTATGAGTCACATACATTTATGAATAATCTACATGTTATATAATTTTAAAATATAAAGATATATATTTTTTTCCATTTGATATTCATGCAAATAAAATAAACACTTTTCTTTCTAGAATTCATGAAATAGATTAGAGTAACATATAAATTTTATTTTGTATCACAAGGATAAATGCGAACTTGGTAACTTTTAAAGATTAATTCTCTCGATAAAATTTCACGCTTGAAGTGTTGTAACTACCTTCCGAAGAGGGCACGACTGATATCAGTAAAATTACACAGGCTTAAGAAGCTGTAGACCTTTTTGTGGGAAGATTGTTTATAACTTACAAATTCAATTATATTGTATTAATTCTAATTTGCTTAGTTTTAATTTAATTTTAATGGATGAATTTTATAATTTAATTAGTTACTTTAATTTACTAATTTATTAAATTTAATTAATTATTATTTGAGCAACTGACTGTATCCATATTATTTTTATGAGCATGCCGTGCTGTTTCAAGTTGGATAAATGAGTAATATAAATGTATGTCCAGATAAGATTCAGTTTCTGAACCTAAATAAATAAATTAATTTAAGGAAACTAAATTAATTTACTTGAGGCTTCTATATAACCTCTCTTTACATTTAATTTACGTTTAGTATTTGATTTATTTGAATTATTTCTTTATGAGTTATAATATATCTCTTTCAATCTTTTGATGAAGAAACTCATGTACAATTAAAAGTTTTGAATGTTCATATTCATTGAGACACCATTTAGATTAGTATATTATTATTATTATTAATTATATTTATTAAATAACCAGTTTGATTGAAACAAAATAAAATTGAGTATCACCAGTAGAAATATGCGATTGTAAATTTGTTTGTCGTATATTTATATTAATCGAATTAAAAAATCGATAGTCACTTATTAACCAGAGTAATAGACTAACGTTACATTTATAAGTCTTTCTATTAATTTGGCTCAGCGGGAAGCGAGACCGAGGTCCCCACGGGCCGCGGAACTCAGCCTTTTTATGGCTTTCTTTCAAGGCAACAGCTCTTTAATGTCCGTTAAAGAACATTTTATCTTTCTTAGTTTGTCTTGTCAAAGGATCAAAGGATGTCTATTTTATAAAGCAAAGAGGCTATATTGATAATATTTACAAAGTATACATGTTGTCGATTTTGTCGAAGACAAATGGAAAAGAAAATCCGATTACAAGTCTCAACCTAGCCCGCCCTCGATGTAGCACAAGTGGAAATATATCATTAGTAATAATAAACTATCATCTGCTATTGAATTCGAGGAGTCGCTCGTTATAACGTCTAAGGATAAAATAATATAAAGGACTTTAAAACATTCTTTGTAAAAATATATTTACTTTACTTTAATTTTTAAGAAAAATATTCCTAAATTTATTTTTCTTAAACATAAAACAAAGAACCCTCGGAGAATCCCAACAGTTACACTTAAACGGACGCGTTCTACTTTCAAGCTCTGGACCAACTAAGTATTTAAGTGAGACAGCATTTTAATATAAAAAATAATATTATGACAGAAAACAAGGGTCAAATCTTTCAAAAGTAATCATAAAGCTAACCTTACGTCTACTTCTACGGCTCTTTTAACTTTTTGCTAGAACAAGAAAATTTAAGCCTAAGATCGTATCCCCGAATCCATTTCGTTTTAGCAAGAAAACTTGCATGTGTCCGATAAAGTTTTGCTACACGTGTATTTTCCAACTTGAATTGGAGCAGCGTGGTGGAATATGCTCCAAAACTTCTCTTCAAGAGGGAAGGAGGCTTGTCCAGCAGGAGGAAATTATAAATGTTATCCAAAATTTCCATTACCAGCGTCTTGGGTTGCAATTAGATTAGACGAAATAAGACGTCTCACGAATGGAAAAAACAACAATTACAAAAGAAGAACAGCTTTATAAAGCAGTTGGTTGCAACTTCTTAAGCAAACTTATTAACATAATCATAAAAAATATATCCTGCTAAAATGTATTTGCAATATTTACCGTGGATGTCGTTTCTTCGTTCTTCGTTCTTTCTATCGTGTCCAATAAAATAATAAATTTCATGAAAATCCATTATAGTCTGTGGAATATCAACGTCAAAATATTATATTTCGCGGCGTTCCCCATCGTCTGTAGTGCATATTGAATCTGAAATAAACCGCTCGAAGGGGAAATGGGAGCCTACAATGGTGAAAATGACAGTGTGGGCTCGCAGTCTCTCAGGTGGGAAGCCCTTTTTATTATTTACATCGCATTTTCAACGAGTGTTTGCCATGAGCTTTACTTTGATTTTGGAAAAGTGGCGAGATGTAAACGTGTGATCTGAATACATAGGGACGCTATTATATTCAGTTTTTATGGTAAGTGCTTGCGTTGTGTTAGCAATGGTTTGTTTTAGTGCTGAAATAGGGCCCTTTCGGTAATATGTACATTCATCCATGTTGCCTCTTTTGTTGTGGCCGGGTTGTCTTTTGTTCGTCTTTCCGGCTTATTATCAAAATTTTATTGGTTATTTTTTGAAGCTCACACAGCTTATAGTTAACCCATTATATATAAGTAGGCGCAATATAAGGCTAAAATCTTACATTTGAATATTTTATCTAATTAGGTTGTGAACGTAAAACAAACTATATCAAAGTCAAAACATACTTTACTGAAGTAGGATTCATACAGGCAAATTCCAATAGTTTAAAGATAAAACTATATATTTTCTACGTATGAAAATATATTACACATACATTTTATTCTATATAGCTTTTAATTTAAACGGTATAGCCATTTTACGATGGTTACGTAATATGTTTAGTTTATATGGTAGACTTAAATAACTATAGCATCGCTTTGTCTCCCCTACGAAGATCACTGAATGGAATACCCGAGAGAGAAGAGAAAACGAGTGGTACTTTCATGATGATAGGATTTATGAAATATCTCGTTACGCGACTTCACATCACTAGTCTAACAAGCAGGTAAGATTTCTGTTCTTTTTTAAAATGAATGAAAAAATTACAAATTTTGATAACTTGAGATTATTATGGTATATGATAGCTCTATGTATCTTAACATTTCCTTTTCTGTTCTCCTGAAAACGTGTATGCAAAATTTCATAAAGATCGTTTGAGTAGTTGAGGTGTAAAAGTAACAAACCGACATATGAACAAAATTTTACATTTTTATTTATTAAATTTGATTTAAAGCTTATAGGAATTCTATTTTAAATTCTCTTTGTTTCACTAACAAAAAATAAAATCACATATTTATGTATTAATATAATATAAAAATATTTCAAACTATGATAAAAACTATTTTGCGTATACACACTAAAATCTCACGAGTGAAAACGATCCAAGTCTCCTCGAAGTTAGACAATACGATAATTTAAACAATTCAGTGAACATTTCTGAACGTAACGAATCGAATTAGCGAACGCGCGAAATCATGCAGTTATTTGTCATGGTAGAACTTCGTAACACGATGTTAAATTCCAAATGAGTAGGCCGGTAAGAGATTATTAACTCAACTCCGCGGAAAGTGCGGCAACTCGGTCCAACGCTTTCCAATTATTGTCATAGATTAATTAATTTTGTTGCTATGATTTTGTTTTTATTTGTTTTTAACTTATATCAATGCCATTTGTTTATTATTATCATACTAATATTATTAGTAAGTTTTTACACGAATTCAAGTAATGTGTAGGGTACTAATTTAATTGATATGATTTTAGATTGGGATAGATTTATAGTTTTTGAGTAGGCTATACAGCATGATTATGTTTAATATTATTTGAGATATAGCTTATTATGCAATATAAATAAAATTATAGTTCCATGTGCTTTCGAAGTGAACGCTGCAAAATTATAACGGATACACTTCTTGTCAACATTCCACACAGTCAAGATTTGTACAGTAAATATTTTTAATTTTTATTTGTACGAGTATATATTAAAGGCTTCAATGTAAATAATGCTTTAGTACTATCATTTTATAATTTATGTTGTATATTGGTGGCTTCAAGCAAGCGCGGGGCCCGTAGCAATTTCTTTCGAAGGGCTCTTGATCTAAACTGATCCGATGAAGGAAATGTCTCTAACATTTTTTTTTTTTATCCATAAATTTCCCCTGCAATTGCTACGGGTTAATCCGGTCCTGCTTATAGGGTTCAGAAATAATGGCAACAGAACATATCTCCTATCTCTCTTTTGTAGATAAGACACAGTACGTAACTATTTTAAAAATCTCACTTTTAAGCACTTATATCAAATACTAATTTGGATTTCACTCTTTGCAAATTGTATTCATACAGGCGTTAGTCTGCTTGTTTCGGATCTTATTTTATTATAATATTTGTTTATAAATTTTGGTCGGTCCACCTGGCGAAAAGATTCTACATTCTATAATCTAGATTCTACAGAAGCTTGATCGAAACCCGGCTTGCTCTGGGGACTTAAGCTTGTCAAGTTTGTTGATGTGATGGTTTATAATGCTTGAAAATAGTTTATGTACGTGACTCGACAGGCCGAGGGGTCTGTCATGGATAGTATTCTAGGGTGCCTTACTTGGGAGTTTTTTATTTGAATAATAAAAATTTTAATTCTTTAATGAACTGATGGTATTTATTAGTCCATATCTGCGTTCAAATTTGATTTTAACTGATCTTTGTGTGTTATATACGTTGTCGCGTATTTCAAAAATGCTTCATTCCATGTGCTGTTCATTTGTAACTAAAATTATAAAAGGCGCGGTTCCGAGTACCCCAACGCGACTGGAATTTGAGGAAACAATTACTTTATTTCTCATTATATATCAAACTAGTGAATTTCAATTATATAACAATTTTTCTCTCAATATTGATTTATTTTAATAAGTATTTTTTCTTTGAATTGTTTTTTCATATTTCCTTTTGATGAAAATTGTAATAAAAAAGTTTAATAAAATTGAATATCACTTTTCAGTGATTGATATTCTAAATATAACCATTTATAAATAAAGTAAAGTAATAGCATGTGTCCATTGCTGGGCAAAGGCCTCTTGAGGCGAAGGTTAATATTTCATCACGCTAGTCCTGCATTAGCAGGTTGATGGTATATGTGGTGGTTATTCGACTCAAATATGTTTCCTCCCGTTGTCTTCCTTAACGAACGAGCACGAAATAAATTATAAAGACAATTTACGTACATGAAAATTTACAAAAAAACGAAGACTAAATTGTTTATGAGTCACATACATTTATGAATAATCTACATGTTATATAATTTTAAAATATAAAGATATATATTTTTTTCCATTTGATATTCATGCAAATAAAATAAACACTTTTCTTTCTAGAATTCATGAAATAGATTAGAGTAACATATAAATTTTATTTTGTATCACAAGGATAAATGCGAACTTGGTAACTTTTAAAGATTAATTCTCTCGATAAAATTTCACGCTTGAAGTGTTGTAACTACCTTCCGAAGAGGGCACGACTGATATCAGTAAAATTACACAGGCTTAAGAAGCTGTAGACCTTTTTGTGGGAAGATTGTTTATAACTTACAAATTCAATTATATTGTATTAATTCTAATTTGCTTAGTTTTAATTTAATTTTAATGGATGAATTTTATAATTTAATTAGTTACTTTAATTTACTAATTTATTAAATTTAATTAATTATTATTTGAGCAACTGACTGTATCCATATTATTTTTATGAGCATGCCGTGCTGTTTCAAGTTGGATAAATGAGTAATATAAATGTATGTCCAGATAAGATTCAGTTTCTGAACCTAAATAAATAAATTAATTTAAGGAAACTAAATTAATTTACTTGAGGCTTCTATATAACCTCTCTTTACATTTAATTTACGTTTAGTATTTGATTTATTTGAATTATTTCTTTATGAGTTATAATATATCTCTTTCAATCTTTTGATGAAGAAACTCATGTACAATTAAAAGTTTTGAATGTTCATATTCATTGAGACACCATTTAGATTAGTATATTATTATTATTATTAATTATATTTATTAAATAACCAGTTTGATTGAAACAAAATAAAATTGAGTATCACCAGTAGAAATATGCGATTGTAAATTTGTTTGTCGTATATTTATATTAATCGAATTAAAAAATCGATAGTCACTTATTAACCAGAGTAATAGACTAACGTTACATTTATAAGTCTTTCTATTAATTTGGCTCAGCGGGAAGCGAGACCGAGGTCCCCACGGGCCGCGGAACTCAGCCTTTTTATGGCTTTCTTTCAAGGCAACAGCTCTTTAATGTCCGTTAAAGAACATTTTATCTTTCTTAGTTTGTCTTGTCAAAGGAAAAGGGTTCCGGTACTCCGTGACACATTTCGGATAACGGAAAAAGATAAACCGTGTCTTTAGTTTTATCTAGTTTTTCCTCTTAGGAGATTCAGCTGTAAATTTGAATGAAAGAATCATTTGAATCTTCTTAAACAATAATTTAATTATCTTTGTGACGTTAGTTAAGTCCGTTACAGTAATATTTTAATTAAAGTGGTTATAAAATCTTTGGGTTTTTTTTAGTTCTACGGCTGTAGAATACGTAATTTGTTTGTCTACAGCTTATAATTAATTAAAGAAAAATATAATTGACAATATTTACTCGTGTATTTTGATTGTTGTTATTATTTTAACCGTGACCACTCAGCGGCTAGAATGGGCTGTCACTGTATTTTTTTACGAAAACGTAGTATATTTTGCTTATATTGCCACTTGCGTCCTCTAAAATGATGTTAATTTTCTTTGTTTTCATTCTTTGCTCTTTTCAATCTTCATTCCTAAGCTGATAACCAACTTTAATATACCATAAATCATAGCCAATCTTGAAAGCCGATTTCAAGCCACTGAAGCTGAAATACTTAAGAATGATCTTTCTTCAGACACATTTACGTTATGTCGTCCTTAAACAAGTTTTCTACTTGTTTCATATATGCATATTAACTTATATGTAATGAAGTGATTTAATATTAAAATATTTCCAAATATGTTTGTTATTGGAATGTTTCAAATTTCTAATTCCTGTTTTTATAATAATGTGTAGGTAAAAAGTAAGAGTTGTCAACAAAAGCAACTACAACACCGTCTTCACTTTCTGTTAGTACTATATTTTTATAATTATTCTTCGAAGATCTATGAACAAATGGGACACCTGATTTAAGAACTGAATATGTTCATCGGTGCCCATAGATACCGTGCTATCCAGTCATCAGTTATCGACCGCAAATCATCACTCAATATCGAATCAATACTCTTTATAGTTGTGTTCTGGCTTAAAAGGTGAGTGACCCAAGGTTAATTACAGTTACAAAAGAAGTAACATCGAAGATCGTATGATCGTTACCTTCCTTAAAGAAATGAATAAAAATATAGATTAAACTCATGATACGTGAATGAAATGTACGAGTACATTTTTCTTAATACAGTCAGAAATATTATCTTAATGTTTGTCTAGTTTCAATTACTGCTTCGACGAATAATGTCATACATTTTCCGGGAACTGTAATTTATTATGGGTAAAAGTTAAGATGACGACTAACATGGTGTTTACGAAGAAATATATTGAAAGGAAGGAAATAAAGGATTTTATTAGGGCGACTTGTATTAGTAGGGGACTGGCGCCAGACAAATATTCCAAACTAAAATTGTTCAAGGAAATTTCGTATTATATGAATATAATAATAAACATATAAATTGCTATTTACTTTGATCAAAAGTGCTCTAATTATAATTACTTCATTATGTTAATACGAATTACTACTTGTCTTCGAAAGAGATTCGGCAGACGAGTGTGCAAAGAATAACCGTTGGTTGAAGTTTTGACTAATTATGTACAGCACTTACACCAAGTTTGTGTCATTGGTTCGAGTGGTATTCCGTATTCGGTTTTTAAAGATAAAAAGCAGTACTGCACTATTAGTTCTAGGAAGAGATAATAAAATATTTTTCTCTCTTTTTTTATTTTGATTTTGTTTATATAAATATTTAGTAGCAAAAAATATAATCTTTTAATATATCAAATATTTTATGAGTTTTCAACAAAATGTTGACTTCATGTATTGACATTGTGCCTTTTACCATTGAACCCACTGATTTTTTTTTGCCGGTTCTTCTTTGGTCTAAATATTGTTTAACATTTTAAAGCTAAAAATGACAAACCAGTTCATTTCTTTAAACAAATTTAAAAATTACACGAATAAATTGCAAGAAAATTGTACGAATAATAAACACAAAGAACGCAATAATTTAAATCAGCTGGAGCAAAGTGCGAGTAAAAATCAAATAAAACTCATTAATGTCCTCGGAATAGACAGTTAAAAGGGTTGATAATGAGAAAATGGGATTTACGATTTGTCCGCCTCAGGATAGTAACTATGCAGCGGAATGCAATATTTACAGAAACAAAGGATTATCCGATTCCTGTCTATTTGAATACAGCAGTAAAACATTTTGCGGAGAATAAATCGTCGGTGAATAAAATTGAAACGTTTTGCAAGCCAAAAATACATTCAAAAGATATTTTTGCGCTGTAAATTAATTTCCGTAACGTTATTTCGAAAAATATCGATGAAACATTGAGTCTCTATTACGCAATGGAACGGCTGTAGTTATTTTATACATGAAAATAATGAATCGTTTCAAATATTTTCTTATGCAATTAAAAAAATGTTATTTGAATTTTATTTAGAAAATGATCTTTCGTTCGTTTTTTAAACGAAGGTTCTAATTATAACCGTGCATCCTTAATCAGTCCTCTATGTCAAAACAAATAGAGGGTGCCCATTGTCACCGGATCGCCATTTTGCAGAATAGCCGATAATGGAAGCAATTAAAATGTATGGAGGCTTAACTGCACTGCCCTGCACCAAAATTAATTTATAGTCACGCTAAAATAACCCCAATTTTGTGTCGCTTCACCCTTGCTTTAATAACGGTTGTAATCGCCTGAATTTGGACCAAGTAGGTCCAATAATAATGCGTATTTAGTGTCTTCAAACAAATGGATACAATTTTGAATAAAATTTTTAGATTCTTCAAATTATTTAATATAAAGAAGATTCAACAAGATTGTATTTGAACGAGATAAAATCACTACCTGATGATTTTAACGTTATTATAAATATATTTGAAAAATGATTTTGTAAAATGATTTAGAGACCAGTTTCTAATTTCAAAATAAAAAGTTTTTTTTTATCATATTAGTGACAAGTGAAAGTATTCACACACTTATTATTTAATCCACCGATGATACCTACTACGACCAGAAGGGTTTCTAACAGTTTAAGCAATTTCCAAATATCCCGTATGGTAATTTTCGGTCGCGTCAATTTATTGTCGCCCTAAAACAAGCAATTCGTCCCTTCACATCCCTCGTTTCCAATTAGCGGCAGCCTCTAACTGCTTTAATGTCTCAATACAACCTTTATATCTGATAAGCAGTATTCAAACCATTTCATACGAATAATGGACGCTATTCGTCCTAATTGATCGACAGATTGAGCCCTCGGTTCGAGAATATCCTCTTTTTATTGATTTTGTTACGGACGGTTAACGACTCAACGAATTTGTTTGAAATATTTTCGAACTGATTACGTAAATCAATAAATAAGTAAAGTTTAATGAACATAGAAATTAAAGAGGGTGGGTACTCTTATAAAAATATTTATTATCTATATATTTATATATTATTATCTTATAAATTTAAGTCATCGAGTTCAGGGTAATCTTGAAAAATAAGTTATTGGTTTTTAAAATATACAATAAAATATTTTTGATTACCATAATAATAAAAATAATCATCGGGAAACATACAAACAATTGTATATGTTTCTATATCAAAGATGCAGACGCAGCAGCCAGATCAAGAATTTGTCTATGTTGTCGATAACTTCCATTAAAATAAAGTCAAGAATGCTTACAACGTTTCTTAAATAGAAATATTTTCATTTTTCCATAGAGCCAGGCAATTAGGGGAGGAAAGCATCTAACTGCGCAACAGATAGGGTACGAGCACTGTAATTCTATTAAAAGATTAAATAATTCAAGCTACTTCAAAGGAGATGCGCTTTCACAAGTAAAACGAATCAAATAACCTTGCAAAAAAAAGGAGACCTAAACGTATTCGCTTAACTGTGGTTAAGGGACGTGACTTTTAATTTTGTAGATGTCGAGGCTTATGAACAAAACAGATGATAATTTTCATATTGATTGATATGTTAATTTCGAATATAAATTTTATTATTATTAAATTGTTGTCATTCAACAGCAAATGTTTTACCTAAATAGTTATTTCATTAGTATATTTAATCAATAAATGAATTTATTTTTTATATGTTTTTTAAATTTTGTTTATTATTTAATTGGTTAATTATAAATTTGCATTATCAAAAAATATAGGTTTAATAGGTAACGAATGTAAAAATGACACTGCTAGTACTCTATGGGATTTGTCAAGTGCGATGTCAAAGTAACAGAGAATGAATGTCTATCGATTATCGCAAAGCACATCACTAAAGTTAATCCTAGTGCAATGGCTTTCAAACGAAGAGGCCGGTGTGCAATAAGGTGCACAAATTAGAGCAATTTAACTTTTGAACGTGTCTCATTCAACATCATATATCCTCCATTGAGGACATGAAACTTAACGAGCAAATGAATAACGTGAATTAGTTTGAAAGGCGCTGTTGTACTTCGTGAAGTATAACTTCCACGCCTAGGGAAGTAGGCATAATAAATGAGCGAGTTTTATACCCTCGTATATTATCAAGACGAACAGTTTTCGAAGTTTGTGAAGTCGACGATTGTTTTGGAGTTTTATCTTTATTTCAAATAAAATATAACGTAAGCACATTTAATAAGAACGTGAACATAATAGAAAACATTATACATATGTAAATTTATAAAAAGAATGCAATCCAATAGATGTTCCTGAACGCTTTCGACGCAAATGCATCGCGAAGTCTATTTTCACTGCGAGAAATATTCCAAAGACATCGGAGTGAAATAGTGCTGAATCGAGAATGGAACATTTAAGTCTTCTATTCAGTTTGGTTGTCGTCGTAGGTTATATAAACATTCTCTGTTTAAAATTTACTCACTTTTTATCGAAACAATAGCTTCAAATAAAAAGTTGGACTCATTGTTCCAAATTCAAACTCTTGGACCCGTGCCCCTGGAAGATTCTCAGTAATTAGTCGAAATTTTCCTTGAAATTACGTAAAAACATCCTTTTCAGAGGCAGATAAAAGATTTTTATCTTCGGCTCACCGATCGTTGTAAATAACTCGATCCTTTGAATTTTTGTGAAGGAAAATTGCTTCGTGATTTGTTACCGGAGGTTAGTGGAATTGGCTAATTCGGGGAAATAATTATTATTGGTATAAAACATTTTAAAGTTGTTTACATTTCTTCAAATCTTATGGTTTTAATTTTAAGTATTTTTTTCTTTATCAAAAGAAGATGAAATGGTATTTACCTTATTGAGATCTTTGTAGCGAAGAGATTTAAGACCAAATGTCTTAAAATTTGTCTAAAAAACTGAAAAAGTATAAAGTCTCTTAAATTGAAACTTTTTGTTTTATTGGTAATCCATATGTAATTGAAATTCGATCATAATTATTATTATTGAAAATTTGAGGAAAACAAATAATAATTATTAATTTGTTTATTTAAAGACACATAACTATATATATTTGCCTGTTTATATATAGATTTGATGAGCAAAAACGATCCTAGAACTTTACACATAGTAAAGAGCATATGGATCTCAACTGGATTGCGGGTTAAAATCCAGTCAGGAAATACTAGTTTTTAATGTGTTAAATTTATTTTAATAATACATCTCGTGTTTTATCACGACCCGTACTGGGGTAGCGTAATGAAGAATGTTTTTAAATTTTTTTTCCGCTCGGAAGACGCCTTTACGCCTTTCCCCCACATGGAGTGGGGGGTATGTGGGGCTCGCCGATGCTGAAGGCGCCGGAATACCCATAAAAACCAGCGTACCTTGATCGTCTTTGGTGGAGCGGCATTGGATTGCTTGTGCATACTACCGCGACGCCCCGACGGCTGGCCCGATTACGCGGGCCTCCTTTCTTAGTTGGGTTCCCGGAGTACAGAGAACCCAGCTAGCCCTGGCGGCTTAGGGCAGGGCGAGAAGGTGCGCATAGCGCCTACGCCTCCTCCCCGGTCTTTTTCGGCGGAGCGAGTCAGCGGAGGCAGACGCCTCACGCTCACGCTCCGCGGCCTCTTTCTGCGACATGACGCTCTCGCAGTAAGAGACCATCTCCTTCCAGCATTTCTCGCTGACAAGCATGGCGTTAACCACATGAAGAACTGGCCCAGCCGTGGGGTATTCAAGCAAATTTTATTTATATAGCATATCAAGAGTGGCCTATACATAAAACTGTCTCAATCCTATAATCTTACAAATAGTTTTCGTGAATGGAAACTATTAAATCTTTTTAATCTAATTATTTCTTACTCTAAGATAATTTGTTAAACCGTTTCTGGAACAAAAAATTACAAGCAATACAATAGCAAAGTTTAAATAAATATAAAAACAAAACTCATCCACACAATAAATAATAAATTTTGTCTATGAAAACTGAACGGAAAACCAGAAGGAAGTTTAATTTGGGTACACAATGGCAATTTTAAAGTTAGCCGTTACGCAATTCAAATTCTAAGTGGATTTCTGAATTAATTCGATTTTTGTTGAACTTCACAGACAACCCCAGTTTTTTAGATTTAACGTTTCAACTTTTGATGGTTCTTTTATCTTTGCTAAGAGTTCATTGTGTTATTCGATTGTATATATGTATGTATTTATTTATATTGAGTCAATAACGAATGTTTACAATTGATTGATGTTTTAATATGAGGAAAAATATATCTGAATCTTAAAACTGAATAAATTATTATCTTTGAAAACTTTGAAAAATATTATGAATGTTATATTAATAATAATAATGATACAATTAAAAATTTTGCATTTGATAAAATTTATCTTAAAAGACTAATAAGTAATATTATAAGTCTGTGGTGTTGTAATATAATATATATTTTTTGGTCGTACTTTTATGAGTATTGCCAGGTTATTTATCTCCTACTATTGTAAATTTATTATACGTTATTATATAATAATATAACTCTATCCACAGTTATTAACATAAGTATTTTGATTGTTATCTAGTTTCCACTCCTAACATAAGCTTTATGCTAAAAACGGGTATAGCTAACATTTAAAAAAAGGCATGTATATCAGTCATATCATCAAGTGCCTGAAGCAGAAGTTGTAATGTTATTTTGTTGAACAACAAATATTATAACATAATATTTTGATTTATAAAAAAAAATTATTAACTTTTATATGGCAATGTGTTCAATAGAAAATCCTCGAGGTGCTAGCATTGCCTAAATTTAGTTATAGCGTTTCAGCCCCCTTGCCTTCCATAAATCTACGCGTATTTAATGAGTTTCCTCTGTCGTTAAGCGTCCGTCCCCTGGCAATAATGTAACGATATCATCGCTTGGCATTATCTAGAACATCCTTGCAACATATGTGACGTGACAAAAACGTAAATTACCTTTTTTGGTACTAAAAAGCAATTTTAAGGATATACAAGGCTTTAAAATACCTATAACGCATCCGGAATGTCACGACTATTGTTAAACAGCAGATTTTGAAGTAGAGCTTTCTTATAAGAGATTGATTGTGTAAAAATGTTTGTTTATTATAATGTAGTGTCATGTCATATCATAGTAATAGGTAATAGTATTATCTAAGTAGTCTCACAGGCAATGGCAGCCTATCCGCTTGACGTAAACGATTGGAGCTTTTTTAACGACGCCTCTCCAATGCATAGTGGATATGAATGTGGCATTTCATGCAATGAGGATACTAAAAATATTTTTCACTGCCACGCAAAGGATGAATTTACAATAAACAGTTAAGAAATTAAAACTCAGCGTTGTATGAAGTCAGTGTGTAAGAAACCGCAATCTTCTTTTAAGATTCATGTGTTCTAGCCACTAGGCTGTAATTGTTTCAATGCGTTTTATCTTATAATGTGCTCGTTTCCGACCGAAGCTTGCTTCATACCAAATTTCATTAACATCGTTTCAGTGGTTTAGCCGTGAAAGTGACAGAGTTACTTTCGCATTTAAAATATAAGTATAGATTGTACAATATTTATAAAACTACTCACACACCCACACAAGTCGTTAATTTATATGAAGAATATGTGTATTTTTCATTTCAAATCTAATTGTCGGCGAGCATTGCTCGTTACATTCAGGAATTTTAATTTAAATACTGCATAACTTATTTTTAAGCCGAAAATTTTTACCGAAACGTGATAATTGTTAGTACTTTTAAAAAATTAAAATAAAATTACTGAACGTTATTAGCCATTTTTAAACGAAAAAGAAATTTTATCTGTGATCGCAATATGAAAGATAAAATTACAAATCAGTTTATAAAAAACAATATAAAAATGCAATGTTATTAATTTTATTTTTTTAAATCTATTTTCATAGAAATGTAGTTGAAATTTTTAGTATTTTAGTATTATAAATATATTGTTTAATTTATAATCTGTTATAAGTAATTTAAAAAATATTATTATTTATTATTATTATTTTACTCTTTATTGCACACCAAATATACATAAAGATAAAAAAAAAGAAAAATATATATATTCTTTAAAACAAAGTTGGCCAAGCAAAGCATAAAAAATATATATGTATATTGTACTTTGAAAGACATGTTGTAGCCGTTTTGAAGAGTCGCACATTTATGTTAAGTCTGAATGTGTTTTTATTTTTACATGTGTAAATGACTAATGATGTTCCTAAATAAATAAATAAATAAATTAATAAAATGCTTGTAACTATTACGTTATAAATATTTGTTTGTAAGTCTATTAATATACCTACCTACACGGTTCCTATTCTAAAGTCTCCCTTGTGATTAGGTTGTCTGGAAGAAATAGCTAATTAGCTATGAAACCTAGCTAATTAGCTAGTAATTATTTTTTTAAATTAATAAGCATTTTTTTGTTTTATTTTCTTATGATATACAGTAAAGTATAAATGAACAAACACATTTTAACACGTGTAGCGAAATAACAAGCATTATAATTGTCGATAATTATATTATATTTTCATATATCATTCTTAGTACAACTTCGGTTTCTCGAACACCAGTAATTTACATTTCCTTTCATCGCTTGAACGTTTGATTGACGAAGCTAAGCCTGGCTTTAGAACAAAGAACCTGAACACTGTCATATCTTGACAGGGTACTTATAAGTTTCCCTTGAAAAAACTTTATTGAATTTATGATCAATTGAATAAACGATGAACAAGATGTCTTTTACTTAAAGATTTATAAACAATTATTTTCACTTCGAAAAATTAACGCTCGGCTTACGGTTAACTGAGCGTTTGAACGTCAGATCATGTCAGCGTAAGGTTTCAAGCATCAGATGACATCAACGTAAGATTTGTTATTGTAAAAGCGATAACGTGTGCGTGAGATTGGTATATGAGCTGACATACTTACATCAATTCTGGTGAGTACCTTGGTACACACAATATTTTAATTTATAAAAAATAGTCCCAGGATATTTATATTATTATAGTCAATTAAAAAACTGCCAAACGAATATCCATGCGGTTTTTAGCAATGGAGTGATTTATGTATAAATTAGGATTATATGTTTATTATGTGAAATAAGACGGAGATTGTTGAAGTGGTCGGAAAGAATCATGCTTTACTGGCGTGCACCGCGTAATTCGAGATGGCCCAGTGGTAAGAACGCGTGAATCTTAACCGATGATCGTGGGTTCAAACCCGGGCAAGCACCACTGAATTTCATGTGCTTAATTTGTGATTATAATTAATCTCGTGCTTGACGGTGAAGGAAAACATCGTGAGGAAACCTGCATGTGTCAAATTTCACTGAAATTCTGTCACATGTGTATTCCACCAATCCGCATTGGAGCAGCGTGGTGGAATAAGCTCCAAAACCTTCTTCTCAAAAGAGGAGAAGAGGCCTTAGCCCAGCAGTGGGACATTCACAGGCTGTTACTTTACCGCGTAATTCAATAATTATTTATGGAATCGCTTCAAATTATTTGTTGTGTTTAGAGGTTAAAGGTAGAATTTGACTGCTACGAATCTATATGTAAGGTTTTAAAGCGAAACTATTATATTTTGTTACAAAAATGATGATCGTAGGAGCTGTTTATTATTTTCTTATAAGTTGAAGTAAAAAATATATAAATAAAATACCTTCAACGCGTAGGATTTATGGCTATATTCTTATATGATATCACGAGAGAACCCTCCACTTTTTGCTCGGCTTTGATTATACCAAGGGGCCTTGGACAGATTAAAAGTACCGGCCATCTTCATTCAGGAATGCGTGATCTTATAATGAATAAATTATGACTTCATTTTCTATTAAACGGGAAATCAAAGAGGATTTCTAATTAAGGATTATGGGACGTCAAAAATTTTCTCCATAAACTGTTGTTATAGCAACTGCACGAATAATTTATTGAAAGTTTAGGAAACTCCGTAGCGTTATTAAAATATTAAATCAAAGGTAGGTTCGTTTATTTTAAGCAGTTTAATTAATTCTCTAAGCAAATAAAATAACAATTAATAGACAGAGTTGAGTTTTAAGCGCCATTATTTATTATTTATGTTTGAAACTATTGTATATGGTCACAAGTTGAAGCTCCATTGAAGAGACGAAGATTTAACTCTGTCCACGGTAGAAATCCTACAAAAAAATTATATAAAAACTAGATTATTGACATGTTAGTTTACGTGTTCAGCTTTGATATGATTCCAAATACTATTCTAGATATGGCTATATACCAGCTGGTCAGGGAAGAAATAAGATGTACTCATCACTATTCTACCCAACAGCACTATTGCTTTTTCCGGCTTGAATGATTTAGAAACGAGGGACATAAAAAAATAATCCGATAGTTAGCGGCGTATTGATTGAAAGAATTAATTAAATTTACATGTTACAGTGGCAATGTCCATAGGCGTCGGTGGTTAGGTGCTTACAATAAGGTGTTCCATCATTTTACCCGTCATAAACGAGTATCCTATGTAAAGTGACGCGTCTAAATCGTTTTTTATCGTTCTATAAGGGTATTTAACATCGTAGATGAAACAAATATACGAATTTATTTTTAACATATTAACTACCTTGTCTGCAATACCGTTTATTTTTGATATATCTTGTTTTAAATAGAAACAATGTCAATAAGTGTCAATTACTTTTAAAGCTTTTTCTCGTAAACATATTGTTGGCTGTAGCTCGCCAAATTAAAATTGACGTTTTGTTCGCTTCGAGCACGCGATGGGAGTCATGCGGGACAATTTATTTTATTACTCGATTAAGAGCTTACATTGGATTTTGTTTTAACATTATATATGAATTTAATAACTTATTGGAAAACATCGAAGGGAAATTAAATATAAGGGAATTTTGTATTAATTCAATGATTTATATTAATTGATTTATTATTAAATTACAATCAAATTAATTGGTCGTTTTTCATATTACAGGTTGGAAAATACGAGCATGTAAGAATAGGAGGTATGATTATAAATTTATATTGACTATTTAAATATATTGAAAATCTGTCATTTGCAATTTAAAAAATAGCAATGAACTTATTTTGTGCAGCTGATTAAAAACATCGCATTTTGCAGGCGTTGTTCAAAATATTTTTGTCCTGTTTGTGTGAATCAAAATACATCGAACAATGGCAAGACGCAAAGCCTAGTGGCTACTACATCTGAATCTAAAGCGAAAATTGCGGGTTCATACTCGGGCAAGCGTCGCTGAAGTTTCAAGGGTACCAGCCAGTGAAAATAGAGAAACAAGGGACATAAAATTTTAGTTTTCAAACTTAGTGGCATATTGACGATATAAGAGATGGGTAATATTTTTTTAACTGCCAATGTCACATGATATTACCATCAGGCCCGTTTGCGAGTCTGCCTACCTATATTTAAAAAAAAAAAACAAAGTTGCGCTTCGAATATTTTTTTTACAATATCCTATACCAGTAACAATGAGATAGAACTTCATTGACTCTATACTGATCCCACCAGTTACTTAATCATACAAAAGCTACTAGTATCATTACTATTGAACAGCTCATCTCTACTACTTCTGTTTATGCAAAATTGAATTCAATTAAGGTTTCTAGACCAAAGAGACTTTTCTGTGTAATATAATGTGAATCGAGTTCACATCGACGTCAAAAACTAAATGTAAAGTTAAACTACGCACAGTAAGATTAAATTACATCTGATTCAACGAACCACGAAATTGTCAACTTGCTACAAACAGTTTCATAATGCGATACGAACTCAGTTATTTCAAGTACAAACAATAATTACCCCAAGACAAACTAATTATTTGAGTTAATAACAGCCACAGTTTGTTTTAACATTACTAAATGTTAGTATGAAAAATTCTTAGAAGTAACAACTGGGACATAAATTCAATTCAAACATCTTATCTCTATACAAGTATTTTTATAACTCAGCTTATCGCCCTCCACTGCTGGATGACAGCCTCCTCCATAGAACGCCAACCTTCGCATCTTGGGCAGCCTCCATCCCATACCTGCCACTTTTTCAAATTGTCGGTCCAACTTGCAGCAGGGCGACCTACACTACGTTTACCTAAGCTGAATAAAGATTTTAATAAATTTTATATTGAATAAAGACCTTTATTAAAAGCATTATTCAGAATTATTTTTACACTTTCGTATTGGTTATTTTAAAAGTCGACCTTCAGAAAGAAATCTCAGACATGAGAAGAACCAATGAACTGAACTCAGTAAGAGAAGAATGAAGAACTCTGACGCTATATATTTTAGCAATATTTGTTTTGTTATTTATTTATTATTAGTTACAGTCTTGAGATAATACAGTGATTATCTCAAGATATATTTTCTTATCTTTTTTAGTTTTACCGAAATACATTCCTCAGTCTTTTTAACATTACAATTAGAAATTTATAAATGTTTTCGTATTACAAGCGTTTACCTTTTCTGTAAAAAGAATTGTTGTTAGCGTATTTCAACCACAAAAGTAACTACTAATAACTTAAAGTAAATACTAATAACTTTGACATTGAAATGACGCAATATCATTGGTCAAGATCTTGAATAATCTATATATGATATTTATTTATTGATTCGCAAGAAAATGGTATTTTGAAAAGCATGTCTGTGTTGTTACATGAATGGAACTTTGGAAGTAAAATTAAAATAGTACGAGTAGTTATATGGAATAGTGTTGTATTAAGAAAAAGTATATTAATCAAGAACTGCTTTCAGTGCGTAGCAGAGCTATCAGCAAATCGCATGGCTTATGTAAATCTAAGGCTTGTTTACATTTAAAGTGGCTTAAAGAGGTAACAAATTTATGTTTGTTCGTTATATTAAAAGTGTGTAAACTATTTCTCAAACAATCTTTTATATTTTTACAAATATTAATATAACCAAAAATCGATTGAGATGCTTAAGATAATTTATATAATTGTGTACAATAATACATTTGTAGACAATTATATTGTATGTATGGGATGTTTTACTTGATGTTGATTTTACTTGGTTTTGAGCTAGCCATGTTTCCATGGTAATAGCTTAATTGATAAGACCGCCAAACAAAAATATACCATATATTACCGTATAACGTCTGTGTTCGAAAAGCTTTCTTTTTGATACGTTGATTACAAAAATCTATTATGATCTGGTTATTATAAATTTAATTAGCATTTATAATATACTATAGGCTTTCCAGAAAAAAAACTCTCATTCTGTTACGCAGCTTTGAAGAACTAAGCGGTCAAACAGACAGCGGGTAGCGAATTTCTTTTAAATTTGTACTATTCTGTGTTTCCAGTCTGTATAAGTTAAAATAGGATGTTTGTAGGATTTTTTTAATTACAAACAGTCCTATATACAATTAGGTTTTTGATCTATGACAATTTATTTTTATCTGTATATTCAAAACAAGCACTAAATTTAATACGGAGTAATATTCCACTAGTGACGTGTTAAGTATTAACAACACGTAAGTGTTTTTGCTGTGAGCTTGTTAGGCGCATTGTGAGGTTTTATCTACCAAAAGTTGTGCGGTTAATTAGCCTGAAAAACCTCAAGTTTTCTCAGCACGTTACGCCGCCAGCTAGAAACTTGTTACACTGTTCTCGGCTTTTCCCGCTAAAAGGTCTTGTAAGTTATCCTTGACGCTCTCAATCATAACAATGTGTTTTCTTATTACATAACATATATTTTTTACACTATAGCACAGTAAATGGATTTAGGATAACATTGTCATATAATACATTTTCAGCTAAAGTATGAATTTAAATTGGATGAGAATGATAGAGATAGAAACGTAAAATAGAAAATATATATGTAGTTTTCAATCTACATCGGCATATGTGAATGATCGAAATGGCTAGCGAAATAATTTATTATAAAAGAAATAAATATATAATAAAAATAAATTATATTGGAAAAATTATATTGAAATTAAAGACTTTCAAAAAATATAACATTTCGTGATGTATACATACTCACATGAAGCAACAATGAAGTAATTATATAAGCGCTACGCATTTACTGGTACAAGGGAGTAGAAACCGGCGGCGCGGCGGTGTAAAGGGAACATGATGGCTTAAAAGAGCATCATGCCGTTAGCTGCCACGGCATACGAGTCGGTCCCACTCACAAGGCGCGCGATCAGATCTATCTGGTAATCTTACATCTATATTCATTGTACAAGAAATATTACATGAACTAGACCAAATTGAAAATATTTCTTTCGAAGTTTGAATATTTTTTATATAATCACATACTAGTATTAATTTTATTTCCTTTAAAAATATATTTCATAACTGTAACATTCAAATATTGAAAGAGGTGTATTATAAATTTTAATATTATTACTCTTTATTTTGTCTTACAAAAGTGCAATACACGCGGATTTATGGTGTAAAATAACGATCAGCGAGGCGGTAGCATCGCAAGGTGTTGCCCATTTTTCAATCACGCGTGAGTGAAACTCGCTTGTTTCTGAAACATTTTTGGCAATCATAATTTTTTCCATGGGCCTTTGTTTTTTTTTACATTTTCATATTTGGGCAATGACAGATATGAAAAAGGTTTAATGGATGGACATTTTAATGGCGTTTATTTAGACATGTTTAGATGTATAGCGTTGAAAAACAATTAAAATATAACAACAATGAACAATATGTTGTTTATGTTTCATTGGAAATATATTGTCTTATAAAATATAATATAATTTACATTACATAATATGTACTCTAATATATAATTTAAACCCGTGGTGCAAAAGTTTTTAGCGCATTTTAAATTTTTTTTGTTATGCAATTTTATTCAATGGCATAAATAAAGTGTAAACAATTATTGTTTTTTATATGATGCTAATAAGTGTGATTTTTAAAACACTATGCTTATGTTATGTTTAAAATAAATAATTATATTTTCGAAAATATAAGTTTTGTAAATATAAAATGAATATAAGCTTAAATAACTTAAAAATGTTACATAAATTTATAATAAAGTGCTTAGCGGCTTAAAATCTTTCGCCGGATTCCTTAAGAGTTTGCTTACTCTAAGAAGTTAGTTACGTTTCTTAAAATTTTCACGAAAGAATGTTCGAAATGTCGGCAACAGCATTTAAAGAAAAGTCGTTTGACCTCGTTTTTTAAAAGTTTCCTTTTTCGAAAGATTGATGTTCGTAAAAAAAGTTTTAGAAAAAAAGATTTCATTCCTGAAATCGTTGCTAAGGTTTTAATTCGTTTTAGATTTTGTTTTTGATATAAATATTATCTTATGCAACATGCCACAAACTCTTCGATGATATAAGTCTCCACTAGCTGATCATTAACGATGGCATATAGATAATTATACCTATAACTGTATCTTTCGATTCGTTGGCGTTAATTTTTTATCATAGTGTTTAAGTTTACTTTTAAAGTTATAAGGAGGACGTACGATCAAGTCGAGCGACGAAGGCGAAGTGAAGTGATTCTGCTGTACCGTGCTTTTTTATACACTAGACCATGTTGATTACTCTGGTGGGGCAGAGACCGCTAACAATAGTATAAATGTCACATACATAAGAAGTACATTTCCACCCGCAGGTTTTAATACAATATGTTTAATTTGATACCGCTATATGACGACTCAAAAATGCTTTTAAAAGTACTCGCATTATAATTTTTTTATAGATTTATGAATGTTAGTGGTTACATTTATAAGCATATCAAACCATTTTACATAGAATATTAATTTTATAAAATAAGCAAAGTTTGAATTGTAATATAATCCTTTTAAAAGTTTTAGAACATAGTTACTTATATACACAAATATGTAATAGTTTATATTAAATGAATATTATTCTTTTCTATATATTAAACCAACATTAAAATAAAATATAACGTAACATACGTTCTGTATTTCCCAGCTTCCGTAATACCTTTAAGATCACGTATGGAGCGTCAGCAGGGGCGAGATAATTTTGATAATATTACACGACATTTGTTGTACTGCAATTTGAGGATATACTATGAAACGTGGTTATGCGTTTATAACCTTACGACTTAAGATGTCACAAGATTTTTAAAGTTAAGTGAATTTGAAGCAAGCGTTTCTATACTAATTGTACCCGTTTATTCCTTATTAATTTCCGCCTGCGGCTTCTCCCGCTTTTTTCATGTGTATGAGTATGTTTGTATGTACATTTCATGAAATCGTAAGCGTAACAGACAGACAAAGTTGTTTTGGCATTTGTAATATTAGTATAAATCAATTTGGAACAAGACTTTAAATACGAAAATGAAATTATCATATAAATAGGCTCTGCAGTGTGATTGAGTAACAAACGTTCAAACAAATAAATTTCATTAATAAGAAAAAAATACCAAACGCTTTAATTTATTTTAAACTAATGATATTAAAAATAATATTAGATACACAATAAGACCTTAAATTTAACGAATTATTTAATTAAAATAACAACATATTATAAACCGCATTCAAAATTATCAACTAATTGGTACGTCGACCACCATTCGGTAGGTTAATCCGATAATTGAATGTATTACGCACTGAATTATTCCCTAAAACCTTTTAGACTTTAAATAAAACAATTTAGGTACAAACAAACATCCATTATTAATACTATTGTTCCCCGTGGCTTCTCCACCCGCGTAAAATTAACGAACGATCCTGTACAGGTTCCATAAAATCCGAATTAAATGTTGTGTAATTATGACAATATATTATGACGTCAGATATATGGCGGAAGATCTTTGCATAGCCAATGCGCCACCAACCTAGGGAACTACGGTGCTATGTCCCTTGTGCATGTAATTACATTGGCTCACTCATCCTTCAAACTGGAGTACAGCAATACCAAGTACTGCTGTTTTGTGGTAGACTGTCTGATGAGTGGATGGTACCTACCCAGACGAGCTTGCACAGAGCCCTACCAACATTAAATTTAGTTATAATCTATTGTAAAATAAAAAATATATAAAACCTCTTCGAAATACTCGTAATGGTAATGCATCAAATTTGCTGATACAATCACAAAGGTCTTTGTGTCAGATAGCTGGAGATGTGACGATCACAAAGCGTACATAAGATTGGGAACGATCCCGTTTCGAATGCTATCTATCAATTTGTTTAATTGGATTTTTCTTTGTGTTTTTTAACGTCGAACGAATCCATTGAGATTTGATGTTGTTTTCGTCTTGTCGATCTCTTTACTCAGCTCCACTTTTATATTGGATGACAATTATTGCCTCTTCTAGACAATGTAGCATTTTTGTCGTTTGTGAACACAAAAGATTCTGTAATTAAACTTTGTTTCTTATACAAATATTTTTTTCTCTGTTCTTCCGTTAATTGTGACCATAGATTTTTTTTTATTAAATACAGTTCTGTCGGTCGTTTTAGACAAAAATGGTATAGAAGTAATATTGCTTGTAAAGTGTAAGATTGCTTGAAAAATGTAAGAAAAAAGCGGATGATATCTGCAATTTTGCTTCTTAAATCGCTACATTGTAAGGTTTACTATTTTTAATTAAAGTAACAGCTCGCGAGACTTCGCTTTAATCTGACAGTATCCTTACTTTATTAATGTATCAAGTGATACGACAAAAAAATCCATATAAAAATATTTTTTTAACTAGAATTTGCATAAACAGCGAATTATGCAAATTTGTTAGTGATGTGGACGAATTATAATTAACCGATCGACTAAAATATAAAAAGGAAATCCTTTTTTTTTGTTTAAATTTCTCAATTAAACTGAACTGGATATTCAGCCTTTTTTACGTTTCTCTATTCATTTCCTCATTATTCTGTAATATGTTGTGTAAATGTTGAGTACATACTTACACAATTTAAATAAACATAAATACTTACGCAATATCTAACAACAAAAACATACTCGTCTCTTGTAACTAGTAATCAACCAAAAATAAACAAACTAAATAGGTACTAAATACAGGTCGACAAATAACTTTGATTTGTCCGTATATTACGAAGTGATTCATCCATCAAATGTGCAAAACTTATCATCTCATAGGCCTCGGTCAGATTGATGTATTGTTTTATTGAGAAAATAATTTCCTTCATAAATCCATCTCTATTACGGAAACGATGATTCTTAATGTCAAAACTTTTGTCCCTTTTATGTTTCAACTTCGGTAATTTGGCTATTTAATAAGTGATATATTGATGATATCAAACGATATAGATCATATATTATTAATCCAAATTTTATATGAGAGCAAATTTATTTCGATATAAAATTAAATATTGATTAAAACCAAAAAATTCCAGCAGGTTAAAATATGGGAGCTCAGGATACTCTTCCATATTTAAATATTATATTTCAATTTGTAAACTTTCTTTGAAGAAATAAAAACTATCATTATTATTATATAAGCTGTCTTAAACAGAGGTAGTCAACAATCGTAATACTAATATGTACATATGTTTTGAATCGATTTCTTTTAATCGATACACATCACAGTTTTGCTGTAATAATTTATAATCTGCAATAGCGTAAATATGTCATATTAATATTATCGAGTCATCGCAATATTACAAATTCATTGAAACAAACGGAATACATTAATAGTCGTTTCACTAATGATTCGCTATTGTTACAGGCTTTATACATATATGTACGTGCTGGTAGGCTAACAATTAATTGTGTAATTAATTGTCGTCATTGCAACTAGATTTGTTTCATTTTTTTTTTATTTGGAAGGTCTATCGACCCCATTATGTATGGAATATGACATCATTCAAATGACCGCCACGGCTTCGGTTGGTGGCGCGCACACGAAAGGTCCAATTTTCGATGACTCGGGCGCACAAATCGGGCTGTATTTGATCGATGGCGTGGCGTATGTTGACTTTGAGGGCATCGGTGGTTTGCGGCTTGTTGGCATAGACCTACGACTTAAAAAAACCCCACAAGAAAAAGTCCAGCGGGGTCAAATCGCACGATCTCGGTGGCCAGTTCACGTCGCCTCCGCGCGAGATGACCATGTCCAGAAATTGCTCGTGCAGAACTTCCATCGTAGCGTGTGCTGTGTGGCACGTAGCGCCGTCCTGTTGAAACCACATGTTGTCCAGATCCATATTCTCGATTTCAGGCCAAAAGAAGTTGGTTATCATCGACCGGTATCGCTCACCATTGACGGTGACGGCCACACCATTATCGTTTTCGAAAAAATACGGACCAATCACGCCTCCGGCCCAAAATCCGCACCAAACAGTCACTTTCTGCGGGTGCATTGCCACTTGGTGAACCTCGTGTGGATTGGTCTCGTCCCAAATACGGCAATTTTGCTTGTTGACATAGCCATTCATCCAAAAATGCGCCTCGTCGCTGAAGATGATTTTTTTGCCAAAATCGGCGTCAACTTCCAACTGCTCTAATGCCCAGTCAGCGAACACACGGCGCTGTCTATGGTCATTAACCTTGAGCTCTTGGGTCAGCTGGATCTTGTACGGGTGCAGGCTCAAGTCACAACGCAAAATTCGCCAAGTTGTCGTCTGCGAAAGGCCGAGTTCCTGTGCGCGACGCGGAATTGACTGCCGCGGGTTTTCGAGGACACTGTCGCGCACAGCGGCGATATTCTCGGTAGATCTCGCGTTACGTTGACGCACGGGAACCGGCTGATTGTTAACTGACCCGGTTGACTCGAATTTGTCCACCAATCGACGGATAGTCGACTCGGCAGGACGATCATCGCGACCGTAAAACGGGCGAAGTACGCGGAACGTTGCTCGAACTGAAGACCCATTTTCATAAAACAATTTTATGATTTGCACGTGCTGCTCGACACTGTAACCTGCCATGGTGGTTTGGGAGGACAGAATGAATATAACACACTACATTTGACAGCTGTCACTCAAACAACATGGCCGCAATCAGCTGTCAAAGTTCAAGCGTCCCTATTGGAAAACCCCTTAGTTCTTCAAATTTGTAAAAATAAAAAGAGTACTAGGGTGCTCCCGGAAAATGCAGAGGTAACACACTGGTAGACGATTTTTATGTGGTATTTTACATTATCAATAATCGAACAATTCAGGTCTGCCAGGTGTGCACATTATATGTCATTTTTGAAATCGTAAAATATTATAGTCTGGGCCCTGGTGTTCGAGCCATGTCTGCTTAGCCAAGTTTAGCATCAGATACAGTAAATATTATCGTAAACCTTTTTTACGAATTCAAAGCGCTTACAACGCAGCACGACGATGGTGGTAGACGCAGTCCTTGATGTTTCTAGTGGTACCATTATCGCTCTTAATAATGTTTGCCACATGGGAAAATTATATTAAAATTTTGCTTACAAGCTCTCTAGTCCAAAGACAAACAATCATTATTCTTATATAGAAATGTTATTGATTGAAACGATATTTGGTTAGTAACTAGGTAAGTACGTCCTCATATATTATGCTGTTTATTTTATGAGTTATGTTCATTGCAATTTATAATGCAAACTAATTCAAGACAAACGTAAACAAATTCATTATACGTTATTAAAGCTCCTTAAAACCATAATAGGAATCATTTACATTGACGAGTTAAGTAGACGTGACATACATATTTGAGAGAGATACTCTCTCGGCTCTCTTAACCCCATTGGAGGTATAAGATGTGTCAGAAATATATTTATTCTCCAAGGTTCAAGTGATTGAACTACAACGAAAAATATATGGAAAATTTTAATATCTAATAATATTTTTTTTGAGTTTGTAATATATACAATTTATGACCGATTTAAATGGTGGTAACTTTTACTCATATGTTAATTATCTTTTTTACTTTTGAAATATAAACATATATAACTTTATAATTGAAGTATCAAGATCAGGGATAAGAAAATAATAGGCTTATGTAGTTTTATTTAACCGAATACACAGTATTTACTGTAAGATTTGTAAGTCGTTTTTCCCATTTATGAGAAAACTAAGATTAGGAATGGATTAGAAAAGTTTATCTTGAAATTTCGCCTAATGGAATGAGGTTTTGTTCCTAAATTAAGCAATCCAAAGCTTTCGAAAGCTTGATTAAGAATGCATTTAGGAGCGAGGTTGTATCTGTTTTTGGTTTCAGGTTTTGTTTTAGTATAAAATAAAGAAATATATAAATAAAATATAATTATATATGTTATTTTTTAATTAAAGGATTTTGTTTTGATTTATGTTATGAGTCTGTTACCGTAATTTTGCTCGTGTTTATAAAATATAGAGCATTAATTATTAAAAACAAATATTGCACATAATAAAAATCATATACAAATTCATTTTTTTAGTTTTAATCAATTTAATTTTTTTTAAATAAGCTTCCGATTCTTTTCTATTATCAGAGATTATTTCAAGTCAAAGTGTCAAATTTGCAAACGGTTGAGGTAATACAATTCGAAATAGGTGACGAATATTTCTAACGCTTCCCTTTTTCAATAATTAATATAAAATTATATTGACATTTTACCTAATTAGTGTTCACCATTTTAGTATAATAGAACGCTAAATAATTTTAACATTTCACTTATATAATGCACCGACACTCAATACCACGCAATATTTCAATGTTAGCTGAAGCATTCAATAAAATCGTAACCAAATAGGTTTTCAACCAATTACATCGATTTAGCGTTTATTCATTGCAATCAGCTCCAACCACAGTAATCTGTTCATAGCAAATAGACCAATCAAGTTAGATAATGAAGCCGGCAATGTTCGGTAAAATATTCCAATGAGTTCAGTTTGGCTCCGGTCTGTATTATGTGGTTTCTCTACGACATAACTTTCTTCGGTATTTGAAATTAAACCAGATCGAACAGAATAATTTAGGTCCTAACATATCCTAGAATTGAACTGAATATTTATAGTTATTGGTTTAATTTAATTATTATTTACTTCTAATATATAATATACAACGAATTACAGATAATTATAATATAAATATAGTCAATAACAGTAAGTATCCCACTGTTTGGCAAATATCTCTTCTTCTCTCAAGAAGTTTTTGAGATTATTTTTGTACGCCGCTCCATTAAATATTATTTTCAAGCTTATGTTATTTCTTTTTGGCGTTATCATCATATTTTATTGTGTATAGTATTCGTTTATCTAAAATATGTAAAATATTAACTCACTAGTTTTACGCTATAAATAAATAACAATTTACAAGTATTCATTTTTATTATTCGTGTCAAAGAAATAATAAAATACTAGATACAAAATAAATATTTTCGTAATATTTTTTACTTTATTGCCCGTGTTATATTTCGCTATTTCAAACTTTTGTTTGCGAGGAACCAGGAAAGATATTCCGAACGGTTCGATCTCGTGAACACAATAAATATTTTTGCAATCGTAAACTTTGTCAATTCAATTACCCAGCCGCGATACACGGGACTAGCCACTGTAAAATAAACCTTTTGAACTTCAGCCAGTATCGACATTTTATTGTACCGTAAACATGTCTGTATGCATCTATGCAATTGTAGCGCTTATTACAAGCGTCATTGGTATTATAATTAAGTAAACGAGTGCAATGTCCGGCACAAATGGCTTCGGGCACTTTTCGCATGGCAGCCACGTGGTGTAGTGCACTGTAATTTAATTTCGTCATTAATTTAAAAAGCTTTTAATGTAACTCGAAAAATAACCCTTCCACAGATTGTTAATAATAATTATGATCCTGTTTAAAAATCGTTTAACTTAAAATAAAACCAATCATATTATGTCGTTATTGTATTCAAAACTATTCATATTAAATTTATTTACTGTATACGATAGCAACGTTGGCAACGATTTTGGCCAAATACACGGCCATTTTGGCCAATAATCCGTTTTTAAAATGAGTAAATGCTAATTGATAATTGTTGTTCTCTCTCACACTTAAAACTAACGACTATTTTCGCCTAACAAAGCAAACATGTTCTTACTGCAAGTTGAGGACAAACAATTGTCCTCAATAAAAACCTATAGGAAATTGTTTTTTTTTTTGTAAGAAATGTTAACCATCGCTTACATCGCCAATGCGCCACCAACCTTGGGAACTAAGATATTATGTCCCTTGTGCCTGTAATTACACTGGCTCACTCACCCTTCAAACCGGAACACAACAATACTAAGTACTGCTGTTTTGCGGTAGAATATCTGATGAGCGGGTGGTACCTACCCAGACGAGCTTCTACAAGCTCTACCACTGAGTAAACTGACTGAATAATAATAATAATAAATTTATTTTTCTCGCAAAGATATATATGTTTTAATTTAAAGTATAAGTAACATAACATTATAAGTAGTATTAACTAAAAAAAATATTTTGCTTCGAATTTATTCATTGACTGGAACTCACTATCTTTCATGGGGATTAACCTGTATTAAAGATACCAAATAATTGTAAGTATTCCAAATTAAAAAAGCTGGCCGAAACTGGTCAGGAAGACATTATATGACTTGAAGTATTATTCTGGGTCACTTTTAATCTGGATTATATTATTAGAGTAACCGCGGGTCTAGTCCACCAATTTATGGATGGTCCTCGTGCTATGGTGCGAGCTATGCTCGATAGCTTTGAGTTACATTAATCGAAAATACATATTTGAACTTAAAAATTGAAAGAATTATTGCCAATTTGCTTTTTCTTACCCTATTTATTTTAAGTGTTTTTATAAGAAGCAAGAAAATGTATTTGACAGGTAATATACGCGCTCCACCCAGCACCTCCGTCTTCGTATTATCTTCCTGGGAATGTATTTCCTAATGAGTTGATTACTCACCACTGATGGCGCTGGAGGCGCTTAACACAAAAAATATCCTTTAGTTAGCTCGTACGACACCCACAGTTTTATATTTATATATGGGTCTATTCTATTTTGCCGGAACCACACGGCCTAACCAAACTGTTGTCAATTATTTAAATATATTCAAATCATTTTAGTATATTTAATGTTTTATCTGTTTCGATAATAATTCACAATATTTAATATGAATATTATAATGTGTTTACATTTACGTTTATGAATAACTATGAATAATATGGCACGCTGTCTACATAAAAAAAACATTGAGAATAAATTTAATACGATTGTAATTATAAATGTGTGTGATGCTTTAGTAAAATCGTGAATATTGCTTCTCTTTCTTGCTTCTGCTTTATCTTTTGACATAATATAATTGCTTTGCTCTGCAGTTTTTAATTCCGTTCAATTTGTTCTACACACGAAATATTGAAATTACCAACTTACAATGTTTATAGTTTAGATGTGAATTTTTGCTCGAACCAATTTTATGTTTTCCTCCATTAAAAATTATTTTACAGGTTGACCCACTGATTATCAGCTACCACCAAAAAAAGTTTTTGTGTGACACGGTAAAAGACAGGCGGACAAAAAAATATATATATTTGGCCTCTGTATCGATAATAATGACTAATAGAATAAGATATTCTAAAAAATATTCAATGTAAAATACGCGGCTCAGTTACAGACTTACTATATGTATTGATTGATTTAATTAAAACCTTAAATAACGGTTTTAATTTTCGTGTTCAACCAAAGTTATTTTCGTTTTCACTTAGTAGTTATATTACTTTGAAACCCTAATTATTGTTCCATGTAACACGTTTTCGTCACAATCATAAGCTCAATCTCAAGGGTGTCGGTTGTGTCATATTTTTCTTGCAGTATATTTTTATTTCACTACAAAATTTCTTCTGACGCAAATTCTTCCTTCATGTGTTTTTTCGATCATATATTGGTTTATTTTTGTATTTATTTTTTATTGCAACGTTATATTTAAAATTTAATGATGTTCATAGCTTTGTATAAATTATGCATGTTTTTCATGAAACAAGCGAGCGTCTAACTCTGCTTAGCGCTGTCTATCTCAATGTTAATCCGCAAACTTGCTGTATTCAGTTCTACTTGTTTATTCTGGGCCTGAGGGTGAATTCTCTTACCTCGTCCAACTTTATAAGACTAACTTCTTCGCGGACTATCCGATCGCTGTGTACTGAAGTAGATAACGTTTTTAGGTTAACTTTAACGCGACTTTGATCTTTGTTGTTCTTATTTATAAATTCTTTGTGACGTCACATTATGTACTAAAATAATACAAAAAGTTATATTTCGTTTTTATTATGATGTCTAAAAAGTATTGTTTAATATTTATTCTATAGGTTTTCTTTGGCTATGATTAATTAACTTGAGACAAAGTCAACAAAGTTTTATAAATAAGTCAATCAGATTCATTACGCCTAAAGTGGTTCTTTTTATTTATTAATTATAAAACAGTAATCAATTTCAATAATTTCATTAGTGGAATTGAATTTGTGATACAGCCATTTTTTTATAAGTTAGGCAGGCTGATGGGCAAATCTACCAATGATGGTAAGTATACACAAACGCGGATACACATTGGCGCTGTAAGAAATACTAATCATCCCTAACATTGGCAATACATCACCAACCTTGGGAACGAAGATGTTATGTCACTAGTTTATGTAGTTTTACACTGGCTAGTTACTCGCCCTTTCAACCGGAACACAACAATACATATTGCTGTTTAGCGGTAGAATATGTGATATCTAGACAGGCTTGCACGGAGCCCTTCCACCAAGTATAGTCCCATTTCAAACTTGGCATTCTTGCGTGACTCAGAAACAACTAACGTATTCATTTCTTGGTAAACAATTAACGTATTTATAATACGCATTAAATTTTATAGACAACAGACATTTCCGTTTAAACTATTTTCGTCTTTAATGAAGGGTCAAGCCTGTGTGTGATGTATGAATGGTTGTCCCCTTTCTTTGTCCGGATGATAACCGCAAAGGGCGTATTTATTGTCTTGAGCAAATTTATCATGCCATGTTCAAGTCATTTACATTCCGGTGAGAAGTAATTCATTTAGTTGATAACTTCAGCACAAGTCATGTTTGTGTATGTGAGAATAAAAGAGAATACCATAAAAACAAGGAAAAACATAAATAACTGGGGTTATAAGCACTATCGCGCATTCCGATTGGTTGAAGCTTATTATGAAAGGGGATCGCGGTTCACGCTCCATAAAGCGAAATATTGTCTCTCGAGATGATAAAGAAAATTTCCAAATTAATAACCTTGAGCCATTAAATCGATTGCCAATTTATTTTACAGATAAAAGTATGTATATTATTAATTTATATGTTAATTTTCTTATTTTAAATTATTTTCAAAAAGTACATCGACTCTCAATCAAGAAGCTTATCATCCACCAACATAAATAATATTAAGTTATTTTTCGCCGGTTCTTCTCAGGGCTGGAGGTTTTTTTTCCGAACCGGTGGTAGTTTCTAATTTGACTATCAATAAATGAAATGCTTCTATGTTAAATAAAGTATTTTGATTTGATTGCACATCATGTAATAATGATGAAGTTCTCGTGACTTGTTTCGGTCACTCCCAAAGTACAATAGACAACTTCATTGATCATATTAAAGTGCAAAGGTGTACTTCTTGCACTCTATTCCATGACTATCATTACTCGATATAACGACAAATGCGGGAGAGTTGAGGCGCAAGAACACCTTTTCAGAATTTCAAAATAGAATAAGCCTTTAATATTTTATTGGCCCGACCCGGGATTCCCTGTTGAATCCAAGGCCTCGAGGTTATATACTAGACCAAAAAATAACACATGATGACATAATATGTAGTGTTAAAAAATATATTTAAAACAAAATGAAATAAAATCGTTTATTCGTTAAGAAATGGGAAGTACGAGTACGAAAATTTATCTAAGATGTCTATGTCCCTTGTGCCTATAGTTACACTTTATTACTCTCTCTTTAAACCGGAACTCAACAATAATTATAATTTGTAAACTATAATTAATAAAAACCTTAAAAATTTTTTTTTTTTTTATTGGTTAGTAAGGCGGATGAGCATATGGGCAACCTGATGCTAATTGGTCACCAACGTCCATCGACATTAGCATTGTAAGAGATGTTAAGCATCGCTTGCATCGCCAATGCGCCACCAACCTTGGGAACTAAGATGTTATGTCTCTTGTGCCTTTAGTTACACTGGTTCACTCACCCTTCAAACCGAAACACAACAATAGCAAGTATTGCTGTTTTACGGTAACTACCCAGACGAGCTTTTACAAAGCCCTACCACCAAGTAATAAATTTAGCAAAATATTTATATTTCAATTTTATAATTTATACAAATATAAATTACAATTTTCATAACAAATCATAGCCTCAATGATAAATTAATTATACGCTAAAATTGTTCTTTGAACACAATCAAAGTTACAAAGTACATAAACGTAACTTTAGTTACAAACTTGGTGTAGAAGATCTTTTTTCACAAAACATTACGTCTTAAATATTCATAACTGATCGCTGAACATATACAACTTTGTTAGGAAATGTTCTCTTTTGAAAGTGACTTATTTTTAGCTTATCGGTTGTATAAAAGTCCTATAAAAGTAACTGGTTTACCGTTACGGGAACGCCATTGAAAGATCATCGCTTGTCAACCTTGTTAAGAAGAATATCAATATCGGTGTGGCCTAAGTCACAAACTATTTTGCCCCTTATAAAATATTATAGTTTTTTAGTTAACATTTCTTTTTATCATTTTATTATCATGTCAATATACAACATATATATTACAACATAATAAAGTTAAACTGTGTCATTAAGATTGCCACAGCGGTTTTTCTTTTGCAATACGACGCGACGGTTAACGAATCGCCTGACAATTTTGTGACCACTTGTCGTCATAATCATTGGCATTGTAAGAAATATTCGTTATTTCTGACGCTGTCAAAACGTTACCAACCATGGGAACGAAAGTGGTTAGCTACACAAGGTATAACTATTTGGTGAAATGATAATTGACTATTAAATACCAAGGCAGAAATTTTATATAAAAGCCAAAAAACAATTTCTAAATGAAACCTTACTTTTCTTAATTTCTTGAGTACGTTAACATAAAAGTTCTTAAAATTAGTTTTATGTTATTAAATGAATGATTAAACGCCAATGTCTGTAATTTAAAGGCATTGGAATGAAAACTTTTTTAGGATACTCGGTATTCGGGTCACGAGTTCCGGCGATGGGCCGTGTCCAATAGATGGCTGCTCATCCCGGATCAATCGGAGCTGTTTCTAATGGAGATTTCACACGTGATTTCGTAGGCATTTCAGCCATAGACACAAATTTGTAAAGGATAAAGTATATAATTATGTTTTTACCGTATATCGTCGGTTAATTTACTTCAAATCTTTAATTTGTTTTAATTGCAATATCCATATTATAATATTGGTGATTATTAAAGGTAGATACATCATCGCAATTACTTAAAGTTAAAAGTTAAATAGTTATGTACTTTAATAGGAATATTTAATATAAAAAATCTTCAATAAAATAATGTAATATTTTTTTATCTGGGCTAAACATTGTAATCGCGAAACACGCGGCGTCACGCTAAGCCTTCGCTTAAATGACGTTTTGGAAGGCGGATTTCGGCTTTATTTTTTGGTCCAGGTGATGGATTACACGCTGTTTTCTTGTGTAATTTCCGCACACTAATTGCTGTTGGCATCCGTCAGCGGAAAATGAAGAAAAAATCTCACGCTAATGCTGCATTGGCCGAGGAAATGATTTAATGTTGTTTTTGTACAAAAGGATTGTACCAATAAATATAGATAATAAATGATGTTTCTTAATGATATTTTCTTAAGAAAAGTCTACAGTTTCTATAGTTATATACCAACCAGCCAGTTTATACCACTACACTTCTCTGGTGCGGGTTGGAATAATTAATTGTAATAATCTGTAGAGAATAATTCACTATTGGTTATAAGCCCCTAAATGACATGGCCTACCGCTTGTGACTAGATTCGTTTTATGTAAAATTAAGGTTAATACTAATAATTGACGGCCTCGTTGGTTTAGTGGCTAGATATAAAGCCGCGGACCTGGTGGTCCTGAGTTCAAGTCCCAGGTCGTCGTGTCAGAAAATTCTCAGTAGCAGCCCGGAGTCCGGAAGTTGGAAGTGTGTACTCCCGTACCTCGGAAAGCACGTTAAGCCGTTGGTCCTGCGCTTGAACTCTTTCCGGGCGTGTCGGATTGCCGTCCTATCGCATTATGGGAGCTAAGGAAAAGAGAGTGCACCTGTGTTTGCGCACACACTTGTGCACTATAATATCTCCTGCGCAGTTGGTTAATCTCTGTTGAGATTGGCTGCCGTGGCCGAAATCGGTTTGGAGGACCTTAAGGTTAATATCAGAAATCGATATAAAAATTGGTAGTGCTAAGTAAGAAGCGCAAATGTATTAACGATAAAAATGAATTGTTTTTCATTTTTAAAAGTATTATATAGTAGATAGGTATATACGATGTTATAACAATGATTTATTAAAATATATATAACATATATTCTTACATATAGTTATGACATTTAAGATATTTGACTATATAACAGTAGATGTAATTTAATCGTTTATTAACGTATTGGCTGATAGTGATGTCATATATCGAAGAGAGTCGATATTTTTGATCAAACCTAATATTGTAAGATAACATCTCGATCGCACTACACAAATATTTGATTGGATGCCGACTGGAACTTTATTATTACATATGGGTTATAGGATTGATATGCAATTTGGTCATGTTATTTTAAGAAGAATCAAATTTTGCAATAAATATTCTTGTAAGTATTCTCTATTTTCTGCCGAACTCATTAAAATAAGCTTAAGTATTTAAGAATCTTTTATTAAAATAAAATTACCCGGTGGGCAAATCTAAATAAAATAATCTTGTTCCCTTTATATAAAATTTTGTATAAAAATATGAGAATATCATATAACCATTAGATTTTGCGGAAACGTATAATGAAGTCAACACATTATATTAAAGATCACGTTTCTATGGAAATTATTTTTGTCGTAATGATCTCTTTGAAGTTAGAACATTGAATTTCAAGTAGACTACAGACGGATCGGAATTGATTCCAAGATATTTTATTTGCATTAAACAGGGGAAAGGCGGATGATGCTGGCAATCGATTCTCCCGGACTTAATTTTGGAGTGACATAATATCTAGTAATTTTTCTATTAATTGTTTGAGTGAGCTTACTTAAGATCGTTTAGGCCATCTAATAAAAAATGAAATATTCAATTTATTTATGCAAGGCAGCGTAAATATACCTGATAGTAAGTGAACATTTACCCATATATACCGATACTGTAATAAATATAAAAACATTTCTTACGCCATCAATACGCTGCCAACCACAAGATCTAAGATGTCGTATTCCTTGTACCTGTTACGCTATCTACTTCGAACCGGAACAAAGCAATTTAAAGTATTGTTATTTTGGGCTGGAATAAATAGTGAGGGAGCTACCCACACTAACGGGCTTGTAGAAAGTCCTACTGCAGTCATAAGTTCAATGAGTATAAACGTCGATTTAAGTATATAAATTAACGGAATAAAATATTAATCTATCTATTTTTCCATTTCATTCATAATATAATCTTAATAGTAACTTAGGTGGTTACTACTTTCTTCCTGAAAATTAGATAATTCTATCAATATATCATTGACTTCGACTTTATTTTCTGGCGCTTCAAATTAAGTGATAATGACTTTGAGTACCAGCTGAAATCACAGATATATTAAAATTATGAAATCTTTATGATAGTAAAATTGATTTAATTAAATATATTATATATTGAAATATTAAATTCATACAAACTAATAATTAGATTTATATATATAACAGACACAATATGTAGGCAATGTTTATAAAAGAATTTCAAGTATCTACGAATAAATCACTCTAATCATTCAAAAATAAAGCAACAATAAATTTTACGTAACTTTGCATAATATAATAATAGTAAATATATTAATTGAAGACTTCAGTTTATCTTTCATTTGCTAGTAGTAACAGCCTGTGACTTCTGGGCTAAGGCCTCTTCTCCTATTTTTGAGGAGAAGGTTTTGGAGCATATTCCACCACGCTGCTCCAATGCGGGTTGGTGGAATACACATGTGACAGAATTTCAGTGAAATTTTACACATGCAGGTTTCTTCACGATGTTTTCCTTCACCGTCAAGCACGAGATGAATTATAATCACAAATTAAGTACATGAAAATTCTGTGGTGCTCGCCCGGGTTTGAACCTGCGATCATCGGTTAAGATTCACGCGTTCTTACCACTAGGCCATCTCGGCTTTTTTCTTCATTTTATTTGCTAATTGAATATTAATTCCCCTTACATATTTGTATATATGTATATTGTTTCAATTACTCTATATTACTTAACTATAATACATACAAATAATAATGTATGTATCAATAATAAATTTAATGTAAATAAGGATGATTTTAATCTTAATTCAGAAAACTTAACGGATGTTTATGAACATTTTAAAACGAAATTATCTTTAGCTTTTAAAAAGTTTGAAAGTATTCCATTATTTAAAATAATTATTAAAGTAAAAACGATGCTTAAAACAAAATTAAAATATGTTATGAATTATTCAACTATATGATGGCTTGTACTCACAAAGTCAATTTCAACTCGGCGAATTTTAATGAAAATACTTTTCTTTCTCTTATTCGCGCATTTTTCTACTTTGAATTCGTTTCTTATTTCATAAAAGAGATTAAGCATTCTTTAAATGCATGAATCATTTTTTATTAACCAAGGATTGTTTTGTTCTAAAGAATTCGAAACGTCAGTTCATTTTAGACCTACATTCCCCCAAAGGAGTTACGTAACCTCTTTTAGTATCTTATACTAAATATTTTTTCTTTTAAAATATTGGTAGGCGGACGGGCATAGAGGCGACCTGGAACTGGATGGTACGTAGTCACTACCGCCACGAAGCGCCATCAATCGGCTTGGGAGCTAAGGTGTTGCGTCGGCAGTTACACTGGCTCACAAACCTTTCCAACTAAAACGATAAAACTAACTATTGCTGTTTGGCGGTAGAATAAGTGATAAAAGAGTGGTACCCAGGCGGGTTTGCTGAAAGCCCTACCACCAAGAAAATTTAAATTTGATTTATAAGCATACAGCGAGTTCTAGTGAGAAGGTTTAAATATAAATATTTGTTAGGAAACTTTAGGGCTACTGAACTATAAAATAATGGACTTTCCAACATTTAGAATAAACAGAGCGCTTACAGTGAAGTTATTAGACGCTTATAATATAATGATATGCCCACATTACCCAGGCTTGTGATAATTTTGGACATTCATATTACTTGTGAAACTAAGCCGTTAGTGGAAATTAACTTATATTATACTCTGGATCTTTTTAACAGTAAAATTAATTAAATATATTATTTTAAAAAGACTATCAAAAACAGGCCTCCACTGGAGTTAGATCTCTGACGTTTATGACCTACGTAGCCACTGACGAGCACAACATAAGTGCATGTAATGATGGGTGGGCTTGGTAACCTTTGGTTAGGTATCCAGTAGGTTTTCAAGTCGAAAGTGACTCTTGATCTATTACTATTGTCGACATGCTGTAAATGCTAAAAATAACAAAAAATGTCAAGTAATACTAACAGTTCACATACTCATAACGAAATCGTGACAGCCGTATTCCTATTTTTATTACCCGCAGAATAAATTCGTAAGACAGTCGGATCACGTCGTGTGTGGAACTCGAGACAGGCTTGGTTTATTTGACTCCCCCAATCAGTACGGTTACAAGACAAAGCGTTTTTGTCAATTCTCTGAATTACGTCTAGAATTTTTTCCCGTTTTATATGTACCTGCAAACGCTGATGTCGCTTCTGTCTAAAGAGCATGACTGGAATTCGGAATTCTCACTAGCGTTTATATGAGATGACTGTCTTCACTTAACTCGAGGCTTTTATTTTGCTTAAATTCACAGATATTCACAGACCATCACAGACGTGTTATGTGGTGAATCTTTTCTATTGTTTTGCTTAACTTTATTTTTGGCATCGCATTCGAAATATTAGAATAACTGATGACTTTGCACAATTGAATTTAAGTTTTGATGGCTTTAACTCATTCCGGTGTTGTACATGTCCATGGGCAGTGGTAGACACTTTACACCTGGTGATGCTTCTGCTCGTTTTGCTCTCCTTACATTTTTATATATATGTAAAGATGATTTTCAATTCTAAGAGCACAATTAAAAGTAACATTTTCTTTAAATGTATTTTAATTTTACATTGGTTATATTTTATTAGTGAGATTATTTCATTAGTTTTATCAGTATAAAGCAGTCCTATTTTAGTTACCTGTATTTTATGCACTATAACTATTGATTCAAGTAAAATAATATTTGCACACACCACATAACAAACAGCTTAAAAATTTACTTCAATAAATTCGAAAAAAAAAAGACAATGTCATTTACCAGCGTTTTTACAGATTAAACAAATAATCTCATCCCCAAAGAGATATATAGTTACTTTTTTTTAATGAGTAGCTACAGTTTTCAGAGTTTTTAGAATATAGGCAAGGCACTTAAACTAATTTTTTATTGTTAATTTATAGTTGTTTATTGGGCTCGTGGCAGGCCCAAGAAGCGCTGGGTCGATGTTGTTAGGGACGACATGAGAGAGCACGATCTCACTAAGGAGGATGCTTTAGATCGGGCAAAGTGGAGGAAAAGATGCAGGAAAGTGGACCCTGGCGTTACTAGGCCGGGAAAACGCTAGGCAGAAGAAGAAGAATTTATAGTTGTTAAGATATAAATATTGGCTCCAACAAAATGCTATCGAACGAATATTACGTGTATCGTTTAATACAAAGTTTCTTGTTAAAAGTCTAACGTGGCTTTTAAAAGGTTCTTTGTTATAATTAGTACAGCGCTTTTTATGTACCGAGTCCTCTAATGCATTGATAGACAACTACAAAAGACGTCCCTCAGCGAACATTACTGTCCATTATGATATTAAATCTCACACCAAAAGGTGTGGGCGTTTCACAAAAAACAACCATTCTTCCTTTCGCCCTCTTAATTTTATGATGGACTTTATTCAGCAGCATTTATTTTTAATGATTGTATTTTATTTTTCTTTGAGCCATTATTGAAATGGGCACTTTATCGATATTTTGAAAGCTTATGAAAATATGCAGATGTGTCGATTGATGTATCAAGACTAATCTTATGAACGAAATTAATATTCTCTCTAATCTATTAGATGGAAGATCGAGAAGAAAAGTGAATAATATGCTAAATATAATTCAATAATCTATGTTTTAAAAATGTTACGATAATTATTAATTTAGAAAATACTAGAGTTTTTTTAAATATAACACATGTGGTTAAACATGAAGTTAAACGCGTATTTATATTTTGCACTGGCAGCACACACATCGTAACTGTCATGGGCTTCTTTTGTTTTTTTATTTTATATAGGTGGGTAATTATTGTTATCGCATAATTAGTTAATTTTAATTGTTCCTTTCGTGTCTTGATAAAATGTCCTTGAATTCGTAATTTTGTGATTAATCACTTCTTTTTAATTAATATTTCACTAATCTGTCCTTAAATATGTATAATATTAGGTCCTTACATATAAAATTAACGTTTTGTCTTACTGACCACTTTGATCTGAAATATCTCCTCTTTGGTTAAGAATTTCAAATTCAAATTTATAAATTAATTTACACATTTGTACAAATAGAACGTCTGACTTTCGTAATACTTGTAAGCGAAATGTGTGTTGTACGCTTGAGTATAATTCAGGAATTTAGGGTTCACGATTACCAGATGTTTGTGATAATAGCATAGACCGACGATTTGTGTGATTACAGATTAAATGATATAAAGGAATGTTTTCATAATTGTGGCTAGTATATAAGGCTGTATATCATACCTCGGCGAGCTGGCTTAGCAATGGGGCCAGCAAAAAAATAATAAAGCTTTTCCTAACAAGCAATTCTCAGAAGCGTAGTTATACTCCCGTGCGCAACATGCAAAACTGCTGGACTTAAATCGGATCTCTCTCCAACGAAGTCGGGTCGGAGTCCATCTGAGTGAGCTTAAAGCTTGGGAAGTCCCAGGAAACCTGAAACATCCTAGTCAAAGTCCCGGAACGTCCCAAGACTTTTCTGAATAATTATTTTGGTTCATTGTTTTTACAAAATAGTAGTAGAGTAGCAATAATAACTTATCAAAACTTCTCAAATTATCAAATGCCAACGTGTTTAATAATTCTCATAATATCAGTTTTTTTTTGGAAATTCAATTTTGTATTTATAAAACAGTCAATTTAAATGTATAAAAAAAATATAGCTGCTATTATTAAATATTCTCATTGACAGAATAAGAACTCGGAAAATTAAAGTCTTAAGTCTCGATTTATGAGACTGTTCGATAAACTAGATCCAAACTGAATGAATGATGATGAATGATGAATTATCTTATCATTGAGATTACCTACAAAAGCTTAGACAGGAGAACGTTACTATTATTCGAAATCAATATATATATATATATATATATATATATATATATATATATATATATATATATATATATATCTCGAATATATATATATAATTTCGAATATATATATATATTTATATCAATATAAAAATATATTTTAATCAACGAGCACTTTTACCTAAATCGTCAATTTACAAGAATAGATTAATTTTAAAGAACCTGTCCGTAATGTGGATTTTATTGAAACCGACAAGGACTAGTTTCTCTTTTTCATTAATTAAGTTACACAGAAAAGCTCATTGAATACAATCAATTATCATATACCCCGCATGAAAATGAACAAGTACGAAGTCTAGTCCAGTCTTTTTCAATAATTTTATATAGATATTTTTATTATATCTTTCATTGGATTATATTTTTGAAGATATTCATCGTTGTAATATTTTTTAATAACCTGATTTATTTGTTATAAGTGGAATCTGTGGTGTAGGTTATCCTGAACATTTAATGTTGGGTGTTTAGGTTTTTCGGAACCTTTTTTTCATATGATATAAAATATTATTATATAGACATCACGGTGTTTATCATTAAAATCCTCTCTGTTTGTACTTTTTGTGTCGTTTTTGCAGTCTTATGACATTTAGAAATTTTTTAACATTTTTTTTAAATATCGCAAATAACAAATTTCTCTTAGTTTTTATTTATATTATATATTATTTATATTATTTACTATATATTAAGAAAAATCGTGCCAAAAATGTATATTATTCATTTTTAAATAAGAATCTTACTAAATATTACATTTAACAATGGGTGGCATGTTTAAAGGTCCATCCAAGGTCCGCCAATAGCAACCATTTATATGGAAACATTTTTGCCGCCTTTTTAGATAGACAAAAATAATTTACGTCGAGCCAGTGACACGTAACACGTGTTACGTTGTGTGACGTGACATAGTAAATTGTATTCTAAAAAAAAACACGTTTGTAGTTCCGAGGTTCACCATATTGTTTTTCGGATATTCAGTGTCGAAGGGCTGTCAAATTGTTATTTAATCTATACCTTTATACTTACTATCTACTCTAGCTTAGCAATACCGTGTTCCTACGAGTATATTTGTTCCAATAGAACATCTTGATTTTGATAGCATGGCTTCAGCAAATGCATTCCAATCGAGTCGAAGCGATTTTTGTCGGCTTTCTTTTCTGAGATTTCTACGAGAGAAAGTTTTAGATCTAAAATTTTCTTACTTATGTATGTATTTTTTAACACTTTACAGTATTTTTTGTATATTTATCATATAAATTAATAATAATATAATATTCTTTAATATTGTATCTATGCGTTCGTGAATGTCTGAAACTTTGTATTTAGATAAGGTTTTGCTTTTGAAGTTTATCTATCTATAATTTTCCACATAAATAAACTATCTTATACGAACTATTAAAACGAAGCTCAGTCGTCCGGGAACTATTTTTATCCGCTAGTATATAACTTGTCTAGGCCCGTCTCTTTTGTATTACTTTTTCTTAGAAGATAAGACGGCATCAAATATATTAAAGATCAAGATGGATGTCGTTGTGTTGTCTTAATTCCGAGAAGGCAAAGAATTGTTAAGGATCGATAAGAACCTATTGCTATATCTACGCAAGTACTGTATAACATATACAAGTTTATATATATTATTTTTTACTTACCGTAATAATGATAACAATATTTTTTTCTTGATTTTGTATTGATAAGATAAGAAGAGAAAATTATATAAGAAAAATTGTGCGGTCGGGGGACCCCCGTCAGGAACGAAGTTCTGTGCGATATTCACACAAACCGTGTTTTAAAATGTAGATTTTAATTGATTATATTATTGTATTTTTGTTACACCGAAAAGCACCTCAAACTCCTTTATATGGACCTCCTAAATTTGAACGCATCGCATTTTGTAGCATTTGGTAGGCACAGTATGAACGCTATTTCGTTACTCGAGTGACCTTGAGCCACTGCCATTTCACTGTACTGTAAGCCGCGTAAAAGAACTTCGTTCCAATAAGACAAGAACCATATAAAATAACAACAAGACACAAGACATACCGCGTGTGAACAGAATCTGACTCAGCATAATATATTGGGAGAAATTAATTACCACAATGCTGTTGATCTTTTCAGAACCTATTATTTGTTTTATAACTTAACCACCAAGTTCAATATTTGATATCTTCTGGGCGTTCTATGACATCACATTTTTTATTGAAACAAGTTTAAAGATGACTAAGTATTTGATTATTTATATTATATATGGTATACAACCGCAATGCATTTCTTATAAGAAATGCCGTTACCTTCCTATCAGTTACGCATATCCTATTGATTCATTAGTAACAAACAAATATTAGACCTCGGAGATAATTCTTTTTTTTTATAGCGTAGATAAGCGGACGACCATATGGGCCACCTGATACTAAGTGGTCACCAACGCCCATAGACATTGGCATTATAAGATATGTTAACCATCGTTTACATCGCTAATGCGCTACTTACCTTGGGAACTAAGATGTTATGTCCCTTGTGCCTGTAATTACACTGGCTCACTCACCCTTTAAGCCGGACACCATCAATACCAAGTACTGCTGTTTTGAGGTAGAATTACTGATGAGTGGGTGGTACCTACCCAGACGAGCTTGTACAAACCTCTACCACCAAGTAAATTCTACTACCCGTAAGCAAAACGAAATGTTTCTTGAATATAGTAACTAGGGATTAGGTAGTAAATAGGGCTGTTCATAACTAGGTCATTCAGAGTACGTAATTTTGAATAAATTGCTGTGATGTTGACAATCCAAGTTGAGTCTATAACGAGGCTGATGCGGGTCGTATTAATAAAATTAAGGCCATTGTTTACCTCGAAAACATCGTTAAGGAAGCTGTATTGGATATTACTCTAATGACTTAACCGTCGAGTGTTATTTTTAACATAATAATACTTAGTACGTTCAACATTGTTTCCTTCGTTATTTGTCTCGATTAGTATTTTCTCCAATACAAAATTACACCATGATTTTTTTATTTTTTTTAAATGTCATTGACGGTGACATAAATGATTCATTGTTTTTTTAATTGAAATTCAGAAATGGCTACGAAATAATTAAAGGTACAATTACGGTCACTGCGATAATTATTTTCATAAATTGAAAAGTATTGGTCATATTACATCCACGTGAGCAAAAACGTTTTCAGTAGGTCCCGTAATAGGATTACGGGTTTTATTACTTGCAGAAATATCGTTAGGAAGGCAATTTTGGCGTCAGATATTGGCTATTAGCGCACGACGTAATGTCTCTTCGATATTCATGTATAATGCTTCGTATTTCAGCGTATTTGTGGTTTAATCCTATATAAGGCTGATCCTTTAATATAAATTTCACTTAAATACCAAGAACAATGTAGTTCATGGTATTTACATATTGAGGTTACTCGATATTCTCAGCATATTCGATAACCGTCACCACGCAACAGCATAATCTCGGCCCTCTAAATAAATGGATCCATCGTCAATATGTGGGAAAATATTTATGTCGATTGCTTTACAGGCAATATGTATAATATTATACATATATAATATTTAACTACTTCGAAAAATATTTTGAATATTATTTCTTTAGGATAATTGCCTAATTTTTTTTAACATATTATGCTGTGTGAAATGCAAGCAATGGTGAAATTTTTGTCCAACAGAATTATTGTATAATAGTGCAATACGATTACAAAATTCGATCTCTTTTAGACAAACCGAAATTTAAAACACACTTGGTCCCGGTAATAATAGTTTGATTACATGGATTAAGTTAAAGAGATTTATTAAACAGACACCGTGTCTATTTAAGCGCTTCGACCAAAATACTGGCCATGAAAATATTGCATTAAATATGTTTTTTTTTTTTAAATATCAACCGAACAAACTCGGGCTCTGTTCCAAATGTATTTTATATCGTTATTTATAACTAGTATTGATTACCACAAAAGAGGTCAGGACACGATCTCATTAACTTCTTAATTAAGGTTCATGGACGTGATTCGCGTGCCGATTTTTGAAGTTCCCGTTTATAATGTTAATGGTTGGAGAGAGCTCTCCTGGATTGTAAATCACGTTGCGATAGTTGCGCGAGTCAATTAGTAACGTGTATCGGAACTGTCGACATTCCATTGGGATGTATTTTAATTTGTCCGGTTGGGGGTCTGTTGGTGTTTTATAGGAAGTTTCGGTCCCTGTTCAATAATTACACGGCACACAGGGCTTTGCATCTCGCCACCGTGTACTCTAGTAATTATCGCGCGAATTTTCGAGACAATACCTTCGTCCAATCAGTTATGGTAATGAAGTTGTATCAATGAATGATATATTGTTTCAGAGCGATAAATTAAATTTATTTATCATACTCTTAGTTGTCCCATTTTTCGGAAAATATTAAAGACAATATTAAAGTTGATAAATGACAAGTAAAACATGAAATATGAATTATAACTCTGGTGTCGATACGGAAGGTTAACAAACATGTATATATTATCACGAAGAAATTCTGTCAGCCTTTAGTTTTTCCATCAGATCAGTTTCCTATAGTCGTCAAATATATTAGTCTTATTATTTTAGCAGTATAGTTTTGCTGAGTCATTACAATTTAACAGCTTAAGACGATGATCTCAGAAGAGAGTATCTGTATTCGATCTCTCCGAATGTTTTGTCCTCCATTTCTAATATGAACTCATCATCTCACACATTTATCTCCTCTTCCACAATACTATTTGAATTAAGTCAATTATCTTCCGCTTATTTTTATCCAAGTGTTAACTTTATGTCTATTAGAAATAATTTAAGACTATCAAAATAGGTCATAAGTGATACCAGAAATCGATGATCTCCGACATACATATGTCTTTAATGTTACTGAGTTCTTGTATTCCAGTTATTTATAATATGATAATTGGTTATACTTTTACGAATAAGCTTATAATTGTAGGGAAACTAACTGTATCTTTGAATATAATATATTCGTCTTTAATCCACGACTAAATTATTGTATAGCATAAGATAAGATGAAGGATGATTTTAAATAATTATGTTAAAATAATAAGCTGACTTTCTGTAATATAAATACACAAAGAAGTAAAGTAATTAGTGAGTTAACAAAGTCCTCGTTACATATGGACGTATGTTACGCTAATGAATACATCAACGTCACTGGAATTCTGACTTATAAACATTTATTTCGTTCCCAAGGGTGCCTTTCCACATAACATCACTAAAGTTATCACACGATTCGTTGGTCTCGTGCTAATGAAATTAACCCCCATTTGCCCCGGGAACGAAATGCTGGTAATGAGATGTTTTCTGTGTAACTACATACGTGTTAGCCGCTAGGACTGACTCCGGCTATTACGGGAATGAGAGCCCAATAACAAAGTTGTTTTTGAAGGGAAGGTCGTTTCACCTTCTGAACCCATTTCTATATAACACACCAAAGGAATTTCGAAAATATTTTATATTAGAGGTCTATTATTTTATGGTTATTAGATTAATTACTCGATAAAAGCGTGTAATAAAATATTTATGTTTAGCGTTGGTGTTTAATAAGCTAGTTTATTATTCTTAATTATCAGTTTAGCTGCCTTACCTTATAATTTGAGAACCAATATGCCCAGTTACATATGAATCTTAACTTAATTTTCATGTGCTTAATTTGTTTTTATGAAAATCTGCCACACGAAAATCAACGTTGATTTTTTAAGCCGTTATTTATAGCCGAAAAGTATTGTTTTTTTTCTTTGCAATAACAAAAAGTCTATGCAAATAATAAAGTTTCCAGTCGATGTATTAAAAGCAAAAACAAAGTTGGTTGATTGAAAAAATTTGATGCCTTGAAAAATAAAATCTAAATACATCGTGTGCGAATATAAGGCGGATTTTTAGATTAATTAAGCTTAGCGCTGTTCAGACGCAGGATGTAATTTACACTCGTCCCCAGAGGATAAACTTGCTCTGGTTATTTTTTGTGCTCAGTACCGTCTTATTGTAGCAACGTTATTCCAGCATAATTAGCTATGACTGTGGCGGACTTAAGAAACTAAATACAGGTTACTTTGAGCGGCAGTAATGGATATATTTTATGGTTTATGGGCTTAAAGTTACGTTATAAAATATTTACTTTTTATGAACATCAATGACGAGAAAATTTGTGGTAACAGTATGTATATGATAATATTTTTATCCTCTAATCACACTACAGTAATAACTACCTAGGATATTAACATATTATAGTGGCCAAATGTGAGAACATTTACGTAAATGGTACACAACCCTTACTTATAGAATCCGATAAAACAGGAGAAATTAAGGGACAAGTCCGTTATGTGGTTTGGTTCGTATGGCTCGGTGGTTTCTGAAGAACGGGAGCAATGACTTGTTGCTGCTTAGAAAGTTTTGACGGGAAAATCTCACATCAGGTCTAGAGCTCTACAGCAGATTTGTACCTCGTGATCCGTAGCCAAATATTTAGCGGTAGAATTAGTGCATAAAGCCATAGCACCGAGTAATATGTCCGTAAAAAATAAGCTCTTAAAAGTATTTTTTATAGCATAGGTAGACGGTACGGTAGATGTAGACGGTCGAGCATATTGGCCACCAATAGTAAGTGGTCACCAAAAGCCACATACATTGGCATTATAAGAGATAGAGAAAAGTATACACGTGGTTTTATTGGTGGTAGGCCTTTACTCGTCCGCCTACCTATACTATATTATAAAAAATAAAACTTCTTTTTTTCCTGAATCATTCGTTCATCTTCATGTCTTAATACCATTTCAAGAAACCAGTTCAACCGATCATTAAAAATTATAATGTTGTTTTTTTTTTATAAAACTTTTTATACACTATGTTTTGTTTTAAATCGTAAAAGCACTAAGTAGACATAATATCAAAGGCTTGACGTCATTGTCATAGTTTTCGACAAGTTTCCTAAGTTAAGTCTATGAGCCACAGAGGCTTCGAGGCTGCGAACGTTAAGTACAGCGCATTAAAACTGTACCGGTCGCAAAATGCTGATATTGTATTTTATCATAATAAATGACATCGTTGTTTTTATATATAAATAAGCTGAACCAGGTCGTATAACGCAATTTCATTTAGGTATTTTTTAAATTTTAAAGTCTTAAAACATAAATAGTAATTCAGAAATATTCATTATTAGCTGTCAAAAAGGTATTTATAACAGAACAATTTTAACTAGAAATTAACTTTTTTCTTGGTGGTAGAGCTTTGTGCAAGCTCGTCTGGGTAGGTACCACCCACTCATCAGATATTCTACCGCAAAACAGCAGTACTTTGTATTGTTGTGTTCCGGTTTGAAGGGTGAGTGAGCCAGTGTAATTACAGGCACAAGGGACATAACATCTTAGTTCCCAAGGTTGGTGGCGCATTGGCAATGTAAGTGATGGTTAACATTTCTTACAATGCCATTGTCTATGGGCGTTGGTGACCACTTAACATCAGGTGACCCATATGCTCGCCTGCCAACCTATACAATACAAAAAAAAACAAACTTAGGACTATAAAAACAGTCAACTGCCTCGTTGCTCTAGTGGCTAGATATAAGGCCGCAGACCAGGTGGTCCTGGGTTTCTGTCAGAAAATTCTCAGTAGCAGCCCGGAGTCAGGAAGTTGGAAGTGTGTATGTACACTGCCGTGCCTCGGAAAACACGTAAAGCCGTTGTTCCTGCGCCTGAACTCTTTCCGGTCGTGTTGGACTTACCGTCCCATCGGATAATGAAAGCTAGGGAATAGTGAGTGTTTCTGTGTCATCTATGTTTGCGCACACACTTGTGCACTATAATATCTTCTGCGCAGTTGGCTAATCTCTCTTGAGATTAGCCGCCGTGACCGAAATCGGTCTGGAAGACATTATTATTATAAAAACAGTATAATTTCACATACTTCATAATATATAATATGTACTTCGTTCTATTTTGAGTCGCTAAGGTTCGATAATTTTTTAGCTAATTTCACACAAAACTATGATCATAAAGGAACAAAGGAGCTTCAAACGAGTTCAGCATGTCTAAATGAAAAAAGAAACACTCAGTTAGATCACCCAAACGGAAGTGAAGCCCTTTGAGTGAAGATAATAATGTTTCAGGCGCAGACGTCGACACGGACATGGATTTAGAAGGTCTCATTCTCAAATCCTCCGATAAACTGTTATTTTAATATAATCATTCTTTAGTATACAATTGTTATTTTATATAAAATATGTCAACATTTTAAAGTCAAAATGAAGGGTAACGATCATATGGGTAGCGTTTTCAAAACATTTGTGGTGCAAGAAAGATTTTCACTTCTGTTGTTGGATTTTCACTTCTGTTGTTGGAATGACGGGCGCTTGTGTTTTAATATATTTTAATTAAACTCATATATACATTGAATATATATAAGTACTTAGGTGCTCTACCATAGATATTCACAATTAAATTGGAAATTTCACCTACACGTGATTAGAATAGGTATATAACTACATATGTAACTAAGGTTTATTTTAAAGGATCTTAAATAGTAAAAGTAATTTAACAGTAATAATATCACACACCAAAAAATTACCACGTTTGATAATTTTAATGTCAAAATAGACGCAAGGGCTCAGATAATGGTCATGCCGCGGGACATGGGCTCGTTGCCTTTGTTACAATGGATTAACGTTTCTTATCTGTGCCAAGTCTTATCGCTACCAGTACCTTTGACCTGCAGTTGTTTCAAAGTGTACCTCGGATATTATATAATATTATGCCTGCAGGCTTGATAATGTTTGTATTGAAAGGTAGAAAGGAAGAAGGAAGTTTCAAATATAAGGCTTAGGATAATTTTTCTTGTTCCTGAGATGTTATTTTTTTTAGAATTTTATTTTTGGTCCAATATTTATATTGTTTGCGTGTGTGTAATTACGTCATTAAAAATGTAAAATTAAAATTGTCTTTCTATTCTACTCCGTTGAAATCATTACCTGGCAGTGACACACGAGAAATGGCGAGATAGTAATGAAATGATTGGAATGTAACAATGAAGAAACAACTTGTAGAATTTTAAAATATTATGGCTTATCGTTAGTGTAATAAGTGTACACCAAGAAAATCGGCCCGTTTTTAACGTTACACAAAATGTTATAAGCTTAATAGTGGTGCCGTCACAATATAATTTACAACAATTTTTTTTAAATAAATTAATGAAATATATCTGTATATATAAGGAAATGTTGGACATTTTTCTTATATTAAGGTTTATTAAACTTTTTTGTATAAACGGGATTGTTTTAATCGCATTCAACAAACGAACTAAAAAAAATCCATAATATTATGATATCTCAATATTACATAGAACCTTTAAGTTTGAGCCAATTTTGTATTTTTATATGTATATGTAACATATTTTATTCAAGCTTGAGTGACAAATAATATGACTATAATATGGTCGCGTGCCCAGCGTGGTGATTATGGGCAAAAATCTCAATGGCACACACGCAAACGCAACGGCCCCTAGTTCCCGGTGGCCCCGCTGTTCCTGGCCAAGGCGGCGGTCATGGTAAGGGCGGGGCAGGGGGTGCTAAGAATCCCCGGGTTACGGTAGGCCGCCAACACCGACTGACTCTGACTACGTATAACGGACGCACGCTACGGCTCGACGAACACCTGGTACAGCTCGAAGAAGAGCTGAGGAACATAAGATGGCATGTTTTATGTAAAATCCGAAGAAAGAGGGAGGATACCATAACCTTAGAATCAGGCCATCTTATGTACTTCAGAGAGGGAGACCAACCATTCTTGGTCCACAAGGCTCTCTCTGACAACGTCTTAGAAATCTCCAGTGTATCGGCAAGGGTAGCATATATTGTGATCAGACTGACCAAGAGATATAGCCTCAAGGTTATTCAAGTATATGCACCGACTTCGACACACTCGGATGATGAAGTGGAAGAAATGTATGAAGACATTTCGAAGGCATTGCACACCACCCAAAATGCCCACTTCAACGTTGTCATGAGGGACTTCAACGCTAAAGTGGGAGTACATACTAGCAGCGAAACGGTAGTAGGACAACACGGATTTGGAAGCAGGAATCATAGGGGGCAAATGCTTGTCAACTTTCTTGAGAAAGACGGGCTATTCTTGATGAACTCTTTCTTTAAGAAACAGCCTCAACGGAAGTGGACGTGGCGAAGCCCTGACGCTATGATTAGAAACGAGATTGACTTCATCATGACGGACAAGAAGCAAATATTTAGAGATGTCTCTGTGATCACAAGGTTTAATACTGGAAGTGATCACCAACTTGTACGAGGCACTCTAAATATTGACTATAAGCTCGAGCGCGCTCGTCTGATGAGGTCAACGCTCCGACCAAATCTGCTCCAACCGGTTCAGTCTAATACATTTCAGTTAAAACTGGAAAACCGGTTCGCTGCCTTAGAAACCAATATCGACGTTGACATCGACCAGAAGCTCGAACAAGTGGTGGGTATTCTTAGGGAAGAAGGGACGAAATTCTATCAAGCGCAAAATGCCGGCAAGAGGTCCAAGCTTTCGACAGAGTCTCTAGAGCTAATGCGAAAACGACGTGAAAACCCAACAGTCACTTCGTCAGATCTGAACAAGCAAATACATAAGCTGATAAGCCGTGACCTCCGAAACTCCAATACGCGCTCTATAAAAGAAGCGATCGAGCGAAACCGGGGGTCAAAAGTCTTCGTCCAACAGCTAGGCCGAAGCCATCTGACGAAGTTGACCACTTCAAAGGGAAAAGTCGTCGCTTCTAAGCTCGAGATTTTGAAGGAAGTGCAGGACTTCTACGGTAAACTTTACACATCAGAAGCGTCACGTCCCCAACCTGACCCTAAAGATCCTAGAGCCACCCCAACCTACTTCACAGAAGAGCTCCCAGAAGTCAGCCAAGACGAAATCGTGATGGCTTTGGGACAGCTAAAAAATGGAAAAGCCCCTGGGGAAGATGGAATTACGACGGAGCTGTTAAAAGCAGCTGGAAAACCTCTACTAGCGCAGCTCCAACGCATATTCAACTCTGTCATCTCTTCGGGGAGAACTCCAAAGGCATGGAGCAAGAGTATTGTCGTGTTGTTCTTCAAAAAAGGTGACAAAACCTTATTGAAGAACTACCGACCTATTTCCCTCTTGAGCCATGTCTATAAGCTGTTTTCCAGGGTCATCACAAATGACGAGTTTCAGCCCTCAGAACAGGCTGGGTTTCGAAGAGGATACGGAACCATAGACCACATTCACACAGTGCGGCAGATTATACAGAAGACGGAGGAGTATAATCAGCCCCTGTGCTTAGCATTTTTGGACTATGAGAAGGCTTTTGACTCTATTAAGACCTGGTCTGTTCTGGAGTCCTTACAACGGTGCCAAATCGATTGGCGATATTTCCAAGTTTTTTTTTTTTTTTTAAAGGTTGGCGGGCGATCATTTGGGCCACCTGATGGTAAAAGTGGTCACCAACGCCCATAGACATTGGCAGTGTAAGAAATGTTAACCATCGCTCACATTGCCAATGCGCCACCAACCTTGGGAACTATAATCCTCCTTATGTCCCTTGTACCTGTAATTACACTGGCTCACTCACCCTTCAAACCGGAACACAACAGTACCAAGTACTGCTGTTTTGCGGTAGAATATCTGATGAGTGGGTGGTACCTACCCAGATGAGCTTGCACAAAGCTCTACCACCAAGTAAAGCTCTACCACCAAGTACAAAGCTCTACCACCAAGTACAAAGCTCTACCACCAAGTACAAAGCTCTACCACCAAGTAAAGTGACGAAAGGCTGATGATGATGGTCGCGTGGAACCAATCTACTAACTACATCATACCCAAGGTCATGGCAAAGATGGGATCTAGCCCATAACGTCAGTTGACAGTCGTGTGGTTCACACACTGCACCGACTCCATATAAGCCAAATGCAAGTATCAAGTTAATGATGATAAATAAATAATATATTTTTTATATATATTTCCATGCGGTAATATATTCGTATACATCGCGAAGCACGGATTTAAAATACATTTCTGCTAGTTCGTATATTATATTATATTTAAGGGCTCTTCCCTTATTTGATCTTACTTGATATTAGTGATTTATCAAAAGACTCGTTCACCAGAATCAAAGATCGTCTAACAACTAACTTACTCATAGTAACCGCACCAAATATTTGTATATCCTACATCTATCTTGATTTGAGTGTTAAATTTGTGAAAAATATTCGATAAAATCCTATAAAATCTAAAATATCATAAAGCAAAACAGACCTTCAATTAAACAGGGACATAAAATACTGAACTGAGTAACGTATTCACATGCGGCTAATAAATCATACGAGTGTGGTTTGGTTACCAGTTTCAATTTAACTTCAGGCTAGGCTCCACATAACATGACGTCACATCTCGATTGTCGTGTTATTTCGAGTTGTTTAGAATTCGTGCTCATAATGAATTTGTTTGTTTTGTTTTAAATTAATTAAATTATATTCACATTGACAGTAGCAAATATTATTCCACAATTTATGTAGTTATCTATAATAGATGATTATTATTAGTGATCAAATCGATTTTGCAAATAATTTTACGATTTTTTATTTTTTTTTATGTTATAGGTAGGCGGGCGAATGGACCACCAGATGTACTTAAAATCAGGTGGTCACCACCGCTCATAGACATAAGAAATGTAAGAAATATTAATGATTGCTTATATACTTGGGTACGAAGATATTATATCCCTTGTGCCTGTAGTTACACTGGCTCACTCACCCTTTAAACAATAACGCAACAATTATTGTATTGTTGTTTAGCGGTAGACTACTTAGACGGGATCGTACAAAGTTCTACAATCTTAAAAAAAAATTAAATAAAAAAAAGTGAATGTACAAAGTTAAATTACAACACAACAGACGGTATGAGCATTAAGCGAGTTAGCGAGTATGCTTTACGACCAATTGGTTGTACTCGATATTTTACAATTATTGTCAGATACGTAAAAACCAATGTCGTTTTAGTAGAATAAAATAGTGTTACTCCATCTCAACTCGTGGATAACAGCAGATTAATGGAATTTTGACCTAAATGTTGGTGGCGAATCAATACACCAGAAAAACCGCTGTGGATTGTATTCTAAGGAAGATTGAAGACAGGCAGGTGGCTGGCCGTAAAATTCTACCAAAACAGTGATATATAGTAACATCGAACCTGAATAAATAAGATAATAATAAACGAATAATGACATAAAAATAGCACATCTATTTGTATATAATTTTAGTTATTTGTGAATTATTTAAAAGTGGTTTTTATATAAGAACAGTATATTTCAATTTATTATGATTTAATACATAAAAAAGGATTTATTAAAATTATAATGATATCTGTATTTTTTATTTTAATATAAATAAATATTGAATTTAAAATAAGATCTTAAAATACGATCTTATTGATTTTTAAATACGATCTTAATTTCCTAAAACATATCTCACTTTTAATCTTGAAAAAACTGTATGTGTAAAGTTTTTTTAAACACAGGCTCACATTTCGTGTAAAGATAGTTCAAACACGGATTTATGGTTTACATACGCAACCGAGCCGAGGCAAACAAAGGCTAAAAGCTAAAACCGCATCAGTATTAAGTCCATTACGAGCGCACCGCAACAATCCCATGTAATGCAGCGTAGTCTGACGTTACCAGCGTTTCAACCAATGGAAATATCGAATGAAATCATTTTCCAACAATTAAATAAATAAGAATGTAATGTTGATTGGTTAGGATAGATGTGTGATAAGTTTGAAATATAATTAGTACACATTAATCATTTCTTGTATGGTTGACGGCGTGTATATATGTCGCCTATATATACAGTTCGTATCGCAAACATAAACAATACTGTAAATACATATATATTTATTTATACACGTTCACCCACAATAAGATTGATGCAGATTATTCGATCACACTATTCTAGCATTTGTTGCTGGATACACTCATGTCAGAATTTCATTCGAAACATGCAGGTTTCCATATAAAAATTTTATGTGACGCTGCGCATGAGATGAATTTTAGACACAAATTAAGCACATAAAAACTCAATGGTGCGTGCGGATTTTAACTTGTGATCTTCGGTTCAGATTCACGTGATTCACTCAATGAGCAACTTAGCTAACTAGGAAATAGGTGCTATAGTTGAATTCTAATTTATCATACTTCTTAACTTAGATAAATGAACGTTGCACTTAAATTTGGCCTTGAAAAGTACTCTATCTGTGTTCAACGAGCTTTTAGCTCAAAAGACAGACTAAACATCAGATCAGAACAGTATAAGGTATGTTACAAACACCACACCGATTAAGTCCTTGTCACTTATATATCGTCAGGTTTAAATGAAATATAAGCTACCACCAGCTTCGAATGTAGATTCCAGTAGAAGATGGAAGAGTAAAGAAGTCAGTAAAGTAACAGCCTGTGAATGGCCCACTGCTGGGCTAAGGCCTCTTCTCCTCTTTTGAGAAGAAGGTTTTGGAGCTTATTCCACCACGCTGCTCCAATGCGGATTGGTGGAATACACATGTGACAGAATTTCAGTGAAATTTGACACATGCAGGTTTCCTCACGATGTTTTCCTTCACCGTCAAGCACTAGATGAATTATAATCACAAATTAAGCACATGAAGTCAGTAGTTACTCTTTTCCATCAAATAAATCATATAAATAAATAATTATTCTATAAGTCTTTTATCAAACAATCATTCACCAATGATTTTTTTTAATTGAATTTATCAATTTATATAGTATAATTTTTAAGTTAATACAATAATAAATATCATATCATTTTTTAAATTTTCCCATCATTTAAAACGGTTATCCCAAATCAAATATTACAAGTATTAATGAAATAATAGTAAATATAAATTATATTGAGTAATAAACTTAAGCTCTGTCTAAATCTGCCTAATGAAGCAATACCCCGAAGTACTTAGCTTTAAGCCCACTGGCTGGACCGCACCATTGTTCAGTGTCTAGTGTCGCAACCGCAGTCTGAACTTCGATAGGACATTTTATCTTACGTACCGAATTCAGTGCAGCCGCATTTATAGTATGTGCATCGCTCTTATATAAGCGAAATATTTTTACTCTATGGTAAGGTATGGTAAAGCTTTGTACGAGCCCGTCTGGATAAGTACCACCTAATAGTTTTTTCGGCGATGGAATAATTATCACACTTCATACTTAAAATTGTTGTGTTTTGGTTTGGTTTGGATGAGTGAGCCAGTGTATGTAGTGTATAGGAACAAAGGACTTAACAAGTTTCCAAGGTGGTGCATTGGTGATGTAAGGGTTGGTTAATATGACCACTATCAAGCCTATTTACCAGTCTGTCTATTTATTTCAAATAAAATATGTAATAACAATAAAACGGTGCCATGGTTAACATGATTGGTTGTATTGAACATTTTGTGTTTATTCTTAAATGACCGAATTTAAAAATAATTATTACTTAATTTAAAAAAAAGAGACGACGTAATTATTCCGTAGCTTCTGTTATTTGTGAAATTGTATTTCGAAATAAACTTTTTATTCTGTCACATTTATGCGATGTATTCCGTAAGATATATAATTTTATATATACTGGAAAAAAAATCCTAATTGAAGCATAATAATTTGTTTAATAGTACAGCCGTGATCGTTAGTTAATTAAATTATTTTGACAAAACCAAAATAATATTGATTTTTATGTTTGGAGTTATACAGGAACAACATACTTAACTCCATTTCTGAATCGCTTGTCAAAGTCAGGCTTATTGTCCCGGCTAAATACTGAATGCTGATTGGTCAACTAATGCGTCATCTATCGGCTATCGATCAATTAAAATTCACACCGATATCGTTTTTGATTTTATAACTTTTATAAGGACATTATCGTCTCACATTACGTAGTTAAATGTGCAAGGATGTGTGTAATACAATTTGTAGCAATTGCTATTCGTTTTACAAATTAAAAGCGTACGTTTAACGGAAATTAGAGTTGTCAGCGTGACAAACGAGGCACGGCTAATTACTATGTCAATGGTGACGGTGCTGACCATCGCCGGCGCAAATTGCTGTGGTATGTACGGGTCGGGGAGCAATGCTTGAGAGGAAATTTATTTGAGAAATTTAGATTAAAACACAAATATGATATTATGTTTATTTTATTATTATATGATATTGCCAGAAAATGATCAGAAAAAAAGATATTATTTAATAATAATATTCGGAATTCAATAACTTAACGCTTTTTGGTTAGCCGATTGAAACTCTTTAAATCAAACTAAATATATAATATGTACGATTTCTTAGTTCTTTTCAAGTTCTGATATTTCTGCTAATAAATATGATGAATTAATTTTAATTTAATTATTCAAAGTGCTAATTACTAAATATGCCATATATTTAAAACATATATTATGTTACGGCAGTTTTTGTAACGATTATTGCTTAGGGAGGAGCTTCTTCTAATAAGACATTTACTAGGAAAACATAAATATAATCAACCTCATATTATATTCGTTAAAATTTCAAATACGTTTGATACAAGACCAGTACGATGACGGAGAAAAATATTTAACGAGAATGCATAAAGCAGTAGATTCCCATTACACGTTAAAAATACGCGAAATAGTCTATGGCTGCATGAGTTATATGTTTTAGTACGTGCTAGTGAGCCCGGCTTGCCATGACAAATTGCACGCGTCTCCTGCGTGCCGCGCCGTTAATTACACGATACGAATGGTAACAATTGTAAATTGCATTTTACGTATATAATTAAGGATGTAATTATATTGCGTGATTGTCATGATATTTAATTGTTAAACACGATTAATATTTGTCAAAAGTATAATTAATTGCATGTTTTTCATTTAATTGCCCAAAAACTTATATATTATTGCAAGTAATAAATTATATAGACAAGTTACAAATTGAGCATTTTAATGAATATGTTTCATTAATATAAAACAATTATGAACGAATCAGGGTTTTCACGCGTTAATTTATCTCGAATTAAGTTAATTCTAACATAAATTTTATCATAATAACTACTACTACTAAACCACTGAACCATACGCGGGAATATGAAAATATCCGAATATATATTTTGTTCTCTTAAAAAGATAACTAAACAATCGAATAAAATTGACTTCAAACAATCTATGCCGTATTCCACATCCTTTCATATTGATCCTTGGGTGTGTACTAAATATAAAGTTCAATAAAAGTCCCCCATGCGATAGGACGTCTCGGATTTATCGAACTAACCCCATATAAATAAATAAAGTGCCGGAGCATGCATTTTCTATGAGAAGTTACCCGCGATGCGAGGTTACGAAAACTATTCACTTTTTTTAATAAGAAACGTTTTAATTTTATCTTGATCATTGGCAAATAATAACGCTACGTGGAATGTTAGTTGATTATAATATGTTAAGTTAAATATACAAATGTATTAAAAGTTATTTAAAAGTTATCAATTTTACGCTGAATTAATGTGATGATTAAAATGTTTCTGTTTAAAAATTTAATTAGTCAAAAACCATTGGTTTGTGTATATTTAATGTAAACAATTATAGGTGTTAATATGTAGATCTTAGAAAGCAATATTAGGACTTAAAAAAACACCTACACGAAATTTTATTATAAAAAATACACTAATAATTTCAGAAAATGAAATTGATGCGTGTCATAATTAAATTATGATTTTGACACCTATCAATATGACAGTATAAAGAAACGACGTATGACATAGATGTAACATGAAATATTTATATATTTAAACAATTATTATTTCATCATTGATTTATACGAAAACAAACTAATTTCTCCATGAAATAACACAATACGAATACAATTTATCTAAGTCGTAAGTTCAATCAGATTAAAACACATTTAACATTGGATAAAAGTTCTCTTTGGGAAACCGGGAAAGAAATATGGTACAGGTAGAGGGGTTTTCAATTCAATCAGCTTCCCTTTGCTACCTTTCGCCGCCCGTGATTTGATGAGATTGTTGGAAATCAGAATAGCTTGAGAAAAACTTAGCGTATCGCCCGTAATGGAAATGCCGTGTCGGTGCCGGGGAACTGTTCTATTTACAAATGCGATTTAGTTTATACATTGCTTAGTATTGTTAGGTTATTTTATTTCGTAGGTGATTTTAAATGTATTATAAAAGGCCTTTAATGTTGTAGGTATGTGGACTGGCAAACGGGCCAACTGATGATAAGTGATCACTGCCGCTCGTAGATATTGGCTATTACGAGAAAGAGAAAATAAATAAATATAATAAATACATCGTCAATGCGCTACTTAAGATGCTTCAATTAAGCTGTAGAATATATAATGAGTCGGTGTATCAACCCAGTTAGGCTTGCACAAAGTTCTACCACCTAATTGATACAGCATAGTCTCAAATTTAACTTGTTGACAATGGTATAAATTATTGCATTTGATTCACATTTCAAGCATCAATTTTTGTTATAAACTATATTTGCAAAAGTAGTTATCTAAGTTGAATGTAACTTGTTTTGATATTTAAATCGACAATATTAAACAGTTAAAATGAATAAGATAAAACTTTTAGATATAAAAGAATTGTGTCGGGTATGCTGATTGCACTAATCATAAATAATGTACCGGCTATCAGACAACAGACAAGGAAATTGCCATTTCTATAAGTAATGATATTTGATAGACGGTTTAAAGTGCCCACGTGATTACTGTTCCCTAATCGCAGGTTAAATATAGCGTATATTATATATTTTTGCTATACCAATTATATTAAAAGTGTGCCATAAAATCAAAAATAGTGTTGCATTTTAGCTATATAGTTTAGTGAATAAACAAAAGCTAATATGATTTTATTTTTGAAAACATTCTCTATGACTATAAAATAAAATACTTTTCGGAGCGGATATTTTTCGCGGACACTGAAAATTGTAGCGTAAGTTTCGCGAATCGCGACTAATTTATCGCTATTGTATTGTTCCTGTTTTCGTAATAGAATGAAATATCGTGTTGCAGTATCCGTTGCGAGAAGATCGAACAGCGAAGAGGCGGGGAGGGCCAGCTAGTCTATTTGTCAACATCATTGCGATTACGTGAATGTCGTCCAAATAAATTGGATTCGGTTTAAAGATTCGTAGATTTATATCTCAACGGACATTATTGTTCTGTTACATTCCGTCCTTTAACATAGTGATACATTAAACATAAGTTCCAAAAGACAGTTGACACTGTCGATTTGAATTGGCGAAGAAATTTTCATTTTTACGGTGATAATAAAATGTTATACAATAAAAATTCTAGAAATAGGTACATTGTAAGTTTAATCTAGAACTCGACTGTATTATATTTGTAATCATACTTAAAGTGTTGTATGGATTATGATACAAAGACAGCAGTTTTAATAATGCCGAGTGGACAATGTTGACCGTTTGCGAAATTCCGAGCTCACTTGGAAGGATATGCTTAGTTTGCTAAAGCATACGAGACGTGGCTTTGTTCCAACAGACCCATTCAAAGAAAGCCCGGCTCTATCGTCAATTTTAGAAAACAAACAAACTGTTACGTATCCCGTATTTAACGCATTCCAAACACATCCAAAGGGGCTATGTCCTGACACTATCCCTATGCCCCGGGGGCTCTACGTGGTTTAAATGTTTCAGTTGAATTTACATCCTTATATAACAAGCCATGCGAATATATGTTCGTTACTGTATTAATATTAACAGAGCAAGTAACGAAAATCTAATTCTAAGCTTTCATATTTTTCCATCATTTACATGCTTTACTGTACTTTGTAAAATAATCTGCATAACATTTTACAACTTCCGTACTTGGATGAGTTTATATGATTTTTTTTTAAGAAAAGTATAAAAAGAAAAAGTAAATAAAACTAACAAGAAGAATAACTGAAATATCTTGAAATTAGGAAAACGGTCGCTTTATAGCTCAGACAGAGGTCGGTAGGCTCGAGGGGGCAATGAACTGGGACAATTGCCCATTCGTAAAGTTCGTAGATAGACGCGGGTGAAGCTTACGGGACAATATGATGAGCCTTTGTTTATGCGTTGATGTTGAGATGAACTGGGATTTAAAAAAGGAATAAACATTTTATTCATAGTATACCATGGTATACAATGGTTACTGTTATAAAAAGGATTATTTTTTTTAAATTTAAAATCCTCTTTCAAAGGCATCCTTTATTTTTACTGCACTTGATGGTAAGTGTTAGTAGAGTCCAAACGCGACGATGGCTAGTACAATCGGTAAGCATGATCTGCACTAGCCGCCCCCGACTTGCCGTCCCGCAAGATGCTTCTTCACGCCTCGTTAGAAGGAACCCAGGTCATAAGAGGAGGGGAACACGTGTGCTTGGAAAGAATTTCAGTTTTTAGAAGTGTAGGTATCGAACGTTTTATAATATTATAGAAACGTTGTTACAGAAATGACTTCTTTAAATATCCAATATCAAATCAATATAATAATATCTTAAACAATCAATTTAGAACGTTTTTATCTTAAGTCTGATCTGCAATTTTATATTATACTAGAAAAAACTATGTTTTCGCAAACACAGAGTGTGTTCACATCATACCGTTGGTGTAATTTTAGTTAATAACTCGCATATAAAAATTTATTCGGTCTTTGTATAAATATCTAAAATTGTGATTTATTTAAATAAATTTAAAATCTAACTTATTGAACTGACTATAGACTTATTTACATCATTATATACATACACGCCCGAAACGCATATAATATAAACTCTTCAAGTTGATATTTATTTTGGTATTGCGTTTATTGTAATGAATGATGTTAGACAGGGGTTTATTTAATTTTACCTCGCCGCAAAAATGTACAATTTTTTTTTTTTTTTAAATATGTACTGGTTTCTTAATGAAGGTATCTGTCTCATCTGACAATGCTTATTTTAAATACAGAGAAAGATTAAAAAAACGTGTTATAAGTATTTTCACGTTGATTTCTATTTAAGGTATTTGATTTTAATTATAGTAAAGTTTAAAAAATATACTGCAATATGTGCAATAAAGCAATTAAGTCATTATTTCTTCTATTTGATTTTTTCTCAGACGTTGATACAAAACTCTCATAAAATTATCGAATAAACATTGAGTATTATGTATTTAAATTGCAAATCCATTTAGATACGATTATTTAATAATATCCTGACACCGACTTCAAACTTAACTTATATAAAATATTGTTTTTAAATTGAGTTAATTTTGAGGCTGTTTTTTTGCTAGCTGAAACTTGATACAAACGAAAATTCAGCACAACTAAAGCGACTCATCACAATATAATTCAATGAATTTTAAATATTAATTTTTATAACGAGACTGCTTTTAGGGCTTCTCCCGATGTAATTAATACTACTTGTTATTGTAGAGAGTTTATATACCTTTTTATAAAGGTCTTGAAAAATTAAAAAACTACAAATAGGATAATAATGCTTATGTTTATTTATTAATAAGCTATTTCTCAAAGACTGTTTTTACACAGAAAACCTACTCTTCTTCGAAGGCAGTTTTTATTTTTAGTTAATGCATCGTATTCAATAACTATACTTCATAAACTATCATACTTTATAAATAGAACAATTTAATATTTGTTCCGACGACGACAAACATCATGGGTCGTATTTATTTTATATATTATATTTATAGATAATATTATAATGTTGAAAGTAAATAAACACAAGTACTTGTGTGTGTTTTTTCTCATTTATTTAGTGTAAAAATCGAAAACAAAATGGTCATGATTTTCGGCGTCTAGTTTCAAAAGTTGTCACATTTGAAACTAGAATCAGAAACACAATGGAAATGTAATTTGAAATAATTAATATCTGACACAAAACTAAAACACTGTCGCCTAAATGATAAATCTTGCAAAACAGTCGTGGGGTCGCAGATGGTTTGGATATTTTAGCAAATGAGGCCTACACCGAAATGAAATAGAGTTAAGAAACAGATTTTGATTTTGCACAATATAAAGCCATAGACAGCTTTAATTATAATTGTATTTTAACAGATTTCGAATTGAGAAAAATAACACGTCTCTTGTCAAATTAAGTTTCAAAAACTATTTATTTATTACATATCGTTCGCATCATATATTAGTGAGTTCAAAGTTAAGTGTTAAAATTGTTAAATTGTTTCTCGTACTTTTTGATTTACAATTTTCTTAAACAAATGCCTAAAAAAAAACCTTATCGAATCGACATTTACTATTATTGATATTATTGATTGAATTTAATGGAATTGGAATAATTATTATTCCAATTCCATTAAATCTAGTTAAGTAATACACAATGTTTTTCCACAAATCAAAAAAATACGTCAACTGCAAGAGAAAATATTGGCTTCCCCACAATACAAGCACATTAGCTGCCAACGCTTGAAGGCATCATAACTCTGCAAGGCCCATGCCACATCCACGTAAGTCCGGCGTACATTCAAGCCCTGACACAACTGCCCATCTGTCACACCGAAACCGGGACACGGTAAATTACTTGCCTTCATCATCCCGGGACTGACCTGCCGTGTGTGACTCGAGCTATGTCCCGGCTTTTATTCAGCATGATCTACGACGACCCGATATTAAGTTACGTTAGAAAAAAATATAGGTCAATAAAGAAATAAATACCTACAAAATTATACTTTCAGAACTTTTCTTCGACTATGTTCACGTGGACGTTAAAAATCCTGCTGTTTTATATACAAGTCTTTAATTCTAGGGTTTTGTTTCATTTAAATTTAATCTCGCGTGGTTTTCGCGTGATATTTTCCTTTCAGAAATATTTAAAAGAATTAAAAACATTTATTTTTCTTACAAGTGTTTACACTTATCGAGTGTGACTACCACTGGTTCAGAATGAAAGAAGATTGGAAGATTGAAAATCGTTCCTTATATGGATAGATGCAGTATTATTTCGTAAAAGTTCTGAGAGTAATCTCGTAAATCAGAGATGAAGCGCGGAAATGTGTTATTTTAGTATCGACATCTGAGCGAGCATCTTTCTAAAATCACGTTTGCATCCGACTCGTCAGGTGTAATCTCGAGGAAGTTTTGTGTTTATTTTCGCTTCCAATTTCGTCAGAGTGCCTGCCAACGTGTTGTCTGACGTTGCTTTACAATTTGTGACTCATTGTTGGGCAGTTTGATGAGCAATAATTTGACTAATGAACAAGGCTTAATTAATTGAGTTACGATTTATTATTCATTCTAATAATTATCGCAGAACTTGATGTACCTTTGTTAAAATCATTTATGCTTCTAATATATTATAAGCTACAGCTTAATGTGTTTTGATTGGTTATTGTATTTATATTAAATAAAGGCTTTGAAATTTGATTTAATTATTCTTATAATAAGAAAATCATCTTTCTTCGATCGGACAGTGTGTAGTCGTGTTTTAAGTCTTGTAGCAGTTTCACGCCAGTGTTCAACTTCGTTTTTAAAATTTCAAACTTTACCCGATCTTCGAGTTTTGTGTAGGTATAGTGTTTCTTAAAGTACTTGAATTTTATTCAATAAAACCTCATTATTATTAAAATATTTATTTACTCACTTTTCAAAGTCGGCTGTTATGAATTTTATTATACATAATTAGTTTTTTATTATTACAACGTTATTCTTTGAATTTTTCGAGAAGTTCTCGAGCTTATGCAAATTATGTAATATCTTTATATAATTATCATGAATAGACGTATCGGGATCTTTCTTCTAGAAAGAGATCGTGTTGAATAATAATGTAATTTATTATTATATTTAAAAACTGTACTTTAGTTTTAGTAATCACGCTCTAAATTTAATATGTGTGGGTCAAGTGTGATATAAGTTAGTGTGTGTAAAATATGAAATATTTTACGGTAATTACTAAGATATTCTATCGCGATATATGTAATGAGATATAAATAACAGCCAAAAAGTCTTATAAATACGCCTCAAAAAACAATCAATACATGGACTTTACATGAAATTCAGGCAAATATAAATATTTTTTCGACTTCGTGTCAAAATGTAGACAAATAAAGAATCGACAACCAAAACATCATTGAAAAAACTAAGATCTCATAACCGTTTCATAAAATAACACAAAATCCACTGATCCATATTACTTGCATTACCTTTTACGTATCTTATAAAAATCCGTCCGTAAACTGAATATTTTCACGCATTTTAACATATAGTGATGGGTCAGAAAGCCGATTATTGTTCGCCTTGCGATGCCGAAGAGCTTTTGCATGTAATCCACTAATATGAACGACTTATGAGGGACCGATAATAATGTAATGATTTCATCAATCGATTATCGCTTGACGCACCCTGAGACGTATCTTGATTTAAATGTATTTGCGCATGCATACATATACACACATACATATATCTGCGACTGTATATGAATATCTAAAAACAGTTCTTGATATTTTTGACAACGATAAGTTTTTTATGCACAAATATTAATTTGTTTTTATTAAAACAACATTACTTAAGTAATGAACGAAATTAAAAGAATTAAGAATATACGGTATATTCTCTGTATTAACTGACATGTTGGTTTAGTGGCAAGCTTATAAGACTGCGTAATACCTGAGGTTTTGGGTTCAAGTCCGGGTCTGGCCAATAAAATATTTATTGAGTTATAAGGAAGAATACAAACGTTAATTTCACAAAATTCTCAGTAGTAGCCCGAGTTTGGGAAATTAGAGCGCTTTGTATTCATTATCAAATTATGGTTAAAACAACTATTATCACGTTCTTTGGCATAATTTGTAAAGGATAAGCAACGCCAAAAAGTCACACAGACGTACTAGACGTACTAGTACAAAGGTCTCGCGGCGAGAGCTGTTGCATAACATACGTATTATTAATATATGTTCAATCTACAGGTCTTAATTTTCAATTTCATATTACCATTTTCTATACATAATTGGAATACATGTTTTTACTGGAAACATTAGACGCGAGGCTAAAACATAAACCAGAAAAAAATATTACAAACCATTCTCATGCTCATTATTGTCAATGCGAAATAGGATTTGCATTTAAAAATTGTACGCTACTGGAAAATCTCATGTGTTCTTACAACTCAAGATATTATTCATAAAACAAAACCACAGTACAAAAGAGTTTAACAATTTTTTTCGACATACTGCAATAATATCAAGTAAAATATGTTGAGATTACCTCTACTCTGTGGTTACATAGATAAATAAGTATAGATAATAAGTAAGGAAATCGAATGTTCACTGTTGCATTGACAATCCGCCTATCTCGTAGTCTCAAGCCTTCTGCAGCAAAATTATCCAATAAATATAATGAAAATTTAAGCTTTCAGACGCTGACGGCATTGTTGAGACGTCTGTTACAGATAATCCTTGTACCCATTAAGCCTTAACGGAATAATACAAATTATATAAACGGATTTCTCCTTGATAAATTCAGAAAGAAGCTTATTAATATTATATTATGGCTATTGTGGTCGACGAGTTATTGTCTTGTAAAGCTGTTAATAGATAACATGTATTCTAAGTAGCTATATTAAACTACTATTGTTTTAATTAAATTTCTTTAGACGTGATAGCTAAATTAGCCACTGTGTCTAGTGTATTGTCCCTCAAAATGACAAATTCGAGACTATAGATTTGAAAAAATTAAAATTTTAGTCAAGATATTATATCGTAAGCATTCCCTAAAATGAAAACATATCTCCGTTAGTTTAGATACATGTATATATATATATATCATTAAGGTGATTCAGTTTAAATAAAATAAATATAACTTTTAAGTATCATTATACATTATTTTGTATGACCCTTATTTGGCTATTTTCTCAAAGTAACATTTCTATTGTTTAGTTAATTACTTAGTTTCAGTGCTTTGTGAATGACCCTTCTTATGAACTTCTTTTTTTTTTTTTTTTTGTCGCTTGGAAAACGCTTTACGCTTTTCCCCCACCTCTCCGTCTGGTCGGAGGGCGCCACGGGATCGCTTGCGCATGCTACCGAGACGCCCCGACGGTCAGCCCACCTCTGCGGGCCTCCATTTCTAGGGAGGTTCCCGGATACGGGGAGCCCACCTAGCCCAAGCGGCTATTACGGCGGGGGGAGAAGGTGCGCATAGCGCAGACGCCTTCTCCCCGGTCTTCTTCGGCGGATTGAAACAGCGGAGGCAACCTCCTCGCGCTGCCGTTCCGCGGCCTCCTTCTGCGACATGACACTCTCGCAGAAGGAGACCATTTCCAACCAGCATCTCTCGCTATCGAGCATGGCGTTAATAACGCTCGGCAGCGAGAGATCTCCGCCGATTATCGCCGCCAGGGTATGCCTCTGATGCCCCCATGCAGCACACTCCGTTAGGGTATGGTGCGCCGTGTCCAGTGGCGCACCACACTCGTGGCAGGAGGGTGATACCTCCCGCCTCGCTATCTTATGCAGGTAATTACCGAAACAGCCATGTCCAGTAAGCACCTGCGTCAGCCTATACGTGAGTGTGCCACCATTCCTTGCTACCCAGCGACTCAAGTGGGGGCAGATCGCCTCCACTGTCGCCAGACCTGCTGATGGGGACCTCAAGTCCTTCCACCTGCGAATCAGCGCTCGTTGGGCTAGAGCCTGGACGGTCGCCGCTGGCCCTGGCTAGTACCCGAAATCGGTACACTTCTGCGAGCACCTCCACCTGGAGCTCCCAGGGCGGATCGCCCGCGAGAAGCGTAGCCGCCGTCCACGACACCGTACGGTATCCACGTACGGTATCGCCCTCACCGCTATGACCCTCTGTGGTCTCCGCAGAAGGGCCTTGTTCTTAGCGGTGAGAGCGTCCACCCAAATGGGTGCACCGTACAGTGCCATGGAGCGCACCACGCCGGCGTATAGGCGCCAGCATGGTGATTCCGGCCCTCCCACATTGGGTAGGAGTCGGCCCAAGGCAGCAGCAGCGTTGATAAGCTTCGGACCCAGTTGGACAAAGTACTGCCCGAAGCTCCATCTTCCGTCCAGGATCAGGTCCAGATACCTCATCTGGGCCTTTACATTTATCACCGTCCCCTGGACGCCCCTCAAGGGGGTCCCCGACGAGGACCATGGAATAAGAGGGCCTCCGTTTTTGAGATGGAGCCCCTCAAGCCCAACATTCCAATGCGGTCCACCGTGAGCGACGTCCTGACCTCGGCCAGGCGGGCCGCCACCTGGAAATTTCGTCCTGTCGCCGTGATAAGAGTGTCGTCCGCGTAGCACAACACCCCCATCCCGGGAAGGACGGGTGCACGTAGGAGCCAGTCGAAGCCAACGTTCCACAGAATTGGGCCGAGAACCGACCCCTGTGGAACGCCGCAACCCACCCGATGCCGGACAAGTCGCCCATGACCCCCCCCAGAGGACCACCCGGTCCCGGAGGTACGCCCCCAACAGCCTCCTGAGATAGGAAGGCAACCTATGGTATCGGAGTGCCTCCCTTATAGTCTCGAAACGAAGACTGTTGAAGGCGTTCACTACGTCCAGCGATACCGCCAGGACCACGTCCCCTCGGGCCACCGCCTCCATGGACCGGGTCTTCAAGGTGTTCAGGGCGTCGATAGTTGATCGACCCGCCCTGAACCCGTACTGAGCCTCTGAGAGACCCGGCCCCACCTCCTTGAGGTGCTGAACAAGACGGGCAGCTATTATCTTCTCAAAGAGCTTGCCCGTCTCATTCAGCAGCACTATTGGCCTGTATGCCAAAGAAGAGTTTTGTGGACGCCCCTCCTTCGGCAACAGGACCAACTTTCCTTTCTTCCATAGCTCCGGGAACTGCCCGCAGCGCAGACACTGATCGAACAGATCCCGAAGCTTCTCACCGAGGTATTCCAGGGCGTCGCGCAGAACACGCCCTGGAACTCCACCTGGACCCGGCGCTGTGGTTCTGGTTCTCAAACGTTCGAGGGCCATCTCCATTTCTCGCTCCGTGATCAATGATGGAGGCATTGTGTCCTCTATCACGAAGCGAGGGGCCATTTGCGGAGGGACAAACTCGCCTGGGTGGGGAAACAGTTCCACGACCAGGCGCAGAAGGAACTCCGGCGGCAGCGTCTCCGTCATAGGGGTGGTTTGGGTGTGGAATTTTCCGCGAACACCTTTATACGGTCGCCCCCATGGGTCTCGGTTGAGGCCCGCCAGTAGTTCCTCCCTCGCCTTTTCTTTAGCCCGACTTATAGCCAGCTGCAGGTCCTTTTTTAGTTTGCGGTAAGCGGCCAAAAGCTGTCCCTCTAAGTCCGCATCGAGGCCATTACGCCTTCGACAGCGGACGTGAGCCCTCCGCGCCCGGTTGCACGTCGCCCGAAGATCGGCTATTTCGGGCGATCACCAGTATACATACCGGCGCGAAACTTTGCGCCGGGTTCTCGGCATGGCCGCATCGCAGACCTCTTTGAGGACACTGCGCATGCGGTACGCCAGCTCTTCCACACTGGCACCCTCTGTCCATCCTGCGGAACCCCACCGTTGCACGATGGCGGCCTCCTTGACCAGTTGGCGGTCTAACTGGCCAAGAGACCACCTCGGCAGAGTGGTCGGCACCCTCTGGGGTTCCGCCGGCCTGCGAGAGATGGAGATCTCGAATCGGATATAACGATGATCCGACAGAGTCTCAACCTCTTCTTCTACTCTCCAGTTCACCACTCTGCGTGCTACAACAGGGTTGGCGAACTAAACGTCCACCACGGACCCCCCGTTATGGCGCACACAGGTGTGAGCCTGCCCCTTGTTAAGTAGGGACAGACTGGAGAGTAGTGCCCACACTTGGACAGCCCTCCCTCGCGGATTCGTCGCAGGGTTGCCCCAGGCACGCGACTTCGCATTTAAGTCGCAAAGAACCAGAGTAGGTTTCGGCGACTGCCTGGTCACCGCAGCTCTTACCGAGCCGAGATATATCTCGAACTCTGCCAGGCTGCGGTTTGGGGAGAAGTACGTTCCCACAACTACGTACCCACCACATCCCGCCACTACGTAGCCCGAGCCCCTCTCAATGAGTGAGAGGGGGGGACCCGTTCCGTTCCGAATGAGTACCGCCACGGTGTCGTCCAAGTCCCCTACCCAATGGGGTAGAAGAAGGACGTAATAGGGCTCGCAGGCCACAGCCAGGTCGATCTTCCCCTCCGCCATGGACTGCAGGAGTAGATACATGTATATATAGGGTTTTCCATTAAGGGCGCTTGCTCGTGCAGAACTTCCATCGTAGCGTGTGCTGTGTGGCACGTAGCGCCGTCCTGTTGAAACCACATGTTTTCCAGATCCATATTCTCGATTTCAGGCCAAAAGAAGTTGGTTATCATCGACCGGTATCGCTCACCATTGACGGTGACGGCCACACCATTATCGTTTTCGAAAAAATACGGACCAATCACGCCTCCGGCCCAAAATCCGTACCAAACAGTCACTTTCTGCGGGTGCATTGCCACTTGGTGAACCTCGTGTGGATTGGTCTCGTCCCAAATATGGCAATTTTGCTTGTTGACATAGCCATTCATCCAAAAATGCGCCTCGTCGCTGAAGATGATTTTTTTACCAAAATCGGCGTCAACTTCCAACTGCTCTAATGCCCAGTCAGCGAACACACGGCGCTGTCTATGGTCATTAACCTTGAGCTCTTGGGTCAGCTGGATCTTGTACGGGTGCAGGCTCAAGTCACAACGCAAAATTCGCCAAGTTGTCGTCTGCGAAAGGCCGAGTTCCTGTGCGCGACGCGGAATTGACTGCCGCGGGTTTTCGAGGACACTGTCGCGCACAGCGGCGATATTCTCGGCAGATCTCGCGTTACGTTGACGCACGGGAACCGGCTGATTGTTAACTGACCCGGTTGACTCGAATTTGTCCACCAATCGACGGATAGTCGACTCGGCAGGACGATCATCGCGACCGTAAAACGGGCGAAGTGCGCGGAACGTTGCTCGAACTGAAGACCCATTTTCATAAAACAATTTTATGGTTTGCACGTGCTGCTCGACACTGTAACCTGCCATGGTGGTTTGGGAGGACGGAATGAATATAACACACTGCATTTGACAGCTGTCACTCAATCCCCCTATTGGAATCATGTCCCTATTGGAAAACCCCTTATATATATCATTAAGGTGATTCAGTTTAAATAAAATAAATATAACTTTTAAGTATTATTATACATTATTTTGTATGACCCTTATTTAGCTATTTTCTCAAAGTAACATTTCTATTACTTAGTTTCAGTGCTTTGTGAATGACACTTCTTATGAAATAGCTTTTGTTCAAAAGAGTCGTTACTGAAAATTAATTAAGAGAATTTATAAAATTATATACGCTTAAAATCTGGATAAAATATTCGAATATAGTAAATAAAAATAAATTTATCACTACTGTTAAATTTGCTGAACTTGTTACTGAGTACGACTTTTTTTACTTAATTAATAGTAGTTAATAAACATAAACTGAGTTCTATATTAAATGAAAAGAGCGCCATCTAGTGGCAGTAATTAAAATTTCATACAAATTGCAGTTAAAGTCAACGCGATCGAATAAATAAAAAAACTCGACAAAGTCAATTTTTTTTTTTAAGGAACTCAACAGAAGTGCACATAAATATACAAAAGATACAAGTTTTTAGACAACGGTTAAATGTACACCCAATAACTGGAGAATACAACATGCAATACAATAGTGTTGATAACAATATTTAAAATTAATTACAACAGTAAACTTAACAATAAATGAGTGAAAATAGAGCTGATAACACTAATATATATAACATAGAAACTGATTAACATTAATTATTACATAGAATAGAAGGCATAACACTTTTTTTTTAAAGAATTAAATGTGTCGAACCCGCTTTTGGTATTGCATTGTATAATTGTATCATTCGAGCTATTGGTGAATGTTTTCCAAGATTTGTTCTACACTTACTAGTTTTAAAAAGTGGCCATGGATTTCGAGGTGGTCTCCGTGGTACATTTATACAAATTTTTTCAAGAAGACATTTACTATCCACTTCATTATGTAAAAGCTTATATAAAAAGGCCAAATCCAATATAATTCTCCGTCCATGTAGTTGTAATTCAAAGTACTTAAGTCGATCGCTGTAGCTTTTAAATTGTACCATCATTCTATAACATATATGTTTAACAAATCTATTTTGGACTCTTTCAATACGATCGGTATATACGTTATATGAGGGTGACCATACTTGACAACAATATTCCAGTTTACTTCTGACATAATAGTTATAAAGTTTGATCATAGTGGATATCCTTATAAAGTTTTTGGATTTCCTCATAGTAAAACCCAGTGATTTGAACGCAGACGTAACAATGGCATCAATATGAGAATCAAAACGCAGCTTATTGTCAAAAATAACACCCAGATCACGAACCGTTTTTGTCTCTTTCAGAGCATTATTGGAGATAATAAACGAACTCTCTATTGGTTTTCTTTTTGTAGTAAATTTTATGTAACAGCACTTTGAAGGATTCAGATGCATTTTATGTTTTTGGCACCAGAGAACCAAATTGTTTAAATCCTCTTGGAGTTGTAAGACTTCGGCCTGGTCCTTGATAGTCAGTAATTTTGAGGTTATCAGCAAATATGTATACGCGCGAATGCTTAATTTCGGCTACGAGATCATTGGTGAATAATATAAAAAAGTGGACCCAAACTTGAGCCCTGTGGGACTCCGGATGTAGCAACGGAGGGATATGACTCATGGCCATCGATAACAACTTTAGCTGACCTGTTACTGAGATAGGACTCCCACCATGCCAATAATGGTTTTGAAATACCATAATGCGAAAGTTTGAGAAGCAATAAATTTTGGTCAACTTTGTCGAAGACCTTTGAGAAATCGGTATAAATTGAATCTATTTGCAAATTACTGTCTACTGCCTCTGTAAGATCTGAAATGTAGTTTAAGAGATTAGTATTTGTAGACCGTTTAACAATGAAACCACTTTGGTTAGATGATAGAAGGGGCTTAACGTGGTGGAAAATAGATTGGTATACAAGGGACTCAAGTACCTTTGACATTGCCGACAAGATCGATATTGGCCTATAGTTACATACACATTCTTTATGACCATCTTTGAATATTGGCACAATACTCGCTTTTTTCCACTTATTAGGAAATATTCCCTTACGCAGAGAAGTGTTGTAGATAATTGCAAGTGGTAGAGAATTAGCGCAATAAGAACATAGAAGGAATATTATCCGTCCCCGAAGATTGATGTTCGTCAAGTCTCTTTAATTTAATTATAACACTGCTGAGAAATAAATATGTTGTCCATTTCATTAAACGATGCCGATTTACAAATACCAATACACGAATTATCAAGATTTGTTTCTAATACGCTTGAGCAATTAAGGGCAAAAAGATCGCATATGCCTTTTTTGTCCGTTGTTTTATGTTCATTAAGTGATATTATAGGTGGATAATAAGAGCTGTCAACATTTATTATGTCATTTAAAATTATGTGAATTTTCTTTTTGAAAAGAAAACTCCTCATTTTTTTCTTCTGAGGTGTGCCGGTATAAATTGCCATGCCTCTTATAATTATTTCTCTTTTGATTTTATTTAGTATTTGTTTCACTTGTGATACGTGTAATAAAGTTAAAATAAAATTCACCCGCCCTTCCCGATAGATAAAATACAACTTAATCGAAGATGAGAATATTGGAAGCCAACTAAATCCACAAATTTACTATTTATCACAATTTACTGTCAGAAAACCTTTCAGCGTTGTTAAATTAATTTTAATGCAAAAATAATAATGTCCAATATTATTGTCTGACAAATTGTCACATCTGAATACAAACTACGTAATAATTCAAATTAATTAAATGCAAAAAAATATATTTCATAATTCAAGTTCAAACAATATCAATTTCCTCACTTTATGGGGAAAATGTGTATTCACTTGCAACATAATTCGGTCGTATGTGGGCATGTTTGTGTATGTAACGTACGTGACACTTACACACACATTAATTCTAGTTACTTCAATTTTGAGCGAAACTTTGTATGACACTATCCTTCTAAGCGTTATTATTCTATGATTTTAGTGATACTTTAATGAGAAGTTTAAAAAGTAACTATTCCACTTTAAACTAATTCTATGTCTCATTTGCTAGAATACATCCAGTCATCCGAGTGTTACGTCATAAACGACCAAACGTTCAAAATACTACTTTACTACGTTATAAATGCGAAAGTGAGTTTGTCTGATTGTTAAGCTGTCACGCCTTAACTTAACCGATCAACATGAAATTATACATACACTTTGTCAGAGATGCAAAAAAGACATACGCTTCTAAAATCCTGCCCTCCTATAATATTATTAAGTTATAAGTATAATATGCAAAATTAAATCACAGATTTTATTACATAAACTTGAAATTGATTATATGAAATAATTGAAAAGGCTCTTTGTAGTACAACGTGACATGATTACCCTAATCCCGTTGACTCGTTAACGAATAAAACATTTACAAGGACCTTTACGCGTCATGCATATTAAAATTAACACCTACATAAAAGCTCGTAGTAAAGCTTTTATTAGTAAAAGTTGGCAAATATTTAAAATTGTACTAAGCTTATTTAATAATGATTATATAGGGTATCTATTTCCGGTCATTTCAATATAACAATATTATAAATTAATAAATTTGTTCTTGTCCAAGTTTACATTCTTTCAAAAACATTAAAATTCAATTTGAAATTTAATCAGGAACATAATAAAAATATGCGTCAATTGTTATTTTCCGTAAAATAGAACAAAATATTACTCATACACTCATACTCATAGACATCTATATTAAAATCACATAATGGAACACTGGTACACTCAAAATGGAGAGATTTGCCTTTGTAACTTTGAAAAAACCGTGGAATATCAATAACCTGATTTTATATTTTTTTCTTGAATAGGAGTTTACTTTAATAATAATTTGCAATAACAATTCATAATTGAGTAAAGCTAATTTAAAAACATGCAAAGTTGCATGAAACACCAGTTACATTGTACACGATTTTCTTTACTCGTAAATATGCTTGCGTGGCCGTTGACTGCGAGTATCTTCTGGAATACATTCAATATCGTGAAATAAGTAGATATACCTTATTTGAACTACGATTTACGAGATTTATTATTTAATACAAGGCAGAGAGGAAGATAGAATTTTTAGAAATCACCTCAATATAAAAATAGACATTTTTTTAATTTGTGTTGGGTGTCAAATAAGACACCTGGTGGTAGGTGGTCACCATCATCCGTATTGGCACTGTAAGACATAAATATACAACCATAATATCTTACATCGTCAATGTGCTACCATATTTGGGAAATAGCTGTTATGTTCCTTGTGCCTATAGTTACATTGGTTTTTTAATGTATAGGTAAGCGGACGAGCATATGGGCCATATGCATTCTTACAATGGTATTGTAAGAAATGTTAACCATCACTTACGTCGCCAATGCGCCACCAGCCTTGAGTACTAAGATGTTTTGTCCATTGTACCTCTAATTACACTGGCTTACTCACCCTTCAAACCGAAACAACAATACAAAGTACTATCAGATGTGTGGGTGGTACCGACCCAGACGAGCTTGCACAAAACTCTACCACCGAGAAACTTGGCTTCAAACTTTTGGTAGAGTGTAATAATATGTGCCGATTTGTGAAGTTGCACTTAGCCAGACGGGCTTGCACAAATACCTACTAGCAAGAAAAATCTACATTTACATCCGTTGCTTACATTCAATATTAGAAGGCAGTGTTATCATCAATGAAGTAAAAAGACTATATTTGAAACTAAGTTTTTCAAAGTCTAATTACTCATAAAACATACGATCAGTATTTATACACAGCAGTAGATTCAAAGATTTAATTACTAAAAGCAGGTGAATATCACATGTGCTTATCTCCACAACCACTAACCTCTTAAACATACAGTGACCTATTTATCGGAGTTTGGCTTTCACAGCGATTACGTTAATAAGCCCTAATTAAATTCGTTATAGCTTCGTGTTCTGCATTAACAATATCGGTAACGCTTACAAATTTCAAACATGTAAATACAAACTATTTACTTTATAACTTTAACGATTTTATATTTATACGTTTATTCAAACTTTAACTTAAATTATTGGAAATTAACTCAAAAATTTTATTTAGCTTAAACAGTTCTGTGTCTTTTTCTTCCAAATGTCAAATCAATCATGAAAGAAAGAGTGTTTAACTAATCAGCCGCTAAGCAAGATTTATAGTAAGGCCGTAATATTTTAATTTAACTAGTTGAATTTATAATATCTTACCGTTTTGTTGAATATTTTTTCTTGGTTCAGGTTTATTATTTATCTTTTAGATGCCGTGATAGCCCAGTACGTAGAGCACGTGGATTATAACTGAAGAATTTTTTGTTTATTGTATATGTTGTCGGACGAGCATATGGGCCACCTGATGGTAAGTGGTCACCAACGCCCATAGACAATGGCATTGTAAAAATGTTAACCATCACTTACATTGCGAATGCGCCACCAACCTTGGGAACTAAGATGTTATGTCCCTTGTGCCTGTAATTACACTGGCTCACTCACCCTTCAAACCGGAACACAACAATACAAAGTACTGCTGTTTTGCGGTAGAATATCTGATGAGTGGGTGGTACCTACCCAGACGAACTTGTACAAAGCTCTACCACCGAGTATGAGTTCGGTCAAGAACATCCGAGGTTTTATGTGCTTAATTTATTTTGTGAAGAAGCCTGTATGGATCGGATGAAATTCCGCCACTAACAAGCGCTTGAAAAATGTGGTGGATAAAAATTTATGCACATAGTGGCCTGTTATTTTATTTTAAATTTACAATACGACGAACGAATATAAAATTCATTGTAGACTAAGAAATAAATGTATTTATGACATATACAAACTCACTTTTATTTGTTCCAACCCAGATTTGAAATAACGGCCTTTACGTAAAATCCAAACGCAATATGTGAATTAATGTTTATTAAAATATATATTTTTTATCAAAAATTAACACTAGATAAACAATCTATGCAAGGCCTTTGAATATGTATAAACATGGATAGAAAAAACAAAATTGTTACCAAACGAAATATTAGAACGTAGCATGGTTCGTCATACTTCAAAGTTTGCCGCTGATTTCGCACTAAAATGCGAAAATATTTTGGATATTTTTTGCCACGTCCTACGGTTAGGAAGGATGCATTTCCGAGCTATTCTAATGGGATTTCCGTCAAGCGACGAGAGTCCTGGCAACGACTCACTATACGGTACATAAAATACGTTAAAAACTCTACAATTTTTGTCACTGTTGATTTTTAGCAGTTGTTTCTTATATTTAAAAGGATTTCAAATAGATGTAGAGAGTCGAAAGTTTGATGTGAAGTATGATATGAAGAAATAAGCGCTTTTAGAGCTTCGTCGTAGTTGACAGTTTAAATAATAATTGCTTTACTAATTTAATACTAAAGTTTCTTTTTAAGCCAAATTAGCACTTCTTCGATGGAAATAAAGACTATCAATTTTACTAATGATTCAAATATTCTTAATAATAAATTGTACGACAGTTTAATCAGTTTCGTAACCAGCACAGAACCATGAATTATGTTTGTATACCTTAAAACAATTGAGTTTACTATTTAACCAAAGCATACATGAAGGAAATATGTAATAAACCTCGTAGTGTAAACTTAGCTTTATTTAAGCTGTACCAGAACTGCAAATAAAGCAAGAGCCACATGCCTTCAATAAAAAGATACGTATAATAAAAAGCTATAAAAACTTGAAATTACTCTTGGCCTATTGTTATCGTCTCCGCAGCTGAAGTGCTCTTAGTGCTAGACAATATGCATATTCACCGCACCCTTTACAATACGCGAGTTGTTAGGCTGCTGCGATGTATTCGTAAGTATAATATTAAGGAAGTAAAAAAAAAAAAAAAATTTTTTGTGTTCATTTAAATTTAAATCTCAATATTTTTTTAGTAACACGATGATTGTATGGTATATTATAAAACTGGTATAGTGGCTCGCTTATGCTGTTACAGATCTGCAGATCCGAAAGACCTGGGTTCGAAGACATTGGGCTTTCCTGTACAGAATTTTCAATAGCAACCTAGAGCTAAGGAAATGGCACTGTCTCACTCCGAAGCATAATATGTACGTTTATCCACCTTGCCTTTGACAAGCAGTTCATTTGCATGCTATTACTTTATGCGTTTACTTTAAAACACTTATAGTTTCGTTTAGTTATTATAATCAATAGCTATTCAATACCAAATATATCAAATGAACTTAGAATTCCTAGTGTGATACAAACGCTAAATTGATTACATATTTTTCATAAATATTTCAATAATAATACATTTTAAGATTTTATTATACACCATTATTCTCTTGGGATGTAAGGGGAGCCGTGGCATACCTTGTCTTAAAGATAACCGAAAGGTATGCTTTGAAGGTTATACAAGTGTATGCCCCAACATCTACATACATTGACGAAGAGGTCGAAGCCATGTACGAAGACATAGTAAAGCTATGTCTCGTACTAATACCTTCTACACAATTGTTATGAGTGACTTCAATGCCAAAGTGGGAGTACAAGAAAATGGTGAATCGAGGGTAGGAAAATTCGGCTATGGGTGCAGGTATTATCGGGGACAAATTCTGGTAAACTTCCTCGACGCTCAAGGTTTGTTTCTGATGAACTCCTTTTTCCAGAAAAAGCCCCAAAGGAGGTGGACCTTGCGAAGCCCCGATAATGTAACGATGAATGAGTTCGACTTCATTTTATCCAATAAGCGCCAAATATTCAGGGATGTCTCCATGATCAACAGGGTAAACACCGGAAGTGATCACCGCCTGGTAAGAGGCACCCTGAATATTAATACTAAAATGGAACGATCGTGGTTGATGAAGTCGACTCTTAGTCCAACTCTGCCCCAGGTCGAAGCTGGTTGCGAAAGCTTCCAGCTGGAGCTACAGAACCGATTCGCTATGTTGGAAGCCAAGCAGGACATTGACGACGCCACCAACCGTCTGGTGCGGGTCATCCACGAGGTGGGACAAAATTATTTTCGACAAAAGAGCAATGGACGGAAGTCGAAGCTCTCAGACGAAACTCTGGATGAGATAACGAGGAGACGAGAACAGCAGAATATGACGCCATCTGAGTGTCAGGCACTTAACAGGAAGGTAAAAAAACTGATAAGACGTGACACAAGACGAGCAAATACCCGGATTATTGAAGATGCTATAGCACTTAATAGGGGCTCAAAGTTTCTTGCAAAGTCACATACCTCCTTTTGTCACCTGACAAAACTCAGAACCACACGAGCCACAACCGTCATCTCCAAACCAGAGATTCTAGCTGAAGTCGAAAAGTACTATGGCGATTTATACTCATCACGAGTACTTCAATCTGAGTCCCACAGAGCAGATGATCCACGAGCTAGACTGACACGCCACCTATCAGACGAGCTTCTCGACATCGACTCGAGCGAGATTAGGATTGCTCTCGGACAACTTGGAAACAACAAGGAGGAACACCAGTTCTGAGAGAGCTGGTAAACATCTTTAATTCCGTCCTCCATAATGGTATTACACCGAAGACATGGAGCAAAGGTGTGGTGGTTTTGTTCTTCAAGAAGGGTGATAAAGCTCTTTTGAAGAACTACCGCCCCATTTCATTTCTAAGCCACGTTTACACGTTGTTTTCGAGGGTAATCACAAGCCGTCTTGCCCAAAGATTCGCTGACTTCCAACCCGTTGAGCAGGCTGGGTTTCGAATAGGCTTCAGTACCGTAGACCACATACACACACTTAGGCAAATAATACAGAAGACCGAGGAATATAATCAGCCTCTATGCCTAGCATTTGTGGACTACGAAAAGGCCTTCGATACCATCGAGACCTGGGCTGTTCTGGAATCCATGCAGAGATGCCTAATTGATTGTCGGTATGTCCAGGTGTTGAAGTGTTTGCACGAAGCCGCAACCATGACCGTCCAAGTTCAAGATCAGAGCACAAGACCAATCCAATTGCATCGTGGGGTAAGACAGGGGGATGTAATCTCACCGAAACTTTTTACCAATGCATTGGAGGACGTCTTCAAGACGCTCAATTGGAACGGAGGCGGCATCAACATAATTGGCCAACACATTACACATCGGCGATTTGCCGACGACATTGTCATCATGGCGGAGACTCTGCTGGATTTGGAAGAGATGCTAAGCAGCCTGAGCGATTCTTCAAGATAAGTAGGTCTCGGGATGGACATTGAAAAGACCAAAATGATGGTCAATCAACATGTATCCCCGAGACCTGTGGTCGTAAATGGCTATATGGAGACCGCACGCATAACATTTATTTATTAGATTTGTAAAATATTTAAATCAGCGTATCAGTACAGACGTACGTTATAATTCAAACCATAGAATAATAACGGTTAGGAGGAGTGTAGGCCCAAGCGAATTGAAGTCATTCAAATTGTTACTAGTCTTAATACATTTGACGTCACGTCAGTCGTCACGATAAAGTGTCATAGTAAACATCTCGCGCAATTTATTAAAAAATGACTTACTGTGTAGTAAAAGGGTGTCGATATCCAACGATCCACATAAAAAAAATAAGGATAAGAAAATCACATTGCACACGTAACTACTATTTGGCAACTTATAATTTTAGCTAAAATACATTCATCAAAACATAAAAAGAATTTGTAAACAAAAGTCGCCATTACAATAAAAATGTTGCCAGCTATGGAAAATATATTTACCACGATTACTTAATATTTTAAATAATAAAAATGTAATACTTTTTTAAATTACATATAAAACATTAATACTGTTCAAATAATTATATTTTTTTCTTTATGATTATACATAAAATAAAAGCAATACTAAATAATATTACTAAATAAATTTAAAAAAAAAGAGATCATTATAATAATAAAAGCTAAAATTAAATAAATAATATTGTAATATATTATTATAATACTTATTCATTAATTGTAATCGTTTTTAGCTTTCCTTCGAATCTGATTGCTTCTTCTTACATATCCCGTCCTTATTCCATACAAATCTACTATTTATCACAATTTACTGTCAGAAAACCTTTCAGCGTTGCTTAATTAATTTAAATGAAAAAATAATAATGTCCAATACTATTGTCTGACAAATTGTCACATCTGAATACAACCTACGTAATAATTCAAATTAATTAAATGCAAAAAAATATATTTCATAATTCAAGTTCAAACAATATCACTTTCTTACTTTATGGAGAAAATGTGTATTTACTTGCAGCATAATTCGGTCGTATGTGGGCGTGTCGGTGTATGTAACGTACGTGACACTTACACACATTAATTCTAGTTACTTCAATTTTGAGCGAAACTTTGTATGACACTATCCTTCTATGCGTTATTATTCTATGATTCAAACGTTATTAAAATTGAAACAAGATGGCTGCCAGTTTTACGTTCCAACAAAAATTTTATTACAAAAGTATATTATATAATAATTGGGCGATTGAGTTTCGCTCAGCTCAATATAATTAGTTAGTAACATGTTTTTTTTTTCAAAAAAAGACAGTTAATAGTACTATAAACTTTTGCTGTTGTCGTGATCATAAAACTTTCTCATTGATAATATTATTGCTATATTATAATATGTATATAATATTGTCAAAGAAACCAAAAATGATACATTAAATTCATATTATTAAAATTCACCGAAACGAAATTATTAGTTTAACACAAGATTGCTATCAAAAATATTTATTTGTGGAGAAAAGTAAGAAGCAATTTAATAGAATATTTTATTTATTAATTTTTTATGTGTAAAAATGAACCAGTAAAACAATCCTTCACATTAACTTTTAACACTTTATTCTCTTTCATACGTACTTGTAATATAATATGATACTAATTAATATTTTACAATACCATTTATTACAAATTACGTTAGAATTCCTTCAATCCCCCTTCTCCATTCTTTTTTTTTTTCTTTGTCGCTTTTGTTTTTGCTCAATAATTTCCGGCCAGTATTAATTTAATTATTACCATTAATTTCTAAAAATCTCAAAATAATTATAAAAAATCAGTAAAACCTTACACTCGACCATCCTGATAACGTGTATGACCCCATACACGCCTCAGTTGAGAACCTTACACTCGGTAAATTGACTCACCAATAGTAAGAAAAAAAATTTTAATAAAAACAACTAAACAAAAAAAAAAAAACTATCTTAATTCATATAACATATATATATAAAAAAAAAAAAAAAAAAAAAAAAACATTATGAAAAATCTTTCAGGATTCTGACTTGTAGATAATTACATCAAATCATAGTATAAACTAAAACCCAAAGATCTAATAACAATTTTTCAACCATCATCCGTAAATAACACAATTCTATATTATTTCCTTAAAAACCATAAAATTATTATCAATCATTTAGCCATCAATAAGCAACAAGTTTATCAACATTTATCATACTTAAAATTAGGTATGTACATGACGAAGACAGGTAGTGAACCCATCCATTCTCACTCCAGCCTCTCGCCAGTACATACAACCATATAACTAGCTTATCATTTATCATCCTTAAAATTAGGTATATACATGACGAAGACAGGTAGTGAACCCATCCATTCTCACTCCTGCCTCTCGCCAGTACATACAACCATATAACTAGCTTATTATTTATCATCCTTAAAATTAGGTATATACATGACGAAGACAGGTAGTGAACCCATCCATTCTCACTCCTGCCTCTCGCCAGTACATACAACCATATAACTAGCTTATTATTTATCATCCTTAAAATTAGGTATATACATGACGAAGACAGGTATTGAACCCATCCATTCTCACTCCTGCCTCTCGCCAGTACATACAACCATATAACTAAGTAAAGTCGTGAACCCATCCATTCTCACGCTTTACTCTCCATAACCCATAGAACACAGTAAAGTCGCGCACCCATCCGGTTTCACGCCTTACTCTTGTTTAACCATCCAATAGAAAATCGAAGGTCAAGTTGCGAATCCATCCGTTCTCGCTCTTGACCTGCAACAATACAAACAAACATATATATATATATATATATATATATATATATATATATATATATATATATACGAACATTTTGTAACCAAAATACTATCAATCAATCAAATCAATTAAAAATCACCAAAAAAAAATAACATGGCAATATACTTTTCATTTCCTCAAAACTTTATATCGATGAAATTATGTATCTAATAATCTAACTGATCGCTGTCTGTACATGGAAGATAAATGAGTAAAACTATCATCGGGGGCCTTTATCAATGCAATAGAACCCAAAACATTGATTGTTGGAATTTTTGTCTGTTTGTCTGTGCGTTTGTACTAATCTTAGAAACGGCTTAACTGATTTGAATGCAGCTTTCACTAATGTATTGTGGAAAACTTCACATAAAATTAAGTGTTTGTTTTATTACAATCGGTTTATAAATAAAAATAAAAGTATGTCAATTTAAAGAATCACATCGAACATTTATTCGATAAAAATGCTATAAGATAACTGTTCAGTTGAATTAGCTGAAGCTTTACCTACCTAAAATAATAGGCTGTAAAATCATGATTATCGAAAGTTTAGGAACAAATCAAAATTAAAAAATGGTCGGTTTCAGATTTAAATTCTTTCAATGTAAGGTAAACTCAGATCTATATGATAAATCATATTAAATAGGGTTCAGCTCATGCTGGTACATTGTCACCTAAACGAGCCCACGCTTATCTATATCTATACTAATATATAAAGCTGAAGAGTTTATTTGTTTGATCCTGCTATATCAGGAACTACTAGTTCGAATTTAAAAATTATTTTTGTGTTGTAAAGTCCTTTTGGTTCTCTTGATGGTTCTAGGCTTATTTTTATTCATTATATTTTTATTAATTAAACGCGGGTGAAACCGCGGGCACAGCTAGTAATATATAAAGCTCGCCGATTGCCGCGCTGTTGCGTGCATCAGCATGACTGTTCAAAGAGACAGATCAGCTTTGAAATACTACAAGCATTTTGTACCTATTTAGTACCTTCATTTAAATATTTTGAATTGCCACTATCAATGAAATTTTATTTTAAAAATTCTGCCAGTCATTCTTTTGTTAAGATGACCGGCCGTATATGATTTTCGCATAAGGGATCATTTTGTACCTATTTGGTACCTGAAAATACTTCTTAATTACATCACTAACTCAAAAATAAAGATTTTATTTGTTATTCATGCTGTTGCCTACAGCATTGCATTATTTTATTGCTATATTAGTGCACCTCTGTCTGTATTCGTTTGTAATATATTTTGTTAGGTTAGGCAACTAGCTTATTAAAACACAAAAACAAAACAAAAACGGGGAAAATTTATTCATTTTGAGAGCTTCCGTTGCGTGCTCTGTGTAAGCGGTTAAAATTACACAACAATCATGTATGATGAAATTAAAAAAAAGTTCCTATTGCAAAGTATCGTCCGGAAAAATTCTAAAAAAAAAAGAAAATCTAACTAACAAAGAAAGTCTAACTTTTAAGGTTGACTCACTAGAATGCTTTGTACAGTAATCAAATTTGTTCTAAAATAATACATTTTTGGTGAAGTCGTTTTATAAAGATGACATTAATTCATATAAAAGATACCGAGCTAAGATTTTTAGTAATTGATATAGTTTTAACATATTTCAACAGGTAGTTGAGAAGGTTGTTTGAAAATACATATTTAAATTTCAGCTTTAAAAGGACACAATTTCCCGTGAAGGTATCTTTTGCAGTCACAATAAATAAAGCACAGGGAACGACATTCAAATATGTTAGATTAGATTTAAGGGAATGCGGTTTTCCTCATGGCCAATTTTACGTTGTCCTATGAAGATCCGGGTGCGGACAATTAATTACTAATATCCCACGAAAATAAACTAAAAACGTTGTATATACTGAAATATTATAAGGTTGCTTTTGAGTGATGTCTTTAAGTTTTACGAGGGTGAAACCGTGGGGCACATCTAGTTTCCTAATATTTTTATCACATTTAAGGCTTTATGAATATGAACTTCGTAAATGGATCCACGGTCACCAGTGTGTATTTCCTCTTTTAGACTTACCGAACAGCGGGAGATGGTCGATGTGAATGTAGAATGGAGTAGGCCTTCGCGATAATTAACGGCTTTTTTATATAAAAGTCTTAACATATTTCTTTATGAAACGGAACATTTTTATAAACAGAAAACTCTTTTAAATACGGTCTAGCGTTTTATCACTTCTTACATATGCGATATCATCATGATTCATTTTCACACCTACCACCTCACGCATTTAGGAACTACCCATCTACCATTACCCTTGTCCTTGTATAAATTATTGCTTAAAATATCACTAATTCTTTCTATATCGCCTAGCTGCAGGGTAAGCAGCCAATTTTCGTTACTAATGGCCAAGATACTAGTTTTTAACGTGTCTGTTATCATTTTCATTTTCTGTTGGATCTTTGTTTTTTTTTATTTTTTTTAAATGTGATTTATAAGTCTGTTCCCTAGTATTCAACAAAAACTGCAGTAGCTGATCAGGTTCTATGCACCGTAAGGTTGCAAGGTTTTAACCTTGTAGTCCTAGCAGTTAGGTCATGAAGAAGGCAGCCTACGGCTCGCCTTCCGGTAATTATAAATTGATTAAGAATAACAAGCTTTTCATAGAAATAGTTTTCTATTGGTTTTACGATTTAGCATGTCCTCCAAGAACTGGCTATAATTTTGTTCAAAAGGGAACGCTTAAGAAGTCAAGCTTTGATGCCAAGTATATTAGCCAGTTCTTGTAGTTTCTGTATTGAAGCCTTTTCTAAGTTACACAACTATGCGTTGATTCTTCACCGTAAGATCGAACTCATATATGTTGCTAGATGCACAGATGACAGATGGACAACAAAAGTGACGAGATGGAAAGGACCACCAGGATCCAGAAATAGAGGCCGACCATACGCAAGATTGTAGGACGACATAGTCGCGACCGCAGGATCAGACTGGATGCAAACCGCAGAAGACAGAGAAGAGTGGAAATCTTTGGAGGAGGCTTTTACCCAAAAGGGGTCCATTACATAGAAAATATATATAATATATAATAACAATTTAATGATCTCAAATTGAATGATGTTCCTAATATAATTTAATTTTGTAGAACTGTAATGGATTTAATAAAGCTTATTTATTTATTTAAGATCGAACTCCGGCAGAATATTTTTGTAATCAAGTTTATTGTTACTAGAATTTTCAGTCTGATCTTTATAGTTTGACGATGACCTAGTATTAAATGACTAAATTATCTTTAAAAAGTTTTTAAAAGAATGGACTACATGACCTTGAACGACGTCCAGGTGCGACTTCGCGTTTCTGGTGTCTGTCTGGCATCTCACCAATCCGGTTGCTCGCTGTCCAGGCAGCGTCCGCGTTGCTCGCTGTCCAGGCAGCATCCGCGTTGCTCGCTGTCCAGGCAGCGTCCGCGTTGCTCGCCGTCCAGGCTTCGTCCGTGTTGCTCGCTGTCCAGGCAGCATCCGCGTTGCTCGATATCCAGCCGTCTTCCGCGTTGCTCGCTGTCCAGGCAGCGTCCGCAGTGCTCGCTGTCCAGGCAACGTCCGTGTTGCTCGCTGTCTAGGCGGCGCCCACGTTGCTCGATATCCAGCCGTCTTCCGCGTTGCTCGCTGTCCAGGCAGCGTCCGCGGTGCTAGCTGTCTAGGCAACGTCCGTGTTGCTCGCTGTCTAGGCGGCGCCCACGTTGCTCGATGTCCAGCCGTCGTCCACGTTGCTCGCTGTAAAGGCGGCTCGGCGTCCGCGTTGTACCAAATCATGCTCGGCTTGGATCCGAGGCATTCATTCTTTATAGGCGTTGGAGCCGTTTACGCTCTCGCTGCATTTAATCTTCGCGTACGCGCAGGCTTCGGCGGCTGCGCCTACTGTGACAGCTACGTGATGGACTTTGCCTATCAGCGCCGTCTTCACGTCGAGGAACTTCTACGCGCCCATCGACTGGATTTCCCATTTTCTAAAACTCACAAACGTACAGGAATAAGTAAATTATAAGTCTAGAGAAACATATATTAGATATATTATTTCTTTTAGACGGTAATCCGTAGCTCATAAATGTTTTACTTAATACTGAGCGATTATATTAGAAAAATCAGTACAAAAATAGAAATAAAAGAAAAGTTCGGTTTCATTTTCTAGTTGTAGAAGGCGTAATTCAATATTTTAAACAAAATTATTTAAAATAAATTATTAACCAAAACTATGATAAATCGGTTTTAACTCAAAATAAAATATTGGAATCGGTTACTTACGCGGTTTTTTATACCACTTCTGAAATGTAAAAATGAACCAGTAAAACAATCCTTCACATTAACTTTTAACACTTTATTCTCTTTCATACGTACTTGTAATATAATATGATACTAATTAATATTTTACAATACCATTTATTACAAATTACGTTAGAATTCCTTCAATCCCCCTTCTCCATTCTTTTTTTTTTCTTTGTCGCTTTTGTTTTTGCTCAATAATTTCCGGCCAGTGTTAATTTAATTATTACCATTAATTTCTAAAAATCTCAAAATAATTATAAAAAATCAGTAAAACCTTACACATGTTTATACATAATGAAAATTCTATATTAAGTATATGTTCTGAGCTTAATACGGTATGTAGCCATATTCCGCATATGCGAAACTTGCAATAACAAACTGACTCGAACCGTTATAACAAAACCCCACAAGGTCTACTTAGACGGCATTTATATTCATATCACCATGTATTTACATTTCATCCCGCGAGTAACGTTCGGGAAAAGACCTTTTTCTAAGGGCTTGCGCTTTTACGTAAAATCCCCCGGTAAATGGAAATACGGTCGATATACAACTAATCAGAAGACTTACGTGGAATTTAGGATGGAAGTGACAAAATACCTATGTTATTTTTACGTTCAGTAATATATATTAATAATCAATTGCTAAATTTATTTGTGGTAGACAATAATTTCTATACAAATTCCATAAATAAATATTATAATATTTGTAATCTTAAAGCACGAAACAAATATTGTATGAATTTTAATAGAATCCAACTTCGTGTTATTTTATTCTCAGATTTCATAGATCCATTGATTATTATTATCATAAATCTGGTCATAGTTTATTTTAAAATATACTTTAGGTATAAATTATGAGATAATTTCTAAAGGAAATTACAAATTTCCATAGCCAAAAAATAATAATAAGCGTTGAACTTTTATTCACAAAAAGTTGAAAAAATAATAATTCTAAAAGTAGTTTATTATTCTCGCTTATAAAATTACTGTCACGGATCAAAACATATTCTTCAAGACCTTACTCTCAGACAAGATATCTGAATATTTCATGAAGAATTTAATATCATCGATAACCAGTTGAAATATGCAAGGGAATGTTATAACAGAAAACCGTTGTGGCTTTATTGTAGTATGATAAATATCGATACGAGTGAAGTCCAAAACTTTGAACCTAAGCATACATTACTTTACTTTTAAAGTAATTCCTTTTAATGTCCAACTGTCGGGCTAAGGGTTACTTTCCTCATGAAGGCTTGGAGCATATTATACAAGATGCTCTAAGACGGGTTGGTAGATAAAACATTGGCAATCTGATGAATTACGATGTTTTCCTTTAACGAAGTACCAGGCCCCGACTTTTGACCCCCCTCCCCTCTATTCCAAAGCAGTTATAGTAAAATTATATTAGTTATACATATAATGTTATTAGTGGGGCGCCTCGGCTGGACTCTTGTAGGCGTAGGCATAATTCCGGGGCTGAATATTAGGTGAAATTAAGTACTGTAAGTCCACGTATATTTCAGTGGTTCTTGCTTGGGTTTGAGCTCTCAAAGAACATGTGAATACATGTTTTAACTACTGGACCATATTGGCTCTAATTATTCTTTACAAACGGTTATATCTAGAAATGAAAATAAGTCTTTTATCATCAATGTATATATCAGTACAAAAGGTGGTATGTGAAAATTAACTCCTTAATCTATTTATTAAATTTGTTTAACATTCATGTTTTTGCAGAGTTCAAGGAACATACAATATATAAGAATCTTTTAAAATTACTAACAATGTCCTCCAGACCGATCTCGGCCACGGCGGCCAATCTCAGTAGAGATTAGCCAACTGCTCAGGAGATATTATAGTGCACAAGTGTGTGCGCAGGCACAGGTGCACTCTCTCTTCACTAGCTCTCATAATCCGATGGGACGGCAATCTGACACGACCAGAAAGAGTTCAGATGCAGGATCAACGGCTTTACATGCTTTCCGAGGTACGGGAGTGTACAAACTTCCAACTTCCAGACTCCGGGCTGTTCCTGAGAATTTTCTGACAGAAAAATCCAATAACTTTATATTGGCCCGACCCATTACCACCGGGTCTGTGACCTTATATCTAGCCACTAGACCAACGAGGCAGTTACTAAAAGTGATATGAAGATATTTGATTCTCCGATATATTGAAAATGTTTGATTACGGGACTGCAATCCCTTAAGGGTTTATTTATGATGATAGTTGCTGCAAAAATTTAAAAGTAAAAGAAAGCATCAATGCTCCGATAATAGAAGATGGTGATAATATATTTAAGGCAATATTAGTTGGAGAAAACAACGTTACAAAAGCAATTTCGGCTTCACATATTGGCTATTAACTCGTGTTAGTGATGGTTTTAGGGTTCTGATACATAGACGTTTTGTTTAAAAAGTTTTTATAGGAAATTGTAAGTTTCATCTGTCGTGTCGTGTGTGTGTGTCAATTATTAAATAAATTTTTATCTTTGTTTACTTTGTTATTTTCCTATTGAGTTGGAAGTTATAATACAAGTTTTTTTTAATTTAATTTGGAAATAAAATGTACATTTATGTGAAATGTCTCGATTTAATACTTTTTTTAAGTAAATTATCATAATTTTTAAAATAGTTATTTTATAAAAAGTATTAATATTGCACAAAAAATACTAGAATTTTCCATGGACGTACATTTCGAGCGTACCCGACTCAATTTACCTACAAAAATATGGCAAGTTAGCGGATCGTCAGCACACCTGCGCGTGAATAATGTTTCACCATTTTCCTCTAATACCTTTAATAAATCTTAAAAAACTTGAGAACATATTCATATATCTTTTTATTTTTATCAACGAAAATTTCTACCAGTATGAATATTTCATACAACTGTATCAGGTATTACATATTAAAGAACATTTGTTATACTGAATTGATGATTTTCCTATCGATATTGAATAATATTAATATAACTTTAAAGAACTTTACTTTTTTGTTTGTTTGTCTTGCGTATTCTGATAGCTTATATTCGTAAAATATCTAGAAGTACAAACACCTTAAAAATAATTTTAAAATTATTAAGAATCAATTTCTATTTATGATTTGTAACACATGATATAATTTGTATCAATTGTAATTAAAATAAAGAAGCAAATATTTTTACATACGATTTTTTTGACAAATAATAATTCTTGATATGTCGTAAGGTGTCGTAAGGTACAGAGCCGAAGTGATACAATGTTTTGACTGCACCTGCACTTCTTTCACTAAAAGCATTCTAAAAACTATACATGAGATTACACCGCTTATGCGCACCATCTCATTTATACATGATTTTTGTTCATCTGTTCTTTATACGATTTGTAATAAAGTAAAAATAAATATTTAGAACAAAGTAGTAAGATGACGGACGACGATCATTTTACATGATTACGTTAACATTTTATATATGTACGTGTATTTCCCTAAAGGTTCCATGGTTAGAAAATAATTTTATATAAGTCATTGTCTACGAATAAGCATCAGCTGTTCATTAGTCAAATAACATACAAATTAATTTGGGCATGTTAACATAAATTGTTTTGCATGTGTGACATTTCGTTTATTACATTTTAGTCAATGCGGAGTTTGTGAATAATTAAAATTGTTGAAATGTATGTACGAACGTTAACCGCATAATTTTAATATCAGCTCTATTAAAGCCATAAATAACGGTTACCTATTATGGATTATTGGATTATATAAATGATTACCGTGATCAATTTGGTGGTATTCCTTTGAGTAATGATTAAATTTTTATTTATACATTTTCTTTTGTTTCTTAAATTGTTATATTTGTTAAGTGTTATAAAAATCATCTGCTTTATATTTAACTAGCTGGGCAAGCGGTTTCACCCGCGTTTAATTAATAAAAATTTAATGAATAAAAATCAGCCTAGAACCTTCCTCGATAAAAGGACTATACAACAAAAAAAAAATTAAATTCGAACCAGTAGTTCCTGAGATTAGGCGGATCAAACAAACAAACTCTACAGCTTTATATATTAGTATAGATTATATTATGATTTGTTTTAATTAACTCAGAATGATATTATAACTTACTGTAGACTGTATGTTTGAAACCTCATAAGTAATAAACCAGATTACTTGATATCAAGAAACCTTAACATTATGTTTATGATATACGAGAACTTATTCGAATAATAATAAGGAATTGGTTAACGTTTTACATTGAATGGGCTTAAAAAACCCGTAACAAGTAAAGAAATACACGTAGCTATATTAATATAAAATTGTAATAAGGAAAGGTTTAGCCTGCAACTCTTTTTTTTCCACTACATAATTGCAATACACATAGGTATATATTATATATCATATCATAAAAATAATATTATAAAATAATATAATATTGCGCCATTAATAAACATATCGTTTTTGTTTTTGGATTCATGTAAGTATTTAAAACTAAGAACAATCGGCTCATATAGAAAAAACACACAATCATACTACAAAGCCTCGTCCTAACCATTAATCAAAGGTATCACACGTTTTTTACTACCGAAGGGTGCGTTTGAATAGCACCCCTTCCAAATATTGGTTTTTGGTCTAGCGTCCAGTAAGAGCAAACTCGTGTTTTTCAATTTATAATACGCGCACGTTCGCGATATCTTAGCGTAGAAGCCTTTCCTATAGTGCATTATATCATGCCGTCATTAAGCCTTGAATATAAAGTGAGGGAATGACAAAACAGGAATTAATTTCAGATATGTCGCACGGTACGTTGAGCACCCCAGCGTAAACACACTGCTAGAATAATTAAACAGCATTATATTATGTAACAATTTAATTAATGTCTTTTTAAATATCACGACATCATTTTTAAAAGTCATTAGACTTTCTATACTGTCTTTTTATATTACTATACTGAATTTATGTAAAAAATGTTTCTCTACAGATATTTTTTTTTTTTAATTTAGCAATAACGTTTTTAAATAAAAAATAATATAAAAATATAAAGATACATATCATAGGTAAAAAGTGAGTTTATTTGTTTTCTGGCTTTTGTATAACGGCATAAATTGTTCCAAAAAAGGCAATACCTACTGACTATCTACAATCGAGTAGCAGGCGTTACAATAATGTTTGTATTACATACGTACTTGTGTCTATGTTCAAACAATAAAGTCATTAGAATTTTTTCAATATATATAATTTTTAATTTAAAAACTGAATTACCTTACTGGGACAGGTTATATTAAATAGTTTGCCCGAATAACCCTATAAATAGTTCAATATTTATTACCGCAATAATTCAGATCTGATTATATTCAACTAATTTGTATGCTTACCTTAATACCATACATTCATTACTGTTATATATTATATTATATATTATATTATATTATATATTATATTATATATTATATTATATTAATGCATTTTATTAATATTACCTTTGTAATAATTTGAAAGTTGAACATCAAAGCCGTGTGTATCTTACATCAGCGATAACAGCACCCTCTGTGGAGAATGTGAGGAAATTCGCTCAATTATGTCTCCCTAACTATACCTTTTTAGCTTATTTATCAATCAATCTCTGATTGAAATGATAACCCCACCTTAAACTAGAGTTATGTTGATTCACTATACATTAAGTTATTATCAAATTGTTTATATATTAATAAACGTACTCGTACTTTCAAAAATTCAAAAATATAACACAACATAATACTTTTTAAAAGTTCGTGGTTTAATAATATTTGAAGCCTATTTCTGCTAAAACTTATAGTATAGATAAGTAATATATGTAATTAAATTATTTAATAAAATTAAATAAAACCATCCACTGATTAGTTCTACCATTGTAGCTGGTGTTGATTTAACCGCATTCAATGATATTGTGTTCGACTGTACAAATATCTTTTTTAACACGCAAGTTTGTAGCACAAAATAACTTGCATATCTATGGTACAATTGACTAGGACGTTAAGGAGAAAGACTTTATCTATTAGTGAAATTAGATCAGTTATCACCATCCAAAAATCTAATACTTCCGACTACTTTAAGACTATAAATTAAGTAGTGCCAAAACCAAATAGTGAAGTCAAATTAATACAAGCAAATGTATATTTAGCTTAGTTATATCTCTCGAATGCATCTCTCTTTATTGTTAAATATTGGTAATACAATAATCGTGTATTGTTCAAACGACAACGTTTAATATAATTTCGGTATGCAAGCATTTGCAAGCTATAAATATTGAAATTTAGAGCAAATAATTGTCATTGTTTACGATTTCATTCGAACGCAAAATGTAATCTCAATAATGGCATTTACATGTAAATGTATCTATTTACTGTAAATATTAATCATATATTAATTCTAGCCAATGCTATGTATCTGTCGAGAGCACTATTATTTTAATATAAATGCATCACCGTTACTCTGAACAATGGCCCAGTGGTAAGAACGCCTGAATCTTAACCTATGATCGAGGGTTCAAACCCGGGCATGCACTGAATTTCATGTGCTTAATTTGTGATTATAATTCATCTGGTGCTTGACGGTGAAGAAAACAATCGTGAGGAAACCTGCATGTGTCAAATTTCTCTGAAATTCTGTAACATCTGTATACCACTAACCCACATTGGAGCAGCGTGGTGGAATAAGCTCCAAACCCTTCTCCTCGAAAAGAGAAGAGGAATAAGCCCAGCGGTGGGACATTCACAGGCTGTTACTGTAACTCTGAAATATGAAATTAAATATTTAAACTATTTTTTATACTTTACACGTTGAGAAGTAGTTGAGAGAATTTCATTTAGTGGTACTTTTCTGTAGACATTTTTGTAAATTTCTGCTCACTACTCAAACAGACAAATTTTATAGAATACAAAAACGTATAATCTTTTAAATAGTTAAAGCAATCATCATATGATAGCTCTATAAAAGACGGATTTGAAACGCTTTTATTCATACTAATAAAAATATTTTTTTATTAGTATGAATAAAAGCGTATTTTTTTTTGTTAAATAATAAATGTACTATATATAAAAAGACTAATTTTATTTTATAAAGAACTGATATATTATTTTTATACAATAAAAACCGTAATAAGATCATATGTATGTGAAAAATTATGTTATTATTCTGTTATATTATTTTAGAAAACTACCAGAGCCTTATTTGAAATATATTAGTGTAATAGAAAAAAAAAAGAAATTTAATTTCACATTAACATTAAGTATATGTTTAAAAAAAAAATAAACACTGTATTTTCCACGCAATGTAAAATAAGATTCCAATTAGAAGTGTCATTACAACCTGTAGTTTACGTACTACATGTTGGTTCTACAAGAACTATTCGGTTATAACGACACGTGTCTGTCACGTGCCACGACAAGAACACCTCATTAGCTAGACGTCGTGTCTCGAGGGAGTGCTTCGAGTTTTTCTACAGATTTTTTTGGTACATCAATAAAATGTCGGCGATAAGTTTACAAAATAAAAAGGATGATATATGAATTTTTACTTATAATTTTTATGTTATGTATTAACTAAGAATACCTTATTATTTGTAATATGTTTTAGTATCTAAATGTTTTGACATTTTATATCCTTATGACATACTCCTGATTTATTTTGTCACGGCAGTAAGGGAAGACTAGCCATCTGATCATACAAGACAATATTATAGTGTTAACCCAAGACCATGTGATCCGTGGCCTAATAATAATAATCATATATGCTAGCCATTTACAAGTACGTATACTATTCGAGTGGTAAAATTCACATTTAATAATTTATATTAGGCACAATCTATGAAGTATGAAATCTTATAACTTACACCAAACAGGAAGAAAGAAAAAGGGTTTTTACGATTTTTTAAATTGCACTACACTTATATTGATGTTAGCAGATAATTTATAGTCAAACTGCATATGAAAACAATTAGTGTAATATGTGTGTATGATATTTGCTTATATAGAATACAGCAAGTTTATTAACAGTGTATATATAATTATATATTTCGACTAAGTGAGATTCACATATAATTTATAACATTTTTATTACGTCGTAACTCTTAAATAATATTAAATCTGTAATTTAGATTTGGTAAAAACGACATAAGTGAAATTTCATGATTTTTCTTTTAGTGTTTTATTTGTCTCGTCGAAAACTATATTAACTCTAAAGATTTCATTAGTTAATAAGTGATAATTATGTATCAAGGTCGTTTGAGAAGCTTTCCGCTATCATTCTAGTGGAGCTAGTACTAAAATAATACATAATATAAAATACGTCATTTACTACGTGTTATAAAAGTTATGATGTTTCAAGCTAGCGACGTTAATTTTACCTGATTGATGGACGACCGTCTGGCGCAGTGGTCAGCTTGCACCTGCTTGCATTAGAGTTTTCAGTTTTGTTTTTTTCTAGTGCCTGCCTCGTTGGTCTAGTGGCTAGATATTAGGCCGCAGACCCGGTGGTCCTGGGTTCATTTCCCAGGTCGGGCCAATAAATAGTTATTGGGTTTTTCTGTCAGAAAAATTGTCAGTAGCAGTCCGGAGTCTGGAAGATTGAAGTGTATACACTCCCGTGCCTCGGAAAGCACGTTAAGCCGTTGTTCCTGCGCCTGAACACTTTCCGGTCGTGTCGGATTGCCATCCCATCGGATTATGAGAGCTAGGGAAGAGAGAGTGCACCTGTGTTTGCGCACACAATTGTGCACTATAATATCTCCTGCGCAGTTGGCTAATCTCTCTCGAGATTGGCCGCCATGGCCGAAATCGGTCTGGAGGACATTATTATCTAGTGACAAATATATGCATGTTCACATGAATTAGATTATTTCGTAATAATCTCGACTAGCTATAAATGATAAATAACATGCTAAGACGCGAAAGGATTTTAGTTATTAAGTAGTATTGCAGTCATGCAATTTTATAAAAAAAATATTTTTATTATTAATTTAAATCATAATTGTAACTGAGTCATAAATGATCGATAAATAAAATAAAAAGAAAACTCAAACACGTAAAGACGAAACAAAAAACGTACAAGTACTTGTGATGCCAAGCGCTCAATTGATTCAGTCATAAATTAGGGCTGAGCATATACGATAGAACTTTTTACGTCTAGATTTCGTTTGAGATCAATCGCGTGCTCCCTTCAAATAAGAGTCCAGAGACACTATCGTAAGAGTTTTTGTACGTAATAATTACGCTTAAAGTTCCCTCAACCAAAAGCAAAAGAGCACAAGTATCATTTAACGATTTCACTTGCGTCGAAAAGCGTCACATACTTGGAGTAAATATACTAAATAGAACTTAAAATTGCTTTTTGTTTGCTGTTACAGAAATATTCACTTATCGTTTCCGAGCGGATTAGCATAAATTTGGTATACTTAAGTTAAATGTAACTTGAAAACATATTATGTTGCATGTACGTTAATGAATATGAACGGTTATATCCTAACAAATAGGATGTCTAGTTTAGAGAGATTATTATGGAAATTTCGTAACGCAAATTAACTTGAAACTAAATTGTTAAAATTAAGAACTATTACTTAACAGCAAACAAAATTTCACTCCTCTATGTTCTTACTGATCTCATGATTCGTACTGAATTTGATTTTTTCATTATTTCACTTGTACAATATTTGTTTATAATATAATACTTAATTATATATTGGGCAGTTTGTTGCTTAAGTTTTATTAATATTTCTTATTTTTAACCGACTTCAAAAAAAGGAGGAGATTCTTATTTCGACTAAGTTTTTTGATATATATGACGTTTGTTTCCAAAATAAATAAATTTGATTTTTATTAATTTCATTGAATTATTAATTATATGAATGTATCAAAACAAAAAAAAAGTAATAGTAGGAAACATATCCATAGAACTAAACAGTAACAGAGTTGTGCATGTAGAAATGAATGATTGAGCGTAGTACATATTGAAGTAAATACAAATTTTTGAAGTATCGTTAGTTCATACACGTACCAAGCAGACAATTAAATTAAGGTGCTTGAGATATACAAGACACATTTGAAATTGCAAATTCAGACGATTGAAATCCATCATATAAAGCTCGTTAACATATAACATTTTTATTTTACGTATTGAGAGAAATAGTGTGCAGCTTCTAACTTATCGTATGTTAAATTAAATTTAAAATAGCTATAAATTCTGTAATATCTTTTTAAACAGTGCTTTTTGTCTGACTCTTAAACAAACAGACAATTTAGATTTTTATAATAATAATAATGTCTTCCTGACCGATTTCGGTCACGGCAGCCAAGCTCAAGAGAGATTAGCCAACTATGCAGGAGATATTATAGTGCACAAGTGTGTGCGCAAACGCAGGTGCACTCTCTTTTTCCTAGCTCTCATAATTCGATGAGACGGCAATCCGACACGACCGGTTCAGGTTCAGGTGCAGTGGCCAACGGCTTAACGCGCTTTTCGAAGCTATGAAGCTCTCTTGACATTGGCCGTCGTTGCCGTAATCGGTCTGGAGGACATTTTTATATATTTTTATATAGGGTTTTCCATTAAGGGCGCTTGATCATGCAGAACTTCCATCGTAGCGTGTGCTGTGTGGCACGTAGCGCCGTCCTGTTGAAACCACATGTTGTCCAGATCCATATTCTCGATTTCAGGCCAAAAGAAGTTGGTTATCATCGACCGGTATCGCTCACCATTGACGGTGACGGCCACACCATTATCGTTTTCGAAAAAATACGGACCAATCACGCCTCCGGCCCAAAATCCGCACCAAACAGTCACTTTCTGCGGGTGCATTGCCACTTGGTGAAACTCGTGTGGATTGGTCTCGTCCCAAATACGGCAATTTTGCTTGTTGACATAGCCATTCATCCAAAAATGCGCCTCGTCGCTGAAGATGATTTTTTTGCCAAAATCGGCGTCAACTTCCAACTGCTCTAATGCCCAGTCAGCGAACACACGGCGCTGTCTATGGTCATTAACCTTGAGCTCTTGGGTCAGCTGGATCTTGTACGGGTGCAGGCTCAAGTCACAACGCAAAATTCGCCAAGTTGTCGTCTGCGAAAGGCCGAGTTCCTGTGCGCGACGCGGAATTGACTGCCGCGGGTTTTCGAGGACACTGTCGCGCACAGCGGCGATATTCTCGGCAGATCTCGCGTTACGTTGACGCACGGGAACCGGCTGATTGTTAACTGACCCGGTTGACTCGAATTTGTCCACCAATCGACGGATAGTCGACTCGGCAGGACGATCATCGCGACCGTAAAACGGGCGAAGTGCGCGGAACGTTGCTCGAACTGAAGACCCATTTTCATAAAACAATTTTATGATTTGCACGTGCTGCTCGACACTGTAACCTGCCATGGTGGTTTGGGAGGACGGAATGAATATAACACACTGCATTTGACAGCTGTCACTCAAACAACATGGCCGCAATCAGCTGTCAAAGTTCAAGCGTCCCTATTGGAAAACCCTATATATTATCATAGCGAGAAACAAACAATAACACATTATATTGCAAAATAATATGTGTTTCTTAACATTACTATTTCATCAAAGATCCTTATCTATCTACCTTGCGGGCTTGAAGGTACGTTACGTAACGACTTGCATTTGTCAATGACATCAATCCGACTCATGATGGAATCCAATTTATCGCGTCACCTGAAAATCTTGATTAATTACTGGATATCACCTAAACTATTTGGGATCGTCGTTTCATCCGCTCACGTGTAACGTATATAGGAAAGTACTTCACGTTATTTTTAATATAGTCTATTCGTACTTATTTGAAAGATGAATCAAGTATCTTTTCTCTATTTTTTTTAGGTTAAGTTAAATTATTTCACGAAGAGGCCAATATGATGTGATTAGCTACTCGTTCTGAGTTCACGCGAGCCCCTGATAAAAACATCGATGCTCGTGTGTTACAAAATGTTATCATTTCATAGGCATAAATAAAATAATCTACGTCGTGTAAAAAAAACGCTTTATTTTATTTATTTATATATTTGCTTTATTGTACACACAGTAACAGAAACATACATTAATGAAAGAAAAAAAGTAATAAATTCCGGTAGTACAAAAGGTGGTCTTATCGCTAAGAGCGCGATTTCTTCCAGACAACCTTTGAGACAAGGACATGAGCTTAATAAAGCGGTGGAGGTGTGCAGGTCAAATAATTTAGCAAACAAATTGTTCTATTTCACTACTATACATAATACTAATATACTTTATACATACACACGTGTCTACACATATACAATAAACTAAATACATTTACATCATTACATAAACTATATATAAATATAATATATACATAACATAATAAAATAATATATTTATAAATACATATAATAAAGTAATAATAAATAAATATGTAGCTAAGATAGTTTTAATAATAAGCAATGGGGTTTTAGGTGCGTTCTCCAGGAAAGTGCTTATAAAACGATTTTCGATACTACGATAGCCGATTTTAAAATAGACTATAAACTATTATTATTAGAAAGAACCTAGTGTATGATTTTATAATAATAATATTCTATATTGTGCACAACAAAGATATTATCATCATCAAGCTTTCGTCGTCTACTGTTGGACATAGGCCTCTCCAATTGCACGCCACTGAGCTCGATCTTCAGCTCTCAATATCCATCCGCTGCCTGTCACTATGCGTCACTCTACCTAGCCGGAGGGTGTCCTACGCTACGGTTGCCAAGACGTGGCTTCCACTCCAGAATACGTCTTCAATGGTTGTCGGTTCTGTAACATCTGTGACCAGCCCACTGCCACTTCAGCTTACTAATTCTTTGGACTATGTCGATAACTTTGGTTCTCTGTCGGATCACCACATTTGGGATTCGATCATTCAGAGAAACTCCAAGCATAGCCCTCTCCATAGCTCGCTGAGCGACATTGAAATGATGGGCCAAACGCACTGTCAGTATCCACGTCTCGGATCCGTAGGTCATAGCTAGTCTCTAGTTTGCCCAAGGTACACATATTCCTGAACAACTTTGAGAGGAACCGTTAAGAGCTATCGGTTCCATATTGACGTGTTCATTGAACATTATCTTGGCTTTGCCAAGTTCATACGGAGATCAATTCGAGTAGAAAAATCAGCCAAGCTATTTAGCATATACTGCATGTCCTGCACTGCTTCTGCCACGATGACGATAAAAGATAACTTGACGATAATGTATAAAATCTTTTTATTCAAAGCTGAACTCATTTCTTATCACTATTATGTCTTAAATTAAATTTAAATCTTAATTAGCATTTCTGCTCCTATCTTTTTATATGTCATTTAAGTAAATATTCTTATATTATTATCCTGGGACATAGATGGTATTCCAGTATGGCCAACACATGTAGGTTTTCTCACGATGTTTTGCTTAAACTTCGAGCGCGAAATGAACTGTAAATACTATTAGAACTTAGTGTTCACAGTATGAGGCAAAGACTTGGCTGTTAAAAACACAAGTGTACCTACTGATAATACTTCCAACATAAAGTGGCTCACCAGTAATTTGACATTACATTTTGGTCGTATAATACATTTGACACTAATACGGTCGTCGACGTAATCTCTCTTATAATGTATTATTAAAATATTCATTGCTATTTTTTTCACGTATTAGTAAAATAAATGGTGAGAAATAAAAAATAGCCCGTATATTTTTTTACTTCCTTTTAATTTTTTAAGTTATTTTCTACTAAATTTTTATCTTTGATTATCTCCATTACCCACTTCTTTGTATTATTATTAGTGTTCTGTACATAATTTATTTTCAATTTATTGTCTCAATATGAACTCGATAACTCTAATTAAAGTCCATATACTGATATTTATTCATACATTATTAATTACTTATTATCTCTCCTTTGTCTATTAAGAAACAAAGAATATTTTTAAAATGGAAAATATTGTGCATTTATAAATGTTAGCGAAATTTTCCTAGCTAAAAGTTAACCTAGTTTAAAGCAAGCACTCGAATAAATAGGAAGAAAAGGTAATTCGAACTAAATTAAAAACTTAGAAAATAACCACGGTTTATTTTTATAAGAAGGTCGTACTATCTAAGCTATATAATAAGCAGGGTGAGAGTTTGCTAGTTTATATGTAAAACACGTGAAAACTCTAAACCACGTATTACAGAGCTGTATAATTATGGTAAAGATTTTCTTTAACACAATAACTTTACGGGGAAAAAAAAATGCGAAAGAAAAAAAAGACGTCATGAGATACCCGACATTTGAAACCACGAATGGATGACTATTAAAATAATTTTTGATTAAAGAAAAACAATAAAGCAATACAGACAAAAATAAAAAAAACATAGAATTTCGAAAATTTTTGCAGAAACAACGAAGTGTAAAGTATAAACTTACCATAAGGTAATGATAACGGCGCCAGAGAGGGGAATGAGCACCTAAGAGAGTATATCGTGTGTCGTCACGGCATACGTTTTATTATTTATCTAATTACTGGTAAATACTAAACCGAGAAAGCCAATACGCAATAGCGTGATACAATCAGTAATAAATTACCCGCGTACGCAGAGTTAGCGCCACCAAATCTCCAAAATAAGAGCACTTATGAAGTGACAACGGAAGGTTCCTTTCCTGAATAATGGCTGCCGACTTCCGGTGATATATTTCCGCTATCTCGTCGGCAACATGGCGTCCGAGTTTCCGCTTGACCGTTATGGTGTGTTAATCGAGCCTACACTATGTTCGTGAAAAACTATCCGCAGACAGCCTCTATTAAAGATAATTTTATGGCGCTTATGAGGACGTTATGCATGATTTTTATCTGATATGGAGTGATTAACTGTTATTGTTGTATGAAATGATGAATTTCTTGGATTCTGTTAAAAATAACTCATAACATCTTTATATATAAATTCTGCTATGTTTGTTCATTATATTTATCGTCTTTGTGTTATCCTTTCGTGGGATACCTTTTGATCATATGGATTCACCTGGATGATTCATAACTATAATTCGACTAAAGTATTACTTTTGAAGTGATATCTTCTTATGGGAGGGTAAACCGCTTCGTAACGTAACGCGTTACGGCACCACTATTACCGGCGCGGACTGCTTTACCTGAGAGTTACCAACCTACCGCCATCTAACGTATACATATAGTACTTATAATCATTTAGCAACTCTCAAGTACTAATTTAAATTATATTTAATATACTATATTTAATAATAAATATTATCACTTCTGTCGAGCGTCCCGAGACGTATTTAATATTTCGAAAAATATTTTTATATTATTTTTGTTCCATGCAAATTATATAGGTACATATATAATTTGCGCGGTATGTAAATAAAACTTAACTATTAAGTATGCCTTCATTACTTTATGTTTAGTGAGTAAAATATGATGAAAAGTTTTTTTCAGCGTAAATAAAAAATAAATTATTCCTATAACTTGTTTTGTATATTACAATACACAGACATAATTTATTATGATCGGAAATTTCTTGAACCGTCAGAACGGTATAAAAAAAGAAAAAAAAAACCTTGTACATTTAAATGAAAACGATACCTTACAAGCAAATCCGATCTCAATTATTTTCGCAATATACAAAATGCATCGATTCTAAATTAAACGAGTGAAAAATTCCCCTAAGTCTCAGTTTCATAGTACGCAGACATCATTGTTTGCGCTCCCTTGTCTACCAGCTTTTGTTATTATTCTGAGCTTGCTTTTAAACAAAAGAACATTGATGTTCAACAAAGACGTAATTATAGAGAACGGCCGCTAAGAAACTAATGATTACGACAGGTAGCTATTATTCCTTTATTTTCATAAACAATCTTGTATTCTAACAATTAATTTAGCTTATAATGTTTAATAATTAAAATTGTATTATGCTAATAACCTTTAATGATCTAGCTTTCATATAATATTTGACTATACATTTAATCAGTAACAATCAATAATAAATATTTCTTCAAAGACTAGATAACAAGGTACGGCAGGAATCAATGTAGCTTATTGGGTTCATTAACCTATAATTCGAAGCGTGGGTACTGTTTCACCGATACCTGCTTGCAGAAAATACTTTCAATTATAGATCGTTGCAAACCTATCATTTAAGAATTTTTCCTTTGCTGTGTTTTATAATCGGCTGTCTTTAGTTGTGAAGTTCCTTATAATAATGTCATTTTTATTACAAAGCTTCTAATTATATTAGTACATAATATCGTAGAGTAGATAATTGTTTTGATTATATTATGTTAATGTGGAATAAAAATTATTTAATATAAGGTATCCATTTTTATCAAAGTAGTACGTAGATCCGTAGAGATGTAACTCCTCTCAACTTTGATTATGCGGCAATGAAAAAAAAAACATAAGACATTTAAAATAGAATTTGTAATGTTGCTATGCCTCAATTTAGTATTGTATTAAACGATTAAATAAGTATTGTGTTTAAATACATACCAAATAATTAATGAAGGAATAAAGAATATTGTCTGAACGAGTGTCTTATTACTTGATATAATCCAGAAACGAAGGTTTCTGTAGTACTGAAATAAAAATTGATATATTCTCACTCTTTTTAAATGGTTTTATTTAGCTTGGCTTGTTTATTGGTTTGGGTTAAATTTAGTAATTGAAATTTGACCCCCTTCCTGTTAACATATTGATCTGATATTTTATACACGCCTTTAGTTCTGATGACAATACAATTTAATACATTCTGTATCATTGTAAATCCAAGATGGCCGCTACAAAATGGCGGATTACATATTTTTTCACAACTAACTCAATATAGGTATCAAGTGAAAAGCCTTGACTAGAACAGAGTTCACTATGAAAAGAAATGAAAATTCAATATGGTCGCCAACAATTGACTCAACGTTATTAAAGTAAAACAAAATACTTTCAAACATCCTTTTGGGTTTTTATTACATATTTAAGGATACATTAAGTATGTACATTGAAATTCAAATAACTTAATGGGTCCAAACAACCACAGTAGAGTACTACACAAAAATGCCTCAGCGGTTTGTGGTTTGACTTTCCACCGTCCCAGCACTTATGCAAATACGACCTACATTTCTCGTAGCATCCTAACATCAGGGTTGTGCTTACAGTGACCTATGAATATTAGATTAAAAACCGTACAGACTTGCTTTATGCGATTTACCATTCCGTTTGTCTGGTACGTGGCAGCCGTGTTAAGTGATTTATTAATTAGGTTATCAAGTAATAGTCTCAATTTGAAATGTCTATCTGGATTAAAAGTATAATACCGAATATTGCCAGTCATCTCGTAGGGCATTGATCCCTTTTATCGTCTTATAATGATAACATACGCAGATGACAGCCGAGTGGTTAGAATACGTGTAGGTTAACCGATGATTGACCGGTTCAAATCCAGACAAGAACAACTGAATTTGCTTAATTTTGTATTTATAATGAAATAATATTATGCTCAGCGGTGAAATAAAATATAGTTCGGAAACTTGCATATTTTAGATGAAAAACTGTCTCATGTGTAATAATTAACTTCATTATTGCTCGTAAGACCTGAGTCCAACAGTGAGGCGTTTAGAGGCTGTTATTATACGTATAAATTGTTTGTATATATATTTTATATGTACGTATAAAAATACAGATAATAAATTTGAACTGGAATGTGTAATGTAATCGTCACATATACTCGACATCCGGAGAGAATGTTATGTCTGCTTAAGTATTCTATTCCGACTGCCGAATAAGCTTATTTTCAAACACGCCGTGTGAAATCTTTTAAGCGGTATATATGAAAAGGCTTAATTAAAACCCTTCTTAATTAGGCTGAGGGCGGCAGAATATGCGTCGAAAGTTATAAGATAATATGAAGGAAGTAATTAAAACATTACCGTACAAAGTCAGACGTACTCGTCCGTTTATTAAAAGAGCTCAACAAGTTTTTGTTTATTTTTGTAAGCATAACGAATCTCACTCCGGTGGGCGTTTGAGATAATTAAAGTTATTTTTTTATTCATCAATTCAATGTCCAGGTATAAATTATATATAATGTTGAATGTCGAGTAAGACAGTGTAATTCCAGGCAAAAGGACATAACATCGTAGATACCGTGATTGGATATTGTAAAAATTGCTTTGTATTTGGTTGTCTATGTGCGAACTTACCAGGTGTACAATCGGATCGCAAAAAGAAAAAACATTTTACAAAACAGTTTGAAATCATCAAGGCGCTATTTCATTCTGCAAGGCTATATTATATACCAAAATATCTATAATTCTTGACATTGCTGTCCGTAATATTTCAGGAAATGATATTAAAATATGTCCTTCTCGTTATAGCGAAATATGAATGTTAGTTTAAGCATTGTAGTTTAAAATTTTTAAAGCTATTTCGTCATTTCATTCGTATACAATAAATATAAATTAATTTAAAAAAAATCATATGAAAAAAGATTTGAGAAGATTTTTTAATGATAAATAGTTATGATATATAAGAAACGTAGAAAATGACATTAAAAAAAATCATATTTTTAAATGTTTTAAAAAAATTAATTTATTGTTGCTTTTCCCGTTTTGGAAGCGAATGTTGGTCTACTTCTTTGTACTCGTACAAGCTGATTAGAAAGTGATTGTATCTTAAGTTTAAAACGTATGATTTTATGTTTATAATTATATAATTAATCAAGTTACATGTTTTATTAGTACATCAAATATCTAAAATTGTGTGTAGAACGTGTTTTCACAGAGGACAAATACAAAATATTTATTTTAAAATCAAATTGGCTAAGTCTTGTGAAATAAACATATTGTTAACAATACACTTTGAAGGAGCTTAAGCTATTGGAATTAAGGATTGTTTTCAGCTGTTAATTATTTAAATAAGCGTCCACTTTTCGTATTTAGTCACGTGTTCGCTCGGCGCTTAGCCAGCTTTATGAAAATGTTTAACCTAGTTTTGTTCTGAAACTTAAATATAACAGATCCGTAGCAAATTCAACGTCCCCGGGTAAATGAAACTAGAGTGAAAAAAATGTTATAGCAGTAGGTATATTGCATTTATGTTTGTATAATAATAATAATATAATAATATTTTAAGATGTATGTAATTATTATTTATAAGTCATATAACAGTTAAAGCTCTTTAAGTACTTACTTGGTGGTAGAGCTTTGTGCAAACTCGTCTGGGTAGGTACCACCCACTCATCAGATAACAGCAGTACTTGGTACTGTTGTGTTCCGGTTTGAAGGGTGAGTGAGCCAGTGTAATTACAGGCACAAGGGACATAACATCTTAGTTCCCAAGGTTGATGACGCATTGGCAATGTAAACAATCGTTAACATTTCTTACACTGCCGATGTCTATGGGCGTTGGTGACCACTTACCATCAGGTGGCCCATATGCTCGTCCGCCAAGCTATGCTATAAAAAATAAAAAAAAATTAAAAATGTCTACTGCGTTGAGGTTTTGCGGTAAACTTTTTTGATACCAATACTTTTTGTATGTTAACGTAACTCAACAACCAAAAATGTATCCATCTTATCCTATATTGTTTGGTTACTTTTAAATAATTTAAATAGTTGTAACACTAATTGCCAACTACTCCAGCGAAAACACGCTATACACATGTATGTTATAACTTTCGCTAATCCGCGTTACACGTTACGTCTCCACAATAACAACCTAAAGAGAATTCCTAAAACATAATTTCAAATTCTACATGTATTTTTATAATATCAGAATATTACTTTGAGCGTACAGTCACAAGCACCGTTTGTCCCGCAGTTTATCCACGTGCTCGTTCCCACGAGACGGAGCTGTTAGCATTATGCTAATTTCGTGCACACATAACGTATTATTGTTTCTAACTTTTGTGCGTGATGTTACTCATACACATTAATGGGCAAAATATATATTGTATTATTATACCGTTTTCACAGTGCATTTACCGAACAAAGTGCAGCGGTGTATTCAATTTAGGAATATTAATGTGTTTTAAATTAAATAGTAAGCGTGTAATATTGTTTCTAATTTTCCTTAATATAGAAAATTCGGAAATGGAACTATTTGAAATACATTATTAGTCGAGTCAACGTGAACGCGGCATATATTTTGAATAAGTATTTTGTATTCTCCCAAAAAATGTTCTTGGGACAATATTTACGTATTATATTTATTTATTCCTTAAGGAAGACGTTGACTTACTTTTTACATAAAATAACAAATGCGGTAAACTGAAACCATTGAATTATTCACAGATAACACATATCACAAATGTTAATAATAAGGTCCTCCAGACCGATTTCGGCCACGGCGGCCAATCTCAAGAGAGATTAGCCAACTGCGCAGGAGATATTATAGTGCACAAGTGTGTGCGCAAACACATGTGCACTCTCTTTTCCTTAGCTCTCATAATCCGATGGGACGGCAATCCGACACGACCGGAAAGAGTTCAGGCGCAGGACCAACGGCTTAACGTGCTTTCCGAAGTACGGGAGTGTACACACTTCCAACTTCCAGACTTCGGGCCGCTACTGAGAATTTTCTGACAGAAAAACTGAATAAGTATTTATTGGCTCGACCTAGGAATTGAACCCAGGACCACCAGGTCTGCGGCCTTATATCTATCCACTAGACCGACGAGTCAGTCAATAAATAAGCATATGTCAAATGAAATAAATAAAAACAACATAAATATAAATTTAAATTGATTCAGTTTATTTCTGTATATACAGCTCAAGGATAACTTATCCTTGTATAACTTTAATTAATAAACCGACCTTAGATGTCCAAGTATCCCTGCAGCTACCATCGGAGTTATGATAAACAAGTATAATAATAAGTTATCCACTAACCGTCTCAACCAGATTTTCCCTACGGTGAAATGAAAATCTAATCAAGTAATATTGTGCTACAAGAGTTTATATTAGACATTTATCAGTATAATAAAGTAAGTTCGATTATGGCCGAACTAAGTTTTGTTTTGGGTCGGGTACTTTAATAACTAAAGAGCGCCTATATTCAACTGTTGAATAAAATCAAATATATATATATATATATATATATATATATATATATATAATAATAATATATATATATAAATAATTGTAAATACCCTTAGGTTATAATTTATCTCGCGAGATTGTGAACTATCGAAAGATTGTGAACAATTTAACGTACATACTGCTGACATACTGCTTACAATTTAACGTATTATTTTTCGGTAGATTATAATCTATCGAAGTGAAACCGTCAAATTGTGAAATTATATATATATCTATATATATATATATATATATATATATATATATATATATATATATATGTATGTATATATCTAAACTACTAATTATTATCAAATCAAACCCGGAATATTATTTACAACATAATTTTCCTAAAACTCTCTAGTATGCTTAACATAAGATACTTAAAATATGCATAATTCGTTTTTTGTGTATTGGTTTACTAAGCTGAACGCAGGAAGCAAGCAGATAGCAAACTTCAACGCCAATGGGACCTCTTAAACATCATACAGCATCAGAAATCTACAATATTTAAGAGTTACCACCCAGCCAGGCTCACTCAAATTATTTTATTATGTTCAAAAGATGATCAATTAATACAAATCAAAGAATTAGTAATAGAAGAATTAAGTAAAGATATAAATCTGAATCGTATCGCTCTAATAAAGTTTATTTATAATCGGTATCTCTAGATATGTATTTTTCTTTATTATTCCACGCCCGATATAGGAACTAAAAAGTATCATAAATTTGTCTTGGAACATAAAATCGTTCCCCAATGGTCGTTTGATTCATGCACAGTATGTATAATGTTTGTGTGTTTTGAAGTTCGTTACCATATCCCGACAACGATAAACTCTTTTATGTTTTCAACTTACCCAAGACAACAACTTTTTATTAATTTTTCATTATCTTAGATTGCATTTAGGACAGTGATATAATAGTGAAACAAATAAACAAATTGACCATACCATACTCCATTGCACAAATATAAGTCACGATCAGCGATCAAACCGATGTTTGTATAGCCAGTTTCAGCTACCATTGAGCAAACCAGTCAATCGATGTATTGTTCTTTATTTGATTTGGTCATGTGTACTAAATAACACGTCTTTAACATTCACATTAAACGCGTATGTAAACACGCTACAACACCGCAATGTAGGTCATTTCCTGGATAAATCGGATTCAAATCCCGTTAATACGATATATTATGTGGAACGTTCCTTGTGATGACTGTTATATCATAATATAATAAAGATTTAAAATGGTTTTTATATTTTTATTTGACATTAACATGTAACTAATAAATAAAAAACTCATGTAAAAAAAGTATTAATTTCATTTTAAAATAAAGCATATTTTATTGTGCATGATGTATATACATAAAATATAAACGATTAATGAGCTTGGAGTTAGTATTCATTGATATACATTTATTTATTTATTTATTTGGATCCCCAACAGTTGTACATAATATACATCCAAAACACGTTTTACATTAAATTAAAACTAACTACGTACAACCGATTACAGGAGAACACACCATTCTCACACACAATTACAAAAAGAGGTATAAAAAAAAATACAAATAAAAAAAAAACACAAATATTAAAATAAAAAAAAAACAAAAACAAAAAGGATTCATACAAATTATTGTAAATAATTATGACATGCATATCCTTACTTAATATATAAAGCTGAAGAGTTTGTTTGTTTAATCCGACTAATCTCAGGTACTACTGGTTCGAATTTAAAAAATATTTTTGTGTTTGATAGTCCTTTTATCGAGGAAGGCTCTAGGCTTATTTTTATTAATTACGCGGGTGAAACCGCGGGACACAGCTAGTGATTAATAAAAAAGAGTAATATTTACATTGAACCAAAAATGTATTACTAGCCTCTTATTAATGGACCGAGTAAAAAGTTATCAATGTTAAAAACACAATAACTATAGTGTTACATCGTATTCAGTCGAATTACTTCTATAAAAAATTAAAAGTTGTTAGATTTTTCTGTCGAATTTCAGACAGACTCAGCTTCCAGACTGGCTGAGTATTATAATAATTATTATAATGAATGCATCAGTAAAGTAAATCAAAGAATAAGAAACGATTATATTTATCACGCCGAAGACCAAAACCATGTCTATAAAAGCGACCTCTATTTCACTATAATCATTATTATATCAAAAAACAGTATTAAAATAAAACTTAAAAACTATATTAAATAATTCAAATATTTTAATATTGTATAGTTTTTAAAATTCTTTTAAACTTAATAATTCTGGCGTGAATGTAAGTCATTACATAAAGCGGATCTTTCATTTCACTTCGATGAAAATAAGAGAAAATATAAAAGAGATGCGTAAATTGTTCGTACCGTGAAACAGCGGAGATATTATCATAATTATTTTAAAAGGTGGAAACCGTAATCGGAATGATGGTATAGAAAACCAAAATTGGTAAAGCTCAATTTATAAGAGGTAAGCGGTTTTTCTAACAATATCAATCCTAACTAATATTATAAATGCGAACGTGAGTTTGTTTGTTTGTTACGCTTGCACGTCTAAATCATTAAATCGATTTTAAAAATTATTTCACTAATGGAAAACTGGCTAGCATTATCAATGAGTAACATAGGTATATTTTATTCCCGGATTTCCCACGGAAACGGGAACTACGCGGGTGAAACTGCGAGTAAAAGCTAGTGTTTAATAAAAAGTGCAACTCAGTAACTTACACGTAAGTGAATTATTGCATCCAAAACTTTGCACAAAAATTTTGATGTTTAACTTATATTGGGAAAAAAGATTTTTAATTCAAAAGGCCTAGTAAAATTATATTACAAACACAATGATTTGAATATTTAGAATAGCTTAGGTTAGGTTAGTATAATATTGTTTCTAAAAGCATCATGAGTTAAATTTTTATAAGCCGCTTATAATTTGTGCTTTATATATTTGTATATGAATGCATATTTTGCTTATTCATACAGTTTGAAATATTAGTTCTAGTCATATTATGAGGTTTTAAACCTTTAACCTTCCTCAATAATGCAACTATGAAAACAAAAGAATATCGGTAGTTCCTGAGGTTATCGTGTTAATTAAACACAACCGTTTTAATTTTTTTTTAAATAAAAATGATAATATTGCCTAACGTGATGGCAATATAGTTCATTTTTGCTTGAACTCATTCATATTATATATCGGATAATAATCTGTTAGTACTATAAGTACAAATAAAATTACAATTTCGCTGTCTCTTCTATCCTTGCCCCACAATCGGGGCTAGCGGGAGACCGTAGGGCGCTTCAGTGGATCGTCTCATTTACCACAGACAGGGAAAAGGCGGGCTGAGTGTCACAATGACTGGCGACACTATTTACGATAACTGTCGATATATTCTTTAGTTGATTGATTTGAATAATGATTCTTGGGGTGAGTGATAGTTACAAGGAAGTCATTCGACTTGAAACTCATTATTGTATGTTACATGCAAATTAGTCTTTAGGGTAAAATACGTGTCAAAAGTTACAATTTCGATAGGAAAGTATATTTTAATTTAATTTATTTGTAAATAAATTATGACCTCCTGGACGAGTGTGCGCAAGCACATGTACACTCTTTATTCTCGTTCTCTCATAATCCGATAGAATTGGAATCCAATATAACACGAAAAAGTTCAGATACTCGGAATACTACTCGAAATATATTACACAGATAAACCCAATAATTTTCATAAGCCCGACCTTTGAACTTTAACCACTATTATGTAGGCTAGCTACTATTTAATTTAAAAAAATATATTACTTTTTACATAAACGAGAATCGAATAAAGAAAATCAGTATAACGTGTTAAATGGAACGTCAAATTGACAATATTCGAAGTAACACCCTGGACACGCACGCCAAGACGCGGCCGGCGAGGCGGCGACGCACTCGCATATTGTGTCTATTATTTATGGCAAGCACACGACCCTAGCAATTTCGATGCGGAACTTTCCCTTCCTTTTATTCCAATTTCGCAACGTTAAAAAAAATATGACGATATTATTGGACGAGCCAAGTTATGAGGACCCAGGCCGCGGTCAGGCGAAAGGGGTGATTTTTTTTAATTTGCAGCCAGAAAACTTTCAGGTTTATAATGCTTGCACGAATAAATTAAAATAACAGAGAGGAAGCAGTGTAGATTTTCAAAAACAGTTGTACTGTAAGTAAATGCAGTCAGCTACGCATAAATTAAATTCCGCGTTGTTCTGTTATGTAGTGCAATTATTCGCTTTTATATTAAATATTAAAATAGCTTTTTCCTTTATTTAATATAAAATATTTATAAGTATTTGTAATGTTATATAGTTAATTGTCTCCGTATTACAAAAAATGGAAGTTAAAACACACACTTACACTTATTACAACTTTTTGTGCAATCAGGAAAAATATTTTCATTAAAATATTAATAAATATGCAAGGTAGATAGGTAATGCAATTATTGGCACATTAAGACGCTTACTAAAAAAGTCTGTCAATCTCATAAGTTATGTATGATATTCTTCTTTATATAAAATGAGTAATGAGCTATATTCTGAAATCTTAACTTTACAAACTTGACCTGTTTTAAAGCGGAGTGAGTATTTTTGCATGGACCGCATTCGGAGTTACCATCACTTACATATTTATGAGTTTTGTTCGAAGCGAGAACTGCGATCGTTGAAAGAAAGTCAAACATTAATGAACGTTTAAATATTCCGTACGTGTGAATAAAGAAATGGATTTTTACATTATAATAAGAACCAGACCTTCGGATGGAAGGCATTGGGATGTAAATTGAACTGCTATCTAAATTCAAGGAGAAAAATTATAATATAAACTTAATCTTAGCCCATAGAAAAGATTGAGTTTTATTATTCACATATTATTAAAAGCCAAATAAAAAAAAACCGATTGTACGAAATTGCTCGCAGTTTTGCTCGCGCGTTATTATAAGTAAAGGATTAATTTGTTCTATAGAAGTCTGTGATTTTCAAAGTAAGAACATATAGATATGTCGGAGATGTCAACAATACGAGAGTTATTTTGACAACGAGCCGCAAGCGTTGTCAGTGTTAGATAACGCTTCGACGGAATCTAGATCGGTCGGTGTGAGTCAGCGACACTACACTTCACTGCCAGACGCCGTCCAGGCAACACGTCTAGAAACTGTCTTACGACTCGTTGCTATAATTACGTATAAAGTGTTATTGTGTAATAGTAAATTGTTTGAGTGATTCCGTATTTGTTATTTATTATCCGTACCCCACATTTCGCCCATATATGTCTGATGGCGAGGACATCCGCTCACATCGACCACCTCGTCCATCACATATAATTTATTGATATGCAAGACTCTCTTGGTTTGACTGTGAAAATATTGTAAAAAGTCTTAAAAACGCAATTTATCTTATTTCTTTACTTACTATTAAGATTAAAATATTCTAACGGTGAGTTTAGGATTCAGTATTTGAAACCATACATACGTACAATAAGTTCAGTCAGCTGATTAGCTATGAATTATTGGGCGATTAGCTGGTCACCGAGAGCGCACAGCGGAAATACATTCACCGGAATTGGTCGGCCATAACTCAAAGAGGGAACATCCGGTACATATCTGATAGCTCTCTATACCCTTGAATATGAATAAAAAAGTTGCTTTAGTTAAAAGAAACATATATATTTTTATGTGCTGAAATACAAAATTACGCCTTTTGTAAGGCATTAAGGATAACATTTAATGATGGTTTTGCTGATAATTCTGCTCCTTTATGTCCCATTACGTACTAAATAGCCAAGCAAAGGTCGCGATAAGCAATAATAATTTATACAGAGTGGTGACGCTTGTTCAACGCAAACCGTCTGCTGCGTAATAAGAAGCAGGTTTTTTTGGCCATTTTTATAAATTTATTTAATAGTCTTGTAAGAGTCTGTAATAATAATTTACGCAAAATTACTTAGAAATGATTTACATTTATGCTTTTATTTTGAATAGGTTATAATCTTACAAAGTAATGTTTCATGAAAAATCTTACAAAATATTTATTTATTCTCAATCAACAAAAAATATGCAAATGAAAATTATAGTTAATATGTATATTAAAAATATTATTTTTGCTTAACAAAATAATTTAGTTAATATCATGCGCCTGTTTAAATATGTAAAGCAAAATATCGTTTCCAGAAATATTCTTGTTCATCCTTCAAAGGAGCATTTAAATTATTGAATAGTAAATTAATATAATATTATAAATACTTTTTTAAATGAAATAAATAAAAAAATATTTTAAGCAACTTAATTAGCATTTAATTATTCATGTACCGCAATACTTGAATGTAGTTAATTTCGTTAAGTTTCTAAATGGAAAAACTTTTCTTTAGCCCCAAATCTTTTTTTCTTAGATCCCATAAATAATTGTTACTGCAAGCTGTTACGCACGAATAAAGTTTTTTCTTCTTAAGATTAAAGCCGAGGGGTCAACCAGCACGTAGGTAATTATTTCGTACGACGTCGCTTTTAAAATGTTTAACAGACGTTTCCAGAAGCGATGGCATAATTTAATTTTGTTTCACAGCATGTAATAGCTATGCTATATAATGATATAGTTATCTTTGTGTTTAATTATTTATTAGATACTAAAATTTATTTAAAATATATAAAAAATAGATACTTTATATCATACAAACCAGAAGTAACAAATCTTACAAGTATATTCATGTATTCATTACAAATATATATAAATATTTATGCAAAAATAAAGCATGCTTAGCTTACGAAATTCCTTTCCCAAACGAAGTTATATTTACCTGTTAAGTACGCCAAACTTATTTCATCCTTTATGGATTAGTGGATAGAAATATCGTATAATTTGCCAGCACGCAGGTTTCTTTACGATTCCTTCGTTTCCTTCCGTTTAAAACGAGATGAACTGTTAACATAAACTTAACTTAAACTTATATTCGAAGATAATATTCTTCTATCAATATTCAGTAGTTTTTGTATTAATATATATATTTGAAATATAAGAATATTGAACATGATTTTTTTTGTAAAACATTGTTTAATATCTAATTATAATAAAATAATATGAGTATAAATCTTGCAAGGTAAGGAAACAAGTCTGGTTTGATTCATAGACGAAGTGATATGACTTAACGTTGTAGACCAAGTTTCCTTCGTTCAACTAATATTCGACATTACGAATTAAATTCAATAGAAGAGGTATTCTAATTATTATTATTCATATTTATAAGTCTGACATATATGTCAAATGTAAATATAATAAGATATTCATAAACAGTCAAATCGCATTTTAACAAATATTGACCAAATTTGTAGATCCCATAAATTAAGCTTCATTAAAATAAATATGTTTAATCATAATAACATTTTCTGAACAATCTAAATACAATGTATATTAATTAATATCAGCCTTTGGGTGCTCATGTGCACTTAATGCCTTATGATTTAATTATTAATTTAGATTTGCACTTCCAGATTTAATATAAGATGTATCTTGAATGACAACGTCTTGAAATTGTTGCTTACAATTTGCGGCTTAGTTTGGTGCTTAATTTAATAGTTTATCTTCAATTGCGCAGTTTGTGGGAGTCAAATAAATAACTGAGGTATCTCTAATGTCTAATGGTCACAAGTTTGTTCACAGCCGGTCGTTTGCGGTCAATGGCCTGTGAATCAAATGAGCCGACCTTCGAACTATCGTACATTGTTGTGGGCATTTGTGTTCGAGTGCTATTGTCTTACTGTATAAATTATGTATTTATCATAATTTCTTGTATCGAAACAATATTTCGAGATCAAGCATATTCAGTCCTTCGTATTGATTAAATAAGAAAATACCTTTGGAGCGAAATGATAAGCAAAACATAGTTTACAAATAGGTATGAATTATAATTTAATTATATTAATATGCAATTGATTTACTTAAGTAATAAGAATTCCGACTTTAAAAGGCAATGATAAGATATTAAATTTCGCTGAAAGTCTACAACTGGATACTTAAGTAATTCAATTTGAAAGCCAGGGCAAAAATAATAAGACGTCAGCTTAGCTCTGAGCGTAAATGCTAGAACATTGGAAGCTACGAAGGCTTATATCTCTGGGGACCCGTAGTGCCAGCTACGACCCGTAGCGACGTACCGTCTACGGTAACGAAGGCAGAGCTACAAGTGTTACAGAATGCTATGAAGTTAAATGATGCTATTTACATAGAATATTTTTAATCTATCTAAAATGTTAAATTTAATTTAAAAAATACTATTTTTATTTGTCTTATCTTATCAAATTATATATTATCCGTAATAAGAGAGACGACCTTGTCTAGCAGCTATAAGAATATATCTTGATCCGATAATTATTAAAATACGTATTAAAGCGAAGTCTAATTTTAGCCAGGTAGCTGAGTTTCTTCTACAGAATTATAAGGCATCATGAACTAGTACGTAATCAGTATCGCTCATCGCCCCACGCAACCGGTAGTTGGATTTCTTGAACCGTGAAATTTTATCAAGAGAATTAATCTCGTGAAACTTTCCCCCTGGACATCCAACTGTTTTTTTTTTTAATCCCGACAAAATTGATTTCCCTTTTTTTTTTTCATAAGTCGAACAACATGAATTTACTTTGATATCTGAATTATTTTTGATTAGATTCCTTTCGTTACATTTTTAATCAAAAAGATTGATTAAGTATTTTTTTATTATATCTCGTAGAGTTAATGTACAGATTGTACATTTTTTTAGTAATTCCTTTTTAATAGGTCAATAACACTTCAGTCAGTCATATACAAATTATAACTTAATTAAGACTCTTAAAACTATTAAGTGAATTTCTGTGTATAATTCAACAATTAAAAAATAACAAATGACGATGATCTACTGATCCACTGCGATCATGATACATACACTCTCAATATCCCATGGGATGGTATTCCAATACGACTATAGAGATATGAGGCGCAGGACCTACTTTTAGATCTGCAGTAGCTTTACGTAATTTCCGAAGCACATGAGCTTAAGACAGCCAACATTTTGAATATGGAATGCTACTGAAAATTACTTGACGGAAAATGTGATTGAGGGTTTACCTGAGCCAGGATGTGGACCCGGACTCAAGCTTAAGGATCTACAATTTTATAAACTTGCTAGTACAAAGTAGCGGTGGAGGCATTTTGGAGAAAGAACGTTAATACACTATAATTAGAAAATGCAAAAGGCGTCATTCGACTTCCCCTTATAATCCGTCCGGAAGGTCCGTAAAGGTCCGTGTACATAAAAGTGTTTTATAAATTTCAATTCGAGATCATTGTGTTAGTAGCCTATTAGGTAGTATTTTAAGTTATTGTTATTGGAATTCTCTCACCGTCCGTCTGTTCATTCACTTTCAGCTTTAATTGAAACTCAATAAAAAAAATATTCCATTATTATTAACAAAACCTCGCGCGCTCCCTTGTATAAGTTCCTCATTTAATTGAGATATTAAACATAAACAAAAGGTTTATGTATGAATCGAATATGTAGCTGCTACATAATAATATGTTTTTAGATTTCAAGAAAATATTCTTTTGGATTTTAAACATACATATTTACAATTATTCAAAAGTAGCTTAGTAACGATTTATTTTATGTATTAACGTGCTTAATTAAAAAACAAGTGAACATGTGTCGTAATATTTCGCAGAAATATTGACTCGAGTGAAGCAAAACATGTTATTAACGTTCGAATCGATTCACATTTATAATGGACTTTTATTACTGAATGCTATCTAACCCAGACTTAATTAAAAATAAATGGTATATCAATACGTAAGCAATAGTTTTCATACATGTTTTATACTACACGTATATTCCAAGAAGATAACCGGTTAATATCGTAAACAAAAGATGAATTTCGTGTACATATATACTCACTAGTATATATATTGACCGAATATCCAATTATTATCATAAATGATTTAATTTTAGTTCATCTTTTGTGATACTTGATTTTTATTTCCGAGAATGACAATTTCAATGCTCTATTTATTGTATATGCTTATATCTATACATATATGAAATAATTGATGGAATGATTTCCATCTTTGTCCTCAAGCTCTAGAGAAGTTCAGACCTTTTTTTTTAATGACCACAATTGGTATTTTTCAGCTTTTCTTAATATGCATAATCGCATCGTTATATTAATACTTTCTAATGTATTCACGTCACAGTGAAATATATTAATTACAGAACACAAATATTTTGCTGATAATTTTTTCGGGTTTGTATCGGATAATTAATTAGATTGAAGTTCGAAGTTTGAAGAAGAAATTAGATTCAAAATACAACATATACTATTGTTAGTCTTTTTAAAGTAAATAATTAATGAAATGATCGCTTGCAACGGTTAGTTTGTTTGCTTTAATATTATTCAAAATAAATAAATGATTGAAAATTATTCTCCGTAAGTAAATATTCGATAAGATATTTCGGTAATTTGAAAGTTTAGAAGTATTTGGAAGTTACAAGAGGGGATTGAGAGAATGCATAAAAAAAATGCGAAACGGATTACCGATACTCACGAAAATACCGATTGTACAACCATATATTTAAAAAAAAAACGTTTATAAGAACCAACCGTCTTCGATTAAATCGGTGTAATGTACTTTATTTAAAAAAAAAAAGACAGAAAATCGGAACGAATCAAAATGCAAAGCAAATACCAAAATCGTACAAAGAATTAAAGCATATTTTATTTTTTATTTAACAACATTTGAATATAGAACACAATGCTTTTGTTCCTCAACATAAAGTGCTCATAAATAAGGTTGATGTTGAATATTTTATAAATTCGCTTCCATTATCGGATAGGGTAAGGATGTCCGGCCCTATGTTACGATTTGGGAAATCTGTTATATATCAATCGTATAGTGAAAATATAATTTTGTTTGTCGTACATTTTATTTTGTACTTCCTACATTATAAGATCTAAGATTATTTTTTATTGAATTTCGCAAAGAAAAAAAAATAGATCATTTAACAACTATATTAATGATATCTTTAAATTACCTATGTACGAACTATAGTTATGAGTTATCCAGGTGATCCCTTATGTACTAAAGATATTCCATAAAAATTAAGTCAAATCAGGACTGAAGATGAACAAGGAGGATTGGTAGGGCTTTGTGCAAGCCCGTCTGGGTACCACCCAATCACCATATATTCTATCGCCAAACAGCAATACTTAGTATAACCGTATTCTGGGGTGTAGGGTGAATGAACCAGTGTAACGACAGGCACAAGGGATATTACATCTAAGTTACTAAAGTCCAGCGCATCGGCGTTGTAACGTTGAATAACTCTTATAGCACCAATGTATAAGGGCAGTGGTTACCACTTACCATCAGCTAGCCTATTTGTCCATCCGTCTAAGTATATTAAGTAAAAGTACCATAAATAAATACGTAGACAAAAACAGTTTCATTTTACAAAATAAACATCAGATAGGAAGTCACAGTGTGTATTATATTCAAAACGTAACACCACTATACTAGCTCGTTTATACGGTTTTTTAGTCGATCGGTCCGCTGATCCGTATCACCAGACGACTTATAAAACATTCATGACCTTCCACTTTATTCATTCACGACACCTCGGGATGAATCCGATCAAAGCTTCCCAGCTGACATGTTAGTTATTCCTCGTGACACAAGTATTACTCTATTTCCATATAAAACATTTCAAAATACAAACAAAAATAGAACAAGTATAATAAAATTACGATTACAGTAAGCGTCAACAACGCTATAGATTACTAGCCGCCTATCAATGTAAAAGTCGCAGGTTCGATCCTGACCCCTTGGGCTATTGTCGTCCCATTTACACAAAATTTAAGCTTAATTGAAGGTGTAATTAGGAATATTAACAAATCCTAAAAATAAATATACGGGCTTATATTTTTTAAGTAAATGAATAACGGTGCCGTGATGGTCCACGGGTTAGAATACTTTAACGTTAACCGAGGATTGCAAGTTCAAACCCACTGAATGTTCATGTGCATAATCTGTTTATAATTAATTTCGTACTCGGTGAGTCAAGCCGAGATGGCCTAGTAGTAAGAACGCGTGAATCTTAACCGATGATCGTGGGTTCGAACCCGGGCAAAACATCGTGAGGAAACCTGCATGTATCAAATTTCATTGTAATTCTCACATGTGTATTCCACCAACCCGCATTGGAGCAGCCTGGTGGAAAAAGCTCCAAACCTTCTCCTCAAAAAGAGGAGAACAGGCCTTAGCCCAGCAGTGGGACATTCACTGGCTGTTATTGACTGACTCGGTGAAAGAAATCATCGTGAGGAAACCTGCATGTGTCGAATGAAAATCTGCTACGTGTATATAAAAACGCATTGAGACAGCGTGGTGGAGTTAGTTGCAAATCGTCTCATATTATGTTATATTACTTGAGCTCGCTAAATCGTAATAGCAATGTTTTTCTTTAACAATATTCGCATATTGATAAAGAAGAATTTAAAGAAACAAATTTGTTTCCATTTGTATTTAATTTGATCTCAGAGACGAAGTGGGAATTTGTTATTGCATAAATATTATCAATTTTCTCTTCAAAAGTATTTTCTTAAGCCGAAAGGAGCCTATTTTTCCGGTCGCATTGCGATCCTCAAATAACTGAAAATCCGCTTCGGGACGTCTAGAATTTTCATTACCAAAGGACGGGATGAGACGTAGAATCGAAAATCTTCGGAGGGCGCGGGGATTATAGATGCAAGAGCGCTTTATTGCCAACTTATCAAGAAATATTTTGAGACACAACAGAATGTTCAATTACTTTGGCATGTGAAACGATGTTTACGTAATAACGTTCAGCCTGCCAACTTAAATCGGTATTTTCTTACGAACAGCTAATTATTTTCGTATCACATGTCACATACTCATATTGAGTAATCAATTGAAAAAAATCTAACTGTTTAATGTTATCAAAATAATATGCAAAAAACCATCCAACCCTACTTCATCTTGAAAGAGAGCGAGAAAGGAGCTACTCCATAAATTATACTTGAACAAAATTATTCATCTTCATTCATTTATATGCTTTTACGGGACGTCGTCGAGATAGATAAAATCACTGGCAATTCGCTTTAGACTGGCCTTTAGCGAAATTTTTAATTAATTAGCATCCTTTTACATCAACCAGCAACGCTTTGAAACTATTTATTTGTACGTTAAAAAGGCAACTCCATTAGTAGAATGAGCGTCGGGGAATGAATAGAGGTCATTCAGGAGATGTCGTGTGTCACAAAGACGACGGAGTGAAAGAAAACAGTAGGTGCGAGCTAGGGTTGATTCACCTTCACGTCGAAAACAACAATAATAAACAAATATACACGAAACGTGAAAAAAAGTTATATGAATGCATCTCTAAATAATACAGAAGAAAGATAATACTACACATTACCAACACTTCTATTTTTACACTGTTAATGAAAATATAAAAAATATGTTGCTTAAAATTCTCAAGTCAACGTAAAAATAGAGCACTACTTAGATAGCATTGAAGAAATACTTTAATAAACAATCTTATTGTGATGTTTACATTATTATATTTTATTACAATTATTTTTTGATAAGCTAAGAGAAATAATTAAATCTTGTTGAAATTATGCAATTCTGCGCTCCGGAAATAAGTTTATAATTGACCGCGTAGAACAATCGCAAAATCGATACTCAATGTAAGCTCACAATGGTCTTATCCTAACACGGATTCAGTGCAGGCACAGTCGAACACGGATATGCGATAACGAATGCAATTTTCCAAGTCCCTGAGCAGAGTTTAGGCGGGCCTCTGATTCCGGCGTCTTTTACCTAACTACCACCTGGTAAACTGTTCCCCTTAAATATATTTATGAACTTTAACAGTTAGAAAATAAAGACCAAAATGCTTTAAAGTCAGTCAAATCGTTGGCCTCCGTGTAAGAACACGGGGCCCTGAAGAAATATTTCGAATACGTGACGAAAAAGTTTTGTATTGCTTAAGGAATTTGAATCCTTTAAAGCGTAATCGTTCTAATTAAACAAGATGATCAAAATTTCATTGTCATCTAACAATGTACATAATTTTACTTCATAGATTATAATTAATAAGAAACTAAGCCTAAAAGAGAACGTGAATTGCGGGTTTATATCTAGACAAGGCAGTGGTTAGCTTTCATATGTTTTATTTGTGTATATAATTTGTCTAATGTGTATAATACTGTCACATGTGTTTCCATCACCCAGATGGGTGCATAGTTGAATAAGATCCAAACCTTATCCAGAGGAGAGGAGTCCTTTGGCCAGCTGGGGGATTATAGTTTACTTCCTTAATATAATAATGATATGGTACAAATGTAACATAAGCATTTAAATTTCATATGTTTTTTATCAGAACTAGTAGGTGTGTCTCATCACGTTATTAAATTATTTGTTATGATAGATTACATTCACAATTACGATTTAATTTTTGAATATAGTTTCGTTATATTTGTACAATATTTAAATTAAAATTTTCTTCCCTGTATACATAGACTAGTATTACATTATTACAAAAAAAGAAATCGGTGTTAAATAGTAATGTGATTTGAGTGTGAAGTGAATTATAGAATATTTTTTTAATATGACTATCGTATGTTTGATAGCAACAGATAGCATTGCAACATGAATTAGATGTAATTAAATAAATTAAAAATCAAAATAAACCTAACTAAACTAAGCAATATTTTATAAAAAAAGTGTGTTAATAATAGATATCAAATGCATATTTTGCATCCTTCTTATGAAATTAGCGAATGACATTCAACTACGTATATATGTATACCTATTAGGAATTAAATAATAGCAGTTCTGTCCTCATAACTTATTTTTAAAATAATGAATGAATTGCCCACCCTCTACAACTGTATGTGGGTGAACGAATGCATTTATTTGACAATGGAATTAATACACTAGGGATCAGTATTTAGCAGATAAGCTCCTTTTATAGAAAAATGAATCGGCAGCACATTTATGTAAATTCAATTTAGGGACAATGAGAAATACGTTTACCATTATTACCCTAGATTAGAAATATGGACGAATATAATTATTTTATACCATTACTGACCACCATCTGTTATCACACAAAGCAGATGACTTTCTTAAATTAATGTATTATATTTAAATTTTATCTTCTTTAAAATAAAATTAAACTAATATCATTTTTAAAATAAAAAATCGACGTAAATATTTTATTTAATAAATATTATTTAAATACTGAATACATGAAATGTAGCCTAAAAGTATTTATCGCAACGTCACTGCTACTTAATGTGAAATCAAAAAATTATAACAACTATGTATAAAAATCGCATTGAGGAATTGAGAGTTTTGCTAAAAACACGTTCAGACGAACACGTTTCAAAAGTATATTTGGTATTAGCTTGGAAATCGATGAGGCGTTGGTGTTCCCTCCGCGAAAGTTCCTAACGACATAACCGCCTGCAATTGATATGCCCCCAGAGTAGGCCCATTGTAAAGAAAGGAAAATCCCGATCCGAAAATCTTGGGCGAGTTAGGAGTCTCCAGGCATCATCAGTATTCTTCCCGCGTCGCCACCCGGTGTCGGTTGCCTTCCCCCTTGCGGTAAACTCCTTCAGTAATTTGACTTTGTTGTTATAACTCAGTTTCAGTTGTTTGTCGTTGTTGCCAGATTTATTAGTCCAATGAAATACGGCACTTAGGGCCCACGATTCCAATTGTGGGTAAGACACGCGTAATTGTTATTATACAGCTGCTTATGAAAAGTTTCCATATTTAAACAGTCTTAAGTATTAACATTCAATACAAACAAATATGATCTTTTAATTTAACGTTTTGTCTTTTATATATTGATTTATTCACAGCGTTTTTAACTAGTATTTCAAATAATTATACTTTTAATGTTAACTATGTTGACTGTGACATGACAGGTGACAACTTAAGTTCTGTGCTTCTAAAAGGACGAAATTCTGTTACTGCTCTAATCAAAAACGGTACGGTCGGGTATTGGCGAGTTTTGGATTGGTTCCATTAAATCACAGCATTGTCGTGGGCAATCCTATTCAGCTTGAATAGCGTACACCGCGTTGGCTTCATCAAATTGCATTGAACGGACGTTAGAGCACTCATCGAGCGTACCCAACGAGCTGGGGGTAAAAATTTGAATAGAATATACGTACAGGGAGAAATGAAAGGCCAGTGACGCCCACTATGCTCTTCAGGCATACTTCCGACCACTCGGACATTGGTCGGTCACAATAGATCGGCACGGACTCAATCTCATATTGAAATTGGAGCTCAAGTAACGTTTATATTTCCTTAATATAAACTTATTTAAAACCTTCATCCATATTTTGTTTAATATTCCTTGAGCAAGTTTATATTATTATTGTTAATATTTTTTGTTATTTCACACGTTAGTTAGGATTGTTACATGCATATCTTTAATAATAATAATATCCCATAAACAAATTTAATCTGTAAAAAAATCTCAGGGGAACGACTATCATTTTATCCACGTGTAGGCAACACTGTTCCCGTTTTAATATCGTTAACACAATTTCATTTCGAACGGCGAGAATAAAAATAGGCTACCATGCAAACTTCCGAGGTTTCTACGTGACTCGACTTAAACAGCTTGTTTATGTTGACTTTAAGAACTTTCAAAATTGTCGCAAAGCGTATAGATTTAGTCAAATTTCGTCTCAGTCTGTGTCAAAGCTGATGAGATGTAGTTCAATGCATTCACAGTCACGGAGGGTCTGTCATCCCTCGTATTGTGACCCTCACTCTGATCATTAATGGCTTCTCATACGATATAATGTAGGTTACTGTGCAAACAGTTTTGGGGTGATCGGACTTTACTTACGAAACTATGTCATGTGTGTCAAAGAACCAATGCAATTCATAAAAATGAATCTATTAATAAATAATTAATATTTTTTGAAATTATTTTATTTATTTATATTTATTAATAAATATAAATGTTGAGAGTGCCTAAATATTGTTACATATTTTTAGTTTGTGCTAATGTAGTCGAATAAATGATGTCATCCCTTATTTGTAGTCAAAGATTTAAATATAACAAATATGTAAAATATTATATAATATGAAAATAAAATATATATTATTAAATAGTGAACGTTTATTATTTGTTCAAAATAAATACAATTCAGAACATAATTCATATAGGTTTAATTTAGCATAAAATACTTAAGATTTTGTTGACAAAGGATTTTAGTACCCTTTCTTGAACCATAAATTAAACGAACTTGTGTCCTTAGAATAGACGCATGTACCGACCATTAGAAACCCTATGCAATAGATGCAAGCACAAATCATTGTCCTAACAGGATATGCATTTTAGGTTACTTAGCTAAACTTATTATGAGCTTTATTGCTAAAAGCTTATAGTAGATTTTCAATTGTTTATTAAGTTTCTAAAATAATTTTATCGAAACCAAACTTTATGTGTGACAGAACAGGGTATAAATATAATGGATATATTAGAAAGGGATAGACATTGTGACCTACATCTCTAGAGAGAGACTAAGTAGCATTAGGTATATCTACTGGGAATATTATTTATAGGGTGCATTATGCACATGACATTTTTATGTTTTTGGCATTACGTTGATAGTAAAGTATTGTTGAACAGATTCATTTTCGTTTGTAGATTATTTATTACGGAATTTTTCTTGATCCATTGCTTTTATAGAGAACAGTAGTGCATCGCGGTTCCACTAGCGTTAAATTGTATTATGTTTCATACAGCTCTTCCAAGTAAACATACTTGCCTACAGTTAGCCAAATGGTTAAAATTGCTATTTACTGTAGTGGAAAGTTACATACCATAGCTTCCTAAATAAAAAAAAACAATATATTTCTTCAATTCAAACCGAACTAGTCCTTGAAATTTACATTTTTTGTTTTTGTAATTTTAAATTTTTGGTATAAATAAATGCTTACGTATTAATTAGGTTTTGGCAATTTATTTAGGAGCACCCACTATTTGAATAATTTAAAGCCGTAACGGTATCGGCCAAGTAAATTATGCACGCAGTGTTTGCTCGAGTGTAAATAAAATTGTTTTTTTTTTTTTAAGTTAAATGAATTCTATACATAAAAATAGCTATGAATTCTATAAAAAAATAGTCGCTAGCCAACGCGACTAAATATATAAATATTTTAGCACGTATAACCCTACTCTCCAACCATATTATGTTATAATATATTATTTATTGAAGGATTTGTCAGGAAAGTATATTTTTAAAAAAATATTCGTTAGTAAAATATATTTAGACATAGCAGTAGTAACTTTAAACTATTGTAAAATTTTAATTCAATAAATAACAGTACAAGAAAAATATTGTTTAATTCGTGTTTTGACACCGAGAATGTAAACACAGCTGAGTCGATTGTATAGTAAATTAATGTTTGGATCTCACTACAGTGTTATTTGTACATGTAAATCAACGTTTTGTTTCCATTCTGAAATGAGACGACGGCAGATAAGACAATAATGAAAGAGAGGGTTAGAGCAATAAACATGGAGCGGTTGACGCATTTGCATAAACTATTAAGAATGAACAGCTGAGCTCAATAAATATGTCACTTAAGATCAAGGTTGTTTTTGTGTGAACACCTACTTGATATACTTTAGGCATACCTAACAAACTAATGTATAATGAGATTACTTTATTACATACTTTTATTGACAATTTTTTGTATGGCTTAACGTAATTAAAGCTGTTTTTGGTATCGACGTATCTTTTATACTTATCCTTGTGTATTTAGTGGTTTGCTGTTGAAAGCTATAAGCAATGAATATTAGGATTATCATCCTAATATTTAATAATTGTTAATTAAACAAATGTGTTACAAGACAACTGCTGTCGTGGATTTTTTCTTTATATTTTCCTTGAGACGTATAAATCTCTTAAAATTCTCAAAGTTTTGGTGTTTTATAGTTTTAGCGTTCGTCTTAGTTTTAGGAGCTTTTTCAAAAGAAAAAAATAGAAACCAATCCTACATTTTTATAGTATAAATATGATTCACACGAAACAGATTATGGAACGAAGTACCATGTATGTATAGCATAACATAAACGAAATGATGTAACCGTTTTTAATTCAATATAAGTGTTGTTTTACAAAATGTTCGATTCTTGTTAGCGTTCCATAAAATCGGCTATTGGGCACTGGCGATGGGCGAAAATTGCTAAAAATCAATAAATATTGCGTCCCCTCTAATGCAATGATGGATCGTAGACTTATCTGTTCGTAACATCGCGTTTCTGTTTGTACATAATACTTCTTTTGTTATTTGAATTTTAGCTCCAACCTCTGTCATATTGAAATTTACATGCTAGGTTGTGCCATATATGTTTTTAATAAATAATTTGGATCTGTAATTAGGTTTAATTTAAAAAATCATGGCACTGTTGAATTATTATTGTTCTCATGTTACTTAACAATTATTTTCTATCCATTATTTATTTTAGTACTCAGTACAGTACAGTAACAGCCAAATGTCCTGATGCTGAGTAAAGGACGAAGAAGAGGAGATGCCTCTTGAGGTGTTGGGTGAGAGTGGTTTTAGTGGGTAAGAATCCCATATAACCCGGTTCCTCTCCCTAAGGGAGCCGGGTATGTTTTAAAGGTTTCCATTGCGTGAAAATAAATAGACCTTAATCCACTAAACTTCTCCAATGCTATTTATTCAATGGATACACATGTTTTCGTCACTGTTAAGTACGAGATAAATTATAAACACAATTTGAACACATGATAACTTTAAATCTTCGGTTGAGAGTCAGAAGTAGCTTATATCTTTATTACTACCAAATTATTAAATGTTGGAATTAATGATAAATACGATTAATATCATTACAAGAACATATAACGCAGAGACAAATTAATGAGTGCCAATAAAATTATAATGTATTTTAGTTTTTAGGTTAAAACGGATTATTTTCTTGACTACTGTGTATGTCTATTTATTGGACTAATTCACAGTGTAAACAATTAACTATCGATTGGAAGGTATAAATTATATATGTACATATATACTATTGTATGTAAGTTTGATAAATAAATAAAATTAAGACCTACATTAATAACTCCGTTGTATCATTTTTTATTTTTATGTTCTTATGGATAGTTTTAAGTGTATCCATTTTTTTTTCCTTTTATGTTCTTATGGATGGTTTTAAGTGTATAATTTTTTTTTTCTTTTTATGTTCTTATGGATAGTTTTAAGTATATCTGGAGGAATAAAAAAATAATTATTTGATCCCAAATAATAATAATATAAAAATAATGATAATCAGGGGCAAAATGAGGTACCTACTTAGAGATATTTTAAGAAATAACCTGAACGTATTAAACTAGAATGTACTGAATGCTTACAGAATAAGTATATTAATGTATTTTTGTTAAAAATCGTTATCATATTGAAGTGTTTCGTGTCTAGGCGACATACGAAGGGCGGCTCGCTATAGAAACTTCGCAAAACAACTAAGTCTTATAGACGACAGGGCCTCCTAATTTATATCGAGTACGCACGCAGTTGTCGTGACAGCTTTAAAATACATTCACGGACAATCATTTAGATGATTAACGTCCGCTATTATTTAATGATTTAAATGACACCCTTTTTTACAAAAGTTATGGAAAGCCATATATATACATACAAAATGCAAGTTACTATTAATTTATTAGTATTATACTAAGTAGCAAGACAATATTTACATATTATATCTTCGTTAGTTATAGCAACCCTCTGCTATCTGGATGAATGATCCTGGAATACTCTAATCCAGCATCAGTCATACAATTCAGATATGAAAACTTTTTGCTTTATGTTTTAGAAATATAGGCTTATTTTGAAAAAGGTTAAAAAAGCACTATGCGTTACACCCGTAGGCAGTATTGTTTAACCAGGTAACGGCGCGGAGCAACTAGTACTTCACTTTAAAATACAAAAATATCGCTTAAAAAATGTTTGTACCGAATACATTTTGTCTTATTTAATCTGTTTGAGTAAATAATTAATAAATAAATAAAATCTTAACATTTTCTTTTTAAATGTGAAGCCCAATAACTTGAAATTAACAAGAACATTGATTGGGCAAAAGGGTAAAAACGATGTTTCGAATTTAAGACGCAGTTTTTACTTAATTTGTAAGGTTTACTCGTTTTTCATTGAAGTTTGAAAAGTTTAATGTCGTCAAGTTCTTGAGTAATTGAGTCTGTAGTCGACAATGCGCCGGTAATCTGCGAGGAGCGACGACCTAGCCATTTATTGTTATGTCGCAAAGTTTCCAAAGTTGCTCTTAAGTTGCAAATTGTGGCAATTTTGTATATACAACTAGACTCGTGAATTTGTCCACGTTCTTCTAACGAGGCTTTTAGACAGATTCATTTAGACGACACGAATTGTCTTGAATTTTATGAACTAGTCATAAATATTTTTTATAATATTTTCTTTACTATATTAATAATTATTTTTTTCACATTACAAAGATATAAATTTTACAAAAATATTCATATAAAACTATCTAATGTACAATCAGGCGTTCTTATACCTGTATAGCTCAGTAGCGATCTTATATGCTTGACACAAACTCAATATAAATTTAAATGTGATATGAATTTTTCAGCATAAAATAATCATTTTAGGTTTGACTCACTTATACTTTTAAAAGAAATGTGCAGCAAGTGCAGTACCTAAGTGTACATTTCAAGAACCGGTTTTGACATGAACGTAAAATGCGCAAAACAATTTCTTAAAAGAGGGAGTTTTTAATTTGAAGCTTTCATAAAACGCTTTCATTCAAAGAATGTGTCGTTGTAGCGTTTCTGCACTCACTTGTTCGAATGGCTGCTTGAATAATACGAGAAAAGCACTTAATATCCATAGTAATACCGGGATTCCATAGATAATCCCTAATTCAACCCTTCGATATTAACCCGCCCGAACTAACGACTCCACTATCGCTCATGGGCACACACATGCGACTGACAGAACTGTTATTACATCATTAATAAAATTACAAAAGTCCGGGACCATGTGCCGCGCTATTTCAACTTTACAGCCCATTCGCATCCAAAGGGTTAGTGTGCATCGCCTTAATTAAATTTGGGCAATCGTCATCGGTAGTTTATAAGGACGTTACTGTCTAACGATGACCCTGGTGTGAGAATTGAGTGAATTAAGCTGAATCACGTTTGTTAACGCTTTATCGTGTGCTACAAATGTCTTTTAACTGGGCTTTAACTACGATTAGTGTTTCGGTTATCTTACGGCTTTACCTACAATAATTATTTAAGGGTTGATTAATTAAAAAGTTTGCCTTTTTTTCATTAGTAACAGAAACTGACTACCTTTATCAGTAAGTACAGTTCTATTTAACTATAAATAAATAAAAAAATGCTTAATTGCGTAAAAAAAATTGAGACCTTTGACAATATATGAATATCAGTTAGGTGCAATAAAACACTATTTTAAACCGATGCTATTTACTCACAAAACATATTTACTTATTACTCTATGACGTACATTTTTTATTACTATTTATTAACTTGTAAAGTTATTACTCGGAATGTAATTATATAGAGACGCATTCTTCTCACACATTTGTTATTTAATGCTAATACTGACATAATAAATAATTAAAAATACATCAAATATACATATTTTAATTAGGAATACTTAGAATGAGGCTAGTCGGTCTATGTTAGGAGTATCTTTAATCTTGAAAATCAGAAAGGAGATTGTAGAAGAACTGGTTATGAATAAGTTGGTGGGTCCCGACTGGATCCGAAGAGTGGAGAGCCGGGTTGGCGCATCACGACAGAGCTGTATATGTTGGAGCAGAGGAAGACACTTGGCTGATGGCTTGACGACAATTACTTTTAATAAAATATTAAATTGTGTAGCGAAGCTTCTACTCGTAATAAAAGGTACGCTGAAATGAACGTAACGCTGGTGTAGTTGTTATCATTCGTACACGTATTCCATTACCACCATTTTCATTTGAATAATAATCTATAAATCACTTAAGATTATAAATGATAAAGACTGCTAATTAAATAACAAAGTACACGAGAATATCACTTACAAAAGGCTAACTTTAACAGTTTCAGCGTCGAATGCTATTAAAAAAGTAAAGAACATATAAGAGATCCGATGAAAGGCCTACTGAGGGTACGATATTAAAAGGCTTAGAAGTGTTGGGCCCGAAAAGCCTCTGAACATGTCTGTACCTCGCCCACTTAAGCACAGTATTAAGGGCACTTTCGGCTTAAGGGCGGTCGTATATTATCCTGGCCTTTTTCCTACATGAGAGAAAATTTTATATGCGTTTTATGTTTCACTAATTAGACCGAGCTGCGTTAAAATTTAAGCAGGTAATTATGGATGCTCTCGCTGTTGAGAGGAAAAGTGTAGCGTAATAGTATTATGAACGGAGGCGTCCGCTTTATAAGTTATTTATAAATAATTTCAGATTTCATAATCATAGCGAATAATATAACCGTTTTATTACCTTGTTAATTTAAAAGAAAATATCATTAATTTATAATTGGTTTAGTATGTAATAATGTTTTGCAGCCAAAATAAAAATAGCTTTTATTTAATTTATGTATTAAAACGAATTTAATTTACTAAATCGTTTTGTTACTAGAAACGAAACAGTGCAACATTTCAACTCAGTTGAACGGCTTAAAAGTTGATTACAATATTTGAACCACACATGCTGACAATTGAAATGTTCTAGTGAAAAAATTTAAGAAATGATTAAATAAATAAAATTATAGTTAAATACATATGTATATACGGTTGTAGTTACATACATACGAATATTTTCCTTGTACTGTGAGTTCCAATTCTGAACACATTCATATCATCGCAGTTCGAGATACAATGTGCTCGCATTAGTGAAATAGCGTTCGGAGTCACAAATGTACGGACGAGTAATCGCTATCTCTGCCATTTCTGTGCTTCGGTCTCTATAGTACCACCTACGCAAAAATCAATCATTATTTTATAATTGTATTCAACTACAATTTAACTTTTAATAAAATGATATATTAACTTAAGAACGGAAATGAACCAGTGAATAAAACGAGTTGGTTTTTAATCAAGATCACGGATTCAAATCAGGGTAAGAACAAATGAGTTTTCTTGTACTTAATTAGTGTTGATAGATAATTCGTCTCGTTCTCGGCCGTAAAGAAAAACATCATGAAAAAATCTATTTGTATCGGATTGAATCCTCCCATAATATGATATTTAGAAATAAAAATGTGTTACGCACACAAAATATACGTATTATAGTATTTTATTGTACAATAAGAAGAGAACTTAAAAGGAAATAAAAGCACATATCAACATAATGTAATATTTCCAACCAGTAGTGGAGCAACTTTGTTAAACAAGCTTCAAATCTTGAGGAATACCAGATATTTAAAGCATCGTACAAGCCATTTATATTTTTTAATATTAAAATACTGGATATATTGAAAATAAATCAAACTCCCGTATTTCGTATCGACACTCTAAAATCCATCTACGTCAACAGCAGGCTAACAACCGTTTCCCATTACTAAAATTGACCCTAAAAACGCCACACCTTCGAAATCATATTTCTGATAATAGAACAAAACACCCCTCGATGACGGACGCAACATAATCAAGCAATTAATTTCTAATTGAATTATATTCGTCACCGACTCGCCGGAGTACAAGGCACTTAAAATACCTGCCCATTTGACGATTCGTAATTGCTTGCGGAATAACTTTTCTATAATATAAATATTTATAGGTTTTTTTAATTTCGTTGTCATATTTTTTAACTTTAAAACGATTATATTACAAGCTTTCTACAAGTATATTTATGTATACATATATTGCGTATCTAATATATTTTGATCTTTGGGACTTCTATTTACACGTCTCATGTAAATTTATTTTGGCAGTACATAATAAGAATCGCGTGAATCTTAACCAATGATCGTGGGTTCAAACCCGGGCAAGCACCACTGAATTTCATGTGCTTAATTTGTGATTATAATTCATCTCGTGCTTGACGGTGAAGGAAAACATCGTGATTTGACACACGCAGGTTGCGTGTGTCAAATTTCACTGAAATTCTGTCACGTGTGTATTCCACTAACCCACACTGGAGCAGCATGGTTGAATAAGCTCCAAAAATCTTCTCCTCAAAAGAGGAGAAGAGGCCTTAGCCCAGCAGTGGGACATTCACAGGCTGTTGCCGAAAAATATTTTGTAAATATTTAAAAGTCATGTATTTACTCAGAACATAAAAATAAACACAGTCTCGTAAATTTTCTTTCTTTTATGTCAGTAAAACTATACGTATGAATACATTATAAAACTAAAATAAACCACATTTTTCTCTCAGAGAATTGTCTAATGTTTCTTTTAAAATAAACTCTCTTTTAATTTTACATATAATTTTCTAACGGAAGAAACATTTTCCTCGCCTAGCGCACCACCGAGAGCGTTGATCAGTTAACTTTTAAAGCTCATTAAAATTGATGGTTCATTCAGATCGTGTAAATTTCCATGCTGGCGGAAAATTAAAACGGTACCCCAGGCGACCGCGCCCTCCGCACTTCACATACTATTCAATGAAAAAAAATATATTCGAAAATGGAAAGAGAGAAACTTGGCGTATTTTTTCATACATTTACATCGTTCTAAAACTTTATCGGTTTCATAGATACGCTGGAATTCTGTTATTCTATTTTTTATTTTTGAATCAAAAATCCTGTTCCTGCACGCAGTGTAAAATTCAATACGGGACACGATTTTTCTATTACAGTAAATTGGTTACATGTGAATGTTCCATTTATCCATGTCGTCATTGGTCCGGAATACTAAATTCGTATGCAGATATGTTTATTCGTATTGCATTAATGATTGATAAAATACGGTATTGTTAGATAATTAAATTGTAATTTAAACAAATTGGCAACGATTATGTACCTAATATTTTATGTTTTATTATGGAACTTTAGAAAGATTCAGCTAAATTAAGTTTAGTGTTCGCACAGCGGTGGAAATTCGATCATAGATTATTGAAAATTTGAGAACATAATGATTTATATATTTCGAATTTTATGTTTCGTCTTTGTCTTGTTGATATATATATTCATTCATTATAAATATACTAGCTGTGCACCGCGGCTTCACCCGCGTATAATTAATAAAAATATAATAAATTATTTTATTACTATAATAACAAACACGCACGCACACGCACACGCACGCACACACACACAATGGGCCAAAATAAAAGTAGTGACGCGTCAACTAGGCAAATCATTGTTAATTTACATATAGATCATAAGTGGGCGTACAGAAGAATAGCTGAGCATTTAAATTGTTCTGTTAAAAAAGTTTTTAATGCAATTGATCATTATAAAACACATGGAACTGTTCTTAGAAAGGCTCGGCCAAGAAAATCCGCTCCCAGAGAAGATACGCTAATCGTCCGTGTTGCTAAAAAAGACCCAAGTAAAAGCTCCAACCAGATTAAAAATAAAGTTTTTTCGCCTGATGACCCGAGAAACATCTCGGCAAGACTGATACGCCGAAGATTAGTGGAAGCTAAATTGTTTGGAAGGATCTCTCGAAAGGTACCGCTTCTTACCAAGCAACACCGAGAGAAGCGATTATTATTCGCTAAAAATTACGTTAATTGGACGGTACGAGAATGGGAAAATGTGTTATTTTCAGATGAAACAAAAATAAATATGCGCTATGTTAGACGCCATGTAAAAAATGCTTTTAATTATAAATACACAAGGAGTATAGTCAAGCACGGTGGCAGTACAATGGATCAATGGCAATACAAAAATATCTTAGAGCACACAATGATTCCCTACTCGGACGATCATTTGCCTATAACCTGGATCTTTCAGCATGACAATGACCCTAAACACACGGCCAATAGCGTCAAATGTGTCCTTAGTGAACAGCGTATATCCGTTTTAGACTGGCCAGCAAATAGTCGGATTTAAACCCGATAGAAAATCTCTGGTATATTGTTAAAAAGAAAGTCTCAAACAAACGTAACACCAGTCAAAACGAACTATATGAAGAATTTGTTGAAGCATGGAATTCAATCCCCCTAGAAAAATGTATGAAATTGATTGGAATCAATGCCACGTCGTTGCAGTGCTGTTATTGAAAATAAGGGATACGCCACTAAATATTAATTATAACTATTGGTAGGCTGTGGATATCGCAAATAACAATACTAATTACTAATACTTAAAAAAATATTGTTTCTTATATTTTTTGTTGTTGTTTCTAATTAGTTGACCATTATTGTTCATACCTTAAAACTGATTTAAATGTATGGCCGTAATGTAATATTGAAACTGCACTTGTATTGATTATAGGGATTTATATTGTTTTTCTAATAAATGATAAATCGATGATATTGTTGTCCTATTTATTGTTTAATTTCAAAATAAAAACGATTGCGGTGAAGTATCTTACATAATATCAAGGACCGTTGGTAGTGTATCTAATTATACGACCACCACTATATATGAAAATATATGTAACGTCTCTATTCCATTTTGCTCTATTAATTATTGATGAAGAAAGTACTCAAACTCATTCCCAAAAAACGAAATAAAAAAACTGGATAAATCTTGTTTCTAAAAATTGTGTCGTCTTATAAATTGAAGCAAAAATATTTTTTAAATTTGTAGTAAACATTCTGATAGGAAATTAATAAGGAGCTTATTCCGGTTCTAAGCAGCATGTTTCCACATTTATATCATAAAATTGTTTGTATGACAAAAATATATTAAAACAAAATAATCATAATATCAACATTTTACCATCACCCATAATTAATATAGAAAACAGTAAAACACAATTGCACTTAATTAAAATATCAAACAATCATCAGCATTCATATAAGGTCTTGTCATTCGCATGAACGAAGCTTTAATATACTTAACTATGTTATCAGGCGTTTACAGACGAGCCGGCCGGACCACGAGCGAATGCTAAATATCCAATAATGTACTTACGACGAGTGTCGAACAGAGATTTGGTTTATGAATTGTTACGTCATCAATTGAAATGCGCTGACAATACAGGGTGTATATTACATTCGTTTCGATTTAATTTCTCTTTATTTATTCAGTAACATCGAGCCCGTGTGGTCAATGTTTATTTGATATTTTCGAAGTGCATGAATTGTAGATGCTATTGACTTAACAATTGTAATGAAACAATCGTTCGATGCTTTTGTTTTAAAAATTGTATGTATTATAAACTTATTCAATTATTTTTATAGTTTTTGTTATTATATTATTGATTAAAAAGTAAATAATTGAACATTTCTCTCTTTCACCCTCTTAAATCTTCTTAAGGCTTATGGAGTTGTAGATGTGGTAGGATTTCATGCAATTTGCATTGCATAGTATTTATGATGTATTCCTTTCGCACGATTTAAATAAAACGCAGTTGCGCTTGCCCGGGTTTGAACCCGTAACCAACATTAAGGATTTACTCTTAAACGACTAGTGTTAACATTATTCATGGCTGTTTTGGTTTAGGCAAATCAAAGGTCATATGAAATTTTATTTGGTAGTCAATTTCATTTATAATTAGTTTTTTAAAATTAGATATACGAGCTCAAGAACGGTAGATTTATTGTACTTCTTCAAGACTTCTTCTATTTTTTTTTATGTAATTAGTATTCTAAATTTGAAATTGTTTCCGATTTATATCTACAAGAGGTTTAACAAAATATTTAAATAAAAATGCAGTTAAATAAGTAAATTAATTATTTTATTAAAAATAGGTATTCAAAGACCGATACAAAATTAAAATAGGGTCTTGATTATTGTGACGATATTCATATTTTAATGTTGCAATAACATAATCGCATACTATCACACACAAAAATAGGCCTTTATACATTAAAAATAAAGTATATTTTTTATTATCGCGATGTACAGATATATGATTTGTCATTTGAAGTTTAGTAAACATAATGCTCTTACGTATTTTATTGCAATGCCAGGTTTAAATTACAACTAACTACACAGTACTTACAGTCTTAAATAGGTACAAAAATACACAGAAACGAATAAATTATACAAATATTATTATGTAATGTGTATACTATTTCAATTATACAAATAAATATAACGTGATACTTTATAAATGTTATTATACCTTTATTGAGAGCTGTTTGGATTTCATGTTAATATATTCCAAAAACATCTTTACGATTAATTTATCACTTCCTAAAATCCCACTTACATAATAATCCTTCCAAATAATAATAAAAATATTGCTTGTTATGTTATAAAGGATAAAATATACGCTTCATATATATCTACTAGTATTGTGAGCCGATTCATTCTACAGAAATTTCTATAATCTATTTATATAATAATAATCGAGATAATCAATAGTTTAAATAGCAGTAACGATTTTTAAATTGTAGTTTGTTATGCAATATATCTTGAATTTATGTTATGTTGCTGGCTTAATATTACATTGTGAGTCTGAACTTAAGAACATAGCAACGATAAAATTTAATGCACGATAGTAGGAACTAGGTAAGAATATTTTCGAGTTCCTTTTTGAAAATAGAATTTCGAAAATTACAAACTAACTTTGAAACATAGATGAAAAATATTTAAGTCTTGTCTATTTAAACATTTTCATAATAAAAAAAAAAAACATTGAAACAAGTTTGTTAAGTGATGTTTAAATATTATTTTTCCATTTTATTTTTATTCTATAGAAATGGTCAGTATCTACGTATGTGGATTGTATTTATCTAAACAGTGTGACAAATATATTTTATAGTAACAAATGTTAAACACTTTTATAAAAATTAGAAGATATATTCGAAATTGTATCCAAAAAAAATATTGTGTCTAAAAATGTTACCTATAGTTTATTGTAATAAAAAAATGCTATCAATAAAAATAAACTGACACTAAATAGCAATCGGAAATAGTTTTGAAATAAATTTAAAAGTGTAGGCTTTTTTTATTTATGTACAAATTGCGATCTTAAATACTTATATAGAACATTGTCACATATAAACATAAATAATAATTAAAAATAATACCATGACAAGGAAGCTTATATTATGTATAATTTATGGCAAAACGTTTTTTATGAAATAATAATAATAATTGATATTCAAAATATTACATAAAATACAGGTTCCTTCCATACATTATTTTGAGATTTAAATTTTATATGAAATTTGTTTTTAGAGCAATGATAAACAAGCTGCGTGCCTATCGTTTATTAGAATAAATACTTATAAAATGAATTGATTGTATAGAAAACAAAAAAAAACGGAGTTTTTATAGAATTAAAATAGGTTCTACTCGCTTCTTTTTGTAAAAAAAAATAATTATATCGTCCAATGATGTTGATATTTTGTAAGTATCCGTGGCAATTTTTTTCTAATTCTAGAAAATTCTAGTAGCTTCAATAAGCGACTTTGTTGATCCATCGTATTGAAGTTCGTTCTTTGATTTATCATAATATTATTCAATTTGTTCACTATATAGTTTATTTTTTTGTAATAATAATCGAATATCGGTACAGAAAATAGTTACTTCGAAGTGTTTAGAAGTATTTTAGAGATAAGAGATACTCTTACTATGTAAATTAATATGAGTGTCACTCATAAAAGTTTAACATTTAATTATGTAACTACAAATGATATGCAATGATACAAGTAGTGCTATCATTTATAACAAGTGGATATACATACATATCACATTAACTTACGTAGATAAAAAAATTTCATATCGTAAAAGTTTTGAATTTTATATTTCACAACTCCAATGTTACTATTTTATATTATAGGAAACATGTTATGTATGGCACACGAAATAAATTTTAATATAATAATTATATAATATACATTATAATTTTTTGACAAAATTATTATTTACGTGAAAAATTAGAACCGTTTACTTAGGCACAATGAAATACTTTAGCGTGTTTAATTATTATACATTAAAAAGTTAATTGTTTTGCTTTATATAACTAGTCGTTAACTGGAAATGAAGTGCTTTAATTAAAATAGCTACATCGGTATTACAGATTTCTAATCTTAAGAAAATTCTACTTGAACTTTTATCTACATTATTTACACTACTTGGGTTTTCAATGTCACTAAATTTATTGCCAAGCGTTTACTCATTCAGTTACTACTTGAAGACTTAAGCTAATGATATAATTAATTCACAAATTCGTTTATTGATATTCGACGGACTATATCAATTGGCTTATTAATCGAATCAATAACACGATAAACATTTCTTAGCAATTCATAATTATGACTATATTTTTAATACAATTATTACAGTTCTGTACAGTATTTACATTTTTTTAACGTTACAAAAGACTAGCTACAATTTTCAAATAACGTAATAAATATTTATTATACGCAATAAAGTTTTAGTGTTACTAAATATCTTAGAAATATTGAACTAACATATTAGGCTCAAATTAAAAAGAAAGTCACAGTCTTTACGATTAATCCAAGGTTGCCATGAAGCATTTAATATGTGGATCATAAAAAAGTCCTTATTTATTCACTTAACAAGGTGCGGAAGAACAGTTACGTTACTGTAACAACGTCACTATGAAAAGTGCACTACATAAGTCTATACGTCCGTTTGGCACAAGTCACCGAAAACCGGCAAGGCGTGATACTACCGTGTCACTGAATCAACCCGTGGGTGAGGAGCGGGCGGAGGGGGTACAGGGGCATGAAGTCCTTGAGTTCCACTTAGAACATTTTGTCCATGCTTAAAAGACGTCAAGCGAGCTAAAGTTCTTGTAGCATCGTTGTCAAAGTTAGGCCTCTCGTACTGGTGCTTCGGTCTTTGTCGTTGTGGCTGCATCGCTTGCAATTCATCATAACCACCGTCATCACCGTAATTTTCATCATCCGATTCTTCTTCGCCAAACGCTCTATACGTCGTTTCTGATTGAGAATTTTTTCGAGAACTCACACCATAACTTCGACCAATAAGCGATTGCGTTACGTCGGTTTTGATATTCTTATCTCCTTTTCTTTCCTCTAAACTCTGGTTATATCTAATTTGAGCTTTTTGTGTTTTATCTAACGATGGCAAATCATAAAATTTAAGAACATTTGGATGACCTTGAAAATATTTTTCACTGTATACGTTTCTATTGTAATAGCCACCGTTGCTAGCTGGATATAGTTCCTCATCTGGTGCATAACGATTGTCAAAATTATCAACATTTTTGGTTCCTGGAGGAAACCATCCCTGTTGATAAAACAAATAATTGTTATTACGCCAACATAGTCTTTATATTGTAAAAAATAAAGTTAAAAATAAACACATACCAAGGAACTAACGCATTGTCTGGTATTTGCGACGAGCGTAACTGAAGCGTAGGCTGCAGGAGAAGTCGCGGTCTTGCTTGTATTCCACTCATTGCCATTAACTCTTGAAGCTGTTACTTCTGCATATTCCGGCAATTGATGAGTTACTTTGTCATATTCGGAGTTAGCCTTATCTTTACTATGATTTGATTGGCTACCGGTCATACACAAACCAGGTTGATTCTCCATCCATAAAAGTGACTCTGTTTTAGTTACTGTGTTTTTATTGTAACAACTGCTCAGCGGATGCGATAAAGAAACTGCTGCTTTTATATTCATTTGAGTCACCAAACTTGTTCCGTTTGAGTCTAAAACAATATTTTTATAATTCAGAAAATAAACAATAGATTGGTATTAATCGAAATTTTTAGCTGCTGGAGTAAGTATATATTGTCTTAACGAGATATCATACACAAAGGCTTGTAAAATGTAACCCATAAATAAAGCGACTAAAATTGGCTTAAAGGTAACTGGGTGAATCAACAAACGAATTGCCTCGAGAAAACAAAATAAAAACATTTACATTTACTGAGTCTTTATTTTTCGGATTTGTATCATTCCTTTGTGCCTTGAACGTGAATGCGAAATGAAAGAGATCCACTGCGCTACGAAGAGAGGGCTCGTGCTACCTTTCAACTTGAAAGTAATCTAGCACCCTCCCGCCCCTCGCATGGCAAAGCCTCCATCAAACAAACGCTCGGCACCCTTGCCACCCTACGACACCCGTGGAATGTTTTTAATTTTGAAATTCTGATGCTGATTCTAGGAAAAGATGTAAGTATTTGGGGCTAAGTGGAATATGTGCTTATTATAAAAAAAACGAACTATGATCCTTTTTTATTTAAATAACACTAATATGTAAATAATATATTTTAGAACTCACCGTAAATATTGGGAAGCGCAGACTTCTTTGCAAAAATGTTGTGTCTTCTTACATAAATTATTCCACCGATCATAACTATTTTGAATAAAACAATAGCTCCGATTAAAAAATAAAACCATGTTTCCATCACAAAATCTCCTGCAACGATTGATACTTCCCCATTGTTTGGATATCTAAAATAAAATTAAGCCATATTAATATGTAATATTTAAAATTGGAACAAATATTATTTTTTGAATATATTTTTTATTTAATTTACCTCGATAGTGGATCTAGTCCGACAGTGCGGGAATCTATATTCAAATATACTTTTTGGCTGAACGGACCCAATCCGACAATAGTTTCAGCTGCTATCTGTACGGAATAACTAACGCCTGAAGTTAAATTAGTCATTATCAAACTGGTAGCTTGATGAACAGTCGTGTTTATAGCGATCATTGATTTGTTAGCCGGTATGTCTAACCAATTCAATACGACATTGTATCCGACAATGACACCATTTTGCAAATCAGGCTCAGGAGGTTGCCATTTTAGATGTACAGTGGTTGTATTGTAAATAAACATTTCAATATTTGTCGGAGGTCCATCGGGAACTGAAAAAAAAGTCTATATGAAGAATATATTTGAAGAATTATATAATAAAACAAACATTTGGTAATGTTTGTTTTATCTGATTTAAATTAAAAAAAAACTAAATAATTACCATCATCTAGCGTTTGAGCAATTTTGGAATTCGAAGGTTTTCCCTCGAATTTCTTATAGAAAGGCACAAGAAAGAACTCGTATTTCATATATTTTCTTAAAGATGTTAATTCGTATCCTGATACATCATTGGAATGTAGTATAGTTTTCACCTCATATTCTATTGTTTTATTGTCCAGAGGTCTAAAATATATAAAAAGACCCTCTAAATAAAAGAAGTTCAATATTTCCCACATAAGTTTTATTGTTTTCGAATCTATAGGCGTCGCTTCAATAAGCTCTACAATATTATCAGTCATGATATTCTTTTTAAATTCTGTATTATTCGAATATATTCCGCCTTCCCATAAAATATTTGTATCTTCGCCAACTGTTACAGCTTCCGATGTTGGACTCGGTCCCGATAAGCCATGAGAATTTTCCGCTCTAATAATAAACATATACGTTATTCCAGGAATTAATGATTTCACTATGTAGTGTGTTTGATGAACCCTCTTTGAAACAACAACCCATCCTCGCGAGTTCCTGGGAGTATTGTTTCCTAAAAGGGTCTCCCTTGAAAACATTTCAACCTGATAGCCAAGAATTGAAGACGATCCTATTTTATTATTTTGATTCCATGTTATCGTTATGCTCGTCTCTGTTATATTATAAATTTGTGGTTTAGTTGGAGGACCTGGTAAAGCTGACGTGTCAGCTGCTCTAAAGAAATGTATATTTGGGTTCGTTGGACTATCAACAAGTAAAACTCCGCTCCAAACATACTTTCCGTGCTGAGATGAAGCAACGCAGGTGTAAGTACCACTGTCTTCTTTGTCTAAATCTCTTAAAATAAGCGTTCCATCATTAGAGATATTTCTTCTATGATTTTGTATCAAAGCTTTCCCTTCAAAGTACCACGCTATAATTGGTTCAGGTGTGCCGATAGCCGCACAGGGGAAAACGGCCATCGATTTTATAGGTAACGTTTGGTTAGAGGGACCACTTGTTATGATTGGTGGCGGGCGGTCATCGTCTGACGTCACGGTTAGTTTCCCTCTAACAAACGAACTACCAGCAAAATTCACTGCTGAGCAAACTATTGTATTACCACTATCAGTTTTATTTGTATTATTGACTGTTAATATAGTTACACCGTCTAATATTGTTGAAGCATGATATTTTCCTTGCCATGTCCCTGGTAATATAACCGTTCTGTTTCCTTCCAAGCTCCAAAACATCGTTGGCTCAGGTTTTCCTGTAGATGTGCAAGTAAATTTCGCGGTCGAACCACTTTCTATTATAACTGAACTTGGTTTTAATATGACTGAAGGTGGATCTAAAAAAGAAAATTATTGGTGACTACCTATAAAACACACTACACTATAAAAATACGTAATTTTTTTTTAAACATTTTGAAATCTTACTAACCATGGACGGTTAAGTATCCGCTTGCACTTACTGCTCCAACAGCATTGTCAGCTTCACATGTATATTCTCCCTCGTCTGCTAAAACAACATTGTCGAGCCTAAGGCTTCTGTCATCAAGGACTTTGACACGGCCGAGTGGCATGTTACCACCGCCGGCTGTCCTTCTCCATAGTACGTCTGGGAGGGGGTCACCACCCACTCTACATTGAAAAGTAACACTCCCACTGGTTTGTGCTACAACGTCCTCCGGCCCCGCAATTAAATATGGTTTAACTGCACAATAAAGATAATAATATCATTAACGTATTTATCGAACGAACAAACAATTAACGTATTTATCGAACAAATGGATAGAATAAAATAAAAACGATTGTATTTTAAATATATTGCTGACGTTTCCGTTTTATATACCTACATATAAATTAATAACTCACTATGTATCTTAAGCGTAGCAATCGCAGATTCTCTAGTGCCAGCTGCATTCCTTGCAATACACTGATATCTGCCAGCGTCAGTTTGCCTCGCGTCTTGTATTACGAGACTACCTCCATCTACCAAGTGCATTCTGTAGCAATAACATTCTTATGAGCGAAGCTTTAATGCACAGTAAAATTATGACTTCAATTTTCATTACTTGGCTTAAGCGCAAAGTAACAAAGTCATTCAAATATTGGGCGGAATAATTCAATAGGAAATTAACATTTAATAAAGGGTCCAGTGAGTAAGAACTATTCAGATTTTTACTTGATTGCTTGTCGAGCTCTTCAAATATCCCCTTCTTTATGACTTTGATGTACTCTCCCTACTGTTAATTATTTTCATGCTTCACCATACATACCGTTCCCTCAAGATGTAACCAAACGCCAGGCCTCATAAAAATTCATAGACAACGAATGGAGATGAATTGGCAATAAAACTTGCAAAATTGATTTTTAAGTTAGCGAAGATTGTTATTAAATAAAAATGTTTTATGTCGTTAACTTATGCAAATTATAATAGCAGGAAGTTAATATAATTTATGTAAACGTTTAAAAAACAATTACAGCTAATATGCAACTGTGTGTTAATTATAATATAATATATTGTAAGTTAATTAGGTATATTATAAGATAATATGCAACTTTTGAGTACTAATTTCTATTACACAAAATACCTTTTTCTATGATTATTATAATTATTTCTTTTAAATAAATGCATCGCTTTTGTGCAGTTGTTCTGTTGTTATATAACAATACAAAACATAATTTTATTATATAAATTATATAATAAAATTATGTTTTGTACTTTACTCGAAATTTATTAAGACGATTACGGAGATAAATTACAAATATTTCTTTTTTATTTTGTTATTAATTTAAATAACAATTCATCAATTAGATTGTCCGTTAACTATGATTTTTGGGCTAACATTTTTGTATCGTATTTGAATTTTATTAATTCGGTGTTACATGACTTTATCTGCAAAGATTCACAAGACTATCGCGTTTCCACCATCCCATTTAACTTCAAGTGCTCTCACCAACTACCCTCAATTTTACGTTAAGTGCGCACTGTCGAACTGGCGAGTAACTTTCATTTGATATCCCGATGCTCCACATTTTAATATATCTGGCAACTTTACAAGATTTCCGCAATTCAAAAGTTTGTTTCCAATAGTTTTAGTGGCTCCATAAATTATTGTCTAATAATGAGATATTGAAGTTTTTTTGTAAATAGAATTGCGTATATCGTAAAAAGGTGTTGATAAATTACCTAGAATCCCCATCGAAGTGTAAAATTTGACCATTCTTCTTCCAATAAACCATTGGCTCGGGAGAACCACGTGGTGGTGAACATTCTAATATTACTGTCTCTCCTTGGGCAGTCTGGGTTGTCACTGGCTCCAAACGAAATTCTTCGCGAAGAACTAAAATATAAAATAAGAATATAGAAAAATGTAACAGAAGTTAAATATATAATACTTAACTTTTTATATTAAACCTACCAGCAACATGCAAAGTTGCATTCCGACTTCTAGCTGTTCCATATGGATTGGTAGCTTCACACCAATATACACCAGCATCTGAATGGGCTCTACCATGGGTCGCTCGTAAGAAGAACAATCCACCCGCTGGTAGTAGACTCCTATGTGTGTCAGACACTACTAGAACTCCGCCTTTGTACCATCTTATTGAAGGTGCTGGTGAACCACCAGCACGACAGTTCAAAGTTGCCGGTTGGTGTCTAGCAACTGTCACATCAAGGGGCTGTTCTATTATATAAGGGGCTTCTCCACTGCTCATATAATCATCACTTAAGCCTCCGTTGACTGGACCTGTTAAAAAATTAAATATTGTTATAATAATCAGGTCATTGTTTTCAAAAAGCAATTTACGTTAAAATAATTGAAGGAATTTTTAACTATAGACCCACTTGATTATTTATAAGTGGCATGCATTATTTTAAATTTAACGAACAAAGGCTCGTTCTAGGCTTTAACATAATATTATATGAATAACGGTTGGAGTATGTCATTCTCGGCTACTTTAAAGCAGCGCACAATAATAATGAGCCATAAACACAGGCTAAGTCCCCCAGGATGCTGAATTGGGACCCTCACTATTTTACTCTGTTTACAACGAACGACGCAGATGTTAGTTTTTGACACTTGAATTGATGTATGTCTATTGTTGTGCCTCAATGTATTATTATGGCAAAGCAAAAATCGATCACTGAAAAAAATACAGATTTCGCCTAAAATGAACCGCCCGTAATCGTCTGCGACTCGATTTTCGAGTTGTAACAAAATAGGGATTACCTCTATTGTACAAAATAATTGTGTTTATATATTCACGTATCCCATCGTGTGGTGCGGTACTAATCTATAATTGAATCTTGATCACATTTGTTATCTTTATATTTCTATTCCATACTGATGTTTGATAACGCATTAATTTCTTCTTGAAAAATTTAAATAAAATTCAATTTTTATGTTAACAAGCGCCGTATGGAATATTTACAGAAAAATTAATAGCCTCTTCCTTATATATCTCGTTTAATTCAACATTCAAAGTTTAATTTTTTTGTATTGTTTTACTTTTCTGTATTGTGTAATTTTCAAATTGTAATTTGTTATTGTAAGTGAACTAATGTGTTTTTGTACGAAATAAAAATCTTCAAACCGACACCGAAATAACTAATTTATTCAGATTAGTTGTTTTCAGATTCAAAGAGCATATATGCCTAATTAGAAGCAAGCCGTTATTATTGCACATCAAATACGATACTAAAAATGGCAAAAAAGAAACCAAGACCTATAAACTAAGATTTAGCGGAATGTATGATCATAAAATATTGTTTATGTTGATCTCGATACGTTATTTTATCGCACATAAAACTCGCTTTATTACGTAGTTGTGCGTTTGAACTATCGATTATATTAGATGTTAAAAAATGCTTCCTCGATAAAAGGAAAGTTACAAAATCTTATCAAAAATAATTTTAACATAATAAATTAAATTAAAAATAATAATTTCAATTTTTCTGTAATAATTCCTTAACATAATATACAATATGTTTGTGTTATAAAAATAGCACATATTAACAAAATGACAAAAGAATATTAATGATCCGAATCCAAGTGTTTTTATAGTGACGACGTAGATGACGCCCAACGGTGTAGGGAGTGAATTTTCATTTCGCACGCGTGTAGTTATGTCGCTATTGTTCAAAAATCTTTGTTAAAAAAAAGTTTGCGAGGGAGAATTTTGTCCCCCAGCTAATTTATACTACTTGCACATGTTGACACGCGTCGTATAAAAAAAATAAATAAAAAATCGGTTATGTATCGGGTAGCATGGCTTTTGAATTTAAGTTGCAACCGGCCGGCTCGGCGAGTGGTCGATGCAGTTTTATTCGTCTACGCTTAAAACATCACATGTGTTACGTGTCTCCTTTAAATTGATAGCCCTCCTTTTACTATGTACACACTTAAAAAGAATAAGATTTGGACAAAAATTGGGCTAATAGTCGCTTTAAATAGAAACTCCTTTGATTCAATCTAGTTCCTATTGCCTCGTATCACAAACTTGTCGACATGTATTCACTTCAAACGGTTCTCTTTGATCATTGAAAATAATCGAACATATTTGATAGGGACGGCTTAATCTAAATTTGGAATAAGAAGAAATGTATAAAAAAATATCTGGGTTTGTTAAAATGACATTTTTTAATTTCTAATTTTTTAATTTAATTAATGTTTATAATTAAATTAAATGTACTTATTTTTTATTATATTATGTACTTCATTGGGATTATGTTTATATTTACAGTAACAGTAACAGCCTGTGAATGTCCCGCTGCTGGGCTAACGCCTCTTCTCCTCTTTTGAGGAGAAGGTTTGGAGGTTATTCCACCACGCTGCACCAATACGGGTTGGTGGAATACACATGTGACCGAATTCCAGTAAAATTTGACACATGCAGGTTTCCTCAGGATGTTTTCCTTCACCATCAAACACGAGATGAATTATAATCACAAATTAAGCACATGAAATTCAGTGGTACTTGCCCGGGTTTGAACCGACGATCATCAAGACTCACGTGTTCTTACCATTGGGCCATCTCGGCTTACTGTTTATATTTAACATTATTAAATGTTAAACTCGCTTTTGAAAATATCGAATAAAAAATTTACTTTAATTATTGTAATTGACTTCTTATATTTTTTATAATAATTACTTTAATAATTGTAGTTGTTTAGCCAACTTACTCAAACTAACTTGCAGATAAACTCAACTATATATGGTATAGATTGAAAAATACTTGTAATTGTAGAAAAATAATTTTACTTTATAAAACTGACAGCAATTAGGGACAAAGCTGTTTACGTGATTCTTAGATAAAACTATTATAATGTTTTGAGTTATATCATTTGTGGTAATGTTTCGAAAAAGCAAAAAGCATAACGGATAGAACATGCTTACATATACAAGCAAAGGCTTCTGAGTTTTTTTTTTTCAGGGTTCATTGATGAATACAATTCATATTCAATACATGCATATAAATGTATGTACATTAGATTAAATTGTAACGTATGCCGACCTCCAATGGAATGTGATGGAATAACTTTCACATCATTCTTCTAGAAGTGGGACTTTTATAAACTATTACTACACTCTGACAGCCGATGACTTAACCCTCCTCGAAATAGAGTTTTTACACTATCTCTAGTCATCGTTATCATCAAGTATCTATCACCCTAAGTAACTCGATCTTAGTTTGAAAATCGAATATCTAATTCTAATGGCCGTGATTGGCTCCCTTAGGAGGCAATCATGATTTTTTGAAATTTTGAACACGTGTTCAGCTTTTGGGACCCCCTTGCAATGTGACGCAGGACTGTCATTAGGCAATTTTATATTGTAGAAGAAATATAATTGGCGCAATTTAACACCATTTTGCTACGCAACATTCACAAATGAAAACTATGTCATTAAATTGTATTGAAAGGTTAAAATTTAAATGTATCTTTGGTCTCTAAATAAATGTTATTGACGTGTTATTGTAAATTAATGAATGACTGTAATTATGTCGACAAAATGTTATCCTATCGAAATGATGTGAAAGTTGGTGCAATTGGTAAGGCTTTTGACATTTTGATTTTGTAACTATTTCCAACCGCACACCAAAATCAAATAATAACATGATTATTCAGATACATATTATTAGTAGATATTGGTAAACCGTAAGTCATATAGAATAATAATAAGTTTGTGTGTTTATTTTTCGAGTATGGAACGCGGAATAAATTATGCGGTGATGCGAAATAGTAAAATAAATAATTTAATTTAACAATACATAATTCGCACACGAAATTTTTAACAATTATGTATATTTGAAGATGTATAAAATATAAGTATTTCACACTTAACATGCTAATAAGCTTAATTATTACGAAAAAAAACAAAAATATTAAAGAAGATGAGTTCACCTACAAAGTTCAAACAGTTAAGCAAAATTCAAAAAGGCTTGTAATGAAATTGTTTAGTTAAAAATTGTCCGATGAAACGAAAATTATTGAAGTTTTGAAAAACTTCAATGAAATATTTTGTGAGTCACAAGATTTGACTCAATAGGGCGTATTTTGGAACAAAATTAGACGAGGTTTGTTAAGAGTAAGCACTTTGTCAATGATGTTTAATTTGATTAGCAAATCAAACGAAATTGGAGCAAAGGACTTCCCGCTATGGAGCAAACACCGCGGCGCTTCACTTGGATGTAGTACTTAAACAAGTTTCTTTATAAAGTTGTTTTTTACCGACAGATACAATATAAATTGTTAACATGAAAAATTCAAGTACTCGAGGATTATAATAAGCGAAATTCAATTAGTTTTGGTAAATTCGATCCACTAGGCTGTTTCGTCACAAGATTATCCTTAGATGATGTACTTTTATTTTATAAAAAATATTCACTAAAAATCCACCCCGTTCACTTTGTATTGCATACAAAAATATAAGGTACCATTTAAGTGAGTTTGAATGAATTATTGAGAGTTCAAGGAATGTCACGGTTAATGAAATAGCACTTAAATGTTTACGATGCAAAAAACTCGTATCGACTCGCTTCCCACATGTGTTCAAAATTAGCCGTTTTGTTTCAACGGATGGACGGATTAGGCTAATATGAATTTCGTGAGTTTTAATGTTTGTCTTGTAAGGCGCTTCTCTAATGTAAGGACAAATTGTTGACACAGTGTCATCTTTCATAGGGCCCTGCGTACCTGCGTGAAATGGGGGCAGCCCTATGACAAACAGTTGGACTGTTATCGTTTTTGCTGCCCGTAAACACGTCTATCGAAATTTGAACTTTATTACATGGCGATACCAAAGATTTTAAAGTTTGTGCTTGGATATGTACAGACTAAAAGTTTCTATTTTATTTGGAGTTGTAGCCATTTCTTTGTAGAAGTTTACGGAAACGCGTCGGCGACAGTTGTGACGTTTTTTTTTCTTCTTAGTTTGTTTTCTCAGCGTTCTAACGCGTGGACATTTGGAAAAATAAAGATACTGGTAACGGAGCTTATTACACTACTACCAAATAGTTGTAAGGACCGTTAATTGTAAACTCAACTCATATTTATTTATTTATTTTATTCATTTATTTTATTTTTCTTGGTACCGATAAATCTTGCCAGCTTCCTGGCTGATATCATTGAGCGAAACGTATATAAATATCAACGTTTTATTAATTTTTAAGTCAGGTAAGTCATATTCTAACTGGGGCCCTAATATTATAATTGCCCATAATTTACTGCTCCATTTACAATTATTTGTTTTATTATATTCACGCTTGATTTATAATGCACTATAATATAATTTTCATTACGAGTAGTAATTATTTATCAAGTATGTTATATAGTATAGATAACTCCGTATTACTTAAAGATTGATATAAAAAAGGATATAATGTCGTCTTTAAACAAGCATCTGTTTTATCTCAGCTTCTGAGCTGTCTCCATTAATATCGGCAGATAAAAGGGTATAGTTTGCGAGAGTTTGCTATCTGATCGTTTAAGTGCTTAAAAAACGCAAAAAAAATAGCGATCAACCGTTGCGATAAGATTCCTTGTTAGGAGTGATATCTATGTTTAAAAGAGGTACCGGCTATTGGCCTTCGAAATTCGAAAAGTATAATTTGCATCTACCATATAATGAACCTTTTTGTTAAGACTTCCGCCAATGTTCATTCAAAAAGATGGGTTCTTATTTTAAAACGATTTTCGATACACGATACTTTATTATAATAGGGGTCAAAATGTGTCAATATTCATAAAAGTCACTTTTGTTACAAGTCAGATCGGAGATAGAATCCATTTTTCAAATATCTCATTGAACACAATACATGCCCATTGTGAAGTACCCTATCTATTAAATCTCTTTATTTTTGTTTTTTCACCGTATTTCACGCAGCATCCATCACGCATTAGATACAAAAGATAGGCGTCGTTTAACATTAGCTTAACTTCTTTACGCTTTGATAACCGCCTGGGGCGCGGTCTCTTTTACACATAGATCAAAAAGCCATAGACTAAAATAATTCCTTCATGGTGATATAACTAACTGGGATAATTGAATAAACGTTGGAGCGATATTTTTTACTCTGCTCCGAGCCTAGCTGATTGTAAAATATATGCAACAGACAGATGCGTCACTAAATCTCTGCATGTGTATTTTGTTAACCTAATGATTTTTGTCAATAAGTAACGCTTTCCTTTGAAAATTATTAGTCCCGAGGGTGTCATTACCCCCGCTGTTTATTTGTAGAACATGACTAAAGTTACTTTTTAAATTTATGAATATTTATATGTGTTAACTTAATTAAATAAGTATAGGAATATTGCCAATGTTTCAATTGCATTGTATTTATTTGTAACAACTAGGTTATTGCAATTGCAGCATTACGTCATGATCGATGCCTCGAGTCTAAATATATAGGTATATATATTAAAAATTGGACATCGAAAATAGTCGTATATTTTTTCGCGAATAAACATTTGGGAAATAATAATTGTATTCGTAAAATACTGTTACAGATCGCTACATAGTTGTTATAAAAAATATGTATTTAAAAAAAAAAATGGTTATATAATAAATCAATTAACTTAACAATAATATAAAAATAACAAATCATAGGTTTTACGAAAAAGGAAAAAAGTATTAGAAAAATAGAAATAATAATATGTTCACGAATTTCCGAAATGGGCTCTTTTGAAATAAACACAAATAGCGTGCATATTTTTCCCAACGACATTTCACTAAGTGGTGTCACAAATCTTAGATGGTACGGTGTGACACTAAGTTTCGAATAGAGCAGGGAATGCGACCCCATGGGAGGGTGGCTATTAGCGCTGGTTGAACTTTGACTTCACCATGAATTCTTTATATGAAACGTATAGAATGACTTTGTGATGGAGACAGAGGCGTTTTCATTTTGGCTTGTTTGTCTTATTTTTTGAAAACAATTCCTAGATTAATTTTTAAATAATTTGAAATCGTATTAAAAAATAATTCAATTTATTTCATAATTATATAATTCATTTATATTCAATTAAATTGTCGAATAATGGTAATATTTTTAATTTATTAATTTTTATCCCGGTCTAAATAAACTATGTATACTTTTTTCTTTGGGCGTAAACATTTTTTTTTAAAACGACGTGTAAAAAGTTTCATGGGCGATTGTGAGACAACATTTCCATATGCAACGTTTTAAAATTAAACGTTACTGGAGCAATAAAAAGTTTTACTGACGTCACACGTAAGTTGATGTTGACGCACTCTTTTTATTTATACATTTAAAGAATTATCAAAGAAATAATTATAAATACACGTAGATAATACTCGGTTTGATTTAAGTAATATGTTATCTACATAATATTTTCAAATTTGGAATGTGCTTTGGTGCTAACGATATCGTTACTGTTCTCGAGAAAACAAAAGGAAACATTGGAAAATACTAACCAAGACAGAAAAGTCCCAGGAGAGAGGTCACCACAGCCAGAGTATCCATACTGGCTCACTGCCACATATTAAATTGTTCCTGATATCTCGTGAGAAAACTCTTGATCATGTTTTATTTTTATCTAACATCTGAAACAAAGAGAAAAACATTTTAATATTACATAAAATAAAGTAATATTTATTCGTTTTAATGTATCATGTGATTCGACCTTTAGTTGTTTATTTTGAAATCGAATTTGTGAATTGCAGCAACTAATAAATTATTATTATCTATATTATATTATTCTTAAATAGATTGTCATAATTTATTAAGTATATTTACGCTTATGTTATTAAGATAATATTGTTTAATACGGTTTCATGTTTTTACGGTTTTTTATCATCTAGTAAATAATATTGTTTAATAATGATTTTTAGTCATTATTTAAATTTATTGACTAATAAAAATGAAAGTATTTGCTGAATTTTCTTATTGAGGCGAACACCTTGTCACAGGAAGGATGAATTGAATTTGCGGAAATGCTTACAAATATCTTATACTTCTCGTGGTTATACAATGAGTGCCACTGCTATCAAAGCAATAAATATTATTGTAAAAAGTCCCATTGCTGTTCCGTTGCTGGGCCGTTGGAGAAGAATGATTGGAGATTATTCGCAACTCCAATGCTACAATGGTACATATGAAGATAGACTCAATCAACGAGCACGAGATGTTTTATATAACCCGTTTAAGCATGCAATCCCAATAGTGCTTGCCCAGATTCGAACCTGTAATATTCGGTTAATATCCACGTGTTCTATCTCAGCTGACACATTTACCCATCTGCCATTCCGGAAACTATATTAAATATTTATAATTGAATATAAATACAATCAACATTATTAAATCACCAAGCCATTGGACCCTCAAAATCAAATTAAACAAACAGCGGACTGATGAGTGCGGACACTTCGTAGTCGGCTTAATGTAAATAACTTTATAATATTTATTTGGAATATTAAGGAGACTGTAAACATCTGTCACGTTGTGATTTGAAACTCTTAAACGTCGTGGAAACCATAGCTGACTTTACTTCACATGTCTTGGATAGCTTATTTAATTCGAATGTCAAAAAAAATAATATTACAACATATTTAATCTTTTATAATTTAGAGAGAGAAAGAACCTTTTTATATAAGTAGATAAAAACAAACATCACTACATAGTGTAGTAAGTGTGTTATAGACAATATATCTACAAAGAGCCAGTTCTGTATGCATTGATTGTAAGTGTATACAAAAATAATATAATAATTTAAGTCTCAAAAAAACTATCATTTAGCTAAATTTAAGAACAACAGACAATTACAGCTAATTATTTAAAAAAGTATGCTCATGTAACATCTAAAATCTGACAAGTTATTAACTAATAAATATAAATAATTTGAATTGAATTAATCTATACATAGGCATACATAAAATTTTGCAACACAGCAGTATTTAATTCCGTACTGAATCGTGCTCAACGCACTTTGCCAATCAAGCTGTATCCAAGACAGGTGCCTACCTTGGCGAAAATCTTTATAGTATGACGCTTCCAGAAGATCATAAGTCCCCGGTTCAAATTATTTCTCTCCGTCCAAGCAAATTAAAGCCTTGCGGCATTGCAATAACGATTTCTAAAATTTAATTTAAGTGTATAACAAAGTTAGACTGGATATGCTTACATTTACAATTAAACACATGTATATACTAATAAATATATAGAAAAATGTCACATAAATAGATATATAAGCTAATCTAGGCAATATCGCTAGTGTGATATTGATCCCATTGTTATCTGCTGTTAATGCTGAATCTATTAAATACTAAAAGTAATTATCAGCCATTATAGGATCCAATAGTGGAGAAGAGGACGTCCTTTTCTCTTTATAATGTAATTTTATTACAATGTAACTGTATTCTTGATTCAGCAGTACATCTAACACATGCATTCGTCACAATATTTTCCTTCACTGCTAAGCACGAGATGAATTTTAAACACAAAACGTACAGCACATGAAAGCTTAGTGGTACTTGCTCGGATTTCAACTGTGTGTTCGTTTTTCACCTTTGCCTTTTCACATCCTATTTCAAAATCTTAGATGTTAATTTTTATGAAAAATAACGTCTAAGATTTTGAAATGACAATGTCAAATTGAGTAGTATAGCCGTCGAAACGTAACAATTAGCATTTGTACATAAGCACGGTTATAACCTACGTATACGAACTGCATCTTGTCATCACCAGATTTGTGTTATGAAGGTGCTAATGAAATTATTAACGGTGGCACAACATATTGTCATGACAGTAAGTGGTACGGAGATTAATTACTTACTAATAAAATATGATCATATTTAAATAACTTAATACATATGTAGGCTTCGCCGATCATGACATTTAAGTTTCATAGAAAAATCATTGATAAATAAAGGTATGTTACATGCTAAAATCGAAATGGTAAAAAGCGTGTAGTTTGCATTTGTTGATTTCCTAACGTTCTCCTTAAAGTCATTTTCTGTTCCATTAATTTACTTGAATTTTAAGTTTTAAAAAGAAATTATAATTATGGATTCAATTTAAATTAATTAAAAAAAAAAACATATTAAATTTGATAGATTTTAATTTTAGCTTTAGATACTTTTAAGTTTAGGCTTGTAAAAACTGCCTGCAGCCAAAAAAAACAAAAACTACGGAACGGATATTAACCAATGGACGGAGAGATTTATGAGGAAGGTTTAGGCGGATAATTCATTCAGGCTGTGTAAATTGGCTGAAAGATGTCGGAAAAAACATGTTGACTGAATGCTTTACTGGTAAGAGCCGCGTAAACCAATAGTTTACGATAAAAATATATAACGTAGAACCGTTTTCAACACGGGCGAAGATGGGATGGGAAGCTAGTAATATATAAAATCATATTGTAGGGTTATTTGACTTCTCATAAAATAAAATAAAAAAAGTCACACCATAGATGGTATTACTTAAGATTGACAGGAAATATGAATGAAAATTGACATTTCCTCACACTCTCAATCACAATCAATATTTTTGAAATAAGTATTGAAAACATATTGAAGTCCCATGCAGCAAAATTGTTAATGATGAGTTATATGTTCACGGAATTATCACCTCTACTGTATATACAAAAAGATATGAAAATAGATTGATGGAATAAATAAGTTAATCTCGAGAGATCTGCGGGTAATATCATCAGTAACCCTTATATGAATTTATTAGTTAATACGGTTCCACGAATGCATGACCCTGATTTAACTTTCGAATGGTTTAAATTACTCAGCTCAACTACGTTTGATACAAACTTCCGTCATAGTCGAGTTAGCTGGGGGCAATATACACTAACAGCTGTTGTTGTCATATATCCTCAGGTACTCGTTGTTTGATGTCCATCTCACGTCTGACGCAGTGTATGAACATTATATCCAATGTTTGAAAACATTTCCTCTAGGATAGGTATTTTCATATTTGTTACTGGGTATACAATGTAGCTGTTAATTTTTAATTAATTAGTATGAAATTATTTTAATGTCCTATTGGTTCACTCGCAGTATGACGTCAAGGAAAGATCGATCGAAGTAGAATCCCAACATTCCCTAAGTTACGTTAAAATCAAAAATCTAAGCAACTCCTATATAAAAATTATTCGGTTATTCCTTGCAGTTATTAAAAACTAAAATTGAATTAATATATAATTCTTTTATTTCCTTTGTTTCGAAAAACAAATTTAATAATGCTTATTGTTTTACTGTTTTGGATTTATAATGACATCACACAAATATGTGTAAATAGTTTCGGTGTTACAAATAACTACGTTGCTAAAATTTTTAATTTAATAAGTGATAGGTGGAATTTTTAAAACCTCAAAAAAAGCCGTTTGTGATAAATATGACACATAAAATATGCCTATGTTTTTTATAACATGTAAATATTTATTTTTCCCTGCATTTTATAGGGCAGTGATAAAAATATCTCTGTAATAAGACGCTGCAGTAGCCGTCCGAGATAAGATGGTTGGGATACATGTTATAAATATAGGGAGATTATGCGACCGTCAATAAATTCGCCTTATGATAACGGATGTATTCGAATTTTATAACAACAATATTGCAGTGGAAAGTTTTAGTTACAAAATCGATACATATTTGAATCGGTTGTGATGTCGAAATAGTTTAACTAAATTTGTGCTCATTTTCGATTTTAATCAACAGTAATGCGCTGAACGTATTAATCCACCGGATAATGTGTTAAAATGAAACTTCATTAGTCTCATTCGTATCGGAAATCGAATCGAAATTAGATACAGTATTGAAATTTAAATTGACAATAACTTTTTTCTTATTACATTTTACTAATAACTACTAATAGAATGATAAAATTGTTCTTTTTTTAAATTATGACATAATTTTTTTTTTTTATACTTTTAATATTCATTAAATTATTTAACGTAGTGTGTTATTATTCAAAGGGCTGTTAAACTCTGTCTTAAGCATTATCGTATAAAAAAAAAACGGGTATACTAAATTTATAGTTCTAAACACTGGTTTCTCTATTTCGAAGGTTCTCACGGGCCACATATGCACTCAGAAATAAACGGTTAACCAAAACAAACGTAGCCAAGGTTATGTTTATAATTTATCGCCACTTGAACGTTGACGGGACGCCAGTTAACCGAAAAAATGTATCGTTCAATCCAATAAACAAAGAGCTCTTTAGTTAAGAGTCCAGCCCGAAAATGACGTAGGTATTGAAATATCAACCCATACATATAGGTAGCACTAATATGAAAAAAGAAAGAACAAATTATATTACTCTTGAAAGTAATCGTAATAGTTCTTTGAACTTTTATAAGGATTCAAAATATGTTTATTTAAGCATTGCCCGTTCTTTTATTGCTTATAACAATATTGAAACGTTGGCAACTACAATAACATCATTAGTAAGGCGAGTACTCTCGAAATCATAATGCGACTGTTGACATTTTACTTCGAGGCGTGGTGCAGAGATAACTTTAGCAAATGCACTACGCTCTGGACTTCATCATGTTTATTTTTCACATACTGGCTAGCTGCGTCAACATAGTTTATTAACTTTCGAGATCGTGTACAGAGCTGGTTAATATTACTTTAATGTACACCACATTAAATATATTTGTTCAAGCGAACTTTACAAACCTCGTAGTCTGAATGGTATCATTTTGGAAGTGACATATTTACTAACACTTACTTAAGAAATTGACTTGAGGTTTTCTCAAATCTATCATGACGACACATAAACTTTTTAACAGTAGCCTTAAAAGTAAATAGAGAAATCTCACCAAACCTTCGCTCGCCGAGATCACACGCGGTGATTTTTATAAACGAGTGCTATTGTAAAAATAAATGAAAACATGCCTTTTGAATAATGTTTGTTTTGACGACGGCTACCATATTTATGGTAGCCGTGAACTAAGTGTCGACGTATATTAGACCCACACAAAGAACGAATGAGTCGGGGCCTTGTAAAATACGATCAGTGTTCCATTTTTTGAATTGATTAATTGTAGGTTACGACGAAAAGATATGAGCTCGTATGATCTAATTTTAAAAACGTACTCAAACACTTAATTGTGGGCGTGAGAGCTAGTTTTTTAATTGCTGTACTCATTTATCATAGCGTTGATTTGTACGTTAACGATCTCGTTGATAGTCAATTGGAATGGGTGTTGATATGGGCTGTCGTACGCGTTGTTTGGCGAGAGGATTAAGTTCGTTTGCACTGTTTTTTGTTCGGACGCGTCGGTGCGTGTACCGTCAAAAATTGCACAAGTTTTTTTCAAAGTTCCCGACAAAGCATAGCTCGTATCTCAATGGTATATTTTTGTTCGTGCGGTCTCAACTGACAGTTCGCGTGATGTATTGGGCTCCGGTAGAGGATTATTTTTACCCATTTCACGAAGTTTGCATGCATCTATTGTGTACGCCGGAAGCGGCATCACAAAGCAGCTACGAAATTATTGTTGGGGGTGAATTTTAGGCGCTTATAAATGATTGGGGATTTGGAATACAATACCGATTTTGAGCGAAATTTTAAGCCCATGCGTTGTTTTACTCAAGGTAGTTGATAATAATTGCAATAATTTGATCCTTCCTTAATTAATTAGTATGAACGTTTTCTTAATGGAATGAATACCGCTTGTATTTTATCAGTATTAATTACAGCAAAAAACCTAAAATGTAACAAAAAATCATGTAGGTATCCCATTGTTGAGAGGAGGAAGATAGCTTTACTGAAAGAAGGTCTTATTCTCATAGCAGTGACAGGAGAAGACTTGGAGTTTATTCCACCAATTCGATATTTTTCTTCACCGCCGAGTACAAGATGAATTGTAAACACAAATTAAGCACATAAAAATTCAGTAGTGATTGCCAGATTGGATATGCAATCTAGTTAAGATTCAAGAATATACATACACTACGAGTAGATAAATGCGAAAATACGAAAACCCAAACTTAAATATTCTTCTAAATAAAAATGTCGAAGTTAACTACTATCTAACTTTGAAAATATCATGCATATAAATATAATAAAAAATATTTGTGACAGTAACTTTGAAGTTTGAAATAGAAATGTCACAACGAAGAGTAGAGGAAAAGTGTAGTTTATGATACCGCGATGAGTTCGGTTCGATGTGCAGTTTCGTAACATTGATAAAATTTTATGTAACTTTCAAAGAAAACTTTTATAAATTTGTATAACGCTGGCAGTTTTATGGTAACTGTCATATGTGATATTTATATTAATTCGGGTTGTGATTTAATTAAGGACGAAATTAAACGCGCTCAAACATTACAAGAGGCAAACAAATTGTTTAAACATTTTTTTCTTAATATTTAAATCGATAGGTACAGTATTATTAGTATTATACTGATTAAAAATAAATGTATTAAATTGAAAACTTCACTGGGATTTTTATACAATCGATCTTTGAAATGTTATGCACATAATATTATATATAATAAATATTTCTTGTATATAGTTGCAATGGTAAGTGGATACCACCCATAGACATTGGCATTATGTCCATTTTGTTTGGAATTACTTAAAAGTAGGCCTTAGCCGTCAGTTATAGAAGTCCTCTCAGATGATTATTAATTAAGGCTTATAATAATAAAAAGCGACATATTCAACCTTAAAATTTTAATCCCATCGCGAACAATATAGACGCTTAAAAGAAATAAATGAAAGAAGTAAAATAACAGTTGTGGCTAAAATCTACAAAAAAAAAAATGTAATACATGTTAGAATAATACTTAAAACTCGTTCTGTTTTTAAAATAAATATATCGTTGCTATATTTCAACTCACTAACAACGGTGTAAGTTGTTGTTACTTTAAAATACTTGGAGTTCAGTAAATATTTATTTTTACGACACTGCAACGTCCGTCAGTAAATAAAGTTATAGCGAAACATTTGAAATTTAAACCTGCATAGTTTAAGACCGATTTGGATTTTTATTCGATTTCTCTTTAGCATTTAACACATAAACCATTCACAATAATATAAAACTACACAAATTCGAATAATACATGCCTTAATAATGTTATACATTTTAAATTTAAGCCGTTTAATATAATTCAGGAACTTTTACCGTATTCTTTTAAGATGCAGAAAATTTCGTACACTTCCAAGAACTGGACAGCTGTTCGCGTAAATCTCTGCCCGTAAATAAAACTCCGTATAATTCGACCCAAAGCCCGCAGGCAGTGTCAAATTTTCCGCGTCATTTAAATGTTTCTTTACTTTCAAATTCGTTCCAAACAAAAGTTCATTCGAAACTGGTAGAGAACTATTATATTTAGTTATTATATCATAATATAGTTAGTTATTTAGTTAGTTAATTTAGTTATTATATATAATATATTTAGTTATTATTATGTATATACTTTAATAAAACTGTTTATATAATTACTCAGTTTATTCAGTTCGATGTGTCACTGGTTCCACTTTTGACGATTCCTCGATAAATTATTCAAAAAATATCGAAACTATTAATAATAATTTCATACTTACTTACGTTACAATGAAGTGGATTGCAATGAATGATCTTATGTTTGGAAAATGGAAGTCTAATTGTCATGGTCATTTTTGATCCAGAGATCAGGTCAGCGCTACTTTTACCTTTATAATGCGGGTAGCATTATAAAGGTAAAACTAGCAAAAGCGTTTTTTGCAAATGTTAACTATGTGCTTTTTTCTCGATGTACATAAATGGGTTCTATTGGTTTTGAATGAAACCCGACGTGATAAAAGCTTACTTAGTACCCTACCAAGTACATACAGCATATGTTTTGTTCTTGTTAAGTAATATATTCTCAGAAGGTTGAATCTAAACGGTATTTTTTACTTTCAAAGCAAATAGGTCCTTGTATAACAAGGAATAGCACTACGTTCAACATTATAAATAAAGTATTTAGTTAAAAAAATTTTTTATAGTAAATAAATGATATATTTCTCATACTATTTGAGGAATAAGTATTAAATAGTAATGTCGATGTGCCAGACAACTACAATATTCCTTTAGCAAATAGTACCATGTCGTATTGAGCAGACAAATGTTTAAAAAACGAAGATTACGAACAGTTGTTCCTCATGACGTAGACTGCGTCAATTTTTTTACCATAATTTCTGTTATCTATGTATATGTAGTGTGTATAGCTTATTAGTGGTTTAGTCGTGATTTGCTATTTAATAGAGTTACTTTTCCATTATTAATATTAAATATAGAAATATATACTCAAATTGTCACATATTTATATTTTGATAAGTAATCAATCACTCATTCATTCACTCACCAATTCACGAATGAATTATAGCAAATAAATATATCTCTCAAAATGTTATTTCAATTCACAAAAAAATCTGACTTATTTGTATAGTGGATTTCGTTTTGATGTTGATTCGTTAATTTTTAAATGACTGAAAAAAATTAAGCTAACGCATTATTTTATTTAAACAGGATGTAAAATTGAAGTTCAACAGAATTTTTGCGCAAATTAGTTGTCAGTTGTCGCTGATCCCTTATGAAAAATAACGTCTGCATTTCCGCGAATACACTCCTTTGATGTGGTGGAATTCCTTGGGTTGACAGCTGATTCATCGCAAGAGTTTATTTTGGTCAGCGGATTCTATTGCTTTTAGACTAAGAGAAATGTTAACAAATCGATATACATAACATAACTGCATTGGCGACGTGTCCATTTATAATAAGCTTTTTTATATATGTTTTATCGTTGGACACTATCATATAGTCTATAATATTTTCTGATTTATTATTACGTTATGGGATTAGTCGGGAGATTTTAAACTTGCAAGCACATTGTCCCTCCATATTTATTGTTCAAAGGTACAAAGAAGCGAGTATTATAGTTACTATATTATTATGTTTTCTTAAGTTTTGTTTTAATAACAAGGCACGCAGTAAAATTACATCAAAATTTAGGTGCCGAAATGTTTTAACAAATAAAAAAATTATTAAAAATAAAGCAAGATCTTGCTTTATTTTTATTAATTTGCCAATGTATGACTAAAGAAAAATATAGACGAAGAAAAAAATGTCTTGCAACTTTTTACGTATATTCGACGAACAACGTGCAAAAAAATTACTTAGACATCATATTTTAACCGATCTGTTATTGGTTTTCCACTATGTACACTTAGCTGGACCTAACTCCTGACTTTACAAAGCACGTAGACTGTATAGTTTAGGAGTGTGGCGAAAGCGCAGCCACGTTTGTTTTGCTCGGCGTGCGTGCCGTTAACCGCGGCTAAACAGCTACATTCGATGTTGCACAATGTTTGACCACATGTTTCTACAATCCCACCACGCGCGCTATCAAAATATTGATCCTCTTATCCGCAACGACGTGCATTGTGGCACTTTAATACGAACAAGTGTGAGCACCTCTTATTTGCGTACCCCATTAGTCGGTACTTAATGGAGTAAGCATGCGCCATTAAAAAAATATTTACCTTAGTGTCGTCGCTCCGACGCGGCGAATCATTATACGAGGAATTTAATTTTATCAAGCTCTCGTTACTATCGCGGCTACCGATTATTTTTTGCTCGGCCTTAAATCGTTATGGTCATTTATTAAGCCTGTTTTTTGTTGAAAAGGTCGATTTTAAAGGGTGGCCATACGCAATTAAGGAGCTGTTAGAGCTAAAAAATGTCACCCTTTTAAAGCCTTTGCGGGTGTAACGTTGAAAAAAGTGGTCGATTTTTTATCACCTGGACTGGAAGTCACAAAATGTTTATCGCCACTCAACGACATGTTGATTTATGTTTCCACCCCATTGAGGACCGGGACGCAAACGAAATGATTTAGATTGTTTAATTGGTCATTTATTTTCGTTGATAATGTCGGTTGGCCTGTGTCGAGTGCTTGAGGTCACTCGAGTGGCACTCGACAGATAAGGTAAAATAATTTTTTGATCCGCACCCTATATTTCCTCTATTTGATGGACCATGTTTGGTACGTTTTGTAATAAGAATATAAATTTAGGCTTCAGCTGTTGATCTAACATAAGATTTATTACAGATAATTGCTATGAAGGGTTCAGTATCTCATGCATTATGGAATACTTTCGAGAAATATGATGTGCTTTAAGACAAAAGGTATAAAAATGAACCTAAAAAAGGTGGCTAATGACCGGCTTACACTTGAGGGCCACCCGTAACGAAAAATTAAAGGCTTATCTCAAATTATGCTTAATTGGAGGGTCTAAAAGTACAGATTGAATTTCAAAGCATTGATTGATGGCCTTACATCAACCGTGTTGCCGATAATGGAGTAAAAATCCAATATATTTATTACGCGAATTACCGAGCTACGGTAAAATTATTTAATCGGACAACCATTTTAATATGCAGAAAGATATGTTTTTTTAATATTTGATTTTGACAGTGAAAGGTTGTAGACCTATGCAATATTTTATAAATATAAATAAAACATAAAACAACTATAAATACAGCGATGAACAATAAACACACCATAAATATTGCTTTTAAGTTTTGTTAAACGAAAATCTCTTTTATATATAATAATGAAAAATGTTATCGAATGATATAAGCAGACAAAAAGTAACTCACACAATTCATAAAACTATATTTCCATAGACTTAATCCTAAACGCAATTTCCAACTTATTCTCATATTCCTTCAAAATTATAACCATAGCATTCTCGCTTTACCAAATAGCGAAGCGCAGTTAAGTCTCTCGAGTCCACGCACAATGAAGCATTGTTTCCGAAAACCGCCGACAATGGCGTCACAGTGCTCATTCCTAATTCCCACTAAATCCTCTAAATGAAGAACCGCTCGAGTGGCAATCCGTGAATTTCAATAACAGCCTCACTCAAGAAATTGTATCGCTTTAATTGATTTAACAAAAACTGACGGTAAAAAATTAAGGCAATACAAGGGTACCTTCATTTTATGTGGCAGCTGTTTGCAGAAACAAAACACTCGTCTCGTAAATGCCACTCAATGTTTTACGTTTACAGTTTACATCCATAACTCTTATTATGTAACGGACAAGTTTTCTTTATAACACTTGTGTCTAAGTATCATATAGTAAGCTATATATAATACAATGTTTTGTAGCAGTTTTTTATTCGAGAAGTTACAATTTAAGTCTCAATTGACATTTAATATTTTTCTTAGTATTTATGCCTCTGCGTATCAATAAAAAATCTAATATTGTAAGTAGACATTTAAAATATAATCCATACCCTACTGATAATATGCAATTGAATCAAATGTTATCTGTTCATTCTGGACAATGTCTATGAAACTAAATTGTGACGGTCATCGGATGTGGGTGGGAATGAGACAGTTAATTCTAATTATGGCCGTATTGTAAGACGAAATTTTATTGCTATCTCATTAGCGCACTCATTACGACTTCGAACGTAATTGCGCTCTATTGTATTTCGCTTCGCAGCCATTTTTCTGCGGAGCGTGTGAATCTCGCAAAATCGCCCTAATTCGTAACGTTCACGCTAGCTTACCATTCAAAATTAATTAAATAAGTTACAAAAAAAATCCAACGGTCCAGATAACCCTGTGTTACTTAAAGATGGGTTTATAGTTGATGATAAAACGTAATCCTTTCTCAAACAAACGAGGTACAATGTACATCAAAATAACTTTGCTAAAAGGATAACAAAATAAATGGATGCCGTTATTGTGGATTTATTTTAGAAACATACGTTGGCCTTTTAGACTACCACTGATGGACTCTAAAGTTTCATCGCGGGCTGTCGGAGCGATTAGCGCTCTGACAGCTAATTTATATACTCAACTTACTGTTCTATTCCTGGAGCGATTGTGCCATAGAATATTTTGGGTACAGAGATGACAAGAAATCACGGTACATATTAAACTGTAAACATTATGACAAGTAATACTTAAATTACAAGAATATACCTAATAATGTACAAAAGCAATAAATTTAGTTTTTTTTTTGATCAAGATTTATAATTATATTAAAACATTTGGTAATCATAACAACTGTTTATGAAAACAAAAATATGCCACTAAGTTAATCGACAAACAGTCATTACGAACACAATAGCAGCAGCTGTGCAGCGCTTACACTTCATTGCTTCTTCCGTGACATTGCGCTATGTCATAAAATACATCAAGTTTTGCAATAACATTAGTGCGTTTGAAAGATATTACACTGACTTATGTCGCATTTTTAATAAATCGATATTCTTGTGTAACATAGTTAAACACTTCCATTTATCATGATAACTTGTTTTATAGAACACAAAAATTTATATCATTGATAAGTGAAATTCTTCGAAAAAATATTGACAAACAAAAAACAAGTAACCGATCATAACGTATGTATAACGAAATCTTATCTTAATCCTGCGAGATATCCGTTACATCTATGAATATAAAAAAGGAGTTGGCTTACAAAATAAAGCCGAGAGAAATGTTCTGCCGCCTCTGAGATTACCATAACATCGGTCGGCATTGTTTCAATAGTAACAACAAATTGTATTCGGAACCCTTCGTTTCTAAATCTGGAAACGATTTTAGGGCATGGACTCTCTTGACAAATAGTTTAAGTACAAAATTGGTTCAACAATTCACCTACTCAATGGCCTCGTTAAGCCACCGAATACTTGACGTACCACAAGAGAAAGCTATTTAGAAAAATATATATATTACCTAATTGGGTACATTTCGAACATAAAGAAATATAAAAGGTCACTGATCTGTGCTAAATGCAATGAATTATATTAACATTTACGGTTAACAAACAAACTAGGTTCACTGAAAATGTTATTTTAATTATATCACAGATCACTTACCTTTGTTATATCAGTGTCAGAATACTATTTACGCCAAGCACGATATAAATGATGAACACAAATTAAGCACGTGAAACATAAGTTGTGCTTACCCGGATTTGAACCTATAATCTTCGGTTAAAATTGCTCTAGCTCTCCATCTCGTTTCCTTAACAAAAATTGTATACTATGGAATATGCTATGAAAATATGCTATGGAAAAATACCATTTCATACAATTATAAAATATCGATATATTAATAACTTTAATGCTTACAATCATCCGTTGACATGCCAAGTATCAACTAATATAAGATTAATGAGATTGACAAATGAGGGAACATAAAAAACTAACCTTGAATCCGTTCTCATACTAAACATCTTTCACCAAGGAAAGGTTATCTGTGTGAGATCGCTATAACAGATAAGGCCGCCTTTGCTCACCATTATATTCCTAATACATTTTTTTATGTTAATCTATTGTTGTTTATGTAAATGATCTATGCTTATTGTTTATATATAAAATAGTAGTGTCTAACTGTTTTGTATTTAAAAATTACTAATTTTTTAAAGTGAATTGCGAGTCACCAAAAACTAAAAAACAATATTTTTGCGGTCGGCTTATGAGGTAATTATTAAAAATAAATAGAAATAAAAAATATATATAAGTAAGAGTATGCCAAGGTATTGTTTAGTCTTTATATAATTTAGTGTATCTATCAAAATATATAACAATTTCAAGTTTACATATTTATTTGCCATTATTTTAGGTAGGTATATAATTTTAATATAATATATTAAACATTCACAGAATTTTCCAAACTTCTTAGGGATTTGGTAAAAAGCGTTATACATATATATTAACGTGGGTAAAACCACTGGACACAACTAGTTTACAATACAATAAAAATAAATAAATGAATAAACAATAATTCCATAATAAAAACGAAAGTAATAAAACCGTACTATACTTTATCACTTATGAATGCGTCCTTGAGTTTTAATTAGTATATAGGACGGTGATAAATCCGTTTTAATTATGTGTTTTTAGAAGTTCACTAGTAAAATTAACATTTATGTTTGTGAAGCGAACAAGAGTTACTAATAAAGAAGTAATTTTATGTTAACAATTAGTTACACACATAAAATTGTTAAAAGCCAATATCTTAAGTAAGAAGGCCTATTTATGTGTCACTTATAATTTTTACGGTGACATAAATTTAAGAGGAATCGTTGTCCCAGCGATGAATGTGCCATCTCCCTAAAAGCGCGTCTGTGCATTGCACGATCATAAATTATCTGACGACGCACCGAAATAGCGTAACTCCCCAACGCCATGGGAACCGCCGGCCCCAAACTAAATGTATACAAATCTGTAGCTCGAATCAAAACGATATCAAAAGTCATCGGGATAGCGATTTGAAACGCCCGTTCAATAAACAATTTATAAAGCTAAAGTAATTTCTTGGATATAATGATAAATGTATTACTTGGTGAGACTTGAGTAAACGGGAACAAGAAGAACGAACAATACTTCGATAGAGGCCGGAACTTCCTTTTTTTCCCCATGAACCCATATAACAATAGAAGCCTTTAATACCTAGGCCTACGGGGCGTCTTTTGTTTTATTAATTATCCAATGAATAAAATAATTAAGATTTTTGAGCTTAATTATTATAGCGAGGCTATTATTATAGCACTTTATAAAATAAATGTGATATTTTAATTTAAATTGCTACTTACTCCGCTTTTTATTTATTCATTGATATTTATTCAGGACAGACTGAACTAAAATATAAAATAATGAAATTGTTAATTTGTTTACATCATATGTATACACAACGTAACGAATTTATTTTTATCAACATATCACTAGTTCCACAAGTTATAATTATAGTCTTGTCAACATTCTTTAGTCTTCTTTTACAACGAGGCAATTGGGCGCGAACATAAACATCTCGGTTTCATCGTACTAGCCGCCATCGATCAGAGTGCATTCGCGGCTGATAATGTATCGTCAACAGCCCAACATTTAATTGGTGATGGATCGCCACAACTGACAGACGAATTTCATGAGCGAATATCATATTTCGTAGATTCATTCTCAAACCGTGCATACATTCGATACGGATTTATTATTTTCATCTTTACATCTTACCCTCTTTTAGGTTCGGAAGCGATACGTAAAATGACGGAAGATATGAAGGGCGGTAATGGGGGAAAATTGTACTTTATTCGATTTTGATAGACTTGATGATGGATTTAGGTCCCACTGTCATTCAAGGGCCGACTGCCTTTAATATTGTTACAGGGGGATTTTAGTACTTATAGCAGAATTAAATGTAAGGATGCGACTCGTAAATAATCATATTTTATCTTTCAAAGTTGTTTGGACGAGTTTTAAAGAATATACTTTGTGCATATTGTTTTAAGAATGAGTATCGAGAAGTCTCTCCAAATCAAGCTGGGTGTTCCGAAGCTGTAAAAGTTATTATATTTTTTAACTCCTCACCTTATCTAAGATACACAGAAACTACTGAAGTTGCACTTGATTTATTTGTTCATAAAATGATAAGCTTTTCAAAGTATACAAACTTAGGACATCCAGGTGCCGACGAAACGAACGAAACATTAATGTATATACTATCAACAAATTACAGTGTCACTGCATCGTTTGAGTTAAGATGGTGTAATTTAATTTATAGTTACGTATTATATATCCCTTGGTTTGGAAGTGGTCGTCCCCATCACCAATTACCTATTCGATAAGGGACTTATTTATGACCCAGTAGGTCGGGTTGTGCACGGAATTAAAATTCATTGTTTCTGTTATCCTCAAAATATACGATATACGAGGTCACCAGATATCTTCGTTTTATCTGTGACAAGAATAGGCTTTTAAAACTGAGTGCCGCTGATAGCCGAGCGGGGAGGAATAATTACGTGACCTTTACGAATTGGTAATACTTCAGCCGGTATTTATTCTTAAGAGCTATCTGTTAATAAATTTAAGTACCCAATTTCTGAAAGATAAATCTTATCTTTGACTTTTCACATAAATAAGAAAATAAGTCTAGCTATCACCTCAATTGTTTATTCAAATTGTATTATATAGGGTTTTCCATTAAGGGCGCTTGATCGTGCAGAACTTCCATCGTAGCGTGTGCTGTGTGGCACGTAGCGCCGTCCTGTTGAAACCACATGTTGTCCAGATCCATATTCTCGATTTCAGGCCAAAAGAATTTGGTTATCATCGACCGGTATCGCTCACCATTGACGGTGACGGCCACACCATTATCGTTTTCGAAAAAATACGGACCAATCACCCCTCCGGCCCAAAATCCGCACCAAACAGTCACTTTCTGCGGGTGCATTGCCACTTGGTGAACCTCGTGTGGATTGGTCTCGTCCCAAATACGGCAATTTTGCTTGTTGACATAGCCATTCATCCAAAAATGCGCCTCGTCGCTGAAGATGATTTTTTTGCCAAAATCGGCGTCAACTTCCAACTGCTCTAATGCCCAGTCAGCGAACACACGGCGCTGTCTATGGTCATTAACCTTGAGCTCTTGGGTCAGCTGGATCTTGTACGGGTGCAGGCTCAAGTCACAACGCAAAATTCGCCAAGTTGTCGTCTGCGAAAGGCCGAGTTCCTGTGCGCGACGCGGAATTGACTGCCGCGGGTTTTCGAGGACACTGTCGCGCACAGCGGCGATATTCTCGGCAGATCTCGCGTTACGTTGACGCACGGGAACCGGCTGATTGTTAACTGACCCGGTTGACTCGAATTTGTCCACCAATCGACGGATAGTCGACTCGGCAGGACGATCATCGCGACCGTAAAACGGGCGAAGTGCGCGGAACGTTGCTCGAACTGAAGACCCATTTTCATAAAACAATTTTATGATTTGCACGTGCTGCTCGACACTGTAACCTGCCATGGTGGTTTGGGAGGACGGAATGAATATAACACACTGCATTTGACAGCTGTCACTCAAACAACATGGCCGCAATCAGCTGTCAAAGTTCAAGCGTCCCTATTGGAAAACCCTATACATATTTTTGCTATTTTTTTTCTTCAAAATAATGTACATAATACAATAAATTATTTTAATTATAATAGTTAGGAATTTGTTCAACACGACAACCTTTTAAATGTTTAAATTTACTATAATACACAGGAAACTCGCAATTTCGTATGCAAATCATAAAAAAAAAACATGCAACATGTGTGGTTTATAAATATTTATGCAAATAAAAAGGATGTTAACTGTTTGAGTTAAGTTTTCGCGAGCAAGAGTCTAAGTACTGTGGTCTGTGACCTGTGGGTTTAAGTAAATATGCGCATTTGTGAGACAGTATTGTATGTAAAATAACGCGCAGGAATAGAGATGGGATGTATCCGTTCTTTAAGCGATGACCTCTTGACTCTTTTAAGAACCGTGACACACTCAACTACCGATGTTAAAACATTTGTTACATGTTCGATGTTTTTAAGATCGTAAATAACATTTACCTGTGTATGTACGTTAGTGGACTTATTAACATATATTCGATTCCTATTTCAGATAATCCATGTAGAAATAGAAATTTGAGAATTAGAAAGATTATTTTGTCGATGAATATGTAAATTATTATAAGACCTCAGTTTATTAGTAGATGATGTAAATGACAGAAATTATTATTAATAATTATAACATTTATACGATACATACATGATTCATTAAATTAGCGTTTCAACTAACGTGGGTTTACAAAATTGAGAATGTATGAGTGAACGGAATAGTACTACTGGGGACCAATTCTACTAACATATTGCCACTTTATCGCAATCGAATTGAAGCGTAATTACGTTATTTGAGTGACCGTTTATCCATTTTCCTATTCTTTAATTTAATTATCGACTATTGAGATAAAACTTGACAATTAAGTTTGGTTTCGACATAACGGTATATGTTACTTCGTATCAGTTCGGCTCTGATCCGATTAAATATAGAATAGTCTAAGTTGGATCGAAATCGAATCGGGAACGTATCGTAATCATTATAGCTTAGCAGAATTCGGCCACTGGTCTGTTTAAGCAATTATTAATTTTTATTTTATTGGTATTTTTATGGAAACATACAGTAGTACAAGCATACGAAATTATCGTGTATTCAATAAATATATATTATTAAAATTATTGTTCATGTCCTTAAATAATTGTTTGTGCGTTTCAAATTTCTTAATGGAAAAATATTTTAAAGCGTCATTTTTTACGTCACTCAAATAAGTTAATGCAATACTAGCCAAATGTATCATATGACGCGATTACAAGAAGCAATGTTTCTATTTGTGACTGGGTGTTTCCGGTTTTCACTACCCGATGTAGGAGTTGAGCAATTAACGAAAGGTAAGACATATTGAAATATGAATTTATGCCTGCATCTATTTTCGTTACGATATTTTTTAAACTTTTTTTTGGCACCGACTGTATTTTGAATTTCAGTGTTGCATCAGCAGAAATTTGAATTCTGCGTAATAGTTTCCAAAGACGTGTTGTCCGTGCCTTTGGTCTACCTTCCTATCGGTATATAGTTTGGTATGTTATGTGTCTGCCTGTTTGTTTATTTCCAGGCAGCATCATAATTTATTTTATTGCAATGTTTGTTCCGATGTTTACACTACAGGTACAATGGACATAACACTTAAGCCTTAAATTTATTGACGCTGACGATGTAAGGAAAAGCATTATGTTCAACGCCAATATCCATGAGCAGTGGTGACTTAACATCAGGTGGCCTATATGGGCATAATCCAATCTACCTAATTTATTAAGAAACCTGACGATATAATTGAAAACCTTGATAGAACAATTCGTTCTATTTTATAAATCCCATTAATATATGATTAAATTAAAAAATCCTCTTTCATATTATAATGTGAACGAGTAATAGTGTAATAACCTTATTTTAGTAAATTTTTGATGATCGCGTAATCACGTTAAAGCACTCTGGGAGCGTTGAATGAACTTTAACGTTATATGCATTTAATATCCGTTAGTAGTTAAAATAGCTTGCTGGGGATTAAAATAAAACATTGACGTCATGAATCTATGAGATTGATGGGTAAATACGGTGTATTTTAATAAAACGCGAATCTCTTCCAAATATTTGTGTATACGAAATTTTCGCCAGTTCACGTGAACTTGTTTATACGAAATTTGTACCATGGTGAATTCTTTAACAATTTTGATATTAAAATATATTTGTTTTATTTTTAATATAAATTCACGTTATGTTTCGTGGACCTTGATGGTCGAATAGCTAAAAAGTTAATTTTAAATAAACCACCATGTACGTACAACAATTTTTTCATGTGCTTAATTTGTGTTTGTCATTAATTTCTGTCTTGAGATAAAAAAATTAGTAATAGTATGTTTAGGCAATTCGGCCACATTTCTATCGCATAGGGTGATATAATTTCTAAGCCTTCTCCGCAAGAGGAGTAAAGGCCTTTGCCAGCAATGCTAGCAATTTATAAACTGTTACTTAGGTACAGATTTTGTTTTTTAAATGCCATTTACTTAGGCTCCGGCCTTTAACTTTATTTTATTGTTTTATATATTATTATTATATATATATATATATATATATATATATGCAAATATTTCTACTCCATATATATATATATATATATATATATATATATATATACTCTGATGGTAAGTGGTAGTAAAGTCGAAACGCGATGACGGCCTGCACAGTATTACAGTATTTATTTCCCCGATACGAGACGAGGCTAGTTTATCAATGCATGTAGTATCCCACACTGGGGCCCTTCCTCGCTCTCAGACACTGATCAATATCAAATTAACTAATGTGGCTAATTACTGAACATTTATTGGTCGCCTATTACGTCATCGACTGCCGCCGACCAATGACCATTGACCATTCATATTTTAGTCTAATTTCAACTGATTTCGACCAACGTTTGAGAAGCTCGAAATTTATGTGATAAAAGAAAAGTATGTAAGACCTGTTTAATGTTTACGTTGCAATTTTATAAGATATGTTGGTTATTTTTTGCGAAATGAGAGTCAAATTTTAGGGTCAAATTTGAGTGCAACGTTCTTAGTATAACATTTGAGTGAAATGTTTCTATCATCGCTCATAAAGGAGGAAAATATATTTATAAACACAGATAAAGATCACCTAGCAGTCTTAATCAAATTCTGCATTTGTTAGAAAGTTGATGCGAACAATGCGCAGCAGCAGTTCATATTAATACTAGCAGATAAATGCTAAGGTAAGTCTCTCTCTCTCTCGTTTTATAAAGAAACGATTATTTTTTTTCACTACACCAAAATACACTTATCTTTTCACTATGCAACTTGTAAGTATAATAAGATCGTTATTATCAATGTTATCATCGTCTTAGTATGTGATTAAAACGATAATCCTCATAATCTCAGGATATCGACTACTTGTTCCAGATTGCTCAGGTCAAGAGCAGTTATCCTAGTAAGTAGTCGGCGCTTAATATCTAAAAGCATTTTACGATATAATAAGTACTGAACGCGTTATAACATTATATCGGTAACAGTTTTCAGCAAAGACATCAGAAATTGATATGTCATCAATACAAATAATAAAAGTTACTTCTCCCGTCGCGTCTGACTGTCTGAACGGGACAGACTACAAACTATTGAACGAATTTTCATACGATTTTCACCAATGGACGGAGTGTATTCACTCTTTATTGGATTTAACTTTTTATTGCCCTAACCTGAGGTTTGGGATCCAGGAACTCGAGAATTACGATCTTATACCTATCTAGCTTCTACATCTACAATGCAGTCGTTAGAAATATTAAGTGTTCATAATATTAACTAACTTTGTATATTATAACTATTTAAATTACGCAAAGCTTAAATACAAATTAGTCTATAATTAAATGTAGGTGGGTTCGTTTAAAGAATATTAGTAACAGTAGTATTCAATCCTTGCCAATAACAAATATATACGGGCTTAAAAGAGGATGTGGGTATTTTTTTTTTTTATAATATAGTTTACGACGGGCCTGTGGGCCACCTGATGGTAAGTGGTCACCAACGCCCAAAGACAGTGGTTTGTATATTTCTTAAACAAAAACAACATCACCACTGCGCCACTAACCTTGGGAACTAAAATAGTATGTCCCTTGTGCCTGTAATTACACTAGCTCACTCACCCTTCAAACCGGAACAGAACAACACAAAGTACTGCTGTTTTGCGGTAGAATATCTGATGAGTGGGTGGTACCTACCCAGACGAGCTTGCACAAAGCTCTACCACCGAGAAAAGTGGTCAGTCTGTCTGAGTTGTTTCCGTATTCCTAGCATAGTTATTCTTGAATAAGACAGGCTTGTAATAAATGTACGCGTATTATTAAGAATCACCGAACGAAATAATAAAAATTGCCTCACAGAACAACAATACGCGTTTCAAACTTTATTATAACACAGTTCTATTATTAACCGAATGGTCGCATTATAAAATAATTACAGCTATTTAGTTTTAGGGTTTATTAAATTTTAAAAGGCCGCTTATATAAATATACTCCTTTGCTTTCCAACTATAGATGTTTTGGTAGATTGCCAACTTTGAAGCGGATTGTATTAAGTCGGTAAAAGGTTTCTACTTAGTCTAAGCCTTAATCCTGACTTTTATAGAGATCAATTTTTTGAAAGATATTGAGTCGATATGGTTTGTGGATAGATCACGTGAATCTAAAGCGAAGATCGCGAATTTTACCATATCTAGCATGCACGGAATAGAGGATGAGTCCATTGTCATACAATGTAATGTGTTTGTATGTTAGAAAAATGAAAAATCAATAATTCAATACTAAATATAATTTTTGTCAATTTTGTCGGTAATTTAAAATCTTGAGTCAAATCAGAGAAAAGGGAAGATCACTTACTTTATATTGTAAAGATAATATACAATTATAAAGATTAAAATATAATATTATCACAAGTGATGTTTTATTTGAAGAACTGTTAAATTATTGTTCCTGATTCTGGGACAAGAAAACGCTATTATTTTACCCGTAACATGTTAATATCTTCTCAAAACATAATAACTGTGTATATATTGCTCGGTGAGGTTTTCATTTGATTCGTGTGCTAATGGATTCATTGCTGATGTATTTACACAGCAAGGTTAACAATCTCAACATACATAACTATAACAAAGGTCTGTATCTACATGAATTTTACATTATGCGTTTTATTTGTTTAAAGAATAATCATTTTGTATGTACTTTCGATACACTTGGTTCATTTGATTTTATTTCTGTCTGCCACAAATCACAAAAACATAAGTTATTATAAATATATATTGTAGAATTTGTTTTAACTTTACTTAAATAAATATAATATTAAAAAACCTATGTTATGTATCATTTTTAGCCGAGATGGCCCAGTGGTAACAACGCGTGACTCTTAACCGATGATCGTGGTTCCAAACGCGGGCAAGCACCGCTGATTTAACGTGCTTAATTTGTGATTATATTTCATCTCGTGCTTGACAGTGAAGGAAAACATCGTGAAGAAACCTGCAAGTGTCAAATTTCACTGAAATTCTGCCACATGTCTATTCCACCAACCCGCATTTGAGCAGCGTGGTGGAATAAGCCCCAGACCTTCTCCTCAAAAGAGGAGAGGAGGCCTTAGTTAGTTAGAGGCCAGCAGTGGGACATTCACTGTTACTGTGTCATTTTATAATGGCTTTTTTAAATTCATGATTATGGAAAAGATAAAGAGAAGGAGAGACTCGAAGCAACTGGCACGTACAAAAACGTTTCAATAGTTCCTTAAAGTGATAATTTGAACAACGTTTTATACAACTCTGTGATAGCAGCACAATTTTTTTTATAGGAAGATAAAAGTTTACATTTTAAAGGAAAAAAATAATAAAATTCTTTATTTAAATCTTATTTTTTCAGTATGACTTAAATATACTACATATTTTGATCTGAAAACTTCTTGTAATAACAGGGAAATCAACTTCGAAATCAGCAGTGATGTTCTGTTGGAACTGACTTCATATCACCGTATCGAATTACCGTGACACGCCATTTTGACATGTGTGTCCTTTAAATGTTATTATTATTATAGTTAATGTCGCATATCACTTACATCTGACATTTCATACTCGTATTTTGCGGTGAGTTTCGAATTTGTTGAGTAAGAATCTTTAGTCCTAATTAAAACTAAATTAATATTGAAAAATGTGTACTTTAACGGTTTTTGTTTCGGATAGTAAAATGAAGAGTTAATTTATAATAAAGAAATTATATTTCAAATCTATTGTTCATAAAATTTTTAATTCTAAGTACGAAACTATTTTCATAGTTATCCAATAATAAAGAATTGGAACATTATTATGATTATATCAAACCATTAGTGGTGATTGTTGTCGTTTTTTGAAAGCTTTTGTGTGATATTTGTTAACGATCTTCATAGCTATGAACCATTAACATAGATTGAACCAAAATGCTTTTGAATAATATGGTAATGATAACTTTTTCTTTATAATTATAATAATTGTAATTATTTATACTATGGACGTATTCGCAGCCATTATGGCTTAAATTAAATATAATGTTAATGTATACCTATATTAATATTTCGAAGATGAATTTGATCGCTTAAGGGCTATAATTTGACGATCTATCAGTCAAATTTGAAGATTATTTTTTGCATTAATCAACCCATTTATTGAGAAAGGTTTCAGTACAAACAAGGGCAAGGTCTTCTTATCACAATTATGTAGATGATGAAAAGCTTGCAGTCAATATTTGTTAATTTTATTGATTTTTACAAGTATATTATTGATAAAAAGAGTTACTATGGTTCTTATCGTCTCTTATTTATATCGCAAGCCGTTGGTAGATTTAATTTTACTTATCTTGTAAATGACGATTCAAAAGCGCTTGTAAAAGCCTGCACGACCAAAACACAAAATTATTTTGATTTTTCAATATCACATCAAACATTTCATAAAATATAAAACGAGATCAGAACGTAGAATTCAATATAAAAAGTGATCTTGTTAAAGTAAAAACTCGAGAATGAAGCGCATTCATTTATATCTTTGTAAATTAAAGAAAAATGTTCGAGTCGTTGTTAAAATGATAAAAATGTATAACTTAACGGTGACATAAAAAATTGCAATAGACTATTAAAGAGTTTAGATGACCCAGTGGTTAGAACAACTGAATCAAAATTTAATATAGTGGGTTCAAATCCCAGAAAGCACTACTAAGTTCTTAGTTCTTATTTGTGTTTACCGTTTAGAGAAAACCTGCATTGTCAAATAGAAACAATATGACAAATGTATCCAACATTTTTTTGTTAAATAATAATACCTTAATCTAGTACCTTTACCATAACATTCTAACAATCTCAAACACTTATTCATTCATTTCATAATATTGTCATATCGTAATTCTATAATGATACAGCTTAATTTCGTTTTAAATATTATGTTTGCGATCTTTATATATAATATCTTGTATCTACTACAGATTAATAAAAATCTTTTTAATATTAAAAAGCGTCGTACAGCAAAAGTTCCGTTGCCGAAGATCCAAGTTTTACCGTAATACTTAAGATCGGGGGGGTTATATTTTCGCTAATTCATCGTTTCTGCCCCGCTGGTGATAAGTGGCGGACGGGTCGGGACGGAAGTCGTTTTTTTTCTTTTCGAAACTCTTGAGTTCCTCGCAAAATGTCTTCGAAAAACGACTTTTCGCTCTTAAGTACGTTTTGACATCCCTTTTGCACTTATTTTTACAATGCCATACCACTCCTGTCCGCTCTCCGCTTTCATGAAGCATTCGTTACATTCATTGACTTCAAAATAACGAGTAAAAAAACAATGCGCTGAAAATGTTCGCAATGTTTTTTAAACAAAAATAAAATTACGTAACAATATCGATTCAGTGTACCGTAATTCCATTTCCGATGTGAAAAAATAAAGTCTGAGAATAAAATGGAAAATTATATACTATAAGAAAATTATATATTATATAAGATTATATTAAGTTCCGCTAATATTGAGACGTGGTTATTATTAATTTTATTATTTAATTATTATTTGTTTCTATTAAAAATTTAACCAAAATAAACTATTTATGACTTTTAATTTTGCTACCTTATTATGATATTTAAAAACTAATTACATATGTACAATTATAATTATTATGATGTCTAAGTACTGCGCTAAATTAAACATTTATTCAGAAATAAATAGTGGTTACTAGCGGAAGGCTAAAGTAGAGGCTTAAAAAAATGTATGAAATATATCTACTATTTAAAATTAAATTAATTAATTAAAAATAGCATACAACTTACATTCAATCTGCAGTTCCAAATCAAAAAGAACGTAACAAACGACACAAAATATACGATCAATTCACTTAAACCACAATCCTCGCACTCGCGTTCAAAATTCGCGCCAACGGGACCGTGTCGGAACGTCCTCCCTCTTCCAGAGTTGGAATCACACTAGTCTGGTCGCCGGTCTAGACGGAGGCAGATGGGGCGGGGTAAATCAACCCTAGCCAACCCGAAATGGTTCGGTGTCGATAGAGGCGATTTCTGATCTGGACACAATAGCCAGTACACTGTGATGTAATTGCTTGTTTTTTTCATTAACTGTTTCAATTTTTTAGCCACCGAGTGTATTTGTGTATGATTGAGTTTAACATTTAGTGTTGTAAAGTTGACTTTCGGCTGTTCGTTGGTTTTTGAAGTATGCTATTTATTTTTCAGTAACATTTTACTACTGAAAAGTATACTTCGATATATTGTTACATTATAAATAATTTTACTATCATTTTAAATACTCTAGTGTTTTTATTGACCAGAGCTCTACAATCAGATTTTATCAATTCGTTTAACAATACTATTAAGTGAATTAATAACAAAAAAGTTGACATGACTAGCAAAAAAAGAAAACGTGTTTCATCAGTGTATTAGTTTCACTATATGTAATCTAAAATTTAATCACGAATCATAATGAAACTTATCAAGCTTAACTCTACTTAAGATTTTAAGTGACTATTTTTTTTAGTAAAAAGCATTTCAGTCGCTTATAATAAAATATTATAAGTATTTTTTTATAGATTAAGAGTATATATAAGCTTGTATATTGGTCTTCTTAAAAAACTTTATTATATATTTAAGCTTTTGTCTTTTAAGATAATTTATTTAAGTAAATTCCTGCAAAAAGTTTTGTGACTAAAATCTCAATATATCTGTATGCATTTAGTTTAATGGCTAAGAATGGCTAGAACTCATTAATGAACTAGATCTGCTATTAATAAAATGTCTGCAATGTCTGTGAACTGGAAGCTGGATATAAACGTATCGATCAAGTTTAAATTTAGTTCCGTGTCTACTCTAAAGGTTTCGGCAGACAGTAGACACAACAGTCTAGAAACAGATAGACACTTACACCCGTTTCATGAGATGTTTTACAAATTTGGTCTTATATTATTAAATGTCTTTATCTCGGTCAATAATAAATAACTATTTTTGAAGAATTGATATTGCCACTATATGAAATCTAGTAACAAAACAGAGACATTGTGACGCGCATGATATTGTAGACAATTTTGATTTTAATATTATATTGATTTTATTGACAACAGAACTGAGAAACTGGCTCACTAATTTAATTATATCGTTAACAGTTTTTCTCTCATTAATTGAATTTATTTGCCTGTATCAATAAATAATATTAATTTTTAACGTATTGATTTGACGATTCTTTTTGCCGCTGTTTGATGTCTAGATAAAGAATCGAGATACTAAAACAATATTTACATAACATCCTATAAAAATATGATCTTATTGCTTATATATTGAATTTACATGTCTGTATAAATAATAAAGAATTATTTTTAAAATGATGCCGCTGTTAAGTAGCCAGTAACCAAAAAGTGAATCAGTGACGTGTTTTGATATTTTAATATTTTTTATCACCTTTCCCCTAAAATAAGTCAAATTGTTTATAAATATTATAGCAAATGGTTGATTTAGAAACATAAAACATCTTTGAACCTTGTTCGTAGTAATCTACCAATCTGCTCTAGAACCACATTAATTAGCAGGTTATTTCATGGCGTCTCGGTAACAAACGTAAGCGATCCCGTGGCATCCCACTAAGACAGAGACGGGTACCACTGGTTAAAATAGTACTTTGGAATTCGGCCAGGAATCCCATATAGCCCTCTCGTCTCAGATGCGTTTCATATTACATACAATAAGTATTGAAATATAAACAAATACAATAAATTATACTTAATTACTGTTGTTGAAAATTCTGAAGATATTAAGTTACTTTTCTGTGACGTTTTTCTATTGTTATGTAAATTAACTAGTAAGCTAGTAATATCCTGTAAAGGACATGGCCAATTTCTGTATGGTGGTTTAAATAGGTATCGAATTTAATTCACACCAATGAATTGTGGTATTTTATATTCGTGAATATTGGGATTAAATTGCTATATATAAAAAACTCGAAAACTTTAACAAAAAATTACAACAGAATAGACCTAAACATTTTCATAAAATCCTTTAATAAGATTGCTGTCAATAAGTATAGATTAATATTTTGCTATAAAAAATGTCAAATGTCAAATGGCTTGATGAGTATTTATTCTTCTCTGTGGTCCATTATGGTGAAAGTTGACAAACGGTACTTAAAATTCATCTGGCATTACATAATATTTTGAAATAAAAACTCCCAAGTTCAGAGAGGTAGTAATTCATTTTTGCAATTTTTATTGTACAATATATTTAGTATCTATATGTGCGTGGAATGTACTTTTTGGCCACCTCATTTCCCACTGCTGAGCTAAGCCACTCCTTTTGGAGAGAAAGATTACAGCTTATTCCATCGCTCCTCTTCAATGCAGGTTGATGGATGTAGCAAATTTTCACCCGTCAAATACTTGTTTTCTTACGACCTTATCTTTTACTGCCTAGTACGAGATGATTTGTTAAATTAAAAATTACGCACATATTTTATAAACACAAATTGCGTCGGCACTTACTTGGATTTGAACTTGGGTTTGAACGGTTAAGATTTACATGTTCACACCATTGTTGCATCTCGTCTAAAGTGATAAAAAAATCTAAGCTCAATTGATAAAGAAAAAGGATCATGTGATTCCGAGTATATAGCTGTATCGTACCTCAAGCAAGCTCTTATTGTCTTATATGGTTATTTTATTAAGATGACTTAATCAATATTAACTACTTATAAAAATATTATTCATACCAATGCAACTATCAGAACAAGATGCGGGCGTAATGACAAATTGATTTCCATACGACGGCTGGTTTGATACGATGTGCTTAAAGTGGCACTGAGTAATAGTAGCACGGTGATGTGGCAAAAGTAGTCGGATGACTAAATTATCTATACATATCGTAAGACTTTAATACAGTAATACAGTAAGTAAAGAAAGAGTCGATCCAATAAAATGTTGTTTCTAAAATTCATAGAGCCAGACTAGAGTAGCAATGTTTGCCTCACCACGGAAAGCACGTACAGCCTTTCACGTACAGTCCTTCGGTTTTACGCTTTTTGGTCGTAATAGAACCGTGTTATGAAAATGCAAGTAATAGAGGCTGCACCTGTGTTTCGCACACTTGTACATTATAAAATTTTACAGTTGGTAAGTCTACGTTGCCAATGGTCGCCATGTCCGATACGGTCAGAAGGACATAATAATAATTATAATTACGAGTATGTAATCAGAATTCGTTTGCCTATTGTAATAATTATTCTATGCAGTAATTGAAATAAAGAGTTTATTTATTCACACCTTAAATGATTCGTCGCTAATCTTATTTTAAAACACGGGAAGAAATTCTTGGTGGTAGTGCTTTGTGCAAACTCGTCTGGGTAGATACCGCCCACTCATCAGATATTCTACCGCAAAACAGCAGTACTTGGTATTGTTGTATTCCGGTTTGAAGGCTGAGTGAGCCAGTGTAATTACAGGCACAAGGAATATAACATAACATATTAGTTCCCAAGGTTGGTGGCGCATTGGCGATGTAAGCGATGGTTAACATCTCTTACCATGCCAATGTCTATGGGCGTTGGTGACTTACCATCAGGTGGCCCATATGCTCGTCCGCCTATCTATACTATAAAAAAAATAAAAACCTTATACGAAATACTAACTTCCCGTCCCGAGTTCGTTTTCAAATTTTCATGAAATCTTTAATCTTAATTAAGACAAACTTACGTTCAAAATTTCAACTACCTTGAATCAGTAATTTTGGTTTATAGGCAGTGAGAACAAAATGCTTACACGTAGATACATATTATTGAAACTGATACATATTATCAATCTAACGGCACGTGTTAACTAAATATTTTAGATTTATAGGGATATAGCTATTAATATTGTAAAAAAATTATTTAATAAAATATTAAGCTGCTTAAATAGAAACGCTTTATATGTACTGTAAAACTGTCGACTAGCCCTCTTCTGGATTTCTATTCTTATTGATAAGTGATTGATTACTCTATTGCTAAATATCACCTTATCATTGTTCTGGTTTGTCAGTAGAAGTAACCTAGCGCAATTACAGGAACAATGCATATAACATACCATGATTGGGATTAATGGTATAAGGAGCTTTTTGCATAAAAAAATTATTTATTAAAAATGAAAAATATAAGTTTATCTCACCATCTAATCTATTTAAAATATAATGTCGACGAACCTTTGTAAATATTGAATATTTGAAAACAACATATCAAGATAAGATTGCCCTAACAAACACATACATAATGACTTTTATTCTAGGAATTTAAAACCGACTTTAATGTCCTATCAAGTTAGAAGTGTCGCGTTAAAAGACACGTTAATCGTTAAGTTTGCATGTTAAACTAATCTAGAGGACTTTTAATCCCCAGCGTCGAGTTAAGCTCTCAAAACCTTCCATGTAGATTTTAACTAGTACGGGCATGGCGCCGCGGTTTTTACTTGAATTATTTTGTGTATTTAGGATCTATACTGATAATCACCCTTAATACTTTAAGGATAAAGGTTATATTACAGCCTTGAAATTTCACTGCATGATGAGTTTAGGACAAGATTTTAACGTAATAAAAATTTTGCTACTACAGTTAATCCGACACATAAATTGACGATGACTTTGCGAAAATTTATCTGCGTTGGTTTTTTTGTCATCAGCAATTTTACCGGCATACTTAAATACTTACAAATAAGCCTTCAATTTTGAAGGATGATATAGCCAGTGTTTATTATAATGGGATATAACATTTTAGAGGTAACATTCAGTTGTTCGAGGCATACTTATTATTTTTATATAGAATAGGCGGACGATCATATGGGCCACCTGATGGTAAGTGGTCACCAACGTCCATAAACATTGGCATTGTAAGAGATGTTAATCATCGCTTACATCGCCAATGCGCCACCAACCTTGAGAACTAAGATGTTATGTCCCTTGTGCCTGTAATTACACTGGCTCACTCACTCTTCATACAGGAACACAACAATACCAAGTACTGCTGTTTTGCAGTAGAATATCTTAATTCAAGTTAATGTCTATGGGCGATGCTGACCAACTAACATTAGGCGACCGGTGGATGGGGATGTCGGTACATGTGTTAGATGAAATTTTGCATGTGCATGTTTTGGTGAAATAAGCTCCAAGCTACATCTAAAGAAGACGAGTTTTTTGCCCAACAGTGGGATATTAACTGGCAGTTACTTTACTACATATACTACTTTACTATATATACTAAATCTATTTGTGTAGATATAATTCAATCATTATCATTATTATACGCTGGGATCGTCAGTAATTTCTCTTCATTGCTGATTGTACGCGGTTAACTCACATAAGCGCTAGGAATTTCAAACAATTCACGAGGCGCAATGCAAATCCACATAAACGAGAATGGAAATCTTGTATTTAGAAGAGACTGAAGGTAAACGTTGAATTAATATACACAAATAACCTACATAATAAACTTAGAAATATCGTTTAAATGTTTTGAAGTATTTTGAATTATAGAGAGAAACAAGCCTATCATGGTTTGCTTCGTTTATACATATATTCATAAAAACATTATTAATACACATGACAAATTTACTTGTAAAAAGCTAACTATCGTACCGAATTTCCATGATTTTTTTTTTAAATATCGTTCACAAATTAATTGCAAGATATACACATATAAAAACACAAAATTTAAGCTTTAACAATATTATTCAAGGTTTCAATTATCAATTTCATATAAAACTAAGATATTGTATACTAAAGTTAAGTGCCAAACTGTCTTCTTAAGCCAATGCCTAATAAATTGATTTAATACTGTAACCCCGATAGCTTCTAGAGATGTTTACCAGGTAGTCTGGAAACGGTCCAAAGTTTCACTTCCAACCTCATTACCGTAGTAGTGTTAATGCCGAATGTCCCTGAAATCTCTTAAAGGGCACTTCACTTAGTACGTTTTAATTTTGTCTCTTTATTGCTTGCTTCGTTAAAGCTGAGAGGTTATTTGGCTGAGGGAAAGCAAAAGTGCACGCCGTTTTTCATGAAATAGAAAAATAATGCATTGGAACTGTGCTTAAAAAGTCATATAGAAACCAAACAAATAAAAAAACATTAAATGTTTTTTTTTAATGTTTCTATCATAATTCAATTTCTGACATGCCTAAGCTGTTCAAGTTTCCTGTTTAATAAAATATGTTCTTCTTTTTTATTTGTTACAAAGCTTTGTGATAAATGAAAAAAATGTCCACAGATAAAAATATGTCCCATAGAAGACGATGACGCGAGAGTTGCTACTATAAAATCCCAGTGAATGAATGAAGTCAACCAGACGTATTTTTTGCTCAAACTATAATAGAGTTCGATACATCATACAAACCAGGATTATTACTATGAATCCCTTTATATGATAAACTATAACTCACTTTGAATTCATACTTATGAAATAATGGTTTGTAAAGCGGTGTATACATATATCAATGTCAGCTAAATTTGTGATAGCCGTAACTTCATCGTGGGCGAAAAGTATTTTTAATATTATTTTTTATTATATACTTTTTTTTTTCCAAAATGCACATTCAAATGAGATACCACTCATCAGATATTATATAGTACATAGAATTATTTGTGAAAGGTGAGTGAGACAGCTTAACTACAAGAACGATGGACATGACATATTGGTTCCCAAAGTTGGTAGCGCATTGGTGATATAAATAATAGTTAACATTTCTTATAATACAAATGCCAGTGGTGACCACAAACTATCATCAATTGGCCCATTCGACCGTTCACCTACCTATTCTTTTAAAATTTGTTCGATGAAATTACTGATGCTTGAGACATGTAACTTGGAATTTTTACTATATAGAAAATTCAATGACATATTTATTTCTTAAAGTAATAAAAATAATGTGACAAAAATACATTTAAAGTTGTTGATGAAAACAATGGAAAAAAAAATTAAAACTTTGTGGTCTAGATCTCTCGAATAAAATCGCTAGCGAGAGTTAGTTCACAATGAAAGTCATCCCAGTTCGGTCTGATAGATATTCTCAACAGAAATATTCAGCTGCCGTTAACAAAAGGTTGTTTCCAATGGTCAACTATTGTTCGACACCGAGGATGCACAATAGACGACATCACGGATCACCCATCCCTGAACAACAATACAACTTCGGTTTTGTAATAAGTTTTTGAGCAGATCATGGCATTTGGGCAATAAAAGTGTTTGAACATACCGTAATGATGATATTGAGATTTTTTTTATTAGAACACCGCTTGCACCATGACCATTAATTTATTTCCTCATTACAGTTACAAACAATACTATAATCTATGGTAATGTATTAATCATAGACATTTTCATTACACGAATGTATGTATTACATTTGGAATAAAACGTATGTATCATTTTTTTTTATATAAACTTACGAAAAACTACCAATATAAAAACAAAAGATATCAAAAGCTCTGGATAAATTGTCAGGCAGACGAGCCAATGTGACTGTTAGCTCACTGTCTGTGATAACTCGAGCTTACTCACCATTCAAACCGAAAACAATTATTCAAAATATTGCTACATATATCATACAAATATTTCATCCATATAATTTTGTTTTAATAATAACAATTCCGTGTTATTTTTCATTCTGTCATTAAGCATTACATCCATGACGTTTTACTCATAATAAATCACTACATTTAGTTATTCTAAGGTTTAACTATTTTTTATATTTATGTTTTAGTGAAAGTCATTATTTGTAAACCAAATAAATAAAAAAATATATTAATATAATTTATATATATGGTTAATAATATATTGTTCATATAGATTATATTGTACTTATATAATTATAATATCAAATTATTGCTTTTTGTCATTAGATTTATTGGAACATAAATTTAATATCCAGCATCGAAAACATACAAATACTATGTTATCCTATGTCCATTGAACCGCATATAGAAAATTAGAGGAATTTATCAATGATTTTTATACAACAGAGGTTTTAAATCCACGTTAACAAAATGCGTCTTAAGCCCTTTTTTGCCTATTTGTCATCTTTTCGGAAAATAGTAAATCGTCGATGCGTGTGACGTTTTTGTTGAATGTGACATTCCCTATAACGTGTGGGCCGATACCGTTTTATTTTGACAAACGGACCAGAACACTCTTTGTTATATTTAAAGCAATATATCACCTTGTATCGTATAGTTAAGAAAAAATCTACGAATTGACAGCAGATTTAAAGCAACATGATGAAAATAGCTATACAATTTTTGACACTCCCATAAACTGTCTTGTTACTTATATAATATAGACCGTTGTTAGTATATACAGATGCAGCATTTTCATCCGACAAATGCAGGCAGATGAATTATAAATATACGTTAGGTATATAAAAATACACAATTATATATTACCTTCATTTATTCCATAATATATTTATATAAGCATTAAATTTTAATCTAAACAATTAAGAGAATCGTTTCCAGTAATAACACGATAGGTGAAGATTTATCACATCATCAATAGAATTTCAATGCGCAAGACCACCCGCTTACTTACTAACGATGTCGTTAAAGACAATACTGGTGGCACAATGCAAGAATAACGACCTTCGTAGCCCGTCTGCCATTGATACTGGTACTGGCTAAACAGCCAAAAACAAAAGATGAATATAAATCACAAGCCCCACGCGTCCCGATGCAAATAACAAATTTTGTCACTTTAAAAATTATGTATACGATTATGTACCTTATTCCCTTAATATACAACATCATATAATAAAGCTTTGTAAGTCACTTCTGGCGTAAACAATAGACTGGACAACAGCGAGTTAACTTTACAACCAATATAACATAATCATTGACCTATTGTTAGAGAAACACTTCTCAAAAATGCATTATGGGTGTTAAATAACCGTACTATAGTCGTACTTTAGGACTTTGTGGAGAACGAACGACAAAATATTTCCACCGCATCGCGTGGCGAATTGATTATTCAAAAGCATGGGTGCCATTTATTCAAAGCATTTTTTGCAAACGTTATTTAACACAAAGGTTTACTTTGTTCTCAAATTATTTTAATACGGTACAATTACAGGTATACAGACAAATTATTACCCAAAGGAAACTATTTCTAGAAGCATTTTGAAGCGCTTATGTATCCATGTATTATACACTCGGCGTCAAAAAAATCGCACCTTTTGAAATTTTGACTTCAAGCGAATAATACTATTAACTTATTTATTGTACCCTACCAAAATTAATATCATTTGAAAGCACAATTAATACACTTTAAAAACGCGTATCGTTCTTTTCTGTAAAAACAATAATCACGAAACTTTAGGGTCTTAAAAAAAAAGTGCTGAAAAGCTCATTAGAGGACTCACTACTTGTGCCACCTTGGACACGAATAAAAGGGGCGGTAAAAATTAATTATGGGTCATTAGCTATCCAGACATCATAGAAGTCACACCTGAACAGCTCCAGTAAGAAAAAAACCCTGAAAAATGGATACCACGGCAAAAGAAGCAGCTCAAGTGGTAGCACTACTGCAATCAGGACTACGCCAAGTTGATATTGCTCGACAACTCAACATAAGCCGTTTCCGGGTGAAACGAGAATCCCAGCGGTTCCAGGAGACTGGAGGCTACATCAGGAAGCATGGATCCAGAAAACGACGTTGCACTTCCGACAGAGACGACCGCTATATTGTGTCGACGTCTTTGCGTAACCGATTCTCCAACGCTGTTGAGCTGCAACAGCAGCGCCGAACAGCTCGGAGGACGTCGGTGAGCGTCTCCACAGTAAGAAGAAGGCTGCGAGAGAAGAAAATCCAGGCCCGTAGGGCTGCTACTGGCCCCAAATTGACAGCAGAGCATAGGCGAGTCAGACTTCAGTTTGCCCGAGACCACGTGGATTGGACGTTCGACCAATGGAAGTCTGTCCTCTTCTCCGACGAGACTAGGGTATGCCTTTTCTGCAATGATAGGCGTAGAAGAGTGTACAGGAGGCAGGGGGAACGGTACTCACAGGCCTGCTTTGAAGAAACCGTCAGCTACAGAGGAGGATCCTGCATGTTCTGGGGCGGAATTTCAATCCAAGGAAAAACCGACCTTGTGTGCGTCTCCTGCACTGGAGGTGCACGTGGCCAGGGGTCCCTGACTGCTCATCGGTACATCACAGAGATACTGGAGGACCATGTGGTCCCGTATGCTGGTTTTGTCGGGCCTGAATTCACATTCATGCACGACAACGCCCGCTCCCATACGGTAATCATTGTTCGGGACTACCTGAATCAGGTTGGGATCCCCGTGATGCAGTGGCCAGCGAGAAGTCCTGACCTGAATCCCATAGAGCACTTTTGGGATGATCTGAAACGCTTGGTGCGGTCTCGTGATACTGCCCGTGCCACCCTTGAACAGCTTCGGGACACCGTCGTCGAGGAGTGGAGTGACATTCCTCAAGAACGCATCATGACGTTGGTGAGGTCAATGAAGGATCGCATGGAGGCTGTAATTAGGGCTAAGGGAGGTAATACTAGGTTCTAAGTTTAGTTCTAAGAATTTGTTTAACTGTATTTTTTAATTTTGTTATGTTTTTAGATTAATTAAATTAAGTAATTTTGGCGTGTTTTTCCTTTTTTCATGAAAAATGTTTTTTATATGCTTAGTAATCACTATCACAGTTTTATTATTTAACCTTTAAAATGAGGCCCCACACTTATACCTTACCATAGATGAAATAGGGTTTATAGTTGCTTGAAGTCAAAATACCAAAAGGTGCGATTTTTTTGACGCTGAGTTTATTATTAATTTATTTAAATTATTTTTTATCGATTTAAAGTTAAATTTGAATTCATTGAAGAGCACGGGCATGGTAGTGTCTTTCTGAAAATCTGAAACTTGGGTTTTGTATATAAAACTTTCTGTGTTAAAAACACAAACAATTATTTTGATCATTATGTTTTATTAGCATTCTGTATGTAATTGTTAACGTACCAGAATTATGTACATTTCTTTCATTGCAAACACTAAAGAACTCCTTAAAATCAAGTGCTTTTTTATACAATAGATAAGTATTTTTATGTGTATGAAAGTTAATATATGTAACTATCTAATTAGTTTACGAACATTAATACTTTTCTAAAAAAAATTAACCTTTGATATTCAGCCAAAGAAACAAATCCAATAAACAAGCGACGGTGAAATTACCCACAAGTTGATCAAAATCCTAAATGTCTGCTGTAGAACAGACAGGGAAAGTTGTACACCCTCTGGACAATTTACTGGGAGCTCTAATCTAATTGCCGCTTTCACGTTTAGTTGTCGCCTTGACCTGCCTAAATGCATTTTGTATGTTACCAATTATCGCTATTAACACTATCACAACGGTTCTTGCTTCGTGATACAATATGCAATAATAACTTCAGTTGTTATACTTACGTTGTGTTCGTGTAATAATAAATAACGATAAATGGTTGTTGGTATGTCTGTGAGGATAATTAACTTTGACACTGTTTAAATAACATGACAGCAGTAACATATTATGTATGTATTTTCTCATGAAGGTTTAAAACAAAATGGCGCTGTAGCAGATTAGTTTCTATACCGATGAAATGATCAGTATTACAATTTGTATTTAAGTATATACAGACAAAACATCTGCCGGGTATTTCAAGTTTTATATCATTTCAGTATACATACAGCAGATAACTGCTACACATAATAAACATACATCAAACTTATTATGTAACTAAATTAATTACTTACTAAAATGAACATAAAAAATTTAAGCTCATTTTGGACTCGTACTATATTTTAGGTTAAAATAATCAACACAATTTAATACAGTTGTTAGTTATTCCAAGCTCGATGAGTAATTAGATTCTTTTCGTCACGACCCTTCTAATTCCGGAATTGTAGTTACCATCGCATGACGAACTAAATTAACACATTCAGATCACCCTAACTTGTGTAGATTTTCATGTCTATCAAACTACGTTCACAGAAATTCTAAAAAAATAATTATTAGAGATAGTCAATAAGTTTGTTTTAAAAGTAATTATTTTTTGCTTTATTTTATATAATGTCTAACCGGTACAATAGATATCAACGACAGATAACAATAAAATTACACGGAATAGCTTCCATACATTTTATGTAAAAGCATTCAGAATCGATTATAACAGCAATTCAATTTCAACTGAACAAAGTTTTTATTTAAACGCGACAGTCCGTGTGAAATTTATTTCCACACTCTCTAATCCCGAGTCCGGCTAAAACTCCTCAATTAATGGGCGTGGCTAAACCAACAGCTGTTAATAGTTCCCAAATCTGACGACAAGGTATCGTGTGCAAACGTGAGAGTAATAGTTGCTACGTAATCTGCAAAGTATAGGAAATTTTGATATCGCGTGCGGCCTCGACAGACATGGACACGCGATCATTCCTTACCGAGGAGAAGGAAAACCGGGGCTGATAATTTACTGGCACGCTTCCCTAATAGACTTCAGCGTGGAAACCGACCTGCGGTATATCTATATGATGTACTTAGGTTATGGTTCTTTTGGCTAACCGTCTAAAACTTAGTCGTGGTTTTAAGATCTTAACTGAAATTCATTCTACCATTTCAATGATGAAATGAATTAATTAACCAGACAGTTCGAAAACTGTAAATGTAGTGTGAAAATGCTGCTAGATCGATCTGTAGATCAACGATAAGACTTTTGATATATTTAATACCCCGTTGTTTTGTTTTAATGTTACAATATACAAATTTTTAAGCTAAAGAATAAAATTGAATTCAATTTAGTCTATTTAAATAAAAGAAAAGAAAAAGCCAAGATGGCCCAGTGGTAAGAACGCGTGAATCGTAACCGATTACCATGAGTTCAAACCCGAGCAAGCACCACTGAATTTCATGTGCTTAATTTGTGATTATAATTCATCTCCTGCTTGACGTTGAAGGAAAACATCGTGAGAAAACCTGCATGTGTCAAATTTCACTGAAAGTCTATCACAGGTGTATTCCACCGACCCGCATTGGTGCAGCGTGGTGAAATAAGCTCCAAACCATCTCCCCAAAAGAGGAAAAGAGGACTTAGCCCAGCAGTGGGACATTCTCAGGTTGTTACTGTCACTATTTAAATATTTGCACTTACACTGTGATTTCTGATATCTTTTTTCTACAATAGATTCATATTGTACAGTTATTTTAATACAAAAATCAAAATATTTAATTTTCTGTAAGAATTCACTCCAGTTTCATGTTAATATTTAGGTTAATGCCTTATAGTAGCTACTTAAATGAGCCAGTTACTTGTTAGTTACTTTGAAAAACTCGGCTCTTAATAAACAGCCATATCATGAATTTTTGCATACCAAGCCTTTGTATTCATTCCATGTTAACTACTTCTATTTGGTCCTGATTATTTTTTCATAAGCCCAAGTGGCCTATTTGCTTGAACACGTGAATCTTAACCGAGGATTGCGGGTTCAAGCCCAAGGAAGTGTTTACTTTATGTTTATAATTTATCATATTAGTTCTGAGCTTAACTGAAATTCTACTACTTGTCGTGATGTGGTCTATCTAACCGTGTGTATCTAACCGCATTACAATATTGTGGAATAAGCTAAAACCTTTTCCTTAAGGATAGGAACCTTTGCCCAGCAGTGGGACATTTATAATAGTAAGTGTTTTTTTTTTAAATAGCTTATGTCATTGGTTGTAAACCTATTGTCTCACTGCGCTATGTATGAACCATAATCCTTAGTTGCGTTCAAATATTAATTGTCGGTGAGCCACGTGAAAACTTATATCTAAATGTAACTAATACTCTTACAGTAACTATGTACTGCCTTAAATTTGATACATTTTTATTTGTAACTTCATACGTCATCATCATCAAATTATATAGTAAATAGTCAATTAGTCGTTAAGTATAACTACTAAATAGCCGAAGTATTATATTTTTATAAGAGCAAAATAAAGAATTATATTTTTATAAGTGCAAAATAAAGAATTATATTTTTATAAGTGCAAAATAAAGAATTATATTTATATAAGGGCAAAATTAATTAAGTACCTATTATAATTTTCTTTTTGATAAGATATTTAATTAAAATTAATGAAAGAGCTCGTTCATGTCCTACTGCTGAGCAAGGGCTTACTCTTCCTTCAAGGATAAGGTTTAGAGGCTTTTCCACCACGTTGCATCATTTTAATGGTGGTTGCCATGATAGTATTACAATATTTATTTATTTATAATGCAGGTAGGGCGACTTGTATATTGGCATCTTTATTGTATAAGGAAACCGCCCGCACATAGACGTTGCCACCGCAAGAAATATTAACCATTTCTTACATCGCCAATGCGCCACCAACCTCGGCACGTAAGAGGCTATCGATAGAGGTCCCTTGTGTATATTGTACTGGCTCACTCACCTTTCAAACCGGAACACAACAATATTTATTTCTATTTATCGTTAGAATATCTGATGAGTAATTGGTACTTACCCGGACGGGCAACCCCTACCACCAAGTTTTATAGTATTTAGGTAACAGCCTATGAATGTCCCACTTCTGGGCTAAGGCTTCTTCTCCACTGCCACGCTGCTCCAATGCGGGTTGGTGGAATACATATGTGACAGAACTTGGTGACGTGACGTGAAATTTGTCTCATGCAGGTTTCCTCACGATGTTTTCCTTCACCGTCAAGCACGAGATCAATTATAATCACAAATTAAGCACATGAAATTCAGTAGTGCTTGCCCGGGTTTGAACTCACGATCATCGGTTAAGATTCACGCATTCTTACCACTGGGCCATCTCGGCTTTTTATATAATTAACTTTATAATAAATTTATTATATGTAGTACATATATATTTTATGAATATCCACTAAGATAAAAATCTACGGGGCTTGACTACAGTTACTTATTTTATTCATGATACATACCCCATGAGACATAGCAAAGCGTAGCTGTACATAATGTATATGACAAAGCCCACTAAAAAGCCAATTATAAGTGAACCTGTAAAGTAAAATTACTATTTTATAATATAACGCTTCCACTTAAATACTATGTTGATGTTTTCTTAAACATAGCCAATTTAGTAAAAGACTTGCTGTCGTCAAAGAGCCCATGCCATAATATTTTCCTTTTACTAATAATGCTTACTTTTGACGAAATGTATCAAATATTTTGCTACCCAAAAGTAAATTTAAAACGTTTGGATATAGAGTGGACATTTGCTTAGCAAAAGTCAGAACTCGCGGGAGCGTTTCAACTTGAGTACGTCCATTTCTTTCGCCGCCCATAATAATGTTTGGCGATTTATCAAATCGCAATTTCGTAATAGATACGCTCGCTTGATGTGACATCAGATAAAGGTATATAAATTGTTCAAATTGTTTCCCGGGAATCGAAACCGGCTTAGCGATTATTGAACAATACGAGCAATGCATATTTGTACGATAGCGTTTGACAAATCATTTGAGATAAGTATTGGTATTGTTTAATTAACTTGTTGATAAATTAACATTTATTTAAAACTATTTTTTTTTCTGAGTTTTGAATTATATTTACAAAATATATGTATATAATCAGCTCTCATTTATTACATTTAAAAATGCTAATGAAAAATTTTTCGTAATAGTAATTTTGCAAATACATATATGTAATAATATTAAGAAAAAGATAAGATTACAACACGATATAATATTTGATTGAAAAATCTTACAATGCTTATGAGTTTCATTACGATTTTTTTCATAATTTATTTTCTAATTTTTTTCATAATTACCACAAGGTAAGGGAAAATCTTCACCGAAAGTGTTTTAAGTACCAATTAAATATCCTTGTAGCTTCTTAGTTAGAGACTTATTAGCTTGTTTTATTAATGGCAGATTTATCAAGTAGCGTTTTATTACGAAAAAAGACTTCTATTTAAAAAAAAAATGAGGCTTAAAGCAAATAATCTTTTTACTTTAAAAATTTGTTTGTGCATTTAAAACAAAAAATAATACAGATGGCACAAGCAAATTTTAGTCTAGTTCGTTGTAAAGTATATTTTTTGTTGTAAGCGTTACCATCAAAATAATTTTTGTTGTTTTTTTTAAATCCTATTAGCTTGTCTAAGATCCGTCTGTTTATTTGTAATAATATCTTTTGTAACATTTGTTGTTATCTGTTTTATCGCAGGTTCTTTGTAACATTTGACAAATATAACTTTACCTAGAATTATTGGGGATACCACCTTATTTCGTGTGAATAAGGTGCAAAGTTGAAAAACCAGCTATCAGTATCAGCAATAACAGTTTGTTCAATAAGTTTAGACCACGGGTAAATCTTTATATTACAATAGATTTAAATGACTCTATTTCTGACATCTTTGTTGTGTATTGTCGTGTGTCCAAAATGCGTTGGAGTAATTTATGTCGGTTTTTTTTATGTGTCCTGTTTTTTTTCTGTTTGGACAAGTGGTAAGTACACGTTAAAAAATACAATAGATACAATTATACATATCGTATCTGTCGTACGTACATGTTGTACAATTTATTTTAGTATGATTTATTATTTCCTTGGAGTATATGAAACAAAATAGCAACCCGTAAATGTCCTAATGCTGGGCTAAGCCGCTAATTTTTGAGAAGGCTTGTTACCATGCTTGTCAAATGTGGATTTTAAGACACATATGTAGATTTTTTCTATCAGACACATGTAGGTTTTCTCGTAATGTTGTAATTACCCGCCTAGCAGGAGATGAATTATAATTATAGCACACGAAAATTCAGGAGACACGAGGATTCAAGAAAAATCCGGATTTGAACCCGCAATTTTTGCTTAAGATGTTTTCTAACTACTAAGCCATCTTAGCTCTAATATAATATGTCTTTACTATATTATTTGATTTACTAAGTTAAAAGGTTCATAGCTAGTTGTGAGTTATTGTTTTAATTAGACTTTTAATTAGATTCTTATTAGATTTTTTAATTGCGATTTATAAATTATATACACTTTAATTTGTTAATTTTAAAGAACAAAAATATTATAATTAAAAAAGTCATATAAAACTTTACAAAATGTCTCACCTTTAAAATTCGCGCAGTCACATCAAACAAGTCCAATCACTGAGTCAGTAACACAATACACGGCACTGCAAAAACTTGGACAAAAATAATCCGAAATTTCCTAGAACGTACGTAACGTGGGCGGAAAGTGTATCTACCGCCCAAACGCGTGCAACCTCCCCGGCAGCTAATAGCTTACTGAGGGGACTAGGGGAGGGCAGAACCTCCAGAGCCTCCCGATAACAGACGCGCGCATCTCATACCTTAAGCACTATATACATGCGTAAGGACCCTGCAATATCGGAGCCAGGTAGAAAATGTTACACATTGCTACGCCGTTACCCCCAATGTCATATTACTTGGAAAAGCGGTTAAAAGAAAATCGTACGTGAAATAAGATTTTTCGGATTTACGTATTCAAGGAATTCCAGCAGAATCCAATTTGATATAAATATTTTTCTTAGATGTCCCATTCGGAACAGATAAATAAGGATATGTTTCATAATATTGTGACGTAATTAACTTTTTTCATTAAACGTGTGAATAATGAAAGTATTAAAATGTGTTAATATAATAATTACCTAAAGTAAAACGGTGATTAGTTAGTTAGACTTTTAACCATAAATCACAACAGTACGATAAGGGAAGCGAGGACCACAGATTTTTCTACGAACTTAATTTGGAGCTTGGCAAAAGAAAACCTTTCCAGCTTGAATTAATCAATGTTAACAATTTTCATTCTTCATCCAGTTTAAGAGGATTGTAAGCGGGTGTAATTGGAGATATAAAGACATACCATCTTAGATCACAGAGTTGGCGATGCATTCGCGATGTAATTTTGTATTCCTTGCAGTACCGTTGTCTACAAACGAAAAAACAGCTTATTAAATCTTCCGCCGTGTAAAAATCTTTCTGTTTAAATTTTTAATTGGAAAAAATAATTTGCTTAATATCCCGGATATTGATTGATATTATGTCTTCTTCAAAACAAACCACATATAAACTTAGAAAATAATAAAACAAAAAGCACGATTACGTTTGCTAATACTACTATACAGTTTCAAATGAAGTTATAGCAACTACATTCATTCACTACACCTAAAGTAAATACCACCTCAGCGTCGCATGTCTGTTTCCCAGCTAATATATTTTCCGGGTAAGGAAAAATTACCAACAATAAAAACTGGAGGCTCTCGCGAAATTAACGATGTATGAGTTGACAGCGCAGACGAGGCTTATCTCCATGTTTTTAATGGGAAAGAAAGTTACAACGGTTTTCCTTTTTACGGGAGAGCATTAACTGTGTTTTCTTTTAATGAAACGTTCTGTACTGTTTTTTTTTTTCTTTGTTTTACTTTTATAGAATGTTCTACGTTTGATATACGCACTGAATGCGAACATATAATTAGCTATGTATCTTATTTTGTTTTATGTAAATAGGTTGACGTAATGAGGTTTTAATATTTTATAATAATTTTTTTGGTGAACAAATTATTTACTAGTTAAACATTTAAAGTCTGTTACCTTACTTTACTTGTTTCTAATGAAATATGTTTCTACTAATTAAAAATCATATAACAAGAACGTGGAAAATAATATAATTAATTACATTAAAGGAAATTTTGGATATTTAATATTATTGTTAGTACCTGGGTGACCGCTCATCGCTCGACTCTAGTAATTAATAATTAGATGTAATTTCTTTGAAAATATTCGTTTTTTTTTTACAAGACAGACACATAGATGAACTGAAATGGTAATTCTTATGTCAATACAAAATTTGAAATAAAATGTTAAAGCCGTTTCTGAGATGAACGAAATAAATCATTATACAACTTGCTTTACACCTCGTTAATTTGTAAATTTTGACTTTTAGCCATCAAGGGTAGATTTTAAAACCCTTGATTTAGTTAATTAATAAGGTACGTACTTGAAGGGGATGGCAAAAAGGTTTAAACAAAGTTTCAACGACCAGCCATTGACGTGCCAGTAATCCCTTCGCGAATTGCGATTCTGCGATTGGACCGTGAAAAATTTCAAATTAAATCTCTTCCATTATATATTTATATGTTGATATGTGAATTTTTTTTAAATATTTGAATTTTTTTTGGATTTTAAAATGAAATTTCACATTCCAGTCTTCTCATTGTATAACTATAATTTTTATTTTATGGTTTCGTATAACTTATATTTGAAACAAGAAAACTAAATATCAAAAAACTGTATTTGAGTAGGTTCTTACGAGCCAGTCGTAATTTTTATAAAATTAAATGAATAATAAAAATAAATAATCACATTAAATGTAAAACTACCACTAGTCAGTTTAGTGTAGTTTTCATTTCCAAGTGTTTTAAGATCATTCGGCAATATATTACTCTATTTTCCAGAAATAATTTTATAACATGAATAATACGCAATTTTTATGTAACCAGCATGGAAGTCAGCGAATTTTTACGCTTTTTTATCGTTTACTTAACATAAGACTATAATTAATAGATATATCGATTTCCTAAAATAAAACTAGCATCTCATCCTAATATTCCGTTTTAGATTATGTATTAACTTGTAATGTTGTACGGAAATCATGATTTTCTTGAATTGAAGTTTATTAAAGTTGTATAAAAGTGAAGGTAAACTTTATAGGAAAAATCTAATATTATATTTGTAAAAAACTTTTGTATTATTTTTTCAAAAAAGTAAATCTAATCTTGAAACCGCTTCAGAAGTGTTGTTGTGAAATTAAATTTTTATAACTAACCCAAAAAAACACATGTCATGGCAATAGTAGGTTACTACTTCATTAAATCTTAGTTAAAATTTTAACCATCAGCTACAACGACAATTAGAAATATCCCTTACATAACGAAATTGCCACCAATTTTGGGAACTAAGATATGACCCTATATTTTTTTTTCTCGCTGAGGAAATGCAGTGGTTGGTAAGTGGGACTCACTGGCGCTGAATGCGCCGGAATACCCACTAAAAAACCAGCGGTACCCACTTCGTCTATCGTGTTGTTTCATGGGATCGCTCCCTATAATTACATTGGCTCACACTCCATTCAAACCGGAACAAAACACTACTAAGTTTTGCTGTTTGGCGGTAGAATATTTATGATGATTGGGCGATAACTACCCAGATCGGCTTGCACAAAGCCTCACCACCAAGTAAACTCCAATTTATGCACAGCGCAATAAGCTTCAATTACTTTTTAAGAGCTTAATCAAAATGTATACGCAGTTTAATTTTTATGAGTAAATTAAATTTAATGGGAGTGACGCTTTAAATAATGATGATGCTGATGTTGTGGCTAGCTAACTACGTAGATATTTTATAGTGTACAAGTGTGTGCAAACACAAGTGCATTCTCTATTCTATTACTCTCATAATCCGATGAGACGGAAAATCTGAGAAGATCAGAAAGAATTCAGGTGCGGGACGGCTTGACGTGCCTTCAACTTCCAGACTCCGATAAGACTATCGACAAAGAAAACCCAATAACTATTTATCAGCCCGACCAGGGGACCTTGGAATCTACGGCCTTATATCTAGCCAATAGACCAACAAGGCAGTCAAATTCAAACTTCTTTCTTGAATCCGTTACTCTAGAAAAAAATAACATTAAACATATAAAATGTTAAGTACAATGAATTATTCATGAAAACAAAGCACGTATAAAATATTATGCAGCAGACTAACGTCTATAATTAAAATTTGAATTTCTACCCCACCTCGCAAGTTTGAAGCGTGATCATATAAAGCGGAAGGTGAAAATTTGAAACAAATTGTGTTAAAACGTAATAGGAGCCCGTTCCGAGAAAAGTTTCCATCAGATTACGAGGCAAATTCAATATTTAAGATTGATTTGGGCAGATGGTAGGGTACCAACATGTAGAAGGGCAAAGGCTGCTTGCCATTTGCATTATTTTTTAAGATATAATGGTTCCATTTCGCAATCTTTTCATTTTTCTTTTCTTTCTAAGAACATTTTAGTTCACGATGACACATTTTCTTTGTTTTTTTTAAACATACATTGTTACTGTCATTTTGCAAATGGAAATAAAAATAAATGTTCGAACACTTTCACATTGACTTTGTCTAACGAAAGAAAAATAAAGACTGCTGTAAAATCGAGGGAATCTACATAATATTATAGCTTTACCGAATTTTCTTTGAATCTTATGCAAACGATCTCCGATATTATAACGGTTTTTCTTACAAATTGCTAATTATACAGTCACTTAGAGAAAACAAGGTCATCTCGAATGGATGTTTTAATAAAAGAACATTTCGACAGGATTTTTGTTCGCTCCCTTCCAAATGAAGCGTGTAATTATTGTTCATGTGTGTTTATGTACAAAAAATATATATACGCACTGTCCAATTCCCTCTTTTAGTGACTAAACGGCCCGAGGCGTCCAATTTGCAGAAAAAGAATCCCACAAACAGAGTGTTACCCGCTCCACGTCACACTGCACTATTTGAATTTCCTTCGAAGGGAGGGTGGAATCAATTTAAATTTTAACTCACACTTAATACACCCTTGTTTGGTGTCTAAGTGGTGTGTTTGAGGCACCCTCTGTTTAGTACGAATAATAAGTTGGGAAGACAACACGGCTGGTAATTCAGCACAAATGTAGAAAACCAGCGTCTTTCGATTCCTCTATTTATTTTTAGGGTGATGACAATTTACCGGGCATGTAACTGAAGGAGTTTTATGGTGAGATCTAATCAAACGATAGGGTTCTTCCCATGAAGCGAGTATCTACAATTATTTTAATCCACTTTTATCAACATCTTAAAAAGCTACTATGCCATCTACAATAGTATGCCCTAATAATAATAATATGATATAATTAATAGCAAATGGCTCGATAAGCTTGCACTCAAAGAAAACCCAACGTTCTAATGTCAGACAATACAAAAATATATATAGAAGATAGTCTATGGATATCATTCAAGCTCTGAAATGATACAGTCAACAAACTCAAATCATAATGATTTGTATTCTGTAGACACTCTTAACACATCGTAACATTAAACCCTGTAGGTTCTTAGCAAATTCGAAATAGGAGCAGTAAATTTTACAAACACGCCACTGGCTTGGCTTACACCCATTCTCATTTTCTTAGATGACCCTTGTGTAAATAAATCCAGAAGAGCTGTAATGAAAATACCGAGCTAAATGGCAGTACACGCTTAGAGCTAGTGTTGTTAACACGTGTATAATGCAAATATTTTAAGCGAGCGTTCAAATTAATATTAAATACTTTGTATATTTATTTATGAAGCTTAAAAATATTTCACAGCATCGCATTTAATGTTTTATTTTTTATAAATATTTGTATTGTATGTTTTACGTGTATTTACTACCTAATAGTCCTACACATTTAATTATAGTCTTAAGTTATAAAATTATTTTTAACTGTAATGAAAATATCTAATGAAAAGTTATGAAAGAGATAGAAAAATTTAGAAATACTTTTAAGGCCACTAATATGTCATGCAAAAAAAATTGCATACGCACTCAAGGTCTCAAGGCCTGAATCGATTTTTATAGATATTACAATAAAGTTTTTTTTTATAAAACGTGTGGATGGAAGGGCAATTGAGGCACTAGGTAAGTGGTCACCATCGCCAATGGGCCACTGACCTTACGAACAAAAATTTTATTTTTGTTCGTAAGGTAATTTTTAGGGCCTGCAATTTCACTGGCTTACTCTTCAAACCAGAACAAATTTTACCACTTTTAACGAAAATAAATAATATAAACAAGTGTAAATAATACGTTGAAATGGTTATAAGGTTAATAAGTGTAAAAAGAGATAAAATGTAATGGTTTACCATAACTAGGTGACTGTAATGGTTTACCACAACTAGGTGACTGTAAATATAACTTTTTTTTTGTTCCACAAAATTGTTTTTAAACGAGGCACAATATACCATAGACCGGGAGATACTGACACAAATTTTCCGGTCATTTGTACCAGTAGGGCTCTACAGGGGTTTAATTACGTAATGACGAAAAGGAAAATGATGGCCATAGCGCAGGTACCGGCGCGCGGCGGCCCAATCGCGTGGGCGTTAATCGAACGTGTCGGATAAATTGCGGAAGTCGAACGATTTGTTCCATAAAAATTCTTGTATTTTCCGATAGTCGATGGAAAAATAAGTAGACTTCTATTTTTGATCATATAATAATAAATAAATAAAAAAAAATTATAGGGTGGTAAAAATCGTTAAGCGACAAAAAAAATTACACCTTTGCCACGGCCATTTAGAACTGTCGGAAAAGTATGGCATGGTGATTTTAATGACTAATCGAATATTTGTACAAAAATTTGCCTGGTACAAATAGTTGAATTATTATTTTTAAATTAACATGTTCTCGTCGGTATGGCGGGCTGTAGGTCACATCGGAGAAGTATGGCATTACGCTACGGCCTACTTATTTTTCCATCGACTATTGGAAAATACAAGAATTTTTGTGGAACAAATCGTTCGACTTCCGCAATTTATCCGACACGTTCGATTAACGCCCACACGATTGGGCCGCCGGTACCTGCGCTATGACCATCATTTTCCTTTTCGTCATTACGTAATTAAACCCCTGTAGAGTCGCATACTGGTACAAATGACCGGAAAATTTGTGTCAGTATTTCCCGGTCTACCATTGTTGATTCCCAAGTAAGATATGTATAAATTTTATTGTATTTGATTGACTTTGTAATTAATAAAAGAGTAACTGAGTTCCGAATCGGTAGCTTTACAATTATTTAAATACATGACGATCCAAAAGTACCTTTATATAATTGAAAAAAGAAGACTATATATTATATGATAAAGCAGTGATCTTCCGTCAATCCAGTATAGTATATATTTCATTTGTATATAGAAATCTTTCTTCTGCATATCAATGATATGCTCTCTCTTGGGAACATACATTGCTATGCAGATGATAGTACAGTGCACGGGGGATACCACGGACGCGCAGTAGCTGGGCGGGCGGAAACCGAGGAGAGGCGGAGGGATCTTGTTGTTGAACTCGATAGGACGTTAGGACTCATTGCCAAATGGGGCTCTGACAATCTTGTTGAGTTTAACGCCAAGAAAACACAGGTACGTGCTCTCACAGCGAAAAAGTCACCATTTTCGCCTCCTCCCTCCCTCTGTGGCACTACGCTGGAGATGCAAAGCAAAGTCGCCATACTGGGAATTGACGTTCGGTGCGACCTCAATCCAAGGGACCACATCGAAGCTGTTATAAAAACAGTTTCACGGAAACTCGGAGTCCTGAACAAGGTGCGGCGTTTTTTCACGCCACAACAACTGCTCCTGTTGTATAAAACACAGCTGCGGTCTTGCGTCGAATATTGCTCGCACCTCTGGGATGGCTCCGCTAAGTACTTACTGGAGGCCTTGGATCGGTTGCAGCGACGTGCGGTTCGCATTATTGGCGACGTAAAGGTCACCAACACACTCGAGCCTTTACAATTGCGTCGAGAGATAGCGGCACTGAGCGCTTTCTACCGATTGTACCACGGTGAGTGCTCAGAGGAATTATTCCCCTCATTCCTGCTTCCCCATTCCTTTACAAGTCTACGCGTGCTGGCTCTCGATGTCACCGCCTAACTGTGACATCAATTCCATCGCGCACAAAGAAATTTGGCAACTCTTTTCTATGTCGCACCTCCAAAACATGGAATTCTTTACCAGCACACGTGTTCCCCTCCTCTTATGACCCGGGTTCCTTCAAACGAGGCGTGAAGAGGCATCTTGCGAGCCGGCAAGGCGGGGGCGGCCAGAGCAAGTCATTCGTCCTGACTGCACTAGCCGTCGTCGCGTTTGGACTCTACTACCACTTACCATCAGGTGGAGTAGAGTAATTTGCTCTCCCGGGTAATATAAAAAAAAAAATGTTAAAATTTTAATGGTAAAATGGAATGTAAATCCCAATATGTAAATGACGATACAAGTTTGACTTTGTTTACATAGAAATAATTTGTTTAAGCATAAAAACGAATAAAAGAGAATATAGAGTAATAATCCAAAAGTTACGGATGTTGGATGATTCCTGAAGTGTCTCCGATCGAAAACCCTATTGGGCGCGTGACTAGTGAGAATAAATTTATTGTGCGAAAATATAAACTGAATCTAATTATACGTGACACTTGAAATATTACGACAGAAATAAAAATCAAAATATACAAAGACGTATGTGAAAAGGAGTACAATAATAAAAACGATAACTAAATTCAGAATTTTTGAAGTATTACAGAAATTACTTGTCGCTTATTAATAGGTTCAATACAAAGCGCACGGTATGTATGAAACGTACAATAATTGCTATTTATTATAGTCCTCCATTAGACGTTAAAATATAATTCTACAAACAAATAAATTAATTCGAAAACCTTCAGCGTATAATTTTTTGAACCACCCTTGGTCTTTGTGCTGTAATGATATTACGGTATTATGCTAAACGACTTGGGGCAATTGCAGCCTTGCATTCAGTACTATTTTCAATTCAACGGAAAATTACGTCATTTGTATGAGAGGCCGTATTAAGCGAGGAGAATTCGTTTAACTTGTTTATCCACTTAACCTTCAACGACATTTTAACGAGCCACTTGTATTTACAAGTTTTAATTGAAAAGAGACAGCCGCATATTTATGCTCTTTCATTCTTTTTTATGGTATCTTTGTTTGGTCATTCTATAAAAATCACCTATTCATAAATATTTTTGGAACGGATAATTTTTATATACTTCAATTAAATTAAATTGTTCCATTTTGTCTTTCGTATGAGCATCTACTTAACATCTAATTACCACCTCTTGTCAAGATAAAATATTACGTCGATAAGCTGTTTTTCTCTTTAAAGAAATCAAATACGAAATCTACTAAAGATATAATATTCAGATTTAAAAAAAATATTCAACTAAAGATGAAAGATATGCACAAGGGCGCAGCGGATGACACTCGAAAATCTCCAAACTTACTTACCTCGTTAGCGTCAAGTCAGAAACTCGAGGTATGGGACAATGCATACAATCCCGAATCGCCAAAGCAATATATCCTTACAGACCTTTAGCCCATACAATATTCAAAAAACTCCTTTCAAAGAGTAAAACTCAAAATATTTGACTTCAATGTAAAGTTTGTTTTGCTCAACGGATACTTGTTTATTTTGCTTGGAAGAACTCCAAAAAGCTGGCATGCTTACTGGTCTTTACCGATCATTGCCTATGCCAAATATGCAAGATAGTCAACCCGCGAAGACAATCACTAATATTAACACACGAAATTTATGGCAAAAAGCCCCAATTGATGTTTGACGCCAGAAATTGAAATGGCCGATCCATTTCACACAAATCTTGCGTAGATCTTCAAGATGGATTTATAGTTGCGAAAGTATTAGATAAGTTATCTTATAGTTTCTTTAATTGCTTACAACAGTTTTGTTACTTCGAATGTCATTTTACAAAGCAATATTAATTTTATTTCTAATTTTTTGTTAAATCATAAAACAGACTATTTCTAATCGGTTTATTTATTCAAATCAGAATCAATTTTAAAATCATCTTGGAATTTATCTAAATTTGAACCCATAACAATAATTCACAATGCTGTTGATGTGAATGAAGATCATTGTATCACTTAACCGTCTCTACTCTAAATTGTGTAAACAACGTTCAAATTGTCTTATCGAAAGCTATTGAGATAGGTTTCTTTTATTCAATTAGTAATTTAAATAGAGCGTGGGTGTGTCTGAAGATATAGTGCCCTTTAGATAAATTTTATCAAGTTTCACTTATTAGGCAATTTCAAGCTGGGATGTGAATGGCTTTATGATAAGATATAATAAGAGTTAATCAATACACGAAGGTATGTTGATAAATTAAAAAATAACAGTATGTAAATGTTTCACTGCTGTGCAAGTTTATTCCACCACGCTGTTCTAACACGATTGGTGCAGCGATTTGGATCACTTTAGGCAGAATTTTATGGGACAAAAGCAGGAATATGCACGATGTTTCTTCACTGTCGAGCACTACGAATAATAAGCACATATTAAGCAGATGTAAACCAGTCGTGTGCACGTAAAATTGTAAAAATAATAATATTCTATTCAGTTCCTTAACCGTGAAGACGACACTGTCTATGATGTACTACTACTAGTGTGTGAATATATGCATATAAATATTTTTAATATAATCATTTATATGTATAAAAAAAAATAGTATCGAACGACATACTGCCTATAATAAAATATGCAAGCACATTATTATCACGTAAATCAAACTATTGACAAGATACAACACTGATGGTAGAGCTTTGTGCAAGCTCGTCTGCGTAGGTACCACCCACTCATCAGATATTCTACCGCAAAACAGCAGTACTTGTTATTGTTGTGTTTCGGTTTGAACGGTGAATGAGCCAGTGTAATTAAAGGCACAAGGGACATAATATCTTAGTTCCCAAGGTTGGTGGCGCATTGACGATGTAAGCGATGGTTAACATTTCTTACAATACCAATGTCTATGTGCGTAGGTGACCACTTACCATCAGGTGGTCCATATTCTCATCCGTCTACCTATTCAATAAATAAAAAAAAACAAAGACACAGATGGAATGTCAGTTGAGACACAATAATAAATATATAATAAAAAACCAAATGCTATAAGACGGGGTTGTGTAAAGGGTAAACCAATAAAAGTATCTATAGAACGACAAAAATTCAATATATATAAGCGACTCGAAAGTAAAAATGACTTGGTCTAGAAAACAAAGCTATTACAAAGCCGCTGTTAAAAATTCAAAGCATGCTATGAAATAGAAATTCAGACTTCAAATACTAGAACATTGGCCGTGTCACGCAAATATGGTTCTCGCGACATGTTTTGCTTGCGACCGCATTACGCTCGCGGTTTCATGTCTGAGAATCACGAAATCATGTTGTCCAATACAAGCTAAGCTGGAAAACTATCCCGATAAGAAACCTGTTATCCTAAATAAGCTTAACCAGCTTATATAGGACAGATACCAAAAAGAGTTACTCGTATTAATAATTTAAACAAATTATTATTTTTAACAATACCATTAGATATAAGTATATATAAAAAGAGTTTTGGAGTTAGTATTGATTGTATATTTTAAAATTTCACTATGTATGTTACTAATTTCAGCGCACGACATCATAATGAGTCCTCTTGCAATTGACAATGGACAGTTCAGCTCTAAGTCAGCTCAATTATTAAAAAGCTAAATTATTAAACAGTGTATTTGTTAATAGCATTTTTGGATAACTTTTATAAATATGTTTATTCAAATTATATTTGTCTTTTATAAGAATATATCGGGATTTTTTTTTTTTTTTTTTTTTTTTTTTTTTTTTTTTTTTTTTTTTTTTTTTTTTTTTTTTTTTTATAGTTCCCGGGATGGCAAATGACTCTACTTCACCTGATGGTAAGTGATAGTAAAGTCCAAACGCGACGACGGCTAGTGCAGTCAGGAAGAATGACTTGCACTAGCCGCCCCCGCCTTGCCGGCCCGCAAGATGCCTCTTCACGCCTCGTTTGAAGGAACCCGGGTCATAAGAGGAGGGGAACACGTGTGCTGGTAACGAATTCCATGTTTTAAAGGTGCGACAAAGAAAAGAGTTGCCAAATTTCTTCGTGCGCGATGGAATTGATGTCACAGTTAGTCGGTGACATCGAGAGCCAGCACGCGTAGATTTGTGAAGGAAAGGGGAAGCAGGAATGAGGGTGAATAGCTCCTCTGAGCACTCGCCGTGATACAGTCGATAGAAAGCGCTCAGTGCCGCTATCTCTCGACGCAACTGTAAAGGCTCGAGGGTGTTGGTGACCTTTACGTCGCCAATAATGCGAACCGCACGTCGCTGCAACCGATCCAAGGCCTCCAGTAAGTACTTAGCGGAGCCATCCCAAAGGTGCGAGCAATATTCGACGCAGGACCGCACCTGTGTTTTATACAACAGGAGCAGTTGTTGTGGCGTGAAAAAACGCCGCACCTTGTTCAGGACTCCGAGTTTTCGTGAGGCTGTTTTTATAACAGCCTCGATGTGATCCTTTGGATTGAGGTCGCACCGAACGTCAATTCCCAGTATGGCGACTTTGCCTTGTATCTCCAGCGTAGTGCCACAGAGGGAAGGAGGAGGGGAAAATGGTGACTTTTTCGCTGTGAGAGCGCATACCTGTGTTTTCTTGGCGTTGAACTCAACAAGATTATCAGAGCCCCATTTGGCAATGAGTCCTAACGTCCTATCGAGTTCAACAACAAGATCCCTCCGTCTCTCCCCAGTTTCCGCCCGCCCAGCTCCTGCGCTTCCGTGGTATCCCCCGTGCACTGTACTATCATCTGCATAGCAATGTATGTTCCCGAGAGAGAGCATATCATTGATATGCAGAAGAAAGAGTGTGGGGGATAGCACAGACCCCTGGGGGACCCCAGCATTCACTACATGGAATTTTGAAGCGCAGCCATCAACTAAAACGCGAAGGCTACGCTTGTGTAGGAAGCTGGCAATCCAGGTGCAGAGCTGAGCTGGCAGACCGTATGCCGGCAGCTTGGAGAGAAGACTTCTGTGCCAGACCTTGTCAAAAGCCTTGGAGATATCGAGGCTGACAGCCAACGATTCCCCACGCTTGTCGATAGCTTCACCCCAGAGGTGTGTTACGTACGCTAGAAGATCACCTGTGGACCGTTTCGGTCGAAACCCGTATTGACGATCATTAATCAGACAGTGATCTTCTAGGTAATGGATCAGTTGGTTATTTAGAATCCGTTCCATCACCTTACAAAGTACTGAAGTGATAGCTATTGGCCGATAATTAGCCGGGTCTGACCGATCCCCTTTTTTGGGAACCGCTTGCACATTAGCCTCTCTCCAAGAATCCGGCACACGTCCTGTATAGAGAGACAGCTGGAACAGGCGCGTCAACACAGAAGACAGCTCCGCTGCACACTTCTTCAGCACTATGGCTGGTATTCCATCGGGACCACTAGCTTTCCGTACATCGAGTGATTGCAGCTCTGCACGCACATCGCGCTGCCTGATTTTGATGTCAGGCATCGTGTGGCCACATGAAGGTATTGAAGGTGGCTGTGCACTGCAATCATCGATCACAGAGTTGTCCGCAAAGAGTTTTGCCAGAAGATCGGCTTTCTCTTGCGGACTGTGAGCTAGCGATCCGTCCGGATTCCTGAGCGGTGGCAGCGAAGGTTGGCAGAAATTGTTTTGCACAGACTTGGTCAGACGCCAGAAGCTACGAGAGCCCCTAGGATACGAAACAAGGTCGTGACCAACCTGTACAATGCGCTGTGCATCCGCTCTCGTGTATGCCTTCCTACAGGACTTGGAGCTTTTGTTGTAGGTTGCTTTCAGTGAGTCAATGTTAGATGCCCCACTAACGCAGCCATTGATCCATGCGCGATATGCCGCCTGCTTAGATGACACAGCATCGGCACATTCGCGAGTGAACCAACGGTTACGCGTACCCTTACTGATGAGGTCTGAGTTAGGAATGTAGTATTCCATCCCCAACAGGATCTCATCAGCAATAGCAGCGGCGCTAGCTGTCGGGTCATTCTCACTAAAGCAACGTTCCCTCCAAGGGACTGACGCATAGTAATCGCGCAATCCGTCCCAATCTGCCGACTTATAGTGCCAAACACGACGTTTGCATACCGCTGGTGACGGCAGCTTGGCCTGTGGCACCTTGGTAGATATCAGGCAGTGATCCGAAGAACCAAGAGGAGCCCGAACCTCAACCTGATAAGGTTGAGGTTCGGGATAAGGTTTATTTTAACAATGATAAACATTTTCTGCGTACTGAATAAAAAAGACAGCACAAAATAAATAAGACAAATATAACAAAATAAATCGGTGTATTGTACCAGAGGTAGCCACTTTCTTTAGGAATTCGTTCTAAATTCAAAGCTTGTGTTAGCGGAAATAAGTGATTCAAGTTTTGAGAGAAAGATAACTTTATGTCAGTTAGAATAATAACAGAATTATCTGCGCCATAATTTTGAGTTCTAGTGACATTATAGGTAAAAAGTTACATCAACATTTCCGAAAAGTAGTTACATATTATACCAAGATATTTTTTGATTGAAAAAAATAGGGCACAACTATATAGTCACAGATAGCATGGATTCAATAGCCAATTTGATTGAATATTATCTCTAATGCTGTAGTAGCGGTTCAAAGATCGTAACCTAATTCTTTGTAATGTTCGTAGGAAGCTACCGGGGCTTTACTGCCGTATGCACGTGCTGTTGTATTTATTTATTCAGATTTATTCCCGACTCCGTTGCAAGTAAATACACAGTTGCGAATAATGTCGCCGGAGAAAATGTTCATACTTTTGCATAATGCTTCGCTATGACCATGTTGAATTTATTACAACCGTTTGGACATTAAAATACAATTATCACATTAAAGTTATATTGCCACTATGCCACTATTTCATTTATCGTATTGTATCCTTCACCATAATGGTTCAGATTTATTTCATTTTCTTGCTTATATGAAGTTAATTAGGATAATCTAAGCTTGTTTATTCTCTATATTGTACATAGAAAATGACAAATAGAAATAGTGCTAGACAAAAATGACTTAATGATACACTAATTTTTACTTTCAAAGACGTGCTTGTTATATTACATTTAACTAATAATAATTTTATTAAAACATTGTTGTCATGAAATCGTCCTGAAAGAAATTAGGCATTATGCAAAATCGTAAAGAATTGCGCAGTAAATAGCAAGCTACACAGGTACAAAATTTGTATGCAAGCGCAACACAATCTATATCCACATTCTTATAATCCAATGGAACGGCAATTCAACTTGACATGAGAGAAATCAGCACAGGAAACACGATTACGTGTTTTAGGAATGGGAGCAGCTATACTCCGCTCATGGCACCATTGAGCTCTTCTGCAGGGCCGAATATGACTCCCCCCCCTCCCCCCGACTCCTCACTAAAGCGTACGGCAGCGCGAAGCTATCCCGGCTGTTCCATGGCCACAGGGTTACGTCCTATCTTTTAAGCCCCAGGCGTCGGGCTGAATATTTTACTATAGGCTATATATTTATTATTATATAAGCTAAAACAACAACAAAACAGTGTATTGTAATAAATAAATGCGTTATCAATATTCAAAAGGAGACATAAGTAACATTAATGATAAGGAATTTTCAATGTCTCTGTCACAAGATTGTCGCGACAGCATTCGTGCTTGTTTTGAGTCTGATCACGCCATTTATCTGTAAAATCCCGAGACATGGAACACTACTTTGCAGGTAAGTGTGAAATTGCTTTAGGATATATTGTTATCTAGAACCTTACAAACGGGCGTTGGAACGCTGCGTTTTCTTTTGCGAGTATTAAATTTATATTTAAGCGAACTGTACGATAATAGATATATTTATATAATTTACACTACTATATACATCTATCTGGCTCTGCCTATAATATATTTTTTTTCATCTTTTTTTGTGATAAATAATCGTTTTATGATTCACAGATTCACATTATACTATTTTTTTCATTTTTGTCTGTCTGTCTGTATGTCTTCTTAAAACTCAAGAACGACTTGACCAATCTTGATGAAAATTGGTACACACAAAGAACATGTCATGGCGCAAATGATAGACCATATATAAGATCGGTAAACCCTACGGTATCTTATGAAAATTAATTTCAAATCGTTAATTACGTATTTCTTTACCAGTATCCATGCAGGCGTACCAATTATACGCGGATGAAGCCGCGGGGCACAGCTAGTATATATTATATTTGTAGTTGATACATTTTTTATAATGATAAGTGATACTGTTTAAATCATATGTAAGCTGAATTAATTCAACAGGGCCATAGCATAACTCGTATAAAATTATTTTACAAATGAAACCGCTTAATAAATATATGTGAAAGATCCTTATCCGATGATAGATTTTTCTTTCAAGAGATTGATTATTTATTTATTACTACGAATGGATATAAATAGTTTTTGTAGTAACTAAATACTAATATACTTAATATAAATATAGTTTTTGTTAATTTTTTTGCAAAATACTGTTATTTCAAATCGAAAAAATCGACATATACCTATATCTTTCAATATATATATGAGACCAGAAGATCAATTGATTTGAAAAAAAAGGTAATGTTAACATGTCTAACTTAATAATTCCACAGCCACTATAATCTAAGACGACACATAAAGCATAAATATAGTTTAATGTCGCCAAATGCCTATGGGCTACCATTTACCATCAGGTGGCCCATTTACCAGTCCGCATACCTGTTTCATAAAAAATAGAATAAAGCTGTGAATCAAACAAACAACAAAATGAAATCTTATTTACAGAAGTAAGTCAAATAAATAGTTTTTGTTTTATAACCCCGTTTTTAGATGTCGTTAAAAATAAACATTTTTAAAAAATATATTTTATGAAGACAATTTTTAAAACTGCAAAATAACTCAGTAAAAAGCCGGGGCGTGTTGCAGAGACAAAATGGCTGTTTCATTAGTCAGAGAAAATCTGTTTCTTTCCGCAAACGACAAAAGTTTCTCGTCTTTTGAGTTTTGTCGATAAATCACTTTAATTTATTGAGACGAAAACCGCGGAATACTTGAAGTTGCTGAATTACTCACTGCTATTACGCTTGACTAATGTATGATCATAATAACTCTCTGTCAAATTAAATAGACCTCGGCTCGATTATGCTTTCAATTATATTATGAAATTAAATTATACATGATTCAAAGTACATAGTTTTGACAAAAATATATAATGATGTATCAATTAATCTTAGAAAAAAATGTTTAATCTTGCTGACGCAATCAAAACGATCTGTTTGAGTTTTTAGCTTAATTACATAATATTGGTACATGAAATATTATAAAATATACTTTAAAACAAATAGTATTATCTATGTACATACATAATAATATTAATATTATAAATACGAAAGTAACTATCTGTTACGCTAATATATCAGTGAGTATTACGAATAGTAATAACTTAGAAAATTAAAAAATATATAAAGGACACTGAAATAACAAAAGTTCTGATTCTGATAACAAAATTTGCTTAGCCGGTTCTAACGACACCCACGTGTTGATGGTATCTCTAGTTTACTCTACTGCTACTCCACTCCTCTTGAAGAGAACGTTTGGAGCTTATTAATGGATACACATGTGGCAGATTACCATCCGAAACATGCAGGTTTCCTGACGACGTTTTTCTTTATCCGCCGAGCACGACATGAATTATTAACATTTACACGCAAACTTTGCTAATGCATCTATTGAATTTATAAACAACTTAAAAACTATTTAATGTAATACTTATTTAGTATGAAATTGATATAAGACATTTTTATGTGTTATTAAATACTTTTAGAAACAAATTAAGATCAACTGCCAAAGCCGTAAAAGTCTTAAATGGTACAAATGCAAGAAAAAATAAGGAGGCAATTTAAAGTGTCCACCCATTTGTCAGTTTTGAACTGTAATTCATTATGTTTAAGAACTTTGGTGTCTATGCTTTCGTCCTGTTTGTTTTTAAAAGTAAAATAAATCATTTCCTTTTAGCTCTTTTTACTTATATATTTACTTTTTGTATTTGTAGATTTCATAGTGAAATCAAATTATTTAAGAAACTTTTTTTTTGTCTATGGGCGTTGGTGACCATTTACCATCAGGTGGCACATACGCATTTCCACCTACCTACGCTATAAAAAAAATACATAAATACATATGGAGAAATACAGTCTTGCTTAAAAAATAAAAATGTATGTAAGGCAGATTGAATATTATAACTTTATTAAAATATAAATAACAAATTACCTACTATAAAAAATGTAAGCACAATTAACGAGTTCAAGTATCGGCTCTCACGATATAATTTGGACAAATAATACACATGATTAACATAAGAAACTTACTTGATGTCTCGTTGGCTGAGTGCCTACCTATATAGCGACCATTATTATATTTAACTTTATGTCATGTTGTTCTCATGTAAGTGTCATTCGTCTTTTTTGAGAATAAAGATTCTTTGAACTGAAAATATTTTGATAGGTTTTTTAAAAGTAAAATGAAAGTATATATAATTTTATAGTCTTATGGCCTTACTTATTAACGTTGCTTAGCGATTGCTAAACACTGTTTTGTCTCTTTTTTCCATTATTGATTTGACATTTGAAGGAAGAAAACACAGCATAGTTTAATGAATAATAACGTGTATAACTAAGGTCCTTAGTGTTTTGAATGCCGATGATAAAGAACTTGAATACAATAAACATTAATATTTAAAAAACTTTTGCCTAATTTTATATTAAAATAGCGTTTTAAAAATATATATCTCGTTTGCCAATCACATCAATCCTCATTCGATTCTTGAAAGTCATACAAATCAACCGGAGCACTTAGCGAAGTAACGCTACTTCTTTGGACAAACTTTAATTGTTTGTAAGACTTGTAACAAATTCTATCTTCAAGGACTTTTCTCTTTCTCGCTTTTGTTTCGAACAATGGATATGGAATACTGATTTAAACTTGTAAGGGTTGTTGTAAACTTTGTTCAATAATGAGAAACGTAACGTAACGGTATATAAATGCATATATTAGTATACATTTTATTTTGAGACAAGAGAATTTTTTAAATTGACTTAAGCACTTGTTTAAAATTTTAAATAAGAATTTATTAAAGGTATTATAGCCTTGAGGTCAACGACTTTATATCCTTTGAAGCTATAATAGAACTGGCTCACTTGCCATTCAAACAAGAATACAAGATATTGATGTTTGGCGATAGAATAATTAGTGAGTGGCAAGTAACAACCCAGACGGGCCCGTACAAAGCCCTACCAACAAGTAAATATTCCCTCTCATGAAACAACTTTAAACTGCTTTAAACAGTATCTAATAATACCTAAATATATAACCATATTATATGAGAGCACATTACACGGCAAAGCCTGTATAAGAACATTGTACATAAACGCAGAATACACGAAGCTTAGTACACTCATTATGGTACTGTTTGGGAAATATTTCAACTGTTTATATATCAGCCTTATAGCAAAATAAATAAAGGCTATATTAGAATAACAGGATATATCATGTAGTTTATCCCAAGGATGTTTCAATTTAACTTTTTGTCGGAACAGAGGGAGTTGTACAAAGTCGACAATCGTCCAAAGTCTAGTCTGAAATGAACTCTGTTGTTTTGTCAAATAAGATTTTGTACAAAAAAGTATGGTGTTAAATCAGTCGAGCTATAAAAACGCCTAATTGAAGCTTGTTTCAAAAATTATATTTTACATCTTCCTAACATTAAAATGTGAAACAATTATGGTATAAGTGTAATTTCAGTCCGGAAATAGAGTTGAGTTTTTTATTGATTTTAAATTTAAAAATATTGCCCCCACAATTAATATAAATCATAAGTATGGGTTTTAAACAATTATTTCATTATTATTATTGTAATATTTTCCGACACGTCTAAATGATTTTTAAGCGTACATTGATAAAACAAAAGATTATATCTTTATTCAAAAATGTAGTATCATAATGTAATTAGTAAAATATACTTCCTGCTCTATTAATTTTATTTAAACAAAGTACCAATCGTATATGTGCATAATTGACTATAGAAAAATATATAATTTTACTCAATACTAGCTGCGCCCCGCTGTGTAACGAGTTAAATTTATATTTTACAGTATCGTTTCATACAATACAGCGTATTAATCGACGTTTAGCAAAAACAGCGTACTTGGTATTGTTGTGTTCCGGTTTGAAGGGTAAGTGAGCCATTGTAATTACAGGCACAAGGGGCATAGCATCTTAGTTCCTAAGGTTGCGCCATTAGCGATACTATAAAAATAAAAAAGTTTTCGGTTATTTCTGGCTTTTTATTATCGTACCGTGAAGCTATAGCTTATAAACTTTCCTTAATTGATTGATTATCTAAAACAAAAAATATAATAATTTTAATGGTATTGATATGGTTCTGAGATTAACAAAACAATATCTCGAACACTATGGTATAAATGAAAATGAATAGATAAAAATATACGTCGGCAATATTTTATTATTGGTATAACAAATCGCTTGGTACCGTCAAGCGAAAATGATATTTAATTAGTATCGTTATTTTGCTAGACTCCAGACTAACAAGAACTTATCTTCAGTTAGCAGACGCTGAAAAAGCCTAGAATATAACAAATATCGCATGCTAGAACTTTGCCATGTGCGATATCATTATATTTAAAGAACTATCGCCTTTATGACAATAGATACAAGTACCAAAATTCACCGGATATGCGGTATTTTGCTTGTTTTTTATGTGTATAAAATAAAGTATTTTTTGTCTATACAATGCGTCAAAATTTAATGGTATTACATCTGTACGCTTCATTAGAGTTTTTTAAGCCAATATGTATGGTGACATTGTCATTGTAAAATTATCTTTTGAAATCTTATTGGATTGCAAATACTTGATAATACAGGGTAAATAATAATTCTACAGTACGTTAAACTTGATAAATATTTTTATACGTTGTAAAAGTTAAATAATTAATGCATTTATTATTCAAGTGACACAAACAAAAATCTTTCTGAAATTGTTCATATACACTATAATATTAAATTTATTTTTTATAATTTTAAAATTTATATGGAAATAAGAAAATCTTCACACAATATTTCTTTATAATTCTAAATATAATTAACCCGTTTAAAAGCTAAATGGTTATTTCTGAGACCACTAACAAGGAAATATGGGTTCGCCATTGTAATAAATTTATTGCAAGTGACTGTAGCCGGTTGTAACAAGTCTTGGAAGAGATCTCAACTGGTTACAAACAGCCCTAATGCAATGTGCAGAACAAACATAAGTTACTTGATAAACGATACTATGCAAAACTGTATAACCGCCATATTAAAAAAATATATATTTGTTTCTTTTTTTTTCGTTTAAATTCACTAGTTAGTATATTTGCGTTAATTATAGCAATTGAATTTTAAGATAGTTAAACTTTACCGATTGATCTGAAATTTAATGATAGTCACAGGAGGACGCTAGTGACAATACAATATAATTAAATGCTCTATAAAAGTATATACGCTTATCGGTTGGTTATGGTTCATGTTAGTAAATGTTAGTTTGATCAACGTTTCAAAAAGTGGTGTTAGAGCAAGAAGGAGGTTCTACGAAGTTTAAATAGTAGTAAAACATTTAAATGATTCGTACCAGAACAGCAAACTTTTCGAAGATTTACATAGTATAGATTTTATTTAAGCAACACAAATTACGTTCGTTCAATGGCATAAAGACTACTCAGCGATGTAAAGGTCACAAGTTCGATGCTAGACCCTTGATATATTATCATCCTCACTCCCTAACACAGGCTATACTCGTAACTGGCGAGAATTTAATATTTAAGGTTTACATTGGAAAGGGTACAATTAGAGATGTTACTAGATTGCTTTAACTGAATAATCAATAAGTAATTAAACGTTTGTTAAACGTAATAAATATTGTTTAAACCAAAATCGAAAACAAGACTTATAACATTTTGCCGTTTATATCAAGACTTCGGGGGTGAGTTAGCATCGCTCCCCTAATGAAATGAAGACGTTGCCAGTTTACATGCCGTGTGAGACTGGGTTCATGGGTGGCTTTTGGCTAATTTAACGTCTCCACGCGCTAGAGAGCAATCATACTGATCCGGTGTTGATTATACATAGCACTATATTAGTGAATTATCAACACACTCGTACATAACAGTGAGAATAAGAATCAATCAACTTAAAAAGCTCTTTGAAAAACAGCAAGCAAACTAAGTTACAAAATTAATTAAAAAAATCTATGACTAATTCCAATCACAGGAGGAATAAAGACAAATAAAAAACAGATCTGGAATAATCTATTGTATACATTATTCATTCGCATTGATTTTGAATACAAAAATATATATATATAAATGGGAACCACTCGAAACTCAAAATACGTATGCCAAATTTTATCGAGATTGAAAATGCCTCGACCGAAAACCTAATAAAATTATTGAGCCGAACTAAGATTCGAACACGATATGATCAGCAGTCTTATAAGAATAGTTAGAACTGTCTTATTGGTATGACTAGTATTTACTTATAATACTTCAATAAAATAGGTATTCCAATTTTTTGTAAGCTATGATTTAAAAACAAAAGAAAACAATGCTATTGTCATAAACCTTCTAATTAATTATAAGTATCAATACAATATTAATCACTAAATTAAACATATTTATTTATTCTGTTCCCCCAGCAAATTCGACAAATACGTTTTTTTTTTTCTCCTCCCATTGCTAAGAGAATAACTCTCATTCGCTTAGTAGATTGTTTCGCTAACAAACATTTTCTTTTAATCTACAATTCATGAAATTCGATTGAAATGTTAATTTTATTATGACTTTGAACAGAGCAGGGAGATTGAAAAAAGTTATTATTATTGAGTTGAGATTGGATGAAATTTCCAGTGGATGAAATATCAGGTAAAATATATTTCATGAAGGTTTGAAACTGAGCACGCACTACCCAATTTTCAAATATGACTATGCTAACATCTCCTTACAAAACACTTAAACGCAAATCATTTTAACTTGGCCTATCAATAAAATTAATTATCATATTGTAAAAACATCAAAATGATAGAACGCGGAGTTATCGTTGATTTTCATGCAAGATAAATAAATAATAATATAATTATGTTAAATTAACATACATATAATTTAATTAGTGGAGATACGTAATTAGTGGAGTTGAGAGAATCTGCATACCGAACTGATTGTAGCTTTAGATTTAATTTATTCCTGTAACATGACGATTGAAAGGTATTTAAAACAGGAAACCGGTACGTTTGGGAAAATATATTATATAATAACATTCTACAATCTTATATTAAGTTAATTTAAAAATTGTATGTTTGTATGTTTGCTTCTCTTCATTATGTGACGGTGAAGTATCTGATAAAACTTTCATCCAAGATTATTAACCATATATTTGAAACAATAATAATTCAACATATAATTATCAACAACAACAATTATCATGTAATTGAACGTTGACGAATACTTAGATATCTTAAACTGTCACCTGCTTTAATAACCTTTTAAGCCTCCAGTCCCCTACTACGTAATCGATTCATCAACCGTTGAATAATATAGTTAGTCGGGAAATTGTCCTTCAGTATTAGGAAATAATCTCATTAAAATGCTGCCTACGAGTCATGATTGATGCGAGTTCATTTGTTTATGTCGAGTTTCAGTGGTACCACTTTCAAATTTCTATACTGTTTATATTTTTTAAAAAGAACAATGAAAAAGATATATACTTAATAGTTTAATGATGTAATAAAGCAACATTAATAAATAATCAAACTAATAAATAGGATATGAAAGTCAAATTCAATTTATATACCTACAATTTAATTAATATTCCTATAAGCTATAAGTATTTTTAAAACTGCCCTACGAATGAATCAATTAGCTATTTTGTTATATGCTGAAAATTATTTATACAAAATAGTTATTTATTTTTGGTTCTAAGCTTTACTAGAATACAAACATGAATAGCCAGGATACCTGTAAATAATAATAAAGTTTAATTTACATATGACACATTTACTTATGACCGTTATTTATGTAAACAATTAAGAAATTAAATAACATAAAATAAATAAAGTTCCGTAAATATCTAACTGATGGGCAAATCTTAAGGAGGAAGCTTAGAGCTAATACCACCACACTGATCCAATTTACTCGGTGGTAGAGCTTTGTGCAAGCTCGTCTGGACAGGTACCACCCACTCATCAGATATTCTACCGCAAAACAGCAGTACTTTGTATTTTTGTGTTCCGGTTTGAAGGGTGAGTGAGCCAGTGTAATTACAGGCACAAGGGACATAACATCTTAGTTGTATAATATAAATAAAGTTAATAATATAAAGTTGGTGGCGCATTGGCGATGTAAGCGATGGTTAACATTTCTTACAATGCCATTGTCTATGGGCGTTGGTGACCACTTACCATCAGGTGGCCCAAATGCTCGTCCGCCAACCTACACACTAAATAAAAAATAATGCGGGTAGCTGGATACTTGTCACAGAATTTCATTCGATACAGGGAAGATTCTTCGCGTAATATACTTCACCTTTGATCGCGAAATGGATCGTAGTTTAAATTAAATACAGGTAAATTTAGTGGTTCTTACCCTACTACTAATTTTAATAACGAAACGCTAACATTTTGTTTTAATATTATAATATAAGTTAAACATTACATATACTATTCACTTTAATAAGCTCTTGACTACAATCTACTTAATAACAATATCTACGATCTACATAGTATTTGTACTAAAACGAACATTACTATATACTCAAATATACCGCATGTGTATATAATATAGTAAGAAAATGTATGTTTTGTAAATAGTAAAATTTCGTTCAATGTAATCTCATATCGCACGTTTTGTGATCATCAGTCACTGTTGTTGAATCGCTTTTACCCTTTCACGATATTAAATGAAACTTATCCTTATTGCATTGGTGTCCGTAGAAATATAGTGTATCCATTTGTGTAATTGAATATTGCTTAATATTGGAATTTGTTTCTCTTTAAAAAAAATTGTTGTCAATTACTGACAATGAAATCAATCTTTGTATATACCAGTATATAAAACTCAAAGCTTGTTTGTTTTAACGCACTTATCTCAGAAACTATCAGTCAGATTATTAAATTAAGAACTAAGTGGTGAAAGTTTATATAATAGTTTGAAGTTCATTTGTATTGCTGATATATATATATTATACTTATATAATATTTACAATTTCACCAAAAAAAAATGTTTAAAAAGACACAGATCAAATTTTTTAATAAAATGAAATTAACAATCTGTAAGTGTACCACTAATGGGCTAAGGCTTCCACTACTATTAAGAGGAGCATACCCCAGTGCGTGTTGTATAGACTGCCCTTCACCTACCCATCGCCGTCGAGCACAAGTTAGGCACATGAAAAATCAGAGGAGCTGGCACAGACTTCGCAATCTTCGGTCACGGTACAATTGATACTAATTATCAATGCAAATTTACAATTAAACTATGCACAATTAAACAATTAATTTTCTGCTTTATTAACGTTTCGCTTACATTGTTTATTAATGTGAAAATTTCAATTTGGATACAGTTATATAATTAATTCACCAGTAAAACATATTACAATATAATTAAGTTCAAATAAATAATAACCAGGAAAACTTTATTAATACGTTACAGGATATAAAATGTAATAAGCTTCTTCAATTAATAAATTTTCATAATTCATTATAACTTAGACAATTTAAAACTTTAATTAGTTTTAATTATCACTTTGGTTTTTATTGGAGTTATTTTGATTTCGCGTTCAAACATTTACAAAGTTGCTTAGCGGCTTCGTGATCCTAATTAGTGAACTTTGCTCTTCGTAATTACGTATAATAACGCTCGAAATCAAAGTTTATGTAAAAATATTAATTATTCATGTTTTAATTACCATTATAAATTTATCTATAGAAACCAAATTTTACCATAACTTTCAATTGCAAGACAGACTGCTCATAGTATGAAAAAGTTAAATGTCAATTTATGTGATTAGCTTTCTGATTATTATACAAAGATATATCATTACATATTATTACTTTTTACCGTAAAGTTAAAAAAATCTACTCATATTTACTAATTAATTTTATGTAGTTGTATATTTATTACATAATATTATATAATATAATACAATTGTAATATAAAATATTTCAACAAAACCATACAAATCGTAGAACATATTGTCATCGATTTATAAAAAGGATTGTTTTTAATTTTGTGTTGTGTCAATTAATAAGAAATATTTTAGTCTCTAATTAAATATTTTTTGTCCGAATTCTACGTGGAAGAAGTCTCACTTGTCTCTATACATAATATATCATAGCATATCAAATTCACAGACATACGCATTCATATATGTTTGATATAATTTCGTAAAATTATCCAACAGCCTATTAATATATACGAGGGTGCGCAGAGACGCAATCAGTAATATGATAAATCTCTCCCCTTCCTATGAATTCGAGCGATTTCCCTCAAAAAATTGAATTAATTTCTCTCAAACAATCAAAAGGAACATTGATATAACGAGTTGGCAATTCTTGTGTAGATTTTTATTGTTATTAAAAAGACAAGACGTGCTGTTAATACTAAAGTTGTCTTTTTTTCTTTTGTGCCTTTACGAACAAAAGACACGAATTTAAATATTTAATAGTTCCTAAGTTCAAATAATTAATGAAATAAACTACAATATGCCTATTAGATATACTATTTAGTACATTAAAATTTTACTAAAAACGTATATTACAATAATAATTAATTATATAATATAATTTTAGAATTATTTGTCTTACTGCGGATAGTTTATAAATGACTGGTAGTATTATTCTGACTATGGATTTATTATTATGATGAAAATTACAAGATTACATACATTGAAATGAATATTTAAAAAATTCAAAGAACAAATATCCTGGAATTAATATGTTTTCTAGGAAATGTTTTAAAACTTCAATATACAATTTTATAACCATGGACCTCGCGGGTTCATAGAATAGGTAGTACAGTAAGTAGTTAGTTATTGTATTTTGTAACTTTATTTTCAGTTTTATTGTAGAAATTAATTTTAATGCTACTAACATCAACCAACGTTGCTTAACGCGAAAACATTTAATATCTCTCACAGATCTACAAGCGCAATATAGAAATCAAAATCTGTCCCCCGGGCTTTACAATCGTTTAGTATTACAGATATCTCTGTTATCTGGCGCGTGGCCCGTCGATACGAGCCTAATCCATCACCCTACGAACTCTTTGATGTCGGACATAATAGTGGGGAGTATTATTTTGGTGGTACCCAGCTGCGAAACTACATACGGAACACATTAATTTCATTGCGATATACAGTCACTTTGATATCTTTTTTTAAATAATTTCAATTTGAAAACAGTAAATTTGTCTATACCGAAGATGAAAATTTCAAATTTTGGAAATTATATTTTATAGTAGTGTAATATAATATTGGATAGATATTCAGATCTTTAAATTGAGCAGTTATGTCACGTTACATACTTTTTCAAAAGTAATAAAAATTTAAATCTTTATGTTGCATAGATCCAGTTATGGATTGTAAACTTTATTAAAGTTAAATGGTAAGTTTTATGTAAGTAGAGTAAATAATTTAAGTAAATTACACATTACAACTTTAAAAAAAAAAAAATCAGAAACAACACAACTAGATACATACAGAAACAATTTTGATTTAAATTTGTAAAATCAATATTATTTATATTGATTTTACTTATATTGATTTTACAAATTTAAATCAAAATTGTTGATATAATGTAATATAATGTATCACTCGATAACAAAATCGATGATTTGAATATAAATATTGATAATAATTGTACGCGAGAAGTAAAGATAGAACGAGAAGAAACTGGTAACATCATGATTTCGACTCTGCAAAACTCAATACATACTTTGTACTTGGTGGGACACACGATGTTCGATTATATTCTAATAATAAAATAAAATAACCCCGTATGTTGAAAAGCAGAAAAAATATATTGATGGTGAAAAGAATATATAAATGAATTATATATTTTAAACAAGCAATACTATATATTGATTATAATTATATACATATATAATATAAAAAAAGATATGATTGCTTAAACTTACTTTGAGCAATAGTTAGTTAATAAATAGGAAAATATTTTTTTATATAATAAAATAAATTTAAAACTTGAAAAAATAATAATATAGAAACTTAATATAACTCTGTACAAATTATATAAATGACGGAACTGTTAGTTGGTATTCATTTTGTTTTCATATAGATCACATAAATTTATTTGTACACGATTATTACATGTTTGTCGGTGATGAAAAAGAGCGACTAGTGTTTCATGCCGGTTCTTTAAAAATGCTCGTAAAACCCTACTTGAATGAAATATATTTTAATCTTGATTATGAAATAAAACAATCTAATGACGCAAATAACAATAAAAAAATTTTGTTGTGAAATGACGTTTACAATTGTATATTTGTTTGTAAAACAGCAAAGTTCAACGATAAAAATAGCGCCGTGACGACTGTAGTTAAACAAAGTATCATGACGTTGTCTAATATTGTATTCAAATAATTAATTGTGAAAGCTTATAATAATAAATCTTGAGATATACGTAAAACCATATTATCGTTATCGGTATTCGAGTTTGGCAAGATATATGTATATATTTTTTTCTTAATTAAGAATATTTTTTTTCTAGTTGTAAAAATTCATCGCGTCACATTCTACCGTCAAACAGCTATACTTAGTATTGTTGAGTTCTCACTCGGTGGTAGAACTTTGTGCAAGCTCGTCTGGGTAGGTACCACCAACTCATCAGATATTCTACCGCAAAACATGGAATATCTTAGTACTTAGTACTGTTGTGTTCCGGTTTGAAGGGTGAGTAAGCCAGTGTAATTACAGGCACGAGACATAACATCTTAGTTCCCAAGTTTGGTGGCACATTGGCGATGTAAGCGATGGTTAGCCAGTGTAACCATCAGATAATAAATTTGCCAGTCCGTCTACATATAAAAAAATAGTATTGACAGAGTAAGATGAAATTATTAAATTACTTCGCGTCGATTAAAAAAAAGGATATTTTATCAGAAAATATTTCATACATGTAACTATTAGCGGGATACACATTTTTGATCTCTATAATACAAATTGACAACTAGATTAAGCCTTGTCTAACAAGATACGAGTGCATTTGAGTTAGTGTAATGTTTTTATTGTGTTTCACTGGGGTGAAAAGAAGTGGGGTGTCGCGTGTCACATTGTCCGTATCATGTCCGTCAATTACGACACCAAAATGCCAATATAAAGCCAATACTTATAGCAGTAGATTGCAGAAAGAAAATTACTAATTCTATCTTTATTTAAAAAAAAAAACAGTTTATAGTAATCGGTGTCGTTATTTTCTTTGAAGTTGCAATCATATCGAGATATCTGCAAAAATATTGTTTTTGTAATCGATTTTATTATGTTCTTGTTCTTGCGTAAAGTATATTTGAAAATAATAAAGAAACTATATTTCAATATCAAAAACGAATGCATTCAACATCAAAGACAGATCGCTTTGCAGATGCAACAAAATTCTATGAAATTATCCTTAAAGACATCTTTTTCAAATGAGTGAGAAGGAAAACCTTACGTTCATACTAGCAGAAAAAAGAGTAAACATAATACTTGATGCAGTCTGGTCAAAAGAAATTGCAATTCCAAAAAACTCGTTAGCAACAAAACGTTTTTATATGTCACAAAAGAGTCTAGCCACGCAGTTAATATACTCTCGCCGCTGGCAAATTCACCCAAACAATAGCGGAGCCTTGGCTCAGCCGTGACGGGACAGCATAGTCCCTGACTACTATTGCTCTACCGAGACGCCTGGGACAGTTATATCTTACCAGTCGGCTATGTAATAAATTTAAAGATGGCAGCACACATAGACGATACCGACGAAATTTTACACGTTTGAAGCTGGATTATTTTTATCGCTAGCCTTCTTTATATTTCTACATAACAAATGATATTCATCTTATTTTATAAAATTTAAACATATTGTTTTAACGAACTTAAATAAAAGATATTCCATGTTCTGTATCCGTTGATTCCTTTTTTCCAATCCTAAGCTCCTACCATGACAGTTATTATCCCATAATGACAGTTAATGGCCAGACCGATACAGACAATCAATAAAGTGCTAACAATTGTAATGCATATAAGTGGTTTTAGCGTATATAAGGTATATTTTGTACTTTATATAAGCGAAATCACTAAGCATCAGAATCATTTCACTCCACCTTATATTATATATAAAAATTAAACGGAAATAAGTAGCACTCCGGTCAGTTTCTTATTTTAATCATTTTAAAAAGTATATTTTTTATTTAGACAAAGTGATAAATCGTCATACAATTCATTAATGAGCAATTAAAAAAAAAACAATCTTGTGAATTATATCGTATTATTTAAGTATGTTTTATCAGGTTTGGCAAAGCTAAGTTGCTATGCAATACCACACCAGTAAATTTCAAATCTATTATACTGTAATTTTAAAGCATTTTCAAAATTACTATCTGACATTTCTTGCTTGAATCCGTAATCTTCTATTAAAATCCTCTTGGCTTACCCATAGAGCCACCTCCATTAAAAAAATAATAGTGCAACTTTTTATTAATACTTCCTTCGAATGCTTTATATAATTTATTTGACATTTTTATATATTTTTTTGTATTTCTATACTCTTATCCAATGTCAAAATAAACGTTAGCAATGTTATTATTTCGTTATTATTGGAAATAAATTAATGGAAAAACATTATAATACAAAACCAATTAATAAAACCATTAAAAAAGTTATATAAAAAAAACAAAACACATCGAAATGTTTCAGCTGTATTTAAAATTCGATTGCAACGTATGTTATATTTATACCCAACAGTATTGAAATTCGTGTGGGCATACAAAGAGTTTGTTTTTGATTCACTGAAAGGGCTTTTAGCTGAATGTTTTGGCTGAACGCTTGCACAAAACGAATTAACCTACAACTAGCTACAAAGCTGGTATACACGAACTTTCACAGAGTCCACAACATAGCCTTTGTTAAATTCAATGGCGATTGATAGGATAAAGCTTAAAATTCCTTTATTATATTATTTTGTATGAAGTTTCACTAGCAGTGAGCGCTGTGTCTCCAAATCATATCAACGGTGGCCGGAGGCTGGTGCAAGAATAACTAAACTACGTCACGTGACCGGATTCTATGATACAGACCTCAGGGACGAGTCAATCCAGTCTGGATCTCCTCAACATTTGTGAAATCCTAGAACAATGATAATACATTTTTCTTAAATATTATATCATTAAATACCGATTTTCATACTATGTATTGATTGTATGTAGTATAAATGTATCTAATGTTTATTAGTATATTTTAGGTGCATCTATTTTTTGTATTACTATAATATTTTGTAAGAATAAAATACTTTTCATATATGCCGTATGAGCTCACCGGCAAAGGTCATTGATCCTTATTATATTCCAGCATTCAATTGAATCTTTTACCAAGATATTTTTGAATATTCAGCTCAATATATTGAACATTGAATTGCCGTGAAATAATAATAATTTTTAACTTAGCATTGCCGGTGAGGGCATACGCCTAAGCAAGATTAACAGCCGAAGGCACTGGGGAAGTAATTACAGGCATTATTGGCAATCGATGGGGATCTCAGCAGATTTAGTACTCCAACTTACGAGGGATTTCAAAAACCAGCCAATTCAAAAGATACCAAATGGCGAAAGGAAAACAGAGATGTAAAGTTCTTCTTAAACTGGTCAAGTATGGAATAAGTTAGAACATTAACTAAATAATAGGTAACTCGTACTATCTCCTGGGGGTTAATCTTCTTAAGAAAATTCGGGGTTGGATCTATTAAAATTGCATCAAAGAGTCAATAGATTTAAAAACTTAATGAAAGAAGCGAAACCTATTTTGTTTTATTGAGTTCAGGTATTTTATTGAATTGTATTTCGCCAAAAATATTAGAACAAGTGTATTACTTTCGACTGAGGTCATAATAGCTTTAAAAGAAATATATGCTTATGTCATCTATATTTACTTCACTTTAGTATAAAGTAAGTGTTTGTCGATTTTCAAGGAGGACATTTCATTGTACTTATATATTTTTTAAACTTATGTAATGTTCATATATTGATTAAAAAATAACTGTCGGTAGAATCTATATTCCGAGTTAGAAGTTACATTTAAATTCATATAAGCAAAATTAAATGACAATAATTCAAAAACTTCTTATCAAACCTAAAATATTATTTTGATTTTCGTTGTATTTTCGTAATAGGTATTAAAATATTATACAACATATTTATTGTCTAACATCGTACTTAGGTTAATTTACCCCAAGAGGTCACCAGACCTTTGTCACGTCAGGTGTCAAAAAGATATTTCTCATATTTGGGGATGAGTTCAAAACGAAAGGCATTATCGGCGGGTTTTTCCAGACCATTGAGCGCCTGACTCGACAGATCGTGACGTGAAAAACAGCCCCCTTAGCTGACAATCTGCATCGCTTTATTAGTTCAATAAAGCACTCTAAATTGAAAAAAAAAGGTGACTTCAGAGATAAAAAAAAGATTTATTTTCTTTGGAAAGTTTAAGAAAAATCTTTGGGTATTATTATTTAGATTTTGGTACTTGTATTCCACGGTTTACGTTTTGCATATTATAGAGTATTGATACATATAATAAAATTATAAAAATACCGTGTAGAGTACAGTACAGTATGTGTGTGGATTCTGTTCAAAGATTAGCCATGATTGGTGCATCAAATACATCTAGCAAATTCATAATGATGAACGAAAGTAACTAATGTCATACTGATGTTATTGATTTCAACAAGCTCCAGTCGAACTGACACTATAATCCGCTTCGAGGATGCCTAAGACCTCAAAATGCTAATGAATGATTGATCTTCTGTTCCTTCTTCCTCAGAAATCATATCAAGGTAATATATACAACTTGTAATTACAGCGCAACGAATGATTTCACTAAACTATAATTATTTATAAAAATTAAAGTGTAGTCGCATTTAAAATGAAACGTGCAAAGTTTCAAACATTCATGCGACTATAAAACGGTTTTATCTTTTTATTCAATGAATATCTGTATCCGTTTGTGCGACCGTATCCCATTAATTCAATGTTCGAATGTCCCAATCGTAGTTTTCCTTGCTCTCGTTCAACAAGAGGTTTTTTTCTTATCTAAAGTGTTTCTGGAAAAGTGCCAGATATCGCAAAAGCTATCCGAAGCCTTATTTATTGCTAGTTAATATATATTTTTTAATTTATTATCGGATGCTACAACTTCGATTCTTTTAAAGAAAATTTTTAATTTAAAAAAGCCTTTAACGCTTCAGATAAGAGGCAGAGTATTTATATAATACTTATTCATCGTAAGTTCAGTCCACGAAAAGGTACTATTTTTTTACGAGGGAAAGAGCGGGGTGCGCCGCTTCTTCTCTGAAATTAGTGTCAAGTGACTGTAAACGGCTATGTTACTATGGATCATAAGTCATCAGAAAAATAGCTGTACTTATTTTTATATTGTCTGAAGGCAGTCGCTAAAACTTTGCGATTTTTTCCTATTCGTCATTTTGAACTTTAACTATTAACAAATCTGCATCTACTTCTACACCTCGCAGTAGGCAATAGCCGTCAACTTGATTGTTTAAGAAGACAAATGCTACTTGGACCCTGATGAAACCGTGAGATGTAAGTTGCGATACGAATAAAATCCTATACGACTTAGCTCGTACAAGTAAGTGTATAAGTACTGTGAAAACTCGGCTTAATGTTGATCAAAATTATACTCTAATAACTCCTATTTTAAACGAAGCTTTTAAATAAATAAAGCAAGACTTTTCAGCAAATACATGTCGGCACGTTGAATAAATAATTTGAAATACTTTGATTTAGATTTTAGTTTAACTATAAATATCTAGGTGTTGAATCATATATTTCATAATACAATTCATAATAAACGGTTCAGACTATCAAATTTTTTTCCATAAGTATTTTATTTTTATAAAATCGTATTTTTATAATTGCTATTAGGCAGATATATTCTTTCAAGTTATAATCGAATACTTTTAACATTCAAGGATGTACTGCATGCTTGAATATGTTGCCATCATAACAAATTTATTCTATGCAGGGTTCTCTGGAAAGATTATGTTTTAAGCAAAATTATTTAAAATAAAAGATAAGTAATAGAATAAATAATATCGTTATTTAATTTCAATATTTAATATTGTTTTCTTCCGTTTTGGAGGGTGAGTGAGCCAGTGAACTAGAAACACGAAAGATATTACTTCGTTCCCAAGGCTTATGGCGCATTGACGATGTAAGGATGATTAATATATGTCTGATATTGCCAATGAATATGACTATTTACCACTTATGATCAGGTGGCCAATCTGCTTAACTAATTCAAATAAAAACCTACTTACGTCAAGTATTACTGGTTGTGGTCCACTATTACTATCTATAAAACACAACGTTCCATCTTCATAGGTTTATTTACTATCCAGCTAAGATCTCCGTGTCCTATTAATCTGAAGTAAAATGTCCTTATAACGCGGAACTTAAGGTTCATAATGTTCAACTTAAAGCGGCGTACGTGTTCAGTATTTTAGAGTGTCCCGATAAATCAAATACTTGTAATGAAACGTCGAGGCTTACCGTTCCGGAACATGTTTTCGTACATTATGTAACATGTTCGAAGCAAATTCTGTCTAGTCATGTTTATTGCTTCGATATTTGAAAACGCTTATATGATATACAATTATAAATTTTTTTATTGTAAACAAAACCTTATTTTTTTTAAATTTAGAACTGATATTTCGATTCATAAGTACATAAAATTAGTATTTTCCCTTGAATTGAATTTCAGACAATATTTTAATGAACGTATATAATCTGTTTGATATCGTGAACTGCTTATACATTATACACAAATCTTGAAAGCTCAATAATATTGGAGATATTTAGCTTCTCGACACGTCATCCTTATATATTTTAGCGTGAGTAATCGATTATGAATAATCAATCTTGACATCTAGTTGCATAAAAAAACATAAATATAATATAAATAGTTAATTATTTAAATAAAGCTAGGATTGATTACCTATTCCAAATGTATTAAGCGAAACAACAATAAAAAAATATATAACACTGGCATGTTCTGTAAAAAAAAATCTGTCTGCTGTAAATGTTTTTTTTTTTTTGCGTTTCAATTAGAGATTACAAATAAAATATATTCGTTACAATGCCAGTACGATGTTAATGTAAGCTCGCTCGAACACATCGAAGCACATCTGTTTTCCATTAGCGGTACTCCGATACTTGCTATAGGTAATTTGTATTGTATGCGATTAAGTGCTAAGCCATTGATTAGATTGTGAAGGTAAGGAAAACTATTGATCTGTGGCATTTTATAATTTAATTGATATAATTTTTAACTTTATATTAAAGGTCAGTGTGTTATCTTTAACTAGGCACAAGCACATGTTACTATCAGTCAATATCAGTAACAACCCGTGAATGTCCCACTGCTGAGCTAAGGCCTCTTATTCTCTTTTTGTAAAGGAGAAGGTTTCGGAGCTTATTCCACCACGCTGCTCCAATGTAGGTTGGTGGAATACACATGTGACAGAATTTCCGTGATATTTGACACGTGCAGGTTTCCTCACGATGGTTTCCTTCACCGTCCAGCACGAGATGAATTATAATCACAAATTAAACACATGAAATTCAGTGGTGCTTGCCCGGGTTTGAACCCACGATCATCGGTTAACATTCACGCGTTCTTACCACTAGGCCACCTCGGCTTATTTATTATCACTTACTTAAAATCAAAGTTGACGACTCGCAATTTATTTTAGTACAGGTATGAGTATATTACATTCATAATAACTCTACATCTTATTTGCAGTTATATTCCAAGTAGCAATATTTTTGTAAAATCTATTTGTGTATGATGAAAAATTTAATATCAAAAATATTGTCAACTATTTCCAAGAAAATCTCGTTATAAATAACATTAGAATAACTTAATATGATGGAATAACTTAATCCTTAATAACGTCCCGATGGAAGAGGCTTCCGAGTATTACTAGGCAAGGCTAGGGATCAGATGATTTACTTATATCATCTTACATAAACTTGAACCTAACTTGAACCAATATTAAAATACTAACAAGAAATAAAATTTCAGTCATGTTAATAACATATTTATGAAAACTTTATGAAATTTTTATCATATTAAAGTTTAATTATGTTAAGCGTTATTAAATAATAAGGGAAAAAAAATATTACAGTTACTTGAAGAGATATTTATTTTATATTTTTAATAATATTAGACTTATTAATTTTCTGAGTATCTGCGGCAAAACTCGAGAGCGGTTGAGCCGTCAATCCCTTTTCTTACTAGAAATATTAATAAAATGTAAAAGCTCGTAAATCTACATCGGCTGGACAAAGATTCCCTCTTAACGGAAATAAGTTTATTCTACTATTCTATTACGGGATGGAGATGCACATATGACGGAATGCACGCTTCTTCGCTAAATATTATTATAAAAAATATATAATATTAAATTCTTTTACATACGGTCTTCCGTTCCAAGGTAGGCAACTTAATGCCTTTATTGGTAATGGCTGACTTATATACATATATTATAATATAATTTTAAATAAATTTATAAATACATAATTTTACAAATAATGCGTCCATACTCGAGGAATTTAACCCGCAACCCCGAAGCGGAAGACGAGAGGAGGCCTTTGTTCAGCAGTAGATAATATAATAGAAACCGTTATTTATGTTAAGTTTTATTTTTTAAGTATTATCAATATTTTAATAACAATGTTAAAGAATAATTAAGAACTCGCCAATTAATAATAATATTATACATATAATATCCTGGCCTATTTGACTGCTTCGTTGGTCTAGTCACTAATAGCTAGATAAAAGACCGCAGACCCGATGGTCATGGGTTCAATTCCCAGGGCGGGCCAATAAATAGTTATTGGGTTTTTCTGTCAGAAAATTCTCAGTAGCAGGCCGAAATCTGGAAGTTGGAAGTGTGTATATGCCCGTGCCTCGGAAAGCACGTAAAGCCATTGGTCCTGCGCCTGAACTCTCCGGTCGTGTCGGATTGCCGTCCCATCGGATTATGAGAGCTAGGGTAAAGAGAGTACACCTGTGCTTGCGCACACCCTTGTGCACTATAATATCTCCTGCGCAGTTGGCTAATCTGTATTGAGATAAGCCGCAGTGGCCGAAATCGGTCAGGAGGACATTATTATTATAATATCCTGGGACATTATGTTAGTTTAGTTCTTGTGAAAGTAAATTATGGTAGAAAATATTTAAGACAATATAAGATTGTAAATTTATAGAGTTATCACATTAATTAGCTGTTATGTAAATGTTACATTTTACTTTGTAAACTTTTTGTGAAGAAAATAAATAAATATATTATTATTATTATTATCAACAGTTCAAATACAGATTAATTTATAAAAAGGTTCCTTACTATATATGTAAGCATTTATAAAAGGTTTGGATTAAACCCTCTATAAATCAATGATGTTCCGGCTCTCACCGCACATTTGTATTGGTTGAACATGTAAATTTTATACCATGTGTTTGACCATCGGTATAACAGTGTTACTCGTTCAAGCACATTACATTACTATTATTTAAAGCTATTCTGTCTTCATCGTGATGATAGTTACGTTTGCAAAAGTACTAATGAATTATTAATATAATCATTTATTTAATTAATATTTCATCGGCTTATATCGCATTGTGTGGTTTCAGTTTCTCGTAGTAACCTTACAAAAATATTTTAAAAATATAATTCTCGTTTGTTTGAATTAATTAATGAAAAAAATAGACAAACGTTGCTGGGAAATACACGCAACATAATTATGAACACCAAGAAACTTCCTTTAACGATATAATTATATCATAAATGGGGCTTGAATCAAAAACTGGTGCTCAGATCTACCACTAAGCCAAGCATTCGTCTTAATAAAGAAATAATATACCTATTACATTTTGGAAATACGCTTAATAATTTACTTTTTTTTATTTAAATATAATCCCATAGTTTATGTCAAGTTTTCACATTCGTGTGTGTCAGATTGGGACTTTATTTTATGAACTAGTCACTTCTCTATGCAGTTAAAAATAAAATTCTTCCTTGAGTGAGAAATGACTTAACTTTTCAGACGAGACAGTAAATTATGTGTGTAGTTTTTGAAATATACTGTAAAAGTAGTTCAGAAGGAAACAAATGTAATTCTAGGATAATCAGTTGCAACAGTTTTTTTTTTTTTTTATTTCCGATCTTGTACCAAAACAGAAATTACACGTTGACAACTTATTTAGTTCTATTTAATTTACCAATCAATTATAAATAAATCCGAAATTATAACGTAGACTTAGTGTAGCCGTCGTAGTCGATCCTGACGGCGTCGTAGCTTAAAACGTGTAACTGCTACGCACATTGGTGCTTTCAGTAAGTAAGATAAAATTTAGTATGAAGTAATTCCGACATAGTTCGGATCGATCACCACAGGCAGTGCAGTCGCGACGGCTCGTTAGACCTACGTGATCGCAATCGGGATTGCCTATTTATACACATTGTCGGCTCCAACCGACGATGCCTCGATATAACCACTCTACTCCGAGCCCTGATGACGCGGAACCTTCCCCCGCAACGCTATAATTGGCAAGTCCTGAGTCTGGAGCTCAATGTTAATTGGCTTAAAAATTCAAAATGAAGCATTTCGCTAATTTGATCGAGCCCTTTTGAATGGAAACGAACTTGGTTGGACGTTAACTCCGATATGAATAGCATTTATAAGCGATCATGAATACTATATATTATTAGCGTCTGCTGCTTACAGTCATTTAAGTTTAATGAAATTAAACATATTTTATTAATCTATCATATGCTTATTTATTATATCATGAAAGAGTACTTATCTAGAATTTAACCGCTACGCTCTTTTCCCGATTCACTAGTGAATTGAAGAAGAAATATTTTTTTTCATTCAACTATAATTCAACTAATCATTTGATGATCGCATATTTTATTCGAATTATAAAACTATGTAATATAATATGTTTTATATTCAGTTTTTTTATTTAAGTTAAATAACATCGAATATTAATTGCATATTCTACCATAACTTTATTCTTTTATACGTTCGTTACAATAAATACGAATATGCAAATTAACACAACATTTGCTTGATTGTCCAATTGGAACACAATAAAGACTTGTCCGACTACAGTCAAATGAAACGGCAGCCGACAATCATTTCAGGATGTGGCGACATTAAACGAGCAAGCCTAATAATAGGATAGGCGGACAGGTTCAAGCGAATCGGACGTGCAATGACTTGCTCTGAATACCGATTATGTGAATCGACCAGTTGGGTGCGATAATTATTTTATTTGATAACTATTACATATTTTTTTTGGTTATAGATTGTAATTAGGCGGACGAGCATATGGCCCACCTGATGGTAAGTGGTCACCAATGCCCATAGCCAATGGCATTGTAAGAAATGTTAACCATCGCTTACATCGCCAATACGCCACCAACCTTGGGAACTAAGATGTTATGTCCTTTGTGCCTGTAGTTACACTGGCTCACTCACCCTTCAAACCGAAACACAACAATACAAAGTACTGCTGTTTTGCGGTAAAATATCTGATGAGTGGGTGGTACCTACCCAGGCGAGCTTGCACAAAGCCCTACCACCCAGTAAATGTATTAGTTTGGCCGATGAAAATAAGCTCAGATAAATAAATCGTAACTTTAAAGCTATAATTGTATATGCTCGTAGTTATTATATGTATTTCATTTGAGAAAAATAGTGAGCACTATAAAGTAAAATTTTCTTGTCAGTTCTATCAGCTTCATTCCGAATCGATGATGAAGTAATTCACTCGTACTAATATTATTTGAATGAAGAATTTATTTTACTGATTTTTTTTTTGCTTCGATATTAACGGATAGATTATGATGACTTATGCAATTGAGGTTAAATCATTATCATCGTGGTTTTTTCAATGTATATTATTTGTAATTAGTTTTTTTATATATATTTTTTTTTATTTATAATATCTTATTTTTCTAAGGAATGATGAAATTTCATACATTGCCAGAAATAAGTGTTGATTAACTAATCTACAGGTGTATTCATCTGTTATCTTTTCGAAATATTTTGATTTCTAAGGGAATTACTCTTATACTACAAAAATACCAATTATTAACAAAACACATTCATGTGTAGAATGATTTCAAGTAAGAGATATTCTATCATAAATTTTATTATTTAATTAAAAATATATTCATAGCATTTTAGAATAACTATTCTCACTTAAGATAATACACATATAAATCTAAAATAAATCGCTGTACTAACGTTGCGTGTCTTTCGAAGATTATCGTGATTCTGACCTCCTGGGAGGTGACCTGCTTACCGCCATATCCCTAAGTGGTACGCATCTAGGTTATTGTGCTATAAACGTGAACCGATACAGATCTAATAGCTGATAAATTTTATCGAATATCATTAGTCTAATACTTTCTTGAAGTTGAAGTTTGATTCAAACTAAAACTGGAATTATAGTCAGTCAGTCAGTCAGTTACAGCCTGTGAATGTCGCAATGCTGGGCTAAGGCCTCTTCTCCTCTTTTGAGGAGAAGGTTTGGAGCTTATTCCACCCCGCTCCAATGCGGGTTGGTGGAATACACATGTGACAGAATTTCAATGAAAATTTTGACAAATGCAGGTTTTCTCACGATGTTTTCCTTCACCGTCAAACACGAGATGAATTATAATCACAAATTAAGCACATTAAATTCAGTGGCGCTTGCCCGGGTTTGAACCTACAATCATCGGTTAAGATTCACGCGTTCTTACCACAGGACCATCTCGGCTTTTTGGTATTATAGATGAAATTTAAATCAAATATCTGTATTGAAAGTAGAAACATTAAACACATTACAAATCTTTATTGACAGAGCTTAAGGCACTTAGTTTCCTGTTCTTATTGCATAGAGGTGAGTTTAGTTGGTAACAATAATAATTTATGGCTCAATTATTAGCTACATTGGCAATTAATCATTCTTTTTTATAAACCCATTAATAAATAGTACTCGATTATAATTACTATCAAGAGTATTCGGATAAATATAAGACTATGTAAGTTTATAAACACAATAACTCTTACCACGAGTCGTACTTCATTCAATGATATATCTTATGATAACAAAAACCCAATTTTATGAACGTCTTTGTACAGCTTTATCTGGTTTTAAACGTTTACCAGTACGACACCCTATTACACGGAAAATCCCTTGATAGTTGGGACTAGTAGCAATGTCAACTTGCCCAATAAGCAAATGTAATACTTCTGTTAAATCAATTGTCAATCGAAACTGGGCTTTGTGTTGACGCATTAAGGGTGAGTATGTTTTTTTCACTGGTCTTGTTATATTTGCTAGATAAAGTATTCTCTAATACGTGCACGTGGCGCAGACGCAGTCCTGTTTAATCTTCATCCGTGCCTTTGATGTGAACGCGTCCCTGTTTGTCTAAACATAGCGCTTTAATTACAAGCTCATTAATTTTGGATTATTTACAGAAGTGATACTTTAGGTGACCCTGTGGTAAGTTTGAAACAGTAACGATAATTTATTAATGTTATTTACAAACAAAGACGTAATTTAAGATGACCAGCGCAACATAAAACTAATCATTGTTACTGTACGCCGAAACAATTAAACTCAGGTAAACAAAATAGTCTGTGATAACTTCTATTTCGCTCAGCCTCTCATGTTCCTCCTCAGTGTAATCTCGATTGTATGCCAGGTTATAGAATGATTTGATTGTGGTACATTATGTAGGTTGAGCTAAGAACTATTTACTAAAGAAAACGTATTAATTAACTAAATGTAAATTATATTACTAAATTAGAACAATATGTGTATGAGTAACTAAAGTTAGCTGAAATATATCAACAGTAACAGCCTGTGAATGTCCCACTGCTGGGCTAAGGCCTCTTCTCCTCTTTTTGAGGAGAAGGTTTGGAGCTTATTCCACCACGCTGCTCCAATGCGAGTTGGTGGAATACACATGTGACAGAATTTCAGTGAAATTTGACACATGCAGGTTTTCTCACATCGTGAGGAAGCTGAAATATATACAAGTATGTAAATTAAAATATAAATAATATATTTAGAATTAGCTTTTCAAAATCATTGAGTTGCCTATAAAAACATAATTACCAGTTTTGTATAAGTCGGTCAAAATGAAGTTTTCAGTTTAGTTAACGGCACCTAGTTTATTCTAGTGATCGTAGATTCGTTCGACACTACAGACAAAGTTTATACAAATACTTGTCTTGTGTTGGGGTGTCTGAGTGCTGTTTGACCACGTTATTTCTTGTTCCCTCGCACGTGATAAATTCGCACTGTATTCAATTGTTAATGGACCTAAAAATATAATGTTATAATAAAGAACTGATAAACAGTTAAAATCTTTATTATCTTACACTAGCTTATTAATTATCTATAATAATCTACCACCGAAACGAATGTTCGGAAAGAATTTCCTTAGACCAGAAAATAAGCAGCGAAAGAAACTTAGCCGGATAAAATAATTGTAAAAAGCCAACACAATTTTGTTGTTATTTTGACAAGCCACTTGGTAAGAGGTCACCAACACACCTTGTGCAATGTTAAATCACTTACATCACAAATGTCCCACCAACCTTAGGAACTAAGATGTTACTTATACCTCTAGTTACACTGGCTCACTCATCCTTCAAACCGGAACACAACAATGCCAAGTATTGCTGTTTGGCAATTGATATTTTATATACCACCACCCCCGGCTCGCTCAAAACCCTACCATCAGTTTTGTCGATATTTATCGGTAAATAGCAATTATTTATTATTATACTTACATATTTAGATATAATTCAAAATATGAAACCTCTTGTATTTTTATATGGATTGTTTTTCGAAATTAGTCACAAACATAAACCGGTTAATCCTTTATAAAAATATAACTAAAACTACTTTACGTAAAACGAAAAACATATCTTGCAATGTCTTAATACAGAATACTAAAAAAATCCTGTTCCTACTTTGTAAATTTACAAGTTACATACATTGCATTCATTTAACGGGCAATTTAAAAAAGGCGAGCCGATATCGCGTTTCCTAAATAAACTTGCAGCGCATTCAGCGAAGCTCGACAAATGGATGTAATTATTTCAAATTTTCTCCTCGTAGGCTAAACAATGCTAATTCTTGAACATCTGCGTCTATTCTGTATGCAGGATGCCGGCAAGCAATTACCGAGATTATTGCTACCGAGATGCGTACTGAGTCGCGTCGGATGCCTATTAAATAGGCGTTAGAAACTCCCTTCCGTAACTCGCTAAGCGAAGTGTGCTGCCGTGTCGAAGTGGAACTTGTCCCGTCTACAAATAAATTGTTATTGGAAATATCAGAATCAACGATAACGACGTTAATAAATTCAATTCGATCGTTCTATTTCGAAAGTATAATAAGCGGATCTTTCTTATTTTCATTTTTGTGTTGATATCGTTTTAATTATATAATGCTCTTAAGATGCATAAAATACGTGTATACCGATTATCTCAGGTGCACATTCTAGGAAGAGTTAAATTTTGCATGTTTCATTTGCGCTTGAAATTGATCTCGTGTTCGGCGGAGTAGAAAAACGTCGTAAGGAAACCAACATTGTGCATATTGTACACACTAGCTTGTAAACACTGACTTAGGAGCTGTTTATGTGTTTAATTATAAGGAAACCCCAAAAAATATATATATAATCAAACGTACAATGTAACATAGCCTTTAATATGATATAAAGAACGCTTAGGGAACGATTAAAATTCGAAATTGAACTAAAAAGTCGACAATTCTCTAAAGTGAGCATTTCACGAATCCAAGCTAAGTGTTATCTCTGCAAAGCAGGTGACAAAGTAAGAAAATAGAGTTCGTCCGCTCCTTGGACATAGGAGGACATTATTCATGTTTATCTCTCACGCCTGGACCGCAATTAGAGGATTCCACCTTCATTCTCTTTAAATACCGCCATTTAAAACTTTCCTGTATTTTTAAATGTTTGCAAATGATAATATATTGTGTGATAACTTTAAAATGCATTCCACTATAATGTTGTATGCATTAAGCGACATTTATTTTGATTTTAAATGGATTATATTAAGGTACTTCATTTCCAGCTACAACTTTGGAAAAATGGGACAGTGAAAGACTGATTAGGTTATTCTGGTTTCAGATATTATGGTAAGTGAGTTAGTTGAATTACGTATGTGGGGTTCTGTGATTGGCGGCTCATTAAATGTGTCGGCTGGGACATATATGTATGTATATATATTTATATCCAGATAGAGCTAATTTCCTCGTTTGCTTTGCTTAAAATGAAATTATAACAATATTAAAAAATAAAATTTTATATTGCTGATATAAATTACTGAGATAATTTATTTTATATAATATCATATAATATTACATCTTATTTACTTTATAAAAAAAAAATTTACGATATATTATGTTCTTTATTTACAGTACTAGCGATTCACCCTCGGCTTTGCCCGCGACATAATCAAAAATAATAAAATATGTTAATTATGATCTATTTTAGCCGTGAAAACAGTAAATTTCAAGCAGATTTGACCTTTTTTTACACTAATATTTCCAACCCATTTCTCCCATTTGGGGTTGAATTTTCATTAATGACAAAATATGTATGAATTTATTTTTGCTTAGAAGCTTTAAAATTAAATTTCATGCTTCTTACATGAAAAATTATGAACTTCCCATATAAACTTTCAACCCCTATTTCACCCTCTTAGGTGGTGAATTTTGGAAAACTCTTTGTGCACTTATTTTTTTCTAACCAGAAGCTTGTATATGAAATATCATGCTTCTAACTTTGAAAATGACGGTTTCCATACAACGGTTCATCCCTTATTTCACCCCTTTAGAGGTGAAATTTCCAAAAGTTCTTTCTTAGTAAGCGTTTTCATTATAAAATGCATCAACTGTCAAAATTTCAAGTCTGTAATCCCAGTGGTTTAGGATTTACGTTTATGAGTCAGTCAGGACAAGTCTTTTTATATAGATTAACTCTTGTATAGTTTTGCAATAATATGTCATGTTTATGAAAATTTTATCCACAGCTTCACATACTTCTGAGACAATGACATCAACAAGTGACATCAGTACAAAATTTATATTATAGTTTAGGTCATGGTTTGAAAATATATATTCTATAAAGTATTTGTTTAAGAATATAATTATAATATATATATATATATACACACAAATATATATTGTATTTAAATTATTGACACATTTCATCATGACTTAAGATTGTATTAAACAAGCCTGTATTATTCAAACTTAATCAATAACACATATTGAATGCTACACATACACTACGTATTCGACAACATAGAATATTAATGTGCGTACACCGGACTCACTAATGCAGGCTGATCCCTTTGGCAACAGAAGTACAGTAAGAATATCGACTAACCATCTCTGATATCCTATTTTCAGAGTCATAAAGGTGATAATTGTATAACTTGCTTTTCATCATTACCTCCCGTAAAGATAAACCCTGGGATACCGCGGTCCGTACCATTCCGTCTAACAGGATTATAAGACTTCGTTTTTGCCTGAATTATTAATTAGATTGTAAATTAAAGAGGATACTTGATTAATCTGAATGGACTTAAAGATTACTTATTAATGCGATTTATTATGCAACGTTTTAACGTAACGTAACGTAATAGCGAATTGTTCGTTTATTTTAAGAGTTATCGGCTTAGTGTAACGAAATTCATTCTGATTTTAATTCGGTCTAGGTTTACTTAATTAGTTTTAAAGGTAACATGCACGTGGATTACTTACTGTTCATTATTTAAGTTTCGAACCTCAGCGGGAGGCAATAATAGATTATCTGTAAGCGATTTGTAGTCTTTACTGTAAAAATAAATGTCCACAAGTGTACTTATATATTTTTAAATAACCAATTAGATTTTTAAAGTGGTCTTTCTATACGTTTGTGAGTTGTAATCTAATTACAACAATAGATGATTCCCCTCCAGGTATATTCAGAGGGTAGGACGTCGTGCTGTGATATTTATTGCTACGGCAAGTTATACCTTAACCTATAAATAGATTTCTTGAATAACTTAAATAAAATTGTTTGCGGTTTACATCAGAAAAATGTTTCAGTCATAATTTATTAGTTGTTCACTTCATCAATACATTCCATACTAATTATATCCGTAATTTTTTTAATTCTTAAAACTTAATCAATGTAAAATGAATTACATCAAGACAAGCACTAAGTTTTTATGTGCTTAGTTTATGTTTTATAAATCATCTTGTGCTGGTGAAAGCATACATGTACATACACATATCAATCACAACGCTCAATAGAGCACCATCATCGTAGCTACACATTGTAGTAGCTACCATAAGAGAGATCACTACAAAGCTTAAAGTACATTTATGCTCAAAAATATTTTCTAAAAATATTTAGTGTATAATTAATAACAAAATATTAAATAGTCTGTCCACAAAAATCCATTATTCGTTTGAAATATGAACTGTTCTGATTAAAGCACAACTTATACCTTCACAAAGATCTCGTTTCTGTTAATGCGACACTTGAAAAGAACAACATCATTTATCACGCGCGGCTAAAGGGATTTTCGGGGGCTACTCTATTCCGCCTGAAACCGAATCTTTTCACGCCTCCTGCCAGCGATACGCTAGCTATATATGATTTTAATTCAGAACCTTTTTGAAACGAGACTAATTTTTTTGATCATTATCCCAGTTCATACGTTAAAGTATATATGATTTATATATATAAGCGAGGCTACACCTAATTTTTGCAATCGATATCAAATTAAGTATATCGTTGACATATTTTCAAAATAGATATAGGTAAATATAATATGCATATATATATAAAATAACGTAATCATTTCGCTTTATCGCTTGTGATGTGTTTTGTTACCACTTTTGTGTCAAACATCATTGATAACAAATACAGCCATTAATCCGTATTTAATCAAGCGCATTTTATTATTTCTAAACAAAATACGTAGCACCGTAGCCGAGCCCACCCTTCTGTCTGCACGTTCAAATAAAAGGGTTGAATGTTAAATCTACGTTATTGGTACTCTACGGGGGCTCGAAATCCTAAATCTACTAGCATTTAGTCTCCTCACTTGATTCCTAAGCTAGTTATATACAGAACCAGAAGAAATATGTAAAGTTGCGGTTTTATCTAGACATATATTTTTTTCATTTACCTCCGCAGAACTTATTTCATAAAACACTAGACGTACGTCGGTACCAAGCGTTATGGAAAATATCGAATCGCTGTGGTAGGAAACCGCTGCGGTTAATGCAGTTGTGTGTACCACGCTTTATATCAGGCGTCGTAATAATTTTCGCGAATGAACACGCCGCAGGATTAATTTGAGCAGGAAAATCACAATAGACAACGAGTTCAGAACTTGGAGTGCAAGCTCTCGGCCGTCGCAGTTGGTTCCGTATTCCCCTATTACCTTTCTTTTAATAAACATTTTAATACCTTCACGTTGTACTGACGGACTATTATTAAATATGATGATTTTATTATTAGATTTTTTTCTTTTAAGCTAATTCTGAACTTGACACGTGTTTTGCTTTACCAAGGAGGAAAAAAATGAAAAAACGATGACCCCAAATGACCTCAACCGGCCTATATACTAATCTAACAACAATACGGCCTAGTCTAGTAGTTAACTATAAGGCCGCAGATATAATTAGTTGCATGCATTCATGTAAGGTATACGCAATAACCAAATATTTTTGATTGATATCAATTCATTTTCGATTTGGATCAATAAAGCAAAAGGTAAGGCCGGTTAACTGTCATTGCTTATTTGATTATCAGCGCAGCCATTCACATATTGCATAATAACTATAAGACAAATAACCAGTTCCTTAAGATGCGACTAGGTGGATCTCATCACTAAATAACATTAAATAATTTTATATATTATTATTCTAACTGTTGTAGGATAATACTAACTTAACTAACCGCTTGTGTCACTAAACATAATTAAAAATGTAACTAATAATAATAATAATAAAACATGATATGTATACATTTAATATACACATACATGTCCAGTCAAAAAGTAAATATTATTTTAGATTTATAGAATTACATTAGAACGATTGTATATTTATTCCACAATTTAAATAATTTTAAATTTTATGATAAATTCATTCATAATTGTCATTACCATTAATTCATATGTCAAGTCAGTATACATCACAAAATAAAATAATAGATAATAATATAATTTATACTTTATCTGTCAGAAATTCTTTACTAACTTCTTTACTAACTTTTCTCAACCAACCGATCGTGCAGTATTTTTCTTAATTTTTTAAATGGCAAATCTGTTATAGATGAAGGCAATTTGTTATAAATAATGATCGTTATGCGATAGCAGCTTTTTGAGCTTAGAGCAGTTTTACATTTCGGATAGTAAGCTGTTAATTGCTGTGCCATGAAATCAGTAACGTCTATACATACAAAATTATTACACTACATTCATCTTACAAATGAGATTGAATAACAAACGTCCGAGGCATAACATTCACATATGTCTCACTAAAACATGTTATCGAGTTCATAATAAGACAAACTAAACGATAGAATCGTCCAATCCAAAGCTTACTAATTAATTCCGAGGTACCTAATCCAGGAGTAAAATGTTCAAAGCAAATGCCCGTAGCATTCTTAAGGGTAAAGGTACTTCAAGTTTACGAGCTATTAATTAACTAAATAGAGACCAATAGAGCCGGAGACTAGACGGACTTCGAGATAGTTTCCTATCGGTAGGAGTTTATTTCGTCAGATAAGTTAACCTTAAGCATTTAATGTATTAGATTAATTAATTATTCATATGTTTATTGAGCTCTACTAAAAAAGGGGAATAGCTAAATTTATATTATTATCCAACTCGCAAATATTAAAAATATGTTTGTTAAATTGAATCGTAAGTAAATATAATAATCATTTTTATTTAAATGCTTTTTAAATCATATTTTTTATTTTTTCTTTTAAAATATGAGAATACGGATTAAAAGCAAGCAAAATCTTTTGTGTGTTTTAATATAGCTAATTAGTGTTTCCATTATCCCATAATCTGTGTTCAAAGAAAGAAGTAAGAAAATGTTTGAACATGATTCAAACTATTTTTTGGTACATAAAGAAACTTATATTAGTTATACCATAACTAATAATAATTTTAAGAATCATTAAAAAAAACAGTCAGCTGTTTCATTGAAACGAGGTTGAAAATCACATATCCATGTAGAGTAAATTCAAATACCTAATGTCGCCTGATTCGTACAGGATTTCTCCCTTGATCGAATAGTAGAATACACCGCATATATTCTGCTCGAAGGTAGCATAAATTAATTTAAGTGTGTGCGTAAATCATGTTACGAGCAAAGAATTCCGTATATTTTATATTGCAAGTGTCAAAACGTGTCGAGTGCAGTTATAAAGTTTCGCTCCGTGTAAGTTTCGTGTAGTTCTAGTTACAAAGTTAACTAAAATTTTAACGCTTTTGATATATTTTAGTTTAAAACTCTCATTTGAATTTGCTAAAGCATATAACAATTACATCTACAGTACTAGTTATAAAATAGGTACAATTACAAAACAGCAGTACTTGGTATTGTTGTGTTCCGGTTTTAAGGGTGAGTCAGCCAGAGTAATTACAGGCACAAGGGACATAACACCTTAGTTCCCAAGGTTGGTGGTGCATTGGCGATGCAAGCGTTGGTTAACATCTCTTACAATGCCAATGTCTATGGGCGTTGGTGACCACTTACCATCAGGTGGCCCATATGCTCGTCCGCCTACCTATGCTATAGAAAAAAAAATTAGAAAGGATATTATATATTGAATCTATTTAGATTTAAATTACACAAATATTTTACTCTATGTATATTAAGATCATGTAAGAAGATAATATCCTCGTAGCTAAACCACAAAATATAGGTTGAGGCGTAGTAAATCTCTTGCGGTTGACGCTACGACGTAGTCTAGCTACGATCGCTACGTCACTATGAATATTATGTATTTAAAAAAATGTGTGATATTGGTTTTATTATTGCCATAAATTTAGTTTGTAGATAATTATTATTATATTTTGTATTTAATTATAGCAAAATAATGACTTTTGAAATAATAAAAATGAAAACATTTTACGAATTAAACGATTGCCTTATTAAAGTTTTATTATTCATAATTCATTATTTCTTCCATTACAATTCAAACTACTTCAACAATTGTAATTAAATATTAGTTAATTTCATAAGAGAAATAAACTTTTATTTATAAATCAAATACGTCGGAATATAAAGGTAGTTAGGCATAACAAATCGCTTAATATTCAGAGCTATTTTTCACGAGTGGATGTCGCCGTCCGCCGCGAAACTCGAGGGTCACAAAATTACACTTGCACCCGTCGCATGCGAACACATTAATGTATGAAGAAAGAACGAAACGAACATTTTCATTTTAAATATTTTACATAGATATGAAACACGTTAGCACAACTAGCTTCTATGAATCTAGTGATATTGTAAACTGACGAAGACTTACAGACGGAGCGTAATAATTATATTAATATAATTATCAGGATAAATTACATCAGTTTACACCCTTCTTAGAAATAAGAGTACTAATAACTGTTGGATTTGTTATATAGTAAGGATTCTTATCATTATCCGGTAAAATCAAATTGGAAAGGCTGTCCTGGCTGGCTGTGAAGGCTGGCAATACACTTTTCATGTTACAGTGTTAAATTGAACGTGAGATTCGGAACGTACAATAAATATATTCTACCGAAAAGGGTCGACAAGAATTTAAATACTTAAATGAGGTAACATAATTAACTCTTTATAATGGGTTTTTTATAACCTTTTTATTATTATTTGGATATCAATACAAAAAATTAAGTACGGACTTTATTAAGTAATACAATAAAAATCTAAAGATAATATGATCATACACAATCAATATTGTAGTACCAATGGTACGTACATGATTTTTTTTAAATTAAAGGACTTAATAAAAAATATCAATAACTCCACGGATTATTTTTTATTAAACCGCAGATTCTTATAAAATAAAAAAAGTGTTAAAAGAAGTTCACATAAATTATTAAAAAGTATCTTATACAAATGAGTGGATTAGTTAAACAGTGCTATGTCTTTTTATTTCGAATATCAAATCAATAATTACGGAAAGATCGAAATCAATAACTATACAGCCTTTATAAGTAAAGCTGTATTTTTCAAATTCCAAGAGTTAAATGAAATTGGAATGTGATATTCTATCAAATTATGAACTGCTACAAATGTCTTTAATTATTTTTTAAACTAATTTTAAATAAGTAAATTAAATATTTTCTTATTTAAAAGACAAAAAAATAAATTCTTAAACCAGTTTGAACTTGATGACCTCGTTGTGTTGTCTTGAAGTTAGAAAACATATCTTATTTCGTCGTTCTAAGTTTTGGCAAAGGACTTTAATTGTCTCCTACTAAAGTCCTCCAACGACAATTAACAACTGCGAGTCGAGATGTTCCCTCTTAAACATAATTCAATATAAAATTAAAACTTCAAGCGATATTTAAATAACGTAACAAAATGTTTACTAGGGATATAATTAGTAACATCCATGAATTGAACATAAAATAATTACGAAATTATAAAATTTTTAATTTAAAAAAAAGTACTATACATATTTAGACATAATATTATCAAACTGGTTTTTCTTTTATCAAATTGGTTTATTTCTTGATAGTAAAAATGATAATAATTAAAGTATTCATATTATACGATTAAGTCAAATTATATATTTAAACAAAAATTTAATATTATAGCTATTTAATATTATATAAATTAATATATATATATATATTAAATTTTTGTTTAAATATATATATATATTAATTTATATAACAAAAACTGTATACTAGTTTTCGCCCGCGGCTTCATCATCGTATGAGGAAGAGGGCAGTCAGGCACTATGTGTCCTTTTATATACACCTGCCAGTGTTTGCAAAATTTCATGATGATTGGTTGATTAGTTAAAACGTGACAGCGTAACAAACAAACAAACCCACTTTCTTATTCATAATATTATTTAGAATTAATCATTAAATAAAATATACAATACAATAATATGTACGAACATACGTACATCAAACAGTCACGTAAAAACTCAACTTGAAAATAACCATTCTTTGTATCCAACGACTCTTGAAAAATATTGCAACAAGGAACTTAGCACATCACTGCACATCTTGCGAACAGCAGGTGTCGAGGGAGGGCTGCACGAGGGCCCCCTAAATGAGGGGAAGCAGGCATTTGCGCAAGGATTTTTTGTCGATTTAGACATCTTATGACTTGCTGAAAACCCATTATGACTATTACTCTTACATGGGATAGAGAATTTTCATAACTTTGAGTGATCTTTAATATTAAACTTAAACGCTTGTTTGTCACATAAGTTTTACTTATATATTATTGCAATAAATATAAATAATCATATTAATATAATATGTATGCTGTGCTCACATTTCATAAGTCATATTTATTTACATTTATCAAAATATTCATATTAATAATAAAATCAGAACAAGTATGTAAGCATGTTGAATTTCAAAGTCATAGTTACCGAGAAGATGAGATCATAAACTAATTTAATTTATCAGCGACATTACGCGGAAAGACGTACAATAACCAGAATTTGCTGATCCCGTACCCATATGACTAAATCCAATAATTGAACAGACCCTAGAGATCTTATTTAAATGGTACCTACGAAGCTTACTAAGCATTTAGCAGTACGTTATAATAAATTGCAGGCATTTATAACTCGTATCAGATCAACAATTAATTTGACAAATTGTTTTAATTACTTTTGAAAGATTCCTATACTTCATCTCTATTAACACGTAATATTTCGATTAAGAACTGCACTTGTTAATATTATTTGTTATAACAAAAATTATATGTTTAATTAATAAATTTAACAAAATCAATTAGATTACAGATATTTGTTCAAATAACTCCGAGATGTGTAAGTAATTTTGAATTCGTATTAAAATTGAAACCACAATTACACATTTAATTTATTATCATAAGTATTAAATTTAATACATGAAGTAATTAAATAATATATATTGTATCCAAAGATTTATTTTATAAACACGCGTAATATTTACATTTTTAACTAACGTATTTTATTGGATGCCAACCCATTGGGAATAAAGTAAATAATAACACTAGAATAATACGCTTGCAGTTTTGTCTATAACAAATATAAAAAAGAAGATTCTTTGTCTTTAAGGTTATTTTCTTAAAATATATAAACGTTATTTTCTTGCGTAGAAAAATCGAAGTGTAACCAAACGCCACAATTAAAGAATACAATAAATTTATTTACATGACCAATACATAACAAAACAGTTATATGGATTACAAATTACAACTAGCATATTTATTTTAACACTCATTAACTGTTGTTGTTGCACTCAACTCACTCGTCTCTAAATTATACGTATTGAACAACATTTAAAATAAATGTTTATTTTGCAATATATTTATTTAACAAAAAAATATAGAGATAAAAACAGAAAATGTGTATAACGGATTTTATTATATAAGTGTGTAAGTATCTGGTTGTTCGTGTGCGTGTGTATTACATAATCAAGAAACGTTCACCTAGCATATTTATTTAAGAAACAATAATCTAAATATCTAGTTTAAAGTTATTCTAGTGTTCATTCTAGAATCATTTGAATTTATATCACGCTCTCCTGTAAGCTGTGTCGTAAGATAAGTCGCTTTGTACGCAAGAAGCGTTGCTATTATACTGACAGTATTACATATTGCGGGTTCGTTTAGATAAGTACCAGGCTCCTCTATCGTCATATAACAATTGAGTTTCTTTTAGTGTTAGTAAAAAGAAGGAAAATAATTTAATATTGTAACAACACTAGAAATAACTTAAGTTGTTCATATTATTCTTGATACAGTATGTAAGGTTGGGCCTTACTATATGCGTGTTCAATGTCCGAAGGTTTTAAGTCATAAACAATAAAATATCAAATTGTGAACCGAATTCATTTGCGCGGTATAATGATCAATTAGACATGTTAATTCGCAACATAGCATCTTAGTTCCCAAGTTGGTGGCTCATTGGCGATGTAAAGAATGGGTAATATTTCGTACAGCACCAATGTCTATGACTACATAACATCAGGTGACCCTTACGCTTGTCTGTCTACCTATTATATATAAATAAAAATTAGCTATATATTGATAATGTTCGTCTGATGACAGCTTATAAAGTTACAGATCTTGAGGCTTTTAATTTAAATTCTGTATTAGATTAAAAATATATTGAGTTTTTGTCTAGAAACTTTCAGCCGTTTCACTTTCATAAAGATCGTAAAATCTACGATTGAGCTCTTAACGGATTATGAAAATAAGGTATGAAGAGTGTAACTGTGTTTGTGCACACATATACAATATATATACATACATAATTATGTATGCACTATAATATCACCTGTGCATGTGTTGCAACTGGATTGGTTCAGGAATACAAAACTATTTTTTTACTAAAAAACCTACTAACTTAGTGGGTTATCTTTTCAATGTTATTTAATAAGAAAAAATAAGTCATGTCTAAAATTACACTAAATATTTATAAAATTCGATCAAAGACATTTCAGGAGTTTCACGAATCATAAGCAATGGAATTTAAGTTGAACTTCACACAGCACGCAGTGCATCAAAACGCTGATTGCTCTGTCAATCACCAACTAGGAAACTGTTGGGACTATCACACACGGGTATCTACGTCTTATTCACTCGCCCTTAGAAAGAAAGGGACGTCAGAACGCGTAACAGGCTCACTTGACACCGGATATTTGTTCCGGAACTTATTTACTGCTTCAGCAACGTGCCGACTGCGATTTCATTTTCGTATGCATATTAATGTGTACGTGAACATGTGAATTTGACGTCTTTACGGCGTTTATTCTGATAGCGTTCGGTTTTATAGAAGCGAAGGTTTGCATGTGTAATGGATTGTTTTGATTTGTCGGTAGGAAATAAATTGACGATTAATTTAACAGCTTCGATAAAATTCCATTGAATGACAAATCTTTGTTATGTTGTAGTTTATTATCAATTATTAATACAATATTGTTAAGTTCAAAAATAAATGTATACTAATATTAACAGATTATTTGTTTGTTTGTGTGTTTCACAAAAACTACTGAACCGATTTTTAAAATTCTTTCACAATCAGAAAGCTACGTCTTTACCGAGTAACATAGTGTATATTATATTTAAATGGAACAATGTAACCTAAGGTATCAAAATGTTGCCTATAAAAGTCATTATTTTGCGTGCGGTGCGAAAAGTATTGACGATATATAAAGCAGTGTTCTATATATTAATAGTACTCATGATTGCTTACAAAAAAGTCCGGTGTATGTACCGTTGATACCATATTTTAGCGAATATTCCGGTGCATTCGGTGCCACCACTTCATGCGGTAGAAACAAAAAGGTCACATATGATATAACCATTTTTTTCACATTAGGTATACATACATAGCATAGCATACATTTTATTTATATAATTTTAAATATAATCTATCAATAATAAATATTACACAAGCAAGCAGACAATACTTAAAAACCCCTTCTTATAGTTATATGTACAAATGTACAATATTTCAAAGTCACCTATATCGATAAATTAATTACATCTATAAATAATTAATAACGCTACGAAACATACATTTCTGCATTTCCGAAATACTGCAATGGAATGACAAATCGCGCATGTCCGTCCCCATAATTGGAGTCCACGGCAACACAAATATCGAGAAAGTTCTATAGAATTCCCGTAGCTTGCTTTTAGGGGACACACAAAAAGGCTACAACAACCCCTCGAGCCCGGTGTTGGGACGCTGACGGTATCCAGTAATGAATGCAAGACCTTCGAGCATTCTGTCAGGAAACTAATTCCACAGATATACATGTTACGTTCTATTGTACGTAACATAATGTAATATAAATGATACAATAACCATTTAAAACTTTTTATAACGTTACTCTTTAATTACTCTATGATATTATTAGGAGAAATATATGACATTAACTTTAAATATTAACGGCCTTATTTATTTTATTTTTTTTATATTACCCGGGAGAGCAAATGACTCTACTCCACCTGATGGTAAGTGGTAGTAGAGTCCAAACGCGACGACGGCTAGTGCAGTCAGGACGAATGACTTGCTCTAGCCGCCCCCGCCTTGCCGGCCCGCAAGATGACTCTTCACGCCTCGTTTGAAGGAACCCAGTTCATAAGAGGAGGGGATTTATAAACGTTGCTTAGTTACTGTTTAGCTAAACACTGATTTGTCTCTTTCTGTCACTATTGATTTGACATACGAAAGAACAAGACAAAATATTGTTTAACTAATCACCAGTTAAATAAAGTTTATGAATAAGGCGGTAAATCTAAAGTGATAATAAATATTTTTAAATTACTTATAAGATATATTTTATTAAATTTTTTTCTTCATCAAAGGAATACACAATAAATCTCAAATAAAAAGCAAATATATATATGATGTAATAAAAACTCATTCTCCGCATGGAGTATTAATTAATTAGGGTGGTCTATTAATTAATTACGATCTTGCCAACTTAACTTGTACTGTGACAAGGAAATATAATTTAAAGGGGCGAAATTGGAGTTTCACCGCAATCGCCAAGGGTCATCACGAATTCCTAACGGTTTTAACGGTGGTTAAACGTGAACGAACACGTAGTTTAATATAATTGACTTCACCAACTCATACTGATGATTTTAGAATGATATCAATTCACCAATTTACCAATAATTCTTCAATAACCGCTGTAAAAAACAAATCATGAGCGTGGATTTGTGAAAAGATTAGCTAGCAGCTTTTCTTAGAAACGATTTTATTTATTGTACAGGAAGGCGGACGAGCTTATGGGCCACCTGATGGTAAGTGGTCACCAACGTCCATAGACAATAACATTGTAAGAAATGTTAACCAACGCTTACATCGTCATTGCGCCACCAACCTTGAGAACTAAGATGTTATGTCCCTTGTGCCTGTAATTACACTGGCTCACTCACCCTTCAAACCGGAACACAACTACCTGGGGCTTCAGCACAATGCTTTATTTTTTCGGAATTAATACTACTTTACCACTTTCCATCTTCTCTCTTTTTTTATTAATCAGTTTGACATACATTCACATTAATAACATTAGTATTGATAGACAAAAGCGACTTCAGCTCTAAATATTAGCAAAATAACTCAGAACATTTTATATTTATCAAATTTTACAAAAACTTTGAGACAACATAATTACTCAATAAATCCTCGAAAGTCATAAATACAACGGAACGACATTACAACCCATACCATATTATTTTGGCTCTTATTTATAAAGGTATAAAGGTCAATCACCGTTTTTATTATAAACATCGATATACGAGAGTTATTTATTTAAAAGCTAAAGCCTTTTCACTGTGAAATTATGACAGATGAAATCCGAAAAGTGAAGACTTTCGCATTCAGGCTTACGTGATGGAGACGTCTTCAATCCCCTGAGACTTGAACCCCTTAAAGTAAAACGAATGAATTTTATTTCAAAAAGTCTATATGTTTTAAATTAAAATACATTTTGATTTTATTGTTGTCCAATACATTATTTCATACATATAATTAAACAATGTTGTGTCTTCTTCTTTCGAATTTCGATTCAATAATGATAAAAAAGCGAAATAATTGTTTAAATATATATTAATCAACGTTTATTAGTAAGGCCGTAAATGTAGAAGTTAAGCAATCAAGATCTAGAGATAATAGACAAGAAAATTAAGATCTTAGTATGAATTTGGGTGATAAATCACCGAGAAAGTATTAATAAAATACGAGTAGTGTAAAGATCTCCTTACTTACTTTAATAAATAGAATAACCAAATGGAAGATGAAATAGTAAATTTACTTTAAAACTTAATTCATTCATATTAATTATAAATAAAAGTTTTTAAAGTCATATTAAAATGTTTGCTACGAAAACAAACTAAGCAAAACCAATACAAATATTTGTATGAAATAATATATTGCTGAAGTAAGGAATATTAAAACTAGAGAGTCGGATGCGAAATCAATAGATGTGGTGCAAATCAAAAGCGCATGGACGTTACTTAGGATAGGATAAAACTTATAATTGGATAACTTTCATCTGAGCATTTACTAGGTAGGGATAACTTTATATTAACTAGAAATTTCTAGAATCAATATTATCATGCCTTTTTTAATTAAAACGCATATTTTGGCAACCTGGCAAATGAGCCTGATAAATGGCCACACCGTCTTTCCACAGACATTAGAAATTTAAGAAATACTCTGTTATACAGGGTTATTTGTAACACACCAGCACCCTCGGAGGACCAGATAGCTAACACCATAAGCAACAACTTTTGTTCTACGACTTTTGATTTCCCGCTTGATCGTTTACAAATCTACGTACATCGCAAAGATCGACGCATCGCACCGTCCTTTCGTTTATGAGTGAAATATAGACCTACAAATGTCACGACAGTACGACAGAAACTTGAAAAATCTTTTTTTTTTCATATATTGTTAGTCCGAAGTCGTAGAACAAAAGTTGCTGCTTATGATGTTAGCTATCTAGTCCTGTGAGGTTGCTGGTATGTTACAAATAACCGTGTGTTAGCGGTCTCTGCCCCACCAGAGTAATCAACATTGCCGAAAGTATAAAAAAAGCACGGCAAACAACAGAATCACTTCACTTCGCCTCCGTCACTCGACTTGATCATACGTCTTTCTTATAACTTTAAAAGTAAACTTAAACGCTAACACCTGTATCTGTACGACACCAGTGCACTACCAAACTTGGGAACGAAAACGTTATGTCCCTTGTGCTACAGGCACAGGTTATACTGACTCACACTTTTAACCCGAATACAACAATACTAAGTATTGTAGTTTGTGGTACCTTTGAAAAGTCCTATGAAAAAAACTTTCGCAAGTAAATAAAAAAAATTGTTTCATAACAATCTTTAAATTGGGCAATCATATTTACACGTATTCAGTTAGTTAAGTTAGAGAGAAACAGTTAACAAAATTATCATTACAACAAAAAACGCGAGCAAGAATTCGAATAAGCAAAGAAAATTTAGAAAAATATTTTAATACATACTATTTAAATTTAGAAAGTTCCTTATCTAAATATATTATCTTAAAATATAACGTTCCTTTCGCCGTCGCTTATCCCTTTTACTCAAGAAAGGAAGGTTAGTTTTAGGTAAAGGAGCAAACAGCTCCGGGGTAAGTAAATTTGCTGACGAAGGCACAGGCACACCTCGCCATTTATGTCTGGTCCTACCAGTTTTTATCTGTCACTGACAGCCGAAGGGACAGCCTTTAAGTAAACCCTTTGATGATGTTGACTTTAAATATACGGATTCAATAGCGTATTTTATTCTTTTATAGAAAATATTCTGTGAAGTAAACAAAAATATTAGAATTATTCATTTTGGAAAAACATAATTATCATAAAAATTATAACACATTAAACATAGTATTATAATTTTTTTAATATTATGAGTGACTTAATTTTGAATTGATTAAATTATTATATGAATAATAACAAGTTAAGATAACATGCTTAAGTAAATATATATATTCTTGTAATTTTAAAGTGGGGAATTATGTTGGAATCTATTATTACATCGTGTACCGCAAAATACGCACATATAAGATCATCCGTCAGATCAAGCACTAGATGCCACGTCAGCTGAACAGGAACGAGAGGGCGACAGGCCCTCACGACAACTTGCACTGAATTTAACGTAGGGTGGCATGAAGTAGACAACGCATCCTTAATGTTGTTCTGTGGAATTGAATTTACGGAAAAACCTTTTACTATGATTCAACCTTTGAATATAATCTTCTAAACCGAACCCGCTTAATCTTTGATTATAAAATTAATTAAAAATATAAGTACGTTATTTAAAATTAATAAAATATTTTTAATTATTTAAAATGAATAATTGTTCATTTAAATATAAAAATATTTAAGTTCAATAGTCTTTTTTTTAATCATAAATGTTTCGTTAAAAGGCATAAATGTTATCTGTAATCACTGAAATGTTTTTAAAGTATATTACGATCTGATATAAAATGTTTAACCTGTCAGATAGTGTGCCAAATGGATGCCAATATACATTCTAAGCAATTTGAAAATAGTCCAAGACTTAAAATCTTGTTTATGCGTGTAAAATATATGTGTCGTCATTCCATATTTTTACCTTACGATATTATATTCTTGAAAAATATTGTAATGTTAAATATTTCAAATAATTTATTTAAGTATTAAAGTTTTACCGTAATGTATTTGTCATACTCGTTTTTTAAAAAGGTCATATTTTTATCCAATTACGAATCCCATCGTTATGGAAGTTTCATATTATTTTATTTTAATATCGGAAATAAGCTATAATATATATATTCTCGTTCGTCATCATCATTATCGTGGTGACGTAGTCGAAGAGAAAGTCGCTTCATATATATTTTTAAATGAACGCTGTAAAAACTATAACATGAAATTTTTTATGAGGATTTGTAGGTCTCGGAAATTTCTATAGAATAAATATCTTCTATTTATACTTATAAATCATATTATCCACTTTTAAGGAAAAAAAAGGAAAAAATAACGACTATTTTTGTTTCATTTTATAGTCATATAGTATTAATCCTTATCTAAATAACAAATGTATTCATTTGGTAGTTTTAGATAAATTTTGAAAACATAATAGATAGATAAATAAACGATACATAGAATAGATGAAAGATAAACAAACAATAAAATTACACAGGCCTTGTTGTATGATACATTAGCGCAATAAGGCCGAATATTTATATTAAAAAAATTAAATGAATAAATACCTTATTTTACGCGAGTTATATATAGCTAGCATTAAGATAATAGAAAATCGATTTTATCATTATATTTTTAAGATTTTATTTCACTTATCATAACAATAATTACTTATACTCAAAGGATGCTTTTGTATAATACAATGTTTAACTTCGAATAAATGTACTGTCATTCCATTTACGCATCGTAACACAATTACCGCGGAGGCTCCACGAAAAGGAAGTGTACGTATTCAGAGCGAGCAGTTCGGGTAAAGGGCGGACATGTGGTCACCCTTTCTAGCTAATGAAAATTCTTTACGCAAATATTTGGTCATTCCGGTCTTGGTTTGACAAGTTCGGTCGAATCGATTACTGCAGTAATACAGTAGTCGGGCAAATGTTTCGACGTTTTTTGTTTAAATTTGCAATTACTATTAGACAAAATTATCACGACTTACAATGGCCCAATGGCCAATGGTTAGAAAATGTGAATCTAAGGCTGAAGTTGTTGGTTGTAACCCGCGCTGGCACCACTGAAGTTTCATGTGGTGAATTAGTATTTGTACTACACCTCTTACTCGATAGTGAAGTGAAACGTCATGAAGAGACCTACGATCGTGTGTTGGATGAAAATATGTGTATGCACTAACACGCATCAAAGCGGTGTGGCTGAATAAACTCCAAATGTTTTCAAAAGGAAAGGATTTGCCCAGCAGTGGGACATTTACAGGTGTAAGGCGACTTACGTTATTAATATTTATACTGCATTATTAACACTCACAATACATATTGGGACGCTTAATTTTTAAACCATCACATTTATGTTCATAATTGCTTTACTGTAATAACTTTTCTCATTTACTTAGCCTTCGCCAATATTAATATTATAACATTTTATGCCAGAAAATGAAACTTTATTATAGAAAGATCTATACATTATCCGTATCCAATCACGTGACCAAAGTTGTGGACACAATACGTTATAGTCGACAAAAAGTTGTTATTACGAAGTATAATCAATATGGGTTTAGTTAATCACAGTAAGGAAATGTTTGTTTTTGCATATTTCCTTTATCGAATAACTGGCTATTTGTTTAGTCGGTGTAGATTTTGGTTTAATCGTAACCCGAATAGTTTAGATATAATTATAGTGATAAAGAAAAAAATAATTAATAATTTGGTAATAGCCCGAATACTTTAGTTAAATAAATGAATTACAAACAGACACATACACGCACATCAATACACACAACTCACACTATAAGTTGCGTCTTATCTATCTCTTGTCTTATCTCAAACTTAATCGTATAAAAAAAATATAACTCAAGTCATTTATTCATAATCAAATACTTTTATTTGTAATAAAGGAAGAGCGAAACCTTTTGATAGACGTTTTCATACTTCAATAATATATTTATTATATGTATAATTATATTTTAATAAATTTTCATACAATTGAAAGTTTTCATTTCATTTATATTTTCAACTAAGACCATTTCCTATTCCCCTATCAATTAATTGATACATTACGTTCGTTTTTGGATTTGAAGAAGTGATCCTCGTATAAGAATCATAAGCTCTAACCACTGGGCTATCGTACGCCTTGAAGAAAAAACGTTTAACTTTATGAACCACATGAAATTATTTATTAGAACTATATCATAAAGGAGTATTCTTACGGTCGTAGAGTAATAAATATTCCTTGGAGTTTATCCAAACGAATCTTTATCCAAGAGCTCTCGAAATTGAGGAGGGTGCCACATGACCACTTGAGTTACTTTATGTGCTTCGTCTAATTCGACCTCCGACAATAACGAAAGTTTTATTTTATGGAGGCTCCTCGCAATAGTTTACTCACGTTTTTATTTCGTATTAACATATATTGCGCTGGTTTATTTCATATTAATAAAGATGAACGCAGACATATAAAAGTGTACGTTTGTAATTCGTTTCGTAATGGGTATATTGAACTTTATCCTTTTAAAAGTACATTTGAAAGATTTTCTTATTGAAGTATTTATGTGAAAGTGAGCCTAAAATTTTGTCCTGATTATGAACCCCTACGCTTCAAATGATAATTGTAAAATTTCTCACTCGCATATATCTCTCTGTTCAATTTTAAGATTAATTTATTTTTTAGAACTTTTACTTATTTCAGATTATTTATAATATCAATAAAAACAACCTCTATGCGTATGTTTAAGACTTTCAAAGTTTGCATGGAAGATTAATTTAATAATTAAAATGTAGAAATTCAAGCATGAAGTTTTAATTAATTTTAAAGCGCACGTCATACGAGCATTTCTGAGTCGTTGTTTGGTCTGCAACCGTACCGCCAACAATAATATTTGCGAGCACAAGCGGTAGGTACCGCTACGCATTACGCGATGTTTGTTTCGGACTGCTACGGGCTACGTGAACTATTTATATCACTATAACTTCATATAATGTACATACTTGTAAATGCGTTTAAAGTAAAAATTCACAATGTTTTTATTTATACTTTGTGTACTGCAATGACTTGTCCATAATTAATTTATTAAGTACGTGTATACATTTTTTCGTTAAGCCTTTATATTAGCAGTAAGTGTATCGAAAACAAACTTATAGCAATTCATATTAAGTGGTTATAATATATCGCTAAGATAGAAATTGCAGATAAATATATTTAAAAATAGGTTTTATTGTATTTGAATGATACTTTATGCTTTTATGAGTTTAATCAAAAAACGATAGAAAACATAAAACTGAGTAACGCAAATTATTATTGTAAGGTATAAAGTAACAGACTGTAAATGTCCCACTGCTGGGCTAAGGTTTTCCCTTTTGAGCTCATACTGAGCTGCTCCAGTGCGGGTAGGTGGATACTTGTGGCAGAATTTCAGTGTAATTAGTCACATGTAGGTTTCATCACGATGTTTTCCTTCACCGCCGAGCCCGAAATGAATTATAAACACAAATTAAGCACATGAAAATTCAGTGGTGCTTGCCTGATTTTGAAACTGTATTCATCAGTTAGGATTCACGCATTCTAACCACTGGACAATCTCGGCTTATTGGCATAAAAATATATATATTGCAATTAAAAAAATATATGAAAATTCAAATTCAAAGTCAAAATACTTTATTCAATATTGAGGTATTACACATTCGTATTGATTGTCAAACTAGAAACTACCATCGGTTCGGAAAAGAAACACCCAGCCCTGAGAAGAACCGGCGAAAGAAACTCAGCGGGTTGATTTTGTGTTGAGTTACTGACTCTATGCAGTCGAGTAACGAGAGTAATTAATTTGTGTTTGTTCCTTGTACCAATGTTATGAGTATCACATTTTCTCACAAAATCATTAATGTTTTTCCGTACATACATAACATTACATAATATGTATTGAGAAGCAACAGTTAATATTTTAATTTCTTTAAATTTCTGTCATAGATTCTGATTCTGTTATAGATTGTGCGAATAGCCATCTTTTGCAGTACAAATATCGTAACGACAGCGGCCGCATTATCCCACAGCATAATGCCGTAAGACATTATACTGTGAAAATAACTAAAATTAACTATCAGCCTATAAACGTGACTCAATTTCATCACACTCGTGCGGGTTTCCTCACAAAGTATTCCTTTAAACCGAACACAAAATCCTTATTAATAATATAAATACAAGATTGATTGCTTATTTGTTTGTTACGCCTTCACATATTAACTACTCAACCGATCGTCATGAAATTTCACATAAACTTTCACGGTGTTACAGAAAAGGATCCTCCCCTTATTGCAGAGGGCAAAGCCGAGAGCGGAAATTGGTTATTTATATAAAAAAACGTAGAACATAAAAACTCAGCGGTGCTTCCCGGATTTGAACCGCAATCTTTAGTCAATTTGATTCACGTGTTCTAATCACTGAATCATTACGACTTTTTCTGTCGCACAGTCGACACAAAAACATATATAACTTAAATCAACTTTGTATATCTAATAATAAAAAGCTTCATACGAATATACGACATACTATTAGATAATTTAAAGTACTAACAACAAAGTGGACTCCAGACGATAGGTCATTAGTAATCGATAATGAGCAGTACGTGCTTAATGCGTATCGAAGCCGACCTAATTGGATTTGCAAACCAATTAATGTTGAACATCGCCTCATTATACGTGCACACAATATTGTAAAGTCAATACCGGTCCGGCATTCATTGCTAATTGATTAGTTTCTGGAGATTGATTGCAACCACCTTGCGGGAAATGGTAATCGCATCTAAATCCCTGTTTACTCGACTGTGAACTTGTATATTCACCACGAGTTAGCTTTTGTGTGACCTTGCCCTTATATTTTCTTTTTTTATAATATCATACGTCGTCGTCTGTATTTTATTTAAATCCGAGTTGTCTAGAAACTATTGGTCCGATTATTAATAGATTATTTCTTTTTTTTTGTTAAAGAAGTTATTATGGTGCTAATAAAAAGATATACTTTTCTGAGTAGCGCACGCTAGATGTTCATTACTGGATATATAATATACATAATGTATAGATTAGAAAAAACATTTATATAATCAGATAGAAAAATATAAACACTATATAAATATATATACTGTCCATTACGTCCTCAGTCAAGGTGCGAGCTCATAGGAGATGAGACACTCTCAGTATGGAGGTAAAGGCTTAAATTACAAGGTTCAATAGAATTACTGAATAAAAACAATTAAATAAAATTCAATGAAAGATTGAGTATTTTAATATTACACTAGTTATATTAAAATTCTCAATGATAGAATGCAATTCTGTATATATTACAAAAGCTTTTGTAAAAACATTGTTTCTTGCAAAAAATAAGAGGTTTTTGTTAGAATAATATATGTATTTACCTAAATTCTATACACAATACATCTAATATTATATGTTTTTGTGTTATTATATGCATATCGCACCGTAGAATTTTACGAGTACTTAGTTGGATTAAATTTAAGAAACTCAACCATTGAACCTGAAAGCCCGTGAACGCCAGACTAAAGAATAAACTGACTTGCAAAAATGATACAAAAAAACAAATACATTAAATATAATATTATAATAATAATAACAACGTGTTACGTACGTTACGTTGCGATAAAAATATACCAGGCGCTTTAACAGTTGCAATTTAATAAAATTTTAAAATGTCTGACAAATGATTGCCCTGGTTTTAAGTGTCTGACAATTGGTAACTTGATTTTAAATATAATAATAATAACATCCTGGGACATTATTCACACAAGGCCACTTGATCCCAAACTAAGCAGAGCTCGTACTATGGAATCCAGCTGAAACACTACATATACTACTTTTCTTTTGTAAATACATACTTATATAGATACTTACACCCAGACTCAGGACAAACAGACATGTTCATGCACACAAATGACTATCCTTAGTGGGAATCGAAGCCACGACCTGCGGCGCGAAAGGCAAATATCTACCAACCACGCCAACCGGCTCTATAGTCGTCCGTATTTTACTATTATTATTTTATACCATTTTAAAATTTTAAATGAGCAAATCAAAATTCGACGACTCGATTGTGATATATCAAATTTATAAATGCGATAGTGAGTTTGTTGATTGATTATTTTTTATTTCAGATACTGTATCTGTGTTCCGGATGTTGTCGACTGTTACCAAAACGCTGACCACTATTGTCCAGGCTGCAACTGCCTTCCTTAGCACTTATCAAGCATAATAATTTATTACGTATATAAGAACTCTTTTAGAAGCACTGATCGATCTCCGATAATGCTCAATTTTTTTATCGTGCCATCTTTTCAACAAATTAATATTAAAAAGATACACTTTTTTTTAAATATATAAGCATTCAAAGCGACGAAACTTTTAATAAAGTAAATTCAAACATAAACAAACAAGTTGAATGAACTAAACTTCAGGATAGTTTCACGTACAACCATTTCTCTTTATGTGAAGCCTTTAAATTCTCCCGACAGACTAAAATTTAAGCCCAGCGCATAGAATGGAGGAAATAGAGCGGTTATCTGAAGTCGAAGAATCGGTTTCGGCTTCGTCCCTCGACGAATACGCCACAATTATATTTATAGATATTTCATTTCTCAAAATATATAATGTGTATTTCAAACATAAAACGTATTTTATATCAGTTATTTGTGAATATATGGCTCTGAAGAGGACATCATTATTCATAACTTTTTAGACATATTCCCTTTAAGTATCATTGTTAAAATTATAAGAACTCATATATTATATATTTTCAGGATTGATTTTGTTTTATTTTATAGAATAACTTCGTAACTTCTAATGAATTATTTATACTTCTTTGCAATATAATATTTAAAATAAAATAAAATGAAACTAAGTTGTGTGTTCTAGATCAAACTATTTTAAAGTTTTGCGGCCTGAATTTTTATTTATATTGTTGTTTTGTTAATTTTTGTTGTTTTTTTTTTTGTTTTTATCTATGATGGCTATACAGTGTCTAATGTATAGTCTACGGGATGACTGTTATTTAATATGTTTAAAGCTATCTTCTTCTCTGTCGTCAAACTCTTGGCAGAGTGGTCGTGGTCGTCATGACGGGTCCTCGTGCATTCGTGGAGTGGACCATTTAGTGCAGCTTTGACTTGGTCGGTCCGGCGCATTGGTGATCTACCTACTGTTGTGTACGATATGTGTAATGTAAGGTAGATAGAAAATTATTTTAATAAACCAGTCTGCTTTGGATCTCGGCCTTTCATTGACGTAACATTGGCGCAGTCGGTTTCTTTAAAAAGTTATTATCGGATTTAAACAGTTATTAATAAATCTCAAAATGCCTATCGGTGAAATAGAACCTTTTTCGGTTGAATCACAAAACTGGGACAGTTACGTGCGTCGTCTAAAACAGTTTATAACTTTAAATAGTATCGACGACGGACTTAAAGTCGCCACGTTGTTAACATTAGTCGGTGGCGAGTGTTACAATTTACTTTGTGATTTGTGTTCGCCCGATCACCCGGAGGATAAAGAATTCGATAGCTAGTAGTTTAAAACGAGAATATCCAGAAGTATTTGCGGAGGGACTAGGTACTTTTAAATCATGCATTCGCTTACATTTGAATTATAAGAAACCGGTTTTTGTTAAGGCGCGTCCTCTGCCGCTGGCGCTGCGCGAGCGCGTGGCGACCGAGCTCGAGCGCTTGCAGTGCGAGGGAGTTATCTATAAGGTGGACCGTTCGGACTACGGTACTCCCATTGTGCCCGTCATTAAATCTAATGGGGATATTCGCATTTGTGGTGACTATAAAATCACTCTAAATCCGATACTTAAAGATTTTCACTATCCGTTGCCGCGGATAGAAGAAATATTTTCAATTTTAGCAGGGGGCGAGCAGTACACGAAACTTAACTTATCTAACGCATTTCAGCAGTGCCTCCTTCATGAGGAGTCGCAGGCGATGACAGCCATAACAACGCATGTGGGGACATTTGTGTACCGTCGAGTACCGTTCGGTATCAAGTGTATACCGGAAAACTTCCAAAAAATTATGGAGGAGACACTCAACGGGTTGCCGTCTACTGCCGTATTCGCTGATGACATTTGTATTACGGGTAAAGATAGTGATACTCATCTTAAAAATTTAAGAGCTGTTCTACAGAGGCTAAAAGATAACGGTCTTCGTATTAATTTTGATAAATGCCAATTTTTTAAGGACAGTGTTACATATTTAGGATATAAAATTAATAAAGACGGTTTGCATACGGACACCAAGAAAATAAAAGCAATCGTCGACGCGCCACAGCCCACTAACATAACACAGTTGAGGAGTTTTATAGGACTCGTTAATTTCTATGCTAAGTTCGTATATAATATAAGTGAGATTTTAATACCTTTATATGATTTATTGAAAAAAGATGTCAAATGGGTGTGGACACCCAAGTGCGACAAGGCTTTTATTAAAATAAAAGAGCTATTGAGTGACGCTCCGGTGCTCGACCCGGAGCTGCCACTCATCCTGGCGGTGGACAGCAGCGCCTACGGGCTGGGTGCGGTTCTGACGCAGCGCGGCGCGGATGGTAGCGAGCGTCCAGTCAGCTGCACTTCTCGCACGCTCAACGCTGCGGAACGCAACTACTCCCAGCTCGACAAGGAGGCCTTGGCTATAGTTTTCGGTGTAACTAAGCATCACCAGTACCTATATGGCCGACGCTTTATACTCCGCAGCGATCATAAGCCACTCAGTTTTATCTTTGGAAAAAATAAAGGTATTCCCACTACAGCCGCGAGCAGACTACAGCGTTACGCCATGACGTTGGCCGCTTACGACTTCACGGTCGAGTTCGTGAGGTCCGCGGAGAACTGTCAAGCCGATGCGCTGTCCAGACTTCCATTGCCGCGATCGTCTGTTGGACGAGGCACAAAGGAATGCGAGGCAGCCACTTACTTGAATTTTGTGCAAGATGTTTTCCCGCTCAGTTTTAAAGATATCAAAACTGAAACGGCAAAAGATCCCATTTTGAGCAAAATTTATGGCTACGTCTTGTACGGCTGGCCGCCGGCCGTGGATAAGGAGTATAATGCGTATTTTAGACGTAAAGAAAATATCTGTATCGACCAAGGTTGCCTATTGTGGGGCTACAAAATAATAATACCGGGGACGTTGTGAAACGCTATTCTAAAAGAGATTCACGATGGACATCCGGGTATTGTTAAAATGAAGCAAATAGCTCGTAACTACGTTTGGTGGGCAACTATAGACGTGGATATCGAGCGGGCGGTGCGCGATTGCGGCGCGTGTCTCGCAGTGCGGCCCGCGCCGCCACTGGCTCCGCTCCGCTCGTGGCCGTGGCCGGTTGAGCCGTGGTCCCGTCTCCATCTCGACTATTTGGGGCCCTTCAATAATAAATATTACCTTGTTATTATTGATGCTCACTCGAAATGGATCGAAGCTGAAAAGGTCAGTAGCACGTCGGCGGCAAACCTGATTTCTATTCTTAGGAAAATATTTGCCCGTTTTGGATTACCAAAAAGAATAATTAGTGATAACGGACCTCCTTTCACGTCAGCGGAGGTCGCGACGTATTTCCAACGAAATGGAATAGGGCATACGCTTACGGCTCCGTACCATCCCGCTAGCAACGGAGCGGCTGAAAATGCAGTGCGCTCGGTAAAAAGGGCCTTAAAAAAGGCTTCTTTAGAAAACGAGGACGAGGATACTGCTTTAAGTAGATTTTTATTCTCGTACCGAAACACCGAACACAGTATGACCGGGCGGGAACCGTCGGTGGCGTTGCTCGGCAGGCGGCTGCGTGGGCGCCTCGATCTGCTACGGCCCGATACTGATGAGCGCGTCCGCGACCGGCAACTAGCTAGCGAGCTGCGTCGAGACGCGCCACTGAGAGTTGTGACCCCTGGAGACTCAGTGTTGATTCGAGACTACTCTAGGCGCAATCGAAAGTGGGCGGAAGGAGTAGTTCTAGATCGTTCGAGTCCGGTGTCGTACTCCGTCAAAACGAGTGACGGTCAAATACACAAACGACACATGGACCAGATAATTTGCGATAAAAATCGTAAATCACGCTTCTCCCTCACGAAAATCGAGGCCTGCAATAGGCCTAGACTGAGTGTAGAAGCAGAAGATGGTAGTGAGGCTAGAGAGCCGAGGGGGAAGGACGAGGTGGCCAATCGTTCGTCTCCAGAAAAGAGCTCGAGCTCACCTACGGACCAAACGTCTCCTGTTGCGCCGGTAGGTCGCGTCCAGCGGCAGGCGCTGTACAATGCTTACAAAAAATTAAAAAAAACGTGTGAGATATTATACGTAAAAGACCGACGGCCCCCGCAAATAACTTTAATATGTAGTAGCAAGTTCATTATGATACACGAACTACTTTGTATAATACACATAGGTATAATACTGTAGTAAATTATTGACAAATAATAATAATAATATAATATGGTATGTTTAACTTATATCATGTCTAAAGTTTTAAATTGTTATATCATTAGTATAAGTGTAGTGTACCTAATGTTACTAATGTAACACAAATATATAATATTTTAACTGCATATTGTCAGTTGTCATCATTGGTTTGTTTTGTTTGCTGTCAATTATAAACATACTGCATAATCTGGGATTATTTAAATATATCTTAATATTTATATAAGGATACATTTTCTTTAGTATATTGTTGTTTTGTTATTATATATAGTACAGTAATAGTATATAGTTGTTTTGTTATTATATTTTGTTGTTTATATTGTAGTAGTGTTGAATGAGTCATTTGCGTTTATAATTTGTATTACCAAACCATGTTAGCTTAATAAGTATAGTTAATAATAAGAAGGGAGGTGTTGTGTACGATATGTGTAATGTAAGGTAGATAGAAAATTATTTTAATAAACCAGTCTGCTTTGGATCTCGGCCTTTCATTGACGTAACACCTACCTACCTAAAACTATAGTTTCTATGATAGAACATGATTAGTCTTAATTATTATTATTCATGTAAATTGCTGTTTCTTTGTATATTATAATTATATTAAGATTTTTTTATACATATTTACTTTACATAGTAAAATTTTATTTTTATTACATAGCAATTTTTTTTTAATTTTAATTCATCAATCTTACTTACATAGAGGTCTACTGTATGTATCATACATACATAGAGTAAGCTCCAAAACCTTCTTCTCAAAAGAGGAGAAGAGGCCTTAGCCCAGCAGTGGGACATTCACAGGCTGTTACTTTACAGAGAGTAGACCTCGTAAAATCATTAAAATGTCAGTTTTAAATTAGCGCGCATCTTTTTATATCACATATACCTAATGTGTATATTTTTCCACTATTTTTAGTACAAAGACTGTACTCCATACAAAACTGTAAGCATCTCCATAGTTTCCATAGGCTCTATACTTTTGGGATAGGCTTAAAAGCATAGGTCAAAGCATTGATCGTACGTTGACGCTCTAATACGTCCATTGTACGCTAATACGCACTCCGAGCCAAATGGCAAGTAATTATCCCTACCGCTCAACAGTAATGACTTGTTGAACACAGCTATTGTAATGCATGAATAATGTGAATATGCTATCGGATATAAGCAGTAAATATGGTTAATAATTATAACTGTCTCATTGGATGGGTTATGATGCTTCAGAATTCGAGGCCCTGAGTTCGGAATACTTTACCCTAGATTTAAGGTTGGATTGAGAAAAATAATCTAGTTCTTATAGTCAAAAACACTATGTACGTACGTATGTATATATGATTAATGAAAGGCTTAAATCTTTGAGTAGGTAATGCTCGTGACTCCAAGCTTTAGTGTGATGTCCATTGGTTGCCCTAGCAGGGAAGATAAGTAATGCAATTTATTCAATCAAAAGAACTCGACAACTCAAAGACGGTAAGCTGCTTAAAATTAAAATTTTGTAGCGGTAGCGATGAGGGGTTGAATAACCCTGATGATGATGATAGCTGATGATGAGTTTTAAAGGTGACGAAAAATAAAAGATGCGTTGTGCTCTCAATCAAAAATTTGCATGTAACGGTTGTTAAGTGAATGTACAGAGATCGAGGAAAGGGGGTACGGGAATAATATTAAAAATTTAAATCTTACCAATTGCAGTTAGTTTAACTTCTCAATCCTAGATGTCGCCACCTGTGCCTTCTCTAGTAGGAAGTATAAACAAATATGTTATTTCGTTTTTAATATAAAAAGTTTTTGCGCTGGCAATAACAAACATTTCTTATTTAGTTAAATAAATTAAAATACTTTATTAAATTGAATTTAAATGCGGATACCATAAACCTTGCCCGGCAATACCCGCTTTTTGGGCAGTTACTAATATAGCTATTTACATCTCCAATTAAACGAAAAGCATGTATCAGGGGCTGAATTCTATTAAACTATAACGATTACGATACGTTCCCGATTCGATTCCAATCCAACTTTGACTTTTCTATATTTGTTCAGATCGGTACCGAACCAATATGATGTTAACATATACCGTTATATCAAAACCAAACTTAATTGTTGTCTTTTATACCAATACTCGACAGTTAAATTAAATAGGAAAACGGATAAGCCGCAACGATTACGCTTCGATTCGATTGCGATAAAGTGGCAATTTGTTAGTAGAATTGGTCTCCATAAGATAACAAGACAATAGTCCTAGGAGTTAGGATCAAACCTGTAATTTTAACATCGTTAAGCGGCCAGTACACCATTGCGCTATTGATGCCTCTATATTATATACTTTAGAAGTAAGCGAGAAAAGGAACAGATGCGAAAACTAATTTTAATTTATTACACAATTTAAAAAAAGAGAATTCATATCTCAATAAGTTTGTTGTATCATTGATTTGATGTGTGTGATAACCAACTCAAATCTATCGAAGCTCCTGGGCTTTTGTTATCTCAAATTGGTTAGCAATCAAAGCGTGAGGAATCTGAATGAACCAAAATCAATCGCACAGATAATTAACATGTATTTCCCTCCATGGCTTTATTTAATACAAAATTAGATTATGTAGTAAACAAGCGTATAATATATCAAAAGCCTATATCAACACTTCGTTACACGCACCTCCAATCGTCACGTGATTACACGCGCACTAGCGTGGTCATAGTAATTGTAGTCATTGGTGTAAAGAGTAACATAAACAGGTTTTATATGTATTCGTCATTGACGTCAACGACATACAACTAAATTAAAAAAAAACGTGTGCGTCTCGGGACGATCGACAGAAGTGTTTATATTTATTATTAATTATAATATATTAAATATAACTTAAATTAGTACTTGAGAGTTGCTAAATTATTATAAGTTCTATCTACATACGCTAGATGGCGTTAGGGTGGTAACTCTCAGGTAAAGCAGTCCGCGTCGGTAATAGTGGTGCCGTAACGCGTTACGTTACAAAGCGGTTTACCCTCCCATAAGAAGCTATCACTTCAAAAATAAACTTATTAATAAGAAAAAATAATGATTCATTACTTAACTTCACAACGTTGTATATATTAACCAAATACGAAACTTGAGACCAAAAATGTCCCGTGCCTATAGATACACTGGCTCTCACAACCCCCTTTAAAGTGGAACATAAAAATAATCAGTATTGCTGTTTTACGGTAAAATATGTGAGGAGTAATTGGTAAATAGACTTGGTTGCATAAGGCCCTGCCGTGAACTATTGTGTTAGAACCACACTACTGCATTCTTTTCCGAAACAGTCAAAGTAATCGTAGTGTTATACACTGATTTAAGGAATTTAAATTTGAAACCCATTAAGTACCACTAAATTGTCATGACCTTAATTTGAATTTATAGTACTTCTCGTGCTCGGCGGTGAAGAATATAACCAAGGGAATTTTACTGGTGGTAGAGCTTTGTGCAAGCTCTGCTGGGTAGGTACCACCCACTCGTCAGATATTCTACCGCAAAACAGCAGTACTTGTTACTGCTGTGTTCCAGTTTGAAGAATGAGTGAGCGAGTGTAATAACAGGCACAAGTTACATAACATTTTAGTTCCTAAGGTTGGTGGTGCATTGGCGATGTAAGAGATAGTTAACATTTCTTACAATGCCAATGTCTATGGGCGTTGGTGACCACTTACCATCAAGTGGCCCATATGCTCGTCCGCCAACCTATACTATAAAAAAAGCGAAACCTTTAGGTATCGGTATGATGAAATAAGCGTCAAACCTTCTCCTCAATAGATGTGTAGGCAGAAGCTTAGCACACATACAGGATATTTTCATTATATTTTTGAAATATTTGCTTATGTGCAAATAAAATGAAGAGCGTTCTTTCTACTACTAGCGCGTAACATACTGTTACTGCACATGTGTTCGATAAACTATTGATTGGAATGGAGCTGTAATCTCGTCCGGAGTTAGTTGCAGCGCACATTCAATTTAGTGAATAGTTGCAAAAATACCAGATGCCTGAGCTGTAGGCAGCTTCACAAACATTTCATTCGATACATATTTTGCTGAACCAAGTTATACGGCTTTGTTGATTAATAAGTTTGCGCACTTAAACGCGAAAATATTTTACTATTAAGATTTGTTTCCAATATTTTGGTACTGAATTAAATTATGTACGGTTTTATAAAGTATGTACGCATTTATTTAGTATTCTAACGTTTTAAAAAATAAATTATTTAAATTTTATTTAAGCAGTCGTCAAATGAATAGTAAATAATAAAAATTATTATTTTGATACCTATAGATATTTGTATTATAGAAAGTGTAAATAAATCATTAAGGTATACCACCTTTGCTCCCGTTTTGCTTTTGTGCAATTGCTTAAGTACTATATATATTAATTTGCATTCATGCAATCGCTTAAGTATTACATGCAAAGGAATGCATAGATTTACGTAATAAGCTTTAGATAAATATCCATCTTTATCCTCCATCCATACTTACCTAATCATATAGTTCAACTCAAATTTCTAAATTCTTTAGTGTATGTAACAAAATAAAATGATATTCATATTCATTGAAATATATTTTTTACTCCTTGAAATTGGGCCCAAAGTTTATATCATATATAAATATGATTCCTACATTTAAATACAAACCTTCATATTTATGAGATCTATGAAATGTCTTTTAGTAATATAACCTACCTTTCTATTAAAAAGGGACCAATATTAATAAGTAATTTTAATTTACCTCCATATAAGCGTAATGTCTTATTAACTTTGTTTTGTTATGATTTATCTGTTATTGAGAATAAGTAAAGTAAATTAACAGCCTGTAAATGTTCCACTGTTGGACCTCCTCTACTTTTGAGGATAAGATTTCGGGATGATTGATGATGATGACGAGTTGTTTAGTATGTGACACAAATGTGGCAGATTTTGAGTATGGGTAAACAGATTAAAATCTTAATTTGCCTATCACTTCGAAACATACTATGAATTTATGTTTCCATACACATAATCGGACTTCAACTGCCAAAACGAATAAGTCACGCTCGATATTCTCGTATACAATTGTGGCGTATCGTGTAATGCCTTAATCAAATCAAACATGTACAACCGCCCTTACCACAACGGAGCGCTCGAGAACTTGGTAAATGATTTCCATAGCGTTTGCTCAGTCGGTGCATGGTAGACGTTATGCATTCTGCCTTTGAACCGTCTATAATTTAATTGGAACGTCTCGCATCTTGATCCAAGTTTCGGAGTTGGACGTCTTCAATGGACAAACTTTATCACTAACCCACTTACACATACGGATTAAACAAATATCGCACATAGATGAGACATTGTAAATATTATGCTAAGTTGAATTGTGAAAACAATAATGAATAAATTTAAACAAAAGCAAAATTATTCTATAATTTTGCTTCTAAGACAGCCCAAGTGGCTTAGTGATTAGTTCACTTGAATAGTAACCAATTGCGGCCTTAAATCCAGACAAGCCAGCACTGAGTCTTGTCTAATTTTGTGTATCCAATTATTTATGTGTCAACGACAAAGAAACTTCTTGAGGAATCCAACCAACCAACTCACATTGGAACGGCGTGGTGTAATTTGCTCTAAACATTCTCAAGAGGACGCCAGTAGTAGAAAATTTGCAGGTTAGGTAAGAAGTTTTTAATAACTTATTCTAATAATGTTCTATTGACGAAGATCAGACAGCCTTTTAATAAAAAGCCCCTACATCTTAACCATATTTATGGTTGATTTACAAGATAATTATAACGACAAAGCAAAATCGGATATTAAAACAACATAAGTTTCAACGGAAAAAGTTGTACCATTTCCATTTCGGGTAAAGTTAGTAATTATCACATAACATTATACCTTATCATGTAATGCATTTGATACCCTAGATATTTAAAAAAAACCTGTTCTCATGTTTATCGTAAACGCAGTATAGTTTACATAAACGTAGTCTCCGGCGCCGTCGCCGCAGCGCGTGACTTATGTTTTTACGCGGACTTCTAGCGCTGTTTATTGCTCACTCAGAACAGACCATTTGGAAATGGCACCATAAGTATTGAGCAAAATAATTTACTGCTAAATGATTTCAGTTGCTTAAAATCAAATCGAATAAACTTTTACAAATCCTTATGAATCGTCCAACGCTATAAACGTACACTTAGTTCCTACTCTGTTACTTCGATTTTAAAATTCAATAGGTGTTTGTATTTTTTTCTTATGTCGCTATCACAATAACAAAGAAGAATTAGAACAACTAACCTTTATATATATTTTAATGTTTAATGTTATATATATATATATATATATATATATATATATATACCTATAACCTAGAAAAGGCTTTCGATAGGGTACCCAGAAATCTAGTTTGGCAGGCTTTGAGAGCTCAACACATCCCGGAGTATTATATAACATTAATACAAGATATGTACACAAACACCAAAACTCGCGTCAAAAGCCCAGCAGGTCTTGGCGAGCCCTTTGACGTAAAGGTAGGATTACATCAGGGATCTGCCTTGAGTCCATTATTATTCAACCTATGCATGGACTACATTACACGAGCTATACAAAAGCCAGCACCAGAGTGTATGCTTTACGCAGACGATATCGTCCTAGTAGCAAAAAATGCACATAGCCTACAGGAAATACTCAACTGGTGGGTGACACAAATAGAAAACCATGGGCTACGCATAAGTCGAAGTAAAACCGAATATTTGGAATGTGACTACGGTGGGACAGAAGAGACGGGTTGTAATATTTACATAGACAACCGCGCACTTCCCAAAGTGGACAACTTCAAATACCTTGGTTCTGTGCTTACCACCGATGCTAATATCGATAAGGACGTAGACCACCGCATCAAAACCGCCTGGATTAAATGGAAATCGCTTTCTGGTGTTCTCTGTGACCGTAGAATGCCCATTCGAGTAAAGGGAAAAGTGTACAAAACGTTAGTACGCCCAGCCATGACATATGGGGCAGAGTGTTGGACCATCAAAAAGACACACGAACAACAACTGCATACAAGCGAGATTAAAATGCTCAGATGGGCGGGAGGAATAACCCGGCTGGACAAAGTAAGAAATGAGTATGTCAGGGGATCGTTCAAGGTAACACCAATTATTGAAAAACTGAAAGAGTACGACTACGCTGGTACGGCCACATCCTGAGACGTAACGATGACCATCCCATCAAGAAAGCCTTAAATATCCCAGACCAACCACGTTGAAGAGGACAACCGCCCGCAACCTGGTGGTCAACCATGCAAAAAGAGGCCCAGAAAGAGAATCTGAGTACACAGACAACCCAGAACAGAGCTCTCTGGCGCAAACGTACAAGGAGACCCGACCCCGGCTGAACTGGGAAGAGGGTTTGGACAAAGAAGAAGAAGAAGTTATATATATATATATATATATTTTTCTTAAGGGACTTAGTGTGTAAAATCTCACATAACCCACCATTTTTATAGTGGTAGTGCCACGCTGCATACCTTCAGGTTGTAGCTGAATGGGCCGGCACGCCCGGGGAAGTACCACTCTCTCACTTAAAATCGGCGTAAAGTGGTAGCCATGCTACCGCGTTTCGTTCGGTATGTGAGAGTCCCGGAGGCCCAATTCCCCCCCCCTAACAAAATGAGTGCGCAGAATATAAGAAAACTACCCCAGGAGGGTACCATCTGCGACCGCGGTGGACAATCCCTCTCTGGGCATCCATGCTCAGGACATACAACACCTGAGCAGGGATGCCCAGGCTGCCCTTCGAATTCTGGGGGGGGCAATTTTGCGCTCAAAAATAGACGAGGCAAACGGAGCAGGCATCTTAAGGCAACCCCTTCCACCTTCGCTGTGGACTTCTGCAACATTAGAATGGAACATTGGAATACCGCAGACAATTACACTTTGCCACCTTGTTATTTGGTATTATTAAAAATAAAACGCCTATATATTTGTACAGCAAACTAAGTTGGGCCCACGAAAGTAATAGAAGTTACCAAACGAGAGCGTCTTCTTATATGCTGAACGTACCGGTTCACCGCACAGCAGCATTCCGCGGTAGTTTTCGTTACGCGGCAACGAAGTGTTGGAACAACATCCCACCTCCGCTTCGGATCCTGAAGTCCATAAAAACATTCAATATTAAATACAAAACATATTTATTTAATATACAGCTAGAATTGCACTAATAAATGTATAATTATGTGTATATGTATGTGTATGTATATATGTATATGTGTACATATGTATATGGCATACAAAAGTACTATCTATATATGTTCTTAAAAATTGGCTTCGTTATCGAGTTACGTAACTATGGTCTAACACCGGCTTAATTACTTTATTTATAAATATATATTTTTTCTATTCTATCTTTTATTTTATTTTATTATTTTTTTTAGTCTATTGTCTATTCTATATATATTCATATTAATTTAAGTACTCGTATTATAACATGGTCACCGCCCGTCAGTAGTTACCATTGAAAACCAGCATTAGGTGTCCACGCCTATTAATTGCTGAATGGTACACCTATTTGGGACACGTCATATATGTTTATTGTAATATAGTATTTCTTTTTTTTTTTTTTTTGTTTCTTTTAACCCTTTTTTTGTATCAATTCGTTTTTTATTGTTAATTTTTTTTATTTTTTTTAATGTTTTTTCGTGTAAATGTTAATAGTAATTTAAGTTGTTTTTTTTTTTTTTTTTTTTTTTCTTCTAATTTTTGAAGTAACATATATATTTTTATAATTTTTTGTACAGTCCCAAATAAAAGTGTTCTTTCTTTCTTTCTTTCTTTCATTAGGGGACTGAATTCCAACTTAAACACCGTCCACTACCATCTCGAGACGGCGAAGCCGGCCTTGCTCTTTCTAACCGAGACCCAGATATCATCTCCGGCGGACACCTCATTCCTCTCCTACCCGGGGTACAAGTTGGAACATTCCTTTGTACCACGGGCTGGGGTGTGTGTTTACGTCAGAGAGGATATCTGCTCTCGTCGCCTCGCCTATCTTGAAGGGAGGGACCTATCCATTCTCTGGCTGCACGTAGACTGTGATGATCATCCGCGAATGTATGCGTGCCTCTATAGGTCCCATAGCGGTAATGCCGAAACTGACCGGCTCGTTGAGCACATCCAACGGGCTACAGATTCCGTGCTGCAGCAGATCCCATCCGCAGAGATCGTGATTCTTGGCGATTTCAACGCCCACCACGCCGAATGGCTAGGATCACATACCACCGATCATGCGGGGAGATCTGTGGTCGATTTTGCCTTGGCGTATGATCTGACACAACTGGTTACCTCGCCAACGCGAATCCCAGATGTGGAGGATCATACACCTTCCCTGTTAGATCTTCTGCTGACCTCTCATCCGGACGGGTACCATGTTTCCGTAGAGCCTCCTCTTGGCTCGTCGGACCACTGTCTTGTCCGGAGTACAGTGCCGATTACACGCACCTCACGGCCTCGGTTCGTGGGATGTCGCCGTGTGTGGCACTACAGGTTAGCGGACTGGGATGGGATGCGGTCCTTCTTTGCATCCTACCCATGGGGGCGGATTTGTTTCTCGCCGGATGATCCAGATGTCGTTGCTGACTCGGTCGCCGATGTGGTGTTTCAGGGTATGGAACTCTTCATTCCGTACTCTGCAATACCTATCGGCGGCAGATCCCGGCCCTGGTTTGGTCGCTTCTGCAAAACGGCGTCACGCCGAAAGGTAGAATGCTATCAAGCCTGGGCTGAAGCATCGGCATCTCGTGATGTAAATACCAGCGCACTTAAAAAGGAATACAACTCTGCCTCCAGATCTTTCAAAAGCGTTATTGCCAAGGCGAAATCGGAGCACATTGGCAGGATTGGCGAGAGATTGGTGCGTCTTCCTTCGGGAACACGCGCATTTTGGTCTCTCGCTAAGGCTGTCTTAGGGAATTTCTGTCAGCCCTCCCTTCCATCTCTGCACAGGAGCGATGACTCGTTGGCCCATACTCGGTGGTAGAGCTTTGTGCAAGCTCGTCTGGGTAGGTACCACCCACTCATCAGATATTCTACCGCAAAACAGCAGTACTTTGTATTGTTGTGTTCCGGTTTGAAGGGTGAGTGAGCCAGTGTAATTACAGGCACAAGGGACATAACATCTTAGTTCCCAAGGTTGGTGGCGCATTGGCAATGTAAGTGATGGTTAACATTTCTTACATGCCATTGTCTATGGGCGTTGGTGACCACTTACCATCAGGTGGCCCATATGTTCGTCCGCTAACCTATACAATAAAAAAAAAAAAAAAAAAAAAAAAAAATACTGCGAAGGAGAAAGCCGACCTTTTGGGATCTCTCTTCGCGTCCAACTCGACTCTTGATGATCAAGGAAAGACACCACCGACAATCTTGCGGTGTGATACCGTGATGCCGGAAATTAAATTCCGGCAGAGTGCAGTTCGTAAAGCACTTCTTTCCTTGGACATCCATAAGTCGAGTGGGCCCGATGGCATTCCTCCGATCGTGCTGCGTGCTTGTGCTCCCGAGTTGGCACCGGTCTTAACGCGTCTTTTCCGCCACTCTTACACATTAGGCGTAGTCCCGAATTCTTGGACGACTGCTTTGGTGCATCCGATCCCTAAAAAGGGCAATCGCTCTGATCCAACAAATTATAGGCCTATTGCTATCACCTCCTTGTTCTCCAAGATAATGGAGTCCATTATTAACCGCCAGCTCCTGCGGTACCTAGAGGAGCACCAGCTGATTAGTGACCGCCAGTACGGCTTCCGTCGGGGTCGCTCAGCTGGTGATCTTCTAGTTTACCTTACTCACAGATGGGCTACAGCGGTTGAGTCCAAGGGGGAAGCATTAGCAGTCAGTCTGGACATAGCGAAAGCCTTCGATCGGGTATGGCATAAAGCGCTTCTCACGAAGCTTCCTTCCTACGGGCTTCCCGAGAAATTATGCAAGTGGATCACCAGCTTTTTGGCAGATCGGAGCATCAAGGTCGTTGTCGACGGTGCATGCTCTGACTTAAAATTCGTCAATTCTGGTGTTCCACAAGGCTGCGTTCTTTCACCTACTCTGTTTCTTCTGCATATCAATGATATGTTACAAATCAGTAACATTCACTGCTATGCGGATGACAGCACTGTAGACGTCCTTTACACCGGCCGTGCTAATATTTCTCGGGAACACGTCGATGAGTGTCGGAATAAACTTGTGTCTGAAGTCGAGACCTTGTTAGCCAAAGTCTCGGACTGGGGCCGATTAAACTTGGTCCAATTCAACCCCAATAAGACTCAAGTTTGCGCGTTAACCGCTAAAAAGTCTCCTTTTGTCATATCCCCTCATTTCGAGAATACTCCCCTCCATCCCACAGCCAGTATCGGGATACTTGGCGTTGAGATTTCGAACGTTGTTCAGTTCCGCGGTCAATTGGAAGTTAAAGCCAAACTGGCTTCCAAAAAGCTTGGAGTGCTCAACAAGGCGAGACAGTACTTCACGTCGGCCCATCGCCTAAAACTTTACAAGGCGCAAATTCGGCCCCACATGGAGTACTGCTCTCACCTCTGGGCGGGAGCTCCCCAGTACCAGCTTCTTCCTTTTGACCGCATACAACGTAGAGCAGTTCGAATTGTCGACGATCAAGCTATTACCGACCGGCTTGATACTTTGGATTTGCGTAGAGATGTTGGGTCACTCTGCATACTCTATCGTATATATCACGGGGAGTGTTCTGAGGAGTTGTTTGGTTTAGTCCCGGCCGCTGAATTTCACCACCGGACATCACGCCAGAACTCAAAATTCCATCCTCACCACCTCGATGTCTGGAAATCCACAACAGCGCGTTTCCTAAGGCATTTTCTGCCTCGCACAATCACTCTGTGGAACCAGCTTTCGCCGGCGACTTTTCCGAACCGATATGACATAAAAACCTTCAAGAAGAGAGCGTACTCTTTCCTCAAAGGCCGGCAACGCACCTGCAAGTCCTCAGATGTTGCAGATGTCCATGGGCGGTGGTAGTCACTTTACATCAGGTGGGCCTCCTGCTCGTTAGCCCCCTCTTACATAAAAAAAAAAAAAAAAAAAAACCGGTTCCCCCCCCCAGGGAGACGAGTACCTTTCTGAAGGCTTCCACTTCGAGAAAAAAAAAGAAACGGGAATATTACTTTAGCCATATGCGATTAAAATACTTTCAAGGCGCTCTATTTGATATGAAGGAAGGTTCCGATCACCAAACTGACGTATACCGCAGTCTTAATACCACTTCTGCGGACGTTTTTGTTCTACATAAGAGTTTGTGTTCGTGTTATATCACATACGTTTGCGTTTTATGGTAGTCTCGTGATGGGTTTGATTTGAATACCATAAAGACATGCGGAAATTACGCTGTTATATAAATATGGAATTATATTGATACAAAATAACTTCTAAGGCAATTTCATATCGAAATAGCATTAAAGTATTGAAAATATAACGATTTGTGATTACAATATATTATTTATTTCTCCTTTAGACTTGCAACGCAAAACATCACGTAATGATATAACCATATGCACTCAGAGATAAAAATAACCCACTTCTTATACCGTTAATGCACCGCCGATCACGGGACCTACAATGCTATATCTCTTTTTCCTGTAATTACTTACTCTCTACTCCTTAAGCCGGAACGCTGTGTAACTGTTTAATAATGAAATAGTTTCTGAAATAATTTCCTATCTTCATTAACACGCTCAAAACCTTAACTAAGGCACAAGGCACATAACATAACATCTTAGTTCTCAAGGGTCGTAGCGCATTGACGATGTCAGGGATAGTTAGTATTGCTTACAGTGCCAACGTATATAGGCTATGATGACGTGCCATCAAATGACTCATTTGTAAGTTTGCCTACACATGTCAAATAAAAAAAAAAAAATGAACCATTCTTTACGATAGTAAGTAATATAACCGACCTGATAGTCAACGGTAATCTTTCAGATTTTCTATAAGCCTATAAATATGGCACTTTATCTTGAGACTATCATACATAAGTTAAAAAACCTGATTTTCTTCCGAGAATCATTGTTAAGTACGAGCTTTTCTTGTAAGAACCCTGTTGTTTACTTCAGGCTTTAATCAAATGCCTATATATTGTATACATTGTTACAAATACAAGCACACCGATCGTGCTATCAAAAATACATTTTTTTTTTTTTTTTTTATTGTATAGGTTGGCGGACGAGCATCTGGGCCACCTGATGGTAAGTGGTCACCAACGCCCATAGACAATGGCGTTGTAAGAAATGTTAACCATCACTTACATTGCCAATGCGCCACCAACCTTGGGAACTAAGATGTTATGTCCCTTGTGCCTGTAATTACACTGGCTCACTCACCCTTCAAACCGGAACACAACAATACAAAGTACTGCTGTTTTGCGGTAGAATATCTGATGAGTGGGTGGTACCTACCCAGACGAGCTTGCACAAAGCTCTACCACCGAGTAGCAGCCACCGAGTACATATTTCAGCACTGGTCTACGGTAGTGCTCTAAGATATATATATATTCATAAACGCTGATATCTGTATAGTTTAATTTATAGTGTATTGGAAATATCTTATCAAATAATTGTAAGCTTCGTTCATTTTTAAATATCTTGCGAGCATAATAAAATAATTTATTTATTTATTTAGTTAAGGATCTCCAACAAAGGATACAACACTTACAAGTACATTGATATGTTGAATAATAATGTAACATATGAGTGCTCCTTCAATTACAGGAGACCACAGCAATAACACAATCATGGGTTGATATCGCTAGCGTTTAACAGTACCTAAACTGTTAAATTTATAATAATAATAATAATAATAATAATATCTTTATTTTTCAGGCATCAAGGCCCATTCAATACATTCAAATCACACATTACTAATATGACATAATATACATTAATAATTTTTAAAATAAGAATCACAATCACAAAAATAATAAATAAAATATATAAGAATAAAAACTAATAATACAAATTTAAGAACTAGATTCATAAAAATAAAATATTTAAAAAATATAGAGAAAATAAATACAAACCATTAATACTCTCCCAGACGATGCACATGCGAGTTAAGATGCGAAATTTATGGTGTGGTGTGTCGTCAGAGCGAAGTTATGACACCGGAAAGGTAATAAAAGGCTGATGTCCTTACGGCACGTTTTTTACGTGATTTGCATGCTACAATTTAAATATACATATGGCACGACTTTAATTGTTTATACTACGCTACTGCTTATATTGTTAGCTATACTGTTAGTAGTAAGTGTTAATCGCGTACTGAGAAGAATACTTGGTGGCTTTAGGCGATATAATATAATTTAAAAAAAACAAAAGCGTACATGATAATACGTAATATTATTTTGTTTTCTATAAATAATAAGTACTTTGTAATAAAATTAAATTCATTATTCTTTCACATCTCAGATCTCAAAGTAACGTTATAAATAAAAACCCATCTAAAACATAAAATCTATAAAAAATCAAGTTTCGCAACACAGTCTTGCCACTGGAATAAAATTTTTATATCTATGGAAGCAACTTCAAAAACTTTGTCATAAATTCTTTCTTAATTAGTTATCTTCCAACATTAATAGTCACTTTGATAGTCACTAACACACGTGTGTTTATAATATTTGTACAAATAAATAAAATTGAAAAGTCTGTCCGGGTTTTCCAAAAAACTGCCACTTTTTACGTTAATATTATTAAGTACTGTACTATTTACGCGTTACTAAAATCAAACCATTTTTATTTTTGTCTATCTGTTTGTCCGGGGTAATCTTCAAAATGGTTGCTTTATCTATCTATAATTTTTTTCGTATGCCCCATTATTTTTCAAATTATTCTGAAGATTGTGGTATAGTTCTCTTAACTGTAATATAATAATTAATACATAGCGCTGTTAAAAATGTTGGTAGTCCTTTCGTCTCTATAGCGCCGCGGCGACTTATTTAAGAAACAAATATTTATTTATAGTTTGAGTGACATGGGTTTTTTCGCGAAAAAGAAATGTAGTAAGTACCAAATGCTTCTTATCGTTATAAAAAACAAAATCGATTACCAAAAAAAACCTGTAATATCAGCGCAAGATTAATTATAAATATAATTAATAATCTTTTTTTGTCTCAATAGCAATACGTGTCTAAATTTAAACAAAATGTAAAAAAAATTGGACATTCGATGATTTTTTACATCGATAAAATATTATTATTTTAGTTTTTGATCAAATTTAGAAATCATATTTAGAAATTATAATATTATACATACAATATTTTATTTTTAACTTAAAGCCGGACTTACCCCGTAAAATCAAGAGATTAGCAAATAGCCCACTCTTCACAGTTTCTATTTTAGAATTATTCACTAACTATTATTAAGTATTTCAAAGTCATAAGCAAATACAAAACAAACATAATTGTAATAATCACATTGATTTTATTTATTAAAATACACGTCGTAATAAATGCTCAGTTTAATAAATATTTGAGCTTCGTCTATTAAATATCTAAGCAATCACATATGAAAAACAAGTTACATAATATATTTTTAAAAATGGACGTATCTTAATATTATAATTAAATTCGAAGTAAGGTTCTTTATATTTAAATTACAATATAAAGTTTACATATTTGATTGAATTACAAAAGAAATAAAATTATATATTTTACTATGTTTCAATTCACTTAGTAAATATATAAAAAATGTTTATATAATACTTGATAATAAGTATATATACATGAATTTAAAACTAAATATATTATAATTTTATAAAATTGTATTTTCAAATAGCTATATTAAATATAATCAGGGATATTTTATATGTACGCACTATTCATATAGTAAATACTAATGATAAAAACGTAGTTATCAGTCTTTTAAATAAATTAAATAAGTTTTTTAATTTTACAAGAATGATACTCAGAACGAATATAACTGAAAGGTTTTATTTAACAATAGCAACCTCTTGCGAGCCATATATTGTGCACCAAGGATTGATACCAAATATGTTTTATCTGTGGTAAGTATGTATTTTGAGAAATGAAATGTCTATGACTATATTTGTGGTATATACGTTGAAGAACGGCAAGACGAAACTGAAGCTAAATTTGAAAACTTATATAATTAAAAATTCTCTATGGTATTAATTATGACAGTGAATGATAAAAATTGTGCATTTACAGCGAGTGCTCTTCGAAGAATTTTGAATAGATCAGTGTTTGTTTTTTTCTTATGCTTAATTTATCATAGAATAATAACGCTTAGAAGGATAGTGTCACATAAAGTTTCGCTCAAAATTGAAGCAACTTTAGAATTAATGTGTGCGTAAATGTCACGTAATTACATTCTCCGACACGCACACATACGAATTATGTTACAAGTGAATAGACATTTCCCCCATAAAGCGAGGAAATTGATACTATTTGAATTTGCATTATGAAATATATTTATTTGCATTTAATTTATTTAATTACAATATTATATATTTTATTTGCTTAACTGCTGTTATTATTATAATTATCTCATTTTTTGTGTTGCTTTTATTTTATGTATAATCATAAAGAAAATGTTTTATATCTAAGTTAAAAAAAAAATATTAATTTGAAATATTTTTTTCCATACCTTTTTTAATATTTTTTCCATACCTGACAACATTTTTATTGTAACGACAGGTAACATATTCCACCTATTAAGGAGGAATTGAAATGGCTTCAATCCACTTTGGCCTACTCACCTTCTAAGCGTTATTATTCTGTGTAATTTATCGTATATTTTACTAAATGTTCCCTGTGTAATCCCCGTATATGTGTATGTATTATCCAGGTAGTGTGATAGTGCCAGTGGTTTAGTCTCGAAGAGATGAAACAGATTTACGGAATTATTTATGCATATATGATGTTAGTATAGATAAATATAATATATTTTTGTTACAATAAAATGTGCTTTAATCAATAATCACATCCCTGACATCTGACAATCAATTTTGATAGTGTTAAATTACATATTAATAGTTAATAAATTATCCTTGATAAGTTCCAAGATAAGCGTTGCAGCGCGGACAGTAGTGGTCAGCGTTTTGGCAAGAGTCGACACAATACGGAACGCAGATACAAGGCCAGCATCTGAAATAAAAAAGAATAATAAAGATTTAAAAAAAAAAATGACATTGATCAATTTGGCGACTTCACGATGAGTTTAATATAAAATCGAAAAATAAAGCCAAAGAACATTGTGGTTTTTAAGACTTTTTGTAACGCAATCTTTTTTGGTTTCGTTTCTTAGAAACTTTAACGTTAAATTTGATGGCACTAGTGCCATCTATGGCTACATAAAAAGACGAGACATTAATGTTTTCTGTAATAAAGTATAAAACAAACAATAATAGTAGACGTGATTATATGTAGAAGTTAGGTGTAGATATATATAATGTATGATTAAAAATATATACATATAATTATTATAAAGCTCTTAGGCTCGCTATGAAAGAAAATGCTGCTGCTATCCATCGTAGTAAACCACATTTTACATTTACATTCTTTACATGGCCCTAAGCTGAAAACAAAGCAGAAAAATGGGTAGCATCAGTATGTAAACATTCATTGTCTCTTACTGGTTCGTGAGTACTTTATGTTATAAATATAGTGCGCGAAGCAGTGAAAGTGAGCCGAGTTTAAGTATAGTATTACATTTCGAGTAACAGCTTACAGCCAATGAGAAACTGCCTTTGAACTGGTATCGAAATACATCACATATATCAGTTACGAAGATCTTTTATATGTAGGTACCTCATGAATATAATTAAGGCTATGCAAGATTAAAGACTGACAATAACATCCCTAGATTTGTTTTTGTGGTGTTGTTATTTATATCAACCAATTATTTCAAACGAGTTTTGTCATTATAACTACCGAGCTTAAATTTTATGAGAATATTGATTTATTTCAGAATCAATTTTTAAGAATGTTTTTCAACTTATTCTGTCTAGAAATTCTAAATCTACTTATTTCCGTAATCATATAACATTCATGACAAATGGTAATAGACGTTATATGAGATAAATTAATAACAAAAACATTTTTTTAAAACATTTCGAATCTCTGCTATTGACAGTTGCAGGTTTTCTTCGGCTTAACCCATCCTGCATATAGAATTAGGTCAAGCTTGTGATAAAAGCAAAGATGGCCCAGTGGTAATAACGCGTGAATCTTAACCAATGATCGTGGGTTCAAGCCCGGACAAGCACTACTGAATTTCATGTGCTTAATTCGTGATTATAATTCATCTCGTGCTTGACAGTGAAGGAAAACATCGTAAGAAAACCTGCATGTGTCAAATTTCACTGAAATTCTGTCACATGTGTATTACTGAATGAAATTCTGTCACATAAGCTCCAAACCTTCTCCTCAAAAGAGGAGAAGAGGCCTTAGCCCAGCAGTGGGACAGTCAGAGACTGTTACTGTTACTATTACTGTTGTGATAAAAACGCATTTTCATCCTTACTGAACCGACACTACGGGATAAATGGAAATGGCTCTAAATTCAGCTTGCAAGATTTGATCTAAAAAAAATTACAAACAAATATTTCAAGTTAAATAAAAGCTTGTAATGTATATATATAAAAGTGACGATATACGCAAAGTGGCTGGCAGCGGATGGATTTTGAGAGCTGAAGATCGAGCTCAGTGGCGTGCCATTGGAGAGGCCTATGTCCAACAGTGGACGACGAAAGGCTGATGATGATGATGATGAATGTATATAAAAATTAACCTCATTAGAATCAAGTTAGTAAATTATTCAGTTTTGTGACTTCTAGAACTTAAGCTTAAATTTAATTTAATAATAATTCTTGAGGTTAATGAAATTAAAAATATATGATTCGAACTCCATTTTTACGAGACTAGTACTTTCTAGAAGTTTCTAAGGTCCAGTCTTCGGCTAAGTATTTATAAATTAACACATATAATTGACTGAAGCTTCACGGATATAAGTGACGGCTTAAAATAGATTAAAAAAATCTTTTTTTTCTTTCATGGTGTCATATTTTGTTGGCACAGATACAAATTAAATATAACGAATAATATAATTTTCAAAAAGTAGCAGTCTGGCAATTCACTCCTGGACTAAGGCTTATTTTCGGGTAAAAACCTTTTTACACAAACAATATGAGCATGACACAACTCCTAAACAAAAATTAAGGACATAAACCTCCATGACATGTCCTCAATTGAACCCATGACCTGTGTTTAAAATCGATGCATTCCATATACTTTGTACAAGCTCGTCTGGGTAGGTAGCACTCACTCATCAGATATTCTACTGCAAAACAGCAAAACTTTGCATTGTTGTGTTGTTCCGGCTTGAAGGATGAGTGAGCCATTGTAATTACGGGCACTAGGGACATACATTTTAGTTCCCAAGGTTGGTGGCACATTGGCGATGTAAGCGATGGTTAACATCTCTTACAATGGCAATGGGTAATGTTGGTGACCACTTTCCATCAGTTGGCCCATACGCTCGTGCACCTACCTATTCCATAAAGAAAACCCCATGTTTAATTTTTATATTTTGAAGTAGTAATACATATTTTTATATTGCTGATATCATACTTAGATAATGCAATTTTAAAATATTAATCTTATCAGAATATAACGACAGCAACTTTATAAATAGTTTTGTTTACTTACAAACACTGTTATCACTACTACTGATCCTATTTACGTGAAACTTTGTCATTATGGTATCTAACAGGTTCAAGATAATCATAAACTAATTAACGTACATATTTCTCGTGCATGATTTTAGCTCAATCATTTGACAGAAGAAAGATTAGAATCTACATAAAATATTCACCGAGGACAGGTTAAACTAAATAAAACTTTCTTAAGTTAGCAATGTATTGATTAACTTATGATTATGTATTTAATATCAATCAATAATAATCAACCAATAAGAATATAATCAGGCTTCAAAGATTTGTTCTAGAATATTTTGACTTCGTTTTTAATTAATTTGGATTTCATAATATTAACTATACTCAAGAAACGATTCGTTTTGTTAACGTATTGTATCATTGAGTACGAGGCCTAATTTCCATTAAAAACGAACCTAAGTTTCGAAGTCGTATGTACGTGATGTAAGACTTACAGGAACGAGATTAACGGCTCTTTAGTCGTAACTCAAAAACGATCGTTTATTGAAGTACAATAACGATTCGTTAAATATAGGAACCAGGCATAAGTGACGTGACTCATACAGATTAGTATTGCTCAATTACCTGCTTAAACAATCGTCGTTTTACAATTGGATATTACGTTTGGAATTTGGTACATATTGTTAAACATAACACAGAGTCATATTAATAAAATATTTAAAGAGAACAAAAAAAAATATTCACTTACATGAAAATATTTTTAAACTATATGAAACTTATTAAAATTAACATATGTATATATTGAATGCTTTCATTTTTATCTGGACATTTGAGACATCTGTGATAAATACATGAACCAGTATTTTTTAACGGTTGATAGAACTATGGATGGGCCCCTATAACTATGTACCAATTGAAGCTTGAGTGAACAAGTGTATTATAGGCAAAAAGGATTTCGATATAGTCAAGTGAAAGCTGAACTAATTATGTGTTTATAAAACATAAAGTGATAGTGTTTGCTTATACTGTGTGACTAAATATTTAAATTATGTTAACTTTTTAATATAATTTAAATATTTCAAAGATCTAGTCACATACATATTCGTGCACTTGTAACAATTTTTAATATTTAACTGATATAAGTTTTCACGCGACCGATAAAAGGCTTGTGTTACTTAATACCTTCTCCGTAAAACCTATAATGGCAATACGTGCATGCGAATTTGTAATTTATAGCTATTTTAATAAAGCTTATAATCATCTTAACGTTACAATGTTTTATCTGAAAACAATCGCAATGTATTCAGAGTTATACAAGCATCAAGCAAAAGTGTACACTAGTGTCACTATAATACAGATATTATAAAATTGAGGTTATTCAGCGTTTTAATTATAGAAAAACACGCAAAGCACTGAAATCTAGGTGAGTTTATTGATTTTAAAACAGTGTAACCAAACTTTTGTAAATTGTTGTGTTAAAAATTTTGTATTTAGGTAATTTTAACATTTTTAATACACAAACCAACATCAAATTATCTTTGTCATTACAATTTACAGACTTAGTCCATTTTCTATGACGCTGATAAAAGTCAAATTGGTTTTTATCTCAGTGGCCATTAGTCGGTTTCACATTAAAGCCAAATTAGTAAATCTGACTTTGACAATCGTTAAACTCGTAGTTATTGCCATTGAATCGTAATAGCGCGCTTTATCGTGATAAAACTATAACATCTGAACATAAAACATAACAAAATCTAGCCGCATATAGAATAAGTCATCGTTAAACTAAATTACCACCGACCCATCAAACTAGTATAATATAAAGGTCACAGACTATACTTATTACCTTTTTCAGATAAAAAAATAGTAAGTAAATAAATATAATAATGAAATGCTAAAGTATTTCTACTATTTATTGATTTAAAATTACTTAAGCTATAATTTTCTTAAAAATAAAATTACATCCAATAAATCGATATTTAATTCTCTCTCATAAAACATACTTACACGCTCACTCATCTCAACGTTTTTAAAACATCTAGTGTGTTTGATTCAAAACAAACTATTGGTTATTCATACTATATACTTTGGTAATTAAAGTATTAATTTTATAATTATTCCATTTTAATCATTTTTAGTCGATCAGGATTGTTCTTTTTATAAAAAAACACTTCTAAATATGAGGCAACATAACAAGTATTATATAGATCTAATTATATTTAAACATGACAATATGGCTTAATAAAACTAATGAGCCTAAAAAGTTTATTAATAAATGACTCACGTTAATCGTAATGTATAAAAGCAGACGTTTATATCGGATTTGGTGGGGGGAAATTCGGTGGGGAATTCCCTTTCGCCCGTCTGTTTATAAGAAAAACATTTACGTAAGTGTAAATTACGAATTATACTATTTTCTACAAGCCGCCCGTCCCGGCTTCGCACGAGTAAAATAAAGGTCTACATAAAACATTTATATCTAGACATTGACTAGCCTGTTGGTGTGGTTGGTAAGATACTTGCCTTTCACGCCGCAGGTCGTGGGTTCGATTCCCACCCAGGACAGACATTTGTGTGCATGAACATGTCTGTTTGTCCTGAGTCTGAATGTAATTATCTATATAAGTATTTATTTATAAAAGAAAAGTAGTCTATGTAAGTATATCAGTTGTCTGGTTTCCATAGTACAAGCTCTGCTTAGTTTGGGATCAGATGGCTTTGGGTGAATAAAGTCCCAGGATATTATTATTATTATATCTATTACATATAACTTGTATTAGTTTACGCGGCAAACGCCAGTAAAATTCCCGCTTTAACCGACATCTTCAAAAATCTGTATCAATTTACAAAAAACCTTAATGAATTATACACTTAAACCTTACTCACGAATCACTCCATCTATTGGTGAAAACTGTATGAGAATCCGATTAGTAGTTTCTTACGGCCTTATTTATAAACGTTGCTTAGTTACTGTTTAGCTAAACACTGATTTGTCTCTTTCTGTCATTATTGATTTGACATACGAAAGAAGAAGACAAAATATTGTTTAACTAATCACCAGTTAAATAAAGTTTATGAATAAGGCGGTTAGTTTACAGCGTTCAGACAGACAGATAGACGGGGTGGGTGTAGTTTTATAAGTGATTAGTATTCTAGTTTGTCTTTATGTAATTTTTATAACAATTAACTCACAGGAATAAGCATAAAAAGAATGCTATAAGATGCGTCTTAGTGGTCGCCTTGTGATCCACCTTGCTTACTATACTGGCCCTACAAGATGGGCAGATTAATGGTGTTGGCTTCGGTCCAACGGGCGGGTTCATTGTAACTGAAAAAAAATGTATACATGATTATTAACTTTATCTAGACTATACAAACGTATATAACTAGTACATAGGACTATTATATAACAAATGAATGGGATCATCGCTTTATGACACATTTTACTTACATTCAAAATCGAAATGTTATCGAGATCGTCACACAAATATTATTTTAATAATAACTAGTATAGAGATAAATTAACATTTTTAATATCTTATTATAATAGTTAAATATTTTTTACAATCAATATTGCTATATAAAAAAATATAAGTCACGTCACAATTAAATATATTTTTATGCTTAGTTTATGTAAGGTATTTTGGTGATAATCGATATTAGTTCACCTTACCGAGTAAACAAATCAACAACAAACTAATATTTCAGACACTGATTGTATTTTGATAACTTTTATAATAAACTTTTATCTACCTACAACATCAGTTACACTGTTCCGTTCACTAAACACGAGTAGAAATATGAAACTTTCAAATAACAATACACGTTTTAAAATATTTACCTTAAAAATTAATTAATCATTTAATATTCAAAAAAAAAACATCTTACCTTTACGTAGTAATTTTTAATGTAACTTTAAAACTAAGCACTGTTTATAACTTGCTGCTTTTGCGTACTGACTAGTAACACATTCAACAGGCGTACACCGACTAAAGTCTAAAAGCATGCTGCCGGCTGCGACCTCTTTATTTATTAGTTGACTTATCTTCAATAATAATATTTTTTTAATACTTGCTTATAACGTGCTAACTGTTATTCACGGCTTCACTTGCATTTAAGTACAATTATACAAGCCGACTTATATTTATATGTATATAATAATTATACTTTTAAATTTGCCAAAAAAAATAAAAAAGAATTAAATCTCTTACTAATCTTTTACTTGAAAGAGAACTACTGCTGGTGCTTTAGCCTGCTTAAATATAAAAAATGATTTATTTTATATTTCATCAAATCGATTGAATCCATTCATCATCAATCGTTTTTTATATTTTATCAAATCGATTGAATCCATTCATCATTAAATATCAATAATATTTGCCGATTGGATGACAATATGTTTGTTGCACTTTTCTAAGAGAAACCTGTCATTTTATAACTTATTACCTTTTTCTTTTTATCACTTTTTTTAATCGTAAAGGTAGTTAGCGCGTTCCACAAACAATCTTTCCAGCTCTATAGTATTACTGGGTAACCACGCGGTTCAACCCACGTCCCACGCCAAACGTTATTGCTTTGCTCCCGTGCGCGTGAGTTGTAAGGTGACTTTTTACCGTTAATAACCATACTTAATAAATGACCTATCTAAGATTTTTTTGTTTATATCTGACTGGTATGTTTCTATATTAATGTGTTCAAATAAATAGTCTTCAGCTTTATGATACTAGTACAAATAAATTAAATGTTTTAGATTAGATATCTATAAATTGCATTATTTATGAGTAATAAACATTAATTGGATCGGCAAAGAAAGGTTAATCCCAATTCCCAAAAATGTCACTATAATAATTATTATAAATATTATATTTTACAATTTCGTACTATAAACAATAAAGATTTATATAAAATAATGATTTTGATTGTGTTAGATAAAATATATACAAAGTTAAAACAAAGTAAATGTACATTAAATTGATCTGTTTATAAAACCGGCTTAAAATGTCTGATATCTAAAACCATACAAGGTAAATGTCGAATTAAGGCTCTTTTATTTATTATTATCTTCACGATAAATAAATTTCCTCATCAAAATCAACCATTTTTAAGGATAGTTTTTTCCTCTTTATTTTATGGCGTTAGAATTAACATATTATTTATCCTATATAACTTGTAAAACAAGTTACAAATTAAAAATAAAACGACTCAGAGTTTAACTATTATAGGTGTCTCAAAAGAATTGAATGAAAATTACATAAAACGCTGAGCTATTTATTTAAATGTTTCAAATTTATTTTAAGTATATAATGTTAGGTGAGAATCACGATGGCCTCTGTAGCTATGACATCATCGCAACCGCTGTCGTCGGCCTAGAATCTCAATGTCAAGGCCTACATACGTCAGTCGACAGCGAAATAGAAAGCTGTGTATTAATGTGTATTTATAAACGTAAAACAGTTGTTTTAAAGTAGATTATCTTGTGGTATTTGTATGTCCGTTACTGTAAGTTCCAGAATTCAAATAAATTGTTGTGAGATTTCGTCTAAATTTAATCAAGAGACTGTAGACCTGAGTATATCGTTATCATTTCAACTCGATACCTCCACGTGTTCCCAAGATCTTGACAGACAGACGGACGGACGGACGGACGGACAACAAAGTGATACTACATGCCGCACATACGGTATGTTTCTTAGTAAAAAGTGGGTATAAGACTATTTTCAGTAGCTCTGTCTATAATATGCTTTTATCATAAGTTGTTTTTTTTTTAAATCTCGAATATTCGATGATTGTATTAGTGTTTATACAATATGATACAGACTTTCCTTGTTTATAATTAGCCGCACAAAAATAAAAATATCTTGATCTTAAAATTGCCAATAGCAATAGTATTTAATTGCATATTTTTTATATCTACAGAATAAAATAAAAATTTCTTAAATTAAATAATGATCATCTTTTTATTACTTATATATATTTTGTTTGCGTGTATACGTGTATGGGTGTTTTCTTTTTAAAAATATAATCCAAGTTCTCAGTAGAAATAGATTCATGTTTACGATTATGTATATATTAGCCGGATTTGTGGTGTTTTATATTCTCATTGGTGTGAATTAAATTCGATACCTATGGAAACCGCCAAACAGAAATTGGCCATGTCCTTTATCATTTCAAATGTCATAAAATGTAATAACGGATGCTGATACTTCATCATAAAAAGGAAAATCAGAATATATTTTGTACATACGTGTGATCTTTTTAATCGTAATTTTACATGATAAATTAAATGTTAAGGTCCTACCTGTGCAACCAGCTTAGAATTTTGATTCTTATGAAAATAACCGACATCAATCATAATTATATCATATGTACATAATTTTGATATATCTTTAGATTTATAAACACTAATCCACTAACAATTCACCACCATAAAAAATATACCGACACCAAGCAATCCACGAACATGTGCCAGAGCTTGTTCTGTTCGTTACTGAAGACACGAAAACAACCGTCATCGCATCGCGTCATGCACATGTCATCAGTACTTTTGATAACCATCGCGATAACTTATAATTTTACAAATCAATACGAGCGAATTCTCCGTGTGTGCTTAATATTTGGATAAAACATATGAATAGCTTTGCGAGTAATACACGAATTGTACCCGCACTCACGGCAAATTAACCATAAAATCATGTATTGTGTATAAGAACGTTTGCTTGTCCACTAATTCTGTTCACACTGTCATATGCCCAAGAATGGGGAACGCCTCCGCTTTCTCAAAATGCTTATCATGCCGCCTGACTCTCAACTCTCAGCTTTTAACTTTGGTATAAACCAAAACTCGAAATGGAGTCAATAAATTGGTAATACATCCGTATATACCTTATATCAATTATTGCTTAAAAAAAACAGATTGTTATTATTTACATTGATAATTTAATATAAAACGCATATAATAATATTTAAATAAGTCTTGCTTATACAATAATAAATATTTCTACATAGTAAATAAATAATAAAACGTGTATATAATTTAAATGTTTCATTATAATTAAAATTATCGCCATATGTGCAAGTACGGAAAATGTATTAATATTATAAAAAAATCGAAATATTTGTACACCCATTACAATTAATTACTAAGTTGCCGCCTCTGTCACATGTAGCTGTGCTAGCGGGTCAGATTTCCGGCAGTATCTTGATCGTCGACGCTTGATGGAATGTCCATGATAGAATGGATGAAAACTTCAAATATCAGGGATATCTTCACTTCTTCCAAAGCTCCTTTCATCGTCTCCTCCGAGACTCGTGCGTTTAATTCATGTGGCTCTATTATTTTTTCAGAACCACACAATTATTATCTAGTAATCTTCCTTTTATATTATGCGGTGTACCTTCCAAGGAAAACATCACAGCTGGGACAGTAGTGCTCAGTTTTCTTCAACGAGTCCATACAATAAGGTATACAAACACAGGGCCAGCATCTGAAAATAAAATTAAAAAGATATATATGATTACATACGTGGCCTAATGAATACCTAGGCTTTCCATGTGCTTAATGGATGTTCATATTATATGTTCCATGTTCATATTATATTAATTATTCATCTTGTGCTTAGCCTACAGGAAACTGCTACAGAAAAAAAACTTGGGACTTGAACCCAAGATTTTATAAGCACTAGACCAATCAGACAACCATAACACATTAACAGCAAATACATTCAATTCTTAAATTTCTGACGAGCCGGTTGGCGTGGTTGGTAAGATACTTGTATTTACAAAAGAAAAGTAGTATTTGTAGTATATCGGTTGTCTGGTTTCCATAGTACGAGCTCTGCTTAGTTTGGGATCACAGGATATTATTCACAGGATTATTCTTACAATATTCAAGAGACTTACAGGAAAAAGCATAATAGTCCAGCACACACGTGTGTTCTCATTGAGGATTTTTTTTCAGTTTTGGTAACTATTTGCTGGTTGCAATTTTTGCAAAAGTACGGCGTTGGATTTGGACCTAAATTTCCTGAAATAATGACCGCTGGGATCACTGTGGTTCCCTGGATGATTGTAGTTGGTGGATGAAACACTGTGACTTGAGGTTGATGGTCCATTTGGTAGCCAACTTGTCCAGTTGCTGGATTATATGGATTTGGTCCTGGTGGGTGGCCCTCAGAGTACGGCGGTGGGTCTGAAGTCGGACGAACATGAGGCGAGTCGTCAATCGTATTTTTCACTAAAAAATTTAAGAAATTTCAATTTAACACTGTAATCACAATATTTATTGGTTAATTTACATTTATAAATTTCAATGTTTTCAACTGTTTTATGTAAAAAATTATAGATAACTAATTATTAGAAAAAATATTATTATTATTATATATATTTTACTTTTACTATAGTAACAATTTTTATGTCAAAGGTATTATTATAATATATCTTACACAACAATATTATATTTTTATAAGCTATGCATGACGAGTGTCGATACTAAACTTTTGAATTATTATTCAAGGCATTTAACAAATTAACTCAAAAAATAACTAAACTTTTCAAATGTGTTTTAACCTTAAACGAAGGTACTCGAAGTGAACTCAATAAGACTTACAAAAAAAAAACAGGAAATTTAAACGAATAAGGAAGTGTCAACTTACTTTTTGCTACTTTTTATACACTGAGAAACACGTTTCGTCTTTAACTGAACCAACTCTAATGTAACGACGCTTGATGAACTAGGTAATATATGAATATTGATGCCGTGGAACGGAGATTACGAGTTATCAATATTTGATAAAAAATTAATCGTGATTGCACCAAAAATGTACCGGTTCATTTTCATATTCATTTATTCAAGTACTAAAATATTACAAAATTAATTAAATATGTATACTATAAAGTACTAGTTATGTTAGTCATAGTATATTCTTAAACTAATATTATAAAAATATCGTAAACATGAAAACGTTATGTTAACGTTATTTATGTTAAATATTAAAAAAAATAGGCTTAGATGATTGCCTCAAAATACGATAATAGGGTGTTTGTATAATACTGATTTTCAAAAGTATTCCATCAAAGCCAAGACATATATTACTATTAGTACATACTATTAATATTAGGAACTATATAAATATAAACTTGTAACCCCTGCTTTTCCATTGCGTAAGGTACATAATAGAACAAAGGTATACGCATACATAATTTAAAAAAAAAAAACAGAGAATATAAATTGATTTTTCATACCATTTGACAAATTTTTAAAACGTTACTGTAACAATTCATCAATAAATTTTATTATGCATTATAATAATACTTCGATGATAGCGTTTAAGGCTTTTAACGCAGGACTGATCAGGAACAATACTTGTATATTAATAACAATGTAAATCTGATTAATTTAAAAAAGATCAACTACGAGAGTTTTTAGGATTTCTTCTTTCTGTAAGCTAATTTTCAAAACGGTGGTAGTATTAAAAAATAGTGACGTTTTAAAAACGCTTCATTGTAAATCTTGCTTGAATACGGAGTCACGTGACACAGGACACCTCGTCTGAAATCTTGAACTTAATACATTTATGAATGACTAATAAGTTATTTTATGACTAATAATGCTTATATATGAACAACATTGTTGAAGCTTAATATGTTTTCTTAGTCTTAGCCACTGTTGTTCTACTCTATGAAATCTATTAATATACAACATATTATTAATTTCATATTTTACACCGTGAGCCCTATTAATATGATTTAAATCAAATACTGTTTTACATTTTTCTTTCTCTCAAGAATAAATTCATTTAAGCTTTTATTGTAACGCCAACAATAAAAGTCCATAGTTGAAAATGTGTTGTTCAGTATATTTTATGGAACAAATATGCGATACTATAATTTGCTGATAATAAACATTTCATTACTTTTTAAATTAAAAGATAACAAAATATTCATGATGATTTATACGATATCTTTAAAACAGTAAATTTTTCTATTGTTAATAATTAAAACAATTGGAAAACAGGAGACTTGAAATTTATCGTATCAAATGATAATACTTAATCGTAAAAATCAAAAACAAAAATATATGTGATGTTGGAAGTATTTTTTAGTCGAAATATTACATAATAAACTAAATGTAAGTGTATCAGTACCACGAATTTAGAATCTAGAATCTACCGAAAATAACCTACATCAGTTATAGATATATCACACTATATTATCATATATCATCAATAAATCTATACAAGACTTCATACGTGTGAAATATATATAGTCCTCCAGACCGATTTCGATCACGGTGTCCAATCTCAAGAGAGATTGGCCAACTGCGCAGGACATATTATAACGCACAAGTACGCAAACACAGGTTCACTCTCTATTCCCTTACTCTCATAACCCGATGGGACTGAAAACCGACACGACCGGAAAGAGTTCAGGCGCAAGACCAACGGCTTTACGTACTTTCCGAGGCAGTGTACACACTTCCAACTTCCAGACGCCAGGCTGCTACTGAGAAAATCTCAATAACATTTTATTGGCCCGACCTGGGAATTGAACCCAGGACCACCATGTCTGCGGCCTTATATGTAGCCACTAGAGCAACGAGGCACTAGACCAACGTGTAAGAATAATAATTATATTGTTATTTTTAAAATAACTGTGAACTGATTCCTTTCTCCACCTACAAAAATTCTCACAATCGATCAATGCGTTTAGAAGTGGTTGAATGACGATAGTAAGTCTGAAGAAAATTTGTAAGAATATTGTATGATCTTGAAAATTTCTGGTCACCCCGTACCGAATGTCATACTCTGATCTGAATGACACATATTTAGGAGCATGGTGCTCGGCAACACACTATGGAGATGTTGGTTCGAGGCATCTGAGAATATAATTTGGTTTTGTGTTTGGCGTTGTGGACGGTGGCGATGACTTCGTCACACGGCAGCACGCTATGAAGCTTATCAGTTATATAATGTACAATAGATACGAGTGTGTATAATACCAGTTGTTAGCTATGGTTAATTATTATCACATAGGAGATGGCGGAGAACTGCGTGTCGGCTTTAGGAATCATGTTTTCACAATATATAGACTTTAGTATTATATACATACGTTTACCTCCAACTGTATTATATTGTTTACAAAGTTATCCATTAAAAAAATGTATCGTTTTGCTACCTCAAAAAACTGATGTGTGCTTGTGCTTATTTTTTTACTATATAGTTGGGCCGACGAGCATGGTCCACATGATGGTAAGTGGTCACCAACGCCCATAGACAATGGCAATGTAAGAAATGTTAATCGTCTTTTACATCGCCAATGCACTACCAACCTTGGGAACTAAGATGTTATGTCCCTTATGCCTGTAATTACACTGGCTCACTCACCCTTCAAACCGGAACCCAACAATACCAAGTAAGTACTGCTGTTCTGCGGTTGTTGCTGTTGCTGGTTATCCATATAACCCAGTTGCCGGGTTATAGGGATTTGGTGCTAGCGAGTCGGTGTGTGGCGGTTGGTTAATTAGCGAACGAATGTAAGACGAATCTATCTATCGAATTTTTCACTAATATTTTTAAGAAATTGTAATTAATATAGGGATATTTTAAATACAATTTTAACATTTGTTGGTTAAAAATATATTAAAGTATCAAAAATTTTTTATGTGAAATTAACATACACCAGTCACATTTGGCTAATATAACTAAGCTCCAATATTTATTTTTTATTTATTGAAAACTGTTTTTGATTAAAGTCTGATATATTATTTATATTGAAGTAATTAAGAAAGTATTTTTATTGGCTTTTCAATATCAATCATATTTTTTTTTAATATTTAATGTGAAATTCATCATCAGATTTATAATTATTATAATTGATATTCAGATCATAGATACACTTCTTAGATATCAACAAACAATCAAGATTGTTTAATGTTGATAAAAAGCTGTTTTAATAAAAAATATATATATCTAAATATTACGAATGTATAGAACTTAAAAGAGTACTTGAAGTGAATTTAATAAGAAAACCTAAAAAAATCCGAAATTTAAATGATGAATAAATAACTCACGTTGTGCCTATTTTTTATGCACGTAAAACACGATTCGTCTTTAACTGAATCAACTTTAAATGTAACGATTATATGAGTATTGATGCCACAGAATGGAAATTACGACTTATCAATATTTGATACAAAAATAATCGTGGTTACCATATTATACGTTGATTCGAGTTTAAGAAAAATACTGTTATGCTATTAAGATGATTTACGAAATGAACTTAGATGTATTATCATCTTAGTTCATCTCACAAAAATGTTTTATATATGAAATAACTTTATTTATTTCATAACGAATTCTGCTTTTACATATGCAACTTTGTGTTTTAATGAAGTTTACTATGATTTTTATCGTTACATAATTGAGCCTACTATTAATTTCATCACTCAATAAATTTATACGCGTTGATGTATTTAATTATTTGTGTTTTTTTTATCGTTATTCTTCCGCTCTGTGAAGCGAATATATGGGAATGCGAATATATTTTTCCAATAGGGACGCTTGAACTTTGACAGCTGATTGCGGCCATGTTGTTTGAGTGACAGCTGTCAAATGCAGTGTGTTATATTCATTCCGTCCTCCCAAACCACCATGGCAGGTTACAGTGTCGAGCAGCACGTGCAAATCATAAAATTGTTTTATGAAAATGGGTCTTCAGTTCGAGCAACGTTCCGCGCACTTCGCCCGTTTTACGGTCGCGATGATCCTGCCGAGTCGACTATCCGTCGATTGGTGGACAAATTCGAGTCAACCGGGTCAGTTAACAATCAGCCGGTTCCCGTGCGTCAACGTAACGCGAGATCTGCCGAGAATATCGCCGCTGTGCGCGACAGTGTCCTCGAAAACCCGCGGCAGTCAATTCCGCGTCGCGCACAGGAACTCGGCCTTTCGCAGACGACAACTTGGCGAATTTTGCGTTGTGACTTGAGCCTGCACCCGTACAAGATCCAGCTGACCCAAGAGCTCAAGGTTAATGACCATAGACAGCGCCGTGTGTTCGCTGACTGGGCATTAGAGCAGATGGAAGTTGACGCCGATTTTGGCAAAAAAATCATCTTCAGCGACGAGGCGCATTTTTGGATGAATGGCTATGTCAACAAGCAAAATTGCCGTATTTGGGACGAGACCAATCCACACGAGGTTCACCAAGTGGCAATGCACCCGCAGAAAGTGACTGTTTGGTGCGGATTTTGGGCCGGAGGCGTGATTGGTCCGTATTTTTTCGAAAACGATAATGGTGTGGCCGTCACCGTCAATGGTGAGCGATACCGGTCGATGATAACCAACTTCTTTTGGCCTGAAATCGAGAATATGGATCTGGACAACATGTGGTTTCAACAGGACGGCGCTACGTGCCACACAGCACACGCTACGATGGAAGTTCTGCACGAGCAATTTCTGGACATGGTCATCTCGCGCGGAGGCGACGTGAACTGGCCACCGAGATCGTGCGATTTGACCCCGCTGGACTTTTTCTTGTGGGGTTTTCTTAAGTCGCAGGTCTATGCCAACAAGCCGCAAACCACCGATGCCCTCAAAGTCAACATACGCCACGCCATCGATCAAATACAGCCCGATTTGTGCGCCAGAGTCATCGAAAATTGGACCTTTCGTGTGCGCGCCACCAACCGAAGCCGTGGCGGTCATTTGAATGATGTCATATTCCATACATAATGGGGTCGATAGACCTTCCAAATAAAAAAAATTCGCAAATATCTCTCCTACATGTATTTTTTTTTGCATTTCAAAGATCAAGCGCCCTTAATGGAAAACCCTATATAATCAGATACAAATAAAGTTTGTGATATATTACTATTATAGATAAAAATAATCACATATGGAAGTAATGTTCTATAATAAAAACTGTTGACATTTGGGTATTTGTATACATATTCGCACGAGGAGTGCGACTGAAACCCGGGTTGGCACTGAGTACTTGAGTAGACTAGTTGACTTGTGATGGTTGGAGAAGTAATCCGACTCGTTATTCCGTTTTATTTGTTTATATATTTATAACTAATAATTAACTGCCTCGTTGACCTGTGGCTAGTATAAGATCCCGAGCTCCTGAGTTTAAGCCTAAGGACTGGCAACTAAAAAAATATTGGATTTTTCAGTCAACGAATCTTAGTAGGCCGGAGACTGTGTGGACACTTCCATGCCTTGGAAAGCGCGTAAAGCCGTTGGTCCTGCACCCGAACTATATTATCTGGTCGTGTCGGATTGCCGTCCCAGATTCTGAGAATGCGTGTATATTTGGCGCACACTTATGCAGAATGGTAAGCATTGTGTAGTTGGCTAATCTCACTTGACATTGGCCTGTGTGGCCGTAATCGGTCAGGAGCACATAAATTCATAATAGGTCGTACTTGGCAGTAGAACGTTGTGCATCCAACTCTTCACTTATAGTACCACTTAACAGCACTAGTGAGTGTTGTAATATTACGATTAGAATGGTGAGTAAGCCAGTTTTATTACAGGCACAAGGGACATAATTCCTTGCCATAAACCAAAGCTTGGGACAATGGCAATGCATATTACGTACAGTATCCATTTCTATAAATAGCGGTCACCACCTACCAGTTGGCCCATTCACCAACTTTCATATGTAAATAACTCAGGATAAAGCTTCAAAAGTCAGGACGTCAGCTAGTAAAAATGATTATGTTATTATTCAATTTCTACAAAATAATATTTTTTCAATCCTAAAAATAACTTACTAAGCACAATAGTTTTATATTCACATTAACTTTGCATTTAGCATTCAATGTATTTAGTTACTTTACAGCTGATAATAAACTTTGAAATTCCCCATCTTTAATATGGAAATTCGTAGGGGTCATTAACTCAAATGACTAATATTCTGTAATGACGTGAGGATCTGACTCACAGTGTTATCATTTTATCTGTGTACGTATGTTTCTGATAAATAACGTATATTATAGATAGTAAAATATTTCTTCTAACCCTACCAGATAATAAATAATATATTACTGTTTCAATAGAAAAATGTTTATTAAAATTTTTGAAAACATGTTATTTTATTTTATATCCCATAAATATTACATTTTAACAATACATCACATTTTAAGTAACAAACAATCGTGTGCGGCCTTGTCACGTCAATCCCAGATGACACCTTAGCCTGGTCCTCGTAAAACCTACGTGAAGTCTCTAAATTATAAAAATACAGTAAACTATCTTCTATCAGTAGTCAGAAGTACTTGAAACTAATTTTATCGGTAAAAGCAATGACCGGTGAATGAGTTCTGACTAGTTCATAAGCAAGTAATGTGTTGAGTGGACTTTCATTCATTATTAATAAATATTATTGATTAAAACATTATTCGTTTCTAAGTCCGAGATATAGCGTCGCAGCTGGCCAGGTTTCAGCCAGGAGAACGACCTTCAGGAGCGCACTTTGCAGACCCAAAGCTTGTACGCTGCTGGGCACTGGATTGCTCAATGAAAACATATTGCTAACGCAAATAAAATAATATTGCACTTAATTAAGAGCGGTGCCAAACGCGAAACGGAACGGTTGGAACAAACTCACGTTGTTTAAGATTTCACATAACAAGAACATATTTTTAAGCTTAAATTAATTTTGAAAATGATTCTGTCGTTTCTCTTCCTTGAAAATAAGTCTTGGGGAGCGCAAAATTCAAATCTTGCCAGAGGCGCTTACGTCTAACGACGACGCTGCAGGGAAATTAAATTTAAATTAATTACTAATAAAATAGTATCTTCTAGAACCAAACCATAGTGTTATTTAGTAAGAATATTAAAGTAAAAGACATAATTTATTGATAAAGAACTAAAACATACAAAAATGATACTCCATGTGTAGGACCATAGAATAATAACGCTTAGAAGGATAGTGTCATATAAAGTTTCGCTCAAAATTGAAGTTACTTTAAAATTAATGAGTGCGTAAGTGTCACGTAATTACTTTCAGCGACACGCACACATACGACTGAATTATGTTACAAGTGAATACTCATTTCCCCATAAAACGAGGAAATTGATACTGTTTGTTTGTAAAAGTATTATAATTAAGTATTGCAATATTATTTATTTAATTTTAGCTTTTATTATTATAATGATCTCTTTTTTAAAATTTATCTATTTTATAATATTATTTTGTGTTGCTTTTATTTTATGTATAATCGTAAAGAAAATAAAAAAATATTTATAATTATTTAAACAAAATTCATGTTTTATATGTGATTTAAAAAAAGTTAAAATTATAATTTTATATAATTATTACATTTTTATTATTTCAAATATTAAGCAATCGTGGTAAATATATTTTCCATACCTGACAACATTTTTATTGTAATGACGTCTTTTGTTTACAAATTTTATTTTTATGTTTTGATGAATGTACATGAATTTACCTAAAATTATAAGTTGCCAAATAGTACTTACGTGTGAAATGTGATTTTCTTTTCCTTATTTTTTTTTATGAGTAGCGTTGTGAGACCCTGGTACTACACAGTAAGTCATTTTTTAATAAATTGTGCGAGATGTTTATAGTGCTATGACACTTTATCGTGACGGCTGACGAGACGTCGAGACGAGACGAGAAGCGTTATTATTCTATGTGTAGGACTATATTAGAAAAAATAATGATCTGGCGGTAAATTTGAACAAATTACGACGATTAATATTAATAGTCCATCTTCAAAACAATGTTGTAGCTCAACCAGTTAGGTGGAACTTGTAAAAAGTAATTATTGGAAAGTAAGGACAGTTATCACCTTTTTGTTAAATGGTTTAACTAAAATATATTTAACCTTAGTCATTTAAACAATGTAAATCATATCTAAACGAGAAGACGCATAATACAATTCTTTGTAAATGACTTCCGTAGTTCATTTCGTACAAAAGTACAAAGTTTAGATTTGATAATAATTCTCGGTAGTATGGGTATACTACGCGATCCCGTTACGTTCCGCAGAGACGGTGTGGGTAGCGCTGATTTTTAGTGGATATTCCGGCGCATGCTCAGCGCCGGTGAGTCTCAAGTACCCCCCACTACACGTAGGGGAAATGCGTAAAAGCGATTTTCCAACGAAAAAAAAGGCTTGTAATAATATTTTTTATAATGTTATTCCGGATTAATTCGATATCTAAACACCGCAAAAAACACAATACGTTAATTCACAAGAATCAACTGGTGTATTAATTCCAGACACCATTATATCTTCGACCTAAAAAGCTAGCCAATAGATCCACGAGACACTAGACCAAGGAGCCTCGTATATACGTTTAAATGCCTGCATGTCATAAGCTTAAGCTAAATCAAACTCCATACACATTGTACGAGATACACAAAGGCTATAGCTGTTCCGTTTCTAAAGCAAGCAATCACTTAATTGAATCGTCTCGCTTGCATCTGTACGTACACTCTGACAAATAAAGCTAAATCAAACATGCGAATTTTATTATTAAATTAATCAAATTTATGCATAGCTATTTACCAACAATAATATATCAAATAAATATGATATCTAAGCATAATAGCGTTATTTATAAAGAAAGTTTTTTTTTTTACAAAATAATACAACGACAAAAATAACATAACAATAATTAAATCTTAGTTTAATAATTATTAAATATATTTATTACTAGCTGTTGCCCGCAGCTTCGCTCGCGCGTGGTCTTTATCTATACTAATATTATAAATAAGGAAAAATAGATTTTTTGTATGTTTGTTTGTAGCGAATAAACTAAAAAACTGCTGTACTGTTTTTAAAAACCTTTTTTACCTACAGAAAGATGCGTTATCAGCTAGTAATTAGCTGCCCGTCCCGACTTCGTACGGGTAAAATAAGGATTTTATCATTTTTTAATCAATAAGATATAAACATTTACCAATCGATTTATTCGCCCATCCAGTATAGTGTATGTGTGTTCAGTACAGGGCATATAATAATCCTACTTCCTACTAATATAATAAACGCGAAAGTTTGTATGGATGTATGGACGTTTGTTACTCTTTCACGCATAAACTACTGAATGGATTTTAATGAAACTTTACAATAATATAAGCTTAGGGAATACCAATTAAGTGGTACATATGGCAATAATGGAATATGTTTTTTTTATCCAAACATCACCAACATAGTGAAGTTCGTATATTTCTCCCTAAAAGATATTGATATAAGATATTGCGTATTTTGAATTTCATTATTTGCACCCAACTCTTCCAAACAAAAATTTCTAAAAACTTTGAAATTCATGTTTATTAATTCAATCAAAAAACTCAAATAGTATATTTCTATTTTTTTAAATTTTTATACTAATGCTTTTACCCCGTTTCTCCCGTTTGGAGTTAAATTTCTAAAAATGACGAAATACGTATGCATAGCTTTAATACTAAATATCATTCTTCTTACACCAAAAGTGACGGAATCCCCATACAAACTTTCAACCCCTTTTTTACCCTCTCAGATTTAGATTTTCAAAAACGCTGAAATACATTTTTATTTATTTTTAAGCTTGTTCATTAAATTTCATGCTTCTAACTTTAAAAATGACGGGTTTCTAAACAATCGTTCAACTCTTTAGGTGGAATTTCCAAAAATCCTACCTTAGTGGGTGTTATAAAATGTATCAACTGCCAAAATTTCAAGTTTCTAACCCCCGCAGTTTAGGCTCTGCGTTAATGAATCAGTTAGGAAGAGTAATAATATTATGTGTATAGATATCAACAAAAATACGTATTTTTTATAACTTTTGATAGACTCAACTAATTTTGATGAAATAAAGGCTAAACGGAATCTTGAAATAGTTCTTATAACAATTCGGTTATTTCAATTTTTAGACGATTGAAAGATACAGACATGCAGACAGTAAAAAAATTAAAAAAATGATTGCTTTGGCATTGGTAAATCGTAAATAGCCATATAACCTTTAAAACAGGCAGTTATTTTGAAATAACAGACAGAAACTTCAATTTTATTTATATGTATGGATAATTTATTAATTAATTCGTTTTTGTTATAGATATAGATTTATGTTATTTTATGTGTACAATATAAAGTATAAAGTAAAGGAAAAGTTTCTTTTGTCAGAGACTAAATAAAATCAGACTTAACCAAGGCTACTAATTTAATTAAACAAAAAAGGGAATTAAAACAAATGTTGTCCATTGAACTTGACACACATCTGAATAAGCTGCTTAAGAGGCCATTTTATGTAGAAAAAGTATATAATATACAAACAAAAGCTATATAACAATTTTAATTAAAGTTTCAAAAGCAGTTATTTGACCGCTCTGGTAGGTTAAGTGTTAAAAATGAGATGACACTTATAGCATATATATATACATATATAAATACAACAATAATTACACAATCATTAAAATAATCAAAACATATATAAAATCAAACAGCTAAACCATCATAATCAGTAAAGGTGTAGTAAGATATATATTTTTTTATAATCAAATATAATTAATTACTTAATGAAAACACAAATTTAACAAAAACAAAATATAAATGAAATCACATAGCTTAAGCATTATTACATTGAGTGAGGCCAATAAAATGCAGTAAATAAATGATATATATATTTTTTAACCAAATACAATTAAAAGGCAAGCAAGAATATGACTACAGTACAAAATTTATAACAAACTAAAATATTGAATATTAAGATGGGTTGGTACATTCATTTTATATAAATTAATACATTTAATACATTACTATTTTTATCTTATTTATGTTATTTTTGCAGTGATTTTTTTTTAAATATATAATATCCATATCTGAGTACACTTAATTATATATTATATGCTCGCACAGATCTACTTCTTCCTATTCATGATTATGCTGTCGCAAGCTTGATGTAGCCAAAGACCAATTGAATTAAGCTGAGAGATTACAAAATACTTTTATTCGGTTTATATTTGGGATGAGGCAAATTAACCACGTTTCAAAATTTTGTTCTCTTCTTAATTAGTTGCCCGTCTGACTTCGTAGGAATATGCACATCTTCTCTATTCTGTACTGTGTGTTGTTTAACCCTTTTACTCCCCCTTCATCACTTCATATTCATTAGATGATGACGGTTATGACGAAGTCTCAGTGCTTTTATTTATGTGCTCTGTATTTTGTTGTTCGATCACTACTATTTTAGCTATCTCTATAACTTTCTTTAGTGACAGATCAGACTGTTGTAATAATCTTTGATGTTTGGCGAGCTACTCTAACACATATTCGCTGTAAATTTATCCCTGACCAATGACTATTAATTCAACGAAATCGCATTTTAAACTGTAATTTTCTAGACTCGTAATAAAGTTGGTTATATTTTCGTGTTTGCTTTGTTTTCTCATAAAAAATACATGTCAGGCCATAGTTAAATTTTGCCTCGGTTCGAAATATTACATTTATTAATGAGGTCTTCTAAAGTAATTTCTGTTATTTTAATGTTGAACAAAATTGCTATTTTTCTCTATTTACACTTCTTATATTTAACCAGTGGCTAATACTCCTTATATATATCCAGTGGCTAATAAATATAGTTCAAAATATGGTTGCCATTTTTTCCACGTAAAATTGCGATTTATTTCGTTGTATAGAAAAAACTTCGGTAGGTAAGTTTGAATTTTTATCTGCCGTTTTAAAACTTTTGACAGGAAACACGAATTTAGGACAAAATTATACTTATTTAAAGTTTTAAGAAGTGATATACCACGTTGATGTTTAAAGCAAGCACTTCTATAACCATGTATTATTGTTATAGTTGTTTTTAGGCTTTGTTTGTACACCTATATACTATTCACGTATTAATTATTGTCACTGAGTTAACTGACTTGCTCACACGCAGACTTAAAGCGTACTGTTATGAAAGATATAAGATGAGATCATAAAGATACACACAATATATATGCAATATTAGTTTTTATGCAAAAACAACACACGAAGCTACTGAAAACACGAAATTGTTAACAAAACTTTTTGATTTTGACAAATAACAGCGCGCGTACTTTTCCTACAGATAATAATTTATTAATGTTTAGTAGTGATACTAAACTTTTAAAAAATAAATAAAGAGATTAAAAATTTAACAAAATATAGGATAAAACATAAGCAAAAGTGTATATTACATGTAATATTTAATCTCTTTTCAGTTTGACCATAACCTATTTTTTAATAAATGTTCTACATGTATCTTTAAATTGACATAACTTTATTATTTATGAACCGATTGAAATAAAACAAACACTAAATGTTAAGTGAAGTTAGCCACAATACATTAGTGAAAACCGCACTCAAATCCGTTAAGCCGTTTTTAAGATTAGCGTGCACAAACGCACAGACAAACAGACAAACAGACAAACAGACAAAAAATCTATTAATCATTGTTTTGGGTTCTATTGTGTTTATAATGACCCCCGATAAAAGTTTTACTCATTTATCTTCCATGTACAGACATCGACCAGTTACAGATTTATTATATGTATAGATTTGTGTTTATATTTGTAAAATTTTCTATTTATTTCTGAAAGTTTTAAAGAACTATTTTGTTTTTTTCATATAAGATATAGATATAAATATTACAATAAAAATATGTGTACGATCTTTTTCAGACGTTATGTGATTGATTCACTGACTATAAATACGAATTATGAAGTACTAATTAAGTATGAGGTAATCCCGCTTTAGTACGGTTTAGTAGTTAGTAGTAGTAGGTACGATATGTTCTTTTTGTAACCGACAAAATGTGTATGCAAAAAAAATCATGATCAGTTAAGACGTGAAGGCAGAAACAACAAAAAAAAAAACTACTTTCGCATTACAGTTAGAATACAACGTAATTGAATCGCCGATAATAATTCTTATAATTTTATAAAAATTATTATAATTCAATCGCTCAATGAGTGCACAAAATATACATTATAGGATTGTTATATGTGAATTTACTAAGTTAGTGGTATTTATACGTTATTCCGAGCGTTATGTCATCAGCATTGGCAGAATCGAGCTCAATACATATTGGAGGGTTGCACAAAGGCCTATTTGTCCTGCAGCTCAGACCAAGCAATTACGTAATTGAAATGTTGTCTCGCCGCTACCTGACGTATTGTACGTTTGTATAAAGTTATACCAAAGTTTTTGCTTTTTAAAACTAACTGCAGTACTTGACTTGGGTTCTTTTATAATATTTACTGATATTAACTCATGTATTTTTTTTAATAATATAATGTTGAGCTAATATTTTTGATTCTCAAGGTGTGTTTTGTTTATTGATTAATAATTATATTTAATCATTAATTAATTAATTAGAGTTATCTAAGTACATAATAGTTAATACGTTATGACCTCTCTATTACTAAACAGATAAGATCAAGATCAAATTATTTGATATACTTATTAAAACCGATATAACATATACGTCTTCGTTTTAATGGTTTAATAAGATATTATTTAAGAAAATTACTGAATATTATTTACTATATTTTACAAGTTTTATACTATTTATTCAATTCTTTTTTTGTTTTTTTTTTTAATAAATTACATTAATGTCTTTTTTGCGTGCTTAGTAAGTGACGTACCATGAGAAACTAATACTTCATTATTTATGAGTTGGTGCTCGTTATTTACTAAAGTAATTTTATAAGCAATATTATTTTAACATACTTATATTGTAATACTTTTTGTACATAAATGTATTATGTAACTAATTTAAGTAAATAATTAAAATATCAAATTAATTATAAGCGCCTTTCAAAAAAATAAAGCAATCTTTCTAATTAAAGATAAATGCTATTAACTATTATAATGATACTTAATTTTACTATATATATAAATATATTAATTGTAGTTAATAGCGTTTTAAAAATCTAGTATTATGGTGATAATGTTATAAAATACTAAATGTAATATTATTAATAGTACCTCTATCACCATTTGTATAATCATTATTAAGAAAAAACAGAACACAATAACAAAACTATACTATTTTAACTGACGCAATAAATATTCATACGTAATAGACGAAGTAAAATAGCGTGTGTAATATAATTAAAATGACAATAATATTAAGTGTTTTTATAATTAACTTAAACGATAATAATTGACATTAATAGCACAGAATTGTTCCATCACAGATTATATTCAACCTATTTGCTATATTATATAGTATTAACATAAACCCCATGTAGACCTGTATTGCAACTATATTAATTAAAAAGAATACCATAACGTAGTTTGTAAAGTTGTTAATGAAATGGTGAAGCCATCTTTAACTGGAAAGGCCTACGGAGTTAATGTTTTCATCCATTAACTCGACCAAGCATTTATGAAATTCGTGTCCGCGATCCGAACAAGATTACACAGACTGGCTGACGTGTCTTCACACATAGGGCTGTTAATACCTATCTAAAATTTAAATTAAAATAATAAATTTGAGCACTTTATTTATTTAGTTTTAATAATGTCAATCGCATCATTATCACAATTAATAGCCACGGGACATTTATCAAGAGATTTACTAAATTCTTTGTCTTTATTATAATTATTAATGCTACTGGGTTAACATGGTCTAATCTATTGATGTCTACGTTACTGTATTCATGATATAAATGTTATCCGAAATATGTGTAAAATAAAAACGCAAATAGTTTTTATATAAGACATATTAACTTACAACCCTATGATTTAACTCGTTACCTGGATGGCACCTCAGGCGTTCGTGGCGTCTTCTCGACCATTATTATAAGACCCGCAATCACACATCGACAACCCCTTTGTAATCCAATTATATAAGCAATACGCGAGGGTTAGAGGGTCAAGGAAAAATGGCAAATCACGTGGCAGGTTAAGGCGTATTTGCTAATGGAATACAGATGTAAACGAACAATGTTCTCAGGTTTGCCGAAATTCTGACACTTCTGTTTTGAACTCAAATTAATTACACATTTGATAACTTATGATCATAACGATATTTTGATACTAAATTTGTAGCAATCATGGCATTATGTTCAAAATTATTTTAATATTTGTCCCACCATTTTAATATTTCATTTTATACATAAAAAAATAAAGCAATAAGCACGATTTCTTCACGATGTTTCCCTTTGTTAATGATCACGAGATGAACTTTCTATATACAGGTATTTTTTCGCGATATTCCATCTTGACTTGAAACTGGAATGGTCTGAAAAAAATAACCAAGAAAATAAGAATAATATAATAATGATACTTTACCTTACTAAGGCTTTTTACAGCCTTACAAAATTGAACGCAAAATTGATACGTGTGTGTGTACACACGTATCAATTTGATTTAAGAACAGTATTTTAAGGCCGCAATAAAGTATAAAACATAGAGTACCTATAAGAAGTATACTAAAATGATCTAACAATGGCAGCCATAAAGGCCTTAGCATACCGTCATTCTTGGCGAATTAATGACACCTGCTCACGTTGTAGGCGTGACCCGGGTGTCTTAATTAGTCACACTACCAACTTTTATGGAACAATAATAAATTAAAACAACCGCACCGTGAAACCCTCCGATCTACTTAAGACTATAGATTAGATTAACAAAAACTTTATTGTTCTCAATTACAATAAATACAAGCTTTACGGAAATATAGGAAATAAAATTACACGCAAACGCGGCCTTCATCGGGTGTATGATTAAAGATTATGAAAATATGTGCCCGGATACTGAACGCCAAATATAAAACATAGTAATTAATGATAAATGAAAGAATTTATAATCAAAGAAAAAAATATATATCATATAATTAAAAAATAAATAAGAAGTAAATTGTTTATTATTACCAAAAAAGTACTACTCGTTAGGTAGGCATTAGAGCGTCAAACCGTTTGTCTTAGCGGCATACGGTTTTGCTCTCAAGGCGCTCCAATAGATATTTCCCATCAATAATGTAGTAACGATTGAACATAACGCGTCTTTTAGTTTTATATATATACTAATATATAAAGCTGAAGAGTTTGTTTGTTTGATCCGGCTAATCTCAGGAACTACTGGTTCGAATATAAAAAATATTTTTGTGTTGTACAGTCCTTTTATCGAGGAAGGTTCTAGGCTGATTTTTATTCATTATATTTTTATTAATTATACGCGGGTGAAACCGCGCGCACAGCTATTCTGTAATATAATGTAAATATTGATGCAACGACGTCATACCAATAAAATAAACTTTAATTACATTATGTAGATTATATTAATTTTATTATTTGATTATAATATGTTAATAAGTGCGAATTATAATTGTTTTAGTTTTTTTTTTTCAGGAGATAAAATTCCCATTTTGTTCCATTTAAATTTGAAAATAGATTACCTCCGATAACTCTGAGAAAATAGGAGATTTTGATTGAATCAAACCCTGCTATGATATGATTGATAATCTGGATAACTTTTATACTTATGAATATTAACACCATTTCATAAACAATTATGTAGAATAAAATACATCACAATAAATGACGTGATAATAACTACTATATTTCACAATAAATGAAAGTCGCTACTTTTGTTGAATAGTAAAATTGGAACCATTTAGTTGGCGGATGTATGCAAAAAGTCACTAGAACAAACAAAAGCAATAAAAAATTCAAAACAGAACAAAAACGAAAAAAGAATTTTCAGGTGCGCGGGTCAGTGACGTTGCGAGATAATAACCGTGGTGGCTGACACAAAAAACGGTATTCGCTTTTAAAACACGTATCGCTCTCCAGCGAAACTATGTTAAATAATCACGATAAGATTAATAATACAGCAATCAATGATAAATAATAATAATAACACTAGAAATGTCATAATGAAACAAAAAAATTACCCCGATAGTTAAAATTGTAATTAAATTAATCAATAATTTTATAATTTCAATTATGATTTCGCCAATAGATTGATTTTTAATTAAAAAAAAAAAAATTATTATAACATTGACATTCTTATAAAGACATTTTTTTAAAATTACTGATATATTTTTTTGTTACTTTTAATTTGAATGAATCTGGAAGTGCAGACATTTGTAATTGACATGCATATAAGATACACTATTATGTATGTTGTAAGTGTTCTTTTACAAATAAATAAATAAATAATGACTAAACTGTTCTCATTTTTCGCGAGCTGGCAAAGAGTCAAATTGTTAACTTGATATTACTATATTTATCTACTGGGAAGGCTTCGTGCAAGGTCATCTAGATAGATTCCGCCTGTTAAATATTGTACAATTATGAATCAATTAACTGTATTCTTGTGTACCAGTGTAGTTACATGCACAATGTCACCTAGTTCAGTATATCCATTTGCTCGTTTGCCTTCCTAAAGTAAATTAAAACATATACATATACAGCGTGTAACAAAATTCGTGTCCGACCCGTGAAGTGGTTATTAGGTAACGTGTGTCGGTTCTATTTATGTAATAATTTTTTAAATACTAATCAACAAATTTATCCCGGATTTTTTTTTTTTTTTAATTAAATGACGAAAATTACATCGCTACATAGGCGCGGGCAATAGCGCTCAATAGCTCTTACCTATCGGGTAGCTAAAATACGAGGCCATGACCTCAGTAGTCCACGTTTTTACCACCAACAGTGTCGTTAAACACAATTAATATATTTTTTTAAGTAACTTTTTTGAACCGACACACGATACCTAATAACCACTTCACGGGTCGGACACGAATTTTGTTACACCTGTATATATCGACGCTTAAGATGTTTGGCTCCTTATACCTATCTAATTAACGTCAATTGATAGTAGTACAGTATAACGAAGGGATGTTACTTGTAAGTACGCGTCGAACACGTCGCCTACTCGTCCTGATATAAAATATTGGTACTTTCATGTAAGGAGTACGGTCGTCAAACAGAATTTTCACAACGACAGCAATGACGTTGCTAGATTATAACCGGTACGCCCGCATTGTGCAGCTTCCGGAGGGCACGGACAACCATAATCTTCGACGTACGTAATTTCCAAATTGGAAACAGAAATCTATAGAGTCGACTTTTTAATCTTAAAAATAAAATAAAATCAGTATATTGGTAAGTGATACATAACTTTTTTTTAAACTAAGATTTATATGTTTCACAGCTGTAAGCAGTTATTGATTTATAAAACTTGATTGACGAAAGTGGACTTAATGCCTGAAAGCTTTATGAACCAGTGAATTTTTGGGCTAGTCACTCACACAAACGTAATAAAATTATTATATACGTATTACATACACATATGTATATAGATTACCGAGTTCTGCTTTTATTTAGATCTTCTTCAGCATCATCGCTGAAGTAGTATCCAGGTCCACCCATGGCTCATACTTAATATTGTGCTGTAAACAATATTATTGTTAAGTACTCGTACTTAATATTATTAAGTACTCGGTTTACTCGGTGGTAGAGCTTTGTGCAAGCTCGTCTGGGTAGGTACCACCCACTCATCAGATATTCTACCGCAAAACAGCAATACTTTGTGTTGTTGTGTTCCGGTTTGAAGGGTGAGTGAGCCAGTGTAATTACAGGCACAAGGGACATAGCATCTTAATTCCCAAGGTTGGTGGCGCAGTGGTGATGTTGTTTTTTTTTTAAGAAATATAAAAACCACTGTCTATGGGCGTTGGTGACCACTTACCATCAGGTGGCCCACATGCTCGTCCACTAACTAATACAATAAAAAAATGAGCTATTAAAAACCAAACAATAAAAGAAAAAAAGTTATACTAAAAAAAACATTAAATTAAAGGTACTAAAATTAAAATCAAATCAAGACACATTTCTATTTTTAAAACAAACAGTACAGTTTCGAATGTTTTACTGCTGATATTGGAAGTTTAACTATATAATATATAAATACATAGATTTACAAAGATACTGATAGCCTTATCTGTCTAAATGTATTTATTACATACAATAGATAAAAAATAAAAATATTAGAATAAAAATACAAACTTTATCACAATCAGGCACTCCATGTATTTCGTTCTTCCAGCACCCTCACAATTCAGTATAGTGACCCCAGTTCTCTCCCTACAGGTAAACAGCAAGCTGAAACACCTGGGATCAACTTGTACCATTAACTTTATAAGATCAGCATTTACTTTGAACAATTCGCGGTAATTAAACGTAAATATTTGTTTAAAGATGGCGTCGGGTAAGAAGATAATTGTTTTAAAATAGAAAATTAAACATCGAATGATAAAGTTTCAATATTGTAACGGTTGAACGGCTTATAATAATTTTTTAATTAGTAAATATTGAAAAACACTCCACCCATATATAGGCATATTATATATATCTAGACATAAATAGTCAAATAAAAAACACCAGTCTTTTTTACATTTTTTTTGTTAACTGAGCTTTATCGTTACCAATAACGAAAAAAAAAACAAATAAAATTTTAAAAAATGCGTCTAAATATACGTCTTAGATAAATAAATATCTTTATTTATAAAATACTCTAATGTTTATTTAATAAACATTACAATTTAGCATTCAATTACAAATTAAGGTAAATATTTACTCTTCCCCCTCCTCAATATTGCATGAAATATCATTCATTATTGATAAAAAACATGTCATAAAAATTTGGAGCCATTTATGGCAAAGCCGCGATTGTAAATATTTACCCAAATTAAATATAATAATGTATTCATAAAGTCTAATTATAATATAAAAATATATTATTTAAAATTACAAAATATTCTATATAACAGATATGTCATAATCAATATCATCGATCTTTAGAGTCCTTTCATTATAGTTTTAATATTAAATACCCACAAGAGATGAATAGATCTCGCGTATAAATTCGGACAAGCAGTATTGATTGGTAATTTTCATGTGCTTTTATTTAGAATTTGTATTGTTTCGGTGTAGTAAAGCATGTGGAAACCTGCATGAGTTTCTCCCTCTAAGCCTCACAGTAGCAGCATTGTGGAATAAACTTGAAATTCTATTTAAGAAGGGAAATATTTACCCATTTAAGCGGTGAGCTGTTAAGTTAATTAATTTATCTCTAAAATTAATTAGAAATTATTTAAAGTTAGTTACAGTAAGTTAATGTTATTATACTTATTTTATTCTTTTTTAAACAAAATGAAATATCACATAACTAAAAACGTATTTTATTATTCGATAAAAGTAACATTTTCGTTTGTGCACGAAATTTCAAACTGTCCGGAACAAATCCGGGCAGCGTTTGAAATATTTATGATATGTTATACCGTCGTATCTCTGGCTTCCCACGCACTTCCACAACATTGAGCGGCGAACGCAATACAAAAACTAATGGTGTCACGGAACGAATAAACCATTCAGTCAATTTTCACCCTCACCCTTACTAAAAAGTTTAAAAAATTATGACAACCAAAATATTAAACTTACTTTATATCTATTATGAAGCAGTTAACAAGTAGTTTAATTTATTTAGTACAACTAGTTAGTTGGGAGGTTTAGATACCCTATCCTTTTCTATACCTCTGACAAGGAGTATGCAAAATTACATCATCGGTTGAATAGTTAAGACGTGAAAGCGTAACAAACAAACAAACAAAAACATTATGGCACGTGACGTGTCGTGTCAATAATATAATATAAATCTTTAAAGGTTATATTTTTGTTTTTTTTTTAAGCATAGTCAGGCGGACTAGCGTATGGGCCACCTGATGATAAGTGGTCACCAACGCCCATAGATATTGTAATTGTGTGTACATTGATTGGCATTGTAAGTGATGTTAACCATCGCTTAAACTTACTTTGTTTAAAGCTTTTCGTTCCAACTTCTACACATGCAGCCTGTGGAGAAAATATACGCAACGAACATACAGAGCCCTTCGTATTCAATATAATAACGCGTTCACTGCGCGTTAACGCGGTGCTGATGGGGCTGCCACGATTTTGCAGTGCATCTGTTCGCAGTCTCGTGTTCATTGCTTTTGGGCCACAATGCTATTGCGAGCTGCGTCTCTTCTGTGGCGAGTGCGTGCCAGCCCCAACTGCATCCTGAAGATGATAGTAGGCAGACTAGACTGTCCCTATTTATCGCACTGCAGTGGATTGCATTGCATTGCATCCCTGCAGTAATATAAAAGATTAAGTTTTCTAGTCTTTAAGTTTACTAACTCTCAGCATGAGTCTTACATTGTACTAACAAAATTATATGAGATGTGAATTCTTGAAATAAATCTATTATTATTATTATTATACAATTGAAATACCTATTATTATTTTTATAAATAGGTACAAGTAGACAGACTGGCGAATGAGCCACCGGGTAAGTGGTCATCTTACACGTTGTCACAGTAACATATTAGCCATACCTTCCATTGTCGACAACCTCGTCAACTTGGCGGCAGATTATGTGATGAGCGATTCATGGTTTCTACCTAGACGGGCCCTATAAGCCCTATCAACTAAGTAAACATAATTTTATTGTGATAACGTCATAAGAAAACATTTATAAATACTCGGACGCATCGGCCGATGGATTGGAAGAGAAATAGATGCGTCACAAGCCGAACGCTTAGGCCGATCGGGCCTCTCTATCGCTTGTTCCGCGCGCTCGGCTCAGGCGGAACGTTACTATGAGTCATGCTTTTTCGTGTGTGCAGCCGGCGTTCATCGATTTATAAGACGTCAAAAGTGAATTACATAAAAAAGACAAAATAAAAAGAAATAAATCGTAGTTGTAAAATATTTTGAGCGAAAGGATTTTTTTTAAATTAATATGTAATGTTATTTGTATATTTATTGATGTTTTATTTTATTTCAAATGAAGTGTTTATATACGATGAATAATTATAATGTAAAAATTTATATAACATTAAATGTAAATTAACTTTGACAAACGACCTATTAAAGCGTTTCATTACTTTCAAAGGGCTTCAAAAGGTATGTTTTCTCTATTCTATACATAAATCCTAACAAAAGATAATTTTCCATCTCCCAGTGGAAAATGAAGCCATAAATCAGACGCGCACTCGCGGCATGACGTTCATCTTATTGGCGTTATTGTTGCTGTGACGTGGTAACAACTAGTGGTATATAGAAAAATAACCCGTGTTCTGTATGTGATAAGGCTTATAATGTTTTCATTACTATACAATAATTATGGAATTTGTTGGTTATACGACTAATCCACTCATATTTGCATTCACAGATATATAAATGTTCATGTCAAGGTTTTCTCGATACTCATTAATAGGGTAGTGCCGTATTTATAAATTTTTTATTAATATTACTAGTTCAGCAAATATTATAGTTTTCTTTTTACATTAGAAATGGAGTGATATGCTTTTTACTTTAATTATTTTTCATTTAAGGTATAATTAATAAATAGTCATATTTTCAATTCAAATAATCAGTAAATTTGAAACATAAGCCTGGTGGTTAGGACACGTGAATCTTAACCGACAATTGTGGATTCAAAACCATCATAAAATTTAAATATCTGTTTATAATTCATCTCATGCTCGATAAAGAAAAAATAACATAAAGGAAGCTGTAGGTGTCGGAAGATATACTGCGACACGGATAAAACGAAATGGATCAGCGTTTCAAAAAAGCTGAAAACTTAAACCTTACAACTTACACCTTTGTCCAAAAATGAGAATTTTACAAGCGTTTACTTACTAAACAGTTAATAAACATCTAAATACTTTAAAGTAATACATTTGTTGAAGAAATTAAATTATGATATTAACAGACAGAAAATAAAACCATGTCAAGTATTATTGGTAGCAGTTTAAATAACTACTTGCCTTGAATAAAATATTTACACCATTAATTATATGGATGTTTTTATAACAAGCTGCTGAACGAGCTCTACCTATTTGAGAGTTATTATGAAGCTCATTTTTTAAGTTTTCAGGTCTATTTCCTCTATTGAAACAGCTCTAAATATTTTTTGGTCTTGTAGGAAACCTTTAACCATTCAGATTTATTTCTTAAATTATTATTTCTTATCATTTATACCATTTATTCGTTCATTCTGACATTCTTAATTTCAACGACATCTTATAAACCAATTTCGTCGATAATATACCATAATCATCGTATTATGTATTATATATCTCATTTATGTATCTCTATTCATGTATATAATATAGTTAGTATATATTTACTTATGTATTTGCATGTCACATTTCTAAACGTCTTCTTTTACTTCGAGGCCTATGCCAAAAGATTGCCTGTAAGAAATCACCTGATTAGTGATAAGACTGCATTTGTCTTATTTTCTCTTACGTTTAAAGTACTTTCTTAAATATTGTGTAAAACAAATAATACTTGATTTGATTTTATAATCATATTATTATTTTAATTCTGACCTGGGTTCCTTCAAACGAGGTGTGAAAAGGCATCTTGCAGGCCGGCAAGGGGGGGGCGGCTAGGGCAGATCATTTTTCGCGACTGTACTAGCCGTCGTCACGTTTGGACTCTACTACCACTTACCATCAGGTGGAGTAGAGTCATTCGCCCTCCCTGGAAATATATAAAAAAGCCGAGATGGCCAAGTGGTTAGAAGGCGTGAATCTTAACCGATGATCGTGGGTTCGAACACGGGCAATCACCACTAAATTTTCATTTGCTTAATTTCTGAGACATGTGAATTCCATCGACCCGCATTGGAGCAGCGTAGTGGAAATAGCTCCAAAACCTTTCCATCAAAAAAGGAGAGGCCTTGGCTCAGCAATGGGACATTCACAGGCTGTTACTATTATTTAAAGTTACCTTGTATGGTTCATGAAAAATCTATCGTTTACTGCTAGAGTATTGAATGAATACTTACTTACTTACTTACTTATTGAATTAATACAAAACACGGCACGATTCTGTTCCTAAATTGTAGGATGTTAAGTAAATAACACTGAAACAATACTCGCGTAACTTACAGTTGAAGTTTGTAATTGATCTTAAATACAGACACTTCAGCTTGAGACGGAATTTCGGAACTTCACTCGGATGTACTGTGAACTTTGTGTGATGAAGAGGAAGCGATATCGTTTGGCAAATCACACTAAACACGGTATTATTTGCTTTTGCCAGAACTAATAAATATCAAATATAATTTAAGAAATCAAATACGTATTTTTACATATTAGAGATTTAAATTAAATTATCGAATCTATTATCGGTACTAACCTACTACATCAAATATTATGTAGGTTCTTAACCCGCATCCGCCCGACGGGTTGTTTTCACCCAAACAAAACTTAAAAATACTTTCAGTACTACAAACTACAAATTACTATTACAGATTCATTTTCAAGTAATAATTAATAAATTAATAATAATGTGTGATAATTATGAAACACAGGACAAAAAAAGAATCTGGGCATATATGGAGTGGAGGCACATACAACTTCTGAGTACAATGAAAAATGTAGAATTATTTCTTACAAAATTACTTTATCAAAATATTTCATTCTTTCAACCCGCTTACCATTTCACTGGCGCCTTTTAATAATAACACGATGATAACATATAACGCTGCTTGGCGATTTGATCCCAGAAAGATTTATTCTCCGTAACCGTTATATCATTTAATATGATAAATATTCACCACGTATGTCACACGTTAGCCAATTTACATATTCAACGATGTCCCAACAAAACCTTCTTATAAGATCATAGCTATATTCGATCCTTTATAAATATTCAAATAAGATTAACCTAATATATATATATTATATAATTAGCCGTGTATCAACTTGTACTCCAAAATAAATTTATATAGACATGTTTGTGTTATCAATATGTTTAACTCTTCGATCAATACTGTTCTAGGTACACAATCCCATACAAAAGTTATCTTAAAACTGTCGCCAATTGTGTTTAAGTAATTCTAGTTAAAAATAAAAATACAGTAATGTAAATTCAACCTTAAACGCAATGTTTAAGGTTGTATTCACAAAACTATGTCAATATACATCAAAATAAATTCAACCTTACACGCATGTTTTAACGTCGGAATTACAAAGTCCCAAAAATGCATTAAAAAAGTCGACCGAGGCTCGCCGCTTAAACAAGGTTATGATTGGACCACACTAATTTGAAATAAGGCCACAGCCGTCTCATTCATACATAGCTTCGTAGCATATCTCGAAAGTATGCCATGAAGCTATGTGTGAATAGGATCTCCAGATAGCCAAACAGTAATTAATTAGTATATAATGTATTAAGAGGTAAATGAGACTTATCGTAATAGTAAAACCGTTTGCCTTTTTTTCAAATTATAATCCTAAAATATCGCTGAAAGCGCACTTGTTGCAGAATCCGATATACATAATATATCTTACTACCCACTCAATTCATATTCTATGATCAATTTATTTTTATAAAGAAAACACAATGTGTAAGTGTAATATTATTTTTAAAACGATGTCAGTGGCCAACTGACGAGGTCTTATCGTTTTTTAAATTGCCTCCTTATGTAACACCTGTTTGTGGGTTGATTTATTTTTACGTGCACAGGCAGTCTAGAAATCAAGAATACCACGAATACCAGAAAAACATTTTAGAGGAAGATAACTGACTCACATTGTATAATAAATATAACAAGAAACAATTATGTACCTAAATCTGGGAAGGAACTGACTCCCAAAACAGCGAAAGCTAGTTTGGAATTCAGGGGTGGTATTAAAATTGTAAACAAAACTTGAAGCTATTGCCTGTGGTTGCTGTAGTTAATAGGTAAGTAAGTAAAAATAAAAAAATAAAAAAAATGAATAATCATTATATCCAGTTATATCCGTTACAATAAAGAAATCGTTATGACAATAGTTATGTTCTGCAATAAAGTATCTGCATTATTATTAATAAGATGAAACAGCTTTGAATTGACAAAATATGAGATGTCTAATTTTTTAAGATACCAACACAAGGCGCAACTAATCGTTATTATTTATTAATGATGCATTTCGTAGCTTATCTTGCATTATAGAAAAGTATCAATTTGTTATTAAACTGATATGTTCATTGAAACCTTTTTAATTTGAATATCTAATGATATGAATACGGAATGGCGTCCTGAAGGAAATTTAATCGTAATAGAGCCGGACGATGGTATAATATCCTCTATTCATAGACCTCTGACCACTCACGCCGTACCTGTGCTGCTAATCAGGGGCATTAAGTATTCCACGCACGTGCTATAGAGGTCTCGACGAACGTTAGGAATCACGACTTTATCATGTGGGGGCAATAAAAGGGACTCTCGTTATGCGCTCTTGATATGGTTCATCTCTTTCATTATAAGTGCGTCTGCTATGCGCCTTTATGTATACGATAGCCAGTTAGCTTTCTATTATATAATATATAATTTTAAACGATAAAACTCGGTGGTAGGGCTTTGTGCAAACTCGCCTGGGTAGGTACCACTCACTGATCAGATATTCTACCGCAAAACAGCAGTCCTTTGTATTGTTGTGTTCCGGTTTGAAGGGTGAGTGAGCCAGTTTAATTACAGGCACAAGGGACGTGACATCTTAGTTCCCAAGGTTGGTGGCGCATGTAAGCGATGGTTAACATTTCTTAAAATGCCATTGTCTATGGGCGTTGGTGACCACTTACCATCAGGTGGTCCCTATGCTCGTCTGTCTACCTATAAAATAAAATAAAAAATAAAAATAATATCCAGTCAAATAGATGGTAAAACTCCCGTGGCATGTTATAATGAGCCTACATTTTCTTGCGGCCTATCTGCGGATTTTTTTTATTCATATAATAGTTCGCGTAAGCTATTCCCATTTTTATTATAAAACCAGCTTACGTTTGGCATGCGTTTCAATGCCTCTTAAAGTTTATATTAAAAAGAAAATTATCCAGCACTACTTACTCGTATTGTGCGTTGATGTCACTTTTGCAGAAACCTTCAAGTGCTAACAATATATAAAATTTTAACTAAAACGAATGAATGAAACGTGAACTCATAGAAAACAAAAGTATATACTCCTATATTATTAAATTACAAAGTTTAATTTACGTATTGTAAAATGAGGACTCATATATTTATACTTGAAGATGTCTAGTCCTTATAATTTTTTAATTTAATCTGATCTTATACTATAGCCTAAAGACATACAATATGTGACAATTTGTGCTAAAACATTTTCACTTTCAATCTTTTTTCATGTACCTATGGCTGAAGCAATATTTAATCGAAGAAGTGATGAAAATTCAGACTGTAACTTTTTTACATTTACAATTATTACATAACATTTTCGGGTTAATCCTAAGTACCCAAACAAAACATTCCTCTGCATAATATTTGCATAAAGGCGAACCTTAGCACAGGGGACACGGGGATACGGATTAACGGATGCAAAGGGTTTTGTTTTGAATCATAAAGCTAGGAGTACATTGGTAATGAAATATTTGACTGTAGCATTAGTCGTTTTTACAGAAACCCTAGGCGTGATATTTATACTGATCTAGTTTCCAGCCGCGGCCATACCTGCGTGTTAGGGGAGGATCTGGTTAGGTTGTCTTTTAGTTCGTTTACATTTAATCTCGAAAATAAAACATTCTTTAATCTTTCACTTTTGGATCTTCGTGTTACAATAAGTAGATTTTAACGAATAGAAGAAAGTTATCATGTACTCGTACTAGTAGTAATATAATTTATAATCTTATTAAAATAAAATAAATGTGTTATGTTTAAGTATCATCCTATTTAAGCCTTAAAATATTTACAAAGAAAAAGATGGTGAAAATCTTATATCACGCCTAATATAATTTCACTTTAAATTTAAAAATAGAATGCTCGTTGTTTAAATGAGAACAAAACTATTTTCAAAATGTTACCTATTGTTATGAAAAGAAAGACAAGAACCTCATATTTCATTCGAAATTTAAATTTTTATTCTGTCTATAAGAATAGTTATTATGGTTATTTTTTTAAACATTCACATTCTATTTCGTCTTCCGAATAAGCTATGTCTCGTTGGGTCTGTAGTAGTAAGCCTTAATTGTAAAGACAAAATGACTAAAAGCAGTGGTTCCTAACGAACTAGCGTCGAATTTAAAGCACTTTAGATGTGTATTCTGCATGCTTGTAAATCAGAGCGTACCTCTAAAACCGACTTGACGTTTCCATTTTCCGAATGTGGGCGGATTTTTTAAAGTGTCTAAGCAAGTAATTGTTCTGCCAGTTACTTGCAAATACAGTTGCGATGTAGTTCCTGTTGATTAAATGGTCACAAATTGACGAATTTTCCTTTTGGTGAACTATTATTTAGTAAATTTCTATTTCAGTGACTTTATAACGAAGTTTTCAACTATATATAAGCTAGGCAAAAAAGTAATGTCACGGTCTCAAAATTCATAACACGTTAATCTAATATGGGTTAATGGATACAAGCTATTGTATTTAATTTACAGTAATATTTGTACTGTATTTTTAATTAGATATTTTGAATTTGTTTCTCACTAAGCAAGTCAGTTACGAGTCCCAACTGCCTAAAAGGCGGCAAGTTCATCTCTTTTTTTAATCATAATAGAGGTAATAAATCAAATTAACTTTTTCTTGCCTTATAGTCATTTATTTTATGAATCACTCAAGCTTAAAAGTACCAACTAGAAAATCTCCCATTGCTTGAAATGTTGGTGGAAAAATTTATCCCGACATAGATTTTAATAATTTACAAACATTGCATAATTATGGAAAGTGACTTGTGCTTGCTTAAGTTGCTGCGTATAGTCTCACCAAGCAAATACCGGAATGATAAGAATTTTGGATACACTTTAAGTCCAGTACCGTATTTTTATTAACTTTAATGTATATTTCTAACATAATTACTGGAACACTAATTACAATAGTTATTGCGATTTGCGAGCTTTTATTTAACTTTGCCTGTTAATTCGTTTGGATCAAATATTGCGAATTGTAAACAGGTTCCACTCAACTGTCAGAGCAAATAGCACATATTTGTCCTTATTACAATACATTAGTATACCTACATGAATTAAATAAAATTTTATTTATTCTATTCACGCCCAATAAAATATTACATCGAATGAATATTATTCAAATTGAAAATAAATCTAAATTAAAACAAAATGCATTTCCCTAATAAACGATACCTTTGAATCGAGTATTATTCACAAACAAAATATATCAAAAGGGAGTCCCAGCTATTAGCAGAATGAACGTGCAAATATTAACATTCGCGTTTCAAAGCAAAACCGATAAGCCTTTTAACACCAGAATGCTATATGTTTCATATGTAAGGCCTGATCCACACTAAAATAAAAGATAGCGTTTAGAGATTTAAACAATAGTCCACGTAGTGTTTATTTTATTTTTATACATGTATTTTTTCATTGTTATATGGGATTCTTTTTTTGAAAAGCAATTTGTTTGCTAGCAATAGTATGTTTTGTATGTTGGCAATCAATAAATAAGTGTTGTGCTTCTGTATAGAGTAAAGATTTTGACTTTTACATTGAATTCAAAGAAATATTTCATCGATTAAGTGCTCACCATCGCCTATCTATAAAGATTCTGATGCAAGAAGTATTAAAAACTCCTTACACCGTCAAGGCGCCACGATACATGAATCTACGAGAATATATCCCTTGTGCCTGTAATTACGCCGGCTCACTCAATCTTCTAATCGTTATACAGCAGAACAAATTACTACTAATTTATAGAATAGTTATTGTCTTAGAAGTTTTTAAGATGAACAAAATTGTGTTACAATGCAAAGCTTAAATTATTGGTTGCTTCCAGCCGACAGACACAAACAGATAGCTTAGGTAGCTCGTAAAGATATTAATTTAAAAATAGGCATTTTGAGATCACAGACAGACACTTCAATATTATTTATTTGTATAAATGTTACATCGACGAACACAAACATTGCCAACTATCTCTTCCGACTCCGATCTGAGTACACAAGCATTAAATTTTCAATTAAGCTTTAGTATATTACACATCGACGTTCGCATATAACTAATGACACGTACTCCTTTGATGTCAGTTCGACCCACGTGACCAATGTTTGTCTATGTTAGTCTCAAAGCTGTATTTAATTGCTATACCTCGTTATTTTTGGATTATTTACAGAGTACGTTTTGAACAGGCCGTCCCTCCGGACCGACTTCAATTAAAACCATCAAACAATTTTTCCGCATATGAAACAGTTATTTAATTGACGCGAACATTTTGTTCGTAAATTGTTTTGCATATATGGATAAATGAGTTCGTTCTGATTATATTTGGATGTTGTTATAAATTGCTTTGATCGTTCGTTCTTAATTATTTTCGTCGTAATGCGGTGATTGCATAGTGTAATAGCAGATTGTAGGAATTCAATAATCACAATATCATTCAGTAAAAAAATGTGTTGCATAAACCAATACATTTTTTTAATTAATCAGATGATAAATAATTTATAAATTGTGAGTTGATGAACAAGAATTTTCTAAAAGCATCAGTAAGTTAAAACAAAATGATAATATTAAATACTTCATAATTATTTGAACTATTTTTTCTTTACGTGATTCAAAATTAATCAACTAAATTGTAAAATCAATAAATAATATAAACATTTTTTATACCTTTTATACAATTATCATAAACCTTTATCAAATCCTTCTAATTCATTACATATTCCTTGTTAAATTGTGTTAATGTTTATTAAAATGGTACTTATTTTAAATATCTCGCCAACGTTTACTTATTTGATTATGGCAGATCAGAATGAATTTATCCTGTTATATTTTGTTAATTTTACTGTTTAAAAATATATTGTAGTAAATAGCGTGAGCAATATGTACTCGTATTAAGTAATGTCGAGTACAAAAACAAATTCTTATTATATAAATAACTCATACGTTGTTGTCTATGAACTTAATTAACTCTTATTCAACTTTATACAAGCACAACGTTACGTAAATATTCTTTGTGAATGCATTTGTGATGCACAGTAATCTAATAAGCAACGAGCCCCATTTGGAAAGGACGAACTTTGCTATATTCCATTGAAGATAAAATCTTCGAATACACAGTTGCAAGGCTTTCCAGTTCGTCTGAAATGTCATAAGTCTACGAGGCGAGTTTTAACAAGACAAACTTGGGTCTAACAAGTCGAATGTCGCTTTGTTGGGCCCTGTCGAATATTGTAAGCGGCTTATATCCATACGATGCAACCCTTGAATAGGATTAAATACTGTATGGGGATGGAAGATAATTAACCGAATGGTGAATGAGATAACTTTGACATTCGTACAATTATAATGAATATGATATGAATACTTCAGTTTATAGGAATTTTTAATACTAAATTATAAGCATATTATCAAAATATCAAATATGATGAATAGATTAATTGTGTAAATTATATAACAGTAAATTTAAAGTTTTTTTTTCGTCCTGCCAGTGTATAGTTCTGATTTTGTATATGATTATTGTTTAATATCAACAGTAAAGAACAGCAGTTCTATGCTGTAAGAGCTCAATACATTACTCACCCATGTCGTTTATTAAATGTTATTTATGGTTATTACGATTAAAGTCGCCTATCACTTTCTGACTTTTTATGAACTTTTTTTGCGGTGAGTATCGAGTTTATTCTTACGTCAGAATTGCCCTACTCGTCGTATAAAAAAGTAATAATAGTACATTTTTTAAGACAATACTGTTGCCCTGACGTTTCTGAGATGTTGACTTAATACCATCATATACAATTTTTTTTAAATCTATAGGATTTTCTTACAGCTTTCTTGTCTTTACTTTTTACGTACTAAGTATGCAACAGTAAGCTAATACTTATCAAATCTTCGATGATACAATATAGAGTTGTAAAAAATTTATATAAATTTACATAATTCAAAATATATTAAACACTTTATTTTAAATCATTCAAAATTGCTTGCAAGTTTTCTCGTGTATCCGATAAAAGTGCACTGAAGTCAGTAAACAGAACACTGTGTACAGTTTCTTCATGAATCCATTATCATCGATCGACAGCCCGACACTCCAGCTTCTATAAAAGTTAAGTGCAGTTTCCCCCTCCCTAATCTCTAATGTTACGTGAGGTATTAAGAATTTAAGGAACATCCCGAACCCTCATCGATTGGCTTACGGTTAGCTGCATTGTTTTGATTTTCTACACTTCAAATACACGTCTTACAATAAATATTACTAGAAAAGATTCTTATTTATAAGATCCTGTTTATGATATTATTAAGAAGAAAATGCATTTTTGAAATGCGCTTTCTTCTTAATAAATTCAGAAGTATTCTATACCGACCGACGGCTTTAAGCTACCCCCGTGGGTCGTTATACCCACCTACTCTTTTAGTTATTTTACTACAAAATAATAATTCAAAGTAACTTCTGCTGCGTTTTCGTATATGTACGAAACGAGTGTTACAAAAAAAATTAAAAAATTACAATGTTCTTGTTTGTAAATGATTACTAGATCACAACACTTGTTATATTATATTATATCGATCTAAGTTTAAAATTAACATATTACAATTCAAGAAATCGACGCGGGACAATTTTTTTTCTGTTTTATAAAATATACACAAGAAAAAACCATGTAAAGGTAAAAGGAACCCGTGATAATTTAGCTTTCAACGTAAATGTAATTGTGCAGATCCATCACAGATATAACGTTATGGCATTAGACACTTTACGACCGATCAAATAGGGATCATTATACACTGCATCATTTTGTTAGGTATCATAAACATTCGGTGCTCATGCCCTTACAAAGGTTGCAATTTATAGAGGGAAATAGGAAGCAGACACATTAAAACAGGAAAAGTACGCAGACAGGGCGTTTCATTTGAGTGTTTAATTATTTGTGTAAAATGTGTTAGTATGACGTTCTCGTGCTTATATTTGTTTACGTATTTTGTAACTTGAGACATTTTTGTTAATATTGTTTCTTATTTATGAAATTACTTCAAATATAAAGTTGCTGCGGTCTTCTTAGAGTTTATTCCACCACGCCGCTCTATTACGAGTTGGTGTTTTGCATGTCGCAGAATTTATTTGATACAAGCGGCCCGTCACGACTGCCAAAAGATTTTGTAAGTATAAATAAGTAGATTGCCTTACAAAAGCATGTTCTTTCTTATATTTCATCTCGGCTTATAAAGAGTGCAAAATAGTGTTTCAATTGTGAATGAATGATAAACTGAATGACTCTCTCTCGCTTTAGTCCTTCCTTCATTCCCGAAGATTATGGTTCTGGTGGTAATATGAATTCATTTGCTTACATCGGTTGCTGATGGAATGGAACTGAATTACGTTAAGTAATTCTTTTTAACCTCAACTCATATTACTGACCCTTTCTAAGAAACAGAAATCTAATAACCAATTTTCATATTATTAACTTAAAAAATATATAAATCTGTCATTAATATTAAAAAAAAAAAATATTGGTTGTCTTTGCTTTATAAGATATGAAATGTTTATGCTTTAAGGCCCACCAGTGTAGGCGGTGCGGTTGTATGTCAGTCAGATGACAATAAACGAGAATAATATTATTCTTCTCGTTTATCTATATTAAATCGGAATTTGATATATACTAGATTCGCATCAAATACCATAACTCATGAACAAGTTATGAAATTTTCAATTAGTTTCGAATACAATAAATTAAGCCAATAAATCATAATGGTTACCCCACACTTGAGGCTTGATATACAAATACATGAGTCTGACTACTTCTATATGTAAAGCGTACATGACAGGCGAATATGTCAACCCGCCTGATATATGATAGGCTTCGCGAATAGCTGTTAACTTATGGAGTTCCTTACTATTTAGTGACGTGGTCTAAGTGATAACTATCGACATCGATATGCATCTTCATAAACGATTTAAATTTCATTTTGTTTAATCATTTTGAGCAGAACCAAAAAATGTAATATCCTAGTATTTGAACGAAATAATTTATAACACAGGTTGATTTTTTAAAGGGATGAAAAATTTTATAAAAGTGATTCAAAGGTTTCAGATATAAAAATATCGACATTTTGCACATGTCTCAGCATCCGTACCACTTTACATTCAACGCCTTGTTCACGACGGCGGGAAACGACTAATCTCTTGATATATCGACGCTCACCTTCCGTATCTGCTGATCTCCGAAAAAGTGCTACTTTATTACGCTACTTGGATTACGACCCTACAAGCCTCAAAACCCTATAAAGCCTCCAGTTCACATTCACAACGGGCCACCCTCCAGTGAAATGATGAATAAAATTGATGAAATAGTTATTATAATATATATTTGTATATTTCTAAAAATCACGTGCCAAGATGTGTCTGTAGGCATAACACGCTCATATATTTTTCATAATGAATTAAAAAATTAATAAACGAAATATATTGTTTTATAACAAAAATTTCTATTATATATTTATATATATAATATTAATTACATTATAATAATATCTCAATAACATAAAGCCAATATTGCCACACTGAACATAATATAGGCTTATGTAACATAATATGACAGGAAGATAATAGCTTACTAGAGTCTGAGTACGCAACTCGAAATCTGCTTACCGCTCATTAATAATACATCGAGTAATAGGCGCATCGAACTAGATTAATCCGGTGTTTTGAAGGCAAATAAAACCGCCAACGATTGAAAACGACTAAAACGCGAAGCCTGGTAAGTTTCACAAAACAAACATAAGTCGGTTATCTTTTGAGTCGAGGAGGAAGTTTGACAAAGCATTTATTGTTAGTAAAGAAGTCACAGCGAATACTCGCGACGCCGGCTCTGAACGATAACGAGTTCTAAAGTCGGCAGATATCCTTCACTGAAAAATACACTTACTGCCATCCCACTTGAATAACGTGATAATCGTTTTATATTTCTTGAAATCCTTCCAAGTTACATATCGAACGTGATATTATACACAAAATCTTCTAAATATACCTAGTACTAAATACAGAGGACATTTTTATATCCTAAAACTAATATGGATAAGTGGAAGTTATTTCATTCATAGTTTCATGGTTTTAATAATGATTATATATGAGATACCTTTATTTACCTAAGAGTGATTTAGTACATCGTATTTAAATAATTATTAATACATTTAAGATTGAATTTATCTATGAACAGCAAAGCTAGTCTGTGGAACTTTAAATCGTCACGGCTCGGTCTAACACCATTAACTTTTTTATTATTAATAATAAAAGTTTTATATGTACTTTAAATTTTAGAATTAAAGTACATTAGAATTTTATCACTAAAATATTTAGCAGAAAGGTTAAGTTACTAAGGTTTTATTTTGTTTGAATATGTCGCTATCATAATATTGCATCGATTATTATTATTTTATGATAGAAATAATTTTGAACCCATTTTAAAGTGGAGCAGTAATTCGACATATTAACTTGAATTCTTATATAGTTATCATAATGTATGAGAATCCAAAGGATTTTCCTTGAAGCTGGGTTTCCTTTAAAACATATTCAAATAAATTATCTGACAGTCTAGAAATAGGTCTTTCCTATCTTCTAAGCTTATCTCCTGATAAATAGTCAAGGAGCCCGCAATAAATTGTGTTAGATAACGTACCGATGACTAAGTGTATCGCATTATGCTAATCGGAGACCATTTCTTTCAAAACTATTCAAGGGACAGAAGTTTTATCTAGTTTCATATTTTACTGTGAATCCCGTTTTGTATTCTATATGCGTAACCGTTTATCATGTGAGGGATGAAATAGATTTTTTTTGGAAATTTTCATTTTTTTTAAATTTATTTATTAGGTTTTCTAGCGATTTTTATATCCACTGATTTTGTGAAATCAATTGAAAGCAAGCTCTACATGTTTATTAAATACACAATTACTATTACTTGCTATAAAAGAGAAGCTAACAACTACAACGGAGCAAGAGCAAAATAAATTACTTAATATGTACTTACTTATATTTTTGATAAAAAAAATTAGTATTGATAATATAAAAGTTAAAGTGTACACTCCCTTGCCTCGGAAAGCACATAAGCTGTTAGTTTTGCGCCTGGACTCTTTCCTTCCGGTGGCGGATTTGCCGTCCCATCTGAGAGTAAGGGAATAAATAATTTACCTGTGTATGCGCACTCATTTGTGGACTATATGTCCTGTGCAGTTGGATTGAAATAGAAAACGAATTGTTTTCTATATCTTAACATTTTTCTGATTTATGCTCGTAATTACAAATATTATTCTTCTTTCGCATGTCACTCATACTACAAACATATATTTGTCTCTTAAATCAGTCGCTGCGACGCTATTGAAACGTGGTAACTACGATATTTTTAACATCCCTTTGTATTAATTATTATATTATAGTTAAAAATCTATAAAATATTTTGCAATACAAACGGTCGTTGAATATAGTAAAAGCATAGAAATGACATCGCGCGCCGAGAGATGTAAGGGATGAGTAAAGGACATACAAATGTCATCAAAATTTAGATGGCGGTAGGGGCAAATTCATAGAATATAATCCGTCCTAAATAGATTTTTATAGAACCCATGATACCACTTGACACTCCTGAAACTACAGCGTTCCAATTGTCTATCAGTAATTACATGTATCAAGTGATCAGTATTTCTCACATCTAACTCCACTCGTAGCTTATGTGGTCTCGATAATTCACTTTCAGTCTGTGACCTCGATTTATAACGCCATTGCCTTTAATTCCCAGCTCGCTGGAAAAGCGAAATAAATTCCAGTAAGAGATAACCTAGCCTAGAACGAAAAGTGCCGCAATAAATTAGTTCCAAGAGCGTGGCGACATGGATTAGGTTAATCTGCATCCAGAAGTAAAGCCGTCAACTTTTCTAGCATAATTTATTACATTCGGTGAAAATAGACAAATGGTCGTGTTACGGGAAAAAGAAAAGACTCATCAGCATTTTACCTTTATTTTTAAATGAATTTGATTTTTTTGGTTCAGTAAGATGAATTATTTTTATTTTGTATTTTATTATTTATTTCCAGCTTATGAACGTTTATATTGAAGGAAAACAAATAAAAATATTTATTGTTTCATCATCATCGATCTCAGTCATCAGATCACCAGTCATCTCAATCGAATTGTTTGAAAATGAATAAAAAACAAACCTACAATTTAATTTTAATTCATATAGAAGATTATTACGAAACGTTTCTTTATAGTCAACGATAAATAATACAAGTTTGAAATCATAAAATGCACTCCATTTGAACAACTCATAAAACCGTCTGCTTCTTGAAACAATTTCATATTTCATTTGAAAACGAAACCCACTTCGACGTTTAATAGTAGCTAAAGTTATAATTCCAACGGCTCATTTGAGCTATACATTAAAATGTCAGAAATTTCAATGTAATAAACAAATAATAAATTTCTGACGTTTTATTAGGTGTTTAGAGAAGAAAAGAAACTCAATCGAATCAAAAAAGAATGTAATATGCACTAAAAAGTCTGATGTCCGTTCTAAGCCCGACTATGTACTTACTATTTCAGTGTAAAAAAAATAGAGGGAATTTATTTAAATATTAATTAAGATATAAGCGGCCGATGGATTTGAAATGATAATCCTTATCTATCAAAAAAACTACATCATTAATTATTCTAAGCTTAGTCTATACTCGGTCGATGTTAGAAACGCAATGAAGATGAAGCTACATTTCATGTCGAAGTCACCGTGAGACGTCACTTGATTATATTGTTGTGAATACATCGGCAATTTGTGTAGCCTTGCGTTATATGTCTGGGTGGTAGGGCTTTGTGCAAGCTCATCTGATACCCACTCATCAAATATTCCACCGAAAAGCAGCAGTACTTGGTATTGGCCGAAATGCTCGTCCACCTAAATATTTAATAAAATAATATATAATACTTAAAATAAAATTAAGGATACGGCGCCTACTTCAACCAGCTTATAGACAGAGTGGCAAACGGAGGTGGTCACCCCCGCTCATAGATATTGACTCTGGAAGAGATATTCGAGACCACATCAAAAGCTCATACTAGGTCATTACAATTAAAAAAAATACTTTACAAAACATATGCTTAAAAATCTAGCATAATTAATTTAACATAATTTTTATTCGCGTATATTTCGCAAGTATATATATCCGCTACTTGTAGCGTTAATACATTAAAATATAATAATGGTACTGAAATGAATTAGCAAACAAAAGGCTTAAACTTTATTCACTTAATTCGGAACGTCAGAAACCAGCGCAGTCATAAAACAATATAATAATGTATGTATTGTTCACGGCTCCGCTGTATCAGAGCATTGTGCGTCGAGAGTCAGCCTGTCTGGCTGAAACCTGCTTTGTGAATTTCGACGAGGACGGCTTAAAACCTCATTTAGCGAGACCTCGCCGCCTCTACCACTTAAACGTTATGGCCCAAGAAAATTGTCCCCTAATTTAAATAACTTTGTCAAGTCCTCTCCATTGTCTTTGGTTTTAGACACCTCGAGTGCATAAATCTTCTTGAAGCGTATTCACTTTTGTTAAGAGCATTACGTCATTGTCTTTCAATGTTCGCTTTCACTCTACTCGTAATCGAAAAGCAATATAAATCTTTTAATATTTCAGCTAATTGAAATTCTTGATTATTTTATGTTACTTTCAAGTTTTAGTAAAGAATTTTCTTATATTACCTGACAAAATAATGAGCACTTCGTTGTTTATACACCAAGATATTTCATGTATACACCAAGATATTTTTTTAAGATAGTCAGACGAGCTCTTACTGGTAAATGTGCACCTTTGCCCATAGACGTACTAGCTGCATTAGAAGTATAAGCATCTCATTACCTTGGCGATAGAAATTATTCCATTTACCAAATATTATAGTATAAAATTATGATGAACTAGTGCCACTTAAAAAATCTAACCAGAATCTCAAAAACTACTTACTACTGGGTAAAATTGATCTTAGTTAACATTTCAACATATATATAATTGTTACATATCTTGTATCAGAAAATAATCCGTTTCCTTCAATGTTTATACCAAAACACAGACATAGCCCACAAAACACTTCAATTTTGTGGTAGCTAGTGAGTATATGGGAACTATTGAAGTAGTCTGACCAAGTCCAAGTATCGGTACCGGTATTCATATACGTTTAATTAAACTAAGAGTACGTAAGAGTGCTTTCTCTACGAAGTACCTTAACTTCGTTATGCAGAAATCTCAAAATATCGTAAACGTACTTCGATATTGAAATGCTCAGAATATGAGAGAACATCAAAGGCCGAAGTATGATACCTGAATACAAACAGTTCCTGAAGTTAATTGAAAAGCGAACGGGCGTCAGTGTATTTGCTCAGTACTCGCGGTGGCCAGACTGTGTGTACAGCTCTTGTCCAACTTGTATCAAAGACTGAACTGTGAACACAAATACATTAAAAAAACTATGAATTTTAGTAAAATGCTGGAATATTACATGGGCATTATAATTTCTTAATTAATTGTTACAAAGTTTTTTTTGCTGTCGGATTGTTTTTCTTTTTTTTCATTTTAACTGGCCACCTGAAGGTAAGTAATAAATTTTAACCATTCCTTACAACGGCAATGCGCCACCAACTTATTTATCATTCCAACTGGAACACAACAATACTGAGTACTGTTGTTTAGCAGTAGAATATATGATGAGTGATACCTACCCACACTGGCTTGTACAAAACCCTACCACCAAGTGATCTTTAACTACCATATTTGTCTGTGTCTCATAAACATTTTAATATTAAGAATCTAAATTAAGGAATGTGAATGTTTAAATGCTTTTAAAAATAGACTTAAAAAATATATTTTGGATAATATTAAGTAGTACTAGCAGTAATTCCATGTATCTAATATCAATGTTTGTATATAAAACTATGTAAATCTCATGTAAGTGAACTAATGTTCTTATGAGAATAAAGATCTTTAACCTAAAAAAAAAAAAATCGAAATCAACTTAATTTAAGTTATTTGAACGGATTTACAGATTAATCTGAACCAATTAACTAGAAAGCATTAACTTGGGGCCGTATTAACTTAATGAATCTCGACAGAAGATTGGTTAATGGAGCTTATTGATATCTGCCATCGCCTCGCTAATCAATAAATATAAACAGCATCAAGATCGTGACACGTAAAGTCATGCCTTAACTAAGAAGGGGGAGGTTCAAAGAGTTTTCAATGCAGTAACGAAGTAACGGCAAGTTAAGAAAGCTTAAACCTTAGCTTCCACACCCTACAAAACTATGTTGAGATATACAGCGCGATGTATATTTTTACTAAATTAAAGCAAACCCAAGAGTACAGTTGTACATCAACTAAAAACTATTCGAACTTCTTCTTCTATCTTCGAAAAGTGTTTTATCGCTATATACTTTGATGTTTCTTGAATATCGTTTTAGACAACTAATTTGGATGATCGTAGTCCACATTTATCATAAGCAAAGAGTTTCTCTATATCTATATATCCACATAATTATATCGTCAATAGCTTGAGGCTCTGATTACCAATTTAACAATATTACATAAGATTAACTACTGATGTCTTATTGCTTTCAAATGTTTATACAACAAATTTCAAGTACGACAAGAAGCGATTAGCGCTGAGGGCATAGAATGAAGGCTGTTGTGCAGGGAATATATCTTTAAGAAAGATTAACGATCTTCAGGTAGATCACTTGGGGTCGGGCCATAATTAAACGCAATGGATGGAGCTTCCCCAAAGATTTAGAATGAGGGTCGGCGTCTCGCTGAGTTATGATTTCGCGCCAAAAGATGTGATTGGCACACTGTAATTAAGCCGTGAATCGACTTTTTATAGTTTGACGCGAGATCTTACACAGATGACGAAATAGAAGAAGAATAATATATATATATATATATATATATTTATATATAAATCGTATACTATAAATATAATATGAATATATATATATCGTATATTTTACGGCTATACTGGGAATAATAACTAAAATGAAAAAAATATATAAATGATCAGTAATAAAAATCTTTATATATATATACATATATACTAAAAAAATAATATACGTATTTTTCCACAAAAGCAGAGAGAAAGAATGCACATTACCGAAAAAGTGGGCCACGCGGTTTCACCCGCGTGTAATTAATAAAAATATAATAAATAAAAATAAGCCTAGAGCCATCCTCGATAAAAGGACTATCCAACACAAAAATATTTTTTATATTCTAACTAGTAGTTTCTGAGATTAGCCGGATTAAACAAACAAACTCTTCAACTTTATATATTAGTATAGATTTGTTATGGGTCGTTTATGAAGTCAAGACTAATTTCGCCTATTAATTTTGAGAGTTTTGAACTTAATATATATATACCAATGCGCGTTTAAAAGTGACAAATCTAAGTCAATTTATTTTACAACATGAATTATTAAAACGACTTATCGATGTTATAAGTGGTGTGTTATCGTCGCAGTAAAATGCTTAGTGGCTAAGAGCCTACACCGGATTTTTGTTACATCACTCTACTTGGTGAGTATAAGATATGTTTAATATTACTTACAGTACATGTAGTGGTAAGTGGTCAATAACGCCCATAGACAATGGCATTGTAAGAAATGTTAACCAACGCTTACATCGCCAATCCGACACCAACCTTGGGAACTAAGATGTTATGTCCCTTGTGCTTGTAATTACATCTCTGTCTGCGTACATATTTTGAATATAATAATTAATTAATTTAACAGCACCTAAGCGTCTCAACCAACGAAAGCATTTGTAAAGTTAGCATTAAGTTAGGAAAAAACATATTCAATCCCAATTTTTTTTTTCATGCAACTCACCAACAGTCATTGAATTAATTACATGCGTATGATGACTCAGTAATGATCGGCGCAATATTATCTTGCGTGTGTCCAACAGATAGAACGTCTGAAATATGTCTATCAACGGGAATAATCCGTCGGTAGGATGCGGTCCACCGCCCGATATGTCAATTACGATATTGGATGCAGCTATAACCAGACGAAGTTTGAGTTTGGCTTCGGGAACGCTGTTTGAACTTGATAATTGTATTGACTGTGGCTAAAGGGGCTAAGAATACTTAAGATATAAAGGCTTTACGCAAGACAAACTTCGTATTCATGCAACTTTAATGCTACTTATATAAATTAGTTATAGTCTCATTGACTTAAAATAAAGTTGAGTATAATAATATAAATAATAACCTGGGACTTTATTCAGACAAGGCCATCTAATCCTAAGCTAAGCAGAGCTTGTACTATAGAAACCAGACAACTGATATACTACATATACTACTTTTTTTTTTGTATATACATACTTATAAAGATATTTACGCCCAGACTCACGACGAACATACATGTTCATGCACACAAATGTCTATCCTGGCTGGAAATCGAACTCATGACCTGCGGCGCGAAATGCAAGTGTCTACCTACCGCGCTAACCGGCAAATAAAGTAGTATACGCAACATGTAGACACACTGTGGAAAATATTATTCGTCGTTAGATTCAGACGCAAAGAATTAATCATTACAAAACTACATAAAAAAATCACTAAAGTATAATCTCGAATTTCTCTATGATTATTCATAAAAAATATTTACATCCAAAAATACGAAACTACGTAAATTTCGTATTTATATTTTAATATTAAAACAGTCGTTAGCAACATCCTTACTTGTGTCATTGAAATAAAAAAAAATTAAAATAAGCATGACCACAAAGCCAAGCCGGCATTAGTATAAAGCTGGCCTGCAATTAGCTTTGCTGTTTGTGGACAGTATCAGCCCAGGGGGTAATTAGCAGCGTAAATATCTTAGATCTTAAACTTAGAAGTAACACGAATATAAAAATGATATAATCAGTCATGCTTTTTGAATTATAATGTACATTTCTTTTTATAGCATGGGTAGGTGGACGAGCATATGGGCCACCTGATGGTAAGTGTTCACCAACGCCCATAGAAATTGGCATTGTAATAGATGTTAACCATCGCTTACATCGCCAATGCGCCACCAACCTTGGGAACTAAGATGTTATGTCCCTTGTGCCTATAATTACACTGGCTCACGCACCCTTCAATCCGAAACACAACAATACCAAGTACTGCTGTTTTGCGGTAGAATATCTAATGAGTGGGTGGTAGGGGAGCGGGGGGCTAGTTGTAACAGGGGTAAGTAGTAACAAGCATTTTTTACCTACATAATAGATAAATATTCGTTTGATTTTCAACCTAACCTACTACGTAATAACCATTCTATCATATAAGCACGATCAGTACCCCGCCGGACGGCGCAGGAAGCGGTGTTGTGCAGACGCTCCAATAAAGCCAGGTAATGGACTTTTTTTTGTTTATACAAAATTGATTATCGTAAATTTCAAATTGTTTAGCAGTTGTTGATTTATATAAAAACATTTAGCATTTGTTTAGTTTGATTATATTAATTGTAATTTCACACCAAGTAAGCCACTTCTTTTTTAATAGAAGTTATTTTAAAAAACCTCGCTGTGGGGTATGTTGTAACACTTTTACGGGGCAAGTTGTAACTTGTTACAACTTGCCCCTTATTTATTTATAAGTTCTATGAAATTACGCGGGACGTATTTAAATTCCTTTAATTCATGTTTTGAATATTTTTTTGTTGAGCTTCATTGATTTTATCTATTTTAGAATGAGAAACTACAGAAGAAAAACTGAACGTGCTTCCCAAAGCCAAGATGTTTACGAATTGGCCTGTTGTAAAATGTGTAATAGGAAATAAGATCTCATTTGTGTGTCTCAATTGTGATTCCGATGAAGACTAATTTTATATTTTACCTACCTCAATGAAAAGGCTGATTACTTAAGAAATTGAGATTTTGTTATTATAAATGGCTGTGAGCCTAGTGTTCCTTTTTTAGTTTAAGAAAGAACATGTTTTTGTTAATTTTTGATTATTTTTCTATTAGATTAAGATTAAAACTTAAAAGTCTAAGTTTGTTATAACGTGCCTAAGGTTTATAATGCTAAATACGCTAAATGAATCGAAAAGTCTGATTACTGAAGTAGTCAAGATTATAAATGGCTATAAGCCTAAAATTCCTTAATAGCTTAAGTAAAGAAAGAACATGTTATTTGTTTATTTTTGAATATTTTTATGTTAGATTAAAAATATAATTTTAAAGTCTACGCCTGTTTTAGAATTTGTAAAGTTTCTTATGCTAAATATGCCAAATAAATCTTTATAAAATATAAAACTGGTTTTTAATTCCTACTGTTACAATTTACCCCAAGCCTGTTACAACTAGCCCCAATCACGGGGTAAGTCGTAACACTCGTCAGTTTTTTTTTAAAGCCGTTTCTACAAAAAATCGTTACAGGATTGATCAAAAATTTATTTGAAATCGATAATCGAATAGTTGTTAATTGGAATAGTACTGCTAGATTTCATAAATACCAAACAAGTAAGCTTTCATAGGCAAGAAACGACAAATTGTTACAACTAGCCCCCCGCTCCCCTACCTACCCAGACGAGCTTGCACAAAGCTCTATCACCAAGTACCACATATTCATTATTCTTTTTTTTTTTTAATAGTTACAGACTGGAAAATTGACCATTTAGATTTACAATTGTTCACCACCGTAGACATTGGCATTGTAAGAAATATTAACCACTAAGATGTTATTTGCTTTGTGGCTGTACACTGGCTAACTTACCCTTTAAATTGGAACAAGTTAGGGAGTCCTGCCTAGACGGGTATTATATTATAAATTTATTAAAAATATTTTGAATACTTATTGCATTAATATTTATTCAAGAAACTGTCCGATAATATAGTTGTATAATTTAAGTGAAAATTAATATATGTTTCGTACTCTAAACTATAATTATGTCATTTCCCACTAAAATTTTCCATAGCATTTCCATACACTAATTATTCTATCTAAAACCAATGGGACAAAGAATCAGCTCTGTTTCAGTAAATAGCTGTAATTAGCAAAAACCTCGGTTAACGTGTTTTCATATATTTCAAATTCAGTTTTTAAGCACGGTTTTACAGAAATTTGGTCTAACTTATATTTAGGACATTCAATTACCATGTAAATACGAATGTAGTTCAAATATTCACTTGTGACTGTGCCTCTCTTTGAGTTATACATACACCGTTTGTAGCATTTATACAGTTGTTTATACAAAATCGTAGCTCTTTTGGAATAGATGTATAAGAATATTATCCTAGTCGAATAATCGTTTTAATTGTGTTGATTATTTTATACAATAGGTAACGGTCAAATGGTCAAAAAAAATCTGATGGTAAGTGGTCAACACCGTCCATAGACATTGACGCTGAGAGAAATATAAACCATTCCTCACATTATTGCTGTTTGGTGGTAGATGTGATAAGAGGGTAGTACCTACCCAAACAGATTTCCATAATGTCCTACTATCAAATACTACTAACTAGTAATTGGAAATTACAAATGAAAATGATTGTTCATTACTCGCATATTATGAACAAATCGAGACATTCCTACTAACCCCCTCAGTCACAATCCTCAAATACAAATTCGCCACCGCCTTTGTTAACAATTTAAAAAGGAACAGCAAACATCGTCCCTGGGAGGGCGCTAATTTAATTCACCGTGTACTCAGACAGGCCAAAAAATACACTCATTTGAATTTCGAATGCATTGCGAACGTGACCTAAGCATATCCCCATTTGGATGCGCTGTGGCCGCCTCGATTAAGTTAAGCTTCACGAGAAATACTTTTAGCCTGAAATTCTGAGGACGTTCAATTGGTTTACGACGAAAACAAAATGTTCCTAAAGTGTCTCGTAATTTTGAAAAATATTTTATTTAACACAAACTTACTTATTCTGTAATTTATGTATACAATATAAACGGATATTATTATATCAAAAATAATAAATAGGTATATATAGCTTATATAATATGGACCGTTTATTTTGAAAGTGGTGTAAGTCCATTTTCTTTTGTTTCGAGAAAATTAAAGGTTACTATATTTGTTGATTTAAAAATACAGGCAAATCATATGAGGTCTGGCATTGTTTCTATTGTTTTATCAACATTTAATTTGTTTATATAAATTTGTTTTTGGCTAATTAGACTACGATAACACATATTTATGTGCTGTAAATGGACTTACACCACTTTCAAAATTAGACAATTGTAAAAATCGCTTAATTTCAATTTTGAAAAATCAAATATCGCTTAAAATATACTTCATTTTAATATAGTTTTGTTAACAAATACGCATAACAACACATAAAATTTTATTTTAGACGGCAATTACATTGTATTGCTACATTTTATTTAAAAATTCAACTCCTAAATAATATAAAATTAGAAAAATCGTAATAAAATTGCGGATTTTTCTGCGAAAAGATGGCGCTACTGTTGTTTTTTTTAATTCGCCAAAATACGGGCAAAGATACGGAGTCATACAGCCTTGTCGTATTTATTTTCTTCTCACAGGTCATGCGCTGTACATTTTCTAATACATTTCTCTAATTTTTTAATATCTATCTTTTAACTTACGAGTAGTGGAAACACGGAGGGGAAACAATGTAAATCGTCCGCGGGTGAAACCGCGGGACACAGCTAGTATAAAATAAATGAAAAATAACAAAACACTGATCGGCATCCATCTGCTATGCCACCTACCTCTGTCAATTGGATTTACACCACTTTCATAATCGATGATTATGCAATTTCATTTACCGACCGATTTTAAGTTATACAAAACATGGGATTTTTTTGAGAAATTAAACACGGACTTATATATATAAACATTACATTAAATTAAGCATGAATTACGTGATAGCTCATTTTTCTCAAAAATGGACTTACACCACTTTCAAAATAAACGGTCCATATATGACAGGCACTTTAAAATCCTGCACACCTGATAAGGGTAGGTAGGAAAATAAAAAAAAACCTACAGTCGTACTAAAGTCAGATTATAATACACAAAGTATATTCGCATGAAGCATATAAGGTCACCTCTTTAACGAAATATATTGGTATATGTTATTAATTGTTGTTATTTTAGCGCATTTATCACTTAACCATTATATATTTTATTTAACACGAACGGTTATTCTACTATCATAGATATTTTGATTTGTTTATGATTCTTTTTTATTTCGTATTTAAGTTAAAAGTTAAGCAAAATGTTTCATTAAGTGTTCAATAATTTGAGTATATTATATGTTATGTATTTGAGTCTAAGAGTTCTTAGTTGAGACTTCCATCTTATATACTATTAACATTAAATCATTTATTTTTAAGGTAGATATTCAATTTAATACAAGCAAATAAAACGAATAATTCAAATCTGAAAACTGCACATTAAATTTCATAAATAATGTATACTTATATGTATATTTAGTAGGATTATCAAAATTATGAATGGTATACATTTATTAAATAAACATAAATGTTACATTAAAATTACCTTCATATATTCATTTGAAGTTAAATTATGTCGGCATAAAATAATTTCAGACAGGCAAGTGATAATGGATCCTGAATAAATGAGAGGACGGCATAATAGCGGACCGCACGTCGACTGCGTTTGTTGATTTGATCCACAAATAGCTTTCAAACTAGCAACTGGTCTTTTCAGTCACCAATTAACTATAATATTTGGAAATTAATACTAGATTTTTTTTTATGTTAGAGGGGGCAAACTAGCTGGATGCTCACCTGATGGAAAGTGACTACCACCACCCATGGACACCTGCAACATTCGAGGGCTTGTAGGTGCGTTGCCGGCCTTAAAGGAAAGAGGCTTGAAGAGTCTTGTCTCTTTTCTTGAAGGTTCCATTATCATAACGGTTCCAAAAAGTTAACTGCGAAAGCTGGTTCCACAGAGTGGTTGTGCGAGGCAGAAAATGCCTTAAAAATCGCGCTGTTGTGGATTTCCAGACATCGTGATGATGAGGATGGAATTTAGATTTCACTGATTTTAATAGCGAAATCGGCGAATACTTGTATTTGTAATCAAATTGAAATATTTCTAAAAATGAAATTACAGTTCATACTTTAACACGCGATCACATTTTTCAATAGTTTGTTTATTAGTATAAAAATGTGTTTCGACAAGATGGTGACACTAAAAGGTGTTCAATAAATTAAATAGCGGACATTGGAGCATTAACTGACATTATGGAAGTTCTAAAAATCACTATAAATATAGTATACTAAGTAATTTGTAGTCACAATACGACAAACAGGATAAATGACAATACAACCCGAATAAATTATACTAACTGCCCGTCGCATTTGCTGATTTAATCCACAAATAGCTTTCAAAGAGAACGGGTATCGCTCCTTTCAATCGAAAACTGAGCATTTTACTCATGACTACATACTGGAATCTAAAAGCTTTTAATACAGAAGGTCATTTGTCTTATTGATATATTATTGTTAGACAAAGTTGTTTATTAACAAAAAAATACTAATTTTAAATATATATGAAATACAAGCTTTCGCCCGCGGATTCGTCCACGTTTGAGGGGGGGGGGCAGATATTATCAAAAACGAGCATGTCTTTTCTTGGAGTTCAAGAGTGCTCCATGCCAAGTTTCATCAAAATCGGTTAAGTGGTTTAAACGTGATAGCGTAACAGACAGACCGGGCTACTTTCTTTTTTGTCGCATAGGTAGTCCGCATACCAGTAGTAGTGCATATAGGCCAGCTGATGGTAAGTGGTCACCACCGCTATAGACAATGGCATTGTAAGAAATGTTAACCATCGCTTACATCGCCAATGCGCCACCAACCTTGGGAACTAAGATGTTATATTCCTTGTGCTTGTAATTACACTGACTCAAACACACTGACAACAATAGCAAGTACTGATGTTTTGCGGTAGAATATCTGATGAATGGGTGGTACCTACCCAGAAGGGATGCACAAAGCTCTACCACCAACTTTCAAATTAATAATATTATTATAAACTTGGAGTATTACGTAATGTCCAATTAGCCCTAAATTAATCTGAACCAACACAAGAAAAACAACATAACACACACAACACAAGGCAAAAATTCCCATTTGATACCCTACTCGATTCACTTACATAATTTTAAAAAATATGGTTAAAAATTTTTCGACACTACGACTTCATAAGAGTTTAGTTATTCAATTCTTCTATTTAAGTACTTCCAATCAATCAGATGATAAAGTTTTATTGATTTCGTAAAAAAAATGAACGTCATTACTTTGCGTCGGCGCTTACAATTGACAAATTAACGTGCGACCGAAATAAGCAATTTTCGAAGTTGTAACACCGTAATACCCCATGATTTATACGTCGATGATATTTTATTAAAGCCATAAAACATCTCTAGCCCGTTTCACGAAGAAATTTTCCTTTTATACCTTAGAGTATTGTATTCCGTGACGATGACAAAATTGCCGATGTCAAAAATTGTCTCTTATATAACAGATGGTAGTTTGAACTTCGAAGGCAACTATTATGATTGTAAAACAAAATTCTACATGTAAAAATGTATTACAAATCAATTTTGGGTCATTCGTGCACATGTTAATTTTTTTACAATAAAGATACTAAAATATCATTCTCGACATTTACTCATTTTGTATAATGTTAAAGTGCACTCGTGTGAAGTCGGGACGGATCGCTAGTTGTAATATTAGGTCCTTACATATGAAATTAGCGTTTTGTCGTACTGACTACTTTGATCTGAAATGTCTCCTCTTTGGTTAAGAATTCCAAATTCATTTAGCTGGTACATTTGAGTTTTGAAAACAGTCATTCATTTGTTTTTTCTCGCTCGAAGGATTAATGATGTGTACGGCGCTGGTGTCGCAAAAGAAAGCACGGTACGTTTTTGGCTTCAAAGTTTTCGTTCTGGAAATTTCAACCTTCAGAACCAATTCCGTGGACGGCCGGCCGGAGACCAAAGTGGAAAATGAAGAATTAAAGACTATTGTGGAAGCGGCCCATCACCAAGCACTTAAAAAATAGTTGCAAGCTTCTATGTAAGTGATAAAACTGTATTAATCCACTTGAAGCAAATCGGGAAAGTAAAAAAGTTTGAACGATGGGTACCTCATGAATTGAGTCAATCGAACTTGCAAACACGCGTCGACTGCTGTGTTACTTTGCTCAACCAACACAATAATGAAGGGATTTTAAATCGAATCATTACTTGTGATGAAAAGTGGATACTGTACGATAATCGGAAGCTCTCGTCGCAATGGCTGAACCCTGGAGACCCAGCCAAATCCTGCCCTAAACGAAAATTGACTTAGAAAAAGTTACTTGTGAGTGTTTGGTGGACTAGCGCCGGTGTCGCTCACTACAGCTTTCTAAAATCTGGTCAAACGATTACGGCAGATATCTATTGTCAGCAACTGCAAACCATGAAGGAAGAACTAGCTGCTAAACAACCGAGATTGGTCAATCGCTCCAGGCCACTGCTGCTTCACGACAACGCAAGACTACACACTGCACAACAAACAACCACTAAGTTAGATGTGCTACAATTGGAATGTCTGCGACATCCACCGTACTCCCCGGACCTTGCTCCAACAGATTACCATTTTTTCCGGAATTTGGACAACTTCTTACAAGGAAAAAAATTGAACTCCGATGCGGCAGTCCAAACCGCCTTCAAAGTGTTTATTGATTCTGCCCCCATGGTTTTTTTAGTAAAAGGATCAATGAACTACCTATGAGACGGCAAAAATGCATAGATAACAACGGTGCATACTTTAATTAATAAATTATATTATACAAAAAAAGAAATGACTTTATATTCCTCCCGTACAAAACGCCAATTTCATATGTAAGGACCTAATATATAAGACTAGTTTTATTTTGTTGAGGACATATTGGAAGCTTGGTAAAACAAACAGATATAAATATGTACCTAATTATTGTTTAAATAGATATGCGAATGAAACAACTGAAAGATTATTGTACTTAATAAATATAGAGCCATATAATAAACGTAAAATAATTATTTTCTGATAGATTATTTACTTTTTATAAAATTGCTAACAAAAACTAGTTTTATAAGAAACCGTCAAGCAGTTCAAGATTGGTTGATTATCAAACGATGCGAATACCACTTCTACACTTGTAGCAATCATTTAGCAATAATTAACTTAATGTAACGATACTGTAGTATTTTTAGGAATCACAATGGATTAAAAACTTCAGTTAGCAACTAAGTGATGTACTGTATATATATATATTTAGGTTTTCAGAAAACACTCCTAATGTCTACTACTATATATTGAAACTGTTTTCATTTCCCAAAAAAGAGCAATCCGGGCTATTAATCTTGGAGCTCGAGACTCCCTTCGGGATGTTTTTGACAAAGTAGTAATACTCATAGCTGCGTCACAATATATTTGCAATGATACTTTGTATTAATAATAATATATTTATTTCACAAAGGTATATTTGAACATAATAAAATATAATATTGAATATTTTTATATAATAGGTAATAATCATTTAGGGAAGGTATTTGTTTATATAATAAAATCTCGTATAATTATATAATAAGATATTTTTAACTTTCCATAATTTGTACACTAAATATGATTTTAAAACACATTAATAAACGAGGTATATGAATTCGTCAGTCTACCAGTGTAATTACAGACACAAGGGATATAACATCTTAATTAGTAGCGTATTGAATATGTAAGGAAAGGTTAAATTTTCTTTCAATCCAAATGTCTATGGACAATTGTGTTGCCCACTAAATTTAAAAAAAATAATACAATTATATTATAATAATTAATAGTAAAAATCATATATTATTATCAAGCAAATGTAATTTTATATATTTGTTTATAATTTAATTTTTTAAATTTAGTAACTGCTGAATTCCTTTTCGGCTCTTAACAGTAAAAACTTTACATTTGATGTAATCCTGTAAAATTACGATACAAAATTTCTTAAGGACGCTTAAATAAAATATAATATTTGTTATTTTTTATTACATTAATTGGGATGGACATATTATGTTAGTAATATTCAAGTTAATTGAATTTGCAATAACTTGATTACATTTTAAATTACAAAGAGTTAGCTGGGATTTGTTAGAGTGCCTACATGATTTTCTTGCGAAAGTTTAATAAGTAAGAAAGTTTTATGTAGTGCCAAAATATATTTTTGTAGCTTTCTTGCAAGGAAATGTCTGGCGCAGTCGCCGCCTCGTCGACGCCAATGGCATTATGTTTTCCCTCAAAATTTGGACACATAAAATGCTACTTGCAACGATCATCTTCGAAACTAACTTTAGTGAGAGTTAAGTTTTTATGAATAATTAAAATTAATAAATAAAATCGGAAACATACAGTTGTTTCGGAATTTAATACTAGTCATTTATTTGTAATATATTTAAAACCACATACGTGTTCTAGTAAATGTTATTATCCGATATATATCGAATATATATTCTTATATATATATCGTTAAAATAAAAATATATAAACTTCTTATTTCGAAGTTTCATTTGAAAACATTTGAAACGATCGAAATTTTAAAATCTATTAAGAGTGTAAAAGAATACTAAAAATGGTTCAAAATTATGTAATGGTACAAAAAATTCATTGAAAAATTGTTGACATAACGAAATTTTAGCCACCTTGTTATGGCATTGGGCTTGTAATTGCTAAATTTATGGCTGCCTAAACACTAACGTAATTGTGGCCGGGCACGGTGGCGTGTATCACTCTAAATTAGATTGCAATGCAAACGCAAAGCGGTTGTCAGTGAGAGTGGACTGAGGACTAATATTTATGGGTAAAAACAAAGAACTCCGGGTTAATTATGACCACTTTTGCGGCCAACTTTTTCCTACTGTAACAATTAAACGATAAAACTTTGTAATTGCTTTGAGTAGTTTTGTTACAGTACAACTATAATAACTTCTCTTCGTGTTTATATTTTATGAACATGTTTCGATGGGAATTGTGTTAAATAAAAAACAACGTTCACACAATCTGCAACAGAAATGTACTATACGTTGAACCTAATTAGCAGCAAAAACATTTGTTAAAGCGTTGTAAAAGTTCGAAGCTCAACAAAGCCAGAACTCAAAGTGTAGACAACAAATCCTTTGAAAATTTCATCTAAACAGTTTTAAAGTTGAACATCTAAATGTCGGTTCCTCGGTTTGTATGAGGCGAACGCTTGAGGCGTCTTCTTTAATTTATTTTCAGAATCAGCGTCGCAACTTGCAATGTGGAAGTTACCGCTGATAAGTCTTAATACCGGTGAATTTATGGTTGCGTTCTTCAAAAGATCATTATTTAGCATGTAAATGTATTACTGTTTTTCTGAAAGCCTTTTTCTTAATATTATACATTAAATTTTTATGTTTTTCAAATAAAATAATAAATAGGATAAATTAATAAATATTTTTAATTGATTTACTACGTTTATAGCTCATTAAATGGCGTGTAATAATACTAATTATGGCCCGCGTCTTGACGCGTGGCAACTTCAGATTATACAGCCAGTTTTATACATTCATACAGTTTGTTATGTTTGTTGGCTTTTTTTTATATATCTACTACTTATATAACTGCTGTCTTATGGTTGCGTAGAGCACACTCGTAGCTTTAATAAAGTTCTGAAATATTTCTTACAAAAATTGGCTTTTATAAGCACTTTTGAATCGTCATGTTATTACATTCAATATAAAGCTAACGATTCAGAATGTCAATTCTACCGAGAACAACCAGCAAGAATTAAATACTTAATCTTTCTCTCAATAATAGGCAAAAATAATATTAATTTCGTACATTTTCCTCGAGATAAAACTCTATAGATTTATAATAAAGATATACAGCATGTAAAAAAATTCGTGTCCTGTATATTATACATAATGTTTTTATTAATATAATATTCGGTATTCCTCAGAGACTTGTTGACTTGTAACTTACGACATTTAATTTAAAAAATATTCCAACATTTTGCGATAGATAAAGTACATACTCCCATTTAACAACCAAAGTAAATAATTTATGGTAAATGTTGTTACAAATAAATCTCCATGCATTTATCATAAAGCGTTATCGTAAGACAAGTTGAATGTTATGATTTGAATATGAAGTTACAGCACGAAGTTTGCACTCCCAGGGGAATACTTGAAGTCGCTTTGGGCTTAGAAGCCAACAATGTAGTCTTAGTTACACTCAAGTTACCCAGTAAGATTAGTAAACTCCTTAGTGCAATAAAAACTTATTTGTGACCTATTAAACTACGTCAGTTTAAAACATTAATATTTTCAGTTTTATAGCTGAATAAAGTAGTCAATATATTCCAAATGAAGTGTAATGTTATATAGATTATACGAACTTAAGATTAACTTTTAATAGGTTAACCTTATATTGAAAAGCATATTATTTGGTACATTATACATTTACATCATTTTTGTCTTATTTTTTTTTTTCATGTTTGATGTCTTCCCCCTCCTCAATATTACATGAAATACCATTATAAAACATGTCATAAAAATTTGGAGCCATTTATGGCAAAAGCCGCGATTGTAAATATTTACATATTATTTAAATTTGCTTTTTTATATCCCTATTTTGATTTCAATTAATTTATTTTTAAAAAGAAAGATACGATGAGATTTTATCAGGTAAGTTTCCACAAACACTAACCGATAATAATTACACAATCACTAAAATTGTAAAAAATACAAAACATACATAAAATCACATAACTTAAACATTATAAAATCAATTTAGAAATCAAATCAAATCAAAAAATTAATATATATACATATATATTTATTTTTTGATCTTTTTAAACATTAATTACTTAATGAAAACAGGTCACATTAACATGCAAGCAAGCAAGTATATGGCTACAATGACAAATTTATAACGAACTAAAAGAGTAAATATTTAATAAATTATTATAATTAATATTTTATGAACAAAAATTCAATAAAAACAAACATACTAAACTTTCCCTACCATGTATGGACACACCTGTGCATCCAGACTGCAGAAGCAACGTGACGTGAGAGGAAATTATTGAGCTTCGACCACATCTGTTGACAGCGAGTGCAAAGTCTAGTCGCCTTGTTAGTTTTCTCGCTTGCCCGCACATGTTTGACAAGAGCTTTACAGATGATTCTCCAGATTGCTCTCGCTTTTATCAAACGCGCATATTCACAATCTTATTTTGTACTGTCTAGCCAAATAAAAAAAAAATAACAAAAATCGATTACAAAATTTACTTTATTCAAGTAATTACAGAACTTTGAAATCATCATTTGTGAAGGGTCATACAACACTTGACTATAAATTGCTTTTTAGTTCTAATTTCAATTTTATATTAGAAAAAGTAAAGATTTTTTTTTTTGTTATTTTTATCGTTAGGACGCACCAATTCGGAATGATGATCTGACATGAAAATGAGTAGTTATCGTTTTTTGTAATAAATATTTAAATATTCAATTTGCATTAGATTGAATTCTATAGTAATTTAATGCCATTCCAAAAGTGTATATAAAAATAATAGGAAGCGGGAGTGTGGGACGCGACGAGACGGTCAGGCTTAATGACCGGACGTCAAATGTTGTACACGCGCTGTTGCAATTATTATGCACGCATTACATAATACGTGGTAGTCTTAATCGAGTGAGTGTTAATCGATAATATACTATTTTCAAAACCTAAAATGTTACTGACATCAAAAATGTAACGTGACCACATGCACCTCAAATTAAAGGTAAAATGTCAAGATCAACAAAAACGTTTAAAACAAACATAAGTTTCTAAAAGAAGTCGTATGTACTCGTACAGTATCTTAAAACAACTCAGCTATACGTCAAAGATAAACATCCTCACCGAAGGCGCAGGAAGGAAGATCGGGCGACACGTGAACAAAGGCCAGGCATTGTGAGACGACAATGGAATGGATCTATTAATTAACTCCAGACGGATCGCCATTGTGTTATTAAACGCAACCACGCAACCATCACTGTATTGTTTTAAGTTATATGAAAAGAGTATCATATTAATATCAGTCAGTTCATATTGATGTTGCTTTTATTAAGAGTGGTGTGATATGATCGATATTTCTCATCAACAGTGTTCTTTCTAAATGGTGAATTATGGCATATTATGCAGTGAGAAAATTATCAACCCGGACAGTTTTCAACAAACTTTGCTACAAAAAGTATTATAATATACCTATGTAGATACCTACATATAGTGTATTATATACCTACGCGAAAATTATATAGATCTCCAAAGTATCTGAAACGAAAATACAGTGTCCTTCTAACCAATTTTAGCCAAGAAGGCAAGGAATTATATTTTAGTATATAAGTTTGTGCGCAAACACAGGTGCACTTTCTATTCCCCTATTATCTCGATGGGATAGCATTACACGAGTGTCCAACACGACCGGAAAGAGTTCAGACGCGCTCACGCAGACTTTACGTGCTTTCCAAGTGGAGTGTTCACACTGCCAACTTGTAATTTCACGATTGGCAGACCCAGGATACAGCCCAAAACGACAGGTTTGAAGCTTTGTAATTTAGAAAATCGAGCATCGAGGTAAGATCAGATAATAGATTATTTTCAAGCGTATTTTTAATAAATTTTCCAATTACTCTTTGCAATTTGAACAGCTTAGAACAAGCTAATGATTATTTTATTAATTAATACGTAATATAAAAAATGGCTTATCGACTTATATATATATATATATATATATATATATATATATATATATATATTGATTTAATAAATATCATAAGGTAAAACCCGAGCGAAGTCGGAACGAATTACTAGTTTCATATAAATGACATGGAGCATTATAATTTAATCAATGTAATGACTTGTTACTCATATCAACTTTGTTTTTAATTATCACGATTGCTTTCGTTTTAGCAATTAAATCTTTTTCTAATTAGTAAACTGTGAGGGCAATAAATTTGATTACAGGTAACCGCTGGAACCGTTGTGCGTGAAGTGTGCGTGAAGTTCACGCGGAGCGTTGAGGGCCCTTAAGGGAAACGTCAAATAAACTTTATCAACTTTCATTTGTACATTTTGTACAGACCTAGGAATAGTATAGACAGAGCAGAGAATATATATATATATAAATATCAGATGCCTTCAGCAATGGCTGAGCGATTGAATGTATAAGAATATAAGGAAATTTGTTAGAACATTACTCAATCCTACAGATCTATGTAGATTTACGATCTTGTTCTTGGATACTCAGTAATAAATAATTAAACGTAAAACAGCTAATACCCGCCAACAAGACTTGAGTACTTTAATACCAAGATCGAATGTAGTACAGGTTTAACGAAGCACATGATATCTATTGAATAAAATGATATTCCTTATGCTATTTTACTTTACCAATTTTAACTATCTTTTTTTTGTAATTTGTTTTTAGTTAATTTGGAGACCGCAATTGTTAATATATTTAGGAAACTAAGAACGTGATAACTTCTGATAACTTGGAGATACATAAGAATAATGTCTGTATTTTCTGTTAGTTTCATATATAAATACGTGCTTTTTCCGAGGGGTGTACACTCTTCCAACTTCCAGACTCCGGACTGCTACTATGAATTATTGACAGAAAAGTCCAATAACTTGTTAGTGGTCTGACCTGCGATTTAAACCCAGGACAACCGGGTCTGCGGCCTTACATTAAAAATAAAATAATAATCTCTATATTTTCTGTATAGTTATTTCTTCAATTATTTTTTACGTAATTTATATTAAACAGTACCGCTGTTTGAGCCTAGGACCTCGTGCTTTATAAACTAGGCAACAAAGACCAATAAGCAAACGAATTTCTAGACATATAATTGCCATTATAAAGTATGTCATCGATCAACTTCTCGATCCTCAATGATTTTGTTCGACTTTCCCATAATCCTTCAAGTTAAATTTAGGTCATTTCATATAAAAATCTTTTTTTTTTCTGTCAACCGCCTCTCTATCACTGTGAGCAATGATGGATGGTATTCGATGAGATTTTATTTTATTCTCCTCTAACTCGTTCAGTCGAATATTGGCGTTATTTTGATTTGATTGCTTGTGAAAGTTCACATAATTGAACGCTTATATCATTAATATATAAATTTAACACTCACAGTCTAAGCCACAATAAATGCAAACAAAAATGAAAACTTTGTTAACTAAAATCACTTCAATATATAAAAATATATAACATACTCATAACATACATAAATGTTTGGAGCGGGCGGTACAGTAGGGTGAAACTGGCGAACTATTCTAATCAATTCGCAAATCAAATTTTAATGATTGAAATATTATTTATCCGATTTATTGAAATTCTAACGCTAATTTATGTTGTCAAAAACACAATATTTGCAAAATCTTTATGCAATATAGAAATATTACAAGCAATTAAAATCATAAAATTTTAATCTTTATTCATAGCTGATAACATGAAACTTTACCTAACTATATTTTATTTTTTCATGTAATTGCCCCCTCGCAGACGAGCAGGAGGCTCACCTGATTGAAAGTGACTACCAGCCATGGACACCTGCAACATCCGAGGGCTTGCGGATGCGTTGCTGGCATTTAAGGAAAGTAACACTCTTAACAACCTAGCTATATAAGACATTTAAGTTAATACAGTACATAAGACAGTAACAGCCTGTGAATATCCAACTGCTGGGCTAAGGCTCAGGCTCAGGTTTTGAGCTTATTCCACTACGCTGCTGCAATGCGGGTTGATTGAATTTCAGTGAAATTAGACACATGCAGGTTTCCTCACGATGTTTTCCTTCACCGTTAAGCACGAGATGAATTATAATCACAAATTAAGCACATTAAATTAAATGGTGCTTGCCCGGGTTTGAACCCACGATCATCGGTTACAACTCACGGGTTCTTACCACTGGCTTATTTAAGTTAATGCTTCTCGTAAAATGATTATATCTTTAAGTTATATTGATATATAACATCATTTATTTCACGAGTGTAGACTTAGATTATGTTTAATAGGTAAATAATAATTATAATTACTACATTACCCAATATCGACACATACACGACATCACGATAACTTTATAATATAGATTACAAATAGATACCATAACATGAAGACGTACACAATATATTAATAAAATATAAAAAAATCATATTCAAACATTTACGTGTTTGTATGCATCAAATAAGAGCGTAAAAATGTTTTCTATGAAATTTTATTTTTTTATGCCTTTCATAACTTCTTATTAAGGTATCGTTATTTTTACTAATCTCAAAAAGACAATAGCAATCTTTCAAGAATATAGGTCGGTCAATGTTTCCGTGCTACGAAGACGTTTGCGTGCAGTTTCTTCCAACATTTTCACGGAAACCTATCGCAATTTCATGATGGATCGATTCGATTCTTACATATTATACATCAAACTTTCTTACTTCCATGACTTTAATCTAAAACTTATGAAAATTGTTGATAGAATTGTCTATTTATCTATATTATTTTCAAATCAATCATCAATTATTTATTACCCATACAAATAAAAATTCTCCCAAAAAAAAACTAAAACAAAATGCTTACATTACTTCTCGTTATAGAGTAGATATATATGTTTTATACATATTAAAATAAATGTTTTACATAGTAATATTTAAACGAAATTCCCACGGCAAATTATAATAGCACCCCCTGCTATTATAATTTGCCGTGGGAATTTCGTTTAAATATATATATATTACTATGTAAAACATTTATTTTTTTATAGGCTAGGTGGAGTGACGATATACGCAAAGTGGCTGGCAGCGGATGGATTTTGAGAGCTGAAGATCGAGCTCAGTGGCGTGCCATTGGAGAGGCCTATGTCCAACAGTGGACGACGAAAGGCTGATGATGATGATGAAATTATAATAACATTTCATATAAATAATCCGCTCATGTATAAGAGACGTCGAGGCAAGAATAAAAGTTAATATAAAAGAAAATATGACTTGCATACGTCGCTTTAAGGACCCTTATCAACAACAACAGGTAAATATACAATAGTCCCCAGCGCAATATCGTCATACATAATAATCGAACCGTTCGCTCATAAAATATCAGTAAAGCACAATACAAGCATCACGTTTTATACGATTTATAGCAATCATTTTTACCGCAATATTTAAAAATATGTACATATTGTGCCACGCAAGCAAATTGAAATATGTTGAATATCTCTTAGCTAAAATTATGATTGGGGGCTTGGGAGCGATAGCTCCTTTTTATGGTACAATTTTTTTCGGGTAAACAATGTTTGAAATGTTATCCCTTAAGCTCGCTTTTTTTATTATAAAAATATAAACATTTATGTTATCATACGTTCGTTAGTTTAATGTTGCCCTTATAATTTACTGAAGGTATATTTTATTAATAAATTTATTTTTACTATTTTAACATAATGTTTTACTATCAATATATCAAATTAGTCGAAACTTGCACATACACTCCTTTATTTAAAATTCTTTCGCTATTACACTACACGACCATTATTTGTATTTTAATTATGTTTTATATAGCTGTTTTAAGCATCCAATTTATATAATGCTACTGCCTCGTTGGTCTAGTGGCTAAACATAAGGCCGCAGATCTGGTGGTCTTGGTTTCAATCCCCAGGTCAGGCCAGTAAATAGTTATTGGGTTTTTCTGTCAGAAAATTCTCAGTAGCAGCCCGGAGTCTGAAAGTTGGAAGTGTGTACACTCCCATGCCTCGAAAAGCACGTAAAGCCGTTGGTCCTACGCCTGAACTCTAACCGGTCGTGTCGGATTGCCGTTCCATCGGATTATGAGAGCTAGGGAATAGAGAGTGCACCTGTGTTTGTGCACACTCTTGTGCACTATAATATCTCCTGCGCAGTTGGCTAATCTCTCTTGAGATTGGCCGCCGTGAGCGAAATCATAATATATAATATATAATTATTATATATAATTCTTGAGTTAGTAAGAGATTTTCTTTAAATATTTAAAATATATAATTATAATATATTTCTTTGTTATATATATTCTTTTAAATAGTGCCTTATTAATACACGATTACATGTTTAGAAGAACAGGTTAATAAGAAACATTCAAATACATTGTTATCTTGAATATTCATAAGCACTTACTTTATCTCAATGTGTTACATAACCGCGTATATCTCCGTGTTAGGGTGCATCTTAATGACAAAGCAAATTACATATACATGTAATTACCTTAACTTTATGTAAGCGAAACGTATTTATGTAGACAAGAATGTGCTAGAATGTTCATGAAATGTTTCGTCCTTTGTTTTACAGAGAATTGCAAAGTTGTATTATTTAGTTTGTTTATAATATCAATGTCTATGGATGCGGTGACCCTTCACCATCAAGTTGTTTATTCTCTTTGTTTTTGAATATTGAATTATAATCTGTAGTCATGATCGCCATAAAAACTTTGACTACATCTTATCTCGCGTCACTTCCTTAGCAGATCGAAGTTAGTAACCTATGTTACACTCCCGTGCCTAGGAAAAGCACGTAAAGCCACTGATTCTGCCCCTCATTTCTCTTTGGTCATGTCGCAAGGCCGTCCCATCGACGTGACCATATTTGGTCATAGTACCCAAGATTGGCTACTATGACCAAAATTCGGTTCGGGAGACATTATTATAATAATTAACTAGTTCCTAGCTTCGCCCGTATGGGTAGTTAGGTATAGGATGAGCCTTTGTTTTTCTTTGGGGTTCCGTCATACGAAACTTCATCAAATTCGGTCAGTGGTGCAACCGTGAAAACGTAACAGACAAACGTAGCAGGCAAACAGGCAAACAGAGCTACCCCACATTTATAATGTTAGTATAAATGATAAATGATGTCCCGTAAGCATTATATATGATAATTATGTCATGTCGATCTCATTTTCTCAGCCACATCTGATGACTAAACATCTTTGCTGCAATCGTTCCATTCGGTCTTAAGTACTATAGTCGCCGGCTTAGCACTCATTATTTATGCGACGTAATTATGTGTATTCCTTGTATTTTAAGAGATAATGTAATAATGCTAATACAATTTTATTAATTACTACATATTATTGTCTCGTAGTTAAAGACAATATAACTCGCTATTTGTATAAAACCTTTTTGGTTGATTTCGTGTATACAAAAATTTATAAACGTTGCTTAGTTACTGATTAGCTAAACACTGATTTGTCTCTTTCTGCCATTATTGATTTGACATACGAAAGAAGAAGACAAAATATTGTTTAACTAATCACCAGTTAAATAAAGTTTATGAATAAGGCGGTAAATCTTTTCATGTCTTATCCAAAATCTTCTCTTCAAATAAATAAAGGACAGGAGGACTTTGCCCAGCAGTGCGACATTTAGAGGCTGATTCTTACTACCGTAACAGAAGAATGTCGTGTTCGGAAAGGGTAAGGACAGGATGACGAAAATGCATTAAATGTGCTTATTCTCTTTTTATCCCGTTTGACCGTTGACTTGCCTGATATAAAACATCGTGCTTGCCTAGAAAAAACCTTTTTATTCTGGATTGAAGACACCGACGTTGTTATTCTGCTTCTGTTTGTTATTATGAACACAATTATGTTATAAAATTTTCTTAATTCTTGTGTAAATGGTTTTGATATAAAAGGGATAGTAATAATAGTAGTGTTCAAACAAAAGTTGAAATACCGTAATGACTATTAACTGGACTGCGCCAAAGACTTCTACTGTCATGCAAATTTAACGTTCTTCGGAACTAATTACTTCTCTCCTCATACACTGAGATAAAGCCTTTATGTTTGTACAGTTTTCAAACATTCTAGACAAGAGTTAGACGTGGAGTTTATTCAAGGTGTAAGTTTCGACAGCGTACGTAATAGGAAAGTTTGTTTAAGAGCAACGGGAGATTATTATTGAGTGGTAAAGCATGTAAAGTTCTATCCTCGTTGTTTACTTTACGATCTTATATTTAGTTAGCAATTTTTAAGTTTATATTATCAGATAAGTTTATATTTCTGATATTATATTAAGGCAATATTTTTATCATTACATATAAAGATGGACGATGGACTTTTGACAAAGTTTCTCCGATTACTAATAATTCTGACGTATATGTTTTATTTTTTGTAGAAGTTTTTAGTATCTTTATTGGAACTCGCCATTAGAAGGTTACCGTTCAACCGATTGCCGTTGCTATTGATATTATTATAGATAGAGTTAACACAACGTCTGCCTGCATATAGTGATAGGAATGTTTGCATTGTAACGCTGAAAACTGGTCGTCGTAAGAAATGATAGATGAAAATTCTAGAATTTCCTAAATGAAATCTTGCAGATGCGTTGCCGGCGTTTGAATAATGAGAAGGACTGCCTCGTTGGTCTAGTGGCTAGATATTAGGCTGCAGACCCGGTGGTCCTGGGTTCAATTCCCAGGTCGGGCCAATAAATAGTTATTGGGTTTTTCTGTCAGAAAATTCTCAGTAGCAGCCCGGAGCCTGGGAGGAGGAAGTGTGTACACTCCCGTGCCTCGGAAAGCACGTTAAGCCGTTGGTCCTGCGCCTGAACTCTTTCCGGTCGTGTCGGATTGCCATCCCATCGGATTATGAGAGTGTTTGCGCACACACTTGTGCACTATAATATCTCCTGCGCAGTTGGCTAATCTCTCTTGAGATTGGCCGCCGTGGCCGAAATCGGTCTGGAGGACCTTACTTACTTACTTAATGAGAAGGCTCTTTTTTTGAGGCATGTAGGTTCGGAAAAACAGCCGGCGTGAGCTGGTTCCACAGGGTGATTGTACAAGGCAAAAAAATGCCTTGCCTTGCTTTGTCCTGAATAAATGTTTTCTGATTCTATTGTCTTACCTTGAGCACTCCCCGTGAAAGATGTAGTAAAAGATACGGAAGTATTGTTTTGTTCACTCAGACCTAATTATTTCTGTTGTTTCTGAATTATAATTCCTTGTTCTAATATTTATACTGAGTGTCGCAAAAATGCAACAGGTAATATTTTAGTTAAATAATACCAAATAAACAATCCATTCACATAGAAGTTTTTTTCCGGTTTTCAGAAAAAAGTGGTTCACAATAACGATGCGCGCGGAGTCATCATTTATTACGCGGCTTCGCAGTTTAAACAAAAAAATACCACAGATAACTTTTCATACTTTTCAACGGGCACAAATGGGTCACCACTCGGGAGTAGGGAGCAAGCCATTGTTACGATATTCACAACAATAGGTAAATGGGGCCAGTTGTCAGCTAAAGCTTTGTCCAATACATACTCGATACGCGAATCTAAGGTTTCCTGCATTCAGATCCTGAAAAGAAAATACTAGAGCAGAATCCATGAATATTTACGTTTAGTGTATTGTATTATCGAAAGGCATGTCTATTGTGTTTTATTTTATTTTCAATTTCAAGTGACTTGTTATATTTTCTGATATCTTTAAACAGAAACCATAAATAAAAATATATCTTATGTATTTTTGTTAACGCAAACCTTCTATATTTATTATGTTTGCATTTTAAATTGTTTTACTGAAACTAATTCTGTTAAAAATTATTATTTAAAATTATCTTTACGCTTTTTTTATTTATCCAATCCCGAAAAAGTAATTGTTACCAAACAGCCGAGTTTACTCGGCCCTACAAAAAAAAAAACAAATTAATATGGCGTCGGGCTTTATTGGGTTTTACACGTTAATTTAGAAGGAAAACATTAATTTCTGTTATCGACAACACGCAGGCGCTCATCCTGTAATGTAATCGCTGTACGAAGCTGTATCGTATGTGTAAATAAGCTCCCATCGATAAATAAACACCAATATTTAGTAACATTTATTAGCATTTATTACGTTTCAAATATTTTTTGTAACATTTAGTTAAGTTTCGGAGAAAATAAGCCTTGAAAACCATTGTAAACACATATCACATCAAGTAATAAAATCGATTAAATATGTGATCGAATATAATTGTTTGATAACTCTAGAATATTGAATATTTTACTTATTCTTCTTTAAAAATTTTTGGCCTTACTTATACGTGTTAGCAGCTGTTTTTAGTTAATCACTAATTTCTTCCTTCTGTTATTATTGCTTTGACATTCGAAAGAAGAAGACGCAGCATTAACTAATCACCAGCTAAAGGAAGGACTTTGTGCAAGTCAGTTGTAACCATGTACTTACCACTCATATTATTTCATATTTGTTATATGTACTTGGTGGTAGAGCTTTGTGCAAGCTCGTCTGTATAGGCACCACTCACTCATCAGAAATTTTACCGCCAAACAGCAATACTTAGTATTGTTGTGTTCCGGTTTCAAGAGTTAGTGAGCCAGCTGTATACATTTATAGTTATACAAGCACAAGGGACATAACATCTTCGTCCCCAAGGTTGGTGGTGCATTTGCAGGAATGGTTAATATTTCTAACATTGCTAATGTCTACGGGGGCTTGTGACCACTTACCATTAGTTGGCTCACTTGCTCGTCCAACTATATAGAAAAGATACATTTATAAGTGAGGTCGTTATTACTTTAGCTTATATAAGCGATATTAACATAACAGATAACCAACCATATTTGAAATGAGGTTTGCGTGATATAATGAATCTAAATTATTGAACGTAACGGCAGTATCATCAAATAATGGGGAATTCGAGAAAACAGTACGGCAATCTACGCAAATAAATGAAAATTCATCCAAGCAAACAATAGCTGAGTCGTGCTCATTTGTACTTAAGCAAATATCTTTAAGCGGTGCCTTCAAAGTGGTTCCGAAATCAGTATTATGTTAAATTCAAATATTGTTTCAAAAATACAATCTGATTAAATGAGCTGCTTCAAACGAGACACGGTTTCATCTGATTATATTGTTAACAAATACAGAGGTAAGGTATTGAGGTTTTTGTTTTTAAAAGGTTATAATTGCCTTTAAAAGTTCTACAATTTGTTGAGCTTCTTTCTTCCCAAGACTGGGTGTTTCCGAAACGGTGATAGTTTCTAGTTTGACTATCAATAAGCAAATGTAATGCTTCAGTTCAATAAAGTATTTTGATTTTGTTAGATCAAGGTCTCAATGGTTCGATGCTTATTCTATCACGCTGCTTCAAGGTGGGTTGGTGTTTACACAGTGGGGTTTTTCATACTAAAAATGCTGGTTCTCTAACGACATTTTTTTTTAAATTATTATAAACTAAGCACTTAAATAATCAGTGCTTTTCCGAGCTTGAATACGCATTCTTCAGTTACGCTTCACGTGTTTTAACCGCTGGACCATTTCTTTTTATTTTATAAATCAAAATCAAACAGGCATTTAGATTACCTGATAGTAAATACCTCCACCTATAAATATTGGGACTATAACATATACATATAAATTTTCACCTCACAATTGGCATCTTCAACGCAAACATACTTGACCGTTTTTATTTGCAGGCAAAATCGCAATCAATGTTTCAAAATTGCTATATTTACTTGATGAAATATATTCTTAAACACACATATAAGATGATTATATTTGCACAAATTGAACAACACAAAATTTATTAAAGTGGTACTTAAAGAAATGTTCGGTTTATTATTTAACGTTTAAAAGTATAGGGACAGGCATAATCGCCTTTCAGTTAAGTCTTATTGTCGAGTTGAAAGCTGTAGCCTTTTCAGGCAGGCTTTTGCTGGAATTATTAATTTATTGCCGCCGCTATACATTTTCGCACCGCATTTCATCTACTTATTCGCTTTGAATGATTTATATTGCTTTTTATTTGTATTCAGACTCGGAACGGGGTGAACGCGCAAATGAAAATCGGTAATAATACATAATTAGAGATTTACATTGCGAAGTCGAAAGGGTTGTATCAGTTTTAAACATAAAATTTATAAATTAATGTGTAAGCTCAGTGGTAAGAACGCGTGAATCTTAACCGATGATCGAGGGTTGAACCCGGGTGTGTTTATAATTCATCTCGTGCGTGAAGAAAAACATCGAGAGAAAATCTGCATGTGTCTAATTTCACTGAAATTCTGCCACAAGCGTATTCCACCAAATTCCACTTCTCAAAAAAAAGGAAAGGAGGCATTAGCCCAGCAGGGCTATTTTGGCTTATTCACAGGCTGTTACTACTAAATTAACGTGTAAATTACATGATTACATATACAGTGGTGGTCATATAATTAGAAACACTTCTTATGAATAAAGAAAGTATAACTTCAACATAAAAAGGTTCGTAAAAAAATATACACATTCAATAATTAATAATCATGCAATAATATAGCCACTCAAATAAAAAACTCATTAAATGCATAAAATATAAAACATATCTTACTTTTAATTACAAAATGGCTCTTACACATGTAGGAGTTTATTTTCTGTTACTGGCCGCTTGGACGCCTAATTAGAAACATTTTAAAACGGAATCCATAGCTCGTTCTTTTTTTGAAATTGGAGAATAACATTTCTTTTTCTATTATTTTGGCGGCAATTCAAAATTTAATCTGAATTTAATTTGTTCAAAATGGGCAAAAATAAAAGTAGTGACGCGTCAACTAGGCAAATCATTGTTAATTTACATATATAGATCATAAGTGGGCGTACAGAAGAATAGCTGAGCATTTAAATTGTTCTGTAAAGAAAGTTTTTAATGCAATTGATCATTATAAAACACATGGAACTGTTGAAAATGTTCTTAGAAAGGCTCGGCCAAAAAGAAGATACGCTAATCGTTCGTGTTGCTAATAAGACCCAAGTAAAGGCTCCAACCAGATTAAAAATAAAGTTTTTTCGCCTGATGACCCGAGAAACATCTCTTCAAACTGATACGCCGAAGATTAGTGGAAGCTAAATTGTTTGGAAGAATCTCTTGAAAGGTACCGCTTCTTACCAAGCAACACCGAGAGAAGCGATTATTATTCGCTAAAAGATATGTTAATTGGACGGTACGAGAATGGAAAAAAGTGTTATTTTCAGATGAAACAAAAATAAATATGGTAAATTCCGATGGAAAGCGCTATGTTAGACGCCCTGTAAACAATGCTTTTAATTATAAATACACGGTGGCGGTACAATGGATCAATGGCAATACAAAAATATCTTAGAGCACTCAATGATTTCCTACTCGGACGATCATTTGCCTATAACCTGGATCTTTCAGCATGACAATGACCCTAAACACACGGCCAATAGCGTCAAATGTTTCCTTAGCGAACAGCGTATTAGACTGGCCAGCAAATAGTCCGGATTTGAACCCGATAGAAAATCTCTGGTATATTGTTAAAAAGAAAGTCTCAAACAAACGTAACACCAGTCAAAACGAACTATATGAAGCATTTGTTGAAGCATGGAATTCAATCCCCCTAGAAAAATGTATGAAATTGATTGAATCAATGCCACATCGTTGCAGTGCTGTTATTGAAAATAAGGGATACGTCACTAAATATTAATTATAACTATTGGTAGGCTGTGGATAGTAGCTATTTCGTAAATAACATTACTAATTACTAATACTTAAAAAATATTGTTTCTTATATTTTTTGTTGTTGTTTCTAATTAGTTGACCATTATTGTTCATACCTTAAAACTGATTTAAATGTTTGTCCGTCATGTAATATTGAAACTGCACTTGTATTGATTATAGGGATTTATATTGTTTTTCTAATAAATGATAAATCGTTGAACATATTGTTGTCCTATTTATTGTTAAGCTCTAAGCTCCATTTTATTTTTCTATTCCTAAACTATCGTTATAAATAATGTACACTAAGGTTGGCGGCATATTAGCATGTAAGGAACGAACCTATAGAAATATAACCTATGTCCTATAGTCGATGGTGACCACTTACCGCTTATCAGGTGGCCCATACGGCTATTCGCCTATCCATTTAAAATAAACAAGATATTTTAAAATGGTATCGTTAAGCAACAGATTTCTTATCACACTATACCTAAGTGTCTATTTACAGAATAATATAAATGTGTCCTCGTTTCGAATGTTAAACGAATATAAGGAGATAATCTAAAGATGCAGCATCCCGGCTCCATCCGAAGGCAATTTCACGCCACGTCGTCGTAGGCCTCTCGTGTAATTCGTTCCTCTCAAATATGGCCGATGAAAAATTTTGTATTTACTTTATTCAAACAACGTCATTTTCTTATGAGACATGGATTTTTCTCTTTTGGTAAATAATTAAGTGTTCTGTTTTCTCTTCTGATCTTAAGATAATAGTATTGTTTTACTGAAAAAGATATATATATATTTTATGAATGGCAATAAACATATTACGTTACTAGTATATCGATAATGTTTATAGCCACATTTTTGTTCAGTAAAATAAATTCCATTTAAAAAAAAATACTGGGTTAAATCTAAAATAAAAAAATACCAAACTAACTAATCAACTACTCTTTAATAGATTACATTAAAATCGATATTTAATAACTTAAATAACGAAAGACAATCAAAAACATACATGAAAAATGATCACTAGTCTTATTATATATGTACATAATATATGTACATAGATAAAGTACACAACGCATATAACTTTTAAATTAACCAACAGCTATTGAATAAATAACGACGAATAGTTTTTTTGAACAATTCAATTTATTTACAAAGGCCTTTAATATTTGTACAACCTACGTTCGAATCTATCAAAACATTAAAACATTTACCAATTCGAAACACCACAAATAAAACTGTTATCGTATAAACGCAAACAAACAAAACGTATAACAACTGAATATCAACAATTACCTCTCAATTTGTTTAGTTTAGTGAAGTATAGGTACATACAGCGTTTCAGGCATCCCGCGTACAAATTAGTCTAGTTAAGTGCAGTACAGGAATTTAATCCTCATATTTCGTCTGCACTGGGGTTTGGCATATCTTTCCACCTTCGAAACCTACCGACTATTTCAAACAATGCATTAAGAACTATAATCTTTGGTGATTAAGAGCTAATTTGGCTTGTTAACATGAACAACCATGATTTTATGTCTATTCTCTTTAGCTTAAATGATGCCCATTTTAGCATTTCCAACCCTATGATCAGGATGAATGCATCGAAAATTGAATGAAAACGGCGAAATAAGCCAACTCCTAATTTAAACTCATCTAAATTTAATGATGCCTATAATTTTGTGAATGGAATCGAAAAACCGAACTAACTTGCATTGATTGCATTTTTTAATTGGAAGTAATTTACCAAATTATATACACAATGATATTTATATAAGTATAAAAACAGATTTCAAATACAATACAATATACTTTCTGCTATAGACAAGTAAGATAAAAGAAGCGGCGTTATCTCTACGACAGCGACCTCTCCTAGGCAATCTGAAAATAAAAAAAATGGTGAAAGAGTAAGTGATACAAAACACATAAGCCCTTCAATTTATACGTGTACGTACGTGTATATACGTGTTAATTCAATATATAAAGGCCCGATCCACATAAAAATTAGTTAAACATTTGACGTCATAATGTGTAAAGTAATTGAATCGAGCGAAATAGCATATCTATATGTCGTTGAGTCCGCAATTATAACTATTGCGAATTTAACAAAACAAAATCGAGAATAATTTGCAACATTTTTAAGTTAATTTATAAGTACTACATATAACAATGTTACGATAACAACATCATTTCCTTTTGGTTTTATTAATATAATATAAGCCGTTTATATCTTTTAAACTTATTTGTAATATAAATAATAATAATATTTTTCAGCAGTTAATTTAGAAAAATACCGGTTCTAATTCACATTAGAGACGAAGAACATCTTTAAAATAGAAACAGAAGAGGTTGAAGCCTTTGTATTGTGCTAGTTGTAATTTCCTCGTAGACGAGCTTGCGACAATCCGGACTTATCTTTGTTCCTTCACTACACTTTCCCTTGGGCTTGCCTTAAAACACATCACGTATTTCATCCATCCTAATCTTTATTACAAACGACATAAGGGTCTATTTACTGATTTCCTGTTCTTGCAACATTGTAAGTACGTAGCATGATTTATGACGCAACTTCTCAACTTTTGTAGTCGCTTTCATTCCACACACCACTACGTACAAGGATGGTTTGTTCGTCCTGTATTTCTTTATAAAGTTATTTTTAAGTTTAATTTATATTCTTTGTCGACATTTTTGTTATTCTTTGAAGAGGTTGGATAAAGTCGTGTAACTGAAAAAATAATACTTTCCGACTACGCCTTAAAGACAACAATGAAATTGAATTTGTATAACAATAACTGTGTGTTTGGGTTTCTTGTTAAAAAGTTAGAAAATTTTTAGTCACTTTCAAAATACATTTTTTTAAATTATACTTTGTTGGTTTTCCTTAACATAAATTATTAAAACAACTATATTAATTTTTAGAAAGATTATATCAAATCATTAAAAAGTATTAAATTGTCTGTGGTTTATCCTAATATATTTGATTCCACAAGTCTACGTGCGAGTATTGTATGTAACTCGAATAAGTCTATTGACACTTCCATGTTCTTCCTTCCTTGAAGGAACGCTCCGCCTCTTCAGGTAGAAAGGAGCTATTGTTTCGGCAGTGAAACAAATTATTTTACATTGTTTTTATATCGGGTACTGCTTGTCTTATCGTGCCATCATGCAAAATTTCAATAAAATTTAAACAAAAAAAATATATATATTTCGACAAGGCGATTTAACCTAAATAACTATTTATAAACACCCGACCAAAAATTCTTAAGCTTAAGAATCGAACACTGGAAAGCAATAAATTTAAAAATAGTAATTTTCATTCACATATAGCAGAGCACTAACTACCCCTAACATAATATATTACGTTCATTTATTCCTAACAAAGTGCAACAATTAAAGCCTCGTTGGTTAATTACTATTTGAAGGCATGGCTTTAAATTTGCGTCATACGGTAGGCAAAAAGTATCTATTTAATTTACTCTAAAATAGATCGTAAGTTAATGTAATAAGACATACTTGTTGTCGTATAGGCAAATGATTGTAGCCGAAGTATTGTATTCGATGCTTCAATAACTTTAGAAAAATAGTCCTTGGGCCTATTGAGTTAAGAACTACGCTATTTCGTATAAATGGTAGGTTGTGGGTATTGGTAAAGGTTGTTAAGCTAATAATGCATTGCAGGCCGTTCCCCGCTGAGAGAGACGTATAAATCGCATACGAATACATTGTCCGAATCTATTATTATTTATTTACAGAGAAAAAAGAACTCATAGAAAAATGTGAAAATACTGAAATACAGCGAGATTCTATTTTCATCGCTCGGTTAAACATAAAAGGATATTATAATAAATCTCGAATATAAATACCTTATACATTTGAAGTTGTATTTAATTGAGATATATTGTATTCATTGAAGTCATTTAGATAAATAACTGCACCGTTATCGTTAAAATTAGATTCTACAATATAGGTAGGTAGATTTCATGATTAATACTTGTCAAACAATGGACGGTTGTTAGGTTTGCCATGTTGGTGACTGATCCACTCTGTACTGACGTGGCGTTAAATTACATAGAACCTTCACCGAACTGGCTATCAGATCCCTAGTTTTCCGCAGATCTGCGGCATTCATCAAAGCCATTATCTTTCAAGCGTTATAAATTTAAGCACTTATTTTTAAATACACTATTTATTAGCCAATATATAACGTAATAATTAATAGTATTTAAAAAATAAAAAGAATTCATAATGGTAATATACTGTATTCATATAAAATGTATAAATATTAAAACATTAATTGAACGGAACCGGCTGTCTCTCCTACTAACTACTTAAACAGACGTCACGTGCCAAAAGATGATAAAATAAATTTTAAGCAACCCCCATTACGGAGCTAATGGGCTGTATCTCGAGAGCTAGGGAATAAAAGATCCGTCGATTAGAAACTTTATGTTTGCAATTTTCTCGAATCCCCTCCAGAGCCTGCGTTACGTTCTTGTACAGACTATAGGGGTATAAGTTTAAATAAATCTCAGATGTCCGGTTTTAATACATGAATTATTGAATGTGTTTTAATCTTTTAGTCACAATTTTTTATGTTTTGACAACGCTGTAGTAGCAGCAATAGCAGCACACCGAAGATTTGGGGTTCGTTCCCACGCGAAATGATTATTTATTGGATATTTTGATTAGTTGTCAATACTGTTTTTATATTGTTTTATTACAATTATCGTAAAAAGCATCAAGTATATTATTTAAGTTAGTACTGGATTTGGTGCTTGTGTTAAAACTGAAACCTCAGACCCATACTCCATTCCATTCGCCATCTGCATCTAAAGTTGCGGCTATTTTAATATCAGTCTCTGAAAAGGCTGGTTCATTTTTTTAAAGTTAAAACTGCATTTAACCATAAAGACAGCCAAGATAAACTAATAGACATGCCTCTTAGTGATATGGAAGTCGCAAGTTGGAACGAGCTTTATGCTTTCAGGGAAGAGGCACTTCTAATATTTAAAAAAAAATCCGAATACATTACATTAATAACAGTAATTGTTTTATACTTTTAAAGTAGTATCACATATATATTATATGCAGCCATTTAATTAGGAAATTAACAACTATTTAAAGTTTAGAATGTATAATAAACTACTAACAGAGTTTATTAAAACTGCACTCCAAAACCGCTATTCAGAACAATCGAATAATTTATTTATTTTTTATAATGTTACAATGTTATACAAAACTAAAAATGTACTTTAGTGAATGCACTACATTAATCATAGCTAGTATCGCGTGCATGTCACTGTATGAGTACATATCGATCGCACTTTCAAAACTAATGAATATTCAGAATTTCTGACGACCAAATCGATTTTACAAATCATCATTGTTACCTACCTGATATTTGTTAATAATAATTATAAATGATTCTATAGCATATTGAAATAATTTCATTTAATTTTAGTCTCAAATTGAATGATATGTATTTAAACGAGGCGCTTATAATAACTGCCTCATAGTAAATTGTTTTAATTGATTAAACAATTTCAAAGTGTACTACTTCATTAAACATTTCCAACGATTTTACGAAACATGAAGGTACTTTATTGGAAATATTCCAATCATTTTACGTAACTCATTTACATAGGTAAACTACAAGAGTACACTAAAACATGATTATTTTATAGCATGTTATGGTCGTAATATAGGTTATAAGAAAATTGCTACTGTTATTAGTAATTATCTTAATTATTTAATAAAACTTCTATGTAAACAATACAGTACAGTAGCAACCGGTGATTGCTGGAGTAAGGCCTATTCGCCTCTTTTTGAGGAGATTTTGGAGCTCATTTCACCACGCTGCTCCAATGCGGGTTGGTGGAATACACATGTGACAGAATTTCAGTGAAATTTGACGCATGCAGGTTGTCTCGCGATGTTTTCCTTCACCGTCGAGCACGAATTATAAATCACTAATTAATCACATGAAATTCAGTCGTGCTTGCCCGGGTTTGAACTCACGATCATCGGTTAAGATTCACGCGTTCTTACCACTGAACCATTTCGATTTATTAAACAATAAAATATAAAAATCTACGGTTGCTTAGCCAGTTTTTAATTAAACAATGCGGTGTCTTTTTCTTTCAATTGTTCAATCAATAATAAGAGAAAAGGAGAAATCAGTGTTTAACTAAACAGCTGCTAGCTATTGATTAAGTTAACCGAGACCTAGTCTGTAGATTTAACAAATAATATTATAATATATAATACATGAATAAATTTATTATACCTATATTACATTTTTCTATATATCTAGAAGATTTACGTCTTAAATCGTTCCAAAGTCGTAATATAAGCCCCACGCAGGGCAAAGGGTAGACAAGCGTATCAGACCTTTACAATTTAGAGATTGGGGAGGGCCGGAAATAGTCTAAATTACCTATCATTGACTTCGCGTTGATTCGCCTCTATCTAATAGTCTATCTATTAACCTACCACTAACAGTAATGTACCATAATTTATAGCCCATAACAATTTTGATTATTTAAATTAAGTTGAAATTTCGATTGCTAGTTCTTATAAGGGGTTTTCCAATAGGGACGCTTGAACTTTGACAGCTGATTGCGGCCATGTTGTTTGAGTGACAGCTGTCAAATGCAGTGTGTTATATTCATTCCGTCCTCCCAAACCACCATGGCAGGTTACAGTGTCGAGCAGCACGTGCAAATCATAAAATTGTTTTATGAAAATGGGTCTTCAGTTCGAGCAACGTTCCGCGCACTTCGCCCGTTTTACGGTCGCGATGATCGTCCTGCCGAGTCGACTATCCGTCGATTGGTGGACAAATTCGAGTCAACCGGCAGTTAACAATCAGCCGGTTCCCGTGCGTCAACGTAACGCGAGATCTGCCGAGAATATCGCCGCTGTGCGCGACAGTGTCCTCGAAAACCCGCGGCAGTCAATTCCGCGTCGCGCACAGGAACTCGGCCTTTCCCAGACGACAACTTGGCGAATTTTGCGTTGTGACTTGAGCCTGCACCCGTACAAGATCCAGCTGACCCAAGAGCTCAAGGTTAATGACCATAGACAGCGCCGTGTGTTCGCTGACTGGGCATTAGAGCAGTTGGAAGTTGACGCCGATTTTGGCAAAAAAATCATCTTCAGCGACGAGGCGCATTTTTGGATGAATGTCAACAAGCAAAATTGCCGTATTTGGGACGAGACCAATCCACACGAGGTTCACCAAGTGGCAATGCACCCGCAGAAAGTGACTGTTTGGTGCGGATTTTGGGCCGGAGGCGTGATTGGTCCGTATTTTTTCGAAAACGATAATGGTGTGGCCGTCACCGTCAATGGTGAGCGATACCGGTCGATGATAACCAACTTCTTTTGGCCTGAAATCGAAAATATGGATCTGGACAACATGTGGTTTCAACAGGACGGCGCTACGTGCCACACAGCACACGCTACGATGGAAGTTCTGCACGAGCAAGCGCCCTTAATGGAAAACCCTATAGTAGATTACTTTTGACTCAAGTACTGAACCTCTAACCTCTAGCGTCGTAAAGGAAAAGGTATTATGACAAAGTGAAAACGATTAAGCAAAACGACTTAAATACTTTGCTACAACTTTCTAAAATGTATATTATTTACTCTACCTTTATAGATAGTACTAAATGCATAATGATATCTAAAAAGGTAACTAAGAACTACACAGAGAAGTCCTAAAATTTATAATCGACAAAAAAAAAAAATTCAAAGAAATCTATAAAGAATCTAAACTTACACTAAATTAGCTACTAAAAGAAATCTATATTTATAAAACTCAGAATTGTGTAATAACTGATAAAGATATTATATATAATATAATAAATGATAAAGATATTATAAATAAGAGCAATAATTTCTTTCAAACTTAAATAAATGCACAAATACATAGTTAATAAATATTGTCGATAGCGTAAACTTGAAAATTTATAGTGTGATGAGATTCATTAACTTTAACTTTGACTAGTCAATAATCTAGATTGTCCACTCAGAAGAAATTATATCAGATGTGCTATGCAAAAGTAAAATGTAATATACGACAAGACAAATAAAACGGACTTTTATTTTAATCTGACTTACACAGAACACGAATTAATTTTACATCAAAGGTAATCCGCACAAGTTTAAATAACAAGTCAGTAAATGGTAAGGTGGAACGAAAATTGAAACGACTGCCTTTTTGGGATCAACGTAGCGTTTAAATTAAAAATCGCGAAAATTGACGGGAAAACTGAAAACATATAAATCTGTGGGCTAGCGGAAAATTAAAACGGCACCGAGGCGACACGATGAGGCAGTTTGTTATCCGATCTGATCTGATCAAAACCATTTCTCATTAATGTGATTATATTCTTTAGTTGTGGTTAAAGATAAGAGTGAATATACTTGGTGGTAGAGCTTTGTGCAAGCTCGTCTGGGTAGGTACCACCAACTCATCAGATAATCTACCGCAAAACAGCAGTACTTGCTATTGTTGTGCTCCGACTTGAAGGGTGAGTGAGCCAGTGTAATTACAGGCACAAGGGATAATTTTTTTTTTTTAAGATATACACAATGCCACTGTCTATTGGTGTTGGTGACCACTTACCGTCAAGTGGCCCATATGCTCGTTACCTACCTATACTATAATTTTTTTAAAGCAAAATCTTTTTTCTTATTAATGCAATATAAATAAGAATTCAATACCCGAAAGCTATATTTATGACCTCTTCTCAACTTTCAGTAACCTAAAATCGACCATAATCTTAAAATTAAAGATTTGTGATTTTGTAACTTCACGACGTCTCAAACTTCATGCAATTATTGTTTAAGTATCATTCGTGATGATTAACTGATACGATTTTTCAAATATAACTCACATCGTTTTGAAGATATATTTCAAATACAAATATTGTTTTTCAAAAAAAGAACGGAATTTTGTCAATATCTATGAATATTTATTGCTACAAACAAGAATTATATCTTGTAATTATGTGTATGACACATAAGTTACAATGTATACTCGGTGGTAGAGCTTTGTGCAAGCTCGTCTGGGTAGGTACCACCCTCTCATCAGATATTCTACCGCAAAGCAGCAGTACTTTGTATTGTTGTGTTCCGGTTTGAAGGGTGAGTGAGCCAGTGTAATTACAGGCACAAGGGATATAACATCTTAGTTCCCAAGATTGGTGGCGCATTGGCGATGTAAGCGATGGTTAACATTTCTTATATTGCCATTGTCTATGGGCGTTGGTGACTACTTACCATCAGGTGGCCCATATGCTCGTCCGCCTACCTATACAATAAAATGAAAAAAATAAAAAAAATAAATGTATTTAATGGTTTATTTGTAGATCCAGAATTAATATCTGGTTACAATGCCAGTTATTATCATTATTAATACATGTTCCTAGTTTGATTTTAATTAACCTCATTAATTTGTAATTGTAATAAAAGAGTAATAAATATTAACTTTGCATTGTGCTAATTCACTATAAAAGATAATACAGTTTTATAGAAAAAATAATGGTGCTTAGTAAACGAAGAGGCGCTGAGCTCATTAAAACTAGACGTAAAATACTTGACCAATGTATTATGAGCTCTATTTGCTTAGTAATTAGTGTCAGTCAGAGCTCACTTTAAGATATTATATTTCTAAGCATGGAAAATAAGAAAATAACTATGGATCCTTTTAAACATCACAAGCAACAACGTTCAATAATAGGATTACGATACAACCATTTTCCATTTCTTGCTACCGACTGTGTCCACCGTTACAGTTAATGATGCAGTAATGCGTTTGCACTGTTACCATAAACTAGACTTAATTGAACTCATTAGTAAGCTTAATACACGCCGATTAATATGAAGTACCCATAGAAATCGTTAGAGAACTCGCTATTAAGCTATTTTCTTTTTCCGAAAGTCTGCTATATTAAAAACAAAAAGCCGCTTACTGTTCTCGATAAATAAAAATCCCAATACAACACATCTGAATGATCTGAATAATGGAGATATTAGTGAGTTTCAAGAACTTCCTTTTCTTTCCCATGATTTTCTTACGTTTTTAACATTTGCCAACTTCCAACTAGCTATGTAACTAGAGGATTAGATTTTTTAGCAGTAAATGGAATATATTATCTATACTTCTATAATAATATATAAAGCTGAAGAGTTTGTTTGTTTGGTCCGGCTAATCTCAGGAAAAACTGGTTCGAATTTAAAAAATATTTTTGTGTCGGATAGTCCTTTTATCGAGGAAGGCTCTAGGCTTATTTTTATTAATTATACGGTGAAACCCCGGGGCACAGCTAGTAATTATATAATCGACATACTATAAAATAGGAACATTTTCTTTCCATTTGAAATATTTCATTTTTATATAATTGTATTAATAAAATAAAAATAATAGACGCAGGTAACAAGTTATTCTGTTTTACAAAACAAACTATAAAACGATTTATATCTAGCGAACAGATCAAATTCGATACAATTTATGTTTCGAATACAAACGAAAACCAAAAGTGTACCCTTCATAAAGGATTCAGTCCGTGTATTCGCGCATTACGACCATCTTTAGATTTATGGCGACCCGCTGTCCGCCACATTGTTCCAAATTTAAAAATATTTATTTTACCGCTCAATCCTATAAATATACGCAAACAACGCTATCAGAGCAGAAGTTTGTCATTGAGTGGACTTTAGAGACTTTCCTTTTCAAATTTTATGTGTTTCGGGTTTGAATATTGGCCACTTTATCGTGATCGCATTCGGAATATAGACCTTTTATAAGGAAAGCATGTGTACAAATCGTACGAGTCACAGTAATTCCCGAGATATATGTAGTCAATTCAAAAACAAATTATTACGATGTGTTTTTGTTTATGGACATTTTGTCACCTTTATAAATAAGATAGGTATATTATATTACGTACTTTGGTTTATTTGCCTTATAGATCTAATCAATAAAAAAAGATGACTATAAAAATATTTAGGTACTAAAATTGTATCAATGCATTTACTTTTTATTAACTATATATATAATAAAATGAACAGACCAGAACAATATCAAATAAATGTATGCACGGTGCACCAAGTCTTTAAATAATATTAAGATCCAAATGGCGAATGAAATTGTGTGAAATATTTTCGCTTTAACTCGTGAGGAAGCAGCTCTAAAATCAGAATATATGTAATATTCATTCAATTAGGTCCTACGAGCCGGCAAATAGCCGACGTGAACGGAGTAAAATTAAAATACTAAATGTGTATCTTTAAAAAGAAAAAATTTAAGAATGGCGGAAAATTAAAATGCTACCCGCGGCGATGTTGGCGTCTGAAAATAATACAGGCCACTGGAATTGATATTAAACAGTCTCACAGACAAATATAATATACGTGCAATTATTGTAGCAATTATTTGTTTCATTTGACAGCGTTGCGTTCTTTCTTCAACACAACACAAAACGTAATGAGATTAAGAATAAGAAAGTCGTTGGACAGTTTGTAAATAATTGTTTCCTTTTGTTAAATATTAAGATAGTTCAAAACTATTCTAACCGATTAAATGATTACACAATGATAACATTAGTTCATATAAGAATTATTAATAATAATAAATCGTTAGATAGTTTTTATTAGAGAAATATTATGCTCATTTAGCTCAAGTTATTCATCTTTCGTTGCTACTCACTATACGCTGAATATCTAAAAAAAAACCCCTGTGTTTAATAAAATGTATGCGTGATATTTCTTGCGCACCTGGCCGGACCAAGGATAATTAATTTCAACGTGCAAAGAATAATCTTGCATACCAAATTATCTTGGGGCAATTGAGTTCAAAAAAGAATATATTTCAATTAATTTTTTGATGGTATTATGTATTGTAAAAATTAAAAATAATGAAATGCTATAAAACAATGAGTCTGTAATTTTTTATGTCATGTTAAGAAAGCCCACGAGTATTTGAGCCCTCCAGTTGTTAAATAAGTCATACAACGTGTAACAAAATTCGTGTCCGACCCGTGAAGTGGTTATTAGGTATCGTGAGTCGATTTAATACATGTAATCATTTTTAAAATAATAAGTAAAAAAATTACCCCGAGTAAAATTAATATTTAACTAAATAAAATGACGAAAATCACATGGCAACACAGGCGTGACGAAAGCGCTTGCTACCTATCGGGCAGCGAGGACATAAGGCCTTGACCTCAGTTGATCAGCTGTCATTAATCGTTCGGTACAGTAGTAAGAAACTGAATTATACTAGCACCGTTGCACATAGTTTGCACGGATGCGTTGTAGCGCATTTGCTCCTGTTTTAATTTGGTCATAATTACTCATACTAAGACATATTAACATATTGAAATAGTCTTGATTAGAAAACGTAAAACATATCGCGGAACAGAACTGCTACAAAACGACCACTCGCAAGTAGTTTGCGCGCCAAATCGAATGAGTGAGTGTAGTGTAGTAGTTAAGTGAAAACAATTGTATCGATAGTTTATCGATAACATTTACACGTGTGAAATTTGGAATACTATTGATAACAGCAATACCACCGATACTATTGATAGTAATTCATTCGATAAAAACGATAGTGTCGATAGTATTTCAAAATACATTAGTTTTAACCAAAACCTATCGATACTATTAATAGCATCGATGGTTTTGTACAATCAATTTAGTTAATGAAAAATCATTAAGATAGTCCAAAACCATCGATAAAATCGATAAGTTTTGGTTAAAACTAATGGGTATTGCAATACTATCGAATGCATTACTATCGATGGTCAAACTATCGATTATTCTACAACATTACTTCTCCATGTCACGTGCCGACGCTCGCTCCGCCGCTTCTTTAAAGAAGCCGACATCGCCTTTCGGCATGAATCAGTGTCGGCTTAACAAAGAAAAATGTGTACGACCGAAAAGTAATAAAATATTTGGTAATAGTTTACGGCAGTCTTCCATCACGGTCATTAATTTATTTTTAATTATTTTTTCTTTATCTTTAGTCTTTTATAAGCTGTGTGGTCAATGTTATTGTTTATGTTTTAGGTAGTCATGAAAACTTGATTGTGTAGGAAAAAAATGTATTATTACTTATAAGTATAAAATTACTGTATGTTTCCCTGAAAATTTTAATAAATAAAGAAAATAAATAAATTACTTGCTAGAGTCCAATTAGCTCAGATCATTTGCTGAGAGTGTGAGCTAGGTGATTTGTGGCTTTTTTATTTTAGTTGGCAAATAATATCGCACAATATCGCGTAATATCGCACTTAGTAGTATTGACACGGCCTTACACCTGCCAGTGGCGGTTCAAATGCACTCAAAGAAGCCGCGTAACGAATCTGGTGTTGTCACATTTCAAAACATATGCTCGATGTTGGGGAATTAGGGCAATAAAATGTGTAGTTTAAATTACAATAACATTTTTAGTTATGTCTATAACACACCAATATGCCCCTTTCGGGACGGACAGGGTGTTTGTTACACACTGTATATACACTTATATCGTTTTGTTTCTTGAGCTTATATGAATACAACAATTCACACTTTCTCTCTTTATCTCTCTCTTTCTCATATTACACTTCGATGATTTTTTAGACAATATTCCAAATTTAGGACCAAAAATAAAAATCATTTACTAAGGGTTTATTAAGGATCTATAGAGCTTAAAATGGTTTTGTTTGATGCAGCATAATAATGAAAATTTTCAATAAAACAAGATCACAAACTTAAACCAAAATTAAAAAAAAAACTGTAATTCTTTTTTAATATTCATATAATACACCAAAAAAAAATATGAGTAAATATATAATCTCAATAATATCAATAGAATATGGGTACAATGTGATGTATATTTTTTGAAAATGCTTCTTACTATCCGACCCGTTCCACCGAACCATTTCATTAGTGCTCCGGGCTTCAAATGGGGAGCTTGTGTCGCTTGTGTAAACGTATATTTGTACGTACGTATAATAAGTGACGCGATTTCTATTAAACAAAATATACTACCAAGGATGCCACATTTTGCATGTTTAATAGTAGGAAAAGAAACTGAGTCTTTGACTTGACCTTTAAAGGCAAAAACAATACATATAAAGAATGCTTATGACGAGCCGGTTGGCGTGGTTGGTAGGTAGATACTTGCCTCTCGCGCCGCAGGTCTTTGGTTCGATGGGTGGGAACCCAGGGCAGATATTTGTGTCCTGAGTCTGGGTGTAATTATCTATATAAGTATGTATTTACAAAAGAAAAGTAATATATGTAGTATATCAGTTGTCTGGTTTCCATAGTACAAGCTGCTTAGTTTGGGATCAGATGGCTTTCTGTGAATAATGTCCCAGGATATTATTACGCTTTTGATCCAAAGCATTTATAAGCTTTTAAAGTCATAATTAATTACTTTTAACTAAATTACAATTACTAAATAAATTCTAATTTCCTAATCTCTTCTTGGAAATAACATCGAACAAAATTCAAAGTATCTAAATAATCATAATAAAATATAACACTTGCCTTGAAAATCAAATTCGCCCAGCGTGAAGTTCCTCAAAATTATAAAGGAATTATTGAACGACTTGACTCGAAAACAACTTTATCGAATTAACATATAAATGTCATGACATCATTGAATAATAATTGGTACTGAACTGTTATCCATTACAGCTTTATAAAATACATATTAATGAATATTTTCATTTTAAAATTTACAATTTCTTTTGTTTAGTTGTCCATGCTATAAATATGAAATAAATATACGTTAACTTTGGCTCAAGCATGTCATATAAAATATATTTAAAATGAGTTGTTTGAGTTTTTATAACAATTAATAAATTATATAAACCTTAAGCATATCTTAGTAAGGAAAGACGTTCATCATTAACGAAATAAAAAAGTTATTTTAATGTTTTCCCGTCCATAAAAATAGAACATTAAAGGCAGTCTCCGAGATATAAACGAGGTAATATCTTGTGTAAGTCCATAATTTCAAATTTCGGTTACGATTTTCTTTCATTACACATTTTTCGAGACAAGAGTCTAATCTCTAGCGAGCTCGCCCGACCTGTCTCCCGGAATTAAATTATGATTTTCCATGAATATTATACTCGATGTCGCAATCTTTTCTCTTTATTTAACTGAACATTGACTTTGATATATATCTTGTTTTAATAAGATTATCCTGTTTTCGAAAATATATTTTTTTATAAAACTATTTTGACAATTTGAAATATCAATTTTTGTTTTTATTTAAAATAAAATTTCAGAATTTAATGAGAAGAAGGATCGTAACATTTCTATTAAACATAAGCATTGTAATATGCACTAAGTAGACTTTTCATTGCTAAAGCTTCGCAAACTACCATAGATTATCAATAGTTATGTCTCTGAGAACATTATATAAGTACACTTGTTCCTTTAATGAACCATTGACAATTATACTATGGATCTATAGATAAAGGTAGCACCCAATACAATGATGTTAGTTGTACTTATATTGAACTACAGATATACACGGGTAAGATTATGGATGTGGCAAACATTATACATCAATCTGTTTGGCTTACTGTTATTCTAAAATTAAATTATGTAAACACCTACACTTGACAGACATTTTTTCATTATTATTTTATATTATATGTAGCTAACATAACAATTTATTTACTTTTAAATGTAACCAAGGGAAAGCAATTTACAACTGTTATTCCTTTAAAAAATTGGTGAATTCAACGTCCGAATCTGAAGTCTCTTGATAGACAAAGTTTCAGTATATCTCAGAGAAAGTAAATAAATACGCCAACACAAGCGTTCGGGCATACATTTCAGCCCTTCCGTAGCGAAGTTTTTTATCGTTGAGCCGAGATAAATGTCCGGTTAGCGGGGGTCCAACATTGATTTATACTGGATGTCCGTCAGGCAACGAATTACCAAGCAGCGATGTAAATCACCTGACGTCGGAACGGAATCAATACTTTCCTAATGGGTTTTCAATAAAATGCGTTCATTGAAATTATTGCAATATATAAAATTGTTTTAGATTATCATAGTATGTCACAAACATATGCATAATACTATAAGGTTTCTTGTATTATAATATAGGCACTATGATCTTATTAATTATTACACATACAAGAAACATTACATTACATTGAGATTACTACTATAAATAATAATAAATATTATTATATTGGTATTTATAATAAACAAATAATAATTATTATTACCATATTTGTAGAGCCGAGAGACCAATTCATGTCGAGCTCGGCGCTGAAAATCTACCACATGTGTCCACCAAACCGCATTGGAGCAGCGTAGTGGAATAAACTTTAATCTGCCCCTTCAATAGGATAAAATTATTTAGCCCCGCAATCAGACATTGTCATACCGTTCATTTACTTTTACTACAATTAAGCAAAAAATGAAACATTAATTTTATTTAAGGTTTTTTCTCACTATGGAATAAAAGCTTACAAAAGTATTCTATCATAGCTGGTTCATTATATTGCGCATTCTATTCATCTTCATTGAAGCACATTTTATCCTTCAGTTACTCGACCAGTGAAAGACTAAAACAATAACTGAGTACATAAAAAACAAGCAACGTTAACCCAGCCGTTACAGGGATGATGTTTATTACAGTAGCAGGTTGAGTGTCAAAACTTTTTATACGTAAAAGTTGACGATCGTAAAACACGATCAGGTGGATTAAAAAGGGACGGAATTTTACTTTTTCCGAGAGGGTTTAGACGTACGGAACTAATTTGTACTTTTCTATTGTATATTGTCTACAAATATACAGGATGTTTATAAAGTTGTTTTTGCGGGCCTTGGTTGCTTGAAAGCCGTCATACTCCTTCGTCTAAGAAAAAATGGTCATTGTCCATGATTAAAGTTGATGAGGGAAAGTTATTAAATCGTTAAGGCGTCGCAATAGCGTATTAAAGACGACAGGAACCGACAAAACAAATATATATACATATATTTGTATACACGTTGTCTCATTTGCCCATTTACGTGAAATCGAAGGAAAATGAAATGGAACAGTATTTTGGCTTCCAATATAACCATTATATAACTGTAAAAAGTATTTTTTTCTAATAACAGACTTATCTGAAACACATCTAAAAAGTCATAAGTCCGTTCGTAAATTTGTTATTGTGATGTCGTAAGGTAAATTAGCAAGTAAAATATGAATACATTTTCTGTTTGAACGCGTTTCTAGGTCATCAAAAATGAAATGTCGCTACGACATCGCGTCACTCAAGTCTCGACAATATGCAGTCTTGTCAGCGACTTTCATTAGAGAAACACTACTCCTTACAGAATACTCTTTAATTGGACCGTAGTTAAAAAATCGTAACGACTTTATTTTCTAGATCGTAAGGTTGACATTTACCTGAGACGTTTTAATCACAGAGTACGATGAGTTGCAAATGTCTGAATCATAGACATGAGTGTGAATACAGAACCAACATCGAGCTCTTTTATGGTTCATAATAGGCATGAGTAGAAATTATTTAGTGTAAGCGAATTTCAAGGCTCTCAGTATTCAGATATAAAGTGAATACAATATTTAGTAGTAAGTATAATATGTTTGTTAACCAATAACTTGTATATTATGCCTACAGTCAGCTTACTAGATGAAATAATTAAAAAAATTACACGTAACTACCTACATAAAAAATATTGTATTTACAATGAAACAAAACATAAAACCAGAAACACGTGACACGTTCCGCTACCGTGCAAAAAGTTTAATTTAGCCCTTGAGTTATACTGCGCAACGGGTGTGAGACATTATTGAGCAAACGAATACAGCGATATGGGTGGGAAACTGAGATGAAAAATGACCAGTTCAGCATTTCGCCTACCGTCCACTTTACGCTACCTAAGTTTGGCTGGATGAAACGGCGAATATTTTTGGCCGACTAATCATACGCAATCATAGGTTTTCATTATAAATTAACAAAATCAACGAAAACAAAAGTAATTTATTAACTCTAGGAGAGGAAAAGTATTGTATTTGTTATATGAGATGAGTACTTCGGTTGATAATAAGACCTTAGTCTACAGATACTGACTATGATTTATAATAGATACGTAGTATTAATGGTAGAGTAAGTGATGAATGCGAGGTACCCACATTGCCGACCAGGACAAAGCTTTAGCCTAAGAAACGTAAGGAACTTTTATTATAAACATGTACTCGTATTACATTGAATGTATGTTATTGTCCTTAAGTAAACAATAGTGTTGCCAACCACATTTCAATCCACCATATTAACAAGACACATTTTAAAAGATAATGTTCATGTGTCACAAATATTCATGTATACGACGAGCCGGTTGGCGTGGTTGGTAGATACCTGCCTTTCGCGCCGCAGGTCGTGGGTTCGATTCCCACCCAGGACAAACATTTGTGTGCATGAACATATCTGTTTGTCTTGAGTCTGGGTGTAATTATCTATATAAGTATGTATTTACAAAAGAAAAGTAGTATTTGTAGTATATCAGTTGTCTGGTTTCCATAGTACAAGCTCTGCTTAGTTTGGGATCAGATGGCCGTGTGTGAATAACGTCCCAGGATATTATTGTTATTATTATTATTATACTGAATATCAGTAATATTTAAAAAAAATCTTGTAAATTTTCTTCATTGAATAGAATGCACGCTGTTAATTTAAATAAAATATCTACCTACTTTCTTCACATAATAGTAATAAGCTAATTGCTATGTAGATACTTAGAAAATACAGTTCGAGTTTACATCCGGACGCCGGACGCTATTTCGCGACCGGAAAATCACCAATCTCCTCTCACTCTACCTGCTATTTTTTATGTTACATATTCGTGTTACTAGCACCTGTTACCTAAATACACATATGGACCGTAGCTGTGAAAATAATTTATAGACTATTTTTGACATATTTGAATTACGTTAAGAATAACGACTCTATAGTTAGGTAAGTTTGATATATAGTTTCCTGATTTATATATTTTCATGATACAAGCAAACAGATATGGATCCCTTTCTTTAGATCTATTTTTTTCCTTTAAAGAGATAATTGTAGATGATGAAATATGTAAAAGTGTAATAATTGATAATTGTTTAATGGCAACACTTGTTAAAATATTAATGACAATAAAATAGAAATGAACACTGTAGTTGACTGTTGCCTATATTCTATGATGTAGCTTAAATGAGTACATTTAGCATAGGTTATACTAAGCGATGTACTTTTCATGCGTAGTAGGATGATGCTGTGATAAGTATTGTATTCTACAAAGGCTTAATTTTAAACTTGTTTATTAGCAAACATTGTAAACATAATATATCAAGATTAAAATCGGATTTATATCTTTAGCTATTAGTACAAGCGTCCCTTTCATCAACGATCACTACGGAATTACGAATTTTATGGGGATAATACAATGAAAGTATATTATCTTATAAAACAAATCCTTCTTTGTACGTTCTTATTCATAATTAATATGGCCAATTAATTTTACAAAAGATCGCAGAATAAATTAAAATGTATCATCAAACATTCAATTCATATAAAAACCTATTAATATAGTACACAATTCTACTATATTAAGATAATATATTTAAAAAATGTCCTAATTTGCCCTAACATATTTAAAATGTATAAAATTAGGCATAATATTAACTTATGTTTAGTTTACAGTATGTGTAACTATATGTCCTGCTTTTTTTAACTGGGACAGTAACATAGTTTCGTCTAGTTGTATAAATCAATGAAATGACTCGGTTTGCTATTATTGAAGCAACGTGCAATAAATAGGTCACGTTTGAAAAAAGTAGTAAAATATTTTTGGAAGAAAGGTAATCACTAAAAGGACTCTGTTTCTGTAACAGCTGTTTTGAGATATTCACTACTATCCAAATTAAAAAATCACGGTACATATATTATGTATGAATTGAAAATACTTAACTCGTACTGTTAACAAATCACTGATTTACGGTAAGATTTATTTATAAGGCAATAATATTTGTCCGTCCCTCATGCTGTCTTTCCACTTTCTTCATATTTCATGAGCATGGGCTTACCCCATGTATGAGAACGAGGCGTAAATTTTTGTTAGCACGTTTTTTCTTGAGCAGTTGATATTCTAAGATATTATAAACACGATTTGTACTGAGACCATAATATACAGCGTGTAACAAAATTCGTGTCCGACCCGTGAAGTGGTTATTAGGTATCGTGTGTCAGTTCTATTTATGTAATAATTTTTAAAATACTAAACATATTATTTTTTTAAATTAAATTACGAACATTACATGGCAACACAGATGCGGCCTGTATAAAAAAAATTAGAGGACGAGATAATTTATTTTACTTTATAATTTTAATAAATATCTAAAAATATATATATTGAAACATATAATGCCCATATATAAGATTGGACGAAATCATTTTTTAATAAAATCGCCGGTAATTATTTGCTATCGCGCCACCAGCGATTTTGGGGCTGATTTTTTTTATTTTTATTGGTATCGTATATAATTATTATTAGGAAGGCCCATGAGCGACTTAATTAAAAAAAAATCGAAAGAATTACGAAACTCAGTTGCCTTCGGCGCTTTTTAAAAAACACTAGGGGTAAGACCGACAAGACCACATAGATTCGGTGTGCAGAGTCATCAAGATCAAAGAATCTGATAGGTAATATAAATATTTCATATTGTATTATTTATTTTTTTCAGATTTACATTAATCTACATGGTGCATATAAAAAGTACTGTTTTTCATATAAACTCTAGTGTAATAACAACAAAATGATCTTTATAATAATTGCCATTCAAAGTGGATAATATGGCACTTAAAGATATTTTAAAAGGGCAAAGGATTTAACTATTTGTTTCCTATAGTTGATAGTAGCAGTATATTTTAACAAGTGTTGCATTGGCAATGAGTGACACAGGCCATGTAACAATCCTAAATCAGGCCAGAGCCGATTTGTATTTTAGTGACCAACAAATTACATTAAATTAATACTTTATCTCTCTGTCCACCAACAAAATGGTGGTTTTATTTTATCAATGCTATTCTTGTGATAATGGAATCTCCTACCATTATATTAATTTGTGAACGAATACAGTTGTATAAAATCCTACACTAACACTGAATTTATATCGATTCAATATATGACATACTATGATAATATCATTTGCAATTCTTTTTGGACATAACAGAAATGTGCTTACTCAAGCTCAAGTTTCTGTCACTTATTACTAACCTAGTAGGGTTCAGAATCATCGAATCTAATAATTTTGTTTTGTATTGGCCGTAAAAAGACGAGTGATTTTGGTTGTGGGCTCTCGTGCTATTGACTGCCCTAAGTCTTGTGAAGGTTATAGCCTAATTCCTGTAAAGCACAAAATATAGAATATTGTATAAGAATTCAATTAAAGTAAAAAACCAAGGAGTTTGTAAAATAGTGGCAAGGAAAATACCAAATAAGCTAGTACTTATATCAGCAGTCTGTAGTAAAGCAAAATAATTATGATATACTTGAGCTGTAACAGTAAATCGGCCCCCTGACTATCTAAGAAATACCTTATTGGTCTTTAATGCAAATACAGTTGTGAGGTTATGTTTTTAACTGAACATTAATAAAATTGTTTAAGTAATAAAACAAAAAATAATAATTAACTAAACCATATAATTATTATACTATACATATAAATATAATGCCTAAATTTCATCAATTAATTTAAATCTGGTATGTTGAGGTTCAGGTATGACATTGAAATACTTTTTATATATTGTCTGACTTTCTCTTCCTCCATATACTCTTTGCACCCACGTGTGCTCCCAGTTAGGGTCAAATTTCTCACAGGTAACAACCACTTTACCAGGCACCATTGCAAATAGTGTACCATTTCTTCCAAAACCAACCTGAAATATAAAACATAATATTCATTTAAAACACATATTAATGTTTTCTATAATTAAATGAGATCTTGGCTCTCAGAGTGGTTCCTGTAAACCTTAACTGCATAATGTAAGTTCAACTCCAGGCAAGCACCATTGAATGTTTATATCCTTAATTTGCATTTACAATTCATCTTGTGCTTGGATGTAAAAGAAAACATCGTAAGTATACCTGCATATGTTGGATGAAAACTAAACTACTTCATTCGATTGCCTCAGTAATGTTTCAAGAATTTATTATTGAAAAATTATTTGTAGTAACTTGCACCTGAACTCTTTCCGGTCAGGTCAAGTCAGATTATGAACGAGAAGGAATAGAGAGTGTACTGATGTGTTTACACACACAATTGTGCATTATAATGTTTAGAGATTGGCCACTAATCACTCTAGAGATTGGCCACCATGGCCAAAATCGGTTATCAATATCAATATCACTTCACATGACCTTATTTATAAATGCTTAGTTGGTGTTTTGTTAAACACCTATTTTACTCTTTTGATCATTATAAATTTGATATCCAAAGGAAGAAGACAGCATTGTTTAACTAATCACCGGCTAAGCAATGTTTATAAGTAAGGCTGATTGTTTTAACAGCAAGGCAGAGATTAAATCTTAGATTATTACTATTAGAGATAATCATGACTTGTTGACCTGTACTACATTTTTGCATTTTTTTACTTACATTTAACCCAGGATGAAATCTAGGGGTAAGTTGAGTTGCTAGCATGTGGCCAGCCTGTACGAAGTGGCCATCTTGAACCTTCCAACCTCTGTGTTTTGGTTTAACTTTACAGTTTGTATTTTTGGTACTGCCACCAGTTTTCTTACTTGCGTTACGTACAATTTCTGTAAAAATATAATATAATATATATAATTTTTCTGAAGGATATAATTTATTGACATAATTTTAGTATATTGTTTAAATATACTAAATATATAGTAAATAATAGATTTGTACATTTTTCTGTCGATACTTTTTTTAGTTTCACTTTGCAGCATCAATGAAAAAAAACAGCTTACCTAAAATTGGTATTTTATTTCTACTTGTATTTAAAAGATAATTAAAAGACATTATCATAAAGATGAAATTTACTTAATAAAATCAATATTATTGGACTTTTACTTGTAAGGAATAAAAATAACCTTAAAACAATTATTCCGTAAGTCAAATGTCATTTGTCAAATTCAAGTCAAGTCCTTCTGACAATTTCTCTATGTTCAAGAATTAAAGATACAGATTATACATCCTTTGCACGGTTTTATTAATTCTAACAATATTGGAATATTAAACGCAAAAAATAAGAAATTATATTGAACGACCACTGAGTGAGATTGAAGTATAATATAATAAAGTGTAATTAAAAGCTTATACAAATAGGATTTCCATTTTAACTTATCGTTAGTCACTGCTGTAATAAAATGTAATAACAAATAAAATCAAATCGATATTCATATATTTTAGAATATTGTTAAAAGCTTAATAGAAATGGCTTCTCATATTCAAATCCATAATGATTTTCAGTTAACACAAATAGTGGGAGTACTGGGAGATACATTCAAGGTACAGCACAGCCGCAACGCTTACTTCGATACGAGACAAAACTACATAGATTGGATTTGATACGGTAAACGAAGGCAAGTGCTAATTTACGACGCTATGTAGAAATCGATGGCAAGGAACAAAAGCTAAGCACTGAGGTGTACAATGAGCACCCACAGTGTTAAAGAGCCATAAGAGATGGTCAATTTATTTATAGACCATTAACAAGTATACGTATATAGATTGTCGTAGCAAATACTAAATACAAGTGACTGGGGTGTCTTTTATGTTGAGTCTGGTCGTATTAATATTAGTAAAAGTAAAGTGAGAGGCAAGTCATCAAGATACCATAGACTGAATCTAGTATAGTATTATATGATCTGTGACGAAATATAGAACAGTTTATTCATGCTGGATCGCATCTTCCGAAACTACAGACTAGCTTTTCTTTTTAGCAATTTTACCATATTTATCCTGTGCTTTCCAATTTCTACATAAACTGCCGATCCGTGCGAGTTATGCGCAGTGGCCTAAGTATGCCTTCTGTTTAATTTGAAAAGGTATATTTTTGGTTATTATAAAGAAGTGAACACATATGAATATAACGTCATTGTAAAGAAGCATGAACGACCAACGTAGGTAATATCCGTAGCTGCAATAACAATATTACTTATTCATAATAATAAAAATCTTAAGATATCTTAACATTATCTAGCTGTTAACTTTATGATGATAGCAGTTAAAATATGGCTGAAGTTAAGTCCATAACAGAAAGCATGAGTTTATTATTGGTATTGTAATGAAATGATAAATATTTTGCCGGAATTTAATTAAGTTCAGTCAGGAAATGTAATAACGGTAAACAGGAATACAAGGGTAGACAGATTACCAGCTGGAATAAAATAAAATATGTCTTTATCATCTCTCAATCTTAAACATTTATACGACAAGGAGGTTTGACCTCTCTGGAACCCTTTTCTTCAATTCCAATTCCTTTTGTACTATAGTCAAATATCTTAATAATATCCTGAATTCGTGGAAATGTATTTTACCTTCACTGAAATCGAATTCTTATAATTATAATACATAAGTTATTATTTATTTTAACTATCTAATATATTTTTCCTTTATTTTATTTGTCCCGTTGTTCATAACTATGACTTTGTTTAATTACGTACAACAAAAACCACATAATTTTATTTCTAGAAAAATAATACTTAGTATTAATTAGCTGTATAAACAATATTTTCTTCGTAAAAATTTTAAACTTTGTTAACCTTTGCTAGCCAGTTTGTAACGAGCATACAGTCAATTAAACTCAATAAGAAACTCGTTATCTATCGTTATTTAATATCAACATCTTTTCCTCTTTTTGTGCAAATATGTCAATTATAAACTAGGTATTATTAGAATACCACATAGAAGTCAACCGTATTTATTGATTAAATAAAAGTAACATAAAGTTAGTTGAATACGACGATTACAGGTCTCGAATAACAATAATAGTAGTATATCCGAACTAGGGCTGACCTGCACCCATCTTATTTTTTTTTTGACGCTGGGAAAACTCATTACTCGTTTCCCCCCACGGGAACAGTGGGGGGGGGGTATGAGGGGCTCGCCATAGGTCCAGGGCACCGAGTGTGCCCCGGTCATCGGAATACCCACTAAAAACCCAGCGGTACCCTTCCCGTCTTAACGGGAGCGCCACGGGATCGCTTGCGCATGCTACCGCGAGACCTGCACCCATCTGCTTAACGCATAAAAATATTTTTTTCTTAAATTTCATCTTCAATTAATTATTCTTCTCTTAATTTTTTTTTTATTCTGCAACCACGTTCTTTCCACACGAGTCTCACGCCGATCCAAAATATAAAATACTAGCGACCCGCCCCGGCTTCGCCCGGGTTAGCAGAGTAAATATTCCTAAAAAAACTGTTGTAGTATTGTAACCGCTTTTAACCACAGTGGGCGACAGCGAGGTCTGTTGCTGGTGTGAGAGCGCTTGAATTTAGTGTGCGATAGTTTTAATTTTACGATAATTCCTAAGATAAAGGGCAATTATAATATACATAAAATGCTTAAAGTAAATAACGTATTTAATTTGATAAGGGTTAATATCATATCCGTTTTTATAGCTTTCCAAGTATCACACTATTATGTAACCATTTTTGAAACATTAAAGTGGGTAAAGTTAACATAGACATATGTCATCGCGGATTTTTTTTGTAGATTTATGAAAGGAATACTTTTTTTAGAACTTTTTGAGAGAAACAATACTGTCATACATGATCATTACATAACTTTAACCGTTTACTTAGCGTACGCAACTAAAGCCCTCAAAAGGTATAAATTTTCCCGTATATTTTGTTTGTTGGTTTGTTACGATTTAACTCAAAACCTACTGGACCAAATATTCATTATTATAAAAAAGTTATTGTAATTTAAACTACACATTTTAGTGCCTTAATTCCCCAACATCGAGCATATATTTTGAAATGTGACAACACCAGATTCGTTACGCGGCTTCTTTGAGTGCATTTGAAACGCCACTGGCACGTGTAAGGCCGTGTCAATACTACTAATCGCGATATTGTGCGATATTATTTGCCAACTAAAATAAAAAAGCCACAAATCACCTAGCTCACACTCTCAGCAAATGATCTGAGCTAATTGGACTCTAGCAAGTAATTTATTTATTTTCTTTATTTATTAAAATATTCAGGGAAACATACAGTAATTTTATACTTATAAGTAATACATTTTTTTCCTACACAATCAAATTTTCATGACTACCTAAAACATAAACAATAACATTGACCACACAGCTTACCCTCCTCCTCTCACGTCGTCTATACCGCAATGTTTGAAGACGAAAGTCTTCAACCAATGCGTCTTACCTGCCATGACATACGGTGCCGAAACGTGGACACTAACTGCGGGACTAGTCCACAAATTCAAAGTCGCTCAGCGTGCTATGGAGCGAGCTATGCTCGGAGTATCTTTGAAGGATAAGATCAGAAATGAGATTATCCGGAAAAGAACCGGAGTCACCGACATAGCTGGCAAAATTAGCAGGCTGAAGTGGCAGTGGGCTGGTCACGTGTGTCGTAGGACCGATGGCCGTTGGAGCAGATGAGTCCTAGAGTGGAGACCGCGGATCGGCAAACGCAGCGTAGGGCGCCCTCCAGCCAGGTGGACCGATGACCTTAAGAAGGTGGCGGGTACCGACTGGATGCGGAAGGCAGAGGACCGGGAGCTTTGGCGCACCTTGGGAGAGGCCTATGTTCAGCAGTGGACTACGATTGGCTGTTGATTGATTGATTGACACAGCTTATAAGAGACTAAAGATAAAGAAAAAATAATTAAAAATAAATTAATGATCGTGATGAACTGCCGTAAACTATTACCAAATATTTTATTACTTTTCGTTCGTGGGTCATTCCGTAGTTTCATGCAAAAAGCATTTCCAGACAAATTAAGTCATGAAAATTTTTAAAAAATATATTTTGTTTTTAGCAATCGCGTTTGGAATTAATCTTTTTAAAAGTAGTATTTCTAATAATATACTTTTATTAATTAGTTTTCTTTAAAAAGATGAAAACCTATCTGTAAAATCATTCCTCTCGGTTTCCAACTAGGAACCACAGTTGATTTTTAAATCGTTTTTTTTTAATCTTGCAAATAACAACTATAATAACTACGCAATATTAAAACTAAACTCATGACCTATCGATAAGGTATTTTGAATAAACTGTTAACGTAGTACAATTAATTAAATAAATATGTTTAAATTTGTCACAAAAATAATTTCATTACCATCTTTACTCTAAAACTTAACACCTGTATGTGATTTAGACGTATCTAAGAGCGGTTGCAAGTCGCAATGTGTTTCTGCCTATCATTTAGCCGAGGCCACTGAGCGAGGTGGACGTACGCCTGTCGCTGTCAGAGTTGTTCGAGATATTTATATTCTTTTAAGTGCTTCGTCAAGAAATCGCGTCATTGCATTCTTTCAATTTCACAAGGTGCTATAACATACAACTTATTCTTTTTTCGAAAAAAATATGTAATTATTATTAATTTTGATCTTATTTTACAATCAATCGTCTAATGTTAAGGGTTATAAAGATAACACCGAAAATGTTGCAATTTTTCATTCATTTCTATTTCATTCCTATCCGTACCATCCATTTTTGTACTGGAAGGTAATTAACTGCTCTGGAAGGAAATGAAAAATATTTATGTAATTTAAAGCTAAGACTTTTATTCAATTTGTAAAAGAATATTTATATAAATTATTTTCTATATGATATTCTTTATGCCACATTTTAACCTTTTTCAGTACAGAAATGGCAAAAACGGGTATAAAAATGAGTAGGGAAGAAAAATTAGCAAAAGACAGGCTACGTAAAAGAGAAAATTATATGAAAATAAAAAACGACCCAGAGCTGTATTCTATACAGAAAGAGAAGGAAAGAACTAGATATTTAGAAAGAAAAGAAAAGAAAAAGTTTTGTAGTATTCAAGAAATGACTCCAAGAGCACAACGAGAACAAAGAAGACGTTGGAGAAAAAATACACAAAACTATTTAAAAAAGAAGGAAGAACAAAAAAAAGTACAAAAAATATTAATTGAAAATTCACCTCCAGACAGTGACTTGGAGATCAATGTCAACCCAGACCCTCCTAGATCAGATCCCTTGTCGCTCGCTCAACCGGAATCATCTCCAAGTAATCAAAATATAAGATTAGCTAAGTTCAATAATGCAATAAGGCGCATGCGCTACAATCATATGAAGACGGTAAAGAAACTAAAAGATGAAATTAATAAACTAAAAAGAGAAAAAGATGCTTTGCGTAAACAAAGTAATATAGCTCAACCAGAATATGCCTCTGTCGAAAAAAAAGTTGAAGAAGTTTTTGTTGAACAACTGCTTTTTAGAGAAAGCATATCTCAAAATGTACAAGACAGCTATAAAGCGATTACTAAAAAGAAAAAGAGACATTTTGCAGGACAGATCATTCATAATGAAGAAAGATTGAGAAAATACAAGTTGCTTCATATGTTGCCATTTGTTCGGAGAAATAAGAACATTACAATACAAAAAAAAACAATCATTGATAAATCAGATTCATTCCTTTTTTGAAGAAGACGCAAATAGTAGAGTTGCTGCGGGGAAAAGAGAATTTACAAAAAAGAGTGGCCTGAAAAAACAAAATCCAAAAAAAATTTGCATGAAAAGTTCTTGAAGGAGCAAAGTAATATAAGCTATTCAACATTTTGCAAATATAGACCCTATTGGGTGGTTTTTCCTAATCCAGATCGAGACACTTGTCAGTGCAAACTACATTCAAACGTAAATCTTCTAATTAAGGCTTTGAATTCTGCAGAAATCATCACCGAAACTACTGGAACAGACGTTATTAAAAGTCTTTGTTGTGATATAAACTAAGACTGTCTTGAACGTACATGCACAATGTGCGTCAGTAAAGTTTTAAATTATCATGAATTTCAAAATACTAAAAAAATTAAGTTGAAAAGAAAAAACCATATACGGTGAAGAATGAGATAAAAAAGATTAAAATAGTTACCATCAAAAAAAGATTTGAAGAATATCCTCGCGACATTATTTACAAATTAGAAACAATGTTGGTTACATTCTTTAAACATAACTTAAACATTATAGTGCAATATGAGGCTATCAAGCAATTGAAACAAAATTTAAAAGACAACGAGATACTTGTGCACATAGACTTCAGTGAAAATTATTCCTTAAAATATCATCAAGAGATACAATCCTTCCACTTCGGAGGAAGTCGCGAACAAGTTTCCTTACACACAGGAGTTCTGTACTATAAAAACAGTCAGACCTATAAAAAAAAATCGTTTTGCACAATAAGTGACTGCTTAAAACATGATGCTGGAGCCGTATGGGCTCACTTATGTCCTATTTTAAAGATGGCTCATGAGCTAGTGTCTTTTAACATTGTCCATTTTTTATCTGATTCACCGTCTAGCCAATATAGAAATAAAAATATTTTCTATATGATTACAAAATTAAAAGACACTATACCCAGTATCAATAGAGTAACATGGAACTTCCAAGAATCTGGCCATGGCAAGGGTGCCCCAGATGGCATAGGCGCAGTGGTCAAACGTACGGCCGATAATTTTGTAAAATATGGTGGAGATGTTGGTTCCTTCGAAGATTTTGCGACTTTGATAATTAAATATATACCAAATGTACATTTTGCTATAGTAACAGAAAATGACATCGTACAAAAAGAATTCCCACCCAATGTTCCGGGATTTAAAGGAACGCTGCAAGTTCATCAGTCGTGTGGACGACTGATCGAAGTAAAATTATAGTCTACGTCTTAGCTGTTTCGAATGTCAAGATTGCAGCATTCCTTGTATTCATAACAAACATTTAGGCTATCTTTATTTTGATAATTACGGTGAAGCACTGGGAGATCAATTTAAATCGAGCCCCAAATGTCAATAACACTTCACTGGGCATAGATACGTCCATAATTTTAAATACTCTACATAAAGCTGATGTTTTGGAAAACTTGAAACCTCTCTCGGGTCCAATTAATTTACAGCTCTCACCTTTGGCAAATACTCCTTCAACATCAAGAAAGACAAGATCTCCAAAAGTTAAGATTTTATCCGATGTCCGTTTAAATTGGGAAAACAATAAATTTTATAATAAACCAAATAATGTAATTACAAAAAATCTAGAGTCATATAATACTAAGGACCAGCTACAATTCGAAGCGTTTATCCATTCAAATATATCAGAAAAAGAAAACAATTACAATAATGTGTTTGACTCAGATGACAGCGGCGAATTCAATATTTTTTAAATTGTACTAAGTCTGTGATTGCTTTTGAATGTGATTTTACTTCCAAAGATATATTAATTACAATTAGGTAAGTATTATGACTTGCTTGATAATACAGCAATTATTATAATTAATGACATCCTATCTTTTAAAGATCTATATTATATTAAGGCATTTTAGGAGTCTTTTTTTATGTTAAAAATTAAAAATAAAAAAATGTTATAAATAAAAAATAAAAAAATGTTGTGTAACGTCAATGTGACTTTATTCTCAAAAGGGTGCAAAATCTTTATCTTGCATACGCTTGCAAGAAAGCTGTTAAATATCTAGGCAGTTATTATTGTTTCAGTAAGTAAATTTTTATTCATTGTTTTATGTGATAGTGTAACTATAATAATGAGATTATGATAAAACATAAGGATTTATATTATGTTACTTTAATTGACCATTGTATTGATTAATGTAAGTCATGGTTGATTGTGCAATGTTAAGTGTCAAGAGACTTCTTGTCATGTTATTTAGTTAAAAATCTTACCAAAAATTACGTTTTTATTATATGTTACTGGGCCATTTATTTTTGAGTGATTGAATCAAACTTAAATATAAATAAACATGTTGATTAATAAGTGCATATTGTCCTTTTCTTCTTTTGTATAATTACTTGTTTTACAACAAAATAATTTCGTTACATTACCATCCCAGCTTATATCTTTACCATCCCACCTGATTTCATTATAATCCTTCACCTTTTCATCACCATCCATTCGTTAAATTTCAAGAATGATTATTTCAGTAACTAAACGAGATAACAAAGTGCCTCCTATATTTTATTAATCTATTGGCAATCTTTACTCCATTATTTGCAAGAAAAACGTGAAAACAAGAGTTTTTTTTTTCGTCCGCGGAACGTTAAAATTTGCACGAAACGGCGGAATCAACCTCGTACACGTTTTTCATGCCGAAAGGCGATGTCGGCTTCTTCAAAGAAGTGGCGGAGCAAGCATCGGCACGTGACATGTGAAGTAATGTTGTAGAATAATCGATCGTTTGACTATCGATAGTATAGATAGTATTGCAATACCCATTCGTTTTAACCAAAACTTATCGATTTTATCGATGGTTTTGGACTATCTTAATGATTTTTTTATTAACTAAATTGATAGTAGAGAACAATCGATTCTATTAATAATATCGCTAGGTTTTGGTTAAAACTAATGTATTTTGCAATACTATCGACATTATCGTTTTTAACGAATGAATTATTATCATAATTTATCAATAGTATCGGTAGTGTTGTTGTTATCAATAGTATTCCAAATTTCACAAGTGTCAATGTTATCGATAAACTATCGATACAATTGTTTTCACTTAACTACTACACTACACTCACTCACTCAGTTTGGCGCGTAAACTACTTGTGAGTGTTTGCGATATGTTTTACGTTTTCTAATCTAGAGTATTTCAATATGTTAATATGTCTGAGTGTGAGTAATTATGACCAAATTAAATCAGGAGCAAATGTGCTACAACGCGTTCGTGCAAACTATGTGCAACGGTTCAGTTTCTTACAACTGTAACCGAATGATTAAGGGTCTTCTTTGACGTTTGTGGAAATTCGAAGGTCGGGATTTCGATAGAATTATATTGAAAACGATGCTCCACACCGTTGAAATAAATCACACAGTTAGCCAATGAATTTAACTTACGTGTGGAGCATTCGAATTTAAGATAATGTTTATGGATAAGTGTAAAAAAAAAACAGAAAAATCACTAAAACGTGTAAAATCGCACTTCCTTATTGAGACGAAATTATCGTAATCGTCGAGAATTTAGAAATGAATTTTATCAAATAATAAAGTTAAAACTATAAAGAAACGTCTGGAGTCTTCATTTTTTAATAAACATTTTCTTATTTTTTGTTATAATAAATTACAATGAAATTGTACGCGTTTTCTTAAGCGAGCCGCCGATAACCCTCGCAGACCAGTCGGCCACGCGCCTCCGAAGTGAGAGCATGTCGGTTTGCGCCGCATTGATAGATCGCAATCGAACCGTGTACTTACACAAAATCAATGTGTGCGTAAATAGCGTATTTAGTATTTATTTGAACGTTTTAGTTGTCACCGACTGTTCATCATAAATTTTAGGACGCGCACCGGCTTATGTATTCTGTTTTTTTTTTTGGTATTTTTAGTGTTTTATCATTTGATACGATATTTTTACTGATAATATTTTGTATATTTTGTAGTTTGATAAAAAAACAAAAAATAACTCGAGTTGAAATTCTAACTAGTTACATAATTATAACACACTCATATATAATGATACATTGAAATTTTTTTATAAATAAATATAATTTTTTGAAATATTTATGTATATAATTACTTATTTCGTCCATTTCCTAGTTATATTGGTCAGTAAAACAACAACTGAGGCAATAAATTTATTGTCGTAAAAATTCAAATTATTCTTATTTTCATTGATAACGTAAAACTAAACAAAGTATTTATAAATAGTGTTTTGAACAGTAAATAATAAAAATGACCAAATCCCATTTATGCATAAAACGAAACACGTGTGATGGCCCATCTAACAAACCCTCATTAGTCAGTAAATTACTGACTCTCAACTCAGCGGGAAATATAGTACTCAAGCGGAAATGCGTAGAACGAAATACATAATCCTTGTTATTGTGATCTAAGAACAATAGTGGCATCACACTAAAGAACACACTTCCAATTGGTAGATTGCCACGCTTGTATATATAATAAGCTGCGTTAAAAACTTCAATACTGCGATTCAGGGATTATACATTTTTATAACATTTTTCTTTAGAAATTTAATTATTTTATGTATTTATTCACATTTTTTTTTTATATTGAGTAATTAAAGAAATAAAACATTTATTATTACAGTAATCATAATATTGTTCTTATTATTTTAGCATAAAATGTTTCTTTTAGTTTTTTGTTACGTCAAAGCGCTATCTAGTGAGGATATACGAAACGTTTTCATGCCTCATCGTCATCATTGGTTTTGCAAATTGATATTTATCCGATTTCAGACTTACAAATCGATTTCAAAATCCGATTTTAGATATCTGAATTCGGTAACGCCTAGCCTCATCAAATCGCCTGAGAACTTAGCTATCCTTTTATTTTATTAGCTAACATGCTCAGGCAAATATAGTCTTTAAGTACTTCATCAGTAAGATCGATTATTGTGTAATAGATTTCCGTAGCAGAACCAAGAAACCGAAAGTCGAATCGCAAAATTCCCGCTATCCTTTTTACTCCGCTTTATGGAATAAAGCGGAATAAAAAGGATAGATTGATTGGTTAGAAAGAGAGAAAGTGAATTTCATAGTAGAATAAATGTTGTAAAATATATATTTCGATTCAGGAATTATATATTTTTCTTTAGAAGTTTAATTATTTTATGTATTTATTCTCATATTTTTTTATATTGAGTTATTAAAAAAATAAAACATTTATTTTACAGTAATAATAATATTGTTTTTATTATTTTAGCATAAAATGTTTGTTTCAATAATGTTTATATAATGTTTTTCTTGTATTCCTATTGATCTATTTTTATTTCACTTTTTGTATATATACTTGTTCCGTTTTTTAGTAAAGCATTCCACATTCGTCTTTTGTCAATTTTTTTTTTTATTATTCCACATTACGACATCAAGAAGTTTATTTATACCATACTACTCACCTCAACGCTATAGATATGTATTTGACAACATTTCAAAATCAGTGACAATAAAGTTAAAATTTAGTTTAGGCAAAAAAAAGTGCGACGACCCCACTCTGCATACGTATATGTGTGCGTGCCGTGCCCGAGCCTCGATCGTTGCGACAGTAGCGCTAAAAACGTAAAACTTCGTGCGGCGGAACGTCAAAGAAGACCCTTAACAAGAGCTGATCAACTGAGGTCATGGCCTTATGTCCTCGCTATCCGATAGGTAGGTACCTAGCAAGCGCTGTCGTCACGCCTGTGTTGGCCATGTGATTTTCGTCACTTTATTTAGTTAAATATTAATTTTATTCGGGGTAAATTTTTAACTTAGTATTTTAAAAATGATTACATTAAATTAATTATAATAATATTAAATCTAATAATAATAAAATTAAATATAAATTAATATTAAATCGACTCACGATACCTAATAACCATTTCACGGGGCGGACACGAATTTTGTTACACGTTGTATGTATCATGATATTATTAATCCTTATCCATTTAAATGGTTTGATAATTAATGATAGTTACATACATGTAAATTCCAGTTTAATGATGATGATGGAAATTTAAATGATCCGGATCGGATTTTTCGTTTAGAAGTTATGACAGGTATAAAATTATCTCATTAAGAAAAATGACACAGTTTGAACAAACTGTATTTGTCCTACGTTTAGTCTATTACCAAATACTAATTTACGTTAAATAATAGTTTTTAAATTTTCGCGGACGAAGTCGCGGGCAAATTTCTCGTAATATACATGTTGACAGTTTCTCTCATGACCAGTTATGTCAGCTAAAATGCGAGAAAATATATATTAATTTCAAAATTCGAAAATATATATAAAAGCCGACCAATCTCATTGATTTCTATTAGCCGATCGATATAACTGTACGTGTATTGCATTTGCCATTAATGGTAATATAATTAGTATATATAAAAATAACAGTTTTTATTCAACAAAACCAATAATCGAAAGAAGTTTAGCCAAAACTATAATGAAAAACGATTTAACTTACACTAAAATTAAACTTGACTTAAATTAAAACCAGTACAGAAAGTATTGTGCGTTTCGTCTGAACGATTATTATCATATTATTACATAGTATTGCTGACTTCGTTGTATAACGCACAATGGACAACAGTCAACAGTCTTTAAAATTCACCGACGTGATTTAGACGCATTTATTGCTGGCGATTTATAAATCGATATATATATTTTTTTATTTAATTGTTTTCATTAATGATAACATGATAGCGATATTAATATTGTTGGTTTTACTGCTTCTCGTTTTAACATCTTGGTTAAAATTATTTAAAGATTGTAAAACGTTCAATGTTCCGGGACCGAGACCTCTGCCTTTATTAGGCAATGGACATTTATTTATAACAAAATCAAGAGGTAAGTCATGACTATTATTAAATATATATTGGCAAAAATTTACCGGTATTTAGTTGTAGCCAAAATATCTATTTATAAAAAGATAACTTGTGTTAATTAAATGATATGCTCAAATTTAATAATATTTAATATGATTGATTTGTTTTGATTTGAATGAATTTGAATTGATTTGATTTAATTCAAATTTATTTTATTTAATTGGTATTATGATTTAATTCGAATTAATTAAATCTAATTTATAATTTGTAAAGTCTATAAAAATATTATTATTGTAATTTTTGTCTTTTTATTATTTAATGGCTTGTATATATAATCCTTGTTTGGTCTAAATAAATGATTTTATTATTATTATTATTACTATTTAGATCGAATTTATTTTTAACTATCTATCTATTAAAACACAAAACCAAATATACGTTTGAATAAATAGCATTATTATAATTAATTTGCATTTGTGTGATACGTAGACAACAATTTACGTGACAACTACAATAATTCAAATGCTAACCCATTGTAGTGAAAACGTCTTTACGTCATCAAATTTTAACAATATTATCATAATTATAATTTATTGTAATGAATGATCACACGGTGATAGATAAAACAGGTTATTAGATTTTAGTTCATTCATTGTAGCTGCCTAATACATAATAATGTTACGCATATAAAAATTGACATTGTTTTGAATTTTTTTTTAATTAATGTCAAAATATTAATGGAATAAATAATTTATTTAAATAATGTGTCGAGTTTATATTATGCTATGGAAATATTAATAAGTATTTTTACATAATATTTTTAGGATTACATGTATTGACTTATCTTACTCGAAGCCATGGAATATAGCCTTATATAGCTCACGAATTTCTACGCACATAGAATTGCGCAAAAACACATAACTACTAACGCATCTCCTGCGCAGTTGGCTAATCTCAAGAGAGATTAGCCAACTGCGCAAGACATATTATAGGATCGTCGCGCTCGAGCCGTCGAACCGTTCGGACGTGTCAGAATAATATTGTTATCAATGTTCCTCGGATGTTTATATTGGATTTTGTTTTTTCTGTTGCGACTTATGTTATTGGCTTTGTATATGGACTTTGTTATTTTCATTGTGAATTGGTTTTGTTGCTTGGTAATAGGTCTTTTATAGACCTATTTTTATTGTTATTGTTGTTGTCATCGTTGTTGTTTCTATTGTTGTTGTTTGGTTTGTTTTTGGTTGTTTGTTGTTGTTTTGTCGGTAATGGACGTCGACACTGAATTGTCGGAAAACAATGGTGGGCGTAAACGCCCATATGCGGGAATCGCCCTTTTCGATTCCGACTCCGATACGGAGGCGGATGTCAGAACAGCGGCGAAATGTAATAGTGCTCGTCGGGGGAAACTCTCCTCCAAGGACGTGGAAGCCTAGCTCAGGCTAAAGCTGAGCTTAAGGCAAAGGCCGCCGAGGCCAGGTAGGAGGCTTTCGAGCGCTCGCTCCGAAGTAGGGCGTTCCGGAAGGGGACCCCTAATATTGTTTTGGACTCTGAAGAGTCCGCATCGGATGCCACGGGAGATCCCGCGAAGTTGGGCGCGGAGGAACTTCGTGCGCAAGCTGGCCGTAGCGCAGCCCTCATTTTAGAGGTGGCGCAGAAATCTTCCAACTTAAAAGGGGGGTTTGCGAAAAAATTGAGGGATTCCGCGGCTTCGCTCCAGAGTATTGTCGATGCTCTGGCTTCCAGGACGGAAGTGGAGGAGACCCGCCGACTTCGCGCGGATAACGGTCGCCTTCGTAAAGAAATTGATGATTTAAAGTCGGAGCTAAAAGCCCACCGTCGTGAGTTCACGGAGATGCGAACGACGGTGGCAGTAGCGAACGATTCGGCGCCCAGCACCTCGCGGGTTGCACAGGCACCCGAGGAGTTAAAGGCCTCCATAGTGTCTGCGGTAGGCGTGATTAACGCCCGGTTAGATGGTATTGACTATCTTGATACCTGCCTCCCGTAAAGGTGCATCGCCCCCCTTTAGCGGCGGACAAAAGGCGGGAGTTGGTGGCAAATGGTCCGACCTATTCACAGGCGGCCCAAATTGCTTCACCGCCGAATTCAGCACCCGCACTCAAGCGGGTGGCACATGCACCTGCGCTGAAGCCGGCGGCTCCAGCCGTAGCACCAACACCAACGGCTGGTCCCTCGGTCCCCTCGACCGCGATGGAGTCACGGGAGGCCCAGGAGATGTCCTGGTCCACCGTAGTTAAAAAGGGGAAGAAGGGGAAGAAGCCTTCACCCCCGGCCACAGTATCCAATACGTCAGCGCCAATGGCACCGAAGGCACCTCAGGCGACCAAACCGAGGCTGGTCGCCCTTAGCACAGCTGCAGTGATTGTAACATTGCAGCCAGAGGCGCAAGAAAAGGGTGTCACGTACGCACATGTCCTGGAGCGAGCCGAGCAAGGGGTAAAACTTCAGGACCTCGGAATATGTGGCGGACTTAAAGTTCGTCGCTCTGCGACGGGTGCCAGAGTACTGGAGCTGCCTAAGGCGCAGTCGGACCAAGCAGAAAAGCTTGCCGACAAGCTTCGTACGGTGTTGGATGGGGTGGCCAACGTGGTCCGTCCCATGACGAGGGTGGACATAAGAGTGACGGGTCTTGACGACTCCGTCACTAGGGATAAGATAATCGCTGCAGTCGCCCGTGAAGGGAGTTGCCCCATTGAAGCGGTCAGGTGCGGAGAGGTGTCATGCGGACCCGGGTACATGGGTATGGCCCGTGTGACATGTCCGATTGCGGCGACGGAAAAGTTGTCCGACGAAGGTCGCTTACTGGTTGGGTGGAGCTCGGCCAAGGTGTGCATGTTGGAGCAGCGCCCTTTACGCTGTTTCAAATGCATGAGCCTCGGGCACACCAAAGCGCTTTGTCCATCCAAGGCTGAACGAGGTGGGCTGTGCTACCGGTGCGGCGTCGATGGCCACACATCAGCGAGTTGCACCGGGAAGTTGCGCTGCGCAGTTTGCGCGGACGCCGGAAAGCCTTCCGGGCACGTGATGGGGTCAAGGGAATGCAACCCACCCATCATGAAGGGTAAGGTGGTCTTAGGCACCCAGACCACCACCAACGTCGGACGGCGCCAGGCCGAGGAGGAAGCTGCAATGTCAACATGAGCGCAGAAATCAGCTTCCTTCAGAGTAATATCAACCACTGCGCCGGGGCTCAGGACCTACTTCTGCAGTCCATGGCGGAGTGGAGGATCGATCTGGCTGTGGCCTGCGAGCCCTATTACGTCCCTCCCCTACCTCATTGGGTAGGGGATTTGGACGACACCGTGGCGGTCCTCTCTCGGAGCGGAACGGGTCCCCCTCTCTCACTTATTGAGAGAGGCTCGGGCTACGTAGTGGCGGGGTGGGGAGAATACGTAGTTGTGGGAATCTACTTCTCCCCTAATCGCAGCCTGGCGGAGTTCGAGACTTTTCTCGACTCGGTCAGAGCTGCGGTGACCAGGCAGTCGCCAAGGCCAGTACTGGTCCTCGGCGATTTCAACGCCAAATCGCGTGCCTGGGGAAACCCGGCCACGAACCCGCGAGGGAGGGCTGTCCAGGTGTGGGCTCTACTCTCCAGCTTGTCCCTACTTAACAGGGGGCAGGTTAAGACCTGCGTGCGCCAGCAGGGAGGGTCCGTGGTGGACCTATCGTTCGCCACCCCTGTAGCCGCGCGCAGGATAATGAATTGGAGAGTAGAGAAAGATGTGGAGAATCTGCCGGACCATAGGTACATCCGATTCGAGATCTCCACGTCTCGCAGGCTGGCGGAACCTTCAAGGGTGCCAACCACGCTCCCGAGGTAGTCCCTTGGCCAGCTCGATCGCGAACTGGTCAAGGAGGCTGCCATCGTGCAGCGTTGGGGTTCCGCGGGAAGGTGGGAGGCTGCCAGCGTGGATGAGCTGGCGTGCCGCATGCGGAGTGCCCTGCAAGAGGTTTGCGATGCGCCCATGTCGAGAACCCGGCGCAGAGTTCCGCACCGGCATGTGTACTGGTGGTCGCCCGAAATAGCCGTCTTCGGACGATGTGCAACCGTGCGCGAAGGGCTTACGTCCGCTGTCGAAGGCGTAATGGCCTCGACGCGGACCTGGAAGGACAGCTTTTGGCCGCTTACCGCCAGCTGAAGAAAGATCTGCAGCTGGCGATAAGTCAGGCCAAGGAGAAGGCGAGAGAGGAGTTGCTGGCGGGTCTCAACCGAGATCCATGGGGGCGGCCGTACCGAGGTGTGCGTGAAAAGTTCCGCACCCAAGCCGCCCCCGTGACGGAAACGCTGCCGCCGGAGCTCTTCCTGCGCCTGGTGGGGGAACTGTTTCCCCACCCGGGTGAGTTTGTCCCTCCGCCTATGGCCCCCCGCTCCGTGATAGAGAACGCAGTGGCTCCACCACTGATCACGGAGCGGGAAATGGAGATGGCCCTCGGTCGCCTGAGGGCCAAGAAGACGGCGCCGGGTCCGGACGGTGTTCCAGGGCGTGTTCTGTGCGACGCCCTGGAATACCTAGGTGCAAGGCTTCGGGGGCTGTTCGACGAATGTCTGATCAGCGGACAGTTTCCGAAGTCTTGGAAGCAAGGGAAATTGGTGCTGTTGCCGAAGGAGGGTCGACCGCCCGTTTCCTCCTCGGCATACAGGCCGATTGTGCTGCTGAACGAGACGGGCAAGTTGTTTGAGAAGATTCTCGCAGCCCGTCTCGTTCAGCACCTCGATGAGGTTGGTCCGGGTCTCTCAGAGGCTCAGTTCGGGTTCAGGGCGGGTCGCTCGACGGTCGACGCCCTGAGCGCCCTGAAGACTCGGACCACGGAAGCGGTGGCCCAGGGACAAGTGGTCCTGGCGGTGTCGCTGGACGTGGCGAACGCCTTCAACAGTCTCCCATTTGAGACGATCAGAGAGGCACTCCGATACCATGGAGTGCCGACCTATCTGAGGAGGCTGTTGGAGGCGTACCTCCAGGACCGAGAGGTCGTCTGGGCGGGGGGCGATGGGAGGTTGGTCCGGCCGGTCCGGTTGGCTGCGGCGTTCCACAGGGGTCGGTTCTCGGCCCAATTCTGTGGAACGTCGGCTTCGATTGGCTCCTGAGAGCTCCCGTTCTTCCCGGTATGGGGGTGTTGTGCTATGCAGACGACACCCTCATCACTGCGACGGGGCGGGACTTTCGGGAGGCAGCCCGCCTGGCCGAAGTCGGAACAACCCTGACCGTGGACCGAATGGAGATGCTGGGCTTGAGGGTCTCCATATCCAAAACGGAGGCCCTCCTCTTCCACGGTCCACGGAGGGGCCCCCCACGAGGGGCGAGTATCACCGTCCACGGGACGGTGATCGAGGTGCGGGCCCAGATGAAGTATCTGGGCCTGATCCTGGACGGGCGTTGGAGCTTCGGGCAGCATTTCGTGCAACTCGGCCCGAAGCTCGTCAATGCCGCCGCCGCCTTAGGCCGCCTCCTACCAAACGTGGGAGGACCGGAATCGCTATGCCGGCGCCTCTATGCTGGCGTAGTGAGGTCGATGGCACTGTACGGTGCCCCGATTTGGGTGGACGCACTCACCGCTTCAAACCGGGCCCTCCTGCGAAAACCGCAGAGGGTCATAGCGGTGAGGGCGATTAGGGGTTATCGTACGGTGTCGTGGCGACCCTCCTCGCGGGTGATCCGCCCTGGGAGCTCCAGGCGGAAGTGCTCGCGAAGGTGTACCGCTTTCAGGCCGAGGCGAGGGAACGCGGCGACCGTCCAGGGTCGGCGGAAGTCGGGCGGATCAGGGCTCTAGCCCAGCAAGCCCTGATCACCCGATGGGAGGAGGACCTCATGTCCCCCACGGCGGGCCTGGCGACAGTGGAGACGGTACGTCCCCACTTGAGTCGCTGGGTCAGAAGGAAACGAGGCACGCTCTCGTTCAGGTTAACGCAGGTACTTACCGGACACGGATGCTTCGGTAAGTACCTTTTTTTTTTTTTTTTTATCGCTGGAAAAACGCCTTGACGCGTTTCCCCCACATGACGTGGGGGGGTATGTGGGGCTCACAGGCACTAAGCGCCGGAATACCCACTAAAAAAAACCAGCGGTATCCTCTCCGTCTAGTCGGGGGGCGCCACGGGATCGCTTGCGCATGCTACCGTGACGCCCCGACGGTTGGCCCGCCTATGCGGGCCTCCATTTCTAAGGGGGTTCCCGGATACAGGGAGCCCCCTTAGCCCCGGTGGCTATTAAGGCGGGGGGAGAAGGTGCGCATAGCGCCTACGCCTCCTCCCCGGTCTTCTTTGGCGGATTGAATCAGCGGAGGCATTTTCCTCGCGCTGCCGCTCCGCGGCCTCCTTCTGCGACATGACACTCTCGCAGAAGGAGACCATTTCCAACCAACATCTCTCGCTATCGAGCATGGCGTTAATAACGCTCGGCAGCGAGAGATCTCCGCCGACTATCGCCGCCAGGGAATGCCTCTGAGGTCCCCACGCCGCACACTCCGTCAGGGTGTGGTGCGCCGTGTCCAGTGACGCACCACACTCGTGGCAGGAGGGTGATACCTCCCGCCTCGCTATCCCGTGCAGGTACTTACCGAAGCACCCGTGTCCGGTAAGTACCTGCGTCAACCTGAATGAGAGCGTGCCTCGTTTTCTGTTGACCCAGCGACTCAAGTGGGGACGTATCGCATCCACTGTTGCCAGGCCCGCCGTGGGGGACCCCAGGTCCTCCTCCCATCGGGCTATCAGGGCTTGCTGGGCCAAAGCCCTGATTTGCTCGACCTCTGCCGACCCTGGACGGTCGCCGCGGTCTCTCGCCTCGGCCCGGAAGCGGTACACCTCCGCGAGCACTTCCGCCTGGAGCTCCCAGGGCGGGTCGCCCGCGAGGAGGGTCGCCGCTGTCCACGACACCGTACGATAACCCCTTGTCGCCCTCACCGCTATGACCCTCTGCGGTTTTCGCAGAAGGGCCCGGTTGGAAGCGGTGAGTGCGTCCACCCAAATCGGGGCACCGTACAGTGCCATCGACCTCACTACGCCGGCATAGAGGCGCCGGCATAGTGATCCCGGTCCTCCCACGTTGGGTAGGAGGCGGCCCAAGGCGGCGGCGGCGTTGACGAGCTTCGGGCCGATCTGCACGAAGTGCTGCCTGAAGCTCCATCGCCCTTCCAGGATTAGGCCCAGGTACTTCATCTGGGCCTGCACGTTGATCACCGTCCCATGGACGGTGATACTCGCCCTTCGAGGGGGGCCTCTCCGTGGACCGTGGAAGAGGAGGGCCTCCGTTTTAGATATGGAGACCCTCAAGCCCAGCATTTCCATTCGGTCCACGGTCAGAGTTGTTCCGACTTCGGCCAGGCGGGCCGCCTCCCAAAAGTCCCGCCCCGTCGCGGTGATGAGAGTGTCGTCTGCGTAGCAAAGCACCCCCATACCGGGCAGGACGGGGGCTCTCAGGAGCCAATCGAAGCCGACGTTCCACAGAATTGGGCCAAGAACAGACCCCTGTGGAACGCCGCAGCCCACCCGATGTCGGACCAACTTCCCGTCGCCCCCCGCCCAGACAACCTCTCGGTCCTGGAGGTACGCCTCCAACAGTCTCCTAAGATAGGTCGGCACCCCATGATATCGGAGTGCCTCCCTGATCGTCTCGTATGGGAGACTGTTAAAGGCATTTGCAACGTCTAACGACACCGCCAGGACCACTTGCCCCTGGGCCACCGCTTCCGTGGCCCGAGCCTTCAGGGCGTTCAGGGCGTCGACCGTTGACCGGCCTGCCCTGAACCCGAACTGAGCCTCAGAGAGACCCGGACTTCGGTAAGTACCTGCACGAGATAGCGCGGCGGGAGGTGTCACCCTCCTGCCACGAGTGTGGTGCGCCATTAGACACGGTGCATCACACCCTGACGGAGTGTGCCGCGTGGGGGCCCCAGAGGCATTCTCTGGCGGCGGTTGTAGGCGGAGACCTCTCCTTGCCGAGCATCATCAACGCGATGCTCGGAAGCGAGGGGTGCTGGTCGGAGATGGTCTCCTTCTGTGAAAGTGTGATGTCGCAGAAGGAGGCCGCGGAGCGGGAGCGGGAGGAGGATGCCGCTGCAGATCCGCTCCGCCGCAGAAGACTGGGGAGAAGAAAGCGGTGCTATGCGCACCTTCTCCCCCCGCCTCAACAGGCGCCGCCGGGACTAGGGGGGTTCCCAGTACCCTGGGATTCCTCCCTAGTGAATGGAGGCCCGCATAGGCAAGCCGGCCGTCGGAGCGTCACGGTAGCATGCGCAAGCGATCCCGTGGCGCTCCCGTTAAGACGGGAAGGGTACCGCTGGGTTTTTAGTGGGTATTCCGATGACCGGGGCACACTCGGTGCCCTGGACATATGGCGAGCCCCACATACCCCCCCCACTGTTCCCGTGGTGGGGAAACGCGTAACGCGTTCTCCCAGCGTAAAAAAAAAAAGGCGATATTATAGTGCACAAGTGTGTGCGCAAACACAGGTGCACTCTCTTTTCCTTAGCTCTCATAATTCGATGGGACCGGAAACAGTTCAGGCGCAGGACCAACGGCTTAACGTGCTTTCCGAGGCACGGGAGTGCACACACTTCCAACTTCCAAACTCCGGGCTGCTATTGAGAATTTTCGGACAGAAAAACCAAATAACTATTTATTGGCCCGACCTGGGAATTGAACCCAGGACCACCGGGTCTGCGGCCTTATATCTAGCCTCTAGACCAACGAGGCAGTCAATATATAATACGTATATATACCTATTCCAAACGAAGAACGCGTGGAAATCTCAAATTTACATAGTTCATGCGTTTTACTAACAGCTCTGTTATATTATGTACGACAAACAGTTGATTAATATATTTGTTATTTATAAAACATTATTCACACGATAACAATTCGCTGACAAAATGTATTTTTTTCCCGAATCCATCAAGAATATAATGAATTAATCAAAAACCCGACCAATTATATCGCGCCAATTCAATGTCAAAGTCGTTTATTTGTTTACTCCTCTGTATTTGGAAAAACCCCAGATGGCCCAGTGGTTAGAACGCGTGAATCTTAACCGACGATCGTGGGTTCAAACACGGACAACCACTGAATTTTCATGTGCTTAATTTATGATTGTAATTCATCTCGTGCTAGACGGTGAATGGACACATCGTGAGGAAACCTGCATTAGAAGAGGCGGCGCAAGGCGTGGGCGATGTGGGCGACCGCCCACGGCCACGAGGTCCGGGGGGCCTCGCGGTCCGGGGGCCTCGCGCCTCGGAAACATGTTACGCATTACTTAAAAGCTTTGAAAGCGAGAAAAAATTGGACTCGTCATGAGAAATATATTATTATTAAGTGTAGGAAGCGCAATGCAGGCGTGGAAGTACGTTTCACCGAAGAAAGCCGTATTTCCCTTCATACGGCGGAATCGTGTAAAAGCGATGGCCTAATGTCTGATTTCACTGAAATTCTGCCACATGTGTATTCCACCAACCCGCATTGGAGCAGCGTGGTGGAATAAGCTCTAAGCCTTCTCGAAAAATGAGAAGAGGCCTTAGCCCAGCAGTGGGACATTCACAGGCTGTTACTGTTATCTCTTTTATACGTGACATTGGCAGAATATTGCGCTCAAATAGCGTCTAGATACACGCCAGAATTTTCACGATGACAAAAAATGTTTAAGGCGAAAGTGTTTCGAGATTTTGTTAATTTTTCCCATTAATGTGTATATTATATATAACTATCATCATTAGTATTGTGATAACGTTTGGAAACCCTTCTCCATAGAAGTTTAAAATGTGCAGTAAAAGTGGAAAAAAAATAAAAAATACTGCGCAGTACATCTTAGAAGAGCAATGTATAAAGTGACTATGAGAGTACAGCAATAAAAGCCAATCAGTAGATGAGGCTGCTCGTAGACATTAACAGATTGTTATGTATTGTATTGTTAGAAATTGTACTTATACATCATTAGTCTCCTTACGAAGAAAAATAATATGCTTTAAACGTTGCCACATAGTAAAATTGCCCAATTAAATGTTTAACTACTAAATACTTTTAGTTGCTAATTATATACAAATGATGATCCGCCTTTTTTACTTGCAAGCTTTGTATTAGCTAAACTAACAAGCGGCATGCAATTAATAATACCATGAAAACAAATCGTTTGTCGTCGATTTTAATCTATTTCTTAATGTCGTATTGATTTCAAACTTTGCAAGCATTTGTTTAATTAAAATGGCAATACAATAATTTGGTATCATCTAGCTAATACGGTGATAAAACATTTATGCGGGTTTTGGAATTCTTTTATGGATTAGTACCAAATTAAACTAATAAAAGCTTCAATTTTGGACTTTTTTATATTATAGGTAGGCTGTCGGGTAAATGGGCCACCCGATGTTAAGTGGTCACGACTGCCCATAGATATTGGCGATGTAAGAAATATTAACAATTCCTTACATCGCCAATGCGCCACAAACCTTGGGAACGAAGATGTCATGTCCCTTGTGCCTATAGTCACATTGGTTCACTCATTCTTCAAAGCGGAACGAAACAATACTGATACCTACGCAGGCGGGCTTGCACATACCTCCTAGTAAACTAATTTTGTGTCGTGTTACGCTATATGATATAACAATACATTAACCAAATTATATAGCATTTTTTCAGTTTTTTTTTAAACAATATAATAATTTGACATCATTTATGTTTTATGTGACGTTAAACAATGCAATAAATGCTATGCAGTTATAACAGCCGCGTCAAAATTAGTCGGCTACTAATTTTGACGCGGCTGCTATTTTTGGAAACAGCGTCTTTGTTACAACATTCAAATATTAAATCTGTTTTATTATAACAATTTTATATTTATTGATTAATATCGATTTAGAAGGTAAATCATTACCTTTGTAATAAAAAAGTTGATTGATCTTTGAAAGCTTAAATGCTTTAAATGTTTTTGTGTTTTCATCTTAATTATCGGTATTTATGCAAAATGGAACCACACGACAATTTTTGATGTTTTGTTTTATTGGACAAAATACATTTCAAAATTGTGTAATTTATTATGCCAAAAAGATCCACGTCATAGAATAATAACGCTTTAATGATAATTAAAAAATGACTTACTGTGTAGTAAAAGGGTGTCACAACACTCCACATAAAAAAATAAGGATAAGGTCTGGAGGACCTTATTATGCAAAATAGAACCATACGCATTCGATACCGTCATTTGTAAAGAAATATTGTAAACCGGTAGGTAGTGGTTCCATTTTGCATATACTGTTTATCATCGCTCGTAGGTACCAAATGACTACTTATTAACCTTAGTAACCTGCTTTTACAAGGAAATATTAACTTCTGTCGTAAGTACTTATTGGACGAGGTCGAAGTGTACCGGAATCTTTTTTCAAAACATTTGGTGTTTCTACAAAAAGGGTAAACACTGATATTAATAAAATGAGGTAAAATGATGTATATTCCCAATATATATTGCAAAAACAAATCGGAGTGAGTGCTTTGTTTGGATAGAAGGAATGGCTGGTAAAGGTACCTAGGAAGTTGGTTCTTGCCTTTAAAAATATTTTGTTAAACATATTTCTGAAGATGTCGAAGAACTAATTTTGTGGAGCTTTTCATGTGTTTATTATAATAAAATACATGCTTTCATTCATTTATTAGTATATTTCCGGATTGTGGTTCCTATTTGCATATGCGAAAACCCATCAATTACTAAAAGTAAAAAGGAACCAAATACATGTTTTCGTAATTATCTATAAATTTGTAGTAGAGTGCCAATATACATACAATAGGTAATTAATAAATTCATCAAAATAAGATAAATATTTATTAAATTTTTTTTAACGATATAACCCATGTTTTTGTAAAATCTTTAATATCTCAGAAATGTGTTTTTGTCGAGTGGTTCCATTTTGCATAAATACGGACAATTATCTTTCTTTTTTTTTTGTTTTGTTATACAACCAGCAATACTGCATTTTTTTACAATGAAGTTTACTAAATCTGTACTACATATAAAGCTGAAGAGTTTGTTTGAACTACTGGTTCAAATTAAAAAAATATTTTTGTGTTGTATAGTCCTTTTATCGAGGATTTTTATTCGTTATATTTTTATTAATTATACGCGGGTGAAACCGCGGTCACAGCTAGTAGTAAATACTTTTCCTGTTGGCTTCCCGTCACCATAGTGGTCATTACAATTCGATTGACCGATCCACTTAAATAAAACCCTCAATAAAAGGAATACGAAATCTATTACCATGTAAATTAAAGATGGCGAATATTTGTTTTATTATAACATTATTGAACTTTACATAAATTAATCGATGCCACTTTATAACGGTATTAAACAACATAATGAAATATTAGCTATTGGTAGTGAGCTCTTGATCCTATAATAATTTTATAGTCGCTCACTTACTTTCATACTTGCTTCCTGTGTACAAAGCATTGCTGATTTGCCGTAGAACAATGTCAGTACTAAGCAGCGCTACCACAGAACGCTATTGTTGTACAAACCTATATCAGATCTATTTATGATGTCAAAATAATGTGTTTATTTCCAGATTTCCTGAAACTTCTTCATAGGCTTAGAGAAGAATATGGAAACGCATACAGAGTGCACTTACTCCATACCGCATATATTGTGGTGTCACACCCGAAGTATATGGAGGTACTATAACATAACATCACGATATTACCTACGTTATTACCTCCGCTGGTGATAGGAGATTGTAGATTTTTCTGTCGGCTAATTGGAATTACGATTCAACGCGAACATGCTACTAGCATACGCGGTCATGATTTGTAGATATTTTTTCATTTTAATTTGTATGTAATTTTTTTATTCCGCAAAGTATAAAAACAATCTTATGTGATAAAAAGTAGTAACAAAATTCGTGTCCGAAATGTGTGTGAAGCCGAGATGGCCCAGTGGTAAGAACGCGTGAATCTTAACCGATGATCATGGGTTCAAACCCGGGCAAGCACCACTGAATTTCATGTGCTTAATTTGTGATTATAATTCATCTCGTGCTTGACGGTGAAGGAAAACATCGTGAGGAAACCTGCATGTGTCAAATTTCACTGAAATTCTGTCACATGTGTATTCCACCAATCCGCATTGGAGCAGCGTGGTGGAATAAGCTCCAAAACCTTCTTCTCAAAAGCGGAGAAGAGGCCTTAGCCCAGCAGTGGGACATTCACAGGCTGTTACTTTACTTTTACTTTTACTCGTGTCCGACCCGTGAAGTGGTTATTAGGTATCGTGTGTCGGTTCTATTTATGTAATAATTTTTAAAATACTAAGCAAAAAAATTATTTAAAAAATTATTTTAATTGTGTTTAACGACACTGTTGATGGTAAAAACGTGGACTACTGAGGTCATAGGTAAAATAAATACCACATACCTCATGGTGCATTGCGTTCTTTAAACCTGACCTTAGTTTGAAATGAAAATAAATAAAATTATGTTTTGACAGGGCCTCATGTCTAGCACAGAAATTATAACTAAGGGCTACTCGTATTATTTCATGAGACCGTGGCTTGGCGATGGACTTCTAACATCTACAGGTACAGCAGTCAAATTATTATACCTTGTTATATAAAAAATAATACCTATATTATTGATTACTTAGCTTCGTGTACCTATGTACATATGTATACACATAAGTAATAAAGCCAGTATGTTAACAAGTCTTGGAAGTCCAATATATTGTTTGACTCGGTTGACAATACCATACATTAGTGGTGGTAGGGCATTGTGCAAACTCGTCTGGGTAGGTACCACTCACTCATCGTTTTTCTACCGACAGCAGTACTTGGTATTGCTGTATTCTACTTTGAAAGACGAGTGAGCCAGTGTAATTACAGGCACAAGGGACATATCTTAATTCCCAAGGTTGGTGGCACATTAGCGATGTAAGCGATGGTTCACATTTCTTACAATGCCAATGTCTATGGGCGTTGGTGACCACTTACCATCAGGTGGCTCATATGCTCGTTCGCCTACCTATTTAATATATATATTTGGATACCATTGGGCTCATCAGATGATGGAGTCAGAAAGAAACTAGTGGGAATTTTCAATGGCTCTTCGAGTTGACTCATTCAATTAGTTTTGTCAAGTTCCGTATATTACGCTGACAAAACCGTGCATTTTAATTTTTTTTAGCTAATTTATAATGTTTATAACTGATACTCGTTGAACATCGAACATATTTTATACTCGCATGGATAAGTAATAATATAAAAAATATATTGTTTATTGTATTGTATTGTATTCCTATGTTATAATTTACATTTAGTATGAAAGATTTCATAGTGAAAAAAAAATGCAATGATTGAACCGGATCCACAATATAAATATAAACAAGTTCATCAAAGTTTATCAACGACGCTAATCCCAATATATTAATACATAGATAGTCAACACTATCATAATTAACTAAAAGTACCAAGTAGGTACTTATACAGCTTGTAACAAACGAATTTTGTTACATTCTGTATAACTTAGAAAGTGCTAATTTTAAAAAACTGTTATAAATATTTTTCCCGCGGTTCATTCTAAGTGAAGTCCAAACAATATTTGAATCTTCAAACTTTTCCGGTCCTATCTTTTGTACCTGTAATAACACTGGCGAAATGAGTAGTGGGTATTACTTAATCACTTAGACAAGTTTACATATCACCAGTAAGCTTTTAAAACGAGCTACGAATACGAAGATAGGGGATTTAAGCCCGGGCTAGGAACATCAACAGCACATCAGATAGCACATCTGAATTTTCATTCGAAAATTCACCTCGGCAGTGCAGGAAAATATCCTAAGGCACGTTTCACGTGTTTGATGAAAATGTAAGCGTTTAACCAGCATTGAAACATATTATGGAATAAGCTATAAACTTTTTCCAAAAGAGGAAAGGAGACCTTTGCCCAACACTGGGACTTCCTAAAATAATGAATTCTTTGAAGGTCACAGATGGAGAACATCGAGGAAGTTTTTAACGCCAGCGTTTCATTTTAACATCTTACAAAACTTTCTACCGGTTTTCTTGAAAAACGAAAAGATTTTGATAAAGAAATTACAAAACTACACGAACGGTAAAGCTTTCGACGCTTTTCCTATTATAGCATTGACTGCGTTGGACAATGTAACAGGTAAACAATGTAGTTTTTATTTTATCAACAATATATTATATTTATACATTTACAACATAACATATAATATACAAAGGACTTAATTATATAAGAAAAAAAAAACAAAGAGTTAAATAAAACAATGCATATGCATACAAATTATAAAAAAAAATACAAGCTGTCCTTGTACCCAGGAAATCTCTGAATTTCTGTCTATTTCTAATATATACAGTATATATTATATGAGTAACGTTCTCGTATATATTTTTTTTACGAAAAACATAATAGGCCAGTAAAAATAGATGTTTTTTTTTATCAACTTTGCACTAAATTTCCGATCTAATATTTTTTTTTTTGAAGTGAAAACTTCTTTATTGGCTTTGTGCACTTTTTTATGATGGGTAAAAAATGATAAACTCGCGTCAGGTCACGTGACCCTGATTGAAAATTCGTAAGACGGATTTTGAAGTGTTAAATTTTTAATGTAATATAAATTGTCATATTTGTGTACGGTAGCGCAATAAATTAATATTGTATTTTTTCACAAAAATGATAGTACTTTTTTATACTGATGAAAGCAATTCGAGCAAAATTTTTCCCTAATCATTCCAAAATATCAAAAATGCACAACGTTAATATTCAAGTTTTCACTTCTGCCGGCACTCCCGGAGTACAACCCGTTGTTTTTTTTATATGGTTTAGGATATGATATTTAGGAAACGGTAAGTTTTACAAAAAAGTTTACTGGAAACAAATGATGCGAAATTTTATTCTCTACAATAATGGTTTCTATGACTTTTGCCCTAGTGCATAGTTTCCGAGATATCGGCTAAAAACGTTTTTTCAAAATGGCGCTTGAAGCTCCACCTGGATGTCAGCATTTTGTGATTTTATGCTCAGTAAGTGATCCTAAATCTTATAAAAAAAGAATCATGAGAAAATTGGATCGGAAATTTAGTGCAAAGTTAAATTCTATTTTTATAATTATATATTGAGTTATAAAGAGGCATATAAATTGCGTTTAAGCATTGAGTTTACTCGAGGGTTTCACAAGGAAGGATAAAAACACTTTTTATTTCAATCCCTAAAATAATATAATTATTGACGATTTTCAATTGTAACATTGTTTTGTTTACATAATTTATAAATGATTTGTATATTATTTACCAGGTAATTCTGTAGACTTTATTTATGTATTTATTTCATTAGGAATGCCAACATAGTATTAGGTCCTTACATATGAAATTAGCGTTTTGTCGTACTGACCACTTTGATCTGAAATATCTCCTCTTTGGTTAATATTTCATTTGTTTTTTCCTCATTATTTTTTTCTTTGGCGTCGCTTATTACCGCACAATGGAAAACATGAAATATCGGTATATTTACGAGTACGAGTTCTGCCGTGGCACCAGTGCTGCAGAAACAGCTCGACGGATTAATGATGTGTACGGCGCTGGTGTCGCAAAAGAAAGCACGGTACGTTTTTGGTTCCAACGTTATCGTTCTGGAAATTTCGACCTTCAGAACCAACCCTGTGGACGGCCGGAGACCAAAGTGGAATATGAAGAATTAAAAGCTATTGTGGAAGTGGATCCATCAAAAAGCACTTCAGAGATAAAACTGTATTAATCCACTTGAAGCAAATCGGGAAAGTAAAAAAACTTGAACGATGGGTAGGGGAGACCGGCGCTAAAAGTTCAGATTTTTAGTTAACCATAAAATTTCTTACGAAAACTTTATTTGAGAGTTCATAAAATGCGATCAAAATCAACTTACGTATGTTACGTATGTCATTTTTTGTAAGATTTTTTGTTATTCAAATTGTAATGTCTAAAGTCGGAGTGTAACAATCTACCCCGATTTGGGACAAGTTGTTAACAAGCTGAGGTCAGTTGTTATCACGTCCGTTAATGCTGATATAGGAGTAATAAAAACACAAAAATCATTAAACCAAGTGTCTATCATAATCAGCTAAACAGTTATATGTTTATAACAAGTAACTATAATTTGTACTAAATATTTTTTTGTCAATTTAGTAATTAACAACTTATCAATTAAATTGCAGCTAATTAGCCTAGAAAATTAGTTCAGTCTTCAATATTATTGCCTTATCTCAGTCTGCAAACATTGTCGTCATAGGCAGAAAATATATATAGTTATAATAAATTATCAGAAGATATATCAGAATCACAGTTCGGGTATAGGTAGGTTAATAGCTTTTGATTCGATCGAAATGGGCCCAAGTAAGGGCAAGGTACTGACAAATCTGTACGAAGTCATATGTCAAATATCTAACTCTTTTAATAGTTTTTATTTTTCTTCCATCTTTGTCAACTGCATCTGCTGCGTTTTGCATCAACTCGTATGACACAGAAACTCGTGTTGATTTCGGGAGTAAATACAAATTCTACAAAAGGCAAAAATATATGTATTATATTTTTGGTAAAGATGAATTGGCAAGATATTCTGAGGTCACAACTTGCCCCCGAATAAAGGACCATCTAGCCCCAATCACACGTGTTAAAAAAAAACAAGATGAAGGTTAGGTTACGAAACAAACGTAATTTACGCATAGTGCATTTGAATAATAAATAAATCCTTACATAAAAACATTAAAACACAAAAGGCTAATTATTGAAATTCCTGAGATAGACCAAAAATCCCAAATACGAAAATATTTACTTACGTGGACCAGCGATACACCTGCTGCCGTTCTAATATTCTGGGCACCACTGGCGTACTTGAGACGGCTGCCATCGATGCGCTGTGGCATTTCATTTCACGACGTGTTTACTTAATATTATTATCACTTTTACTCGCAGAGTTATTTCAAACGGAACAACTTACCCCGTTAACTTTTAGCCCCGGTCTCCCCTACCTCATGAATTGAGTGAATCGAACTTGCAAACACGCGTCGACTGCTGTGTTACTTTGTTAACCGACCCAATAATGAAGGGATCTTACTCGAATCATTACTTGTGATGAAAAGTGGATACTGTACGATAATCGGAAGCGCTCGTCGCAATGGCTGAACCCTGGAGACACAGCCAAATCCTGCCCTAAACGAAAATTGACTCAGAAAAAGTTACTTGTGAGTGTTTAGTGGACAAGCGCCGGTGTCGTTCACTACAGCTTTGTAAAATCTGGCCAAACGATTACAGCAGATATATATTATCAGCAACTGCAAACCATGAAGGAAGAACTAACTGCTAAACAACCGAGATTGGTCAATCGCTCTAGGCCACTGCTGCTTCACGACAACGCAAGACCACACACTGCACAACAAACAACCACTAAGTTAGATGAGCTACAATTGGAATGTCTGCGACATCCACCGTACTCCCCGGACCTTGCCCCAACAGATTAACATTTTTTCCGGAATTTGGACAAGAAGTTGTCAAGGAAAAAAATTCAACTCCGATGCGGCAGGCCAAACCGCCTTCAAAGAGTTTATTGAATCTCGCCCCCATGGTTTTTTAGTAAAGGAATCAATGAACTACCTATGAGATGGCAAAAGTACATAGATAAAAACGATGCATACTTTGATTAATGAAATATATTTTACAAAAAAAATTATTGACTTTATATTCCTCCCGTACAAAACGCAAATTTCATATGTGAGGACCTAATAATAATCACAAATAAAAAGTTTACAAATACAATAAAATATATTATATATAATAACGTGGTAACTTCAATTTCATTATTTCTTATGAAATTGAAGTTACAACTAGACTTCTACAACAGAATATTTAAATTGAAATAAAATAAATAAAATACAGTCATAATATAAATAACAGACATGTTTATAAAATAAAATAATTCGTTTGCAGAATCTATTATGGGTGTTTCTTTCGATGCCCAAAACAATAGCGAATCTAAATATGTAAAAGCGATTGAGTCGTAAGTATCTTCGAATAACAATCATTATTTTTATATTATACTAACTCATATGACTATCATCTGTATTAAATTTTAGCCTTTCTAAGATCCTGTCATTGAGAATGCGAAACCCATTCATAGGCGAAGACCCGATATTCAATTTACTTCCGTATAAGAAAGTACAAGACGAAGCAACGGAAATACTACACTCGCATACAAGAAAAGTTATTAATATCAGACGTGAAGAACTGAAAAAATTAAATGTCAAAAATTTAAATGAAAACTCGGATTTGGGTACATTAAATAAAATTAATTCTGCTTTATTTTCTACATATCTAATACATTTTAAACATTTGCAGTTTTTTCGACAAACATTTAGTCATAATAAATATATATTTATTCAAATACTAAATTTTTTAATATATTCAATAATGTTTTGTTGTTACAAACAGTTCAAATCTTATGAATAACATTAAAATGTACTATTGTTTTATTTTACTAATTATTATTATTTTTATCATTCGTTCATAATTAATGTTTTGATTTATGAAGTTATTGTATGTTTTAGGCATAAAAAACAAACACGCATTTTTGGACCTACTCCTTCTATCTGAAATCGACGGTAAACAAATCAGTGACGAATTCGTGAGAGAGGAGGTTGACACATTCATGTTCGAGGTGACTTCCGTGAGACTTTAGAGAGTTGAATGTATTTTTATCTGATCTGAAAAGGGACCCCCTTTTTCATATTGTGATTTTTGGTGTTAATTAAATCATATATTTTAAAATATATTTAAACAATTTATATAAGATAATGCGAGATAATGCGCATTTCCTCAAATTAAACTTTTAACTTAAAATTAAAATATCACTGAAGTACTGATCTACACTACATATTATAAAAAGTCCCTTCCGCCGCGTCTGTACGCGATTTATTTATTTATTTGTTTATAGGATCACCAACAGAAATTATAATAGTATTACATAGGTAATTAATATATAATTAACACTCATGATAATTGTATTTCTTTTTATAGGTAATCAATAGGTAATTAAAATAAAATATAAAATTTATTAAACATTATTAAAAAAAAATTTAATTAATTGACATTATTATTACAAAATTAGCAAATATAAAAATAAATGAAAAAAAACTTGAAAACCAAATTTGAAGCATTCATAAAATATAATAATTATTATTAAAGAATTTCAATAATTTAGATTTAAAAATAGTTAGACTATAACAAGCTATATCAAGGCCAGATCATTGTAGGTGCGAGCTAGTCCGGCTAATGGGGAATACTTTCCTAAGTTTGACTTATATAATGGTATGTGGAATAAAGCAACTGATTTTCCGGTTACTTTTACTGGAATGTTAAAATTAAAAAACTGCGAAAAGCTAACGGATTTTGATACGGTTTTCACCAATGTACGGCATGATTGTTGAGCGCCGCGTGCTCTAATTTGACCCTTAATTTTTTGTTTATTTTATCTGTGAAAAGCCAGAACGAGTAGCTAGTAATTAGTACTAGCTTAGTCATGAAACATGGGACATATACAAATATTTTAATACGACAGATATTACGTCTTATATTATTATATAATTAATATAATACCCAATGAGCGAATCGTGTAGATATATTTATTTCCTGTTCACAGAAAAGGCTCTAGCTAATTTTAGATTCAGATTACATTTTGCTTTTTACGTTTATCTACTTTCCTGAAAAATTTAAACATTTTTTATACACTTAATTATAATAATTAATTATTATAGCCGTGCAAAGATCGATTTGAGTTTTGCATATTTATTTAAATTTAATAACAGTTTTTTTTAAATACATAAAGTTTGTAGTTTACTTAATTTCCAGGGCCACGACACCACGACTTCTGGAATTTGTTTTGCGCTATATTGCCTCTCAAAACACCCTGAAGTTCAAGAGAAGATTCTAGAAGAACAGAAGAGTATCTTTGGAGACAATTTCGACAGAGATCCGACTTACGCGTACGTCATTTATACAAAAACAATATGTAAATAGCTTTAGATCAACTGTTAGTTGTCATATAATATACATTTTTTGCTTATCATGCCAATATTTTAGATATGGAGATAAATTTACAATACGAATAATTACTGTTCTAAGTATTATGTACTCCGTTAATCAGACTTGTGAGCAAAAAGTTCGTCGTTCGTTGCGTCATTGCGATTTTTGTTTGTGGAATTTGTTCTTAGAGATTAACTCTATCACCACTTGCATACGCTCGGTCATTAGGTCGTTAGGTCTGTTTCACGTATATTACTATCCTATATTATATTATACAATAGATATTTATTGACTGCCTCGTTGGTCTAGTGGCTAGATATAAGGCTGCAGACCCGGTGGTCCTGGGTTCAATTCCCAGGTCGGGCCAATAATTAGTTATTGGGTTTTTCTGTCAGAAAATCCTCAGTAGCAGCCCGGAGTCTGGAAGTTGGAAGTGTGTACACTCCCGTGCCTCGGAAAGCACGTTAAGCCGTTGGTCCTGCGCCTGAACTCTTTCCGGTCGTGTCGGATTGCCGTCCCATCGGATTAAGAGAGCTAAGGAAAAGAGAGTGCACCTGTGTTTGCGCACACACTTGTGCACTATAATATGTCCTGCGCAGTTGGCTAATCTCTCTTGAGATTGGCCGCCGTGGCCGAAATCGGTCTGGAGGACCTTATTAGATATTTATTATTCTTAAATTCACAACTAATTTATAAAAATGGCTTAAACGGTAATGGAAATGATAAAAGGACATGACACGTAGAATTACCGCAAACAGTAGTAGATATTTAATATTTTACTTTAAATTCATAACAAATTTATAAAAAATAGTTAAATGGAAATGATAAAACATACCAGGCATAATTACATTTGTCAAGGTTTTTATTAAAAAAAATTTTATGTGTGTGACCTTGCGTTCATAAAACCAGTTATTAAAAATTATGACTTCCAAATAGCCTTGTTATCATTACTTATTAATAAAATGCCCAATAATATATTTCTTCAAAGGAATATGGAACTCTATCATCTTATATTGGAATAGGTTTAACAACATCTTTACCATCACAACACACAGTGGAACAGCGTAGTAGAATAAGTTCCAAATAAGTATATCTTATAGGAGAGACGAGTAACCCTTTACTCTTAAGACAGTCTTAAGAGTATCAATGGCCTATTGCTGGATTAGTCTCCTATCCTTGTGTGAAGAAATTTTGTAGCTTATTTCACCATGCTAAAATGCTAGTTGGCTAATACTAGAAACGCATATATAGGCAGACTAATAAGCGATACATCCAGGTTTCCTCACGATGAAATATCGGCGAATCTTGCCCGGTTTTGCATCCCGTGAGTTTTATGACTCAGATGTTTAATCACTAGACGAACTCGGCTGCTATTTATACCGTTTTAAATAAATATTTTTAAACAAAACATTTTATTTACAGGGAAGTGCAACAAATGAAATACTTAGAACTAGTTATCAGAGAGAGTCTTCGCATATATCCTTCCGTACCTTTGATAGAAAGGCTGGTTACAAAAGACACAGGTAAGTTCTAATATTATAATTGTTGTATTATGTAATCATTTGACTGTTAATGCATTATTCTAAGTTTATGTAAATTATTTAATCTTTATATTATAACGTTAAATTTAAAAGTGTTCTAAAGACAGAATTTGTCATCTAATAATTTATTTTTCTCCATTTCTGGCGTGTATCTACGCTATTTGGGTGCAAAATATTCTACCAATATCACGTATAAAAGAGATGACACATATGACTTTACTTATAAATGTTGTTTAGCGGCTGATTAGTTAAACACTGATATATCTCTATAATAAACCGAGATGCCTCAGATGATCGTGGGTTCAAACCCGGGCAAGCACCACTGAATTTCATGTGCTTAATTTGTGATTATAATTTATCTTGTGCTTAACGGTGAAGGAAAACATCGTGAGGAAACCTGCATGTGTATAATTTCACTGAAATTCTGCCACATGTGTATTTCACCAACCCGCATTGGAGCATGGTGTAATAAGCTCCAAACATTCTCTTCAAAAAATGAGAATAGGCCTTAGCCCAGCAGTGGGACTGTAACTGTACTTTACTGTACTATCTGTCATTATTGATATGACATTCGAACGAAGAAGTAAGTTTCTTCCAGAACAAAAAAAGCAGATTTGTTGTTTGCACAAAAGTTTTATAACAAATAATAATTTTCTGTTGCAAATTATTATGCCTATTTGCCTTAATTTGTAATTTTTGACGAGCATTTGATATAACTAATGTTTACTTATTATTATTGTCATATCAGTGCGTAAGTAATTAATTTTAATAATGATGCATTCTCATGTTTATATTTGGAATGTGGGTTTTCCCGCCGATAAGTGTTAGTCCAGTCAGTGGAAACTTTTAGCTTGCAATTTTAGGTTTGTACTCTGATGAAAAATCCAAATTTTTGACTTTGAGGTGTTGCCGCTCGCGCTGTATCGTGGATGAAAAGTGTCAAAATTTTGGATTTTTCATTAGTGAACAAACCTAAACGACGTATTTCAAAATTGTATCTACTCCACCTTTTGCGAGCCAAAGGACCATATTTGTCCTCACTGAGTGGACTATGTATATGACTATGAGGGACATAATATCTTAGTTCCTAAGGTTGGCGGCGCATTGGCGATGTATTCTATAAAAAAAAGTGTAGGTATAAACGGAGATAGTTCACTTATACCTATTATGACGTTACTAATTAAAGCATTGGTAACTCAAATATGCGTTATACCTCGATACTCATATATTTCATATGGGATTGATTCATCAAAGTCCACCGAATGCATCATATCATTATTTATATATTACCCTTAGTACAAGTGAATCTAGCTTGGGCTCCCGTCTCCCACAAACAAATGTATTTATTATTATAAGAAAAACATGTAAAAATATCTGTGGAGTGGAAATAAACTAACATTTTTAATTTAAAAAAAAACATATTTATATAATTAATTTATGGACAACAAAATTATTATCAATAATATGGCAAATATATAATTTATCTTGTACTGTTCTGACATTAATTACGCATAGATCTAAATAATGGAATAGCATAGTCGACGCAGTTGACAGAACTATATTAAAAAAATTATTGCGTCTATTTTTGCCGCCACAATGTCCTGCTACGATAAACAAACACAATAAAAAAAAACAAATATAATAAAAATAGAGTATTATAATTTAATTGTCTGCCTCGTTGGTCTAGCGGCTAGCTGTAACGCCGCAGACCCGGAGCTATTGGGTTTTTCTGTCAGAAAATTCTCAATAGCATCCCGGAGGCTGGAAGTTGGAAGTGTGTGTTCCCATGCCTCGGAAATCACGTAAAGCCGTTGGTCCTACACCTGAACTATTCCCGGTCGTGTCGGTTTCGTCGTTTCGTCCCATCGGATTATGAGAGTTAGCGAATAGAGGTGCTACTGTGTTTGCGCACATACTTGTGCACTATAATATGTCCTGCGCAGTTGGCTAATCTCTCTTGAAATTGGCCGCAGTGGCCGAAATGCGGTCTTATATAGTAGATAAAATAAACATTAAAAAAATTAATGAGAATAAGAAACTACATTCTATAAAACTCATAATCGCCTTTACTATTGATTTTCTTTCTTCTCGGTTGTCTTAAAATATTTTGTAAGATCGTTAAGATTGAAGTGTAACAGTTTATTTTTGAATACCAAAGGTTAAAATCATTCATAACTATAAGAAACAGTTGACTAATACAAGGACTTGTTTGATTTACGAATACCAATACTTACAACAAAAACGAATATACTTATGTCATTACTGTTAACACAAACTATAATATTTCTTATAACAAGACAAATGCCGTTGAGTGACGTCTATAATGCTGATAAAAACCTTTACGCAGTTCGTAACCCGTCTCACTTGTTTTAAACAGAATAAAGAATTTTTCCCATTAAGAAGATAAACTAACTAAAATATTTCATTAATGAACTATTAATACTTAATTTAAAAACCAGTCACTGGATACGTTCTGATTTACATACGAACAAAATACGCGCGCCTCTCTGCCTCAGTGGTATATTAACAAGTAAAAAACCTATAAACTGGTAAAGAAATCGGGTAAATATTTACAATCGCTGCTTGTGCCATAAATGGCTTCAAATTTTTATGACATGTTTTTTATCAATAATTAATGATATTTCATGCAATATTGAGGAGGAGAAAGACTTCGAACATAAAAAACATGTCATAAAAATTTGGAGCCATTTATGGCACAAGCAGCAATTGTAAATATTTACCAGAAATCGGTATAGACATACTAAAATTACGGTAAAGTAAAATATCGACAAACTAACTACTTAAGTAAATTAAGGATTTTCAGAATTATAATCAATATTACCACTTCCAGCGTCCAGGTGATTGAAGTTCACAATCCATATATTTAAATAAGTTAAAAAAAAATTGGTTTTAGATATACATATAAATTTACATCAAGAAATCCATTTCACAGGTTATCATTATAAAAAAACAGTAATTATCTATTGTTAAGTTCAGAAAAAAAACAATGCAAACAATGTAATCGAATAATTAATTGGTTGCTTGACGTAAAATCATTTGAATGATTGAAGTAAACTTTTCGAATCTGTGACCCAAAAATATCTAAATATCTATCCAAAATATCTAAAAATTTGCCTTTTCGGTTCGATTGCATTTACCTATATCTGCTTTTTACTTAAGGTCTAAACTATTACGACGTAAACACACCATTTACCTTTTAAAAAAGTAATTTAAAGTAACGTATAGCGTTCGACCTTCAAACTTAATACACCAGCTCTCGGAACCAGTAATTTAAAGGTTGATCGCCGCTTAATTCCACGTGTAACTTAACCGTTAAATGCAGGTATGAAACTGCAATGAAGCCGGAGCAAAAATCACTGAATTTTCTAGTGATTTATTTGTGTTTATAATTCATTTCCTGCTCGGCATTGAAGGAAAACATGCGAGGATGCGTCGTATGTAACATGTCACATGTGTATTCGCCAACCCACATTAGAACACAGTGAGGCTCCTATACAAACGCAAAGGTGGCCCAAAGCCCAGTAGTGGGACATGTACAGGCAGTTACAAAAAAAACGTGTGCGCCTCGGGAAGCTCGACAGAAGTGATAATATTTATTATAATATATTAAATATAATTTAAATTAGTACTTGAGTGTTGCTAAATTATTATAAGTACTATCTGTATACGCTAGATGGCATTAGGTTGGTAGCTCTCAGGTAAAGCAGTTAAATAAAAAAGCGAGAGAGGAGAAGCCTGCCTACTGCTGTCATATGCGTGAGAGAAAGGGAAGCCAGAAGAAGGTGGCGCCGTAACGCGTTACGTTACGAAGCGGCTTACTCTCCCATAAGAAGTTATCACTTCAAAAGTCTATAACTTTGGAATAAAATACATTTAAATGAAGTCAAAACTTAAATATATATTTAATATAAACAAAAAAATTAACAAAATAAAAACCGACTTCAAAAGAAAAACTATCCCAAAACAAATTAATATGCACTAAAAAGTAAAAAAATAATTGCGTAGTCTTCTACAATTTACTTTTACTACTCATCATTATGTAGGTACGATTGTGTTGTGTGATTGATAATGTAGTTAAAATTATTGTCGATATCACAAAACATCAAACACGAAAAAAAAAGGAAAAAAAATTACATACAGACGAATTGATAACCTCCTCCTTTTTTGAAGTCAGTTAAAAATAAATCATTATTAATATAATGGATAGAAACTGGACACGCTTTGATTATTTTATCTAATAGGTACTTTCTTTTTACAGTGATAGATGGTTTAAAAATAAGAAAAGATACGTCAGTCATAGTGAACATTTTCGAAATGCATCGAAACCCCGATCTTTACGATAATCCCATGGAATTCCGACCTGAGAGATTTGAAGCGGTATCAGCTAGTTCGGTGAAAAACGCTTTTAGTTGGCTTGCTTTTAGCGCTGGCCCGAGGAATTGTATTGGTAAGAGCAGTAAATACCTTAATACATAAAGTCCTCCTTTTCGGTCTTCGCGACCAATCTTAAAAGAAACTAGCCAAAAGGAAAAAAGGATAAATAAAACATTTATTAGATTGATTGGTGTTTGTGTATCTTTTGAGATATAATAAAACATAGTAGTAAATGAGCATCATTGAGTCTGTAATATAAAATAATACTACAAAAAAGATATTGCATGCTATTAATGCTAAGCGCGGCATTAATTATATGATCATACAAGTTTACGTAACAGTGTAAAGCCAAACGAAAAACATATTATAGTACATAGTTACACATAGTAGTTAAAAGTATAAAATCGCATTATCAGTATGCATCAGGATGTGTCAAAAATACTCAAAAAGCAGTGACAAAAAAAAAACGAGAGCAAAAGCTCGTTAAAAGAGGGATAGCTGATCCAACTCAGACGCACGCTGAGCTAAGTCGCGTTTCCAAAACTACGATTTTAGAAGTGTAATTTAATTAAAACTTTAAAATTTTAACCTGATCTTTAAACATTTTAATAAAGCGTTAGCTTTCCCTTATTTGTTTATTTTACTACCACATTATACTTGGTTAATTCCGTTAGAATCAAAATGACTTATTGTGTAAATTGTTTTTTTTTTTTTTCAGGTCAAAAATTTGCGATGATGGAAATGAAAGTCACAATCGCCAGTATCATAAAACATTTTGTATTGCTGCCGGAGGAAATGCAAGATATAGGGCTCTGCGCCGAACTCATATTGCGATCAGATACCGGAGTTAAATTGAAATTGAAACCTAGAGACAAATAATGCTAGACCAAAAAATCAAACACTTATTGAATAAAGTAATAATTTGTTATTAATCTGTTCGTTCAGTCTTACTGATAAGCTCTGTTAATATCGTAGATATCTGGTTAATATAGAATCTCTCTAATGCATGAGAGATTCTATATTAATTGTAAACTTTGTAACTTATGATATTTTTAGCGATAACTTCAAAATTAATTAAGCGAAATACTCTTAATATTGCCTTGTAATCTTGAACATAAAAATGTATGTTGGTTTGAGATTATCAGACTTCAACACTGTTGGACTGATCACCATAACAGTTGGTACATATAATTTCTTTTTCAAGGTTTTAATTCTATCCACTTTGATCTAACTCGTCGCTTGGTAGCGCTACAGCACATCAATTTCTATACAGTTCAACCAATTTCAATAACACTTATACATACGATATTGTTAGTACAACATATACTTTTGATTCAACTGTGAAATCAAGTAACACTTGATTAATAACTGTAAGTGGTAAATATATGTAGAATATGTTTTGAATATCTAGTAAAGTATAGTATTTTCCTAAACAAAGGTTGATTGTCAATTATAATATTTTAAGGTACTTGTGGTATAGATGTCAGTTATTAAGTTATAATCTATCTCGCGAGATTGTGAACTGTCGAAAGATTGTGAACGGTAACATACTGCTATCTATCGAAGTGAAACCGTCGAATTGTGAAACCACCTCGCGCGCTGATTGGTTGAACGGCATATGCCCTGCGCCGCCATATTTGTTTGTTAATTCGTTTGTTGTCGAATGTAAACAAACATTATTTTGGTGATTGTAAATTGATTTCGAGTTGAAAATAACTCACAACTTTAGAATTAGTTATATGAAATTGTTGTGGAAGTAAAATGAATCTGTGATTAATCAAAGAAGTGCAGTTTGAATGATAAATGGTCTACTGTAAAGCTGGCCAATCAGGGACAGCCTTTGAACAGTTGACAATTTGACAATAATTTAAGATTGTGATTTAACAGTTTCACTTCGATAGATTATAACCTAACGATATTTACAATTTTACGGTGACATATTATTAATATTATTATTGGGCGGTATTATTGGGTGTACTGACGACATAATAATAAATATGTCACAAGTACAATACAACACAAGTCACAAGTACAGAAAAAAGGTTAAGTGCCACATCATATTTTTATATAAGAATAAAATTAGTTAAAAAATAAATAAATAATAAGTTATGTACAACTTTTATAAACATGGATGAATAGAATGTAAAAAGCTTAAGTACAATAATAAACTTTACTAACCACATTTTATTTTCAGTTTTTAACTCATATTGTTTCTAATGTTTTTCGTCTAAAAATTTAAAATAACTCTGATTTTATAACTCATTAAAAAAAAAGACACGTATGCCGTGACGGAAGACGACATAACACTCTTTTCTGCCGTCAAGCCCCCTCTCCCCTATGTTTTCTTGTGCATGCGTATGCAGTATACTATATATTTCGATATTATATATTTAGCATCAGTAAGTGAAAATGATTAAAGAAAAACCTCGAATTGGTATTTTTAAAAATAAACAAACTGATGTAAATTATTCACTCAATTCCAATTTAAAATGCCGCCTTTGCGCACCATTTTTTTGATAGACTGTTTCTTTACTCTTGTGTTATTTATATGTTGTTGTGCAATAAAGTGTTAAATAAATAAAAATCCAAATAATAGAACTGATTCAAAAAAGTCAAAAGTTGCGCCAATAATTAATTAATTACTTTACCTTTCTGTCCACTAACAAAATGGAGGTTTTAAATTAATTAGCGCACGTCTTTCTTTTTAACAACGCTGTTGTAGGGATCAAGGAATCTCCCAACTACAATTATGTTAATTTGTCTTAATTTTAATATCTGATTGGGATTATGAGATGACTATTAAGAGAAAAAAGGTTAATTAAAAATTATATAGTTATAATGATGTGCAAAAATTAGTCTGGTATAAATGGATAAATTGTTTTATTTATTTTTTATTTACAAATTGTCGTCGGTATGGCGGGCTATAAGTCACACCGGAGAAGTATGGCATTACGCTACCTACCGCCTACTTCTTTTTTCGACTATCGAAAAATACAAGAATTTTTGTGAAACAAATCTTTTGACACTCGTAATTTATCCCACACGTTCGATTAACGCCCACGCGATTGGGCCGCCGGTACCAGCGCTATGACCATCATTTTCCTTCTCGTCATTTCGTAATTAGATCCATGAAGAGTCGCTATACTGATAGAACTGACCTGATATTTTGTGTCAGTATCTCCCGGTCCACTATTATTTTATTCATTCCAATAAAAGTATTAACATTTATTTTTGTTCTTGGCGTTCATAAGCCTTGTAAACTTGTTTGGGTGTGTTTTTTAATGTTTGCCTATGAATATTTAGGGGTAAATAAATATTCTAGTACTAAGTATTTACAAAAAAACCTTCTCTTGGCCGGTTTGGCCTAAATCGTCAGGAAGATAAACGTTCGGTGTAAGGAATTACTTATATAACCTGTGAGTAATTCCTTACACCATTGGTTGCCTGGAAGAAGTCGCTTTGTAGCGATAAGTTCGTAAAGTTGTGTGCTACTCATGATGTGGTTGTAATGTTTTGTAATGATTATGTTTTTGTTGTGTACAACAAAGTAATAATGACACCATCATCATTATATTGAAAGTGTCAGTAAAAAAATCTGTTTCATAGGTCTAATCTTAAACAATCTATATTGCTAACAAAGCAACACATTAACTTCGATACCGGTAAATGATCTCCATTACGCACGGAGAATATTTTAACGCCCGTTTATTTACAAGTGCATATTAATATGTTATCCAAAGGAATTAAAACATAAAAAATACACTTCTTTTTTTGCATAGTTTGCAAGTGTTGTGATTGTATCTATGTTTTGTAATGATTATGTTTTTGTTGTGTACAACAAAGTAGTAATGACACCATCATCATTATATTGAAAGTGTCAGTAAAAAATCAGTTTCATAGGTCTAATCTTAAACAATCTATATTGCTAACAAAGCAGCACATTAACTTCAATACCGGTAAATGATCTCCATTACGCACGGATAATATTTTAGCGCCCGTTTATTTACAAGTGCATATTAATATGTTATCCAAAGGAATTAAAACATAAAAAATACACTTCTTTTTTTGCATATTTTGTCTGACGAGCTTATGGGCCACCTGATGGTAAGTGGGCACCAACGCCCATAGGCATTGGCAGTGTAAGAAATGTTAACATTTCCTTACATCGCCATGTCGTCACACACCCTGAGATCTAAGATGTTATGTCTCTTTGGCCCAAAAAATACACAGGCCCATCTACCCTTCAAACCGGAACAAAAAATACGAAATCAGTCAGTGAAATCATTGTTAATTTGAATTTTCCGTATTGCAATATAAATAAAATCTTTACTAAAATGAAAGGTGTTCAAAAACATTACTTTTTTTGTACTAGATGCCATTGTCAGAATCTATGGGAAGGTGATAATGCAAAGTTTGTGATCGACGACTATATTCGCTTTCGACGTTAATGGCATCCTTTTTACTTTTGTATCACATATTTAGCGATGATTTGCCATTGCTTGGCGTGATTTCCAGTACCCCAGAACTTATCGAACAGATCAATACGAACACCTTGGTTTGTTTTATTATTGTATTGCAGACGACTATTGACGCAACTGAGTAATGCTTCTTGTTGGTTTTGTTTTTCCTGTGGATGTCTTATACTCCAACCTTTGTTACACAAACATTTTCTCTTTCTAACTATCCACTCATCTTCAAGTTTAAGACGTTTGAGACCCACGTCAGTCCTTTTTTTCGACCTACGTTTATTATTTCTTGGGATATATACTGCAGAATAGTTACTATTATGAAACGTTACAGGCGAAGAAATTGAACAACAGGGAGTAGAAATTGCCGATACTGATTCTATGTTATTGGTAAGGGCGTTATCTACTTACGCGGACGTATTGACTTCAAGTGTAAAAACGCTCACGGTATCTTGAGAAGAAGACGGCACCAAAGTATCATTTAATCATTTTGGGGATTCCGAAATCCGAAATCACAACAGGGTGAAGGTACGAGGGTATTATTTATGCTGTCAGAATTATATTTAGTAATCACCGAAAACAAAGGTTGGATACTTGGTGGTGTTAACGTCAATGGAGAAGGTTTTTGGATAGAAATCAATACCTTTAATTGGAGTATTAGGAGTCCCCAAGTCTTTCATTTAGGTGTATTTCTTGTAATACTACATCATTTTCATAATGGACTATATCTCGGCTAGAAGAATTGGATATAGAATAAGCATGCTCTTGAATACGTTCATTAAACATGACGTGATTATACAAAGCCACGAATTCGAGATTATCAACTTCGGCAGGTAAGGGCGACGATTCTATAACAAGAAGTATAATGTATTGATATCATAATATGATTATTTTTATTTAAAAAAAACATGTACATTAAAAGGAATAGTCAAGTACCATCAATAAACTAATTAACATACATTTTTAGATCATTATTTACAACGTAAAATTCGCAAAATAGTGTATTTTACACACAAACAAGTATAAACGAATGCAGTATGCACTAAACTACGCTAAGTGTTAGATTCATATAATAGTAGGAGAGGTAGTGAACCCTCTGAGTAACGGTCTGTCTGTAAGGCTAGAAATTCTTATAGTGATGAGTCATAGCATGCTAATTACGTTAAACATCGCCTGGCACGCCTCAGCCCTGCACATCATCATCCCCTTTATATTTGAAAGTGTAGATAAATTTTAAAAAAAGGTGTTGCTGTAAGCTTGAAATTTTTATACGATTTTGTTCAGTCATCGTAAAGTTTAAAAAAAAATGCCAGGCGTTTTCGATGAGCACAAGTACCTGACAGGTGAACCGAAAGGTGTGTAATATATGTATAAATTAAAATAAATTTTATTCTATAAAGTTGAAATTTATATATTATGTTGCTCTAAGCGATTTAAAGTAAGTAGGTACAATGACAGGCGGTTCTGGCTAGTATAAGTCATTCCTAACTCTATGGACACAGAACGGTCTACTGTAAGGCCGACCAATCAGGAACAGCCTTCGGACAGTTGACAATTTGACAATTGTAAAATTGTGATTTAACAGTTTCACTTCGATAGAACACAATCTACCGAAAAATAATGCGTTAAATTGTAAGCAGTATGTTACGGTTCACAATCTTTCGACAGTTTACAATCTCGCGAGATAGATTATAATCTAACGGTATTTACAATTTTACAGTGACATATATATCATAATTTAAGTCGTAACTTCTAAACGAATTCCGATTCGAATAATTCAAAGAGGAATTTACATGTACTCGGTGGTAGAGCTTTGTGCAAGCTCGACTGGGTAGGTACCACCCACTCATCAGATATTCTACCGCAAAACAACAGTACTTTGTATTGTTGTGTTCCGGTTTGAAGGGTGAGTGAGCCAGTGTAATTACAGGCAAAAGGGACATAATATCTTAGTTCCCAAGGTTGGCGCATTGGCGATGTAAGCGATGGTTAACATTTCTTACAATGCCATTTTCTATGGGCTTTGGTGACCACTTACCATCAGGTGGCCCAAATGCTCGTCCGCCTTCCTATAAAAAAAAAAAAAAAAAAATGTACATAATAAACTTTAATTATGAAACTAATTATTTGCATAAAGATTAATATCATGACACGATTGTTATCATCTTTCGATTCTACTCATGTTTTGACTGACTAATTTAAACTAAAAGCCGTTATTGTGACTTAACGTTAATAGTTAGATTTATAGCCTCGCGGATTTTTTTGCAGGTAAATGATAAGTCCTATCAACCTTTAATACATTATTATAGCGCTTATGCTTGGGAACGAACACCAATTAATGACTTTTATTACAAAAAAAATTATGATTTGAGCACGAAGGTGGGTCCACATGGGGTTATCTTTGGGCCAGATTATCTTGTCTGAACAAAAAAAGCGAATTTTACCTCTTTTTAATTGAAATATAGATTATTAATTTATTATCATTTTTGGTTACAGTATGTTATCGTGCGGCACGAATTTGAGGTGAAATTCTGTTGTATCTGGTAGAGCTTTGGCCCCTGATCATAGAAATAATACTCACATTACACGGAAATGCGCCGTTTTTGAGAAAATTAAGAAAAACTTTTGAACCTCGAAATGGGTTAAAATACGAAAAGACAATATATCACTGTAAAAGCAACTTAACACATTTAATTTGGTCCCTGATCATAACAATATCACTCACAGTAAACGGAAATACACTATCTTTGAGAAAATTAAGAAAAACATTTATAACATCGAAATGAAATAAATACGAAAAAAAAAACATTACTGTCATTTATTGTAAACACAACATTATTTCTATGATCAGGGGCCAAAGCTCTACCAGATACAACAGAATTTCACCTCAAATTCGTGCCGCACGATAACATACTGCATCCTCATTTTTTTATTGATAAATTCCATTTCAATATAGGCAGTTAAATTCCAACAATTACAGGAAAATACAATTAAATTACGTTCATATACAGTCAACTAATCGAAGTAGATAGTAAATTATTTCAAATTTAAAACGAATAGTCGCAGACATTCAACGACACGACGCAGACGCGAATAAATCCAAGACGATCTATTAATTTAATCTTTCACTTTTGATATTATTGCAAATATGATTACGATATTAATATTATTGGTTTTAGTGTTTGTCGTGTTAACATCTTGGATAATATTTTTTAAAGATTGTAATAAGTTTAATTTTTCGGGACCGAGTCCTCTTCCCTTATTAGGCAATGGACTTTTACTTCTAACAAAATCAAGAGGTAAGTCATGATCTAAAATAGCTTAAAATATTTTATTGTCATTTAAATATGCTTACGTGATCATGAAGGTTGGAGAACTAACTGATATTGCAAGTTTTCGATTATTATATTTTGAACATATCCATAGAATATTGTATAAATGTAAGTATTGGCTGTATAATTTCCAAATATATCTAAATTGTTCTAAATATATGTGTGAGAATTGTATCAGACCTGTGTATTCAAAACATATTTTAAAGAACTTTCCTTGACCTTGTACTAAAGGTGGTCCGAAAGATCAGTCTATTAGCGATAAGGCCGCCTTTTGTATAATAAAGCATATTATATTCCATATTTATTTTCAGGATTCCTGCCTCTTCTTCATAGATTAAGAGAAGAATATGGCGATGTATACAGGGCGCACCTGCTTCACACCGTGTATGTTGTGCTCTCACACCCAAAATATATTGAGGTTACTATAAAAATATCATATAAATTTCTTTTACTCATATACTTATTAATCCTGCTTGATTATTTAACAATTTCTTCGACATTAGATAAAATTGTTTTGTTTTTTTTTTTATATTTATTTTAAATCGAATCAAAGAAACGGAGCCGATAAAAATCCGAAGATATGTATATTTTTCATGTGCTTCATTTTATTTTTTTCTTTTTGCCCTTGAGAACCAAAGTGACTTATAAACATACCTAAGTTTTGAGTGTCACTAAAAATATACCACACTACTGCCATAATTAATTTATAGTCATGAAATATATTTAGAAATGGCAAAACTGATTTTTATACGGTTTTTACCAATGCACTTTATGATTCACGAGGAAGGTTTAGGTGGATTGGGAGCCATACTGGCGTGCGCGTAATGCGTAAACGATTAGAGTAATTTTGTAAAATAATACGGAATAAACGTTTTATATAGGCTTTTATTCCACCCTTGAACTGAACCGAAGTACACACAGTGGCGGATTTACACATTTTGAAGGTATAGGCTGTAAAGGTATTGCGAAACTTTTTTCACGCTGACGAAAAAAAAAAGGTCAGCGACTTGGAAATTTAAAATTAGATGGAACCGCTTTTTGGGAATATAGTAGATATGTAGCTGCAGGGGGTCCACCGGAAGTCTGGGAACCTCTGCTCTTGAATATGGAAGTTTGCTGCACCGTTAAATTTACAATAACAAGTAACGGCCTTATTTATAAACGTTGCTTAGTTACTGTTTAGCTAAACACTGATTTGTCTCTTTCTGTCATTATTGATTTGACATACGAAAGAAGAAGACAAAATATTGTTTAACTAATCACCAGTTAAATAACGTTTATGAATAAGGCGGTAAGAGTAAAAAATCTTTTCGATATCTATGACGTACCAAAATTAAAAATATTTGGTCCCCAAATTTGCCGCCCCACAAAATCTACCGCCCTAGGCTGAAACCTACTCAGCCTGCTGGTAAATCCGCCACTGAGTAAACTCGTGCTCGGCGGAATAGAAAACAATATGAGAAAACTTAAGACAATATAATAGATAAGATACAGTTGAAACTAAGAAAACAAAAACATTTTTTTCAATAGGGTGTCATGTCTAGCAACGAGCTAATAACCAAGGGCTACTCATATTATTTCCTGAAACCATGGCTTGGCGATGGACTTCTGACATCTACAGGTACGAGAAAATTATAATTTTATTTATAAAAAAAGACAATAACTATCTTTAATAACTAAAGTAAGAGTATTGTAACCTGAGTTTTAGATATTATTTTTACTGCTTGTTGCTTTAAAATAAAATTTTATAAAGAAATACATTATACTGTAACTAGCTTTTAGACGTACAAAATTCTATATCAATGAACCGGATTCTTAAACTACAAGGTCCGGGACTAGTGATAATTAGTAAGTTAATGAGTCATTTAATACATAGTTTACATTATTGCAAAACAAACAAACAAAAATTAATCACAACAAAGTATAACAATGAATTCCGAATGCTTAAAATGAATAATATAACATAATAAACAGCTGGAAGGTTACCTAAGTATAAAATTGCTCGTACTCAAGCAGTTTAGTAAATGGGCTTAAAAAAATCTATTTCGAAATTTGAATGTTGCTTCTCACTCACTCTGTAATGCTACATAGGTATGTGAGATTTTTTTTTTGATTTAGCGAACATTGTTGCTTGAAAGAAACAAAGTAATTCACGTATTACTTAAACTTTTAACATTTAAGTTAAAGTTATCAAAAGCTAAGATTTCAAATCGATACGACACGTTTAATTGTTTAAAATAGACAAGTCTGCCGGCAAATCTCCTTGTGTTAATTCGTCTCCTCTACCGTAGATTTTAGGTATCACTTGTAATGACACAGGCTCAATTACCCTTTAAACCAGCACACAGGAATAAGCGCCGTGAGAACGACTAGACGATATCTACTCACGTGGAGAAGTTTGCGTACAGCAAGCAACTTTATAAACAAGTAATTATAAAAACAATTGTTGTACATATATAAATATTTGAAGGTCACAGGTGGAGAACAATGAGGAAATTCTTAACGCCAGCGTTTCATTTCAAAATCCTACAAAACTTTCTACCGATTTTCTTGAAAAACGAAAAGATTTTGATAAAGAAATTGCAAAACTACAAGGACGGTAAAGCTTTCGACGTGTTTCCTATTATAGCTTTGACTGCCTTGGATAATGTCACAGGTAATTAATGTAATTACTATTATTATTTTTAAGCTTTAATATTAAGGGCTAAACGCATAATACACAGGGCCACAACACAGTCCGTGCTGTACATTGTATAACGATGCAAAGTGTAGTTGCCCACGACATTATATCGTATCCCGGATGAGAGGCTTTTACCCGAAGGGGGTCACAATTTATTTAGGGGGCAAAAATTATTTAAACTATTCTGTTTGATCCGTTGATTTGTGTGGAAATAAAAGGCTTAGATATTATCATTGTTATAGTTATTATCATAGAATAATAACGCTCAGACGGATAGTGTCATATATAGTTTCACTCACGGTGTGTATACGACACAGGTCTTGCAACTGAGTCCAATTTCAGTGGTGAGAGATGAGGTGCGAATGTGTTACAACTGCTAATTCGCAATACCATCCGCTTGAGGTATTACGTCGCTGCTATCGAAGCTGATATTTTTCTCACCCAAGTAATGTGTTATTTAATCATTGTTATATCGTTTTTTTGAGTTTTGCGGATTTTTTGTTATTTTTGTTTCATTATTTTGTGTGTTCGGGATAATTATTACGCGAATTGTCATACCTCTGACGGCCGTAAATTGAACTTAACAGCGTCATTATGTCAACGTATCCCATATTGAAGTTGCAAGACCTGTGTATACGACCGTGGTTTCACTCAAAATTGAAGCAACTTTAGTATTAATATGTGCGTGTCACTTTTAATTTTATGTAAAATCATAAAGTTAAAAAAAAGATATTCATTATTATTTGAACAGTATTAATGTTTTATATGTAATTAAAAAAGTTAAAATAATAATTTTAAATAATTATTAGAATTTTATTATTTAAAATGTTACGGAATCATGTTAAATATTTTTTCCATAGCTAACAACATATTTATTGTAATGACGTTTTTTGTTTCCAAATTATTTTTATGTTTGATGAATGTATTTACCTAAAATTATAAGTTGCCAAATAGTACTTACATGTGAAATGTGATTTTCTTATCCTTATTTTTTTTTATGAGTAGCGATGTAACACCCTTTTGCTACACAGTAAGTAATTTTTTAATAAATTGTGCGAGCTTTTTACCATGACACTTTATCGTGACGGCTGACGTGACGTAAAACGTATTCCACCTATTTAGGAGGAATTGAAATGGCTTCAATCCGCTTGGGCGTACTTACCTTCTAAGCGTTATTATTCTACGGTTAGTATATATCGTATCCCGACATACGACGCTATGTCACAGCGTACCACGGTGCGATATTATGTCGATGTATAGATATGTTTTAGATCTATAATGTCGGATACGTTCAGTTATTTAAAAAAAACAACTCTTATTCCGTTTTTTAGCATTTATTTCACGTCACAATTGCCGTCTCTGTTCACGTCTATTTTACACATAGGACAAAATAAAGGAAAATCCCTTAATTAGATTGCTGTCAATAAGTATAAGATTATGATTTTGCTATAAAAATATCAAATGTCAAATGGCTTGATAAGTATATCTCAGTGATCCATTATGGTGGAAGTTGACAAACGGTACATAAATTCATCTTGCATTACATAATATTATGAAATAAAAACTCCCAAATTCAGAGAGGTTAAAATCTACGTAGTAATTAATTTTTGCAATTTTTATTCAACAATATACTTACTATCTACGTATGCGTGGAATGTACTTTTTTGGCCACCTCATTTACAATCCGTTATTATTGAATTATTGAACAATTGCAATTGCCTAATAAATATTCATGAAATATATTATTCAAATATACATATTCTTACAAATAATAAAATAATTATTTAGAATTCAACCTTCGTTTGATATTGATATTTGTACCTTATTGGATAACAATTAATAAATTAACCAAACAATTATATATCATGTTCATCATTTATATTATATCATGTTTTTACAAGAAAGGATATTTTTGTTACATACACAAAATAGTATTTTTCAGAAATGTGTTTATGTGTTAAACACACGTTATTTATGTGTATTAATAATATTTCGAACAATTAATAAATTCATGGAAGCATATTAAACCTGGAGAATGTAACAGCAATCCTCTTTCATTCCAAGGAAATGAAAATGTCCTTTGGCTTGTCTGGCCTTCTTATTATAGTGATGGAAAAAAGTGCGCCGTTGTAGTACACTCGTAAAATCAAATTATATAATTTATTTGCAGAATCTATTATGGGTGTTTCTTTCGATGCCCAAAATAGTAGCGAATCTAAATATGTAAAAGCGATTGAGTCGTAAGTATCTTTGAATAACAATCATTATTTTTATATTGTACTAACTCACATTAATATCATCTGTATTCAATTTTAGCCTTTCTAAGATCTTGTCATTGAGAATGCGAAACCCATTCATAGGCGAAGACCCGATATTCAATTTACTTCCGTATAAGAAAGTACAAGACGAAGCAACGGAAATACTACACTCGCATACAAGAAAAGTTATTAATATCAGACGTGAAGAACTGAAAAAGTCAAATATGAATATTAGTATTTTGACTGAAACCACCGATTTGGGTATACATACATACATATCTATAAAATAATCATAACTATATTATGAACATTTAAGCCTACCACAAATTTAAATGTTTTCTTAATTTTTTGGCTACACCTCAACAAACTTGAGCGAAGATAGCAAGATCAAATTCAAGCTTGTGCTTATAATAATTTACCGCGTGCCCAGCCGTGTTAGATGATATCGTGAGAAAGGAAACATGTGTCGCATGATGTTCTGCCACATATGTGATATATCTCTCCTCATATATCAGATATCCAACAACCCGCACTGGTACATCTTGGTGGCTATTAGGCTATGAAAAGGCTTTTACCAGACTGGAGACTTTTACTGAAAAATATTTTTTTATACCAACATTTAGACATTTTTTGTACATTTATTTCTCCGAATAAAATTAAAATATGTCAACGTATTTGTTCATATTAATTCAACTAACTAAATTTATAATAATCAATACAATGATTTGATTTATAAACTTATTGTATGTTTTAGGTATAAAAAATAAACACGCATTTTTGGACCTACTCCTTCTATCTGAAGTCGATGGTGAAAAATTCAACGACGAACACGTGAGAGAAGAAGTCGACACATTCATGTTCGAGGTGACTTGCGTGAGACTTTACTAATTGAACGTGTGTTTAAGAGTTCATAATTAAACAATAGGAAAAAAATATATATATAACACAAGTATACATAATATCATTATAAGATTTTTTTTTCTCTTTGTCTTATTAATTAATAAAATAAAATTCACTCTCCTTTATATATTTTAAAGTTTTACAAATTTTCAGGGCCATGACACGACGACGTCCGGAATTTCTTTTGCTCTATATTGCCTTTCAAAACATCCTGAAGTTCAAGAGAAGATTCTAGAAGAACAGAAAAGTATCATTGGAGCCCACTTAGACAGGGATCCGACTTACGCGTACGTTTTAAATATGCTAACATTACTTTGTACCTATGTTTTTAAAAATATTTTGTTATTAAAGACCTATATGATAACCCTAACATAATATATTGTTAATAAAGTTCATATTGTTTATTAGTATTTTGCAAAGATTCTTGATATCTTCATGCTTGTAAATATTTATAATTTAATTGTTTAATTTATAATTTAAAGTGACGCTATGACCCAAACAATAAAACAAACGAAAGAAGTAAAGCTAAATTCAAAATTTTAATAACCCCCGGTAAAAACTTATATCAATCTAAGAAAAAATTATATCAACCAGCAAGACGTATCATCGTCATGGCTTAAGTTACTTACCGAAATTTTATTTATTACGTTTTTGAATTACTTTAATTAATATATATACATATTTTTGTATGCAGCGAGGTAAAACAAATGAAATACTTGGAACTGGTTATTAAAGAGAGTCTTCGGATATATCCTTCTGTACCAGTGATAGAAAGACTCGTTACAAAAGACACAGGTAAACCCCCAAAAAATCGAAAAACAATCTCATTCGATCTTATTGTTGGCAATTCATAATATTACATATCGTTTAATAGATTGGATTTATAATCTCAATAATTGTCTACGTTTCGTTTATTAATATCGGTAGATAATGATTAATGATAATCACCATGATTTTCGGCCCAAACTCAGCCACTAGGATATATGGAACAAAGTTAATATAAATTAGATGTTTTAGTAATTTAATTTAGCAGCAATCGCTTATATTACAGAAATAGCTGGTTTAAAAATAAGAAAAAATGCGTCGGTGTTAGTGAACATCTTTGAAATGCATAGGCATCCCGAAATTTATGATAATCCTATGGAGTTCCGACCTGAGCGATTTGACACCACATCGACCAATTCAGCGAAGAACGCCTTCAGTTGGCTTGCGTTTAGCGCTGGTCCAAGGAATTGTATTGGTAATCGTTTTAATTAAAATAATTGACTACATGGATATACAAAATAGATTGCATGTTACCTTTAATCAGAGAAACTAGTCTGTTCTGACAGAGTAAATACTTTGTTCCTCTGTCTGCGCTTTAAGCATACCATTAAAAGTATCACTCAAAAAAAAATTGCATATGACGTCATGTCACAGAGTAAAAAACAAATAAATAACAAGACTGCATTATTATATTAAATAGATCACTTGAATTAATAGTAGGGTGTTCCCTAAGCAGAATTATAATCTTGTACACAGATGTCCTATTACACAAACTAAATTGTTCAGTATGTACCATTATAATCTGTTTCAGGTCAGAAATTTGCGATGATGGAAATGAAAGTCACTATAGCTAGTGTCATAAAGCACTTTATACTCCTGCCGGAGTATACGCAAGATATAGGGCTGTGTGCCGAACTCATATTACGATCAGATACCGGAGTTCAATTGAAATTGAAACCTAGAGAAAAATAAAACTAAACAAGATATCAAAATATAATTCGACGAAATAGATTAGTTAATTATTTTAAAAGGGCTTTATCTATAAACTGTTAATAATATTACCTATATCGCCGCACACTGTAAACTTTTTAAATAATGGTGTTTTAAATCAACATAATATTTTACGAATTTATACTTGAAAAAACATAATATCAAGTAATTAAATAGGTATGTTTTATTTTTTAATGTTTTTATTTTTATTTATTTTGCTATCTCGTCGGTTTATTGGATGTACTAAAATATCAAAAACCGTAAGGTCAATGAAAATGTAATCGGTTTTTCAATCTGTAAGTTCTTAGTGTCAGTTCTTGTGTGCTCAGTGTCTGGAAGTTCATAGTGATTACACTCCCAAAAAGAAATCTGTTGCTGTTGTGGTTGCCATCCTGAACTATTTCTTTTCGTGTAAAATTTACAGACATATTATCGTGTAATGAGATGAATATAATATTACAAACAACATTACCACTATCTTTATTTAAAAATAATAGCTTCAACACCAATTTAAGCGATTAACATAAGACCGTTCAACTTGTTTGTTGCTAGATAAGCATTATCTACATTTAAGTGTAATGCACTTCGTTTATATAAATTATCTTTTAATACTGTCTAAGCAAATTATATTTTTAGAGTCAATAAAATTAGATGTTCTATGAGTAAAACCATCAAAATGAAAATTTAAAGATTGTCTTTTGCCGGTTAAATTGCCTACATGAACCAAGTGGCAAGAGGGCCGGACGCCTTCTCCACGCCATAAAATAAAATGCACTGAAATATACATAATATGTAAAAAACATACATTATTACTGAAGCCTCTCTTTAATTAAAAACTTAAGGATTTTAAGTGAGTTTTACGCTTGTTTTTCGTTTATTTTCTTGATGTGAGCCATGCCCTGTACATCCTAACTTAAATAGTATGTTTTAAATTATCTGCATTTAACAACAGTTAAAGATATTACGCATGGCAAGTATCTTTTTTTTTTAAATGGGAAACTTACGGTATTATTCTATATACAATCGTAAATAAGATAAGGCAATTTACATTTTTTTTATTAGGCATTTGAATATTAACTTTTACATAATCTAGTAAGTTGGACTATCTTATATGGAGGACAAGCTTAAAAAATGTCCAGCTGTAAACAGTAAATACCTGACAGTTCAAATACCATCCAAAATGGCATACATAATATAGTATGAATGTAGCAGTGGTACACGTATTGAAAAATTTAATATAACGAATTCCTCCAGACCGATTTCGGCCACGGCGGCCAATCTCAAGAGAGATTAGCCAACTGCGCAGGAGATATTATAGTGCACAAGTGTGTGCGCAAACACAGGTGCACTCACTATTCTCTAGCTCTCATAATCCGATGGGACGACAATCCGACACGACCGGAAAGAGTTCAGGCGGAGGACCAACGGCTTTACGTGCTTTCCGAGGCACGGGAGTGTACACACTTCCAACTTCCAGACTCCGGGCTGCTATTGAGAATTTTCTGACAGAAAAACCCAATAACTACTTATTGGCCCGACCTGGGAATTGAACCCAGGACCACCGGGTCTGCGGCCTTATAGCCACTAGACCAACGAGGCAGTCAATAAATATGCTTGCATAATGCCAAAGCGGGCTGAGTAAATAAAATAGCCGCATTGAAAATCTCCTTTGAAGTCTGTTATAAAAAAGAGTTATTTGTTGAAATGCTTTATTTATTTTAAGTAAATATAGTGTTAAAACTTTATCGGGATATAATTTAAAACTATTTCTGCTGCTACTGTGAATTTTTCAACAGAAAATCTCAATAACATTATACATATTGGCCCGACCTGGGATTTGAACACAGGGCCACCGTGTCTGCGGCCTTTTCGTGCTTTCCAAGGCACGGCAGTGTACACACTACTGAGAATTTTGGGCAAAAAACCCAATAACTTTTTATTGGCTTGACCTGGGATTTGAACCCAGGACGCTCTATTACTAGATCTGATCTAGTTACTAGACCAACGAGACAGTTTTTGTACCTAGTACTATAGTGCGATCCATGCGACTTAGCATAGCGATGTTATTGTTGCTGAGGGTGGATTTATCCGTTTTTTATTTTATTTTATTTTTATAAGTATGTTCGACTAGTCAAAACCATTATTAATATATAAAATCTACGACAATATATATAATTCTAGCATCCTAATAAGAAAACTATTAGTAAATTTGATTTGTCTTTTATAGAACATGTATGTAAGCGTACGTTTTCTGCAGCGAAAGTGTAGTGGAATTAATAAATTTGCAATAAATTGGGTTCAAATAAAGGAACAATACTTGTAATAGAATTTATAGTTTTGAATTTGAAAGATGTCTGGTGCACAACATCGAGAACTCTACGGTACCTACACCTTAAATATTAACTGCACAAATTTTTCAAATCAACTGAATTTCTGCCGTCAGAAATATTACAATATGTCATAAATACCCAACCGTTTGAAGTGTACTTAAAACATATTGACATAAGGTTCGTTTTTATAGTGTGTTCCATATTTTTGAACACTTTGGATGCTTTGAAACCATTGGCGCTTTGATTGTTACTATTCTAATGACGATTTGAATGTACGTAATATTTGACGATGTTCGCGCTCCGATATATTTGAACAACATGGATGGTTCAATTAATTTGACAACTTTGGTTACATCGATGTTATTGATCACTTTACATGTTTCTATGTATTTGATAATGTTGACTGTTATTTTATATATATATGTTTATTTATATTATTATAGAAGCTGACTGTACCTATAGCCTATTCCAACCAAATTAGGAATAAACCAAAATAAACAACTTTGACATCGAATTAATGCGATATCATTGGTCAAGATCTTGAATAATCTATGATTCACTATGGACTCAAGAAAAGATGGCGTCTTCAATGTACGCGAAGTTGTAATCGGAACTTCGAAAGTTAAATTAAGGTAGTTATAACTAGTTAATTGAAATAGTGTTGTATTATAAATAAGGGTAAATTAATTAATAACTGTTTATAGTGCATAATACAGCAGAACGATTAGAATATCGCATGCAATTTTTAAATCTACGGTGTGTTAACCTTTATTCCTAAACCGATTGGAATAGGGTATACCTGAAAAATGTATTTTGGCAGCACTACTGACTGACCTTCAATGTCAAACGTCAGTGCCATCATAATCATATGCATATGATATATCATAAGATCAGTCGAACGTCAGCTGTCACTCGTAACATCAATAGATTAGTATAAATATTATTGAAGCCAGAAAGATAAAATAAATATATATTATTGTAACAAAAAGGTTGAAATAAATTAATAATGTCTTTAAGGTATTTTATGCTGAATCCTGAAACGATATAAAAACTCTATTAGATTCACAACACCAACCACAATATGTCGTCAGACGCCTTGAACATATCTCGTCGAAAGCTTAACGATGCACTAGGTGAAAAATCTACCAAATATTTTAATCACATGAAACAGTGGTTTCGTATGAAGCTTACGAAGGAAGAATTTGATACGGAAGCTCGCGCTTTATTGAGCCCTGATCAGGTGCGTTACCACAACGAATTCCTACTAGCTTTATTGAATAAAGTCGAAGGTCTGGCAGAAACTTCAATAACAATTGCTCAAGAAAAAGCAAGTTCTCATAACAGGAATAGTAGAAGACATAAAAGAAACTCTCGAACATCGGAAAAATCAAACTTCGAACCAGCTGACTTATTGGAATACTTACCCCCTAATTCACCACCGGGAACTGGTAGCGATGGAGTTAAATATGCAATCCAAGTAAGGATAAGATCTATTTATACATAGGATAGTAAATGTTTAAATTGAGGGCAAAGAATTCTGGCCCCGTAAAGAAAAACTAAACCATGAAATATTACTTATAACTAGTACAATAACTAAACTAAACATTTTATTTATTATTCATAGCAACTTTTTTAAATATATAAAATTAACTGCCTTTCAATTATTATCGTATATTATTATTTTAAAGAATCAATAAATAAAAAAGCATAATGTTGCAGGAAATATTCTTGCCAGACCATGCGCTGGTTGTCGGCCGGTTCATGCTAGCAGCCTGGGAACTCGGATTAGAAGGAGCCGATGATGATGCAGCAGATCTTATTGTAGTTGCTGTACAAAACTTTCTCAAAAATATCATAAGCACTGTTGTTTCACAGAGGAAAGGCTACAAGTTACGCAATGAACGATTCATGTATGATATTGGTGCGGATATGCCTAACATTTGGCTAAGGAACAGTAACAAGCTATATGATCCACAAAATGATGGAAGAATTAATTTAGATGACAGTGTAGATGCTTTAGGACCAAGATGTCCCCCAACTATAGATGAAGTTGAACATTCAACGGCATTTGAAATTGCATGCAGGTGAGTCGTAGTATTAAAAAAACACATATTAGAATTGTACATTATCACTGATGTAATTTTTTTTATTAATTTAAGCTAACTAAGCAACAACACTTACATATTATACAAAGTAATTTGATTAGAGTTACAAGTAAAAACTTTATTTATAATTTCCTTCTAGCTACAACAACAACTCTTATTCAGTTCTATTGTATTTCTTCCTTTACTCTTTTGACTAAACTATGATTTCAACCCCAACCAAAAATCATAGCATTCTATAGAAGTTAAACTATAAATCAAATTCCTACACTGTAATTAGTTCTGAAGACACACTCTTAATGCCATTTGTATAAATGCTAATATGGTGGGTAGGTCGTAATAAGTTGATCTATATGAATGTAAATATGTAAAATAGTTTTTATTCTTGTTGTTTTGTTTTCAGTGTACAAAATCCAGAACCAAATGATGAGAAGTTATCTATTGATGAGTTTTATAATACATTATTGACGCATAAAAATGTTATAGCTTGTCATTCCGTCTATGCTGTTAATATGGAAAGATTAGCGGTTATGTTGAATCACCCTAGTTATTAAATATATTATTAAAAACTTACTTTTAAATTTAATGTATTTTATTTTAATTAATAATAGAAAAAAATATTATAATACAATCTTTACACTAAACTTATTTACATTTATTATTTCAATACATTTCCATCATTAATCATTTATAGTAACAGGTAACAAACATTGACATTAAATATATCCTACAAAGTAACAAGAAAATTAAAAAGTTTAATTACTTAATTTAATTTGGTAAATGATATAATTATAAATACTTACATTAAGTTTAGTTTGCTTAGATTACGAATATAAAATAACTATTTTAATAAGGTTATCTGGTTTACTGTTATAATCTGTGGTATCTATATTCATTTGAAATTAAAAAATAGTATTGAAGAATAAAAAAGGCTAGCAGAATAGAGAAACAAAGTAACAAGTTAAATGAGAAATGTATGAATATGGTTAAATAAATAAATATACAGTCAAAGCTAATTGATTAAATTTGGCATTTGATCAAATTAAAAATGTTAAAAGATTGCAAAAACAGTCAAATCGCACTAATCATACCAACCTAAAATATCTACATTGGACTTTGCGACCGAGACATTTATAAAAATATTTATATCATACGTGTATATATATTTTTTTAAATGGATAGGTAGGCGGACGGTCATATGGGCCACCTGATGGTAAGTGGTCACCTACGCCCATAGACAATGGTATTATTAGAAATGTTAACCATGACTTACATCTCCAATGCGCCATCAACCTTGGGAACTAAGATTTTATGTCCCTTATGCTTGTAATTACACTGGCTCACTCATCCTTCAAACCAGAACACAACAATACCAAGTACTGCTGTTTTGCTGTAGAATATCTGATGAGTGGGTGGTACCTACCCAGATGTGCTTGCACAAAGTTCTACCACTAAGTAGATATATCATTCATCTGATTTGATAGGGACTTTTTACAATTTGTCTTATTTCTTTTTTTTTTACTTTAGAAGATATTATTACCATCATACAATCGGCGCGTAAACGTATCAGATTGCACGTTGCAGCAAAACTTAAAGTTTTACTATTTCCAATGAATAATAGCTTCAGGAGTAAGTACTACCTTCCGTATTTCATTCATTGCGTTATTAGTATTTTGGGAATACCTATATCATAATTAAATTAGCAGAGCAATTATAATGTGGTAGGTATATTAAGTATATGAATTATGACTCTTAGACTTAATTTTATGATAAGTAATGAATGCAGCTTATCGAATGATACGAACCTTCGACCTCCAGTTTGATAATATCGATGTGCTCGTTGCCATCATCAAGGCCGGCCCCGCACGTCCATTCTCCTACATCGTCGTATTTAACTTTAGCAATAGTCACAGCACAGTCTCCACGATCAAGGCTACTATTTGATGGATAATAGTACTTCTTCAAAATAGGTCTGTAATTTTTTACATAGATATCTTAATTCTATATCATAATAAAATAATTGAGACAACATTTAAATCGTATGATTATTTGTTTTCAATAAAACTCGTGTAAATACAAATTAATCAAATAACATTGTTGTTATCAGGAAATATTAATTATTTAATAATCAGAAACCGTAACTGATACGTTAACTTCTATTTTCCTTCTGTCGACGAAAACAACTACCTATAAATAGATACCACTAATACGGAACATTAACATATTTTGGTTTTCTAAAGATTTCATAAATCAAGTTTCCATGTCAATTGTTTCGTCAACCTCGTAGACTAGAACAATGTATACTATTAATTAAAATTAGATGAAAAAATAACAATAGATAAGGAAGCTAATGATGAGGATATAAGGTTTAAAATAGCTTGTGGTACTTACTGATCTTCCGTTACAGTCGAGTCTATATTAAAAGATTGTCCATTGGGTGGTTCAAACCGGCAATAACTTAACGGCATCAATCCCCTTGTTGTTGCGCAGGCGATTGTGATCGGTTTCCCTAACTTTGCTGTAACGTTGGGTTCTATGGCTGCAACTTTATTCACTATTCGTACATGTATCTTTTTTATAGTTTCTAATCTAACAGACTGCCTTCCTATATGACACCCCCATTCACCACTGTCCGCTTTTGTCGCTTTAATATTTTGAACGCATTTGCCGTCATTAACGGCGCGGTCTGCAAACCTGTTAAAGATGGAATTATTGTAATAAAATATGCCCGAGTTACTTACTATCCTGAAAATTTAAAAGTATCTTAAGAAAAAATTACAAGTTTTGTGTTGTCAACACACGTCGCAAGTTACTGTACTTTCTTTTTTTCACGCAGTGGCAAGCTTCAAAAAGTATCCGGTTCCCTTAGGGGGGGGGGCCGGATTATGTGGGATTCTTGACCACTAAAACCACTGTGATTGCCATCCACGGCACGGATCGGAGAAGCTGCGGGATCGTGTTGATATAACGCATCCGGGGCCTTGGCTTACATACCGCGCTCCGTTCAGGGGGCGAAGGTAATTTCGCAGCTTTCGTCTCATCAAGTTCTTGTACTACCTTAAGTTACCAATAGTTGTTACAGCTATGGTCAACAATCTCAGTTAAAACGGTTTGAATCAGATATACACTTAGATAACATACAAAATGAAATGGTCATGTTTCCTTATCAAATATTTTACTTACTTAAATAATTACATACTAATTAAAGTTTGTTTTGGTTATGGATTATCAAATAAAATTAACCTTTTATTATTTAAACAGTTGACAGATTGTTTATTAGTAGCATGTTAATAAAGTAATTTTGTTATTGTAAAAATAAATTTAATCAATTTTCTGGGCTCTACATGAAATGTGATTTTATAAATTAAATATAATATAAATTAAACTGAGCTAATTTGCGCAAAATTATCTACTACAAAGTTCATTAAAATTCTTAACAATATACTTAAAAAGTGACACTGAATTTACGGCTAGTATAACTATCTAGTAACCAAAGTAATACTCACGAAAATCGTTTTCCACTTGGATGAACAAAACCGCAGTAAGTCATAGGAAAATCTGACTTGCATTGTATGCTTATATTTTCATTCTCTGACGCTAATATAGTTTCTTTGCCGTCTATTTTAAATATCCTATACGCTGCAATATATAATATGACACTATAATCGATTACCAAGTAAATATTGATCTAATTTTAGTTAAAAAATAATCGTACCCTTGATGTGCACAAAATTTTCACTGGAAATAATTAACGCCAGTGCGATAATACACCGGCTGGCGTTTATCATTTTAACTGTCACTAAGACGGTGTTAATTATTGTACTGTGAGCCGACTACCCTCCGGCCTAGGTAATGGCAAGTGATAAGTACTTACTGTATAAATATCATGTCAATAGGTCGCAATTTTGCGGCAGAGTTTTTGATAATATTGTGATGAGAGTGACAACAAACTAATGCATGAATATTTCTCTGTTCTTGTGTATTTTACTATCAAAATATCAATTTTAAGGATCAGTGTCTAATTGAAACACAATTTTGAAATTGAACTCGTATTTATATGTTATATTTTTTTTTTAGTGACTGTACTGTTTAAAGATAATAGAGAATACGCATAAATTATAATTTATTAAATAGTTTTTCAAGCATGTAATCTATTTCGAGATCCCTCAAAGAAATAGTTGTAGAGAACAATAGTAGGCTCAAATATCAATAAGGAGTAAATAAATAAATATTTTAACGACAATGTAGACTAAAATTCCATTGTTAAAAATTTATGAATATAAATAAATAATTGGTGTGGGCTGTTATGAACAGTTGAAAATGACTAATTAATGAATAGAAATTATAACGTATGTTCAAGAACTTACTAAAATTTACTTAAGGGCAGATAGATTAGGTACTCGTTATCGTTGGAAGCCTAAATAAGGAAATATTTTAATTAAGCAAGAAATTTTGTAAGCCAATATAGTGCAATACTGCTGTCATGCACTTAAGTTATAGTATGTACCTAGCTTTAATTTTATTTAGTTTGTTATAACAACCATGTCCGTATTGAAGATCGAATCTGAGAAGACACAACACCCAACAAATACATGGCCATATTCACTCATCAACAAATCGAACCCACAAATTTCGGATTTAAGCAGCTGCCTCTGAGATGAGGCCATAAAGTATATTCAATATCGAAGTGATGTGTTTGATTAATAGGTAGTATGTTTTAAACACTTTTAGATTGTTTTTGCATGTTAATATCCTTACTATTTTATCACTGATTGACTGCCTCATTGGTCTAGTGGCGAGATGTAAGACCGCAGACCTGGAGGTCCTGGAGGACCTGGAGGTGGGTTCAATTCACAGGTCGGGCCAATAAAAAGGTAGTGGGTTTTTCTGTCAGAAAAAATTCATTTCCAGACACCGGGCTGGTGTCTGGAAATTGGAAGTGTGTACAATCTCGTGCCTCTAAAAGTACGTAAAGCCGTTTGTCTGCGCCTGAACTCTTTCCGGTCGTGTCGGATTGCCGTTCCTTCGGATAATAATAATAATAATAATTCATTTATTAAAAGCAACACAGACTCAATTTGTTAGTATTATGTAGACTAGGGAATAGAGAGTGCACTTGTGTTTACGCACACACTTGTGCACTATAAAATCTCCTGTGCAATTGGCTAATCTCTCTTGAGATTGGCCGCTACGGCCGAAATCGGTCTGGAGGACATTGTTATTATTTTTTATAATTATTTTATCAGGAAATACTTCGTTATATAAACGTACGTATGTATATTTATAGCGTAATTTGAGATATCCAGGCCTTCCAACTCGCTATATAGGGAAAAGCTGTTATCTATCCATATTTCAAAATCTAAACAAAAACTATTTAGATACATAGGTCAAATGTAATATTGTTTTAATTGCTTTGTTCATTGATAATATTATAGTTTTCTATTATATTCGATACACTGACTTATCACCCCAGTTTGGGGTACAAAATTCAAATAATGTACTGATAAAAAATAAACTATTTATAGTTGTGTACAAAGTTATGTAGTCTATATATATAAAAAGACTTGTCGTGACTGACTCACCAACGCAGAGACTAAACCACAGGGAAAAAAAAATTTAAATTTTGAAAGTTGATGCATTATATAATGAAAACACGCACTAAGAAAGGAGTTTTGAAATTCGAAATTCTACCCCTAAAGGGGTGAAATAAAGGATGAACCGTTGTATGGAAACCTGTCATTTTCAAAGGTAGAAGAACGATATTTTATACACAAGCTTCTGGTACATTTATTACGAGTGACATCACAACTTTTATATTAAAACCTTAAATAAATACAAATAAAAATTAAAAATATTTACTATACAAATCGTGACCGCGTGGAATGGTGGCAAGAATGCTAGCAGCATTCTCTGGGCGAAAAATGAACCAGCCCTCCTGTCACCAGTAGAGGCAATAAGACGGGGTGTAATATTTTGGATGAAATTTTTTTCACTATTACTCCAAGGTCCAAGCGTTTCAACTGCAAACGGAATAAAAATATAATTTTGAATAAGAGAAGTTAGGTTAGAAATAAATAAATACAGAAATCGGAATTTTCCAAAATTCACCACCTAAGGGGTTGAAAGTTTATATGGGATTAAATAAATACGTTTTTCAGGGTTTTTGAAAATCTACCCCTCAAGAGGGTGAAATCGGTGTTGAATATTTGTATGGCGAGTCCGTCATTTTGATTTAAGAATCCTTAAATTTTATATACCAGCCTCTGGTTACAAATAAATAAATACGTATTTCAGGGTTTTCGAAAATCTATCCCGAAGAGGGTGAAATGTGTGGTTGAAAATTTGTACCGCGTTTCCGTCATTTTTGAAGTAAGAAGAATAAAATTTAATTTTAAATCTTCTAAGCACGGTCGTATACACAGGTCTTGCAACTTCAGTATGGGGTACGTTGACATAATGACGCTGTTAAGTTCAATTTACGGCCGCCAGAGGCATGACAATTCGCGTAATAATTATCCCGAACACTTTTTCAAATCCAAACAAAACAAAAATAACAAAAAATCCGCAAAACTCAACAAAACGATATAACAATGATTAAATAACACAATACTTGGGAGAGAATATATCAGCTTCGATAGCAGCGACGTAGTACGTACAGCGGATGGTATTGCGAATTAGCAGTTGTAACACACTCGCACCTATCTCTCACCACTGAAATTGGACTCAGTTGCAAGACCTGTGTCTACGACCGTGCTTCTACGCAAAAATAATAGCAGATACGTATTTTGTCATTTTTGCCAATTCAAGCCCAAACGGGAAAAATGGGTGGGATTTTTTAATTTTTGTCATGAAAGGTTGGAATGTCTTTTTGAACATATTTGCTAAAAAACTTCATATACATAGTTCTGGGTGGAAATAATAAAATGCAAAATACACAATGACACAGCATAGGATATAATTATGAAATAGGTAATATGACTGGGAATTTCTGGTAAGGACACCTCTATTAAGCGACCCAATATATAACCCAACATTCAGTATATAAACAAACACACAATAAAACAACAATATAAATGATATACTACTATACATGATATTCTTTAATTTTTCACACATTCATTCAACAACATTTACTCGAACAATTTATAAAACTATTTCCTTCTATTTCGACCGCCTTTGTTTCTTCGGTCGGTTTTATCTGTGGTTAATTCTTGTTGTAGCTTCTTTAGCATCTGTGGTGTTATTAATCCCTATAAAAAAAATTTAATCATTACTTATTACAAAAAAATGGTATCTATTTAGTGATCTATCCTTAATATAACACTTTAACATATTTCAATAGAATATAACGCAAAAGTTAAGTAACAGCTATAAAGACCCCATTGCTGGGCTAAGGCTCTGCTGTTTGAGGAGAATATTTGAAGCTTACAGCCCCACGTTGCTCCAATGGTTGGTGGATACACGTCACAGATTTTCGTACATCACATGCAGGTTTTCTCACAATGTTTTCCGCCACCGCCGAACACGAGATGAGTTATAAACACGAATTAAGCACATGAAAATTCAGTGTACTCAGAATCATTGCTTAAGATTGACGTCGTCTAACCAATGCAAGGAAAAAAAATTAGTCCAAAAAAAAAAAATTACCCTCGCAACGAGTAAATCTGATAATTTTCCTTTCGAGTCGTCGCTTTTCACTTGCGTATGCATTTTCCCGGTTTTCTTGCCCCTCCCGACTTCACTTACATCAGCGTCACTACGAAACACTTGTTCGGAATTCCTTAATAACCTGTTAACGAAATTTATAACATAATTTAATTATTATACAAATGTGTATGGAAACATATTTTTTTAAATATAAAATAAGTAGGTGGGGGCGGGCAAATGGGCCACCCGATGGTCACCACAATAGAAAATATTAATTACATCGCTTATGTATAACCTTGGGATCTAAGATGTTATATCCGTTGGGCCAGTAGTTACCTTCAAATCGGACCCACTATGACACTAAGTATTTCTGTTTGACGGTAGAGCACTAAATGAGTTGGTGGTACCAACCCAGGCGGGCTTGCGCAAAATTTTGATTTTGACCGAGTAAATAATATTAAATTAATCATTGGTAGTTCTATAATCAAAACATAAGACACAAAACATTATAAATTTGCCCCTTTGAAGTTTGTAACGAGTCGTTTTGGCGGATAATATTCACCACCGTAGCCGTTCTTAAATACTTTTTTATTTTGATTTTCGTTGCCTTACGAACAACAAACTGTTACTCTGTTACCTCTTATGGACGTTTTCTTTTTTTTTTTTGACAACTTAGTAACAATAATTTCAATACTAAAGATTTATAATTAAGTTAATAATAATTACCTTGTAATTTGAAATATTCCTTGTTGTATGATAGCATCCAACTCGACTTCCATTTCACGTACTAACTTGACATCGGGAAACATATCCGGGAATCGATAACTGCGGATTATAATATAAAATTATTACATAAATTCAATACACTAGGTTTTACGTCTACACAAACATAACATAATTCTTTATGATATTGAAAACATAGTTGGATCACTTCCACTTACCTGAGCCACAAATACAGTTCAAGTACATCGAAAACGGCTTCGAGATGAACTAAATCCATGATGGTCTTCGGTGATGGTAACGGCCAATCCACTACGTTTCTCATCCAGTTCCTCGTGATTGGTTCATTACGACTGTATTGACGGACCATCTGTGATAAAATAATATTATATAATATACACATACATATGTTGAGATGATTGAGATCGAGTAACGCCAGCGCCATCTTTAGGCGTCGACTACCATGTGATACGAGTAAATAAGAAATCTCTCAGGTTGTTATTCATTAATTTTGTGTGTAATTAATATTGCAATCTACAGAATGTTGCTTTGCTTAACTTTACGTGAAGATTATATTCAATGCAAGCACTCTCTGATAAAATTAAGTACAAATAATAAGATTCCAAGACAATAACGTTTATTTTATACAGTAACACTTCGAAGCAGAGATGGTGACATCCGCCACCCGCGATAAGATGAGATTTCTTTTTGCTTTTAAATAATACACTTATTTTTGCAGCCAATGTTTGAGAACCGCTGATCTAAGACAACGTACATGTGAAATTTCATGATCAATGATTGAATGATTAGCTAAGACGCGAAAGCGCAACGCATTTAAAATATTAGTTGGTTAAGTTATTTACATAAATCAAAATAAATAAGGTAGTGAACTGTTGTGTATCTTATCTGCCAATATTTTTTGGTTTTAACCCTCAACTTATCAACTCTAATGTCTCCATAGACATGTAATATGAAAAAAAAAAGGATTTTTTTAATTTACGTACGAAGCGCTTCGAATCCACATATATTATTCGCACTTCAAAACTGCGAAATAATTTGTCCGAGTCCGTAATTCCTGATAAGTACAACGTTGGTGTCTTCAAATCCAGAGTAAACTGGGTTTTCCAGGGCAAGCATGCTACATCAATTAAAAATAATTTACCTTAAGAAAGGTAGCACAAACAAACGGCAGTTTGTTATTGATAGGAGCGCAGCAGAACACGTATCTGGCCCGCAGCGGCAGCGGCACGTGCTGGATCATCTCCGCCAGGAATTTGAACGCCTCCGTGTTGCACATGAAGTACAGCGAGTCGTCCACTGTGCACAGGTGGACGAATATATCCTGCGAGGTTATTCACGTTATTTTTTTTATTTATATAGGATAGGTGAAGAGCATATGGGCCACCTGATGATAAGTGGTCCCCGACTCCCATAGACATTGGCATTGTAATAAATGTAAACCATCGCTTACATCGTCAATGCGTCACCAACATTGGGAACTAAGATGTTATGTCCCTTGTGCCTGTAATTACACTGGCTCACTCACCCTTCAAACCGGAACTCAATAATACCGAGTACTGCTGTTTTGTGGTAGAATATTGATGACTGGGTTGTACCTACCCAGAGGAGCTTGCAGAAAATCCTACCACTAGTTTATAATATATTACTAATAAAGCACTAATTTAGGGTATTGTTATAATTAAATAAATATATATATATATATATATATATATATATATATATATATATATATTAAAATCTAACACCCTTATAAACATTAGGTGTAAATAAATAGTTCAATCTAAGATAACGCGCCACACTCTTTTTTGCCAACCGCTACAGTGCGTGTAATTTAAAGGTGACTTTCTACTGTGCGCAATATTACGAACGAACGCGAGCCGGCCCGCACCGACGCATCTTGGGTTAGTTTGTGAAAGCTCAGGGAAGTCCGACGTCGGTAACTATAAAAGTAAATAAATGGAAGTGCGGCTGCGAATCTTGTTAGTTTGGAATGGTAAAATGGCTTCGAATCTTAAGGAGTTCTTATACTCTGATATTACACATTCACAAATAATATATTGTGAAAGCTAATTTCAATAAAGCGTGTCTATTAATCAAGTAAAGTGTGGTTTAATTTAACAAAACGCGTAATAGTAGTGAACAACGGCCGTGCGTGAACGCACTGTGAAAAACCACCTTAAGCTGTATTAGATGGCGCGTCGTCGTGGATTGAACTAACGATAAGTAAACACTAATTTATCTCTTTCTGACATTATTATTTTGATTTCACATTCAAAAGACGAAACATGGTATTTAACGTATCATCCCCCCCCCCCCTCTACATATGTAATATATGTATATTTAGATGTTTTAGAAATGCTAATGAGCAAACCAACCATCTGATGATAAGAGAAATATAAACCGCACATTATAACGTCAATGGCGAGCTAACATATTATAACCCTTGTGCTTATTACATTAGCTCACTCACCCTTGACCTAGAACACAGGAATACAGTAGGTAGCACCCACTCAAAGGACTGAAAAAAACCTAGGCACCGTTAAAAATCTGAAATAGATAATTACCGTACCATTAAGCTACTAAGGCTAGCGTGAGGTAGGTGGTAAGCGTACAACTCCATCTGTTCCGCCGTAGGATGCAACCCCGCTTGAGTGATGGGGTCCGGTGGTTGAGCTAACAGCGTCTTCAATGTAGCGAGGTCTTCCGGTTTGAATGTGGTGACATATCCCGTCTCCCACGCACTGCCGTATCGACCGGCACGACCTGGTAATTTCATCAAAGATTATTTAATTGCTTACAATTTATCAATTTAAAAAAAACTCGCCGCAAGATTGGAATCGAAACACAACAATACAAAGACGTGTTAGTTAACGGTGGAATAAGTGATGACTGAGTGGTACCTGCCCAGACGGGCTTACAAAAATTCCACCTATAGTTTTACAGAGAACATGTGTTAATTGAAAATTAGTGAAATAATAAAACCTAATTTGAGAGCCTTGAAGTATCTGTAAAGCTTGATGAGCTTTGAGTTTTGTAAAGTATATAAGGGCTCAATAAGCTTACCTGCAATCTGCAGCGCCTGAGATATGCTGATAACATCCATTTCTTTATCACCGTCTTCATTTATTATGGGTTTTATGAGTGAATAAAATATTATCCTTCGTATACTCCTAAAATATATCGTACAAAATGTTAGTGATGATGACAATAATATATAATATGTATTAAAATACATTTGTAAATAGTTATTATACAATTAGTATGTTCATAGATTATGACCTTGAAACAATCGCATTCTGATAATTATATTGAAAATTATAAGCAATTATTAAAAGTCAGAAGTACTTTTGACATTGAATATGGTCTATCCACCAGGATAAATATCATATCACATCTTTTGTGTGATCGTAAGTGGACTCTATTCCCTCAGCCTGCCCGATAACCCCACATTCGTGGAGAATACCGGCCACCCTGAGAATTACTTGACAGAGAAACATAATAACTTTTAACAACCTGACCGGGGACATCAAGCTAGCAACTAGAGCTTAATCATTTTACATTCAAAGTAATAAGTTTAACTTACAAATTTATACCAAGTCCGATAGCATCTGTGGCGACCATCACTTTACAAGAACTTTCTGGATCATTGAATTTATTCGCTTGAGCTAGTTTTGTTCCTGGTGGCAAGCTACCATATATTACGGCTACTTCATGACCTCTGAAATAATATACATTGTTACTTATGAACCTATATAATTGAAATTATATTAAAATTGACGTATAAACACTTATAATTACCTCTTTTTTATGTTCTAGTTTGAGATTCTAGATAAACTTTTATAATTACATAATGATCGAACTAACGAATTACAATTTTTTTTATATTAATTATAACTCGATATAAAAAAATAGAATGATTTTAATTTGTATTCGGATACCTGCCTCAACCAGGGACTGACCTCTGTTCTATCGCTCGACTTACACTGTAAATGTCGTTCTTATTGAAACACACTATACAGTCGCCCGGGCGTACGTTGTCCAGCGAGCCCAGAGCCGAGTCTTCTGCTTTTAATTCTGTCAACCTTTTGTACGAACGCACCTGCGAACGATTGGCATATTTAGAGGAGTGTTATTAATTATTATATTTCTACTCATAGCAGGCGTTAGAAGTGGGTGGTAGGTACCACGGTACGGCGGGTGGTAGGTACCACTGTACGGTGGGTGGTAGGTACGGTGGTAGGTACCAGGGTAGGTATCCTACTTGCACAAATATTTAACAACATATCTCTAAGTCTAAATCAATATAACTTTTAACCATACATGTCATTTTATTATTCCAATATTATACTGAAAACATAGTTTTAATGTTAATAATTTAGCAAGTTGTAAGTAATTATTATTTACTTACATCCATTTCCTCGCCAGTTGTGTTACATATTTCCTCTATAAGACCTATCGCACCGGCTTCACCACATAAATGTATTTCTTCAGCTTGTATACCTTTTAACATAAAAAGAATTAAAGTTTAAAAATCTCTAAAACAATCCGAGCCAGCCCAGCAAAATCGGTCACATAACATTCGCTTTAAGGAGAGGGGACTGTCCATCTGTGACACTCGAAGGAACCATTTTATCAAAACGTACTATAATTAAATATTTAGGTATGCACTATCTAGGTGACATACTTGGGGAAATAAATTTCTCAAATACATATTTACAGATTCATCTTACTTCACTCGGTGGTAGAGCTTTGTGCAAGGTCGTCTGGGTAGGTACCACCCACTCATCAGATATTCTACCGCAAAACAGCAGTACTTGGTATTGTTGTGTTCCGGTTTGAAGGGTGAGTGAGCCAGTGTAATTACAGGCACAAGGGACATAACATCTTAGTTCCCAAGGTTGATGGCGCATTGGCGATGTAAGCGATGGTTTACATTTATTACATTTCTTACAATGCCATTGTCTATGGGCGTTGGTGACCACTCACCATCAGGTGGCCCATATGCTCGTCCGCCAACCTATACAATAAAAAAAAAAAAAAAAACTTATAAGCCAATAATATAATAATATAATAAATATATTTGTAGAAAACTTGCTTTAAATAAAGTTTTTAATACCCATTTACGTTTTTGAAATAAAGTTTGTATACATAAATACATATTGGTTAAATTAAATACCTAAGACGGCTCTTGTCCACGCCCACCCTCTTCCTCTGTCACCAATCATCTGGATTTCATCAATAATGGCTACTTCATCTGTAAATTTCCATGTTGCTTACATATATTCGACATACAATATTTTTTTTATTATTGTTTTATTAAATTAAAAAAAATTACATTAACAAATAAAAAGAGTATATCTGTCAAGAAAATTCTTAGTAGCAGTACATAAAAATACTACAATGTGTTCTAATTTTTAAGTGCATTTAAACTAATTAAATTTAAAAAAAAAACAAGTCTATATGATTGAAAACTTTATTGTATGTCATGCATCTTGATATCATTATATATATCATGATATTTTGGGAGAGAAGTTCTCAATAGTTGAGGGCTCAATTAACTTACATGTGTCATTCAAGGATGTCATTTCAACTGTACATGCAATATGTTTTGAGGGAGTAAGTTCCGGTTCATCGAGCAAATAAGACTCTTTCTCGGTTTCAGGTTCTATCTCATCTTTACTATCTACAAGTGTTCTGTATTGAGTAGCATGCCGTCGTTCTTCACCTGTGATTAAATCACATGGAGTACCCTAAAACATCTATTACTTTAAATGTAAAGAATTATATTTATACAATGCAGAGAATAACAATTAAGTTATTAAATAAAAAAAACTAACAAATGAAAAAACTTATTGCAACATTTTTATTTTGCCTCAAATCAAATAAGAAAGTAATTGCAATTTCTGTGTATGCATATGCTTTTAAAAATACAATAAATCAGTAAATCAACAATTTTAAATGTTATTGTCCACATAACTTTGTTTTTTCTGTAGAAATCACTTACAAAAAGTAATAGATAGCAGTTCTTTACATACAGGCTTTAAATTATTTATACATAAATAAAAGCAGTAATTATATGTATATTTTGTACACACCTTACTATTTGATTTGTGATATATTTCCGTAGCTAACAATTTCAATGGTCCACAATAGACACCTGATTTTGATGTAAGAAACCTTTCCATGGCATGATAAGTCTTGCCAGAGTTAGTTGGTCCCGCATGAAATATTATTTTTCTATTCATATTACGAGCCTGAGGATACCTGTGGGAAGAATAAAAAATTTATTAAGTGTTTAGTAATACTAATTAACATATAATTAAGAATAATGATTATCATTGTATTATGAATTTCTAATTTTGTCTCAAGCTAGGACATTAATTTTTGTTACAACAACATTCTAAATGGTTTTATTATAAATTATTTACCAACTGGCTGGAGTCCTTAGGTCTGAAATTTTCTTAAGGTCGTCTAAACAGTCGAGATGAGGAAATGCAAGTCTAGCATGTCTAAGGAAGTATGGAAACAAATCGTCTACATGTCCAGCACCTGTAAGGTAATTTTTTGAAATAAAATATACAATGATTACAAAAGCATGATAATAACATGATACAAAATGAGATTTTCTTCGTGGTAGAACTTTGTGCAGGCTTTGTGTAGGTACCACCAACTCATCAGATATTCTACCACCAAATGGTTATCTTAATATTGATGTGTACCAATTTGAAGTGTAAGTGAGCCATTGATAAGTTGGTGGCACCAGGGATGTACAAGATACCTTAAATAAAGTATCTGGAATACAAAATGCAAAATACTTTTAAATTAAGTATTTGAGATACCAGATGCAAATAACTTTCTGGAATTGTATCTCAAATACTAGATATAAAATACGTATCTTTTGAATACTTTTTATAGATAAAATACTTTAATAAAAAAACGTTTTTTTAATTGAAAGTATATTATTATTATTCAAATAATCACATGTTGAATTCTTACTAGCTCGGGTAACAGAGAACCATAATAAGTATATTTTTCCGCTTGCAGATCATAATATTCATAACCATAATATTATATATCTATAATTTAATAATATGACTGCCTCGTTGGTCTAGTGGCTAGATATAAGGTCGCAGACCCAGTGGTCCTGGGTTCAATTCCCAGGTCGGGCCAATATAAAGTTATTGGGTTTTTCTGTCAGAAAATTCTCAGTAACAGCCCGGAGTCTGGAAGTTGGAAGTGTCTACACACCCGTGCCTCGGAAAGCACGTTAAGCCGTTGGTCCTGCGCCTGAACTTTTTCCGGTCGTGTCGGATTGCCGTCCCATCGGATTATGAGAGCTAAGGAAAAGAGAGTGCACCTGTGTTTGCGCACACACTTGTGCACTATAATATCTCCTTCGCAGTTGGCTAATCTCTCTTGAGATTGGCCGCCGTGGCCGAAATCGGTCTGGAGGACTTACTAAAAGTATTTTAGAAGCATAGTATCTACAAATTACTAAGATACCAAACAAAAGGTATTTAAATACAAGATACAAAATTAATTTAAAAAAAGTTTTATAGATACAAGATGAAAATACCTATTTTGTATCTTGTATCTGTATTTCAGATACTTGTATCTTAGATAAGTTACATCTCTGGGTGGCACATTACAGTACCAATGCTTTCGGGATTGCGGGACCACTTACCATCAGGTGGCACATTTGCCAATAACAATTACTGAGCTATTGTGTCTATTATACTGACCCTTTTGTCTTGAATTAAAGGTTTAGCTTTTACCACTTTCCTTTAAATTTTTAACACAGAATGTTTGTATTATTGTGAGTATCTGAATAATAGTTTCAGTAATCTTCTATTTACTTCATGTAGCTCAAATTGATAATGAATTTAAATGTAACGTCAACATGATACCGAGATCATGAGAAACATGCATGTGACAGAATTTCACTGAAGTTCTGTCACAAGTGTACCCATGAACACACATAAGAGCAGCATGGTGGAATAAGGTCCAGACCTCCTTAAAGGGAAAGGAAGCCTCAGCCCAGCGGGGCACATTCACAGGCTGTTACATACAATATGATACTACTTAAGAGATGTTTATCATATAAACAGATACTTACCAACTAAAATATCACTTATTGTTATATGTAAGTCCGGTGGTAAATCATGTTCTAAACAATGTCTTCTGAATGATAAAAAAGCCTGATGCAGTAACTGATCGTCAAGACCATTTTCTGATGCAAGCGATCTAATCTCTGGCTTTTGATAAAATTTGTTTAATATTTTTAACAGATCTTGCTTTTTTAGACGTCCTGTAAATTCTTCTCCTACATTTATATCATCAGGATTGGGTTTCACCGGCACCGGAACGAATAAAGCTGAGGGATTCCCTCTATCATGTTTCTTAGTTCTCTTAAAAACATAACCTATATTATCAAGTTTTCCATTTCGAGAATTGAACACACTGATTACAAAGGGGGAAAAGCATGGCTGTAATCTATCTACACAATAAACAGTCCATATTCGCGAAAACCCTTTGTACATTTTGATAAATAACAAAAATAAATGTACTAAAATTTTGTAACTATTCTGTCACATTGCTTTTAAAAACAGTGTTGCTCAAAGATAATTCAAGTGTTGCTAATTTACACAACATTAAATTTCCCTAAAAGTTATTCGTGCTGCACAAATTAATAAAATTGATATGTCTTTCAGTAATTTCAAAATAATTCTCTATTTTAAGAACAACTATTGGAAAGTAACAAACACCAAAACAACTATTATTTTTATTTCTAACTGCGTTTTTCTGGAGTGATCTTCAAAACGAGTGAAAATTATATACATACATTGAATCAGATTGTTATAAGTATTTAAAATTCTTATACGATATTTACTCTAAAAAATAGGCTTTACTTATGTTGCTTAGATGTGATTAGTTAATTAATGATGTGTTGTCTTCTTTCAAATTCCAAATCAATTATAACAGAAAGATAGAAATTAATGTTTAACTAAAAAGCACAGTTTGAAAGCATTGGTATATTTAGCCAATTCTCGCTGAGAATTACAATATTTTCCAGTTGGTTATTTAACAAAGTTAATTACCGAAGTTCAAGTTAATAAGCCAAACCTATCAGCCGCACGGCTCTTAGAGCGCACCCAGCAGCCACGCATATTGATTTTTGGTAGGATAATAAAAAGAAAGAGACAGCAGCTATAACGTAGCTCCCAAGTTTAGATACTGCTCACTGCCTAATATCCGTTTACATTCAGCTCATTTGAGCAGTAAAGTAGGTAGGGAAGTGGGCAGGACGAGTATGTAAGTGATACATAAAAGACAAAACCAAAAGGAAACTTGGCTTTTATTAACTTAAAGAATTGTACATAATAAAGTGACAATATATAACATTTGACAAGATAAAGAATAGTATAATTTCTTCTTAAATTATACGTAATTCACCCCCTCTATCTTTTCTAACACACAGCTGTAATCTTTTAAATAATATGGAGTGCGTCTTGTCCTTGCGGATCTCCTAAGATGATGATCACCAGATGTGCTTGGCGCTGCAGATTGTATATTCTCCACATACTTGTGTTCCGAACTTGGAGCTCGATCTTCAGAGTCATAAAAAACATCTACTGTGTCTTCTTGTTCTTTCTGACTTTTTGTATTTGAATCATTTAATTCTTCTTCTATATTTTGATTCATAGAGTCTACAATGGGAGAAGGGAGTGGAGCTAAATTTCGGTTTGAATCTGTTGATTCGCGTCCATTTTTATGCTTTACGAAAGAGTAATAGGGATTACTTTGTAATAGTTCTACCTCTTCAACATACGGATCATATTTATTACGGATATTTTTTTTCATTAGCACAGGTCCAGGAACTAACCAAGAGGGTAATGATTCTCCATTAGATGATCTGCGGGGATGATTAAATAGCCGTTCGTGAGGGGTTGTATTAATTGGTATACATAGAAGTGAACGAATTGCATGTAACGTCATTGGCAAAAATTGCTCCCAGTTTTCAATTGGCATTTCTCTTTCGCGAAGAGCAAGTTATAAAGTTTTCCACAAAGTACCATTAAGACGCTCGATTTGACCATTGCCACGTGGATTATAAGGTGTTGTTCTGCTACAAGCGATTCCCAAGGAATTTAAAAAATCTGTAAGCTCTTTAGAAATAAAAGCAGATCCTCTATCGCTATGTATATAAAGAGGTGTTCCGAACATGTAAAACAAATCTTGTAAACATCTTATAACAGTTGAAGTTGTCATTTCCTTACAGGCATATGCGAAAGGAAATCTACTGTATTCATCAATTATTGTTAATAAGTATTTATTTGAAGTATTCGACGGTAAAGGTCCTTTGAAGTCAATGTTTAGTCGCTCAAAAGGTGTTGTTGCTTTAATTAGCTCACCTTTAGATTGTATAAATCGAGGTTGACTTCAGCACAAATTGGGCAAGACAGTGTAACAGACTTTATATCATTTACCGAATACGGTAAATTTTTCATACGAACCCAATGCAGCTCACGTAATTTATCAGTATTCATGTGAGCACATACTCTTGATAAAGTATCAGCAACTGTGTTTTCTTTACCCGGACGATAACTTATATCATATTTAAAACAAGATAATTCGAGACGCCATCGTTCAAGCTTTTCATTTTTTATTTTACTGCAATGCTTTTGATTAAATATAAAGGTAACAGAGCGTTGATCTGTTAAAAGTAAAAAGTTTTTACCAGTTAAGTAATGACGCCATTTGCGAAGACTCTCTACAATGGCGCATGCTTCTTTTTCGATTGAAGATTGTCTTCGTTCTGAATCTGAAAGGGTTGTAGAGAAAAAAGCTATAGGACGTCCCTTTTGAGAAAGAGATGCAGCAATGGCAAATTCCGATGCGTCAGTCTCTACAGTGAGAATCTCATTGTCATCAATAACTGTTAAAGTTGACTTATCTATTTCTGATTTCAATGACGCAAAGCAACGTTTTGCAGTATTATCGACGGGAAAAGACTTAATACTAACCAATGGATGTATTTTCTGTGAAAAATTGTTTATCCATTTCGCGTAGTGAGCAAAAAAACCTAATGTTCTTTTTAATTCAACGTTATTCGTCGGAATTGGCAGGTCTAATAATGGTTTCAATCTATCAGAATCGGGTTTGACAGTATTGTCCTTTATATTATATCCAAGCAGATTAATAGAAGTGACACCAAAGATAGATTTTTGTTCATTAATTGTTAAATTGTACTTCTTGACAGCATCCATAAAACAATTTAAGTTTTGATCATGTTCATCTTTGTCCCTTCCAGCCACAGTAAGATCATCTAAATAGCAAAATGTACCTTTCAGGTGTTCCGTGTTAATTATAAAATTTAAAGCTTGTTGAAATGCTGCTACTCCATTTGTCACTCCAAACGGTATTCTTGTAAATTGGTATAGGTTACCACAGGCTTCAAAAGCAGTAAAAAGTTTTTCTTTTTCTAGTATCGGAATTTGATGGTAGGCACTTTTTAAATCTATTTGACTAAAATAGTTATATTTTGCAATTTTAGATATTACGTTTTCTATATTTGGCAAAGGATATGCATCTAAGAGTGTAAATCTGTTGATAGTTTGTGAATAGTCTACTACTAAACGTTTTCGATGTACTCCTCCTCCAGTAACTAGGACTTGAGCACGCCAAGGTGAAATGCTAGGTTCAATAACTCCATCTGCTAGAAGATTTGAAATTTCAGTATTTATAAAATCGCTATCTGCTTTACTATATCGTCTAGATTTTACCGCCACAGGCTTAATATTATGTGCCAAGTTAGTAAATAAAGACACAGGCGGAACAGATGCATTCATAACATTACATATTTTTAATGGCTCTCTATTACCTCCAAATTTAAATTCTAATGTCGAATGATCTTTCAGTATGTCATGGCCTATAATGACATCAGCACAAAGATTGTTTACTATTAAGAGTTGACATTGTTCATAGACATGACGATCTAGCTTAACCGTAGCATAGCACATACCTTCTACGAATGACACATGTGCCAACGATGCTAAAGTAATAGTTTGTTTGCAGGGTCGTTTTTTTAGGTTCATTATTTCCACTAAATTTTTGTCTATAAAACTAACAGAGCTTCCTGTGTCTATTAATGCATCAGCGCGTGTATTATTTATCAAAACTGTTATGGTAGCTTTTAGTAAGCTACTAGGCGAAGCAGCTAAGACATTTTTGTTTAAATTGTAATTTACGTCTGAGTCTGTAGTTAGAGCATTTGCAGTTTGTTGATTGTTGCTTCGACAGACCTTAGCGAAATGACCTTGTTTAGAACACAGTTGACATGTTACTTTAAAGGCAGGACATTTTATTCTTTGGTGTATATTTCCACCGCAAAAGAAGCAGCGTCTCCGCTGTAAAGTAGATACAGCCACATTTGGATTTAAATCAGTTATATTATTTGAGGACGCATTCAGTTGTAATGAATTTGTATTCCCAGTAATTATTTCTGAACTTTGTTCTGCAGTTTCCAGTGACATAGCTTGATTTAAAGCCTCATCTAAAGTAATTGTATTGTTTTCTAAAAGACGTTCTCGAATTTTCTGAGATGTAATGCCAGCAATAAAAGCTCCTCGAATTGTCTGCTGTTCATGTTCTTCGGCAGTAACGTTTTGAAATATACAGTCATGAGCCAAAAGTTTCAATGCTCTAGAATATTCAGAAATGGATTCTTCCGGACGCTGTTTTCTAGAAATTAATATGTGACGTGCTAGAATTTCATTTTTAGGTTTTATGTAGATATTATCAAGTATTTTTATTGCATCTTCATAAAATTTACAATCTCGAATATATGAAAAAATAGATGGAGCTAAATGATTTACCAATAGCATCAGTTTCATCGAGTCAGAAGTATTAATAGTAATTTCTTCGGACAAAAAATTTGTAAACGTAAATCGCCAATGCGTCCGTTTTAAATCGGAATTTCTAGAACTTGGTTCTATATCAAATCTGTCGGGTCGGAGATAGCGAGACATCGTGCCTTGAGAAAAAACATGTGTTGTATCGACATAATTATCTTGAGACATATTTTAAGTTAATAAAATTGATACATAAAAGACAAAACCAAAAGGAAACTTGGCTTTTATTAACTTAAAGAATTGTACATAATAAAGTGACAATATATAACATTTGACAAGATAAAGAATAGTATAATTTCTTCTTAAATTATACGTCAGTAAGCACGATACTTCTCATGCTCCTACCACTGCTACTCGCGCTGCCTGGCGCTCCCCAAAAGATCGGTTTTTTTTGCGGAGGTCAAAGAACGGGCAGCACGATTGACAGTGCGTGTTTACAATTTCACATTCAGTTCCGTCGCTCACTTCTCGCCGAGCGCTTGAACGAAGCCGCCAATATGCCTCTTGTTTGGAGCAATGAAACAACAATTAAATTTCTAGAATTACTAGAAGCGGAAAAAACAATATGGGACGTAAAAGACAAAACCCATAAATTAAAACACAAAGTTACGATGGATAGATATCATCCACCATCTTCAACGGCGATATATTTTCTTTTTTTTAACTTAAAATCTTTTTAAAATTCTAACATAATTGTGTATTGCGAGAAGACACAGCGCAGACGCAGTAAATATTTCGACGTCTGCCATTGCCGAAAGTCGAAAGCGATGTGAGTGGTAGGGCAGTATGTAAACACTATACTTCTTGCGATCCTGCTACGGCTGTGTCAAGGGAATTATTGCCGACGAGCTCGCGGAGTAGCGGTAGGGGCTGAATGTAAACGAGATATATAAGAGTTACCTTTGTTGAAGTTGATCCTGTCCACTTATAAAAATATTTGAAAAATTCAATCTTAATACTAAACTTTCGGAACACCTGATTATATGCAGATTTTGAAATAAAAAATTAAAATACTAAAGCCAATTTTAAACATTTATCATACATGTTTGCGAGTATATTACAACCTTTTATGTTGCATATAATTCGGTCTCGACGGAAAGTTTTAATTAATCAATTTAACTGAGAAAGTATATAAAAAGTAATTTAAACTGTATTTTACGTTACGTTTAAAATTTGTCATTTGGTCGATTATTTACATGTTTTATACAAAAATTTTATAATTAATGCAAAATTTTATTAAGACAGCAAAAAAATATTCGATTAAAAATTATCTTGTGCACACCATCCATAAAATATATTTAATAAATGTGTTTAATGCAACAATTTATTAATGTTGAAATTTAAATGAAATATATATAACGCCTAATGCTCGGAGGAGGGAACATTCACAAAAAATTACAATATTCTTGTCTAATAAGTTTTTGTTATCTGTATATGGCTTAAACTTTTTAATTTTTTCATTGACGTTCCTGACGTGAGAAGAGTACAGACACGACGACGAGCGATATATTTCGGCTTAGCTCAATTAGTGCATTGATTACGTTTCACATGATAGAAATCACAAAGTATTTGGTAATAGAACATTTCATCACAGGCATCGTGACTTAATAGAGCACACAAATATAATGGGCAAGGCTAAAAAAGGGAAGAAAAATCAGGCTGCTGAGGATGGGTAATTTTCTTGCTTTAACATATGTTTAACTTATTTTGCATTTATTTTCATCTTAATATTTAATTATTAACATAATTTCAGTGATAGTGATGTGGAAACTACAAGTATTGAAAGCTCCAAACAGGTCCAAAATAAAGGAAAGAAGTAAGTATCTTATAGGTTATATGTTATGCTTACTTTCTATTAACTAAAATTATATTTTTATTAAATATCTATGAATAATTGGTCATATAATAAATATGTATATAACAATGTTTATGTTGATAATTGCTATAGTAAATGTTGATATCTGAATCATTCTTCGTAACAAGTAAAATTTTTTCAGGAAAGTAGTTGAGTCAGATGAAAGCGAAGATGAAAAACCAAAATCTAAAACTAAGCAGAAGAAATCAATTGATTCTGATGTTAAAGAAGTCACAAAGAATATAAAAAATGTATCAATTTCAAATAAGTCTAAAAAAAAAGTGGATGTCAGTAGTGAAGGTAAATTGGTATACTATTTTAAATATTTTTGGCATATTATAAGTTATAGTATAATAAGAGTTAATATTCGTTTATTTTTATGTAGGATAAATGAAGAATTTCGTCTAGAATAAAATATTTAATAATATATTGATTCAAAAAGATAACATTTAATATAATCGAGACAATGTGAATGTTGATGTGTCAACTATTTCTATTAAATTGAGACTTACTTTTAAAATACTAGCTCGGCCTAGATTAGAGACACATGCTTGTTGATTACAGACATGTTTAATATATTATACTATACATGCTCTTGAAATACTTCATGTTTAAGTAAAAAAATATGACTTTCTTATTTCTATTCATAATTCACATTTATATATTTTTTGATATGTTGGTGAATTTTTTGTCATTATTATTCTACTATTAGTTACTATTGTAGTTCTTACTATTGTATTGGTCACAGCACATAAAGTTGAAGTGAAGATCCTTACTAGACTAGACTACTTTTCCTTTGCTGCAGACATTTCACAGCATCATTGTAATATTCAGAAAAAGAATTTTTTTGAGTACTTTTCTTCATTACATATAGCTTCCTAAATTATATTTTGCATTATTTGCCTATATTAATCTTAGAATAGTTTAGCAGATAAGTAACTTATGATCAGCTGGTAAATTATGTAATGGTCCAGGAGGTAGTGTTGCATTTTAGGTAGTGATTTTAAGCTAATCAGTTGCTATCATTTTCAATAGAACTCAAATGACTAATAAGTGAACCAAGCATCTGCTGATGCACCTGCGGTGGGAGTTTGCGAAAGTGGTAAAAAAAAGAATAAAAAAGTAAGAGTATGCCGGCTGAACCTTTTTTCGTGAATAGTTAACATCATATTAAACTTGAAAAAAATCGTCAGCTGTATAGTGGAGGGGAGTTATGCGTCAGCTGGTCTCAAGAGCTTGTAAGAAATATGAAAAATAAAGTAGTTCGGATGAAATTTTACCCTTCAATTAACCACTACTTGGGTAGGTGACGGTCGGTTTACTTATTAGCTATATAAGATGTCAACTATCTATTTCAACATCAGCTGACTTACTTTTGTAATTAAAACGCTAACTCCCGACCATAACTTTTTGTAGAACATCTCCTGTTTAGTGACCATGGTATGAATCAATACGACCTATAAACAACGAAAATGATTGTTGACTGAATTGAAATAACTTGTAAACATGATCTTGCAAATTTTATGTTTTTCCAGACAGTTTGCCGGCCTGGATATGTTTGATATGGCCATTATGTAAAGTATTTAAAAAAAAATTACTTGTGTAAAATTGAAGTATTGTGTTGTCAAATAATAATAAAATATCTGAAAGCTTGTTCTTCAGTTCCACCTCAATTTTGTAGACATGATATTCTTCAAGGTCTAATAGATAAAAAATATTTTTCACTTCTGCTCATGTCTCTGTTTGTGTCTATGGGTTAAATATTTAAGAAACTAATCCTATTGAAAAACAGAAATTAGTATTCTATTATCACTTCAATGGGTGGTGTCAGAATCATTTAAGTATTCTGTATCTATTATATAAGATTATTAAATTTATGCATATTTACATTTCGAAAAATCAAATAATTTTCTGTTTTTGTTAGATGAATCAGATAATGAGGTTGAGGAAAAACCTAAGAAGAATAAAAAGAAGGAAGAGAAAAGTGCATTTTCTTTGCTAGAAGTCGAGGATTCGGCAGGTTCAGCGCCTGAAGCACCCCCTTCTTCAGATGAGGAAAAACCTCAAAAGTCTCAGAAAAAAGGAACACAGGAAAAGAAAGAACCTGCTGGCAAGAAAGGAAAAAAAGCAAAGAGAAAGAAGGACGATAGTGATGAAGATATAGAAAAAGTCTTAGCAGAACTTGAAATGGAGTATTCAGGAGTTAAAAAAGATGCAGCGCCTGCACCCGAAGTTGAGAAACCTTCAGAAGTTGAGAAATCTTCAGAAGTTGTTGAGGAAAAAAGTAAACCTAAGAAAAAGGGTAAGAAAGTTGAACCTCAAACAGAACAAAATGAAAATGAGCCTGACGAAAAAGGTAGTGATAATGAAGCTGATGTGACCATAAAAACTGCTGCACAAAAGAAAAAAGAAAAGAAAGAAAGGGAAAAGCTAAAAAAACTGGAGGCTAAAAAGAAAGAACAAGAAGGCAAAAAAGATACATCAGAGCCAAAAACACCAGCAAAACCAACAGAAAAAAAGCCCGAGAAACCAGTTGAAGATAAATTAGAAGAATCCAAAGCTCCTTCGGAAGAGAAAGACAAGGATGGCGAGGGTGATGCGCCAACTGGAGATGGCAAAAAAAAGAAAAAGGGAGAAAAAGCTGACAAAGATGATAAAGGCAAAAAAGGGCCCACTAAAAAGACAATAGCAGCTATGCAAGAAGCTTTAAAGAAAGTAAAGGAAGAGGAAGAACGTTTGAAGAAAGAAGAGGAAGAAAGGATAAAGCAAGAAGAAGAGAGAGAACAACAGCGTTTAGAAGCTATAAGGTTAGAAAAAGAACGTAAAGATAGGAAGAAGCAGAAAGAAAAAGAAAGGAAGGAAAGACTGAAAGCCGAAGGCAAATTGTTAACACCGAAGCAAAAAGCAGAGAAAGCTAGAGCTCAAGCAATGCTTGACTCACTAAAAGCCCAAGGCATTGAAATTGGATCTGCTGAGAAAAAACTACCTCCGAGACCTGGAACTAGAATTAAGCCTACCAAATTAAAAACACAAATGTCACAAGAAGCCCCCAGCACTCCAGCTGAAGAAAAGAAGATTGATTTAGATATTACAGATAAAAAAGTAAGTGTTTTAATCTATACTTAATTCATTAAATAATTAATACTCTTGAAAAATATTATTCACATGCCTTATTTTTATAGTTAAATTTTTTATTTATTTTAATCGAGAAAAGACTACTATCACATAAGTTTAGAGGCATTCTTAATTATTTTACTATTGATTAATACTAATTGATATTATCTGTGTTCCTCAGGAAGAACCACCAAAAGAGGAAGAGAAAAAGGAATCAGAGAATGAGTTAGTAAAAGATGCATGGGATGCTGAGTCTTCAGAGGAAGAAGTAGAACCAGCTAAACCGGAACCTGCACCACCAACAAAAGAAGTAAAGAAATCTGAATCGGTTGAAGAAAAGTCTAAGGTTATATCATTTATAGCATCTTATTTTATTATAACATATCAAGATTTTTAACAAAAACGTTTGCAAGTAATTTTTGTCTAAATTTTTGATTTAAAAGTAACTTTATCCTAATAGCTATTACAAGCTCTTTTAAATCGTCGATTTACACAAATAATTTAGATGGTACCATTAGTTTGTATCATAGATTTTGTCTGGAAGAACTGGCAAGAAATTATTTGTTTAATAATATTAAGTTCGTTTATAGTTTATGTGTTTGACTATTGTTTAATGCAGCGAAAAAATATTTTTATTTAACAGAAAGATGAAGATGATAGTTCAGATGAGGAAGATGACGATAGTTCAGAAGAAGAATCAAGTTCCGAAGAAGACTCGGAGGAGGAACAAATGACGGATGCGCAAAAGAAACGTGAATTGGTATTGAAGAGATTAGAGGTAAGTCGTTTTTACTTTGATGCCTATAAGTTAAATGAAAAAAATAACAATCTTTTCACACAGTACTTAAAGCTTAAGCAAAACTTTATGTGATGTTTACTATGTTAATATTGCTTGAAGAAGTTGACTACAAATGTAAAGAACATAGAGTATGTAACGCCTGCCCTCCTCCACCTTAATGTTGAATTAATATATTAAATGATTTATAACAGAAACGTCGCGAGGACAATGAAAAGAATAAAACGAATAATCCACTACGAGCTTCTGTTGTCTGTGTACTTGGTCATGTGGACACTGGTAAGACTAAGATTCTGGACAAATTGAGAAGAACCAATGTGCAGGATGGAGAAGCGGGTGGAATTACACAGCAGATTGGAGCTACTAATGTACCCATTGAGAATATTAAGGAACAGACGAAACACGTGAAGGGCGTAAGTTTATTGTAAATGTTCTTCCTACAGCCTATTCAAATAGCAGGAGAAGCATAGACAAATAAACGACTTTGAATTGACGCGATATCATTGGTCGAAATCTTGATAGTATCCACTCATTCATTGGATTCGTTATAAATTGCGTTTTGAATGTCGGCGACGTTGTTATAGTTATTAGGAAATTGCAGGAAATAAGTAAATCTAAGGATTGTTTATCTTGACTCCGACTGTTATTGAACTGGGCTGTAGTCATATTGTACACGATTTTATTTCCATAATGTAGTAAGCACCTAAAAAATTTCATCAGCTTCTATAGTTTTATTCATAATACCTTAGTTAATCCTTTATTTAACTTTAGCAGTTCATTGTATAAATTATGTTTGTAACAGGTGAACGAGATAGCATTCAAGTTACCTGGTCTGCTTATTATCGACACTCCTGGTCACGAGTCCTTCAGTAACTTGAGAAACAGAGGTTCTTCATTGTGTGATATCGCCATTCTTGTAAGTTTCAAATATCAACTTTGTGTTCTTATTTAAATAGGACAGTGATATTTTAATTCAAATAAAAAATATGTATGTGACATTTGTAGATACAATTTAACATTTTTGTCATGGAATCAGTATTCTATGTTGGTAATAATGTTTAAAATATATTAACATATTAATTTTTTGTATAAATAAGTAATATTTTGTTGGCAGGTAGTAGACATTATGCACGGTCTGGAACCGCAAACGATTGAGTCAATCAATCTCCTTAAACAAAAGAAGACACCATTCATAGTAGCGTTGAACAAGATAGATCGTCTGTACGACTGGCAGAGTGCCCAGAGGAAGGACATACGCGACATACTCAAAATGCAGCAACCCAACACTCAGCTGGAGTTTGAGAAGAGGAGCAAGGATGTCATCATACAGTTTGCTGAACAAGTAAGTTCATATGCATGCATTTTGATTTAAATTATTATTATTAACTAGCTGTGCCAAGCGGCTTCACCCGCGTATAATTAATAAAAATATAATAAATTATTTTATTACTATAATAACACACACGCGCGCACACAAACACACACACATATGGCTACTGGTTAAGAAATACGTAATTAACGATTTTAAATTAATTTTCATAAGATACCGTAAATCTTATATATGGCCTATCATTTGCGCCATCATATGTTCTTTGTGTGTACCAATTTTCATCAAGATTGGTCAAACCGTTCTTGAGTTATAAGAAGACATACAGACAGACAGACAAAAAAATAGTATAATGTGAATCACTGCATCATAAAATGATTATTTATCACAAAATTAGGTGAAAAAAAAAATATGTACAGACAGAACCAATAGATTTATACAGTAGCATATATAAATAATAAAATAGACCGGGTATCTTTAATTAATATAAATCAATTCTATTAGTTATTCTTTATTATATTCTATTCAAAATACATCACAATGGATATCATGGATATCACTAAACTGAAAGTAAATAATTACTACCCATGTTGTATATATTAATGATTATTATATTTTTTATAATAATCTTTAATTGTGTATTAAGTAATAATAAGACTGTAGGATGGTTCAGCTTTCCTTCATACCTCACTCTTTCGTTGCTTGGTCAAGCGGCAGAATTAACTCACTTATTATTCTATGATTTTTTTATATGTTTACCTTGTAATTGCTCCATTGTGTAGTGGTTAGCTTATAACAATGCAGATCCCGAGGTTCTGGGTTCAAATATGAGCATGGTCGCTGAAGTCAAATCCTTCAGGAGGACCTCATAGTATGTATATAAGAAATGTAAATCTCTTCCAGGGTCTAAACGCAGCTCTGTTCTACTCCAACCCCGACCCGCGCACGTACGTGTCGCTGGTGCCCACGTCGGCCGTGACCGGCGAGGGCATGGGCAACCTGCTGGCCATGATCGTGCAGGCCTGCGAGGGGCCGCTGCACAAGAGACTGATCTTTTCGCAACAGTTGCTGGCGACTGTTCTCGAGGTGAGATTTTTGTGAATGTATAATATACCAAAGTAAATTATTATACAATAAAAAGTAATTTTAATTTCGTACAGGTTAAAGCTATACCCGGATTGGGTACCACAATCGACACGATCCTCATCAACGGTACCCTGAGAGAAGGAGATACCATGGTGTTGGCGGGGACGGATGGGCCTATTGTTACACAGATTAGGTCCTTGCTTATGCCTCAACCCATGAAGGAACTTAGAGTCAAGGTTAGTCGATTGACTGTTCATCACGTCCTGGAAAATTCATTGGTTTTTGATTCATAAAATATATATTTTATGAATCAAAGGAATATAAAGCTTGTATCTAGCACTGAACAATTACTAATGCATCAATTGTATAAAATAATTTGTTGTTATAGAATGCCTATATAGAACACAAGGAAGTCGTGGGTGCACAAGGAGTTAAAATTGCTGCTAAGGAGTTAGAGAAAGCGATCGCCGGACTGAACCTGCTCGTGGCTCAGAAGCCGGATGAAGTCGACGTCCTAATGTAAGTAAGTTTAAGTTACGTGCAACCTCTGACTATAATAATACATAAAAAGTTTTATATAAAAGGACCTTAAACTTCTATTGGTATATACTACCCTTGTCCACAAAAAAAATGGATTCTATACTGTCAATGATTTTGCTCAAAAGACAAATAAACTACAAGCATTAGCGTAATAAGCAGAAAATTCAATTTAATTTGTAATTATCGTTTTAAATAACTTAGTTCCAATGCTGGTCTTAAATCCTATTATTCTGCATAAATAGTTAGAGGTTAAGTTTTATCTAATTAATAATTACTTAAAAATGTAAGAAGTATAGTAACAGTCTAGAATAGTAGAATAATCTGCTGGGCCAAGGTTTAATTTGCTTTTTCAGGAGATTTTTTTTTTAGCTTAACAACACTGCTTCAATGCTTGATGCAAGTGAATGAAAATGTACATTTTTTATATTTTTAAATATTGAATGAATGTTCTAGAGAGGAGGTAGCTCGTGAACTGAAGTCCGCTCTTTCGTCGATCAAGTTGTCGGACCGCGGTGTGTACGTGCAAGCCTCTACTCTTGGTTCCCTTGAAGCATTGCTCGAGTTTCTCAGGACCAGCAAAATTCCTGTAAGTATTCCGTAAACTATTTTTACTATAAAAGCCCATGGCAATGGCATGGCATACTCAATTTCTAAAAAAAGGTCTTGGCACAAATCAAGCTTTTTTTTTGTGTTGAATAATTATGTTATAAACATTAATAAAGTTGATTTAAGACATTATCAATAATTAATAATATTTAAGTTCCTGGCAATATTGAATGTGGCTAGTAACTATGATACGATAAGTCCGCCTTTGAGCATTTTGTTTTTGCTGTTATTTAGTAAAGTTTATATGATTATTTGTGTGCAATAAAGAGATACATAACAACAACAGATATATAATTGTTTATATTTTTTTTTGAATATTTTATTATACGTTTTACGTATAAAATGTTCTAAATGCAAGCATTATAAATATAGATTTTAATTCGTTTTGTTTCTGTTTTGTTCACAGTATTCCGCCATTAGGATAGGGCCGGTTGTGAAACGTGACGTCATGAAAGCGTCCGCCATGTTGGAACATGATTCGCAGTACGCAACCATTTTGGCTTTTGATGTCAAGGTAAGATATTATTGTAATGGTTTTTGAACCAGTTTAGTTATATTCTACGATATAAAAAAAACAAAGCCCTACCATTGAGTAATATCTACTAATCACTAGGGTGAATTTTTCCGATAGGTTTCAAGTTTTATGCCTAAAATTGTATACGATGAATATTGATACCTCTATAAGCAGTTACCAGTCCGTTTTCCAAAAAATCTTCATGTTCAATGTTCATACATTTATTTCCACATTAAGAATCACAAATGTTACAATAATACAGAATGCAAACTCGTATCTGATGATTATTTATTTACAAACAATTCTTGTTGTTTTAATAAATACATTCAAAATTAGAACTCGTTAGTGATATAGAAGTAATGGCCACAGAGAATTGGTTAAAATAAAATCGTACATGTACCATTCCAATGGCAGACAGAGTAGAGATTAACAAATCTTAGATTTACATATTTCATGCGATTTGCTAATAGCAAAATTCTTGATGAATCTAACATTAGGGGCCATTCATTTATTACGTAAGACGATTTTTACTAGTTTTTGACCCCCTCCCCCTCCTAAATAAGAATAGTCCGACCCCTACCCCCCTCTAAATCGTCTTACGACTGGCCTAATAAATGAATGGCCCCTTACAACACACAACTTGGTCCATAGATCGAGCGCGACGCGCAGGAGATGGCGGAGAACCTGGGCGTGAAGATCTTCGCGGCGGATATCATCTACCACCTGTTCGACAAGTTCACGGCCTACCGCGAGGAGCTCAAGCAGAAGAAGCGCGAAGAGTTCAAGCACATCGCTGTCTTCCCCTGCAAGCTCAAGGTGACCCTCGTCGTGGCGTAGTGGGTGCTCACCAGTCGGCTCTCTCTAACTCCAACCTCTCCACAGATCCTGCCGCAGTTCGTGTTCAACTCGCGAGATCCCATCGTGGCGGGAGTCATGGTGGAGGCGGGTATCCTGAAGGAGGGGACGCCCATCTGCGTGCCCAGCCAGGAGGTAACACGACTGGCTTGCGAATACGTTGTCGTTAATCTTTACGAATATTATTTCTAAAATATAAAAAGTTTTGTATGTATGTCGAGTCATCTTAGACGTGCGTTTACTTGGGAACCGCAAATAAACAAAATAAGATATATAATTAAAATGGAAAAAAATATATAAAAATCAAGCGTGCCACTTTTTAGTCACTAGCTTTGTCAAAGTAAGTCGATTTTCGATAGTGCGTGCGAAGGAGCGTTAGAAAAGAAAATTCTAAACAATAATTTTCCGACACTGGCGAAGCCAAAGGGTAACACGGCTTTAGCGGATTACGTCTATATATATCCGAATAATTTATCATGATTTACTTAAAAAAATTACCTCTCCGCTCATTATTAATCTTAATCTAATAAATAAAAAAAGTCACACTATTTTTTTTCTAGTTCGTGGAACTGGGATTGGTGACCTCTATCGAGATCAACCACAAGCAGGTGGAGACGGCCCGCAAGGGACAGGAAGTCTGCATCAAGATCGAACCGATCCCCGGAGAGTCTCCCAAGATGTTCGGTAGACACTTCGACGAGACTGATATGCTAGTCAGCAAGGTAAACTATAGCCATATTATTATTTATAACAATATATTATATACCTCCCCTCAAAAGGGAGGGGAGGCCTCAGCTCAGCAGTCATATTTAAAGACTGTCACATTTGTTAATGATTAATATATATCTTTTATATTAGTAAACAAACGGGTCTACATTTATGTAAATATATTCGACGAAGATTAACGTTAGTTAATTTATATTTTTTATTAATTTAATAAATAATTCAATGTTATTGAAAAATTTAATTCACAATAGTTTATGTGGTCACTGCAACTTCCTCTGGCGTTTAATATTAATTATTATCAAGATATTTATTATCACTACAATTATTAATAATAATTAAATAAAAATAGAGTTTAGAGTTATATCAGCGAATATCATATTAAAATGCCAATAAAAAATAGAGACCTAAAGACAATCTAGTTGCTCTCTTGAATTCGAGAGAGCGACGATTATATTGCAAAACATATGTCGCTTAGTATAACACAGCTGATCATTATATGGTGTAGAAATACTAATGTATCATATTATATTGTTGGCCTTTTCAAGAATTTAGTCTAAAATGTGATTAAATACCTAAATAAATTTAAAAATGTCATTTAGACTTTGTTATTTTAAAATAAAACATTTAATATGAATTAAGAAACCAAATAAACCACGGCACAGACGCACGTCTTTGGCGAAATCGTAATATAATATATTTAAAAAAAGAAATGGTTGTCTGTAAAGTCGGTTTACGGACGAAAATTTTACGTGATAACTTCATAAGAAAACATTGATGAATACTCGGACGCATCGGCCGATGGATTGGAAGAGAGATAGATGCCTCACAAGCCGAACGCTTAGGCCGATCGTGCCTCTCTATCGCTTGTTTCGCGCTCTCGCTTGCGCGCTCGGCTCAGGCGGAACGTTACAATACAGTTTTATAAGACGTTATCACGTCGAAAAATAATGTGTTTATTTAAATGGGAAGTAGATACTGGGATATGTCTCAAGAATATATAATTATTTTCCTTTTCGTTCATCCTTCGATTAGGATCGCACTTACAAAAACAGTTCGTAATTGTTCCACTGCTAGGCAAAGCCTTCTCATTTTCCAAGTTTTATTATTGCTTATATTACGTTGCTCCACTGTGGGTTTGTTTGTAAATATATGACAGAATTTCCTTCAAGACATATTTTTACAAAACGAGATAGACATACACCTTGTGTGTGTGTCTGTGTGCAAAAATTGAGCACGTTATAATTCAGTGACGCTAGCCTTGATTCGAAACCGTTATTTTCGATTAAGATCATCGTGATAGATTAACTTTGCTTTGGTCTTTATATTATACCACTAACTATACTAATAAATGAGGACATTTCGTAATGCCTGCCTGAGAAATTTACTAAACCGATATAAATAAAACGTATTACAGAAGATGCAGCGCGCTTCCTTATATAGTTAGATGCGATTCTTTTTTCGGACAAATGGATCACCTGATGGTAAGCGTTCACCACAGTCTCAATCACCCTTCAAACTTAAATGCAACAATACTTGAGTATGGCTGTTTAGCGGTTGAATATCTGAAGAGTGGGTGGTACCTACGCAGACGGGCTTACACAAAGCCCTATCAAGGACTTCACCAACAATCTTTCCTGTATCACCCCGTTAAATTTAGACTAGATATACAAGACGATGATTTATATTAACTTAACACGAACATAGTGATATAACTTGGTGGTAGAGTTTTGTGCAAGGTCGTCTGGGTAGGTACCACCCACTCATCAGATATTCTACCGCAAAACAGCAATACTTGATATTGTTGTGTTCCGGTTTGAAGGGTGAATGAGCCAGTGTAATTACAGGCACAAGGGACATAACATCTAAGTTCCCAAGGTGGGTGGAAAGGGTGGCGCACTGGCGATGTAAGCGATGGTTAACATCTCTTACAACGCCAATGTCTATGGGCGTTGGTGACCACTTACCATCAGGTGTCCCATAAGCTCGTCTTCCTACCATTACTATAAACAAAAAAATTGCCACGACACATTACTAATACTATAAAAGTATGTTTATACATGTAAATGACAGCCTGTGATTTAGCCTATAGTAAAAAAATTATAATATAAAATCCAGGAAGCCGTATCGACATAAGCTTTAAATATACAGCAGAAATTGGACACTTCGTATAACAATAATTTAAAATTTTTATTTAACGTTCGGCGTCCATATTAAAATCTTACACATGTTTTTGTTATGTAAATTAGATGTAGAAACAGGTTTCTATTAATACAACCGAATGAATATATCTTCAAAGATTAGATATAAATGTATATCACAGAAATTAAATAGTTTTTTTTTTTTTGTATGTATCAAAGGAACGTGCGTGAAAGTTTTATTAGCACGTTAATAATGATACCTTGCGATGTTATTCTACGTTATATCGTTAACATATTTACTATGTTTCTATTATTATTGAAACTTTTGATCTTACAAGATTTATATAAAATCGTGTTTTTGTCTCATTTTTTATTACAATTGAATATATTCGTTATATATATTCGGGTAACTTTGATCAACTTATTATCGTATTTTCTCGCTGTTCCTTAAAATCCGTGTTTTAATATAAAATAAAGCAATTATTATTAAAATCCATTACTTTTAACTGTCATAATAGTCACAAAATCACAAGATCAAAATCAAAAATCTTTATTCAATATACAATAGAGTAGAACACTTATTGCTTATGGTGTTAGCTATCTTAGTCCTGCGAGGTTGCTGGTGCAAATAACCCTGTATAAATTTATTGACTGTCATAGATCTACCACATTAAAGGTTATTATGAAATCTGTATATTGAACTTATTGCAATATTATTTACAAGTAAGCTAGTGAAATTTATTCATTAGGAGAGTAACAGTTTTAAACCCTTGGATGGCAGCGCATTGACGAAAGAAAAGATAATCTTATTAAATAAAAAATCGAATCTTAACCAGTTTATATCGAATCGATACTAATAATATAAAGCTTGAGGCTAGAGACTAAGGTAATTCCAGACTCGACGGGAAAACCCAATAACTTTTTACTGACCCTAACTAGACCAACGAGGCAGCCTTGTCAATAATTAGGTTTTGCTTAAATCAAACAACAACTGACGAAACTGAAATAATGCAATCATAATAACAACATTAAAATCTCTCAAAAATAATAGAAGTTCTACTTACGTTAAGTAGTAAAAATATTATTTATTATGGCAAGAAAGTATTTTCTGGCATTAATAAAAATATATTTTTGTAAATTAATTACATTAACCAAAAACGTGGTGTAATTATAATAACCGGCAAAAGTATAAATTTATTTACTTTTACCATGAATTTCGGTAATCCTTACAAAAATTATAAATGCGAAAGTGAGTTTGATTGTTACGTTTTTACCAACCGATTGTTACGGCTATCGATTGTGAACTGAAGGAAATGGGTTGCCTACGACCTCCCCCTCACATGTGGGCAAAGCCATGGATGGAAACTAGTTATTATTAGTGTTACACACACACACATGCACGCACGCACGCACGCACGCACGCACGCACGCACGCACGCACGCATGCATACACACACCACCACGGCCACAACCACCTTCACCGCATGTATTTTATGTTATTAAGCAAAGTACTATTATTATAATGTTTTAGATTTTTTTTCCACTTTGGTTTTTATTCTATTACTAATTTTATAAGATATTTATTTATTTTTTAACTTCTTTTTTTAAAGTCTACACGTATACATACAATTTTATTGTAAACTGTAATCACTGGGATAGCACTGGCCCCTAAGACACGGGTCTTCCTAGTTTAGGGCGCCGGGTACCTATGAATGGATGGACAAAACGTATTTCAATAAAGATTTATTATTATTATTATTAATAGTAATAAGTTATATTTAATCTCACTGACGCGGGTGCAACGGCGCGGAGCAACTAGTTGCTTAAGTTTAATTACGTTTTAAAAATAGAACTGCATACACCAATAAACGTTATATCGGTGAATATTGGAAACGTTAAGAAAACCATGTCATTTTTGTTGATTTATTATTTCGTTATTTCGTTTCGTTTCATTATGTGTTCTGGTGAACGCGTTTGCAACACACATGCGAACGTATTCGGCGTGACTTTAATTATAAAACGTTTTAAGTACCTATAGGCTTTGCTCTAAGAACGTACTCGAAACTCGCCGTAGAAAACGGCGACATTGACCGTAATAATTATAACATTTCATGAATACACGCAAAAAATAGTCACCATAAGTCGGTTGTTAACTTTCACGGGTGAGTAATAAAGTGAGTTCTTACGGAATCGCGCTACTGCGATCGAAGTTAAACTATGATTCAAAGTTACCCAAAGGTATCTTAATCATAGTTTAACTTCGTAAAAGATTATATACTTAAAGAGTATATATTTCTATCGTCAATTTCAAGATCAACTTTGTCATAAACTAACACTATCTATTGTATAATACTTTGTCAGTCAGTCAGTTGTGGGTTGGTGGAATGCATATGTGACAGCATTTCAGTGAAATTTGAAACGCGCAGGTTTCCTCACGATGTTTTCCTTCACCGTCAAGCAAGAGATTAATTATAATCACAAATTACGCACATGAAAATTCAGTGTTGCTTGCCCGGTTTGAATCCACGATCATCGATTGAGATTCACGTGTTCTTACCACTAGTCCATCACAGCTTTCTATATAATACTTTCTAGAATATATATATTCCCTCATAGTTTTTAAAGGGGTAAATTATATACTAATTACATTATAATTAACAACATTACGTATAATTAGTTTAATTCGCGATGGTGCATCCCACTACACTTTTATATATCTACTCTATTATAGCGATTGGATAAAAAGAGTAGGGCGCGGTCATCGTAGATTGAACTGTACCTGTACACGAACCACGATGACCCAGATGTTAGAACACAATAATCTTAACCGAAGATTCCGGGTTCGAACCGGGGCAGGTTTTACGAATACTTTTAGAATCTTCTTGTGATGATTGAAATCTTTATCACATGGGTATAATCGAATGTGCGTTTATGTAGCGTGATGGAAGAAGATCCGGAGATCTTATTGTGAAAAGAAAAGAGGACCGTAGCCCAGCGTCAGTCCAATTTGTTACTTACAACTATACGTCTCTAATTCTATAAATAGTGCTTTAAGACAAAAATATCAATCATAGGTTAAACCATAATTTTCCGTATAAATTTCCGTTTTTCTTCATCTAGACTCTGGATAATTAGTGCTACGTATAAATATTTGTAATTGCCAATTACGAGTCTTATTTATTTAATCTAGTTTCACCGACGGTAATCAATATTGTGAGTTTAAAATAGAATTCAATCAAAACATTTTCAAATTATTTTATACTAGCGGCCCGCCCCGATTCGTCCAGTTTGATTGTACAACTATCTTATTTACGCCAATAATGTAGTGTAATAACTTTTATAGGAAAAATAATTGATACCTTGGGTTGCATTATTGTTATTTTCGCAGATATCTCTAATATTTTTGAAAATAAAACATAGCCTTTGTAATTCGCTGATAATGTAGCTACCTATAAATTAAAAAATCTGTTAAGTAGTTTTTGAGTTTATCCATTACAAATAAACGTACATAAAATGAAATTCTCTTTATAATATTAGTATAGATTATTAGCATAAATAATAAGGAATATTATGCAATTAACACGTCCCTTTTACATAGCATCCGAAGTGCAAATGTTTTGATACGAGAATAGAACGGAAACAGTATGTCGTTGATGTATAATATTAAAACACGCCGTATTGTTATTTGCGTTGTTTAACTCAAACACACGCGTCTCCTACTTTATATAAAACAATCATTATTTTGTTAGTGCATTCGTCTCTGATGCCATTGTCAATATTATATTAACATACGACATACTATGCCTTTGAATTTTAATGAAACGTACAATAAGTTATATTAAATAAACTTGTTTGAGATTCAAGTGACGATTTTATCGAATGGATTTTGTCTAAATGTTTTTATATGTGTTGAGAATAATAAAACAATGTGACTACAAAGCGAAAATTGATCAGCTTCATTAATTTCATATGCATATGTTCCTATATATTTCTTCTTCTATAAAGGATAGGTTGTTGATTTTTTTTTTTATTGTATAGGAGGGTGGACGAGCGTATGGGCCACCTGATGGTAAGTGGTCACCAACGCCCATAGACAATGGCATTGTAAGAAATGTTAACCATCGCTTACATAGCCAATGCGCCACCGACCTTGGGAACTAAGATGTTATGTCCCTTGTGCCTGTAATTACACTGGCTCACTCACCCTTCAAACCGGAACACAAAAATACCAAGTACTGCTGTTTTGCGGTAGAATATCTGATGAGTGGGTGGTACCTACCCAGACGAGCTTGCACAAAGCTCTACCACCGAGTGAAAACGAAATGAAGTAGTGCAGTGTTTGATAAATAAACAATGTTAAAAACTAGCTCTTTCGATATTGTAAAATTTTTTTTTTTTTTTTTTATATATTTATGCAAAAGTAATCATTTGTTTTATTAACTATGTTTGAATATTTTATGGTTTGTTATCTGATGAAGTAATCAAAATGCCTTATAGTATTTATAATATTATTTAAACTTCTAGAAGCTTAATAGATTTAGACTAAATACATGTGAAAGAAGATTACAGATTAGCTTATTACAACATAATATTGAAAACTAACACGTGTCAACAACATATCAGATCAAACTGTCTTATGTTCTTCGTACTCATTACGTAATTATTATTACATTAGGCAATAACTGAGAAACGAAATTAAGATTTTGAAGTTTTACTTGTAAGCGACACTTACAAATTATTGATAAACTCAAATTAACTCTTCATTGAGCTCAACTCATTGAGGAGCAAGCATGAATACAGTACCCCCGCCGCGCGTCCGCATTGATCACAACAGGTCACTAGGTCATGAGGGGTTGTTCCTCCCTGTTATTCATGTATTTCTATTCTTAGTAACCTGGGCCCTTTATGAATTAAAATAATGGACTACATTTTCCATTTCGTCCTTCGTTTTTCAATTTTCTTTAAGAAACAATTGAATTTGATTTTCTTTTGGAATTATTTTTCTGTATGCATTTTTTGGTCTATCGATTTGTATGATGATCTGGACTACATTATCAAATCAAACAGTAATACTTTATACTTTTGAAATTTGATTGAGTCAAAATAATTACGAAGGAAGAAACTATCTGAGTGCTTATTGCGTACGGCGCAAACAACGCAAATGTCAATGAGGGTTTTGTAGCCCTTGTTAAGGGTTTGATGTGATAATTGTTTTTTACCACGCATCCCAAGTAGTATGTATATGTTTTCATATAAAATTCATATAAAATCATTCTTTTATAATTGAGTAGTTGCTAGTTTTATAATATTATAATACTTTAAAATCAAATATTTTTTTAAGTATCATATATATTTGGATAATAAGAAATTGATATTGCATAATATTTTATTTTATATAATTATTTTTAGCAGTAAATATGTAAATAAAAACGCTTTTCTAATTATCTTTATTTAAAATTGAATGATTGAATGACGGCTAAAAGATATAAATGTTAAGTAAACAATTTTTCAAAGCTATACTATGCCAACATTGTTTTTAAATGTAAAATGTTATATTCCCTGAGTTCATTGAAGACTGTTACTTAACGTAGCCCGCATCCTTCATTGAGCAGTAAGCATGAATGTAGCACTTCGTCCGCGGTTTCATTGATCACGTCAGGTCACTAGGTCGAGGGGACTTGGCTACCTAACGATGTGCGTTACACTTACTACACTAATGTTAGTCACGCAATCAATTAATTTAATACATAACTTACAAGTGTAATGTCATTTATATTTTTTAAAACGAAACTACATGTTATTAATTATGTTTTAATAATAAAAAAAAAAAAATTCAACTCTCGCCTTCAATGGAAGGATTGAGGTTTAACTTTCATTTGTATTTTTTTTTTTACAAATTTAGCGAAGATAATTATGAATAAAGTATAATAGCCCGGACTAAAAAATGCCACGTAGTGCTCATTTTCGTTAAAGTTTTGAATGAAATCTTTGGCATAATGACAAACATGATGTAACTCGAAATATGTAATGTCGGTATTGAGAAAACATCGATAGAATCAATGTTTCTTTTAATCCTCGTTTTATAAAGCAGTCGTTATGAACTGAGCGGTTTTCCGTCACCCGCACGAAGGTCGTTTTATTTTCGGCCGTGACGTCACGTGACGGCTTTTCATGCATTCGGTAAGATATGTAGCGTTATGTATGTTGGGTATGAGCCTATACTTTAAAAAAAACACGTTTTCACACCGAACTTTATAAATCATCTTACCTAAACATATAATACATTTCTCCTTTTTTTGTTTTTTAAAGGTAGTAACTGTAACTTTCTTTTAAATAATTTAATAAGTCATTAATTCATGATGAAATGATTAATTCACCGTTAATTCATGATCACTTATGAATAGTTAATTATTAACCGCCTTATTCATAAACTTTATTTAACTGGTGATTAGTTAAACAATATTTTGTCTTCTTCTTTCGTATGTCAAATCAATAATGACAGAAAGAGACAAATCAGTGTTTAACTAATCAGTAACTAAGCAACGTTTATAAATAAGGCCGTAAGTAATTAAAGTTTGTAAATTTATTACGATTTTGATTTATTCTCGATCATTCTCGAAGTTCAAATACTTCATTCCAACTCGGTGCGTACTTTTTCTTTATAATTCATCTCTTACTCAGACGTAAAGAAATATATTCTTAGGAAACGTATAAATAAATGCAGGTTGCATTTGTCGGATGAGATTCTGCGACATGTATACAACAAACTGCAGTTCAGTGAAATATGCGACGCGCTTAAAAAAAAGCCTTTTTTAATTTAAAATTTATTCCTTATTTCTTGTTCAACGGATCCACGGACGGAACGTATCGACGCTGTACTTAGCATTAATCATAGAATTTAATACAGTTTTACTATAGAATAACAAAAACATCGTAAGGCAATTATAGATTGCACATTTGCATAAAAAACCAGATACACGTACTCATATGTTAGGCTCGACGAGTAAGTCGAAACCTTTTAAAATGTTCTCACGGCTATGGACAAAGCAAGCTCGGATACGTGTATAGGAATTATTGAAGTTTGTTTCTAATCTCGCTGAGAAAGTTCGAGAAGTGTTTACATTGTTCGAACATGTGGCGTTATTAGTGTTCAGCATGCTATTATTATGTTCAAGAACTTCCCGTATCACGTCCTAGTAATATAGAGATTTATCGTTTCGCTAACAGCCCGACCCAGCTCCTCCCGATCGAGCACATTAAACATAATTAATCTTGTGAAATTCGTTGTAAACTTACGAAACAGCGATCATGTTCACGTGCCCCAAATAAATTCTGTACAAAATAAACGTTTTAACTATATGTGAAATTCATTCATATTGTCCAAGTCAATCGACCTAGTCCATGAAATCTGGTATTTGGATGACTGCCCAGCTGCATCGTTTGAATTAAATTAGTCTCATTTTACTAGAGGGTTCGAAAAATTATATAAAATTAATTTTTGAAAATTCTTACTGTTTAATCTTAACGTATTTTTTTATTTGAAAGGAATTACAAAAATGTATTTTTTTATAATTTCCTTGCCCCATAAATATTAGTTATTTATTAGTTACATACCAATAAATAACTGACTAGCATTTATCACCTAGCCGAACATTCGTCGAAACGATTTGAAATGTTAAAAAGTTCAAACACTAAAGTCACTATACAGGTCTGTTTTATTGCAATTCTGTATAACGTGACGACGAGGTCATACAGATACGAGTACCGCGAATATCTCTTCTGTCTTTGGTAATAAGAAACACTTGGTGTTCCGCGTTGCTAGGGCGGGGGAACGCACACGAACACACCCGCCATGGTAGCACGCACACAGACGCGATGACCGGGTCAAATCCCATTCTCGAAGCTCCATTGATATTTCGCATCGCGATTTCATTGATGAAACTTCTTTGCTTTGCAGCCTTGTAGCATATTCGCAATGCACGAGAGACTAACATATATTTGTTATCGACAAAGTGCGTTATTTATGATTGCAGTATTTTATTATGGAAAAATATTATAACCACCACTATGTTGCATGCTTAAAACACATACGTATGCTATTTAAAATATTATTAATTTCGTATACCATAGAATGCTTCAGAGCTATTTATATCTTAAAAACATTTTTCAATATCAATATTTTTTATTGTTTTTCATTAAGTGATCATTCATGTATTTTTATATTTTTTAATGATGCAATGTTTTAATGCCAGAGGTATGCTTAATGTTTCAATGAGTGTAATTGTAATAATGAAATTGTTTTCGGAATTATACTTTTCATGCTCTGAGATGCTGCATCTCTTGAAGGGACGATTATTCAAGGAGATATTGTTTCGTTTAAATTAGTTAATTGTAGTCTGTATTTCTCGTTTATTACAATATAAGATTTGTTTAATAAGTTTTATTATAATACGTACAATCGTCGTTTAAAGATTTGTTGACGGTATGACAATGTATGTATGTATTAAAAGATGTATTAAATGACTAATACAAATTATCTTCAATTTTAAACACTATTATTTACAGTATTTAAAATATATATACAGTGGTTGTCGTATAATTAGAAACACTACCAACGGTCCTTGACATTATGTAAGATAGTTCACCGCAATCGTTTTTATTTTGAAATTAAACAATAAATAGGACAACAATATGTTCAACGATTTATCATTTATTAGAAAAACAATATAAATCCCATTACACAAGTGCAGTTTCAATATTACATTACGGACAAACATTTAAATCAGTTTTAAGGTATGAACAATAATGGTCAACTAATTAGAAACAACAACAAAAAATATAAAAAAAATTTTTTCTTAAGTATTAGTAATTAGTATTGTTATTTACGAAATAGCTACTATCCACAGCCTACCAATACTTATAATTAATATTTAGTGGCGTATCCCTTATTTTTAATAACAGCACTGCAACGACGTGGCTTTGATTCAATCAATTTCATACATTTTTCTAGGGGGATTGAATTCCATGCTTCAACAAATGCTTCATATAGTTCGTTTTGACTGGTGTTACGTTTGTTTGAGACTTTCTTTTTAACAATATACCAGAGATTTTCTATCGGGTTTAAATCCGGACTATTTGCTGGCCAGTCTAAAACGGATATACGCTATTCGCTAAGGAAACATTTGACCCTATTGGTCGTGTGTTTAGGGTCATTGTCATGCTGAAAGATCCAGGTAATAGGCAAATGATCGTCCAAGTAGGGTAAAAAGGGATTATTGTGTGCTCTAAGATATTTTTTGTATTGCCATTGATCCATTGTACCGCCACCGTGCTTGACGCATTGTTTACAGGGCGTCTAACATAGCGCTTTCCATCGGAATTTACCATATTTATTTTTGTTTCATCTGAAAATAACGCTTTTTTCCATTCTCGTAACGTCCAATTAACATATTTTTTAGCGAATAATAATCGCTTTTCTCGGTGTTGCTTGGTAAGAAGCGGTACCTTTCGAGATATTCTTCCAAACAATTTAGCTTCCACTAATCTTCGGCGTATCAGTCTTGACGAGATGTTTCTCGGGTCATCAGGCGAAAAAACTTTATTTTTAATCTGGTTGGAGCCTTTACTTGGGCCTTTTTTAGCAACACGAACGATTAGCGTATCTTCTCTAAGTTATACTTTCTTTATTCATAAGAAGTGTTTCTACTTATATGATCACCACTGTATACTAATTGTTACAATGATCACGAATGCAATTCGACCCAAATCGGAAATTTTAAACTAGGTGTGCCGCGCCTCGGTTCATTCAGTATCCCGGATTAATTCAATGACGTCAAACCTCGAGGGGTTGTTGCAGCGATCGCAAGGCGGAACCCAGGTCAGGGGTGCGGCTGACCCAGTTCCATGCTTGCACAACCTGATCTAATTCCGAGTGACGTCATACTTCCATTCAACCCCGGAAAGTTGAATCGATGCTCCGAAACTAGGTCGGCTTGAATGGGCCCCCGTACATTCATGTGCTATTTTTAACATCGACATTTTTGCATTCAGAAGTAAAATTCATAATGTAAAAAATATAATTAATTTTATTTATAAAAAAAATGAGAGGATTTTTTTTAAGGGATAGAATATGTCTGTTACAAATAGTTGGAGAAGTCATGATTTGTAGATCAAATGTGGTGTCCCACGAGTACTCGTGACAATCAAACCGTTTTTTTTGTGCTTTTATTGAAACAATCACCATCACCTATCCTATCCTCTTATGGTGGATTCAGGTTGTGAATAGTGAAACTCTTTAACTGCTCCTAGTAAAGCCTGAGGGGCTTTATTTCAGTTTTGTATTGACGAGCCTCATACATACTTTCTAACAAGGTTCTGATGTACTGAGGTGGAAAATTGAACTCTCCAATGGCTATACAAGTGTGGTCTATATTTAGTCGCCAGTATTGTTTAAGATCAAATATTGATGTGGACGAAACAAATACAAAACGGATAACCGAATGCTTGATTCGTATAATTTGCGTTTTAGATTTGCTATGTATTCAAATTGTGTACTCGCTATGAAGAAGAGTATTTGATTTCTAACCCATGTAACATGTGTCACGGTAGCCTGATATGTTTTTGTTTAAATTGAATGGGAACGACGTCATTATTTTCTGTCAAAATGGAGTTCATCTTCGTACAAACTCGTTTTGCGTGATAAGTACTATATATATCTTATAAAATTTAATTAATTTATCATTTAACAAATTTTAAAACTAATAAGTCACAGATAATCAAAAAATCTTATTACGGATTTTTTTTTTGCATAAACAGGCTTGGATTTCAGCTAAGGTCTTAACGCAGAAAAGGAACAATAATTGTGAATACTAACCACTGTAATCTGATGTATTTAAAAAAGAGCACCTACGCGAGTTCTTTACCGTTTTTTCTCCCTAGAGGTAGCTTTCCGTAAAATTACGGACAAATAAAATTAATTTGATCAAAATATCATATATTTGTATGTTTATTATAGATTATTTATATAAGGCGTTCATAAAATTGTTATTTTAATTATTTCATTTTAGTGTTCAAATGTGTGGAAATACTTATGACGATATCAAATAACATTGACTTAAATTGTAAAATATAATACTTTGTTTCAGATATCGCGAGCGAGTATCGATGCGTGCAAGGATTATTTCAGGGATGACCTCATCAAGACCGATTGGCAGTTGATGGTCGAGCTGAAGAAGCTCTTCGCTATCTTGTAAAGTGTTGTAGTCGAGACAGTATACGTCACTTAGGATCTTTTCTCGTTGCGTCGCACGAGTCAATGCGACACGTGATCTTCTCGCATCTTAATATGTGTCTACATGTCGTTTACATGTTATTTGGATTCTATACTTGCTTTTCTATAAAGCTCTCAACCTAAAAGTAATTTCTGTGGTGCAAAATTTTCGAAACCCCTCAGTCTGTTCCATCTAGTTATTCCGTTGTATCTGAATCTCAGGACTTAATAAGTATATCACTGTCGTAAAGTAGCCGCGCGCCCCGTAGATATTATTCATATGTTTTGTATTATACTCTTGTTTTCAAATTCCAGCGAGCATTCAATAATACCTCACTCTGTCGTCTACATATGTAAATAGTCCATTAGAAACTATTTATTGAAAGTAAAAACGCGTTTCATTTCCAACCTTTTGGTATCTTTCATTGGACGCCAATGTTGATCGATTTGAGAGAAATAATTTGCAATATAAATAATATATGCCAATTATATTATATTTTATACCAATAATTCTTTGTACATACATACGTATGATTAATTTACTATTGTAACTCTATGTAAATAGTGTGGCAACACTTGCATTTTTTTTTAATTTATAACTATGTCAGAAGGTGCAATAATTGATCTCGTAGTGATGTTCTATTGACAATGATCGGTTCCTTAGTATCAAATAAAAATATGAATAAAGTTGGGTTAGTGATTTAATCTTGATAATAATGAAATAAAATTATTAATGACTTAAAGACAAAAGTCGCTTAAATATATTTTTTTTAAATGTCACCTTTTCTGGCATAAGGTAACGCGACAAGGAGTCCACATAAAAGATACGGAAGGTTGTACTTTTTGTAGGTATTATCCCTTTTTTGAAATGCTTATAATATATAGATGGAATCGGACATATTCTTATATTGAAGAAATTTTAATAAATTACAAAATATGCACTTGAATTTTATTTTCCCGTCTCTTTTCCTTTCCTAATGATTATATATCGAGTAAGTGAGTATGGTGGTGTGACATTGCGTTTGTAATTGTGTTTAATTATTGTATTAAAGTGCTGAATTTGATTACATAACACAGATAAAATTAATTACATTGAATGAAATAATTTCGATATTCTGACTTTATTGCTAACCTAGATATCGCTTTATTTTGGATTACAAACATATTTAATGATGTTAACATTATTTGGTTCGAAGATTCTGAACATAAATAACAGATGTTTTTATTATTATTTCTTATTTTTTCCATGATACAAAATTAAATAAATTACATTGGTTTTAAACACTTAATCAATTTAACAGAATATTTAAACTTAGCTTATTATAAACATAGCTATTTAATCAAACACTAAGACAGAGTAATTATTACAAACACAAATAAAAAAAAAATACGCTTAATTGTCTAATTGATGGTTGACCGGTACCGGCCAAACCCATTCTCAATATATAGTGCACACGTAAGTGTGTGCGCAAACCCAAGCGCCTTTATTGTCACACTCATAATCCGAAGGAATGACAAATACGACACTAACAAGAAATTGTTCAAGACGCAATGTTAAGAATTTACCATTCAGATTCCGGTCTGCAGCTGAGGATATCTCGATAGAGAAACCCAATAACTATTTACTGGCCCGACCCGAGTTCGAATCCAGGACCTCGGGTTTCTGTATCCTATAAGCTAACTACTACATAAACGAGGCGCGCAATGAACTTCTACGATTACAGGGTCTTAAGTTTAATTTAATTAAATATTTCGAATTAAACTAAATATTTCTTTAAAATCAACTTAAATCCTCGTAAATCTTTGCATTCGTACTCGTATCAAAAATAGTAGACAATCTCTTAATTGATTTATTAAATCATAACTGCTTCTTTGCATCTTTTATGTAATATATATACTAGATAGATATTCTATATTTGTTGCATTGTCAATACGTCACCAACATTGGGAACTAGATCTTATATCCCTTGTGCCTGTCTCACTTTAAACCGCACAACAATACTAAGCACATTTTTTTGGTGGTGTACGTGATGAATGGTACCTAACCAGACAGGCTTGGTCAAAGCCCTACCACTAAGTAAAATCATTATAAAAAACAAAATTAGAGTAATACAGTAAATCCAGTTTTTTTATAGGATAGGTAGGCGGACGAGCGTATGAGCCATCTGATGGTAAGTGGTCACCAACGCCCTTAGAAATTGGCAGTGTAAGGAATGTTAACCATTACTTACATCGCAAACGCGCCACCAACCTTGGGAACTAAGATGTTATATCCCTTGTACCTGTAATTACACTGGCTCACTCACACTTCAAACCGGAACACAACAATAGCAAGTACTGCTGTTTTGCGGTAGAATATCTGATGAGTGGGTGGTACCTACCCAGACGAGCTTGCACAAAGCTGTACCACCAAGTAAGTAGTATTATTACGTGTTACTCTACTTAATGTAACGAAGTAGTTAAGCGGAGTAATACTGAGTTGGATTTAAACTGTTACGCAAAACCATCCTCTACTCTTTAGGAGTATGTTGTTTTTCAACGCTGAGCACGAGATGAAATTATGAATGCAAATTAAACACGTGCAAAGTGATGATCTTCAGTAAAGATCCAACTAACACTACCTTTTTATATATCACTAGTATTGTTAATATAAAGTTTGTTCTTATTCGATGCGAAGTGAATTAACATATTGTATCCTTACTGTGCTCAATTCGACCGGCGAATTTATAATTTTATTTCTATCACATTGATATCATATCTTCGGGCGCATTGCGATTTTATAAAGTAAATTTAAAAAATTAAAAACGCGACTAGTGCGTTACTTTCGAGTGCATCTATCGAGTTTTAAGAGGTTTCATAAAAAAATGTCTTATTTTTAAGTCGCCCCCGGGTATTGCAAACTTTAAAAAGTGAATCCTTATTGTTTTTTTAATACAACAAATGTAAACATGGGTTGCATTAAAAAAAATAACAATACTTTTATATTGTAAATAACTTTACAACATAAATATATAACTTGTAAAATACCATTATCGTTAACCAGTAATTGTATGTACTATTTAATTCAACCAATTATAATAGAATATGAAGAATTCAAAAACATTATTTTTGAATGCTGTCACAATTGATATCAATTCAATAAATACTTCTTATGTCTATCTACATTTATCGATAACACAATGTTGTGCATATAAATATTCTCTTAAGTATCTAATTATGTAGAGCTGTAAGGAAACAAGAGCAGTAATAATGCACATTAAAAAGGACATTCCTACACGTACAACTAGCGTACTATTTAATTAGATAATGTTACCAGTATAATACACAGAGTTATAGCTGTAGACGTAACCTTTGACAAGCTAATAGGCTCGTAACCTACGTTGCTCTTGTTTTTCAACCATAATGGCTCCCGGAAGGACAGTACTCATACCAAATGGAGGAGCCAATGCAAACGAAGCATAATCGTTCAAAGGGAGGGGCAAAAGTGTGTAGGTAGCGCATTACTTCCTTATAACTTTAGACGTAATAAAGTAAAGCTACATCATCGACAAACAGTAAAAAAAGGGATGTATTTTCGAGGACTAGATACTTTTAATTGAGACAAATGAAGGTAAAACATTAAAACGGCGTTATTATTTCGGATTGCATTTTGATTGCATCTTTGCAAATAACCATGTTAGTCGGTGAGCGTGGGCGGGAGGGTGGTGTTTTCAGGGTCTAGGTCACGCCCCGGTGGCGAGTGCGCAGGCGCGGGACCGTTGAGCCTCTAGGAAGCAGATCAGCTCAAAACGCGCCGGAGCTTGCAGATGGAAGACCAAACTTCCGATCTAGTCGGTGTTGTGGGTGTCATATTTTATAACATAATTGGCAGAATATTAAAAAAGTGATCTCAGTGAGTGTCGATTACAAAATTGTGTGAAGTGTTGTTTAATTGCTGAATGGTGTGTTTATAAAGGTATTAAGAGTAAATTATAATTTTAATAAAAATCTTAGCTATTAAGTCACTTTCTAAGAAACAATAAACTAATATTTATAGTAAATAAATACAATTAAACAAACTTTCTCATTTAAGGAGCTATTTATAATTATATTCAAATATATATATTTTTAAACAAATAATTTAAACAAGACGATACTTAAATATATTTTATTCTAACATTAGTAATCAAAAATAAAGTATTGTATCTGTCAAATAAAACAAAAAAAAATACACAATTTAAAGTAAGAGTAAATTTAGCAATTGCTAATTTGTTAAATAAAATCGAAACTTGTCATATTATTCTTAATAAGTATATTGTAAACCATATCATTCAAAAGATAATTTTAACTCAAAAACACATTTTAGTGAAATCAATGAAAAATCTAGTATCACTGATATGTATGAAGATAAGGGAAAGACGGTACTTGCTGTTAGAGTGGTCACTTTATTACTGCTTCGACCGACGCTTAACATTTTGCTTATACCTATATATACACATGTATAGTATAGGTATGCGTATAGTTCGGATACACACCAATCACACAAGATTAAAATATCATTTATTATAATTAGCGTTCAACCGCAGTTTTGCCTGAGCGTGAGAGCTATCTCTACTTCAAAAACTTTTTGCGCGGTTGAGTAACAAATAAGAAACCAACTCTTACATTAATAATAAATATAAATGAAATACACATAGAACAATTATTATTAACAAATATATCATTGTATTTTTTATCTTAATCGACATATTGACAAGACATTATGAAATTATGTTATAAAAATATTTAACTCTCCAGAGTCATGATAAAAAAAACCCAGTTCATCTCAGGTTAGGGTATTTCTTTTCCGAATCGGTAGTTTCTAATTTGACAACCAATAAGTAAGTGTAATGCTTCTATGTTGAATAAAGTATTTAGATTTTTTGTCATACAACACGTTAATAGGTCGAAAAATAAAATAAAATAGGAGATTCATTATACGTACATTAAATTTTTCATATTAAATATCTTATTGAAAGTTGGAAGAAATTTAAACCTATGTATCGTAAATATTTTGTTAATGTATTTAATTTACTGGTATTTCAGCTTTGTGCAAGCTCGTCTGGGTATCACCCACTCATCAGATATTCTACCGCAAAACAGCAGTACTTGGTATTGTTGTGTTCCAGTTTCAAGGGTGAGTGAGCCAGTCTGATGAAAGGCACAAGGGACATAATATCTTAGCTCCCAAGGTTGATGGCGAATTGGCGATGTCAGCGGTGGTTAACATTTCTTACAATGCCAATATCTATGAGCGTTGGTGATCATTTACCATCAGGTGGCCCATATGCACGTCCGTCTACCTATATTATAAATGAAATGAATTAATATTTTTATAAAAAAAATATAGTAATCTTGCGTTTGTCAGAAAAAGAAAATCTATGCGTTATAATAGCTGAAGTTGCATTAAAAACGAATATACTCTTAAAAATATAACTACGATTCCAAATAGTTTAGTTCGATAATACTTTTAGTAATCTTAGACTGACCATTATCGCAAGCGATTCGTAATTTCTGAGTAAAGAAGGTTTCTAAGAAAATAATAAATCAAAAAGTTGTTGGTAAGTGAAACTGTTGATAGATCCGAAGTTAGGAGCTAAAGTTTATTGCAAATAAACTTCAGAAACAATGTTTTGATAATCTCAACTTATATAATGATTTTTCAAAAAAAATATTTTGTTAAGGAATTTTAAAAACAGCCGTATCCAATTTTTTTTATTTAATCCATACAAGTAAATATTCTTTAAATTAAAAAGTGTATATAATTAAGTAGATAATTAAACATTCGCTTATAAAAAAAGATATAAATACTTATCACTAAAAATTCGAATATAGTGAATATCGTGTTTTAATTTTTCCAATTATGCATTTAATGAGATAAAAATGTAAGATATAGTATTTTAGCGTGTAGTCTATGATATCACTGGTTATTAATGTATAACAAAATACATCGCGTCAACATCAGAAACGTCCTACAACTGATTTACTGTCAATAGATAACGTAATGTTGCTCTATATTTATGTTCGAAGTGGTCGCACGAATGTAATAGCATGTATACAAGTATATTAGTTCGCACAGTCAACTAATAAGTCTAGTCACCATTAGACAAGGTCGATTCAGTGGTTTCCTGCCAGAGCAGAGTTTCAGTATTTTTCGGCCACGTGCTGGCATCATTCATTCATGCGTACGAGTGAATGGGGAGTCGCGGGCAGATACAGTCGGCTGGCGATCAGCCGCGCGCACGCCGCGCAGCGCAGCCGCCTGCGCAACGCGAGTGACACCGTGCCATTGCCATTGCTGCCAGTCACGAACGGTTACGACGGTTACCAAGCACCAGAACACCAGAAACTATCGGTGCGTCATCTATTTATACACTTTGACTCCCTCAACCTTGAATTGGTTTCATTCACTATTTATTCTCGACGTTCTCGGCTTATCGATGACGGGAGTTTCGCTAATTGGAGATAATTTATACGATCTAAAATTGTTTGCGATTAAGAACGCACGAAATGGACGACTTCGACCGTTTCAATGTCATTTATTTCAGATTTTAAAACGAGAAATATTATGTAGAGTATACCACCGGTGTTTTATTTACTGACGGATAAAAAGTAATAAGCAACGATCGGCAAAGCTACTTACAAGTTCGCTATGTTAGATCCTTTTATATTTACAGTTAAATACCAAGAAAGACTATTGACAGGAAATTAAAGTTGTCAGTAGGGCCGGCGCGGGCGCGGACGGCTAACAGTAGCTGGGTCCCGTTGTTCAGAGTATAGTCGAGTCGCTGGCTTTCAACAATGTCGTCGCAGTATACCGAACACTGATATATCACTTGCAGGAAGTGATCGGTACACCTATCACAGTTATCGCCATCACAGAACAAGACCTCATTGTAAAATGACTCGAACAAAGCGCGTGCCAAATGCCATCAACAAAAAACCACTTCGGAACACTGTTTCATTGATAAGATAAGACATTAACAAAGGGCTACCAGAAAATTATCCGTGTTTTAAAAGAATTACAGCCATTCTTTACTTTGAAAGCCAATATGACAGGGCTTTTAGAAAATTAAGACGGTTATCAATGTGGCGCCAGACGCTTTTTCAATACATTCGAATGTTAAGAGGTTTAGATTAAGAGTTTTGGCTTTCGAATATTTTTTAGTGAAAAACAATTATATTGAATATGTAGCGAATGCAGTACGATATTTAAAAAATATATAGTTGTTATATTACATAAATCATTTATTTTAGTAACTGCCAATTAGCCGAATGTAATTTCTTTTGGAAAGGTTGGAATGTTATTTTTTTTAATAATAGTCATATATTTACAATTCATATCTTATACATAATTCATTCACTAAATATATTTCCCATTTAGTTTGATACAGATAATAACAATAACTATTAATGTTACGCCTTACTATTACTGTAATTACTATTGGTAAATAATTTCTCTACTAAAATGTAATTAATTATTTATTAGGATTAATGCAGTTGCAATGCTCATTTATTTGAAATTTACACATTTATAAATTACATGGTATATTTATAAGTGGTGAAAGAATAATATAGTTTTGAAATGTGAGGTGACCGTTTGCGAGTGTGATAGCGGGTCGGCGCGGGCGTCGGGCGGGAACGCGACCTCGCGAGATAAATCTATCAATGAAGGCGATAAGGGGACCGCGTGTCACGTACCACAGGAAGTGCCCCGACTCCGCCTGCGCCCTGCACTCTGAACACGCTATCGCTAATATCGCAAGAATTTTTGTAATCAATAATACGCAAAAAACGAAGTGGCAAAAAACGAATTAATAATGTGTTATTACGAAGATATAATGATGGCAGTACATGTTCGTAATAACACACTAATATTGCAGTTTTGAATCTGATTACAAAAAGACTGTTTCTTTTTAAAAAATAATTGCACTATTTACGTCAATAGTGAAAAGTTAAAGGTATCTCGATTATATACTTACGATGCGCAAAGACTGACGACTTAGTGCGTAAGCCTCTCCGTAACTATGTATAATTTTCAACGGTTTTGTTCTTGTAATAATTTATTATACTTTAATATCGAAAGAGAGTTATTTCAAAACGATTAAATCATTATTATAAAATAATTATCAACGTACATTAAAAATATATAATGCTTGTCAATTATCTGTTACGTGATAAATATATTTTTTTTCTTCAAACGTAATCGTCAATCACTATGGGATTTTCTGTATACAGGATACATAATAAAGTTTTCATTTTGAATGGATACAAATAGAAACGTTTCACTCAAAAGAAATATTGTTATAATTTCTGGCGGATTCTTCTGAAATGCTTATTAAGCATTTTTCAATCTAACGCAGGGATTATATCCAATCGGACGTGTAAATCATGAAATTCAATCAAAAAAATCACCTCGTCAGCTTTATGACGGCCTTCTACTTCCCAAGGTTGACGCAACAGCATGTCCAATAACTTTTTTAAACTCGTTTTGAACCTATGGCCTCAGTCAGTAGTCTTTATAAAACTGGCCAACGTAGTTACTAGAATATAATTATTTTAAATAAAACACATTATAAATCTATCTGTATGTGGAGGTTGTTAATTATTTATTTGCGCTAGTGTTGTTTCTAGTTATCAGAGCCGGAAACCCTAGTTTGGCATCAGACCAATGCGTTTTCCGTGCGCATAAATGTTTATGTTATTACATGCAAATAGGGATGTACCGGTATTGTTTTGTTTAGAAAACCTTGCTTATCATCTTTATCCAATTTTGTCTTCAAATTCAGTAATTGCTTCAGATTTTAAAAACGGAATTTGTGATATTTAATTTTTGGATAATATTTCCCGATAACGGTGTTTCACGGACTAAATTAATAAATTGTCGTAATGTATTGTTTTGTATTGGGTAGGTAAGAGCTATACATCTACCGCCAAATAGCAATACTTAGTGTTGTTCTGTTCCTCTAATATGTTATGTTTCTCGTGCCAATAGTTACACTGTTATCGTTTGCAATGTAAGGGTTAGTATTTCTTATGGTGCGATTTTCTAAGGGCGGGGGTGACCGCTTACCAGCAGGTGACTCATTTGACCGTTCGCATACTATATATAAAAAATCTTGACTGCCTCGTTGATCTAGGTTAGGTATAAGGCCGCAGACCCGGTGGTCCTGGGTTCAATTCCCAAGTCGAGCCAATAATAAGTTACTGGGATTTTCTGTCCGAAAATTCGGAAAGCACGTTAAGCCGTTGGTCCTGCGCCTGAACTCTTTCCGGTCGTGTCGGATTGCCGTCCCATCGGATTATGAGAGCTAGGGAAGAGAGAGTGCACCCGTGTTTGCGCACACACTTGTGCACTATAATATCTGTATCTCCTGCGCAGTTGGCTAATCGCTCTTGAGATTGGCCGCTGTGGCCGAAATCGAACTGGAGGACATTACTATAAAAAATCTGAAAAGTAAATCATAAATAAGTTTATATTAACTACAAATTACAAGACTTTGTTGAATTAACGTTAGACCTTGCTGTATTATTGCTTAGGCCATTACATACACGTTTGGTAACAGGTAAATTGTGTTTTTCGTGACATTCATGCTAACACCAAAATTAAAATACAGCGTAGGTTGCATAACCTACTTATGGACACTGAGAAGGCGACAGATATACCGACGAATCGTTATATTCAATTCAAAAAAAAACTTTGTGGTCATTAATTAGCCAGTAGGCGATATGGATGAGCTAACGATGCTATTCATACATAACTCACCACAAGTATATATAATTTAAATAGTTATTGTAGTTATAAATACATTTTAATTTTTGTAAATGTTATTGTCAATTTATTTCATAATCGTTATTATAAAATCGTTTCTTCCAACAGTTTTATTTTTATGCAACTAATCAATTAAATTAAAAATGGTGTATTTAAAACAAATACTTATATTCTTTACTCTTTACAAAATCCTAGCCAAGAGAAATTGTTGACGGGAAAAATTAATTATTTAAATAATTAAACTCCGATTTAATTAGGTTTGATGTGATTGTTAAGCTCTTAAGTTCAGTTAAATTCCCAATAACGTAAGCGTAATTATAAATCTATTTTTAATTAAGCGTGTGTATTCCTAATTCCCTAATCCTAATTTTAAAGAACACAAAGCGATGGATGTTTTATATTATAGAGTTTAAGAAACAACAATTGCTTATGAAGATTTATTGAACATATAACTATAATTACTTCTGATTATTATTTGTGTATGATTAATAATACAAGTTTATTCGTATTCGTAAGACTTTCGTCTAGTAATTCGTTTGTAGCAATATGTACGTTGGTAAATAATGAAAACTAGCCACGCGTTCGATGGGTATTTTTCCATAGATATCTGAATATTTCCCATCGGTAATAATACTCTAGCTGCTTTATTACCGTTTATCGCTTCTAATCAAATGACGAAATAACAAACAGCCTTTCACCTTTTTAAAAATCCTTTCTTAGTGCTGACCTACACCTAAGAAGGGATTTCTGTGCTATATTGTATGTCTCTAGATATTCCTAGCATGTACGGTCTAGAATGTGCGTTGTATGTCACTCAATATTATAATTATATTAAATAAATAAACTAAAACCGTTTAGCGGCAAATATTCGCACTCAAAATAGCATATGTACATTTACGAAATATAAGCCAACGAATCAAGTGACTTATCCGTCGCAAGGAAATAGTTCTTTTTTTTAATTAATGATAAAATCTCACTGGTTGTCATCAGTTTTTTTTACGAAGAAGGTAGGCGGACGGACCAAGGCCACCTGATGGTATGTGGTCACCATAACATTGCAAACACTGTAAGAAATGTTAATCACTTGCATTGTCACGCATCACCAACCTAGGGATCTAAGATGTTGTGGCCCTTGTGCCTGTAATTACACTGTATGTAATTTTTAAATTAATAACAGCTGTTATATAATAATAACACATCTATTACTTATTACATTGATTATTCATACAACGGCTTATTTAATATTTAGTAAATGCACATCTGTCGGACTAAATCCTCTTTTCATTTACCTCTTTTCTTTTGAAAGTTTGTAGCTTATTGCATTATTCTGATATAATGCAGATCGGTGGATATCAAGGAACTTTGTATAAAATAAATAAAAATTATTCAATTTTGTTACATTACATACATTATAGTATTAATACACGATTCGATGTTGACATTTTGTTATTTATTTTTATTTACCATAGATAAAATAATCAATTACTATTCTATTAAAAAATAATCAAATACTAATAATAATTTACAAATCTTTGTTTTTTTTTATGACTATTCACAAAGTAACAACGAGTGATTTTATTCAAAATTAATATTTCGAAATATCGATTCATGAGTTCTGCTTTGATTGGATGTTTCTGAGAAATCCCTGGGAAGCCACAGTTTATTTAACGTATTTTGTAATTCTACGAATTTAATTTAATGTGTAATTTCGTTTCGAAATAATTGAAGATCTAAATATTATTTAATTCTTCGATTATCACGAACGATTCTTGTTGAAAACCGACTCTATTTAATGCGTTTAGATATTTTTTAAATATTTTAATAATTGTAGTCATTGACCAAATTCCTTTTTTGACATTATACGATTAGTGATTGAGTTAAATCTCGATTTTCAAGTCATCTCAGAGAATAGATTTAAAGCATCCTTTCAATTTCTAGTTGTAAAAGATATCTCCTTTTAATATGAAGGATTGTAAGTTAATCAAGCACTACTACAGTGCGAGCTGATAGCGCAGGCATGTAGCAGACTTTCATAGTTATGACACAAGCGGCTTCATATGCCTTCCGAGGCACGATAGTATACAACTGCCAATTTTATGCAAATAATATTTTTGGCACAAGTCAATATGGTAGAGTTATGTGCAAGCTCGTCTGGATAGGTACCACCCACTCATCAGATATTCTACCGCAAAACAGCAGTACTTGGTAATGTTGTGTTCCGGTTTGAAGGGTGAGTGAGCCAGTGTAATTACAGGCACAAGGGACATAGCATCTTAGTTCCCAAGGTTGGTGGCGTATTGGCGGTGTAAGTGATGGTTAACATTTCTTACAATGCCATTGTTTATTGGCGTTGGTGACCACTTACCATCAGGTGGCCCATACGCTCGTCCGCCTTCATATACAATAATATATATATATATATATATATATATATATTCGTTACTAGATTTGAGGACCTGGTTCTTCAACCCTATAAGCTAGCTAATTGACATTTGCGGCCATATACTTATGTATGCAGTTTCAAAGAGTAACTGCTGATGTAAATGTATATAAATGTATTTACGTAAATTATTGTTATCTCAAAAATGATGTACGATACATTTACGGTATCAATCGGATCTGTATTTTATTGCGAAATTATAAGTTTAGCTTATAATATTGATATCTGTTTTGTTTAACATTAAGTTCAATTTTGTTACAATCAACTTTCGCATCCAATAAGGTGCAGGCCATATCGAACAGTTGCATAATGCCTTGCTCCGCTTTCCACCTGCCCACGTGTGACTGTGGGCTAAGAATTTGGTACCAACCTCCATGCATCGCCTTGCGAAACTGATGCGTAGGCGCAGATTGTGAAGCCAACTTAATAATTCCATCGCTTTTATTGTACTATAAAGCAATATAAATACTTAGGGATACAGGAATTTGTACATTGATTATGTTAATGGTAGGCTATGATATAGAACCGCTATAATATTAAAAAAAATGTTTATGTTTATGAAGTTCTGTTGGAAAGAGGTTTTATATTATACTAAAACTATTTAATGTTTGTATTCAATATAATTAATATTTTAAACAGTTTGAATATGAAAAAAAGACTCAGAACTTTGTAATCGAATAGCAAAATTACTATTTCAGCTTATTTAAATGTAACTTACTTTAAATACATTACTTCTGACTAAATTCACTTTTTTTTAAATATAGCTGAGTTCAATTATTCACAAGTTCAGTTCAATTACATATTTATTTTATAATACACCTCGCCCGCGATTTCGTCCGCGAAAAATAACGTAAATACATAAATTAGTATTTATTAATAGACTAAATTATTTTATTATATTTTAACTTAATAATTTAAACAAAAACTGTTATTGTGGCTTAACTATAATAGTAAGGCATATACCGTAGCGGACTTTTTTGTGAGCAATCATGAGTACTATTAATATATAGAACACTATTTTATATATCGTCTATAGTTTTCGCTGCGCACCCAAAACAATGACTTTTGATGAGGCAACATTTTGATACCTTGGGTTACATTGTTCGATTTTAGGTAGGGATCTCTAATTTTTTTGGAAATAAAATGTAGCTTATGTTACTCGGTAAAGATGTAGCTTTCTAATAGTGAAAGAATTTAAAAAATCGGATGAGTAGTTTTTGAGTTAAATCGTAACCAACAAACAAACAAAAAATCCTCTTTATAATATTAGTATATATGTCGGAGGGGTCGGACGTCAACTCGTTATCATACATGGCGAACTTCGAAATAAAAGCCTAGTCGTTCACGTTAATAATCTATTTTCAATATTAAATCACAATAACTTTAAAATATTACAATACGATAACAAGATGGAGGACAATTCAGTTGGTAACGCAGCGAGTTCGTCCAATCGACTGTGTCAACATACGCGGTCCCCGCGCCCACCTCAAAATGACATTTTTCGGACGTCACGTGTTCTTTACGTCATACCGACACAGTGGCGACCTCGCTCAAGCGTCCAGCTTGACGTTGCCGGCTGAATACAATAATTAATCAAAATAATTCTCAATCAAACTTCTTGATGCTTCGACACGGCCATCGTGACATCTCACACGTCCTCGTGTGAGGTACCTAAAAACATAAAAGGTTCTGCAGTAAATAAAATTCCACTCGGCCACCCTGGCCCAAATAAGAACTCACAGTTCCTTAGCAAACAAAACACGGCGATAAAGTACCAATCAAATCCATTAACTATCATTCTGAATTAACAAACAGCTTCTGGACAACCTTTAGCTGGCGTCCGATGGTACACACAGATAACTGGTCCGGCGTCCGAACACGACATGGACAACCTTACAGCATCCGATAACACCAGGATAACTGAGCCAGCGTCCGAACAAGCCATGGACAACCTCTCAGCATCCGACAATACCAGGATAACCAGGCCGGCGTCCGAACAAGACATGGACAACCTCTTGGCATCCGACAACACATGGATAACCGGGCTGGAGTCCGAACAAGCCATGGACAACCACCCGAAATTCAACTATCGAACCGCGTCTTACCATACTGAGCATTCTTTGTCATGTTTTGTATCGCTTGTGTACTGGTATGCTGAGCACTCTCAGCGAGTTGGACGCTCCCAACGAGCCGAACACTTTCAGCATGATCAACCACACGTGCTGATTACTGCAGCACCATGCGACGAACACGCTGCATGCGCCGTACGCGCCATACGCGCCTCAAGCGCCATACGCGCCGTACGCGCCTCACGCGCCGTACGCACCTTACGCGCTGTACGCACCGTACGCGCCAGACGCACCGTACGCGCCGGACGCGCCTCACGCGCCGCACGCGCCTCACTCGCCGTACGCGACATACGCGCTTCAAGCGCCGTACGCGCCGTACGCGCCGTACGCACCGTACGCGCCGTACGCACCGTACGCGCCGTACGCACCGTACGCGCCGGACGCACCGTATGCGCCTCACGCGCCTCACGCTGACAGGTGACGCTCGGCCACTAGCACTACGCTACGCAAGCAACACCACATCCGGCAGGCTGGAGCGCCTGCTGACTGGATATGGGTCAGCCATCAGCACCAGTTGTGCGCAGAATGATGCATCGCACCCGAAGCACTGAAGCACAATCCTCGTGTGTTACTCTGAAACAATGTTTGTCACACAGTATCACTTAGCTCGGTCACTCCTGACCCACACATCGATTTCGACCTCACTACATATAATCGATAAAGGTCTCGCGACTTCAACTATTAAAAAAATTTAAGAACTAGCTTTTGTCGTAAGACTAACCGGGTAGTTAACTACAAGCTGTACTTCGCCTAAAGCGTCCTGCCAAGAACGATCGTTTCACTCTACAGCGGTCAACATAGACTTTAATACCGACATGAACAATTACGTAAGTATTAGCTAAATTTAATGAAAACCTGAACCACAGTAACTTTGTGTAAAACTGAGCACCATTTAATCGTGATATTTGGTCTGATATAAGTGGTAATAGATATCGATCGGGTAGTGTATTACTATTAAGTTCACGATAGTCAATAGTCAATACACAAACTATCCGAACCGCCCCTTTTCTTAATCAACAGAGCTGGGCTTGCAAACGGCATACTACTCTACATGTGAGTAATAATTGTTTACGTCATGAACTTTAGAAATTTTAAATTATTTCGCGGTCATATTAACACTAAATCTCTGCGACAATATTTCGCGCTCTGCCTTGATAATATCACTACGCAAATAGACATACGGCAACACATACAATAAAATTTCGATTAAATTATTATCAATCTCGAAAATACAAAATATTTTAACAGTGCTGAGAAAACTTGACAGACTGTGACTACGTTCTGCTCAAGTTTCCCACAAAACTTACAAGGAACACTTTCTTTAATAAGAGAACACTCAGCACCTGAATCATAATGGAATGTGAAAGATTGACCTTTGTGTTTTAAACTTCCTTCAGGAGCCAAGTTACTCCACATACGTCACGCTTCGGACTCCATTAAAATTTAATATTAACGCGATGTACCTCTTCGCACCCAATATTTATGTCATTGATGCAGCACCGTGGTTCGTAGCAGCATTCATACCCTGGCGAAGACACGGCCGCGGAGTCCCGATGCTCCTCCATAGTTACGATCACTTCCCGCAGTTGCAGCGGTGCGGGGTCCCGAGTGGAGGTTTCGTTCCTCCGACGACGTTAATCGAGCTAGAATGTGACACATTTGTTCTGTTAAGACTTTATCAGAGTTATGGCTGTTATTAGGCGGCATGTTTCTTAGCTATTATTACGCAAGATCACTGTTAATTAATAATAATCCAAAGCAGGGTTGTTAAATAACGAAATTTTCGCAAGCTTACTTGTGAATTTACTAAGAAACTTATAAATTACGACACACAATAAGACATAGTGTCTATCGCTTTTAAACAAATTGGAACGCACTCACCAGATCCTTTTCATCGTATAATACGTTACCACAGGTAGCAGAGCGGATCAGAACACATGAGGTTCCGATCCCACTTCTGATGTCGGAGGGGTCGGACGTCAACTCGTTATCATACATGGCGAACTTCGAAATAAAAGCCTAGTCGTTCACGTTAATAATCTATTTTCAATATTAAATCACAATAACTTTAAAATATTACAATACGATAACAAGATGGAGGACAATTCAGTTGGTAACGCAGCGAGTTCGTCCAATCGACTGTGTCAACATACGCGGTCCCCGCGCCCACCTCAAAATGACATTTTTCGGACGTCACGTGTTCTTTACGTCATACCGACACAGTGGCGACCTCGCTCAAGCGTCCAGCTTGACGTTGCCGGCTGAATACAATAATTAATCAAAATAATTCTCAATCAAACTTCTTGATGCTTCGACATATATATAGATTTCATTGTAATAATTTTTTTTACATTTACTTATGCTAAAATACTGAAATATGTATTTAGACAGAAGTAAATGTTAATAATCTATTAATATTTAATATCTTATTTTATTGTTATATAAATATATAACAATCAATTATAGTACATTAGTTCTAAAATTAATATTCCTCTCAAGTAATTGCTTTTATACACAAACACGATTTAATAACAAGAATTTGATCTTTGAAATGGATAGCTTGTGCAAGTTTTCAGTAGTGGGTGGTGGTAGGTGGTACTGTATAGGAACCACTCAGTGCGGTAGGTGTGGGACCGGCGCGGCCGTCGTAGGAGCGCCCCCGTTGATGAAATTATACCGCCTATTATTTTATTATTACAAATTATCGACTTATTCAATGAATAATGATTTATAGCTTGTTCAATTTAATGGCCGGCTACGGTTATGTGTATTACAAAAGCAAATGGTGTAATCTCATATTATATACTATACTATAATATATAGAAATATTGATACCTAAATTTTTAGTTCATTTACGGTTTTTGATTTATCTATAAAAATATCATCGCTTTCGTCAAGTATGAACCAACACGTAACATTATAATATTTCAAAAAAATTCAAAATTTATTTTAATTTTAGTGTATAATAAAAGTTGTATATGAATAATGCATATGAAAAGGCTCGCAGCAACAATTAAACAGTTATTATTAATAATAAAATAGTATTATTAATTAATCGAGCAAATATTATATTAAATAATATGAATTGTAGGAAACACTTGGTTTCATTTTCTCAAGCTTATTCATTCATTTATTCGTTTTTGACGTCATCATTATTATGCGTGAACAAAATTCTATTTTTATATAAATCAGAAATTTAAGTATAATTAAAAGAATAATATGATTATTTTTTGAACTAAAGTAACAGATATATGAAGAGTAATGAGGTTTGTCTAGTTGCGTTTAGTTCAATGGTTTCTTTGACAAGTTAAAATAATGTTAAATGTTTAATTTTTTTGTATGTTGACTTTATTTTAAAATTTATATGCTCAGTAAAAAACGTGTTTTCTATATTTTTATTAGGCAATGTCACCTCAATATTTCTAATAGAACCAATTTTTACTAAGTTTAATAGTCGATTTTAAAAATTAATAAGAAAATTACATCACAATTTATATAGCAAGTTCTTCTTTCAACTAAAAACATTTTCTCTACGGTCATAAAATTCATATCATAATTGACATTATATAATTGACACCCCCATATCGTAATCAAAAAGGATTGAAGTTACCAATATTTCGGTGTGGCAGGGCGCAGGGTCGTCGACCGCACTCTTCGACGTTGTGCGTGCTATTTCCAGCGCGAGCGCGCCCGAACGCCGCCGAGTAGACCCGAGCCATGCGCACGCGTAAACAAACATGGCCGAACTGTCATTCACCAATTCATTCATAAGCGATCATTGTATTTGACAAATTGACATCAACTCATTATCTGCCAGAATACTAGAGACAGTGTTGCAAAATCTAGTTTTAACGATAAATAATCATTGAAGATTTTTTTTTAACAAAATTGTTATTGAAATTCTTCAGTCATACGAAAGATAAAAAATATTTGTATTCTATAATAATTACATGTCACTACCATACTATAATTATATTTCAGCTTTAGACGAATTACATGAAATTAATGTGGACTTCCGATATCGGTTTATCGAGTGTCCTGGCGAATCTGGAAGGTCTATAATTTTATTAATACCTGTTATTCCCAATTCTCTCGACGTAAATCAAACATAATTGTTAATCGATATATAACATAGGTATTTCATTAATATTTTTCAATCCTGACTTGGCGTTCCAATGGGATTGCAAGCATCCTTCTCTTTCGCATTTATAAATTTTTTTTATATTCAATTATTTAACAAAATACACAAAATGGTTTAGAAATCACAATATTTTCAATACAATGGTTTAATTTAAATTTATCGAGCGTACATTGTGTACCTATCCCAATTAAGGGATAATATTTAAAATGTGTATACATATTTGATTTTAATTATACATATTACATACCTATATGATAATCGGTAACAACAAAGAAATTATCGTTATTGATATAATAACGATAATTTCTTTGTTTCATGCAATAATAATAGTCCAGATAGGTAATAAGCTAAATGTTAAAACTTTTTTTTTTTATAGTATAGGTAGGCGGCCGATCTTATGGGTCAATTAATGATGGTAAGTGGTCACCAACGCCCATAACCTTTGGCATTGTAAGTGGTGTTAACCATCGCTTACATCGCCAATGCGCCACCAACCTTGGGAACTAAGATATTATGTCCCATGTGCCTGTAATTACACTGGCTCACACACCCTAACTATAAGTGTTAGTTAGGGTGAGTGAGCTATCTTTTTTCTTAATTTTAGTTGATTTTTTTATTAATATTTTTATCCATATTGTATTTTATAAAATAAATCCGTATACAATAATTAAACGTGTCGATTGAAACTATTTATTGTTGTATTTAAATATAGAGACGCTATTTTATCAATTGTCGGGGCAAAAGTCTATTTTATAAAAATGTACTGAAACTCTTCGCCAAAACTATTATCGTACGATGTGATACTTCACACATATGAAGGTATGCATTGTTCTTACTCTAAGGAATAGGGTTGACAATTATATTTTTTTAAGAATTTTAGATGTCGCTACATGTGTTTCATTCAAATGTATTAATCTCGTTCTTACAATAAACATATATGTTATATTTATATATATGTTGAAAAATTGTAAAATTAACTTATTATCTTACACAAAATAAACTAAAAAAAAGAATATAAAACTTTGACAAAAATAATCCAATTTTTAAAATACAGTATATGTACGTATTATAAAAAATAAACCTCCGCTGCGTCTGTCTGTCTATCTGCCTGAACGCGATTAACTCAGAAACTACTCTTTCGATTTTCATACGGTTTCCATCTAAGGACAGAGTGATTCACGAGGACGGCTTAGACATAATTTTTAAATGCTTTGTGCATTTTTTAAAATATGACATTGAACGTGGTGGAAACAAATACGTCGACTGGGTGTTTAACTGGCGCGCGCCACGTAAACCAGTTGAGTTACAAGCATATGTATTACTATATAAGAAAACGTTTAATTTATACCCTTATTCTACCCTATACAATAATATATATTTCACTTTTAACTGTTCTACTTATTTACCTTTTTCGTTTAACATTTAGTATAACAATATAAAAGATAATAAATAATCTTCCATCATAATAGTATAAGATTGTTTTCTTTGTGCTAAGTAATAACAACTTTGAATGAGATAAACATTTTGCTTACCGACGCAAATTGAATAATTTTTTAAGCAATTAAAATAACCATACTAATTAACGGCGGTGACAGCCCTACGTGTATTCCATAATATAGCACATCTGTAGAACATATTCAAGCGTGCCTTTTGTTCCTACCCTGACCATGTGGCCCGCGGTACGTTTAGTCGACGCTTTTTCTAACAGTTTTTTTTTCGTCGAAATTTTAAAACCATTCATGTACCTATTCGAGTATCCGGTCACTAAAATAAGCCTTTACTTGACAGTTGAACGGATATTATTTCGTTTAGTTGCACTGTTATATTAAATGGCTTTTCGGTGTACGCGTTGAAATGTAGATTAAAAATGTTTTACTAGGTTTCTATAATTTTCTTGTAAATACTCCACTGATTTTCAATGTCGTGCTTTGCTATGATATTCAATAAAAAAACAAACTAGTTTTTTTTATCGGTTTGTTATTAATTTAAGAATTGTAATTGTATGACAAACAACTTTGCAAAAATTGTGTTCAATCTTTGCAATTTGTAGTTTAATTAATTACTCTTGATAGTAATTTAATTTTTTGAATGTTAATAAGCAACGTAATGTAAGATACAGACATAGAGTGGGTATGGTCACGAGTATGCGACGCTGCGATGACGCCGACGTCAAGCACGTGTCGCTTGAAGAGCTGCCAACTCGCTACGACATTTCCTGTTTACTGTCAGCCGCGCTGCGCCCGCGCCGTCTCCCAGCACGCCTCAATGAAAGTTAGGACTACGAATATTTGATTCCATTTGAAAAATACATTAAGTAGTATAAGAACTTTTGGCTTTGGACAAATAAATTACATTTTTGTTAGATAAACAAAATGTTGGACTATAAACTTAAAAAATGAAGAAATTACATACTTATCTTCTATTAAAATTTGCTAAAACCTTATGAGATTAAGCCTTAAACTTCACATTTATTTTAATTTTAAAGTAATTGTTATAATAGCTATGTAATATTGAAAAATATAATTTTCTTATATATATTAATGATTCAGAACACGAATCGTGTACATAACTAAAACGTCAAAAGTACATGTATTTAATTCAAAATTATCGCAATATTACAATCAACATCAAACTTACATTTCGATATTAGGTAAATAGGTGTTTGTTATCAGATCGTAATAATCTAAAGTAGCGTACGACCTCAAATTGTCCCCAGTAACTTATTTGACATTGCCCAACTCTCGTAGTTTACATCAACATATAAAAAAATCTAATATTTTTCTTACCAAATTTCCGTTTGTTGAATCTCGATGCGAGAGTTCCGCGTACGGAATGGCCTTGGCGAGTGTTGACCGAAGGATTGCTCCTATTAGCACTTACTGGATCTACAGCGAAGCTTAGTGGAATATTTAATGTTTACTAGACTATCGTCTGTGATTGAAATTCGCGCGCAAAATATAACGGGCGACCTTTTTTCTCATATCAATTTTCAGTGTTAATACTAGAAAATTCATACAATTAATTGTTAAAAAGTAAATACATCTATTTGAAGAGCTGAGAGGGTCCAATAGTTAGACCGTGTGAATTTTAAGTGTAATATGTGGGTTCATATCCGGGTAAGCACCGTTGAGTTTTCATTTCATTTACTTGTGTTAAGGAAAATAATATAATATCCTGGGACATTATTCACACACGGCCAAACGGATCTGATCCCCAAACTAAGCAGAGCTCGTACTATGGGAACCAGACAACTGATATACTACATATACTAGTTTTCTTTTGTAAATACATACTTGTATAGATAATTACACCCATATTCGGAACAAACAGACATGTTCATGCACACAAACATCTATCCTGGGTGGGTCGAACCCACGACCTGCGGCGCGAAAGGTAAGTATCTTCCAACCACGCCACCGGCTCGTCAATATCGTAAACCATTTTCGACGAAAGTCTTCCGCATGTGTATCCACTAACCCGCGTTGAAGCAACGTGGTGGGATACGCTTCAAATTTTCTTCTAAAAACGAGAGGAGGCCTTAGTCCATCAGTAGGACATATTTTATTGAAAGTTGTAAAGTAAACACAATGTTAGAAACATTGTAAGTAATTGTTATTATGAAATACATTAAAAAAAAACTTTTTATTTTATTTTAACATTTGTAAGACTTGTAAAGCTCACAAATAATAACAGTTTTTTCTTTATATAATGTATTCAAAACTACGTATTTATCTACTTTATCTCACATTTATGTATGTTTGACTTAGTAAATTTATAATATTTAAATCAATTTTATTTTTAATAAAATTATGATATTAGCGACTTACATTTTTGCCTTCCAGGTTACGAGTTCGATTCCAGCCCCGAATCTGGGCGTATTATGTATTTAAGTATGTGTTATATATTTATTTTATATATGTAAGTAAATATGGTGTTTCCTATAAAACAGGCATTAAGTTAGATCCCATAGGAACAGACGACAGTGTGTTAACAAATAATTTAATGAAAGTAATAAAATCTAAAACACGTTTACACATTTTTTTAAAATTGTAATAATTCAAAAATAATAATTTATTAATTTTATCTGTAATTTTTATATCGGTATAAGTAGAGCTTCTAGGAACAAACCTGTCTAAGTATTTTTTCTTCTTGTCGTGTTATACACAGATAACGCATTGTGTCACTTTATCAAAGCAACGAGTGTCGATGTTTCTTCGCTCGAATATTGCGAAAATAAATTTAAAAAAAACTAATTCTAATAATATTCGCGCAATTTAAACATGGATTTTTAATATAATATAATACTCGTACAAACTCCGCACGTATTGTCCCAATTTTATACCCATTAGATGTTTTAAAAATAGATATGTATATAAATATTATTATGCAATAAACATCGAACTAAGCCTATCTAACTATCTCACCGCCCAGGTACAGACTATATAGCGCGAATATATTTTATTGTTAACTCTACACGTGTTTTTCTTAATAAGTTTTTTATTTTAATTTACCAATTAATTTATTATACAGTAAGTAGTTTTTATTTACCGTTATTTTTCCTCAATTATTTTGACGCGACATAAAACATATACGTCACATTATCTATATTTATCTATACTACTATATAAATCAATTGGCTCTGTCTGTACATTTTTTTTTCACCTAATTTTGTGATAAATGTTAGTTTATGTATATATAAGATCGGTAAACCCTACGATATCTTATGAAAATTAATTTCAAATCGTAAATTACGTATTTCTTTACCAGTAGCCATATGTGTGTGTGCGTTTGTGTAATAAAATAATTTATTACATTTTTATTAATTATACGCGGGTGAAGCCGCGGGCCACAGCTAGTATACATATATAGTTATCGAAATAATGTTAAGAATAAGTTTAAGGTACTTATCTATATATATATTTTTCTGTAAAATACAAATAATCAAGCAAACAAAAAAATACCTATTAATAAAGTTAATACGACTCCATGACTATTAAGAATAAAATTGAAATATTAAAATTGTATCGTTAATATTCTCTTTTTAAACGTTCTTGTCATTAAATTCGTGAGTCCATCACATCCGGTTCGCTGGCTACAAACTGATACTTCAGGTTTTTTGTATTATTTGCAATTTTTTATTGTAAATCAATAAACGTAAGTTGGCAGCTTCAAGTATTGTTAATTATTTTATTTTGTTATTAGCCCGATACAAATATAAACTACCTATTATGGCGTCTTTATACTTTATGTGAAATGTTTTTTTTATGTTAAGTATTTTTACTGTAATCCTATGCTAGGAATGAAGTAGACTCGAGTACAATGCATTATTGCAGGAAATATATACAAATAAATAAAGTTGAAGTGTATGTCTGTAATATCGAAATAAATGCCTCATTTTACTTATTTATTTATTTTGGACAACCAACAGAAGATACATTAGAGCTTTACAAAATAGTAGTAAATAGAGATTGAAAAGTTTTTTGACAAATGTTCTACTAATTATAGGTTATAACATCATTCGTTAAAGCATCACATTATAAATTGTTATTAAATAGGGTTAATCATTGAATAATTGTTTTAAATTAATATGGCTGTTTATGAGTTACCGAATTCATACAGTCATTGTTTTGTCTGTCCATATCCGTGTCCGGGGTAATCTTCAAAACGTTTTAAATTTACAAATGATAATTGAATTATTATCAAGAAATTCCCATGTGGATATTCCAAGGTTCTTTTCACTTTAGTCTCTATATCAACATAAATTATTAGAACTTAAATTTCACATCCGTATCTTTGTTGTTAACTATTTTAGGGTCACATTTATAAAAAAATAATTAAAATTAAAGCGTCTATATGATGTCAAAATAACTGCCTCTTTTTAAGTTAATGCTTGCCGAAATCTAAACGATTATTTTTTATTTTAGATAACCGCTACCGAATACTGATTAAAAAAAATATGTGCGTTAAAATGGCAGATTGTAATGGATTTTCGTCAGAACTTCAATTCCACGGTATCGAAGCCTTTGGGTTTGGTATAGAAATATAACGTTAAAACAAGGGTATTTTAATGCCATCTTTTTTTTTACATTAAAAATCGATTCAAAGCTTTTGAATCGTTAAACGCCACTAACTAATAACTTAACATAAAAATGTAGATTAATAATACGGTCGAATAATATGTCATCTCTATTAGCATCAAACGTTATAATTGCAACAGAATTAAATTAGTTAAAGTAAATTTAAATAATAGGGAATATTTTGTGTGCGATAATTTTTTAATGTACATTTGTGTGCGATAATTAAACGACAAAAGTTTTAGGTTTTCAGTAACTCCTACGTAGTAATTGTTTTGAAACATAACCATTATTTTACATTCCGCATTCAATAAAGCAACAACTATAACCAACGTATCACGAAGCCGTATCGCATATCTCATGTCTAATGTCATGGTACTCTTGGGGATACGTTTAACGGGACCCGCAATTACGTTTATGAAACAACTGATGACATACATTGCCGCTTTTCACCGAGAGATCAACAATCTTACATTGTGGAGCATAAATTGTTTCTTTATAGAAGAATCACGCAATCTATATAACATATAATGTATGTTGTCGCGGTTAAATCCGGGATAAGGCTTAACGGGGGACGCAATTATGATGATTAAATCAAACTGGTTCCAGCACACGCTGTTCGTTCGCTGTGACCGTCGCTATGATATATACGATTATATTGAACATCAATTTTATGTACTATATCAAAAAAAAATATAATATAGAGAATTGTGTATTTACAACATAATTATATGTTTTGTTTTCTTTATATATAATTTTTTTTTTTTTTATATAATCTTTGGACAGTTTTATATGAATCTCAAACATTCTAACTGATCATTGATCTAGTAATTTATTTGTAATATATAAAACATTCTAAAATATATAATTATAAAAATTATGTTTTATTTATATAAATAAGTTCTTGACAGCGTGTAAGAGAAATTGTTTTAAAAACCTTACAACGGAAAGCTGAAGAGGGGAATAAGTAAAGTGAGTGAAAACACAAGGGCGGTGTTTCAAAGGAATATAAATATAGCCGGCGCCGGCTACAGCGACAGAACACTTCTTAACTAATCTCTGATCTGATGCGATAGACAATTTGCCTCTACTTCAAAAATACTTTTAAAAAACAAATAACGTTTTGTCGTTCCATTCATCTCAATCATCAATTTTTGTTACAGTCCTTTAACGAAAGTTTTCACCTGGCTGCAGTATAGTAAGGACATTTTATTGATGAAAGAAATATAAGATATAAAAGTAACTGCTACTTTCTAAGATACTATACCGTACACAATACAGGTTTTGACTAAGTTTAATGATAGATGTTTCATTATTTCAACCTACTTATTTTGTATTTATATTAAACAATTCCACTGTTCGGTAGCTTTAGATGATAAAAAATAAATTATAAGTAATTTTGCTATGATTTTGTACTCATACTCATAACTTGATAATTGCTATTATAAAAAAGCCAATTAATTTCAATACAAAACCATCGATTTTTTTTATACTTAAATGGAAGATGTATACGTTTGCGTCTGTACATGTGTATTTTTTTTTTAAAACTTCCTTTTGATGTATTTCAAAGTTAACAGTTTTAGGCCATATTTGTATTTATATATATTTTAAGCTATAAATAATTAAATAAACCAATTATTAGTAAAAAATATTCATCTTGTATATAGACTATAGTATTGTAGATAAGATAAAAAGATACTCCTTATTTTTAGCATTTAGCAAGAAAGCTTGTTTAAAATAAATTTGTACACGTATATTTTTACTTTGTTAATTAATCATTAAGTATTTATGATATGTATTTATATAAATAACCCAGTGTGGGAAAAGTGGTTAAGAACTCAATACGCAACGTTAGTTACAAGAGCAATAAATAACGTTTTGCAATTAAAAGTATGTTCAATCCTAATCGTAATATCATTAGTTATATAATTAGAATGTGCTTTCTATATGTAATTTATTTTATTCCAAAATATCGAATTGAAAATCATATTATTTATATATAATAATAATAATAATAAGTTACTTACTTACTTAGATTAATTCTGTTTTAATGTCGACAAACAACGGCATGAATTACCTTTGATTGTACTCTCGAACCTTAAGCGAGTTTAAATTTAGCGTCGTAACGTGATTTGATAGGAGAGCAAACGGAAGTAAAACAATACGATCTTTGCTATTTGCTAGACGAACACTTCCACTTTAATGTACGTTCTGTTAAAATCTTCAAGAACAATTTAAAACGAAGTGATTATTAAGTAATAAGTAGAGGCACCACAGATGCGTCAATTATATATTAACTTTCCAACTATGGCGTAATTTCAGCTACCAGATTATTATAATTCTTCTGCTTCTGTTTCGTGAACGTTCATTAAGAGAGTGTCAACATAGAGTACACTGTTGTACACTAATAATAATTGTTATATTAGACAGCAGAATAATAAAATCATCTGTACTGCGCATGCGCACACGTCAATATCGATTGCATTAATTTACATTGCGTAATAAGAAAACACATCACATTTATTCCAAAGTGTCCAACCTGCATTGGACCCTATTACTACAGTAAAATTCGAAAACCATTTCGACTGAACAGGAAATCATTTTATAAAATAAATACCAGGTATTTTAATAACAAAACTACTTACTAATGAAATGAAATATAATACACGCTCAGCTAATTAGCCTCGAAAAGCTTAACATTTCAGAAGGGCGCATTGTGGCATTTTTGACACGTATTGCTGCAAAGTCGGGCTGGAACGGACTGAGCACAAAATTTTGCATTATATAAGTTAAAGACACCCAAAGTATTTTAACTTTCATTATCTATGATGATCATGGTGATGTCAAATAAACTGCTGAAATATTTAACTGAAAATTGCTAATCTAAATAAGTATAGTAAAGTTGTATGAGTTTTCTCACAAGGTATTTAAGGGGTAAATTCAAGAAAAAGTTAAAGACATTTTTTCTTGAATTTCATTATTGATCAAATCTCTCAATTCTTTCTCATATAAAAAACAACTCGCTTAAATTATAAAGGAAGCTATAAAAATAGTTATAAAATAAGCTTAATTTCGATAAGAATGACGAGAAACGGTTTTACAATTCGAATAATTTCGTGAATTCGCCATGTCCAAACTTTCGAAGCGTCTAATATTGTGATGGAGTTTAATTTTCGCATAGATTTTTATTTGATTAACACATTTTCGAACTGTTCTTTAAGCCTTAAAAATAATAATGAAAGAATAGGTTACACTTTTTTTTTTAATTTATGAATTCTGTTGAATGACGCCGCCTCTTATGTACTTTTTTCAACGGTAATAAACTGTCCAGTAAAGTACTGTTTGATATAATAATTTACTTATATTAAATTATAATATCAAACCGAATTATTTATCTGTGGATTAATATTCTCGATGGTGCCGGTGGGCGTCGAGAATGTGGATATTTTGGGCCATTATCGCGCGCCCACGTCTCACTATTGGCAGAAAAATGGTACTCAAATACATCGTCGCATTTCACACCCGTCCTGTGCCGTGTCAGAGGCTGACATTGATGCTGTCCACGGCCTGTGGGCTGGCATCAATGAAATTTCGAACGCTCGCTAGTAGATTAGACCTCATTAATTGCGACAGTAGATATTGTTTTTACGTCGGCTGCCCCCGCTCGTCTCAGGGTCTCTTATCTCTACCTTATCATTGTTACAAAGAGCGGAGAGACGTAATGGAAGATATGTGTTCCAAATCGCCGAGATCTCTCGCTCGTTTCCGGTGGTTGTTTACAAAAAAAATATATATATATCTATATATAAAATCGTTGTCCGAAGCTGCCGTACGAACCGGCCGGCCGAGATACTTGGTGCGATTAAAAATCGTTACAACTTCCGTTCGGGTCCGAGTCTCGAAGCGGAGGCCCAGATAAAAAAGATAAATAAAAAAATAACATAAAGATCGATACGGCGGGACGGCGCTACCTGTTTTTTTCACCGAGCCTTAGAGCTTGAGGCAATTGGGACGCTTGTGTCGCTGTGGCCAACATATTTACTGTACATATAACATACGTGCATTTAGCTATATAGCACTTCTTATATGATATAAACATGAGATGAAATATAAACTACGAAATCAATTATTCTACACGCGATAAAGATCAGAATACATTAAACTTGAACGAGAAGCTTTCTCTATATCTCTACATTCCTGCAATTTAATCTCCTAGTAACTAAAAAAAATAATAACATGAATTAAATAGTTTCGACTGTCAAATTGGAAAAAATCATTTAACGAGCTGCTAAAGAAAATCAATTCAAATTCAAAATACTTTAAATATTCAATAGTGAAGTATTACACTTTCTTATTGATAGTCTATCTAGAAACTACCACCGGTTCGAAAAATAAATACCCAGCTCTAAGAAGAACCGGCGAAAGAAACTCTGCGGGTTGTTTTTTATAATGATATAATGATTTTTGATACACGTATGCTTGCTCATTGTCCCACGTGACTATGTATAATAACGGACTTGAGTAGTAATATAAACAAAAAAACACTATTTAGTGTCTACAGTTACAAATAAAACCAAACATGAGATGCGACTTATGCTTCCGGTCATTAAGCTTTGCTGATTAATGAGTTAATGTGTACCTTGTGGAAGTGATTACCATTATTCATTACTTACTGGTAATAGCAATGAATATCGATCCCGCTTTAAATCTTCGTAAGAGCCTCTTGTACTCTCTGATGTCTGTACCTAAATAACAATTTATGGGCCCTCTAGCTTTTAAATTTAAGTATGGGTTTTTTATACGGATTATTACATGCTATCGAAAGAGATACCATAAATGTCATTAGATATTGTAATGCGTTCCTCTAAACGACACTCGCTCAGACAAATTAATGATGCTATTAATACACTCGCATTTGCATTTTAAGGCATGGAAAGTTAATAAAATAATCGTAGTGAGGGAATTACGGACATCTTTTCAAAGTGACAATATTTGCTTCTGATATAATTAGTATCCTGTGAGTTACGATCGCGTCTCCTACATAAATTACGAGCCGAGCGGGTTACGTATTCAAATTAATTGCAACAGTAGATATTATCGGCAGTCGATAAGAGCAGACGAGATCGGCAACAATTTCACGAATAGTGCGCCATGATAATTAAGTGTTCGAAACGCGGTGGTGTGCGTGGGCCCGAGTGGCCGAGCGAGCGGGCGAGGCGCGGAGAGCAGGCATATCAAGTCTGGTAACTATGCGGCGTAACTCCGGTAGCAGTGCAACAGGTCTGAGGCGGGGCGGCGCGGGCGCGGGACGGACGGTAGGAAATCCTTTGCTCACGAGCGCACACAGCTAAATGCGTTCCAGTGTGCGCCATCCGGTTTTCTTTGCGCGTGAGCACCGTGTACACACGCCTGCGCCTGTAGTTGTGTCTATCGAGTCGATCGATCAATGAGCTCGACATCGACTCGGACTGTTGCCTGCATGCAACTCATTGATTAACGCTATGAACGTGGAATTGTTTATTCATTCATGATGAATATTTTTATTTCAAATGAACGTTTTTGTTGTCCGCAACACACAGGTTGACCTTCTTGAAGCAGACATGCTATGATGCTTACGTACGCGTACGGAGACATTGAATATTTTCTTTCCGCACATGTAGCACATCTGTTTAGTCTTCCTTGCGGAATTTATGCTTTTCATAGTATAATGTAAATCATACATTATTATAAAATGAACACAGTTTACTATTTAGCTTAATCTCCTTGAGATAATGTTATAATAATTGTTTGCGTTTGTTTTCTAAGAAAGCGGAAACATTATTTTAATCTGTATTTACTATATTTTAACATCCGTACGTAGTATAAATCCTTATAAACATTTTTTTTCAATATTGAGACTAAAGACATTATTTATCTTTCAACCAATATAATTATTATTTAAATTAATTTATATTAACAAAATAATTTGTCAATTTGCAGGTTTATGTCCAGTCCCTGCGTAAAATGTAGGTAAGTAATATATTTACAATAATGCAGAACACTGATTATGAATTATTTGTGACATTTATTCCATTTAGATTAAAATGGTTAAAAATCAATACTAAGAAAATCAATGAACGTCCATTTATAATGAGCAAATTATTACTTTAAGCTTTAACGTAATAGAATTAGAGTTTATATTCTAAAATAATCGTAATATTCCATTTTGCAACTCATTACTTAGTTGGTAGTCAAATGGACGCTACGTATTTAATCAAAGATTGCCTCATAATACGCGTTAAGAATAATTAATTGTCATCGATATATTGACTGTCATGGAATGATATAATTTTTTTTTAAATTTATCGATTCAACCAAAGAGTTTCTAATTAACGATTTCTTACAGTGATCGTTTGATTGGTCCACTATTTTTTAGCTTCGTTATTAACTTGTAAATACTTTTACAAACCTATTATCGCATTTTTGTACAAGCTATGTTTTTTTTAAATCATACTACATAATTATTCATAAATCATATTGTATGTAAAAAAATAAAGTTATGTTCGCAGTTAAAAACCGAATAAAATATACAGAATTAATATACATTGGAAAGTTTAAAGCGTAAACATATGAGCGATTCGATCTTGTCAATATTGAACACATTCGCCATCGTCGTGCAAGCTCATATCACATGAAGCTTGAATTTGTAAGACAACGTGGAACACAGATGTGATCAATTAGCTGGACGCGTGATGTCGCAGGGGACGTGGATTTAAGTATATCATATTATGACGCTGTAAATTAACACAACTGCGTATGCAAAATTGATAAACAGATTGAGAACTTCATTATACTATGCTAAATGAAAATATATTTTGATAGGATACCTACATAATATTTCACATGAAAAATATTCATGAGTTTTGAAGTGAGGTAGATCTGATGGTAACTTAAGTACAGTCATAAAAAGTAGCGTATTTATGAGCTTGAACATCCTGAACGCGAGGCTTGTGTGGCAACGTCGTACGCAGGTGTGGGCTCGGAATTTGCGTGGCGTGGTCGCAGGCGTCGCGTGGGCGGCTTGTTCGCCCACGGCGCCGCACCTAGCCGCGTCGCCGCCTCGCTTGACATACACGCACTGTGGACTGCTACGCGTTTTTCGTAATATATTTAAATTATATAATTGGATTTGAATCATCAGTTTAATTTATCGAGGGTAATGACCTAATGTAACTACAGGCATAATCATTTAGATAAAATGGTTACTCCAGCACAATCGGATTATAGTGGATATATATATATATATCTTATAAACACTATATAATATTGTCTTTGACGTACAATCAGATCGCCTATTGTGTACTAATTTATTAATTTTCATTTTAAAACAATAAATTTCTATGTTAAATAAGGGAAAATAATACAATTTGCATGTAAATAAATAAATAAATATATGATAATATAAAATTCAGATTTTGATAACATAAAGTGCAGTGCGCGTTCACCATCGTTATGTGTGATAAATCATTAATCACTACTCCATACAGAGCTAGTTGCCAACCGTTCTATGATTATCTGACATACTTGGTCTTTTTATACCTATACCTGTTTGGAATTATCATAAACGATACATATTTTTACTTTAAAATGAGATTTCTGTGTATCTAATATAAGGGAGACAAATTCAAAGTAAATTGAGCCATTGGTCAGTACGTAATGGTAGCGTTTCAAGTCCGCGCAAATGTCAATGAGTTGCTGAAGAGCTGAATGGACTGGATTCGTGTTTATAGTTCAAGTTCTGCAGTGGGCAAGGAACTATAATATGCACTCGTACATGTGTCTAGTACACAAGCCAATACCCGAGCTAATTCACTAAGCCAATCCAAAATTGGCTTCATCTAAACAGAGACAATCAACGACATCGATCCTCATCCCATTGATCAAGCCAATCCATTGAAATAGAACGATTACTAGCATGTCTTGGCTTAGCGGATTATCGGCTATTGGCCTCGTGTAAATGCACCGTAACATATATTCGTTTGAGTAACTAGTGGCTAGGTTATAAGGTTACCGAGGTTCTAAGTGCAAAGCTCGTGGGGCGCCGAGGAAAAGTGGTATGATGGTATGAGTATGAGTGGTATGATAAGGTGAGATAAATTTGTTTTACATTGGATTATTAGGCATAGACACTTGTGTTTGCGCAAATGTTCACTGTAAACTGCGTAGTTGTCTAGTCTCCCTTCAAAATGGCCACCGTAACAGAAATCAGCCAGGACGACATCATTATCATAATATCCGTCAATCTAAGCTGTTAAGCTATATAGTATTCATTATATTAAATCATAGGAGATAGTTTAACAGCATTAGAACATTCTTATAAGAGCTGCGTCTCAATTAAATACTATAACTTTGTTGAGATTTTACATTCATTGCAGTAAAATAACATAAAAATAAACATTTACCATATATGTCATATATTTCTTTAGTGTATTGAGTGAGCCAACTGAATGTTCTAGAAATGAAATAAGTTTTAAAAAAACTTAGAATGATTATTATTCATACATATTTATATATTTCGTATGCCAGGTAAATATGGATACAGTATACAAAAACAGACAGTCTCAGTACTTTTTCTGATAAACATTATCGTTATATTTTAAAAAGCAAGAAATTCCATTTCTAGGTAATTCGGGTTATTTTTTTATACGTTTATTAGCAAAATCATTTGCTAAGAACGAATTTTATACGATGAGAACTAATAAATACTCCTACAATACAAAAAGGGTATCTAATAGCACGTTGCTGGCATGCAGTAGAATTGATTATACGATTGCTATCATTCACGGTACCTACCGAAAAAAACTAAAAAGCTATTATTATACAAACAATATGTAGGAACAATACGAATGCTATTGATGAAGCAGAAAAAATGTTTTAGTTCACACATCTATGTAGAGTCGTATAACAACTCTGTGATCTATGGTGTGGTCATAGAGTAGAATGTTAGTCTGTGCTGTGGTGGAAAGTGATGTCATTGGCCGTAACAGAGTGCTCCACTAGCTCTGTCACAGCTACTTTTGCTTTTTGTGTGAACATTATACATCCTGGATGAACACGTCATTCGTTTGGTATTCACTAAAAACTAAATGATTATTCTTTTTTTAAAAGCTAATAAGGTACACATTTTTTTATTTATTCCATACATATATGTGAGCTACTTCAAATTTAATAACTGTCACTTTAAACATCGTAAACATATATATTGTAAAAAGTTCTTTATTGCTATTGAGATAAGTTCGATAAGATGAATAAAAATAAGTATTTAAAATTAATGAAATTAAAAAAAAAGATATAATATGTCTTTTTTCTTAAGATAACCGTGTACAATTTCACTTTTTAGAAACACTTGACGATAAAAATTTAAACATTTTTTAGTTCCGGGTCATTGAAATTCTACTTCAATAAGGTTTTATTCGTTTTCTCTGTACAGGATTATCGTTTTATTTGATTAAACGTTCTGTTTCCGGACTTTGGAATATCTTTAAACAAACAAAACATTATCATATGAGGAATAAACATATTTAACTTTGCTCTTTAATTCCTAAATGAATAATTAAAGTAACGACCCGATTTTTAATTATTTAATTACAGCTAAAATAATAAAAAAAAATTAATTCGCTTTATTGCTGTTATTATTAATGTTAAATCTGTTATTATTTTATAGCTGTTAAGATAATTATTTGATAAAATATTGACGTGAGCCGATACTTTAGCTTTAGCCTACTTCTCTATTTTGGCTTTAAATCTAGAAAGTAGCACCATGAATAGTATACTTTGTTTGATTTTGACTTAAATATCTGTAAATTGCCTTTCGGCCAGCGACTTCGGTCCGATCCGTTAGATGTCAAGTTAAGATTGTGATTGTTGTTGGGGGCATTCAAGCCGGTGAGCCGGTGTCGGTGATTAAGGTGGCTTCCTGCGGTCCGCGCTTGCCGGACTCGTAATAGCTGAGGTGATGGCGCGGGCTATAGCGTGCCGGACGCGGACGGCCTCACGGAAGGTCGACTGCCTCTCTCGCCGCCCGCACGCCCGCGCTCCCGCGCCTCTTGCACGCCCTCACTCGACCGCTACGTGGAATTTATATAATTGCCTTCAATTAAAACGAGAATTTCATCCAGCGCATGTTCCATCTTCCCATGACAGACGTGACTGTGGATACATAGCTGACAAATTCGTTAGACGGACATCAGCGTTTTATCAGATCAGTCACGTGAGCGAATATTCGCTACCTACTACACACATCGCTAAATAACCGCATGGGCATGGAAGGTCATCGTCGATGAGTGCGTGCCATGAATGGAGTGAGTCGTGCGCGACAGCGTCCATTCAATGAGATCCTTCATTCTAACTTTTGTTCTTACGTAACGCTTGTTAATATACTAGATACTTATATTATTACATTAAAATATTATATTACGATGTCAATGTCAATATTTTTTTTAATCGAAAGCACACGTTAATTTATTGTTGTTATTAATACAGTACAGTAGAGTATGTTAATATGACGTTCGTTTCTTCTTAAAAACCTTTTGAAATCTTTTTGCACAGTTGTCGATCTATTTATTAGAATTTATGATATTACCAACACGCATCCGTTTCATCTTTAACCATTCCACTTTTTCATCTTATTTCCTGCTTACACACAAACATCGATGTGTTAATTTTATCATGTTACCACACATGTTTACATCCCAAATGTCGCAAAAAAATTGAGTATCCGCGAAAACCGGCGCGATGCGCAGTTCATGTTGTTTTTGGTTTATTTCTAAGAAAGAGCATTAGCAGAATTCTCGGAGCACGGATAATGAATGCTTTATATTTTTTTATCATCGAATCGACACAGTACGTAAAATGGTTACATAGATAGTCTAAATAGTAGTTCTATGCGTCGCCTTTATCTGGGTCTCACATCCGGCATAATAGTGTGCCTAACGCGACTTTCAGTACTGGGCCAGTTATCACACGGTTTGGGCACACACTGAGATAGTAATTTTAGACAAACAACTCTCTTATGGACCGCTTATCGGCTCGCAAAAGATAATACGTGTTCAAAACAATACTATTTATCGTTGTTAAGTAACCAGACAATTTATTTCGTAATATACTCGTGTACATATAAGGCTAATTGTCAAGCTTAAACATATTTAAAAAGAATTACGATTAAATTGTGACTGATAACTTTATTTGACTCCAAAAGGAAGTTCAAAGATAACACAATATTTTGAGAAAACAATCGCACCATCGTGCGATTATTTATTATCATAACTAGCGCCATCGTGGACCTCATTGTCACGTATTAAATTATATTTCAAAATTACAATTATCGAATACATTGTCTGTTTTAATTAAAGAATTAAAACTGATTTGGTTGCTAGCAATACTGTGCATGTAGAATTGAATTTCTGTAGAGTCTTTTTCACTACCAACGCGTGCGACTCATAGTAAGCCTAGAATTATCAATATCAATCGAAAATATTCCATTGAGCCATTGAGAAGTCAGCGTGAGGGATATTATGTATCCTAAAAGTAGCGTCTCATAAGTAAAATCAAAATAAGCCACCTCCGATCCACCACATTGCTATAATGCTTAGCAATATGCATTTAATTTATAAAATAGAATACGAATATAATTAAAAGTTCTAACTACATAGAGGAAGTACGCGTATATAACAAATTTAGATCATTTTAAAATAACTTTCTATTCACTTTGCAAAATGTTATACATTAAGAAAGTGTAATGAGTTACATGAAAGTCTTTCTAAACCACTGCCAGTCATTAAACGTTAATTGTATAGTTATAGATAATACTGTCAATAGGATCACTGGTTGCGGTCGGCAGCTCGGGCCGAGGCGGATGGAAAGCGCGGCGGAGGCGAACGCTTCCGCTCGACCGGCGCGGGCGCACCGCCTCCAGAATAACAAACGAAACCTGATTTCTATCGAGGCCCACGTTCATAAACGCGTTACAATCAAAAAAAAAATTTTGAATCTTACTTGAGTAGGTATTGCGCTCTACATACACGCGGATATTGAAATAGTTTTGTTTATTAAGTCTAAACAGCCCACGTTGTCTTTTATGGTATAACTCTTATATGGGCTTGTATAAAATGGAACAATGAAATCTGACTCATCCACACCTACTAGTGGAAATGCCATATCGACGGCTTCTTATTGTGTTATTTATAAAATAAAATTATATATAATATGTTTACCGTTTCTACATAAAGTTTTAAGACTAATAACGCTTTTTGTATTACGACTATATAATCTTTGAATTTTGTACTAGGTAATTTTAAAATCATGGAACACGGGGAATTTCCATTAAAAGAATTGAGTAACAGAATTCTTATACTACGAAAACGTACTTAGTCTGAATCACATTGTGTTCGTTCCTGGATGTAACCTTTAGCATTCCGTGAAACGAACGCCTTGTGTTGCTACAATTGGTTGTCAATGGTGTCGTTTTCGCATGTTATACCTATTTAGTACACCCATTGTTCTTAAATGGTATCATGTAAATCATCAACGCTTCCTTCGCGTGTTGCAGGCTACGTGATAAATCGAGATATTAGCCTCTCTAATTTATTATTATTCGAAACACAGTATTTTAATTTTACTATTATGCTACATGTGTGTTGCTTAAATATAATATTATAAATCGTTTGTTCTCGATAGAACATTGTGAATCGATAAAAAAAACAACACTTCCTGTGTGTTTTTTCCTTACCGTTAACTCAACAAAAAATATGCCGATCCGGATGCAGATTCCTAAAAAAAACCCCATTCACTTCAAACACATGTCAGCCCAGTGTTCCGGTCGAAATAAAACTTTTAAGTAGTTTGCCAATTCGTAAATAAAATAATATAATCGTAAGTAAGTAAGTCGTAAGTATATGGAACTGATATTCTTCGTAATAGTAATAAATACAGCATTGGTTGTAAAATGTCTTAAACAAATTATTAATAAGCATTAATTAATTTCTTACGTAAAGCGATTGTTTCGAAAATCAATACGGGTGAATGCCATAGTAGTATTTAAATACACTCGTATTACCTACATAATGCCAATTGCCGTAACAAAGTTATTAATAATAATGATAAAGTTACACTATTGTACTTAAAATAAAATAAAAAAAGTCTTGCATGGAATTTAATCTTTAAAGAGTTGTAACAAACTTTAAACAAATAACGGTGGCATAACTAATATGTATATTATGTAAAATATTATTATTAATAAGTTGATTTTGAAAGTATGCAGATTTTGTATTACAGCTTTTTGTATTACAATACAGCTCTATTAACGTAGAGTATGAATAAATTGTTATGTAAAGTATTAAAATTTAGTATTTAATAAGTAAGCAATTCGCGTTTCTTAAGAATATATTAAATACTTACAAAAAAAAAGTTATTTATTTATTTTTAGTTCTACTACTTAAATTTTTGCAGTATTTTTATTATGCAGCAGTTAAATTATTAATACCATCAAAGAATGATTCAGAGCAATCGTTATTTCATTGAAGTCAGTCATAGAAATGAAATGGAAATTTAAGAGCAATTGTTATGCGGTTGGCGCTTGAATCTGGACAATAGAAGAACTAACCTCAGGTAGAGATCATTTTTTGTATGACTAACTTGTGACGTCCATTCACTCGCAATCTGGCTTATGAATTAATATTTAATATTTACAACGCATTCTGGTCTACATTTTTATCTCGTTTTAGATTTTATCTCTTTATTTAAGTTTATTAAATCTGAATGGGATAAAGACCTTTATGTTTGTAAGTGTAGTACTGACTTAAATTTATTAATATTGCGATGTAATTATAAATAGTTATAGTATCTAGTTCTTTTTAGTTTTTAATTGATATGGCGTATCTGTCTCTATTAAATTTCGTCGTTGATTATAGTCCCTTAAATCATGATGACAACATCTCGTATGGCGTAACGTTATCGCTCGTCCTTGACACAGAGACGCCGCGTGCACAACACGCCTTACTGTCGTTGCAACCTTGCGAAAATTATACTCGCGTATACCTATTACCACTGCGATAACGTGTCGTCGGCCGCTCGCGCGTCTTCCTCGCGCAACCGGATATTTATGTTGTGAATAACATTTTGCATGCTTAGCTGCTCAAAATGTTTTATACGACTATCAGGAGACCTGAATGGAGCCGTTTTTTCACGCTCTTTACTATAGAGCGAGGGTAGTTCGAGTTGCAGGACGAAAGTGGGCGGCATGGTTCGACTCTTACCGACCGGAAACCTAATTCCCGGATGCGGCCGCGCGGGGATCTCACCGGAAGCTCGATAAACGAGCACATCCGCTGCCGTCGCCCGCGCCGCAAAATTTGGCACCGCGAGCGTTCGCAGCCCGCTTCCGGCCCCCGCCCCCTTGCCGTCCCCGTTCGCCTGCGAAAATAGCGGCCGACCGCTTCGTGTACGCGGTTCATTCAGTATGGCCGCCTTCCATTCATAAAAAGGCGAAGCGCGCGCGGAGGGACGCGCGGCGGCGGGGTGCGGCTCTCCGCCGGCCCGCTCCCGCGCCCGACGCCAGTGCGGAATGTGCCAGCGAACGGAACGGTCGTTTCGTTGGAGCGTAGCGCTAACGCTCCCGGTTTTCCATTAAAATGTGTATAAGGATAAGTGCAGTGAATCCGCACGAGTTCGGAACGGTTACGAAAATCGCCGTCATCGAGATCAGGAGTAGAAATCAACGAAGAACTTCACCGAGGAAGTGAGTAGCGGCCATATTGCAGTGATAACCGCGCGGCGGGCGGACGAGAATCGAGGCCGGTGCGTGGGCCGCCCCCCGCCCGCGCCAGGTGCCACTCCGAACCGCGCCGGTCTTATGAGCCTTCCCGTGGATTTGCGCGGCCAAAATTCGGTGATTCTGCCGTATTTTTGTGTGTCAGTGAGCCTACCGGCGCGGTTTCGGTCCGGCTCTATCGGCCGAGCGTAGATGGCTCAGTGTAGTGTGTGGGGCCAGTCGGCCCGAGTGCCCTTGTGAGATGTGTGTAGGAGACGTGTGACCGTGGAACGTCTGCTTCGTAAGTACTCGCACGACGTCATTCCAGGATGTGACGAGTCGCGGCGGATTTGTCCAGCGAGATTTTATGACTCTCGTACCATACGTAGGTAGTAATCATTCCGATCGCGAAAAAAATTGAGCAAACATGAATGATGAGGCGTCGCGTCGCGCCTGGCGACCGTCGAGTGTGACTAGCGCCGTCACATACCGTCACACGTGTGCACCTCGCGTCGCCACCGCCTCCGCGTAGTGGCAGCAACCTCTCCGCTAACAAGTTTCATAAGAAAGCTTTCATTTATAATACTACTTCAAAAAATCATTAGAACTGAATAACAACCACCTTTATCTTCGAGCAGAGCGCTCATAAACTTTCATAAACTAGCCCTTTCCCCGCGGCATTAACTTTTAAGTACTAGACAAGGTAGAGTCTCACAAGTCGTAGAGAACCGTATCTCGTTTCACGTAACGACGTTTAATACATTTATTACATATTTTGATCGTTTTATTAAGAATTATTATAGCAACAGCGAGACCAATTTCGACAACGTTTGATAACTCAACGGAGATAAGAATAAAAATGTATTGTAAACAATACACAACCCTTATCACTTAACAAACTTTACGACGTTAAACGCATTTAGACAAAACAAAATAATATCGTGAAGTATATCTATATATACTATGTACATAGAAAAACGAACTATTTAATTTAATTTTCTAATATGTCACTAAAATATTCAATCCCTATAACCGCTGCTATATTCAGATGAAAGCGTGAAAGCATTGGACGTATCAAGCGTAGGTTATTATTTAGATACTTCTGAAATAAATACTCATAACGTCACCATAAATGCCGCCACATAAGATTTCTCGTTCCAAAATTCATTAAAAATAATAATAATCATTTAGTATATAAAACGAGTATTTAAATATTTATCTTCTTCAAGATTATTTAAAGTAATTTTTTTAAATATGTACTATAAACTAATCATTAGTCTACTAGAAATCTATAAATCGTCTTCGTCTCTACTAAAATGCTGACTACATTTAATTTACTGAATAAATTTTATTATGATATGATGGTCTAAATAAATGCCTTAAATTATTGTTCTGGCCTTAATTATTTTCATCAACATGAAATGCATATATATAGATTTTATTAAAACCGGTAAAATTTTATGTATTATACACATTAATTTGCTACTGGAAATAAAAACAAAAATTAAATTTGATTAACTATAGCAATTAAAAAAATATTAGCAAATTCATTTTAAAAAGGTACAAAAACAACAGCGTGATAAATATAAATGTAATCAATAGTTATTTCGATTCATTAGTGTAGTGGCGACATTATTTTATCTCAGATAGACGGACGCTCATGGTAGCCAGAAGCCTGTCATAGTTTACATATATGCAAATATTTCCAACATTATTAATTTTATCGTAGCAATATTAATCAATTAACTACTTAAGTTTCAACACGTACGTTAGCCGTCATGAGATGTCATCGAAATTATCCATTCCACATTCCCAGAAAAATATATCCTAACATAATATTTAGGTCTCATTTACGTTGATAAGTAAATAAAAAAATATTCATTTTTAATTAAATGCCTTCAATGTATTAAATACTAATTTTGATGGTCAGTTTCTCTTTCGTTTCTCTGTAGTAAAAAATAAACGATTTTACTCTTCAGTTCCTTACGCAAAAAAAAACTTGTATTGGTTGTTTCGTTATAGTGTGAAAATGGCCAACCAGCACACTTTTACATGTAATAATAGTTTTGATAACGCATAACACACTGTAATACTGGAATGCTTAACAAACACGTAGTACAATCAATAATTTTTATATGATTATTATATTACACGATATTTTTATGTATTTGGTATAATAAAACTTGCGTACCGTAATAGAATAATTAATTAATGACATACGCTTTGATAAACGTTTAACGACAGAGAAACGAAATTAATCTAAGGAGTTAACTATTATCTCTATAAAGATTAATAAGTGATCGCAGCTCCTTATATCTTTCAAATTTATGAACTACACGGAATAAATAATGTTCATTTGTTTTACATTAAAATTGATTAAGAATTTAAGAGCATTAGAAATTCATATAACTTTGTAATGTATTCGAAATTGACGACATTTACCTTATTGCGAATATTACATACAAACATTTAGTATTAAAATGAGTGTCTTATTTAAATTTGTATACGTCATTTAGTAACAATATTGAGTAAATTAAAATTTTACGAATTAAAGTCGTTGCCAATCAATGCATTTTGTAATTGATTGTTCATTAAACGAGACGGAAAGAGAAATTGATTGTATAATTTGTATTTACAGTGATTTGTACATTGATACTCAATCGTAAAAAAGTATAAATTCAGAATATAATCAAAAGTAAAAGTTACCAACTTCACTCTCTCAGTTACAGCTACCAAAACGACACTCTCAAACCCTTTCGTAATTGGATTCAACATAAAAATGCAACCTATTTACTCGTACAATCTTCAGCGTTATCTAATAGATTTAGTGGTTAATTATGATTAAAGAACGGTTAGTAGCTTTTCCAAATTCTTGTAATTATATATTATCTTCGTGTGAGAATATATATGCTTATATATATTCTCACACCAAGATGTGATGGCTTACTTCTTGAACGCAATTTTTTTTCGAATCTATTTTAATTTGCACGCGTTTAAATTAATTATATGTATATGGTATAGTTTATCAAAAAAATTGTCAGTCTAGACACTCGACTACGATTGAGATGGTCAAACGTTTCGTATTGGACAAATTATGAGCTAACTCTACGCAGTTTTCAATGCTGTAGAAAGTATGTATGTTATAAAAATATTTATCCTATGTTACCTGATTTGTGACGATTATTACAAATATCTTCAAAAAATATTACAAGTTCCTTCACTAAACCATATGTATATAGTAGGCATGTAACGGTTTCTTAATAATAAGTAAATTTGTGGTATTTTTTGCAACATAAATGTATTAACATTGTCCTCAAAAGTATTAGGTACTTGCAAGGACATTACAATCATGAAATCTGTAACAAAATCATTAAATTATAGTCGTTCAATTCATATGTGTAATTATACGTATAATTACAACGTAATAAATACCGCAGATTAAATATTTTATCGACTTTTACTTCATTATTATGTTAATTATAATCTCGAAAAGAGTTTGGTTGTGGTTCTCCGTATTTTCTTTATTTCATAAACGTATGTAGTGTTTTTAACTTAGTAAAGCAAGTTAAGAAACTTGTAACAGGTTACACCTTAAGATTACTCAAGATTAACAATATTATTTTGTATTAAAATTTATAGCAATAAAACTTGCATTACCGCGTTCATTCATCAAAGAAATTAATATAATTATACAATACAGCTACGATTTATCGTATCTGAAGATGTTTCTTTTAGGGAGGCAATAACAACAAGAATTAGGAATTATAATTGATAACACTGGAAATCGGACGTACATATAGCAGCCCTCTGTTGTCATTCGAATAGAAAAGATACATGAAACTTTGAAGACACGTATTTAATTGTTAAATTTCGTGGGTTTATAAGGGTAACCTAAATCTTATAAGAAAATTAATAAGAAATTTATATCTGGAACGGGATAAGCTATTGCAGAATAGCTAAACGATGTAGTATGTACTTTTTAAACGAGGAACGATACGTGCGAGTACAAAAAATTATGTATTTTCCTCATACGAGCATTGTATTAACGTATGTGTTTATTTTTTCTCAGGTGGGGACGATGAGGGAACAGGAAGGCGACGGCCCAGAGAGCCGTTAGCCGGACTCGATGGACGAGTATGGCGGGCCGGCGGCGCCGCCCCGGCCGCCCAAGCCGGCGGCGCGCGTGCACCTCGCGGGCGCGGCAGGCGGCGGGGGCGCGGGCGGCGCGCGCCAGCCCGCCGTGTCGCTGCTGCGGCCGCGGCCCGAGGCCGAGCGCGAGCGCAACGCGTACGTGGAGGCTCCGCGCCGCGCGCCCCCCGCGCCGCCGCACCGCCACGCCGCGTCGCAGCCGCTCAAGCCGGTGACCGCTCAGCCCGCCGCCGACAAGAGGCGCGCGCCGCTCGCCACGGACTCGATCGTGTGCGAGACCTGCGGCCGCTGCCGCTGCGAGCAGTGCGCGCGGCCGCGTCCGCTGCCCTCGCGCTGGCTGTGCGGCTCGTGCCTGTGCAGCGCGGAGGCGTGCGTCGACTACGCGTCGTGCATGTGCTGCGCGAAGGCGCTGTTCTACCACTGCGGGAGCGGCGAGGAGGAGGCCAGCGAGCCGTGCGCGTGCGGGCCGCGGCTGGCGTGCGTGGCGGCGCTGGCGGTGCCGCTGCCGTGCCTGTGGCTGTACTGGCCGCTGCGCGGGTGCGCGGCGGCGGGTGCGACCGCGTACGCGCGCTGTCGCCGCGCCGGCTGCCGCTGCCCCGAGCCGCCGCCGCTCTCCAGTATTATCTAGTCCCGCCGCGCGCCCGCGTTGTACAAATATTTATTGGCGAGCGGAGAGCTCCGGACCGCGCGGGGGTGGACTCAGTGATCGCTGTGCCTGGTCCGAGTGTGTGGTGACGGCGCGGGGCCGGCGCGGACGAGCGCCCCGCGCCGCTGAGTGATCGTCTCTTGTAAATATAGTCGTATAGTGTGAATGTACGTGAACGTGTCGCCGAACGCCGAAAGTCTCAAATTTTCTTGAGACCGAAACGTGTCATAAGAAAACGCTAACATTAGTATTTTGGATTCCACACAAATCCAGAGAAGATTAAGAAATGAGATATAAAGCATACTTATTAAGGTGTAGATAATTTACCATTTATTTATTAACTGAATTTGTATTTATTTGTAAATAAAACGACAACATTATATTATAAATACGAATGTTTACTACAATATTTGTTTTCTTTTTGTCAATAAAACCTGTCATAATGTAATCGACGTATGAAAAGTTTAAAAAATATATATAATGAGTAAAATTAATAATTAGCCACGATTATACATACTAAAATGCGAACTGTACGAAGCAAACCAAAGTCAAATAATGGTGTTTTTAACTAAGAATCTAACTTTACGCTATAGATAAAAATATCTTAATAATATATCAATACTTTATTGAAATCTTTAACCTTATATAAATATATGTTTATTGCAAATGTATTCGTCGTTAGTCTTCTTTCTAACTAAAGGTGTAATAGATTAATCTTCAAACGAGTCTCCGTTGAAACTATCGAATAGTAAAATATTAAAGAAGCATATGTCTCGGTGTATAAATAGTGGTTCGTTTATGAGTTGGCAGGAGGAAGTGAGGCGCGCCGCTTCCTTCGGCGCGCAGGATGCACCTCCTGTCTCACTCTTCCTTCCTTCGCTCCATGTTTATCTGATGCTTGGAATGCATTCCGAAAATATACGCTCATAATTGTATATAACTATTTTTCTATTTATTTAACCGTACTATTATTAATTGACTTAATTTGCTACAGTTTTAACTATATTACTAATTATTATTCAAAACCTGGTTCGACGCAATATTTTTATTTTCTTACATGTGTAATCATATTTATTCATAAGTTTTCGACGCAATTACAATGATTTAAATAGTTCAAATAGTAGGTATACAAAAAATAACGCTAGTAATACGTGTTGTTTTAAATTTAGTCCATGAAGACTATTTACAAGATTTACTTGAGTACGTACTTAGCTGGATCGTTTAAATGGGGACAACAGATGTCGACAAGCCGCCGACAGCGTTTGATGGGCGGATGAACTCCGGCATGGGATAAAAGGCAACTATCGCTTATAGGACATATTTGAGGCGCAATTATATAAACATTTTTTTTAAAAAACTAAATTAATCTTTGTAGTTTTTGTTTGTAAAATTTTACCATAAATATCTAAGGTACGTATTTGAAAACGTAAAGTGCAGATGTGTCATGCCTAACCCTACAATGTATAGACGATGCGCTCCCGATATATTTAGGTTTTGCTGTACGTTGTGAGCAATTCTCGTATAGGACGCCTATTTATTTTCAGCGTGCGTAAGCGCATCACATCAAGAATTTTAATGTTCGATATTTGCAAGTATACAGGATCCTCGAGCTATGTCTCCGAATAGACACCACGATATTTCTGTTTACTCAAACGCAAATGTGTCTAGCTGATGTATTACAATAGATAAACCTGTTTGCTCCGACTGAATTCATGTTTGAAATTAAGAAAAAAATAATCTCCCGTATAAAATATGTTGGCCCCACGGATCTTTTGACCTATGCATCGTGGAAGATGAATTATTCGTGTCATTGCGAGGCAGATTCAAGATTTGTGTGAGCTCGAGGCGGTGGAGGTGCGTCGTGGCGCTTGTATTCGTAAACACGCTATTTCACTGTCAAATCTTGCTATTTATCGATCGCATTCCTTGACCTGTGCCCCGTGATGCATGATGCAGTGGCACTCTGATTGTTCGATTCTCGGTGAATAATGCTCTACTTCGTTTTATAAGATAATAAAGGGGTTACCTTTTTATTCTTATCCCGTTGTTATATAATATAATTTGCTCTGTTATTAATATGGAGATAAATGCGAGCGATAAGAGTATTTTTTTCATAAAAAGGAAAGTTATTTATTGTATTTAATACTTAATTTAATGGTAATTTCAGTGATAAGTTTTTAATGAACACTAAAAAATATTTGATTGCTTTGTCAATATAATAAATGCATATAAGTAGGTACCTACTGAATTAAATTGCCGTAAAAAAATTATTTAATTTATGTACAAGTTCACGACGTGTAATATTTTGATAAATAAGTATTCTATTAATAAAGTAGCCATTATCATCTGACGCCTCAGTCACGTAGCCAGCGGGTCTGCGAAATATTCTATCCGGTAGCAATACGCTGGGAATTTAAACAAAATTAAACGTTATGTAATTTGTTGTGCTGTAATATTTTTAAATTATCTACGGAGTTTTCTAGATCCGTAAGAATAGAAGAAAAAGAGATTAGTAACGAACTTTGCTTATCTCGTCGATTGTGTATATAAGGTTGGTGTTACTCAAATACATTTATAGATCGAATTTAACGATTCCAAGTTGTATTGAAAGTGATTATTGACGTATATTTGAATGACAAGCTAAGTTACTAATCAGTTGAGTGTCAGAGCCTTAATAAGAATGGGAGTGTTTTTGATTATAATAATAAACGGGTTAAAAAAAAAGCAATTTAAATGAAGACGAGATTTGGTACAACTAGTAAAGAACTAAAACTGTGTTAATTAGTTTGTTATTAATAACCTAAACGTGTTCAGTACTCTATGAGAGGGTTAGTAAGGGGTGTGAACAATATTCGGTGGTAGTTACTCCGCATCATCTGCAGTGTAGGTGCAGCCGATAACACAGGTCATCGCGCAGGAAGCGGCTCTTCAAACGAGCTCCCGAAGCGATGATAACGAGTTGAGCAAACGCGCCGTCCGTACTCATTCCGTTGCTAACCTATCTCAAGACCGAAATTAAACAATTAGACCGCTTGCCACGCCGAATCGTACGTAATCTATTGCTCTGTTAGTTGATCTTAATAAGCGCAATAGACTACTTGAATGTTGAGATGACTCCGAGTTCAATGCGAATGCGAAACACCTGTCGGTGTCAATTCGAGTTCAATTCCCCATTTTGTTCTATCATTTGTCTTCATATAAGCTTATACATTGGTGGAAGGGCTTTGTGCAAGCTCGCCCGGGTAGGTACCACCCGCTCATCAGATATTCTACCGCAAAACAGCATTACTTGTTATTGTTGTCTTCCGGTTTGAAGGGTGAGTGAGCCAGTGTAATTACAGGCACCAGGGTCATAACATCTTAGTTCCCAAGGTTGGTGGCGATGTAAGCGATGGTTAACATCTTTTACAATGCCTATGTCTATGGGCGTTGGTGACCACTTACCATCAGGTGGCCCATATGCCCGTCCGCCTCCCAATGTTATAAAAAAAAACCAAATTCTAATTATGTATTGTTTAACCTATGGATGAACTTAATGGCAATATTCTAGGTTTAAAGGTTAACCTTGACCGTCTGATCGCGCCACCTTAATGAAATTCCTGAAGATTAAACTCGAGGTGTCGGTTTTACGACTCGTGACGAAGTAAATTGATGGGGCATAAATTGACACATTATTTATGATAAGACACAATTGCCGCTTTAATGAATCATTGTACTGCAAGTACGACTGTCCTGTGTAACGTCAGATCGGCATTTCTGGAAAGATGATTGAATAACATAAGATGCGTGTTATAAAGTAGTCGGCGGTAGGGTTAGGAACGTTTATTCGTCTCCCATTTAAGATTCCTGACGTCAAGCGGGCACATAAACAGTGTCCGCTCAACGAAACCATAAATCGATTCATTCATACGACGTTTCGCTTCATCAATCAATCGTCTATAAATAAAAGATGAAAACGCGGCACGGGTGAGGCGGCTTCCACTTCGAATTCTGACGTCAGATACAATGGATGGAGATTTTTTTCTTATTCAACTTTATATCTATTCTAAAGAAAAATTACATTATACAGAATTCATAAATAAGAAACAAGTTTCTTGTCTATGGACGGCAAGTGCAACTTGAATATGTCTTAACGGTCTTTTTTGTTCTCATTTCGTAGTAGCGATAAATCTAACTCTATATCCTGGCAAGCTAAATACGAACTAGTCAGCTTAAACTTACATAATGAGGACTGCGTATCTAACATAATATTTCTTTAATATGAAGTTATCAATAAGATAACAAATTTATTTAAAGGAATAAAATCTGAAGCGAGTACTTTTGTCACAATTAAATATTTAGTTGGCTTAAAATAAGTAACAATAATTTGTAATTGTAGTTATTCGTTAGTTAAAATAATATTCATACATACCTATATGAATAAAAACATTGTACACGATTTCCTCAATAAACATTAATTAATAATGACTCATTAATACAATATCAAATAAAACGAGCTTGTCTTGTACGTACTTGTAAAACGCTATACGGAACCTAGAGTTCATACACTTTGCAGATAAATATGCAAATCCGAAACCAGACGTTTTACAACGCCGGCATGACACAATTAGTTGAAGACGACGATAATGAAGATATTTGTGTCAATCTGTCGAGTGTTGGCTTTATCTAAGCTCTTCGTATCAATACAAATTGGCGACGACGTAGAAACTACGGTCATCGGTCGTGAGTCGGAAGATAAAAATATGTCCTCATTGTCGCCGGCCTACGCGACGTTGTAGGTGTCTTCGCCTACCCATTCATACGACACTTATTCGTCAAATACTTAATATATTCACTTAAGATAAATTATTCACTTACACTATAATTATAATTCAATAAGCATTTCGTATTATATTATATTCTTTAAATAAATGTGGGATAAGATAAACCTACTAATATTACTAGATCGATGCAGTGACAAAAATTGTTTTGTCGAACGAAGTTCAGATTTACCTAAAACCAACGAGTTAAGAATAAATCAGAAAAATTCGGATAAATACCAATAGGATATATTAGTGCAAGTAAAAATTTTCTGTCGTAAAGATAACAATGCTATCAATGCGACGTGAGAAGGTAATTTATATAATAAATACAAAGAAACCTAAATCGGAGCCACAGACAAACAACGCACACATAAATATGGATACAACTCAAGTGACAGTAATTCCACGTTCTCTATACATACTTTACAAGAACTTATCAAGTTACTGCAATGTTTCATCGTTTTCTTAAGCTACAAAGGAGATGTTAGCCCGCGAATTTTCTTTAAGTTTAGTTTCCAACCTCACCAATAAAGGTTTTCACCTTGACTAAACTAAAACTGTGTTTTGTTCCATTTGTTATACTCGCGTTATTTATATTGGATTAAATCCAAAGCGTTTAAAGGAAACTTTTAGTATCATACTCAATTTAATATTCAAACATTAATAACGGTGATTGTAAGAAAGTTAGTAAAGTTTCGTTTCGAAGCCTTTATTTAGTCACAAATGTTACAAAAGTGATGTTCCCTCCTTGCTAAATCAAGCAACAAAAGTTCATAAGTAAACCGTTGAATTAGTATAAATGCGGAATTTGGAAAAACGTTAAGACTACCCGGTAAGGCTTTGTACAGGTCCGTTAGGAAAGGTACCACCCACTAATCCATTTTTCTACAGATAAACCTCAATACTCTGTAATGCTGTTTAAAGAGTGAGTGAGCCAGAGCATTAACGGGCAATTATAATATCTTTGATACCATGGCCAGCGAGGCCTTCTTAGAGCTCTCTTAATACGGCTTAGAATAGCGAATATTTTTTACAGGGCCAATGTCTACCCGTATATAGGTATAAATCACAATAATGTCTGGCTTTCTAATACAATCTATTATATGAAAAACTCCTTTAGAATAAAGTTCGTACTAAAACAATACTTGCATTAAATATATTTTCGATTAACCCGGCTCTGCAGAACGTGGGACGGCGTGCGCGTGCGCAATTTTGCATACTGAAAGTTACTAACCGCAAATAAAATGCAGTTCCGAATATGGTTATAATAAATTTTCGAAAGTTAAGCTAAAAGTATAATAGTGCAAATTTAATTTGGCGAATAAATTAATTAACGAAAGGATGATGGATTAAAATTAATTAATGAAAGAACTCCGTATACCATACAACGAACAAGAGATTCGTTACGGCCTGAAAATGAATAGTTAACAATTTTATTTTATACTAAACAGTATATATACTATCAATAATACTTATCAGTATTCTTGAATTTGAATTAGTTAATACCACGTTCCCGCTATAATGAATAAAGTTAAATAATTATCCCATAACTAACCACTTCATATGACTCGGCAACACAATCTCTACATAAAAAAAAAATCATATCTCCTGTATATAACGAAATATGAATACAGTTACTGCTGGGCATCATGCACACACTCATACACACACACACTACTATATTTTATTTATTTATAAATGACCAATTCATTATTGACGTGTACAGTGTAGACTTCTCTACATTATGTTGCATTTGTTGTGTTAATTATTGACTTCATAACAATAGGCCTTCTGCGCCAAAATCATTAAAAAAAACCAGCTTAATCGGTTAGGAGCTGCAATGATTTGACGCATACTTCCTAATTGACTGGTAAACTTTTATCAGTTATATTACAAAGTTAAGTAAAGCTTGTTTAATAGTAATATAACTATTTTAAGTAAATTCCTAGCCGAAATCTTATAGAATAATTTAAAACCCTTAAGTTATAAATGAAATTAATTTTATCATGATTCTATTAAGTTTTTAGTTGCATATTAACCGCATTTGTGGGATTGTGTACGGGGATTGTGTTACGTGGTGTCGTGTGACGAGACGGACAGGAAGAGCTCGCGTTGCGACACCGATAATTGTAATACGATTCAACTTTTAACGTGTTTCATACATCAGTGGCTTTCATATTTACATTTCTTCCACGGTATTTTATTTAATGCGACGTATAGTATTAATTAATAAACATTATTTTATGTTTATAGTATTTCATATTAAATTTTCACGAGCTCTCTATTGCTTATAGGAAAGATCGTCAGATGTGTCCAGTGAATGTGTCCGGTGAATTTCTTCCACTTATGTATTTTTCTACCATATAATTCTGTAAATCTGTAACGGCCATGTCATGGATTAAGCTTCAATCTCTTTAATAAGAGAAGAAGCTTTTAGATTTAAAGGTTTAACTATTTAAATTACATTCCAGAACAGTTTTATGGTAAGACCCAAACTTAATTCTAAGTTCCTGTTTTTAATAACGAGTCAAAACGGTACATAGTAATGGACTTTTTGTAACGAAAAGTTTGAAAGCAGCCTAGAATTGGTTGTTAACAGTTATAAGATGTGCGTACCATGTAAAGCTTTAACAAGCTTTAAGCTTCAATCGTGTCGAAGGATCGCCGAAGGGAATAAAAAATGTGAGTGCACTTTTTCTTCTTTTCACACTGCGTGTGCGTGTGCGTGTGCATTATAATATATTCTGCGTTTTTAACTTATCCTAGAGACGCCATTACCAAAATTAAGTAAGGTAACAAAGATCTGTCTTCGTCGCTTAACTTATCGTTTATTCGTTACAATTATTTTGTGAAGAGAAAGAATAATAATAATCTTTCTTATGAGAAAAAATATAAAATAATTGATATCTACGTTATAATTTATAAAATATATCTTATAGAATTGTCTGAAAGTTTTCTTTTATAAATTGGATTATGGTTATGGCATTTGGGGCATATTGGGTCTTAGACTTGTACGTACCCTTCTGGTACGTTCTCTCAGTGTTAACAAAACAGCATTTATTTAAAACAGTTTTTATTATTGTCACACGAAAAAAGTATCGTAAGTAAGTAAGTCGTCGATTAGCAATTTATTAAAATAACTCTATGTATTTTACAAGTTGTATTTGAAAGCATGGTGTAGAGTTGTATGTACGTACAGATTGAATATTCGAGTGATCAATATTGTGTGTAAATTAACATTGCCTAGGGCATTCAAAGCAAATTCGAGAGCTTATTATATTATTTGTCGCATAAACTATGCGTCACAGAGAGGACAAAAACCTTTATTGAATGTTAAATTTATTTGGTATTACAAAATTAGCTTTTTAGTAGTAGTACTAAGAAACATTACAGTTACCTAAAATTGTAGAGCGAAAACATTATTTTTTTGAACAAGATATTTTAAACAGTAAACATAATATGATAGTGAAACTCTCAAGAGAACTAGTAAAAAGATAAATATGACGCTATCCGATAAACACAACGTAGCGTAACAATCGCGGCGGATTCCAGAGCAATCGCTCGTAACAGATGCTCTTCCGCCGGCATGGTCACAGCACATCCGTCTTATCAGCATCCTATAGTTTATTACGAAACGAACTGCTTCGCCGAGCAACTTTGAACGCGTTCACGCTGCAATTTAAAAGTAATTTATTGATATTTATATTATAGACAATTTTCATTAATTTTTATTTTATGTCGATTTATTAATGTAATAACTTGATTATACCAATCTAAGATAATATTATTTTCAATCATGTTCATTTTCAAACAAAAAAGTTGTAACGCTTGTAAAGCCGTAAATGTCCCACTGTTGGGCGAACGTTTCCTTTTCTCTCGATGAAAAGGCTTGGGACTTATTGTACCACGCTGCTATAATAGTTATATGACGGATTTTAATCAGTTACATGTCGATTTCGTCACGAAGTTTTTCTTAGTTGCTAAGCACGAGAAAGTAACTAAGCCAGAGTTTGAACCCGCAATTTTCTTAACTGAAATTGTGGAGTCTTGCTTGCTTTTGGGGACACACTTGTTAGTTGGAACACAGCTTTTTATATATTATATATACAAAGATATTAGGGCTTATTTATTTTAGTTTATTTATTTGTAAAAATCATAACAGCATGGTATATTGACATTAATTCTAGCTGTTAAATTTTGATTCTCCGGACGAAAAATGAACCATCCCTCGTGTCGTGGAGGTAATGAGAGAGGGTGTATTACCCGTTTGTTATAAAAATACTTTACAATCTATGATTTAAATTTAATTATGTTTTCGGTTGCTTTATATATTACATAATATAATTAAAAATTAATCGGAATCAGAGTGATAAGAATTTTTTTTTTTTTTTTTTATATCATAGTTTGGCGGACGAGCATATGGGCCACCTGATGGTAAGTGGTCACCAACGCCCATAGACAATGGCACTGTAAGAAATGTTGACCATCGCTTACACCGCCAATGCGCCACCAACCTTGGGAACTAAGATGTTATGTCCCTTGTGCCTGTAATTACACTGGCTCACTCACCCTTCAAACCGGAACACAACAGTACCAAGTACTGTTATTTTGCGGTAGAATATCTGATGAGTGGGTGGTACCTACCCAGACGAGCTTGCACAAAGCTCTACCACCAAGTAAGTGATTGCAAAACTTATTTTATATAATTTATATTTTTTTTTGTTTTAGATTTAATTCGAACACAATTTTCTTTACACAAATCTTGAGAGAAGATTTAGGAGAATATTTTAAGTGACGGTTGACATTACAGACAAGCATGTAAAATATAAAATTATATTAATGAAAAACAACACAGGTAGTACAGGTGTTGGATTCCAGGCCGCAGCGGACGTACGTCCGGCACCGGTGCGAGATGAACTACCATCCGTTCCAAACAACAACAGGATTGTTTTTACCGAAATAACGAACTATGGAGTTCAGTTGACTTTTGCAATTTTGCACCTTCGACATCTGCGTGCCTACATAATGGAAATGATTTTGTATACCATTATGACGGCAATAAAAAGCTTTTTATACTCATTAGTCCCACGTATAAGAAAGAGATAGCAATCTTTTTTATGTCATATTATTTCAGTTAATATAAATAGATTATAAAAATCACATCAGATCGCCACTTATTTGCGTGTATAATTTAATAGCTGTTCATCGCTGCGCTAAGTGTTGTACGTGCGCAAACCCCCAGCATATGTTGGGCGATATGTTTGCGCGTAAGCCGCTCCCGCCGGTTTATTGCTTTAAGCAAACGCTTTCACCGTTCTAGTAAGTGTCCTCCGCTCACAGACTTTCGTATCCATAGGTATTCATTTATCCTAGAGAAACCAATTTTTCTAGCTATTTAAGATAACTTGTCGTGTTTTCCTGTTTGTGTTTCTGTGTGTGTGTATGTCTACCAGATTTCGTTCGCATCCATTTAACAATTCTGCATGATTAACAAACATCCAGTTCCAACTAAATAGGGATATTACGAAATAGATTGCGTATAAAACTGAGGTTGCTCACCATTCAGAATATATATGTAATTTGTTAAAAAAAATCTCATTAGGTCATAGTTTAAAAAATAAAAATGTCTATATTAAGTTAATATAAATTAATTAAATATATGTTATTTATGGAGGTTATTTAAGCATATTATTTATCTGTTCGTAAAATCATTTTTTAAGCAAGTTATTCACCCACGTTGCACTTTCTACAACCGATGGTAATCGTGTTGAAATTAACATTTATAAGCGGTTCTGAGTCCGCGTTGGCAGTTCATTCATATTGGTTGCGTCCCACGCGACCCCTCGCCTCGCTCAGCCTCCTCCCCCAACACTTCGACATCGACATCTACTCGAAGGCTAATCACGATCTAGAGCACTGGTTTTATTCTCTATATAAGAAATTTTAATTTTACAATTATTTCTTTTTAATTTAAAATATGGAAAAAGCTTAAAACTGCAAATATATTGCGTAGTTTATAAAAAAATCTAATAAAATATATATATAATTTAATTAAGTTTATTAAAGAATCAATATTATTATCTAATATGAATATTATATAAGCTCCAAACCTTCTCCTCAAAAAAGGAGAAGAGGCCTTAGCCCAGCAGTGGGACATTCACACTATTGCTGTATGAATATTACAAATAAGTAGTTTCTGAACTCGGCTTCGCTCACGTGTAGGGGTATGTTAGGAAGCCTTTGTCCTTTTCTGTATTTTTGACAATAAGTCTGCAAAATTGCATATTGATTAGCTGAATAGTTAATTTTAATAAAGTTAAGATAATAATAATAATAGTTATGAATTAGCCTAATTGTAAAAGAAAGTGCAAATGGGGTCATTAGACAGGGACGACCTTTACCGTAGGTACGTCAACTTCTAAATTAAATCCCAGTACGTTCGAAAGCCACCCTCGGGACGGGGTTAAATATCAGTTGCGTCACGCGACAACGGTTTCATATATCCTTACTTATAATTGTATTAATATAGTACAACCATAGGTTAATGTATGTACTGCTTATTAGTGTTTGTACGTTACTTTAGAAATCACACATAGAGCTATTTCCTATGTGCAGAAGGAGTGGAGATACACAAACCTTAGATTTACATAGTACATGCGATTTTCTAATACTGATAGTCTTATAATACAAACTTTTCTTATAATACAACACTATCCCACTTAATCACATATATACACTTTAATTTTACGTAAAAAGAATCCCGATAAGAATATTGCTTGGAAAATTATCGACGTAATTATTATTCGCAGTCTAACAATGACTGCAAACTACATTTTGATTGCTTTATTACATTGATATTAAAAACAGTGAAAAATTATAAACCAAAGTGCTAGTGTTTATATCTTAATGTCTTAATATTAAGGCTGGGGATGCTTTGCGATGACTCTATATTCTTGTATACGAGTATCCAATTGGTCGTTGACAGGAACTACACCACAACTACAATATGAATGATGCACGAACAAATAAAACATATAAAAGAACAGGAGCAATTTGTTATATGTAAGAACGGCTACGAATTCTTTCTCGATACGACAAAATACTTTTGGACATTATCGACAAAACGGGCATCTCAAATTATCTTATATATAGTTTATCCTATACTGAAACAACGTCTGCTCGTACCAAATTAAATATGTAAATTCTATCCACGAAACTGATTTAAAAATTTCCTGGTCTCGACTGTAATATTGAAAAGACAGACAGTCCTTACAGAGAAAAAAACGACAGTTATTTGAGATATGTTGATTGGTTTTACATTGACAAAGAAAGCAATAGGTTTAATCAACATTTATTTTAAGCATATACAATAGAAAAATAAATTATTTACCAACATATAACTAATATTCTAAAGAGGTGTTTTGTTTAGTTTTTCAAATTTCCAGTGAAAACTATAAAACTTAGTTTATAGTTTCATAAAACGACTTACGAATATTATATTAATATTACTAAAATAAAACCCGTGGCTTTGTTTGTTAAATTGGGAGCCTCAATTATACTAGGTTATCTGATTGAAATTCTGTTCTATTTTTAACATTCATTTGCAGACTCTCGAATATCATTATGCAAATACTCGACTCGTAACGAAGTCTTCATGAATGGTGTGTAGGCAGCGCGCCTCCTCGTACACCCCTGAGTCACCCCTCACCCCCTTATTTACTCGGGCATGAGGACTACATTTTGTAACATCGGTAACGTTGTGACTTTATTAGCGGTGTTTGTTTGATATTCGCTGAACATTACTTTAAAAGGTTTAAATTGGGCTTAATACATTTGATAGAAATTTTGTAAATAACCAGTATAACTACAGGGAAGGAACATTACATCTTAGCTACCAAGATTGATAACACATTTACGTAAGTATTGTTGTTATTTCTAACATTGCCAATGTGACGCCTGGACAGTGGTGATCACTTAACATCAGGTGGCCCAAATGCTAGTAATTATTTATCAACATTAGGTAATATTAATAATGTGTAACTAACTTAATTTCGTCAGAACAGTGACCTTTCCTAGTATTGCGCCACAGACAGTTAACCATTATTTATAACAAGTGCAGTATCTGCTTCCAAGTTCGAGAGAAATGACAAAACATATGTTTGACAGTGGCTACCTAAGGAGGCAAATATCATCCTTATTTTTTAATATTTGCATACAAAATATTGAAGTGTGTGTAAAACATTAGTCAATCATTATATAAAATAACGCCGTCCGTATCAGAAATATGATATAATTAACTATTTATACTTGTTACAAGTAGGCTTGGACTTAATTCCACCATGATGTGGGTTGGTGAATCGTGAATCATAATGTGTATCCTGGTGGATACACATTAAGATTCACGATATTGCTATTCAACCATTGGGCCATCTCCACTCATTCTCCACAAAAGGTGAGGAGGCCTTAGCCCAAGAATGGAATATTATCATTGCATATTCTTGGTAATAACTCTAAGACCAAGAAAAGAGAAATAAACCACAAACATGTTTTGAATTGGAAATTTTATAAAAATAAATAAAAATCGAATAGCGTATGTTTGGGAGAATTGTAGTTGTTACTAGTTAAATGCAACAATTTTACAAAGAAGAAGCAATCTTTATGCATATTGAAATCATCAAGAGTTGTACAATTTAATTAATTTAACGTACGAGTCAAACGAGTTGCCTGCCTCGATTGCTCTGTCGCGCTGCTGAGCAAAGGATAGTCTCAAAGAATAACGAATTAACAGAACGTGATACGTACAGACACGCTTCTCTATAATTCAAGCAAAAAACGACTTTAACATTATTAAAAATAAAGGTTACTTTCAAATTATTGAGATAATAAAAGTTATTTTAATAAATATTATTTTTTAATTAACAGTCTTGTTACGCAGAAATATGAACAACGATATCAATAGCGATTCATCAAAGGTTGCTGTAAATATTCTGTTCTTTGCTCTATTTATTCGTATTCGTAAATATTCTGGATATTTCTGCTTCGTGCTTAGAAGAGAGTCAAAACAAATACCACCGTTGGTTGTAAACAGTGAGAAGTAAATAAAATCTTAAGCTTAAATACAATTCTCGAAATTTGCTAACAATTTTCGTTGGCAACTTACAGTTATATCCCCAACAAGTGTTTACAATGAAAAGTACAAGTGTAATTAACATTTCTTGTAGATTCAGAAAGATCATTCTTTGATTATTTTTTGAGATAGCTGCCAAAATATTTACGGTCAAATAAATATTTTAATAAATTTATTTTAATAATTGAAATGGTTAATTTATAGAACTTATAACTAGACGCTTATAACATGTCATAATGTTTTTATGTGAGTGACGTTTCGAGTGTCGTCTCTACGAATGATATAATCATGGAGCGAGCCTACGCTACTACACAGTCTGCGAGGCGTGGAGCGTAGGCGACGCGTGGGCATCCGCGTAGGCAGCGATGTACTATGTATATATCTATAATATTCGCATTTGACTAATTAATGTATGCTGACTGTCGACTCGATATCGAAATGTGAGTCGCGTCTTCATAAATGTTATGACCAGTTCCGAAGCTTTTTTAATTAGCATATAAACCTATCGAAAATAAAATAACAGATGCATTTTATCAAACCATATTTAATTTACAAATAAATGCATGTATGAATATTCTAAAAATAGCGCAATTCAAATACACGATAGCGTGTTGACTTTTGAAAATGTTAACGAATGTTGCTAGTGGCAGTTTGACATTTTGAAACACCTACAAGTCCGTCAAAGCATTTCGTTGAAAATAATAACGACCCTTTTTTAAAATAAATGTTAATTTGTGTTTTTTTACAACTATTGGTAATTTTGGTTATCGAATATTAACAAGCTATATTAAAATATTATTAACAGCTTAATTTCGTTAATGGAAGTAATTTTGAAAATGTCTTGCAAGTAAATAACTACATGCTTATATATCCTACGAAATCTTTCACTTTGAGGAGATACCAGAGACAACTATCTGTCTATATGCATATTTCGGAACAATATAAAGATATAATAATTAATTAATTCAAAATTAAGGACTTAAATAAAATATTTAATGTATCACATGTATACAATATACAAATGTAGAAAGATCAACCTGTTTTAATGAAATAGACATTTTTAAAGAACACATTTTGTACACTTCTCGGAAGACTATATTACAATTATGTACTACATAATACGATTTGTTATTAAATTGCAAAATATAATCTAGGTACATGTATTTCTATATGTCGTGAACTTCAGCGCTATTTCTATTCCTAATAACTCAGTACCCTTAAGCTTATATAGCATTTTAGACAAACAGAAAGAATACATTTATAATAACTGTAAAGTTAATATTATCCAGGCGAGTGTATCTAAGTAAGACAATGTCATGTACTGCATCCGCGATTTAAGCCAGGCTTTATACCTAGCGTAGGCTATACTATTCAACGCCAACGACATTCGAACAAATTAAAGCTTTTTTTATAAAACGCTCAATATAGAAAAAAAAGCAATGTTATAAATTATTTGTTCTATATTTTTGTTGATTTACTGAAAAAATAAATCTAAAAAAATGTTGATGATTTTCCCAGCCAGTCATGCTGGTCAACATAGCAATTTATGGGTAATGAAAGTATTTACGTATAAGAGAATCAATAAATACGAAGTAAAATAACAACGTTTCTCACGTTAAAAAAATATATAATTTTTTTTAATTTTATAATAAAAAAGCAAAGAAGTATACAATATTCGCGCCACTCACACAAAAGGGAGTAAAGCCGACCGCCGAAGAGAAGGCAAATCTCTTTGCGTCTTTATTTGCGGAGTCTTCACGTCTTGACGCTGACGCTGAGCGCGACACTCCCAGCAGCACCAAGCGCCAACACTCATATGAGTGATATACACATTCGGCAAAAAATATCCATGGGTACGCAGATTACTGCACAGTTGTCGAGAGCTATAGGTCCAACGCACGAGCTAGTGAGGCCCAAATCCAGACTCAGAGAGAGGCCATGATTGAGCGCCTGAACGTGACCCTTAAGGCAGTGTCCGATTGGGGCGATGCCAATTTGGTCATGTTCAATGCAACCAAGACGCAGGCGTGTCTGTTTTCCGCCAAAAAGAGGGAATTCCAGCTTAATCCCTCTTTCCGAAATGTGTCCGTACCTGTAACTGACCACCTTGATCTTCTTGGCGTTACTCTCACGTCGACTCTAAATTTCGGCTCTTTTATTGAGGCCAAAGTCCAAATAGCCGCTCGAAAGCTTAGTATCCTCTCCAGGGTGAGACGTTACTTCACTCCAGAACAACTGTTCAGCTTATACAAAGCACAAGTGAGGTCAAGTATGGAGTACTGCTCTCACCTTTGGGACGGCTGTGCTAATTACCACCTTCTGGCTTTAGAGTTGATTGAGAGGCGTGCCAAGAGGCTGATAGGAGACGACACTTTGGTCGAGTCTAGGCTCCAAAGTCTGGAACATCGACGTGTAGTTGCGTCCCTTTCAGTTTTCTATCGGATACATTTCGGAGAATATGCGCAGGAATTGCACGAATTAATTCCGCCCGCCCCCTTTTACTATTGAACGGCCAGGCAAATGCAACCAAAGCGCCATAGGTACACAGTGGAAATTCCCTGCCTACGTACGAAGAGCTTCGAATCCACCTTTATCATTCGCACAGCTAAAGTGTGGAATACTTTGCCTGAGTCTGTATTTCCCGATAGTTACAACGTTGGTGTCTTCAAATCTAGAGTTAATAGGTATCTTCTAGGCAAGCGTGCTACATCGTAGACCGTGTCTATGCTTAATATCAGGCAATAATGTTATTGGGGCTTTCACTACACAGTCTCACCAACTCTTCAAACTAGAATATAATGGAATGCAATAACTGTTATGTTGGGTATGTTTATGTATGGGTGGTAACTGGACGAATACTTACCATTAGGTAAAGACTAAAAAATAAAATTATTTTTCCGCTTGTATCCATAATCTAGAAGACGAGAATAGCTTACATCAATATTAACGCTAAGCCACTGAGCATACGACCTAACCATTGAAAATTCTCGTATTCATTCGAGCAGCTTCGTCTGAGCTCGCGCATGGTCGGGCGCGCTCGGCTGCGCGTGCGCCGCCCCGCAGGAAACAGGAAGTGGACTAACCGCGGGTTTCCGCTCCCATTCGCCGCTCGACTCGCCGGACGCGCTGTTTCGTCCAATAGGGCTGATGGATAGATTTGATTTAAAAAAACTATAATCCGAACGTAAAATACATCACAACATTATGTTTTTCCTCGTTCTTAATCCCCGTAGTAGTTGTTGTACCTTATCTTCTTTATACTTGAAACTAATAATGTTTGTGTTTTGTATGAAAACTTAAATGTTACAACGAATTTACTAATAACAGTGCATTTTTATCTATCTATGAAATTTATTTAACAATCGATGAAATTGGTGTATCTTTCGCAATTAATATCTCAGAGCATTCTAAAAAAACAGGAACAGGAAAAGGAATATTTTAAATTCAGAATAAGCGCCATCCACAGAATAAATATCTGTATAACTTCCTTTTTTAAGATAACATTTTGACTTAATTAATACCGAAGTGTCCATGTCTCGTATTGAGTGTAGTTTATATATCTCATAGATATAAATATGTGCATCCGTAGTCTCATAGACTTCGTAATCGACTTCGGCAAGAATACATTCAAATTTTATCTTAAAAAAAATTGACATACTGTTCGTGTATTATTATTTATGACTAGCTGTGCCCCGCGACTTCACCCGCGTTAATAAAAATATAATACATTAATTTATTACTATAATAACACACGCGCGCACACACACACACACACACACACACATATAGGTACGCTACCGGTAAAGAAATATGTAATTAACGATTTGAAATTAATTTTCATAAGATACCGTAGGGTTTACCAATCTTATATATGCGCCTATCATTTGCGCCATCACATGTTCTTTGTGTGTACCAATTTTCATCAAGATTGGTCAAGCCGTACTTGAGTTATAAGAAGATATACAGACAGACAGACAGACAAAAAATAGTATAATGTGAATCACTGCATCATATATCACAAAATTAGGTGAAAAAAACATGTACAGACAGAGCCAATAGATTTATATAGTAGTATAGATTTATATTCTTATAGCTGTTGTTGGTGATTCGTTAGTATTTATATATTGCAAGTATTTTTTCAGTGGATTTGCTAAATCAATTCACATTGCATCACGCATGCGCTATTTTTATGAATATTGTGCTGTTAATAGATCGTTAACAATTTTTATATACCAAATATTTCCAACAAACATTTAACGTGTTATTTTTTTTTAAAACGTATTCTATATCAATTATTTGTTTTGTAATTTAACGTTATACAAATATTTCATGACTTTTTACATTTGCAACATAATTTTTTAAACATTACTTTTGTTATATAATATGTTTATATAATCTAGTCTTATCATTACATTAAAATAGAAGTACATGAAATTCATGCTTGTCACGTCACTAGTCTAAACAAGCAGGTGAAACTATAAAGTGCAGCTACTTAATCAATAATATTATATAGTCAATCGCAATTGTATTTTAGTATATAGATTGTATTTTAAATTGTATAACTCGTATAAGTGTGTGTGTGTGTGTGATGGAACAGACTCGACCGGAGTGATGAAGGGTAGGACAAACTTCTTTACGTGTTTTCTGATGAGCGGGAGAGGAAATCTAAAAATAAGTAGGACAGTTCAATAGGTATAACGAGATAATTTATTATTATTATAGTTGTTTTTCTAGTGGTTAGATATCCCAGATCCCGAGGTCCTCGGTTCAAACCCCAGGTCCGGTCTTTGAATAGAAGTTAGCAACTCTATTCCTTAGCACGTTCGTTATATATTGTGCTATTAAAGTAATTTATATGTGTAGTAAGCTTATTCATTATATGAAATGTAATTTCCTGCAAATAACACTGGCAACCCTAAGAGATAGCTAGCTAGCCTCGTGCACTCGACGTATTTCGTGCCATTGAAGTAATGATGATGTTCTCCTGCCTAACCCATTTCGGCCACGGCGGCCACTCTCAAGAATGATTAGCAACTGTGCAGGACATATTATAGTGCATAAACACTGTGCATAAAGTGCATAAAATGCACTCTCTATTTCCTATCTCTCATAATCTGATCCGCAATCCCACACGACCGGAAAGAGTTCAGGCGCAGTACCAATGGCTTTACGTGCTTTCCAAGGCACGAGAATATACACACTTCCAACTTCCTAACCACGGAGTTGCTATTGAGAATCTTCGACAGAAAAACCCAATAATATTGGCCCGACCTAGGGCTTGAATCTAGTACCTCGGGATCTACGTTCTAAAATTTAGCCACTAGACCAACGGGGCATTCATTTTGTCTCATTAAAGTAATATTATCTAGTTGGTCGGTGGAGTAACACCGTAAGCGCCTACCGACTACCGGATACGCGCGTAATACGAGACGGTTTCTGTACTTTTTGCTGTGTGCGCTCTTTAATTATTGTTTATTTTTTACATAAACTAAATCCGGTTTTATTTAGACCTTGACACTTAAACATTTATGTCATTAATATTTCTGTTATAATAAATTCTGAAGATTATCAAATTGCTTTTATCTTTTAAATATATTATTGAAATAGCGTTCAATTAAAAAGTATAGTTTATTTTTGTTAAACTGTGTAGGATAAAATATTTAATATTAACATGTCTATTAAAACCAAATTTATTTTATTGATACATATTGAGTGTTTTTTATGAATTTTCAGCGTCAGCGTTAGAATTTATATATTGTTTTACTTATATAACTTACTTTTAGACCATTTATATAAAGGTACTTGATGATGGAGCCTTGTGCAAGCTCATCTGGGTAAGTACCACCCACTCATCAGATATTATACCGCAAAACAGCAGTAGGTACTTGGTATTGTTGTGTTCCGGTTTGAAGGGTGAGTGAGCCAGTGTAATTACAGGCACAAAGGGCATAACATCTTAGTACCCAAGGTTGGTGGCACATTGGCGATGTAAGCGATGGTTAACATCTCTTACAATGCCAATGTCTATGGGCGTTAATGACCACTTACCATCAGGTGGTCCATATACTCGTCCGCTACCGATGCTATTAAAAAAAACCCCCACACTGATACGCTGCTACGCATTTGACTGGAGCATTAATTACAAGGATCTCATATCAAAAACAACGACTTCGATTTCGTAGTCAAGAAAAAAAAAAAACCGCTTAGCTAGGTTTTTTATTTAAAGTGTAACAGTGGTGTTTTAAATTTCATCAAATCGGCTGCGTGCCTCTTTTGAGCGTTTTTCGATAATCCACAGAGCACAATATATTCTGATATTTAAATATCTAAGCATAGATATATCAAAAATTTAAATGATCTCGAAATCTAATCGGGGAGGAAAACTGCCAGTGACGTCACTGGGCGGGCGCGACATCGGGAAGAGGGGTTGAGCTCAATGAAACTAGTTACGTCATCACACTAACTTTTTATATCATCTTCTCGTTTTGTCAGGGTTAAAATAAACATCCGAGGTAAGAATAATATAAACGCAAGCTACAGCGTGAGAAAGCACAGGAAATATGAATCAAACAGACTGCCTTTAGAACTATCTTTACTTAGATTGTACATGATATAATAATAAATTAAGAAGACCATGGCTGTCAACATTTTACTGTAGCTTAACACTCTGTTTAATTTATTTGTATGATCATGTTTATAAAATTGCATTTCATTTCCTTATGATGCACAATTTTCTATGTCCTTACGACATAAAATAATTTGGATCACATTGTCCCTTTAAAAAAATGTATATGTAGAAATACTTATGTATAGAAATAGAGTAATATATGTTAGAAATAGTATACACTTAAAATATCACAAAATACAAACAGCTTATCTAAACTTACTAAGACATTTAGAATAAAAATAACTTTCCAGTGTTAATTGCCTAAAAAAATTGAAAGTTGTATACAAAGCGTCAAGTTGCACGTTATAGTAGCCCTTGGAGTCGACGTGACTCGACGGAAACATCAATGAACAGACCCGCGCCATTCTTATCCGACTTCCGCTATCCGTCCTTATCACACACACTACAAATAAATTAAGTTAATGAGATAGACATATTTAAGCCACTTGCGTCGCGAATAAAACAATTTCATTGATTGTGAAACTTGAATCAGATTGAACTGTTTTCGGCATAAATTTAACTTGTAGTTTTTAAAGATCGTCTGATATCAATGAAGTTGCTATTGTTTGTTAATTGGATTACTGGATTAAATTAAGTGAAGTTAAGAACCGTAATAATTGTTTATAAAGGTAGGTAGGAGATTCAAGGCATGTTAGTCTTGTGCAATGATTCAGAACCTTTCTTGGAATAACGTGCGAATATTACAAATGACGAATGCGACCAGTGTATATAATGAAAAAAAAAACCAATTAAACCAATCAGCGAATAAAGTCTAACGGCCTTATTCATAAACGTTGCTTAGTTACTGTTTAGCTAAACACTGATTTGTCTCTTTCTGTCATTATTGATTTGACATACGAAAGAAGAAGACAAAGTATTGTTTAACTAATCACCAGGTAAAAAAGGTTTATGAATAAGGCGGTAAGTCTAAAATTGAAAGAAAAAAGAACCTTTGATTTGAAAATATGTTATATGTTACTTTTTTTTCTTTAAGTTTAATGTCTTATATTACTATTTTTCTGTGCAAGATTAGTTTGTGAATCTCTTTTTGTTCTCATCGTGAACTTTTGTCTGCCATTGCAATACTCATAAAGGATGTGTATAAAACAAACACTTACTTAACGCAAATAATTTTGTTTAAACGCATATTTGAATGGATGCATAATAATATAGGTCATAAGCTTCTTACGTTCAGTTGTCAAACAATCTTACACTTTAATTACAATCGCCCCCAGAGGAAACACTAAGTAGGAAATAATAATTGACGCGAACAGGGAACGTACGTATCCGGCGACGGACGGAAGTAACGCCATACGCCTCTGCAAGGGAAGTGGGCCCCTTTCTTTCCTGCGCTCTTGATCATGCGCCCGCGCCGCACTCCGATCCCATTCACGAGACCGTGGGAGAATTACCAGCCGAACCACCCGTAACGACTAATTCATGAATGAAAATAAAGATACCATTTTGAAAGTACTCATCCGTTTCATATTATGTAGTGTCTTAAGTGTTGCTTCTATTCGGTTGGTTCATCCTCACCAGGATGTGAATGAAAAAGGGGAGGTATTTTTAAGCGTGCCCACTTCGCCTTACTCGGGCTATTTTTATTACTGAATTATCTAAATAGGCTTAGCGGAGGTCGTTTTACGTACGAAAACATTTCATATTTATTACTACAATATTTATTATTAGTTTACTTTATGATTTTCTTTCGGCACAAAAATAAAGAACGTTCCTAAATCAATGTTATCCACGAAGTGCCTCGTGCTGGCGGCAAGCCAAAATTTTGAGCTCAGACGATCTCTCATTCAGATCTACAGTCTTTTTTTACTTTATCTTAAACATGAACAACATATTATACACTACTATTTTAAACAATATTTTTATAAGTAGAAGTAGTTTTTTTTATAATATAAGAATTCATCTTTATTGATTGATTGAAACTATAAATAAGATGTTATCTAACGATGTCGTATGAAAGTGGTTATCAAAAAAAGTACGAACTAAAGCGCATGGCTGGGATCACTTCTTGCAGCGCAAATTACTTAACCCACCGTCATTACAGAATGCAAGTGTTCACAGCCAAACGCGTTTGGTATTCGCGACATTAACATTGTAGTCTGGACAATCTAGTTGTCCATATATTCAGCGGGCATTCTGGTGTCTAGTAAATACTTGTCTTTATATTGATGTGACTAGGAAAACTTTTAAATACGATACGGATTTGATTAACTTTACATAGTTTAAGCGATCACGTGATCCAGTTAATGTAAGCTAGTGGTTTATTTACTAAAAAAATTAAACAATCAGGACATTTTTCGTAGAAAACAAAAATGTTAAATTTCGAAAATGTTGGTCGATGAAAATAAAAAATATATATATTATAGACACCGAATTTGGTTAAACTATTGATAAATGTAGTAATAATGTTAGGATTTATAAAGTTTGACTAAAGGTTAGTCAAGATATATACGGTTAACAATAATTCTTATATAAGTAGTTACAGGGTCACTCAGTTTCCACCTTCGTAGTTTTTTTTAAGAAATTAATTTCCTAGTTCGATAAATTATGGCCATCAGACCGTCAAATTATGATGAATTTAGTCTTAAGGTACTAAATGGTACTTTTATAAAAGCCGACTTCATAAATTTGTCTTCCCACACTTCTTAATAAAATATATGTAAATAATATTTTGTAGTTTCGAGTTTTTTTTTTATTGTATAGGTAGACGGACGACCATATGGGCCACCTGATGGTAAGTGGTCACCAACGCCCATAGACAACAGCATTGCGAGAAATGTTAACCATCGCTTACATCGCCAATGCGCTACCAACCTTGGGAACTACAATGTTATGTTCTTTGTGCCTGTAATTACACTGGCTCACTTACCCTTCAAACCGAAACACAGTAATACAAAGTACTGCTGTTTTGCGGTAGAATATCTGATGAGTGGGTGGTACCTACCCAGACGAGCTTGCCAAAGCTCTACCACCGAGTTAGAGAAAAGCTTACAAAGACAAATAATATTATTATTGTTATTATATTATAATTGCTAAGCACTTACATAAGTTCATAATATCTCAATATATTTGCTTTGCCTCGCTTTTGGTATTGACTCCAAAAAATATTTGATACGTATTATAAATATTATTATTAATCAATCTAAATTTTAAATTCCGTACATTTTTAATGATATATTTTGAATTTAAATAAAGACAAAATATGTATTACACTTAATTACAAAAATAACAAGTTTCATGGAAAAACATAATTAAATTATTGAATTAGAAGTAAATAAGACTATTAACGATCACATTGCTTATTTATTTTAAACAACAGACTAAATTTATATAAAATATATTAATGATATTTTAAAACACGTGTTATGTATGAATATACAAACTTCAAATTAAATATTGAACTAATTATATAAGCAAAATAATCACATGTAATGTTTGATAAGCACCACTAACACACTCAATATAGATCATTTTCGAGCGCACAAATAATAATCTCCGTTTAAATAACACTAATGTCATATGTGTTGTTATCACGGGAATTATGAATGAAACGGTCTCAGATAAGGGGTTATATTGTAACCATTAATGTGTTTTTCGTTTTGACGAATCAAGTGGAGCGGTAATAAATAGGAAGCCCATTAGGATGTCAAGATGTCACATACGTTCGATGTAACGGTTTATCAATACTTTTATGCCAAATATAGAATATCGCGACAATGTACGATGTTTCGAATAACTTTGTACATATTCTATTTTGTTATTTTGATTTATTATACGAGTTAAGTTGAATACTTTTTAATTACATTTATTATTAACGTTTTTTATATAACTATTATATTAATTTTTTTGCAAAAATCGAATATCGAATCATCTTTTTTTAACTTACATTTTATACTGTAAGTATACCTATATTACTCTGTATAAATATAATATTTAGTGTAATTTAAATAATAAGTATAATGTTAATTGTAAAAAATATTTAAACGATATCATAATCGAATCAATCGATAAAGATTTTACAGAGTAATATTAACGCGCAACTAACTGCGCGAATGTATAAACACAAGGACTATAAAAACACGATGAATGGAGTTCAGTGCGTCCGCAATTGATAAAACTTAATAGTGAATTTGAATGGAGCCAAGCATCTGCCACGCCAGGTGCGCCCGCGCGTCTCGCCGCACCGCTGCGCCGAGCGACTGCGCACAAAGATCGACCCGCTTCAGCGAAACTGCGAAGCTTTTAGGACAGATAACATCTATAACAGGCGGGCTCCGATTGAGTCTCAACCACTCAATGAACTGACTGTTACACACCTGCGGCGAAACTACGGATAAAGAAATTATGATATTAACGGAAATTAAGAATTATAATTAAACTTTATTATTTATATATCTAAAAAGAAACACATCTTAATTGCAGTCACCGCTTCTCAGATCGTATCTTATAATATAGAATTCTTAAGCACTATCTTAAAGCTACCGGTCTTAAACTATGTCGTCTAGGCCAAAGAAAGTTTGTAATAACTTGGATCATATCGCAAGTCCCGGCTCGTCGTCTGCGGTAATCAACGCCAATAATCAGATAAACGTCATAAACGCTATATAATGGTCGTTCAGTAGTACCTTCGCGCACGGGTTTCTATTTTTACGTGGCGTAAACTTAAATTAATTAGTGCCCGTCATTTAATCTGTGGAGTGTAGGTGCGTTCCCACGCTGCGCCCGCGCGGCCGGAAACCGGCCCCCTCCCGCGCCGCTAAGCCGAGCCCCGTTCCGTCGCTCACGCACGCTCCCTACGAACTCATCACACTATTCACACTCAGCGGCCAAACTTAACTAAAGGCACGTATGGCGAAATAGCTACCTATCTATTCACCGGCCGTAGGCTTTTGTTGATATTAGGCACACTACTTCCGCTCGACAGACCCCATCTGTCCGCGTTCGTTACTATAGTTTACGTTGTACAATGCACTTATTGATAAGGGTCCGGAAGGTACGAAATTATTCTTCACGATTTATTGTAACTTACTTCCGAAATTCGTTTCACGTTTCCTGTTTTCGATTTTTTGCTCTTGCAATTTAGATTTTGTCACGTGTAAGATTCATTCAAAACCAATAGTTATCTTCTTTTAAATCTTTCTTTAGTACCTTTAATACCTATATTCAAGCGTTTTTTTTTTTCATTTTATGTCACAGGCGCACTCGAGCATCACAAAAAATACTATCGCACAAGCTAAATTTTAAAATATGATACAAGACTTAATGAAGATTATACTATTTATATTGATCATCCAAAACTGGGAGATATTAAAATACAAAATTCCTATTATAGACGATTTTACTTTAAACTAAACTAACACTACTGTACTGAACAGTACCTACTATCTCTTACCTTATCATACGTTAGCGAAAAGGTTTCGTATCCCTAAAAAGAAATAATCAGCTGCTGAGACACCAGTTAAGCTAATTCAAAGGATAATGCATACTACCACTTTTTACATTAGCATTGAAATGAACTACTTAATTACGAATTGATTCTTGCTTCTTCTTTACTTGGACATAGATGAGAAAGAAGCACTTCCACGTTTTCAAATTATGGATATGTCTTTGTAATGTATGATGCAATTATATAAATTTGCATTACACGAAATAGTTGCTATGACAGGTACAGACCATCCCGCAAGAAAATGGTACTAGTAATGTACTTAGGTATATTATTATACACTTTGTTGTATTTTGTATTTTGTTGTGTTTTGTATTACCGAACTATTAACATTAAAGCCTTAAATATGTATGCATAAAAATTAAAAATAATTACAATAAATACAAATCGTGAACGCGTGGAATGGTGACAAGAATGCTAGCAGCATTTCCCCCTTTGTTTTGTGATATTACTTTATTGCAAAATAATTGAAGACTGATAACAATTTATGTAAATAAATATCCAATAAACCTTACTTAACTTGAAACAAATATAAGTAAAACACTAGGTTGGCAGTGGCATAACATTTTTAAGCAAATTTTTAGATGAATTAGCTGCGTTGCTGCTTGCGAGATTATGCCCACCGTTACTAACAGGTGCTAAAAACTTAATTTATGAATATATATTTAAAAACTTATTTCAATTCGTTACATGCCAATAACTTCAAGTGAAGTGCATGCACTTGAAATGTTTTAACACCGGAATGTCTACTCGTAGGACGGAAATCGGGAACGAGATCGACACCGTGAGAACTCTTCTTCATGTTAGAGTCAATATTAAACATGCGATGTACTAATAAGCAGTTATTTTTGAAATTCGAATATATGTATATACCGATTGACATTTTAGGCTTTCTATATATGTATAAGAATAACTGATTGACTGACTGACTGACTGACATATGAAAGCATAGGTTAAACAACTCCCTCGCATAGGTAAATTAGCTTGGAGACGTTTTTGCGTTTGTAGTATTAATAGTAGTCATACACGCAATCACTAAATTCGGAATAAACTAGTTTTCACTGGCTACCTCGTGCCACGCATACTCACATAAATATCCTTAGAAGAGTCATGCTATTTTTTTATTATTATTTTCTTACTAATTATTTCATAATAAAATATATGGAGTAAGTGAAAAAGTAAATGTGTGAGTAAGTAAATGTAACAATGAATATTATGTGAATGCTATTATTAGGTCCTTACATATGAAATTAGCGTTTTGTCATACTGACCACTTTGATCTGAAATATCTCCTCTTTGGTTAAGAATTCCAATTTCAAATTTATAAATTCATTTAGCTGGTACATTTGAGTTTTGAAAACAGTCATTCAGTTATTTTTTCCTCATTTTTTTTCTTTGGCGTCAAATAAAAAACACAATTGGCACAATGGAAAACATGAAATATCGGTATATTTACGAGTACGAGTTCTAGCGTGGCACCAGTGCTGCAGAAACAGCTCGAAGGATTAATGACGTGTACGGCGCTGGTGTCGCAAAAGAAAGCACGGTACGTTTTTGGTTTCAACGTTTTCGTTCTGGAAATTTCGACCTTCAGAACCAACCCCGTGGACGGCCGGAGACCAAAGTGGAAAATGAAGAATTAAAGGCTATTGTGGAAGCGGATCCATCACAAAGCACTTCAGAGATAGCTGCAGGCTTCGGGGTAAGTAATATTTATTAATTGTATTAATCCAGTTGAAGCAAATCGGGAAAGTAAAAAAACTTGAACGATGGGTACCCCATGAATTAAGTGAATCGAACTTGCAAACACGCGTCGATTGCTGTGTTACTTTGCTCAACCGACAATTGCGTCGGATTATTGAATGAAGGGATTTTAAATCGAATCATTACTTGTGATGAAAAGTGAATACTGTACGATAATCGGAAGCGCTCATCGCAATGGCTGAACACTGGAAACCCAGCCAAATCCTGCCCTAAACGAAAATTGACTCAGAATAAGTTACTTGTGAGTGTTTGGTCGACTAGCGTCGGTGTCGTTCACTACAGCTTTCTAAAATCTGACCAAACGATTACAGCAGATATCTAAACTGCAAACATGAAGGAAGAACTACCTGCTAAACAACCGAGATTGGTCAATCGCTCTAGGCCACTGCTGCTTCCCGACAACGCAAGACCACACACTGCACAACAAACAACCACTAAGTTAGATGAGCTACAATTGGAATATCTGTGACATCCACCGTACTCCCCAGACCTTGCTCCAACAGATTACCATTTTTTCCGGAATTTGGACAACTTCTTACAAGGAAAAAAATTCAACTCCGATGCGGCAGTCCAAACCGCCTTTAAAGATTTTATTGATTCTCGCCCCCAAGGTTGTTTTAGTAAAGGGATCAATGAACTACCTATGAGATGGCAAAAGTGCATAGATAACAACGGTGCATACTTTGATTAATTAAATAATTTTACAAAAAAAATTGACTTTATATTCCTCCCGAACAAAAGGCCAATTTCATATGTAAGGACCTAGTATGACATTAGCTGAGGAAAAAATTTATGCCATAACTGTAGAGAAATGTCTGTCTACACGTTATTGAAGAAGAAATGTAATTCCAAGAAAGAGACGAGGGACGAGGTACAATATAAATAATTGATAAATCATTAACGGGATGTATGACAGGATGAGGAATGCAATGACTGGAGTTGAAGAAAGTTAATAATAATAATAATTAAAAATTACGTTCGATGTGTACAATATGAAAATAATATATAAAATGTATTTTACTTACTTTTACCTGCTGACGATATATTACAACAAACGCAGGAACATTTCCAAGATGATTTCGCTGTATATTTGTAAGTTCATTAGCTCACTCGCTCTTAAAACCGAAACTAAGCTATCCAAAACATTACTATTTCATTGTTATAACTATAAAAGACAATAGCGCATATAACTTTCTGACATTTCACAATCGGTGCGGTGCGCTGCGCTTTCTTTCATTTTGAGTTTGTCCTTACGGAAAGGCTCTACTCATACTTATCGTGAATTCTAACACATAACTATGTATTATTCATTCGTTCATTAGGGGCTCGAGGGGTTTGATTATATTCCGTCCTCTAAAAAAATGGAAGCTGTCAGCTTGATATCAGCAAAACGTCAGCAGAGATTAGACCCACGGTCGTATACACAGGTCTTGCAACTTCAGTAACGGGGGTACGTTAACATATTGTCGTTGTTAAAGTCAATTTACGGCCGCCAGAGGCAAGACGATACTTTCGTGCTAAAGTAAAATTCGTGATCGTACAGTTCAGAGTAGTATTTTAAATATTTTTATATCGGGAAAATATATTGAATAAATACATAGCAAAATTCGTTATGGACAATTTTAGAAGATAAATATGGAAAACGGAAGGAATAAAAAAGAATTTATTATAATTTATATATTTTTATTATAATTTATTTTTATCCGACCCATGTTGACAAAAGAGGTTCTGTTCGTTCGCGTAATAATTATCCCGAACACTTTTTCAAATCCAAACAAAACAGTTAAATAACAAAACAAAAATAACAACAAATCCGCAAAACTCAGCAAAACGATATAACAATAACAACGAGGCGACAGCAGCGACGTACAGCGGGCGAAAATGCGAAATAGAAATTGTACACGCTCCTATCTCTCACCACCAGGCCCAACTAGGCCTAGACCTCTTAGGTCAAAAAGAAATGACCCGGCAGTTAAGGCTGCCGGAGAGGAAATGCCCGGGTAAAGAGGGAAACCTCGAGGCCCGTACCCGTACTGGACATAGGGCCAGTAAGGAAGAACCCCGTGTGTCTATCTCTCACCACTGAAATTGGACTACGTTGCAAGACCTGTGTTTACGACCGTGATTAGACCACTAAGTAAAAAGACTACCTACTATCAAAAAACGAAAGATTATAGAACAACACGACGAAACTACACTGTCACAGTTTTGTGTGTGAATTAATTAATTTAAAAATGTCGTTCTTAATACCAATATAGATTACTTAGATGTCAACCGTCTATGCCATCAAATTAATTATCGCGTAAACCATTCACACAAATTTAATTGAATCCACATTCAAGAACTATTTGCTTTACAGAAACGAAACTTGTTTAACATAAAATAACCAGTAGATTTAGTTGCGAGATTTACTTAATGTTTTTCGTTTTAATGTTCCATTCATTATGCTGACATTGAAATAAAATAATTATTTTTATACATGACTTTTATTGATTATATCAGTTTTATGAATTGCCACATTTGTAATGTTTTTCTCACAAATTTGTTGCTGTGTTTATCATAAAATTTATTGAAATTAACTGTTCTTTTTATTATTTCATTTAGATATTATCAAATTTTGCTTGTATTCCTAATAAAAATAATCACATTATATAACTCATAAATATATTTTATTATAATTTTATTGAATATTTATTTAATAATATAAACAATTTTAAGACATACTTCAGAGTGAAAAGGCGAAGCACGTGCTCGCTAACAATGGATAGAACTTTACTCAACGAAGTTTTTTTGTAAATATGTTCTTACTTACCACTCATAGTAATTTATATTTGTTTTATCGGTACAATAATGTTCACTTCGTTCTCCAGTATCGGTTTTAGTTTATAAATTAACTTGAAGAAAGTGATATCACTTTTAGAAATATATGTTACACTTACATACACTTACATATAGAAATACTTGTTTTTATTGAATAGGGAGGCAGACGAGCAAAAGGGCTACCTGATGGTAAGTGGTCACCAATACCCATAGACATTAGCATTGTAAGAAACGTTAACCATTGCTTACATCGCCGATGCGCCACCGACCTTAGGAACTAAGATGTCCTTTGTGCCTGCAATTACTCTGACTCACTCACCCTTCAAGTCCACACACAACAATACTGAGTTCGTATAGCTGTTTTGCGGTAGAATATCTGATGAGTGGTTGGTACCTACCCAGACGAGCTAGCACAAAGCTCTACCACCACTACCATACTACGTGTAAATTCTACTTAAAACATCTTGACAGGAAAACTAGCCCGTAAACCAAAGACCGTAGAAAAAAGTCAAATGAATTAGAATTTCGAATTAGAAAATCACACTCATAACGTAGGAAGTTAGTGATGATATTTAACTCAATGCATGCTGCATCTCTATGCTATCTATTTCTTAGATTTATCAAAAATCCAGGCCTGTTTCATTCCAAATAGTTTAACATACCGCTGCAAATAATGATAACTACAGCTACCAGTAATGTACAAAAAATCCTTTTGATCTTTACCTTTATATATTTATATTTCGTTACGTACGTATAGTATTATAAAAATATAAATTTCGGTGGTTCGTGTGCGACCGAAGCCATGCGATGAACGGAATGTATCGGCAGGTGTGTTCTAACCTAACGATGATGTTAACATTGACACGCCTCGATTAAAAAAATAATAATAGTTCTTTATATAACAATGTCAATGAACATTCATTTAAATAAAATTTTAAATTTTTTTAGGAATTATATTATAATATAATAGTGAAAAATTTACATATTCATAATTACACACATATTAAACAATACAATCAATGCCACCGAGAAAGAGTCTTTTGTTAAGAAAACAGTATATTTTTAAAGAAACTTATATGTATAGATACTAATAATAACCAATTCAATTATTTTGATTAATTAATATGAACTATAAAATACTAAATAGTATAGCATAGTGATTTAGAAACCTTGGATTTTAAGTGCATGCCTTAAAAGCTTTTGTTGGTATTTCAATAAATAAATACACACACACACACACGCACACACACATACACACACACACACACACACATATATATATATATATGTATATATATATATATATATATATATATATATATATATGTGTATATATATATATATATATATATACAATGGGTCGTGTCTCCTTATGTCCATCGTGAGCAGATTTCGGGAACCACATGTCATTTCCTTTGGTACCATATGCAGGGTAGGGGCGGTTGAGACGATTTCAATACTCGCAAGAACACTTATACGCGTAGTCACGAAGGGGTGAATGCAAAAAATACGCCCGCACATTGCTTTGTACTAATTTGTTTCGGAGTAGTTTTATGTATGGATGTATAATAATACTAGCGTCTCGTCTCGGCTTTGATCAGTTAATGTAACAAGATATAAAACAAGATTTCTTGAACTCTTTGAATAAATACTTTTTGTCTTGGTATTTTAATTTTAAATCTAATAAACTCTTGTATAGTCATTGGATGGTCTCTCTGAATTTGCATTGGCCGTTTAAAATCATACTCTCGCAATATTTTGACAAAAAGAATCTCTTGACAGAAATTGTCAGCAGAAAGCCGGAGTTAGAACTCTCGCTTAGGAAAGCATGTAAAAACCGTTGGTCCTGCACCTGTTCTCTTGTTTCGGATTATCGTTCTATGTACTATGATTTATGAGAATGACGGAATAGAAAGTGCACCAGCACGAACACATGCTTCTTCATAATATTTCCTCCATGGAAAGCTGGACAACGATATCTGTTACCGTAGCCTGATTTGGTCTGGATGACATTATTAGTATTATTACTACTATTGGGCAATATATTGCAATGCGATGCCGTTGAACCTAAGTAGTTATGTATAAACTCGAACAAGACAATAGAAATCACATGTCACATAAATGCTAAACAATGTGCTATTGCTGAGAAGGCACACATCACATACCTAAGCAAGCTTGCCCTGGGCGAATAAAATTACCAATTCTTTTTTTAATTTTTATTATTTAATTGCCAAATATTTTATTATTTTATTTTATATTAAACATTCAATGGATCATAATGTTCGTACATGTTCAACATAAACATAATCGTAATCAGAACAATAAACAATTAGAAACTCTATAAATAACAATAAATTAACTAATCATAACAACTCAAGGCATGATATCGGTATTCAAGGAATGCTCTATGACTGACATAATCGTCGAAACTTTCAATATATTGAAGTTAGTTCAACATTAATCACAGTCTCGCGTCTTTACCAGCAATTTTGCCAATTAAATATTTTGTTCTCGTTTCGTTGACTCTAGAGTTTTAAGAATAAGGAAATATTAAATATAATTAACTAGCTTTGTCATGCCCTGGTTGAGGCTGATAGGTACTTTTTCCGGCCAGCTTTTAGTCTTTTATACAGTTCCCGAGTAAACATTTATATGCAGACCTAACCTGTAATCTTTTGTTATATACCAGGAATCTATATTATATATAATAACGTCTGCGGCAGCGCTATTCATGCGATTCATATCAACTTCTCGCACTTCGCAAAACAATAGCATTGTCAGTGAATGAGTATTATCGCGTTTCGAAGCTAAATTATGAGTTTATACAAGGCAAGAAGCCGAGCTGTCTATCTAGTATTTCTCTCATTGCAGGAATAAACTTTGGAATCATTATTATACTATAGCTAAGCGATAAAATTCCCAATTTTTAAATACATCAATATATATGATTCTTTAATCTATATAGACTTATAGACGAGACCATTGAAAATTGTAAGGCAGTTATTTAATGTTTTTTTTTAAAGATAGTTGTTGACATAAGCGTTAAGTATAATAGTGAGTAGCGTACGAATTGATCCAGGACATGGCGAGGGCGCAGCACAACCGCGAACATTAGCATTCAGCAGCACGCGCACGCCGGAAGCCGCGCTCGGGAACATGGCTGGCCACTTACATCCAAGATGGCGGCGCACTTACAATGAATCAATAATTAACGATAAACGATTTCATATTTCAAATCCACCGCTCCTTATAAACAAGATGTGATGTAACTTGGTCCAAACGTGGACCATAGCCTTCCAAATGCGCAGTAGCTATCCTTGAGTGCCCATAAGGACCATCAAAACTCATCTTGCGTCATTATTATTAAGGACCTGTTCGTTTTGATGGGAGGTCGTCGGAGGTACCTTCGTACGTGTAGGTAGCCTTTTTTATGTTTGATTGTCTTGCTTCTTTGAATCCCCGGTAATCATTATTGTTTTTAATCGTGATCGAATGTAACCTTTAATCGAAGTTTTGCATTTTTATTTTATATTTTATTTAATAGGTACGTAACAAAAAATAATAGTCTTAACTGTTTACGCATTCTATCTTAAATATAAAGCTGAATTTATGTCACATAATTATCTACGGGATTTAAAAACAGAGCCTTCTTATATTTGAATGTCAGTAGTGCCAATTTCTCAAGTTAATTTAAGTTAAATCATGTCTACGAAATTGTAGGCGTAGGTATCCGATCTATTAATAATTATGATATTATAACAATAAATGATCTGATCTCTGTTTACTTCTTTTTCTACCCTGTTTATTTTTCCTGCATGTTATATAAACGTTCAGGATTATTCTTACAAATGAGCCAGTACCACACTGAATTAAATATAATAATTATGATGAAATAAAATTATGTATTTTCTCATAAAATCCAAGTCATTCAGTCAAAATTAAAGGTCATACAAGTAAACAACGTTTCTCGATTCTGTTTTATAATAAATATAATATATATTCATCAAATGATCAATAATATATATATATAAAATATATATTGTTGATTTTAGCTGCGTCATCGTCGATGCCTTGCTTATAAAAATAAATTGTTCCTTAGGTTCCGGGTTCAAATCCCATTTCAGCTCAGTTACGAAAGTTTGACGGTTCTTCCATTTTTCCAATAAGTTATCAGTCCTGTCCTATCCTGGAACCCTGATTTTTGTATTTGACACTTCGTGTCTCTAAATGTTTTACTTAAAAACGTTAGGTCTACATCTGAACTTTTTCCGGTCGTTTTGGATTTTAGAGGGAGAGAAAAGTGAGTATATTTGTGCTTGCTCATACTCTTGTGTACTATACTACCTGTCTCCTGCTGAGTTGAATAGTCTCCGCTAAGAATAGACCACCGCGGACAAAATTGGAAGACATTATCATATTGATTTTTCGAAACTAGAAACGGAGATAACATTCACAGATATCTTTGATTTTTTTAATAGTTATATCATTTTTACATTTCATAATGATCGTCAACAATCGTATATCATCGTGAGAAGCTTAAATCCATATTTTTTCACAGCTAGACCGTTTAAGAACAATTGAAGTTTAAAAATACTAAAAAACAAATAAACGACACTTTTATTTCCTTACTGAATACTAAGCTTTGTTTTTTCAACCGTTACTGGAGTTCCTGCAAGCGTCTCTGATCACTTTCTTATTAAGCTAAGACACCGGAGGTAATCGCAGATACCCATGCGCATCCAGTTTTTACAGTCACTCGCTAAACGCTTCAATGCGTCTCCCCTGAGTTTGTCACGACGACGTCCACTACCTTCGACAACGAATCGTAAACATCAACTTTTTTGTAATCACGCTTTTTGCTGAACCTCATGTTCCGCACCAATGAGCTGGGATTTATTTTAACTTTTATCGTGGACATTGTTTTAAAACCTAGATTTGAATATGGTATAGATTTTTTTTTACCAACATCCGGGCTTTTCATGCCTTAAATTATTTTAACACTATTGTTTAAAACAAACGTTCTTACGTTGAAGTATTTTAAAGCACTTATTTAGTATTTTATTATTTTCAAAAGGTCTACCATTAGCATAAGCTTAAGTTTTTATACGTATCTACTTGTAAACATGTCTAATCTACAATAACTATTTTTACATTTTACTTATGACTCAATCGTTAAAGTTCTATTTAACTGTCCTATCTATGTAACTATTATTTGGTCAAAAAACTTTGTCTCACAAGCAAGATAGTGACGTAGCGGTCGTGACGTTAGGGGGTCGCGGGAGGGGCGGAGGACGCTGACCCGCGGACGATGCGCGCGCGCAACGCACCCGCTATCCTTCCACATGATGTTTATTCCACTTTTTTGAGGGAACTTTTCGCTCGCGTCAGTCTCTTATTCGACAACCGATTGCGTGATTTTTAAAAGTAAAAGTAAATTAAATTCCTACTTAATGTATTCGTTTGTAAATTCAACGAATTGTGCTTTAGTATGTTTAACTTAAGGGTAAATTAAAATACATAATTATCTGAATTCTTAAAAATAACTATTTTTCTATATCCTAACTAGACAAAATTAATTATTGTAGGGATCATGAAGAGGAAAATTAATATGTTTAGCTAAATTGTATAGTTTATGTTTTACAAAAATAAAGAACATTTATACACTACTTCTGTTACGTAATGTTAAAAATCAACGACGTTTAGGATGTGTACTTTTAGACTTTTGCTTGTTAGTGTATGTTTATGTCATTAACAGTGTAGTACAATACAGCCTGTATTGTACGTAAACTTATAATTTTTGTATTACAGTATCCTTGGATAAGTATTAACTATTTTGGTGTGTCTGAAGCCAGCGTTATCAAAATCTTAATTATAGGTTCCCAGCACTTAACTTTCTCGCAATTCATATTTCTATACTATTAACGCCATCATCAACTTTCATGTGTTTGTTGAAATTAAATCTGTTTGAAGTCTTTTTTTTATTACAAATGAATTTAATATTAACTTTTTAGCTACACGGATCCAAATTTGATCAAGCCATTTACATGTCAACGAAGCATTGGTATTAATTATTCATCACTAATTAACTGTTCGGTGCGGCGCAGATCAGAGCGACTCCTGCCGGAAACAGGAAGAGAGCAATCAACGTAGCTAAAAATATCACACATTTGGTGTTCATCCGGCAAGCGATTTAGCCCTAGTGATGCCAACATGCCGTACGCTGGCATCAATAAGGCTAAATTTGGAGTAAAAAGTAGCATCCTCTTTATGTCCTACTACTGGAAACTGGAAAAAACTTCTGTTAGAAAGGCTTTAAGGTTTTCACAACGCTGTTTCACTGCAAATTATATACTCTACATGTATATACATTTCATCACGATGTCTTTCTTCTCCATCGGGCGCAAGATGCATCATAACCACATCACGACTCAGTTGTGATTGCCTGGATTTGATCCTGCAACCTTCGACCAAAATCCAAGTGTTCAACTGACCATGTTGGCATTCGAATAAATCCTTCTAAATTCTAGAGAGCTACACGAACTGCTGCCCTATAAGCACATCAGTGCTTAAATCTGTACTATAGCGTTCAATTATAATTATTTAGGTTTAATAATAGACTATTTCATCGTTATCAAAATAAATAGTCGATACCGATATTTAAATAATACCAAAAATATACATGAATTACTAATAGTACAGTATTTATACAGTTATTATTACGTTCATATATTATAAGTATGTAATTACAACTATGTATGTATTACTTCAACAAATTGTTTGAATGATACATATCTCAGTAAAGTTGATAATAACATGATTATAAGACATAACATTAGTTTTATCTATGACAAATGCGTACTTATATGATTTTATTAACATAGCCATTAAAGTATTTTTTTTTTGTTCTTAATGATTCACTCAGATCATAAATCAACTTGTTTCCTGTTGAAACGATCTTAAAAATTGTTCGAAACACTTGTGAAAAATAAAATCAACATTTTTTTTTTAAATTATATTTCTATCCGATAAGATAATCAAATAAATGATTAAATTTAATAAGTCAAACAGTAAGTCTGAATAAATTTGTTTTTTTTTTTTAACTTGTATGTATGTCTTCCTCTATTTATTTCAATCGTATTTTTAGAAAATATTAAATCGTGCCTGAATTGTGTGGCGAAGCAGTGAAATGTTAAGTGATCAGTACGCGTATATGTACATACAATTAGGCAGCTTATCGTTCTATTATAATGTGTAATAGGTAGTAACCGATAACATCGACCTTCCTATCGAAAAAAGCGTTCAATATTTTATCGGAATGTCATAATTATTATTTATTAGGCGGTCATACGGTTGACATTACGATTCCCAACAAGTACGCGGCTAGCACTCGCCGGTACATAATTATATAATTTCTATTATTTATATGCGGAGTCAGTGCATGTGCCGCGCATCGAAACGACACGGCTTCCTTCGACGGCACTCTACGAAGAAATCCGACAACGGGTTCTCGCTAGAGAGGATGTAAGACCCGCCACCAATGATTTAATTCACAAAAAGTTCCTGTCGTCAACGTCCGTCGCTTTTCCTGCAGGTGATGTTTCACCACGCTCCTCGCTTCCTCTATGGTAATATTGATAAACGTGTCAGCGTACTAATAAGATTCAGCATCGAGTCACGATTTATCGATACAACTGATAATTCTACTATTGTTCCAATCATTAAGATTATAACAATCTAAAGAACGAAGGTATCGTAGTAAAAGTTGTAAATATTCATATTATTGTTATTAAACTTTTTCTAGTGATTACAAATCGACGCTTTAAAATGGTCATGAGTCCGTTCATTATACACGCAAGACTTTGTATTTTAATAAAAGGTATTACGTATTAATAAAATAAGTAAAGCTACTGCACTGCATTCAGTAGGTTTATTCTGTATGAACAAACTCAAACTCATCGCTGAGAATGGTCGTGAAATGTCAGAAAGTGACATGCGAAATTTGACCATAACACGGTTGTATACACTGGTCTTGCAACTTCAGTATGGGGTACGTTGACATACTGATGCTGTTAAGTTCAATTTACGGCCGCCAGAGGCATGACAATTCGCGTTATAATTATCACGGACATTTTTTCAAATCCAAACAAAACAGTTAAATAATAAAACAAAAATAACAAAAAATCCGCAAATCTCAACAAAACGATATAACAGTGATTAAATAACAATACTTGGGAGAGAAAAATATCAGCTTCGATAGCAGCGACGTAGTACCTCAAGCGGATGGTATTGCGAATTAGCAATTGTTACACACTCGCACCTCATCTCTCACCACTGAAATTGGACTCAGTTGCCAGACCTGTGTATACGACCGTGGACCATAATAATTATAACATTTAAAAGATACACGTATCACCTAAGGGTTTTCAAAAGATTATGAGTGAGATAGTGTTGCGTATCAACGGTATTCGGCATTCTCTATGGTTACTCTTAACAATTAAACTTATCAAAACTGTTAATAATTTATAAATTAATAATAAAATTTACATGGCTTTTGTATGGCATAGGAAGGCGGGAGAGCATAAGGGCCACCTGATGATAAGTGGTCACCAACGCCCATAAGCATTGACATTGTAAGAGATGATAACCATAGCTTACATCGCCAACGGCCACCAACCTTGGGAACTAAGATGTTATGTTCCTTGTGCCTGTAATTACACAGGCTCACTCACCCTTCAAACCGAAACAACAACAGCAAGTATTGCTGTTTTGCGGTAGAATATTTGACGTGTGGGTGGTAAACCCAGACAAGCTTGCACAAAGCCCCACAGCCAAGTATGCTTGCTATAGAGAATTTTCCATGAATGAAAATTCCTCGACTGAAGAGTAAGAAGTTAAAAAACCACGATTCATGAAACGATTGCAATGCCATCTATCGAGTATTGATGTAAACTATTTTCCTTGCAAACTTTAATGCAACGTTTTTCTCTATATTTTAGACATGTATCTAGTACCTTATTTTAAGGATCATTTTAAATGAGTGTTTTAACCCGCCAAAGAAATACTAACGACTCCCATGATTACCTTTTACATTTTACAATTACCTACTTTAAAGCACAACTTACCCAACCAAAATTGTGCTATCAATTCATACACAAAATATTAAATAATAATATAAAAATTAAGCAACACCTGAAACAACACCTGTTGATATATTGAATTGTAATATTCCTGTTGATATGTTGAATAAATTGGAGATATTTTTTTACATTAGGTTATTGCTCTACACATTGATTTTATTGATCTTAAACCACATATTTTGTGGAAAGAAATGAACTATGCCAAAAAAAATTCCAGAAAGGATTCTTCAAAAAAAAAAAACAAAGAAAATATATAGATAGAAAATGTTTTTATTGAAAGTGGTTTGACATTACTCTTTTACAACTAACACAAATTTTAACAATGTTTATTAAAGCTTATTTTAAATAGTCTAAGCTCAGTTTCAATATAAAATTAGTAGATAGAGCGTGAAAGTCAAACTAGATATTTGTATCAGTTTTGTGACATGGAGCATGTGCTCTTTATGTATTTACCAATCACGTCCACCAATCCTACTCATTTGCTCTCTCTTTCAATCTCACCACAATCACATCTTGTGTCTTTGTTGGGAATTAAACATGAACATATCCTCTATTTTTTAATACAAAATGTGCTTAGACGGTAACCACGAACACACTCCCTTTACGTTCTTACAGAAATCTTGTTGTGGTTGAAACCTCGTGGAGCTTCTCACCAATCCAGAAATGTTACCATATAAAAGTATCCACTATCCACTGCTAGAACAGTTTCAGAAGCGTCATAGTTTCAAAACCGGGGATAATTTATTAAAATTAGAATTTATCATCCAACAGGCCAATTTTTTTTTATTAAAATTTTATAAAGTACGTAATTAGATAAGTCGATTACTTTCATAATAATTACATCATCTTCAATCCGATTTTAGTTACATCCCGCCGTTAAAGTATCAAAAGTACCTATTTACACGCCTACTCTACTACACACCGCCTGGTGTGTAGTTTTTTCAATCCGTCAAATTAAGTGGAATTATATTTAATTCCTCACCCCTCTCTTTCTAAGATTGCTTTCATCCCCTTTGTGATGGAAAATGGTGATGACAGTTCGAAGTGCTATGCTCCTGGCATTGAAGTATTCAGTTGTTGGACGGCTTGTTAAAGCAGGACTCCTCTGGCATAAAATGGAGATGTTCGTCCTTAATCACCAGCGAGCGACCAGCTCTGTAGTAGACTAACCCCGACATACATTTCAAGTTAAATTATCTAACAATCATACATATGTTATTTGTATAGCCATTATAATTAGTATGAAATAGTTTCAAGTGAAGGATAAAAATACAGCAATACTTGAACATTATGTGTAATGTAGTTTAAACATTATGTATCTTAAGCATCAAGTGCACATTATGCATTTCAAATATTTGACTAGACTTGTTTAAAATTATGACATTAGTATATCAATACTATTAAAATTGTGCATGATAAATGCATATATTAAAAACATACATCTACATAAAATAAATGCTTATCATTAGATATAAATCGTTTAAACATAAAACAGGCGAACACGCGACGTTGTTATAAGAAAATCTCCATCGAAGAACTTAGTTTCAATCACCACATTCCCACTGAAAAGATAAATGTATCAATTTTAATAAAGTTACCAATATAGAAAAAAAATCTCTATATATATATATATATATATATATATACTTATATTCAATGTTAGATGTTCATCATCTGGATCTTTTATAGCTACTAGACCAAAGAGCTTGACAAATAAATAAAATGTAAGTGCATCACAGAGGGCAATGCACTTATCTTCTTTTAGAATTGGAGTTTATTCCACCAACCTGTATCAGTGTACATTGGTAGATATACAGTGCCAGAAGTTTATCTGATACGTGAAGATTTTCCATCAATGTTTTCTTTCAATATATCTCATGTACAAATGTACTTGCAATTCATCGTTTGTCTGTATTTCAAATTGGATTTTATTTTTATTTTTATTTAGCACCTGATGTTAAGTGGTCACCAACGCCTAAAGCCAATGACATTGTAAGAAATGTTAACCATCGTTTGCATCACCAATGTGCCACCAATGCGCCACCAATCTTGGGAACTAAGATGTTATATCCCTTGTGCCTGTAATTACACTGGCTCACACACCCTTCTAGCCAGAACACAACAATACAATGAACTGCTTTTTTGCATTAGAATATCTGATGAGTGGGTGGTACCTACCCAGACGAGCTAGCACAACGCTCTACCACCGAGCCTTGTTATCTTATTTTATGTAATATATAATAATATAAATTTATTTCATGACTATTACCAATATTACCAATTGTTCTCCCACCAAACAACAATATTTCATTATGTGTTTTGGAGTTTGTATCACATCTTAGAGACTATCGTTGGGAGGGTATTCAAAGTATAAGCTGAACCACTAAATATATATATAATTTATTTTATCCAAAGTCAAAAGTCAAAAAACTCACTTGAGTACATTAGCAGGCATCATCTGAGACTCTGGTGCCGATTCTATGATGGATTGCCAGGTGTTGGTGGAATTAGGAATCACATATCCAAACTCGAAGAACCATTCCTCTAGACATCTACCTTTGAATAGTACTTTCTGAAATGTAATAAATAACATTATCATACATGTCGGTAATATTAACTGAACAACAAAAACCATTTTATAAATGCACTCATGTACTTATATGTTTACTATTGAATATGATGAAAGTACCAATTAAACCTTCTATATAACCAGTTCAATACATTCAGGATTATGTACACCTAGAAATTATAGCTGAATTATGTAAACAATTCAACACCTTATTTATTGCAATTTATGAAGAATCTGTCTATAGTAACATAAAAAAAACACGGTGTCAGTTGGATATAAATATAAATATAGATAAATATTAAAATAATATAATATTTATATTTTTAACTAAATATAAATATAGACAAATTTTATGAAGAATTTTCTAACCTGCTCTAACCGGAATTTGTCCATAGACTCTACAGAGCTGAAGTTCATCTCGCGAGAAACAACTCTAGACTTGAGGATACGTTTAGGTACGCGCGCCTCATGCTCAACATCTGGATTTGACATGTCGTCGTTATGCTGCCAAATAACTTTACCTAGAAACACAAAATAAAAAGTCAAATCACATTTATTATTTATGTATTTATTAAAAGCAAAAAAATGTATTTATTAAAGCAATCTATTTAATTTTATAACAATTTGTCTATGTGTCACAAAATGTATAAAATGTTTCTTTTTTATTTATTTCTACTGCTATAAATGGGAATAAGCAAACTTACCTGTGTCCACATCTCGTAGATTCATATAATTACTGTTTGATACATTGTTAAAAAAAATATTGGTCAACGATAAGAATTTCACATAAAAAACGGCCAATCATAGTTCACTTGTTAATTTGGGTTGGCTTTAGAAATTCGTATCTCGATTTTGGGTGGGAAGTGTGCACCCCATCCCACTTCCCATCTAAAATCGAAATACGAATTTCTAAAGCGTTCCCATTAATTTTGTTGAAGGCTTATTAACATTGACAGATTAGTTTTCGTTTAATAATAATATAATCTTAATAAGTTTCTAAAATTAATCATATAATGCTGTGGTGTCGCCACAGAACCATATGGATATAGAAAAATTAAATAATGAATATCTACGAATAACTGTAACAAAGAAAAAAGGATACATTTGAAAACCGCTGAGAATTGACTTCATTCGGTCTTGTTCAGATTCTTCAAGTGGTAATAGCTCCGTCATTTTTCTTAGATTTCCGAGGTACTAAGTTTATTAAAGCTTTCGTATACTCCAAGGTTGTGAAACGTATGCAAAAGGATTATATTCAAAGACGTTCAAGAACGTAGAGCGATGTTTTTAAAAACGTACAAAAACATAAAGTATGGAATGTTATTATTGATATAATTTATATGTTAAACATATATTACTAATTACTATAACTTTTAACCTAGTTTTGTGCAATTGCAAACAATAACTGACATATAATTTGACAATACAATTTGTTTTATTGTAAGTGACATATTGACATAATTGACATTTCAAGATAAATCGATTAATTATTTATCTTGGGAAAGTTATCATGTGTGACTTGAAATTTTAGCATAAAGTAAACAAAATATATATACTAATTCTACTTAAAATTAGTAGTATTTTCACTACTAATTGTAATTTTATGAAAAGCTGTTCCAGCAAAAAGAATATAAATATTCCATTTAACGCTAACGTGAATTTTAACATTAAGATTTTTTGTACAAAAATGTACAAAACTATAAAAATCTAAAATTGACAATGAAATACAAATATATATAAATAATTTCCTAGTATGTAGTCAATTGTTTTGTATTGTCTATTAATGTTATCTTATAAAAATATATTCTTTAAACGTTTTTCTGGTGCGTACAACTTCATGTAAATTCAAAATGGTAGATTGACAGATTGTAGGATGAGAACAATCGGTAGTATTTTTTTGTGTACCTGCTTAATTTGTTTTGTAAAAACCTTGCCTTGGAATTCGAGCTAATAACTAAATGTTGTGTCCGGCGATATTGCGTTAGAAATATTAGACGATTAGAAGTTAATAAGAATATATAATCATTTATTTCTATGAACTCGAAAAGCGAAACAGACGAAGCTTCAAGGTAAATAAATTTTCCATTTTTATTTTCGTTTACTATTTTGGACATTAATGAAGATTTTTACTTATCACCTTCGTGTATTCACGGATAATGATTATTGTTTTTAATTTTTGCGTAATTGTTACTAGTAATCATTCGAGGTTATGCATTACTTGCCAATTTTGATCTTTGTTGACGATTTTATTTGCGAGCTCGGACGTTGGCTCATTTTCTTGTTTTTCAGGGGGAGCGAAGCGTCATCGTCAAACAACAGTTCAACCCCAAGTAATTCCAAGAATCAACCACCAGTAGGTTTATGCGCCGGATCAGGCTCAAATAATCCACACATTATGAAACGAGTAGCTGCGAGACAATTAATTGAAAGATATTTTTATCAGCTGTTAGATGGCTGTGGCAACCCTAACTGTGATAACAAATATTGTGCTTCAAGTGGAGAGGTAGTGCTCTTAGAATTATAAAGTTTTCATATTATAGAAAAATGCTAATTAAATTAGTGACTTAATTTAATATTATAAATTGTTGCTTACATATATTCCAAATGACATAGATTGATTGAAATTATATATAAAAGAACATAAACAAAGAATGAGAATTGCAAATTTCAATGAATAAGATGAATTTATTTTAATAAAAACATTTAAATTATCATTTTGTTAAGCTGAGCCTAGATATTCCAGTGAATGGAACTCATGGAAAACCCGGGCTGTAAACCACTGCCAACACCACTTAAATTTTCAACTGCTGAACTTATGTTTAAAAGTGACATAGTGTTAAAAAAATAACACTAAGAATTGGTTTGTAGGGTCCAATGGAACAGTACAGTGAAATTAGTTCTAAACTTTTTTAACAGCTGAGTTTTATGGTTCGTCCATTTACTTTTGATCTTATTATAGGTTGTGTAAATGCAAAACATATTATCTAAATTTAAAAGTTTATTTCTTGTTAACAATTTTAGGCGAGAAATTTGACCCCAAATGAAGCAGCAGCAGAAGCAATCAAACTATTCTATAAAGAGGCTCGCCTGTGTGACACTTTACCTAACAAAGTTCCAAGGACTGAAGCAAGTACTTATGATTCCAGTGCTAGGTAAATTAAATATCACATAATTATAATTTATAATCATTACACTAAATTAAATTAGATTTATAAGTAAATGCTGATGCTGAAAGTATTTCTTGGTTTTATGTAAAATGCTTAATCCATTTTTTTTAAAGTAAAGTAATTTTTGTTTAACATAATTGTGTCATAATGCAAGTATAAGTAATTTCTTATGCAAATCTTTCAGTGCAACTTGTACAAATTCTAACATAAAAGGCAAACAGAGTAAACAATTAGATTCAGCATCATGCAGTGTATCACCGGCAGACAACAAGAAAGATAAACCTGAAACTAGTCATAATTTATCTCACGAAGAAAAAGAAAACGTAATCTATGATAGTAAGTAAAGTATTTTTATTATTCAATGGAACATCTTAAAAGGTACATAACCTGTTACTGATAGACAGCTTAATGTTAAAATGAATGATAAAACAATATACTGGTTTTTAGGTAATAACTATTATAAATCTTAAGAAAGGGTGAAAAAAATAATAGTACAATGTTAGGGAATTGAAACATGCATATACAGGGTTATTTGTAACACACCAGCAACCTCGCAGGACTAGTTAGCTAACATCATAAGCAACAATGTTTGTTCTACTGTATAATAAACTAAAAAGATTGAGAAAGATATCAGTCATTGTGGTTTTATTAGCTCATCAATCTATAGTCCATATACCAATGGCAGGAGGGGAAAGATAACTAAACAACTTTGACCTTGATTTGGCATGACATTTGAGTTTAACTAGTGAGGGGATAAATATTGAACTAGTTGTTTGAAGAATGAATGAATGAAAATAAAAATTAATATATTTTGCTTTCGATACATAATTAAATATTCATTTAAATAAATAAATGTATATAATTCAGATATATAAATATTAAAATTAATTATGTTTTTAAACACTAGTTTTATCATTCTTAATTTTTTTTTGAATGAAATAATTTATAATTCATTGCCAAATTATATAAAAAACGCAAAAACAATATATATTTATAAAAAATTACTTAAAGATCACATTTTCAAAGGTAATGCTATTAAATAATCATATTTCAAAAATAATGTTTTTAAAAAATTTCTAACGACATGTAAACCGGCCTTTATGCTATTCTCAATAACAAGACAATTATTGAAATGTACCTACATATTCACAAATGTTTTTGTTAATCAAGTTTTTTGTAATACCGTCTATTTATTTGCGCACTCTATATATTAATTGTAACTAATTTGTTAAGTTTATTTATTTCTCCTCGAAGTGATTGTAATCTTGAGAAATAAAGTGATTTTAAACCGTATAATAATAACTGGTAATTAATCAAATTTTTTGATCAATGAAAAAATTGTGTTTTGAATGTTGGTAAAATTAAAGTACACATATAAGAATTGAAGCGGAATAGTGTTTATGAATAAAGATATATTAATCAAGATTTTTTTTTTGTGCAATATTATATTATTCACATGAAATATGTATATCTAAGTTTTGTTCATCTTTATTCTGTCTGCCATTAGAATGAACTTGCCCACATATTTTTAATGCACCCAGAAGGAGAGCTTTTACTCTGATTTAAGAAATTATTTCAAGGAGCCAATGCTCCTTGTCGTCTTTGTTTGCTGTTTGAACAAGACATCCAAATTTAACAAAAAATACATATACTATGTAGCTTTATATTAAACAGTGTCTTAATAATAATAATGTCCTCCAGACCGATTTTGGCACCCAATCTAAAGAGAGATTAGCCAACTGCACAGGAGATATTATAGTGCACAAGTGTGTGCGCAATCACAAGTGCACTCTCTATTCCCTACTCTCATAATCCGATGGCAATCCGACACGACCGTGCTTTCCAAGGCACGGAAACTTCCAGACCCCGGGTTGCTACTGAGAATTTTCGATCAATAACTTATTGGCCCGACCTGGGATTTTAGTGTCCTTGCGTGTAGCCACTAGACCAACGAGGCATTTGACAAATTATATATTTAAGAACTCTTGCAAATGCTATTGGCTTGTAGCATTTTTCTACCCAAAGTAAATATTTGAAATTAGGAATAGATTTGAATATTTAGATTTTTGTACATTATTTTATGTTACAATTAGTATTGAATCTTAAAGCGAAATCTAACAATATTGGTTATTATGTATTATTAACAGATACTTTTATATTACCCAGTGATAATAAATTATTAACATCTGACACAAGCTATTAAGCTTTAAAAAATCTAATTACATGCAAAACATTTATATATAATTATAAGGAAGCATTAGTTAATTAGAAGTAATTACTTAATTATCCAATAAAATCATTGCTATATTGTACAATTAATGCAAATTTTACATTACAATTATAAAGGTTCAAAGATAAACATGTCTAGTATCATTGAAGCAGATTTTGCTTTAAAAAAACAGTTGTTGATTCAGGCATTAGACGAATTACTTCTGTCATTGCTTCTAGATGGTTCCACATTAACTGAAGAACGTGTATATGAATTGTGTGATGAATGCCTTCAAACGAAAAATCCGGAGCCATTAATAAGAGCGCTAAGTGAAGCATTCACGCAGCCCACAATACTATCAAAATGTTTTCAAAGAAAAATAGTTGACAGGGATAATGGCAATACAGGGGAGAAAAAATCAGGTAAATATATTATTATTAATGAAATTTTTTTGACAATCTTTTTAACAGATATTTCAGAGAAAACATATTAAAAAGCTTAAATTACCATTTTATTGACACAGGTATTTAATGTACAAGGATTTTTTATAAAACCTTTTTAAAAGTTTATAAAAAAATATTTTGTAGAAAATAGCTCTATGTTTTTTTAGAATATATATATATGATTACATATATTAATATTCCAAAATATTTTGCAGATAAAGAATCAAAAGCAATGTGTTCTTCAAGTGATCCAGATAAAGATGTGGACAGTGTTATGGGACCGGGTTTAGATGTAGCATCGTGTCAGAGAGCATTGCAGTACCTTACCAAAGTAGGTCTCAGTAGAATGCACGACTTATAAACGAATATCGAGCCCACTTTTGCTAAATTTGTGTTTTTAATTTATTATGACGATTAAGGAAACCTTTGTAAGACGATATAATATTTTCCCACATATCATAATTAATCATTATCATTATCCTAATTCATCAACAGCTAATCATAATCAACTGCTGGGCATAGGTCTCTTCAAAGGGATGTTCACTGCCTTCCGCATACAGTCAGGTCGCGCCACCTCCAGGTCAGATATATTATATCGACCAACCCACGATAGAGCAGTCTGACGGAATAGGCCTTACTTATCCGTAGTAGAGGATTGGGCATTTACCTAGTAGTGGGATATTTGTAATAAAGTAAAAAAAACGCAAAAAGCGTGTGTCTATATTTTTCTAATTTAACTGAAATTCTGCCACATGTGTATTCCACCAATCCGCATTGGAGCAGCGTGGTTTAATAACTGTCACCTCAAAAAGTCTGTTTAATTTTTTGAGCATACCGTCACCTCAAAAAAGTAAAGAATTCCTTAGCCCAGCAGTCGGACACTCACAATCCGTTACTTAGGATACTATACAACATTAAAACTATTAGTAAATTTTACGGTTTTTTTAGTTTTCCTTAGTAGAATCACGTAGTTATTATTGGCCGTATGCCATGCACATGGTGTCATTCCATATAATTATAGACATGATATAATGTAAAAATAAATATGACTTCATTTATTCCTTTTTAATAATAATAATAGACAATATTATTATATAAAGTTTTAAATAAATAGGTGCCATCGGAATACTATAGTTCAGCATTTGTGATAGCACTCACAACACTGGCAGAGAACATTGAAATCGATCTGAGGATAACGAAGAATTTGAGTATGGATGATATAGTCTCCTGTTTCGTCATAGCCTTCGAGGTGCCGGACCTCGGGTGCAGTGATTATCTCGAGATTGCATTGCCGGCAATGTGCCATGCCGCTCAGCATTTGTCGGTTAAAGGTAACAATTTATTTTATTATTAGAAATTTAACAAATGGTCATTTCAAGTATATTATAAGCATCAAATTTATGTTTTATACCGTAATAAGAAAAGTATTTAATATCTGTTAATCATTCATTAGGCTTGCGAATTAATCAATATTGTATTGGGTTTTCCTACACCAACGAAAATAATTCTATTAGTTTAAAAAAACACTTTTATAAAGGCCGATTTGTATGCCACCAAAAATTTAAACAAAAGTCAGCTTTCATATATCTATACAGGGTTATTTGTAACGACCCAGCAACCTCGCAGGACTAGATAGTTAACACCATAAGCAACAACTTTTGTTCTACGACTTTTGATAATTTGTTAGATTTTATTTTCATACAAAAATAAGTATTAATTTAATTTCCCGCTTGAACGTCTATAAATCGACGCGCATCGCAAAGATCGACGCACCGCGTCGTCCTTTCGTTTATGAATGAAATATAGACCTACAAATGTCACGACAGTACGACAAAAACTTACAAAATTATAATTTTTTCAGATATTGAGTTATCTCCGAAGTAGAACAAAAGTTGTTGCTTATGGTGTTAGCTATCTAGTCCTGCGAGGTTGCTGGGTCGTTACAAATAACCCTATATAATCAGCATTTGTCTATCTATATTTTAATTATATTAGTCATTGTTTAGTAGTGGTAAAATAGGGTGATAACAGTAATTTAGTTTAAATAAGCTCGTAAGTAAATATACTTTATAGGGCATATTGTACGATACACTAACATGGTATGGGCGAATAGATTGTTGGCGAATGTTATTAAACATTAATCTAACTAACTAACATACGATAAAATCCTTATTTTACCCGTTCAAAGTAGACGGGCTAGTTATTAATATATTAATGACGTTTCAGCTCAAGCTAAACTGGCGCGCCTGTGGGGGCAGCACTGTAAAGAGAGCCTCCGACACATACTAGAAACTATCCAACAACTCATCACGCTCAGGGTTATATCAACGAATTATTCTAGGACGTTTCAAGTTCAAGATGACGATAGTGTAACTATGGCCACGAAACTTATGAAGGTAGTTTTTATTTTTCCGTCTGTATGTCGTATATTATCTTTGATAGCATAAAACTTTGTACACAATAATTTGTCTTCTTATTTCGAATGGGAAATTCCTGATGACAGAAAGATAAATCGATTTGTAACTATTCACCCGTTATATAATTAATTATTACGGATGAAGTTTCACTTACAAATGTTACGGCTAACTGATGAAACTATTAAACCAATATACTTAAAATTTATAGCAAAAAGGGCAGTGGGTTTTGGAAGTTTTAGTACGTAATTATATTATTGTTTGGCTTGGTTTGGGTGGCTGTTTTTCACTCACTTTAAAGTTAGACTATTGGCATTAGAAGCATGATTTTGAATCCTGTTTATTATAAGTAGGTATAAAAGTAGAATAATATTTATTTAAAAAAAATATATAAAATTTCAGATAGTGTACTTTGCCAACATGTTAGCGGGTGTGATGGAACCGAGCTCACTACGAGAGGAGCCAGTTGTTCTAGCCAGTCAGTTGGACCCTTTAGGCGATGCTTTAGACCATTTATATCCTCTGTCTTCAATCAAGAGCTTTAAAGAGGCGCAGCAAGAAGATCCATTAGGTAAGCATTCATGATGATGTCTTCCAAACCGATTTCGGCCATAGCGGCTATTCTTAAGAAAGACTAGTCAAATACGCAGGATATGATGTAGCGGAGTGCGCTAGTAAATGTGAAAATACAAGTGCACTCTCCAACTCCCTCCCATAATCCAATAGGATGGCAATCCGGAACGAGTTCAGTATCTTTACTCGGTGGTAGAGCTTTGTGCAAGCTCGTCTGGGTAGGTACCACCCACTCATCAGATATTCTACCGCAAAACAGCAGTACTTTGTGTTGTTGTGTTCCGGTTTGAAGGGTGAGTGAGCCAGTGTAATTACAGGCACAAGGGACATAACGTCTTAGTTCCCAAGGTTGGTGGCGCAGTGGTGATGTTGTTTTTTTTAAAGAAATATACAAACCACTGTCTATGGGTGTTGGTGACCACTTACCATCAGGTGGCCCACATGCTCGTCCACTAATCTATACCATTAAAAAAAAAAAAACGTCAGGACCTTTAAGTACTTCTGTTAAATTCTCATAGGAAAAAAATCGATAGCTATTTTACTGTAGCCTAAGCTATCCGGACCACTGGACTAACAGGTCAATAATAATGCTTACAATGTAAATTAATTGTTAATATTTATTAAAAGTTGGGCGCATTAAAAAGAATTAATTAATTTTGACAATCAAGTTAAACAAGAATATGGAGGCTTAATCTTATTTTTAAATCATTTTAAAGAACTTTTTTTTCTTTCCAGCTATCGAATTAGATGTAAATGTATTAGACGTTAGGAAACCTTATTTGCCATTTGAGGAGTTTTATAATGAACCTCTTAGTGATACTATAGAAATGGACATAGATCTAGCTAATTGTAAAACTGAAGTAGCAAATGGTAAGTTACACTTTTAAATTGTACTTATTATAATAAATGTTAATTTAAGTTTATTATACTATATACAGTATGTAACAAAAACCCTGTCCGATCCGTGAAGTGGTTTATTAGGTATCGTGAGTCTATTCTTATTATGTAAAGTAATCTTTTAAAATACTAAGTAAAAAAAATACCCATAGAAAAATATTTATTGTGTTTACTACCAACGCTGTTAGTAAACACATGGCCAACTGAGGTCATGATCTCGTGCCTTAGCTACCCGATAGGTGAGAGCTATCGAGCGCCGTCGTCCGCGCCTGTGCTGCCATGTAATTTTCGTCATTTAATTAAATTTTATTTGGTTAGTATTTTAAAAATGATTACCTTACGATACCCGATAACCACTTCACGGATCGGACAGGGCTTTCGTTACATACTGTATATAAATGTTTTATTTTTTATTTTTATTAATATCTTTGGTAACAATATAAGCGGAAACGTTCATCGATCGCTCGCTATTTACTTGTAACACCGTCTAACGGAGCGTGCGCGCCAGGGCGCAAGTTCTCGTTCCTGAAGTACCCGTTCGTGCTGACGGCGGCCACCAAGTCGCTGGGCCTGTACTACGAGAACCGCATCCGCATGTTCTCGGAGCGGCGCGTGTCGCTGCTGCACGCCGTGGTGGGCGCCGCGCCCCCCATGCCCTTCCTGCGCCTCAAGGTGCGCCGCAGCCACCTCATCGACGACGCGCTCGTCGAGGTACGCCCCACGCACTCTACGGCCGATGTCCGTTCGTTGTCGAGCTTTACTTGTGATCGTTCTAATCGTTTCGTTTTTTCGCTCGTCAGCTCGAGATGATAGCGATGGAGCGTGCGCTCGACCTGAAGAAGCAGCTGGTGGTCGAGTTCGAGGGCGAGCAGGGAGTGGACGAGGGCGGCGTCAGCAAGGAGTTCTTCCAGCTCGTCGTGGAGCAGATCTTCAACGCGGACTACGGCATGTTCACGCACCGAGCTGACTCGCAGACCGTTTGGTGAGGGCCTAAACGGATCGATCGTTTTTAATTTGTAATGCTTCAATATGAAATTTAAAAAAAGTATTTTATTATTACTATAAACGGCTTACTTGGTGAATTCTTACTGAAGATAACGCGTTATAATTCGAACAAGCGCTTGTATAATAATCAGACTTGATTAATCTTTATAATTATTGTGAATTATTTTTACAAACTGACGAATTCTATGGAGGTGAACTTGATAAAATGAACTTTATAAAAATATATATAAATACAATAGTTTCAATAATAATAATAAAAATTTAACGGAGTCTTATAAGATAAACATGTATAATATAATAACGAAGCTCAAAAATGAATAAAGGTATAAAAGGATATCACTTCAAAATACATATTACTAAAATATATTACCAACTCGGCACATCTTTATCATATTAGTACAGTACAGTAACAGCCTGTAAATGTCCCACTGCTGGGCTAAGGCCTCCTCTCCTTTTTTTGAGGAGAAGATTAATAAGTACAGTACAAAGTATTCTTAACTTTTTTTCGCGTTTATAATAATATTTTAAATAAATTCCAGGTTTAATCCCACATCATTTGAAACAGAGGCTCAGTTTACACTAATCGGAATAGTATTAGGACTCGCGATATATAACAATATTATATTGGCTGTTAATTTCCCCATGGTCGTGTACAGAAAGCTAATGGGCAGGAAAGGATCCTTTGAAGACTTGGCAGATTGGAATTTGGTAACTTACCTTTCATGATTTCTGTAGCTATTCAATTATTATTTAAAAAAAAAAGAAGTCTTGCCAAAAGCTTGCTACTAATATGTTTTTATATTATAATCAACCCTTCAAGAATTACTTTATTATAATAACTTACAATTAAAATGTATTTCAAACGTTTCTGATATAGTTTCATTGACCAACAATAGCTGGTAACTATAAGGTCACGCGATTCGTATCAATGTTTCACGAAAATTTTAAACAGGCAAAACATGCTGTGAAATAATAAATAAATATCAATAACGGCATGACATTCAGTTCCGAAAGTGAAGTGAGAATCGAATTTACTTGTAGGGAGAAATTGAGAAATGTTGCATTCCAAAGTGATAAAATGTTTTTTTTTTTTTGTTTCAGACCTTATATAACGGCTTGAAGGATATGTTAAATTATACCGGTAGCGATTTGGAAGAAGTGTACTATCAGACGTTTAGGATATGTTATGCAGATGTATTCGGCAGCAATATATTTCATGATCTGAAAGAAAATGGCGATGATATATTTGTTACACAAGAAAATAAACAGGTGAGTTTAATTTAAGTTCACCGTTTTGAACTAAGCTACTAATTGTTTTCTGTAATTTGAATTTTTTGAGTTAAGTGAAAATAATGAAGTAACTGTATATTTAATGAGAAAGTAATCATGTTTAGTAAAAGAAAGAATATTTTAGTTGCATGCATTTTCGAATTATTTTCAAGTCATAGTACATTTTTCGACTAACCTTATAGCGAAATTGATAAATATAAATTATATTTAAGTGTAGAGTATATTTTTTGACTTTGCTCTCAACGAGTTTGGTAAAAGTAATAATGTATTTAAGCATTTCTTACAACGTTCTGCGTTGAGTCACTTACAGAGTTTTGAAGTGAATCAAGCGATCGGCGAAGTTATAGTGCGATTATTTTTTCAGTAGTGATTGTTGATTGGTGAATTTGAATTTATCTTGAAACTGAATAAGCCCTTTACCAGTTTTGTCTGGTATGGGAATTGAACTATTAAATTTTATGCTTTCCAATTTTATTGTATATATTGTTTAATCGATAGAAAATAAGCTATACACAAATTAAACATGAAATGAAACTTTATTTATTTTATATTAATTTCCTCTTTTTCTCCTGTCTCTCCTCAAGCCTATTCTATGGTAGCTTTTGTTAGGCGTCTATGTCGTATTTCCGTTTACTGGTACTTTACTTACTCGGTGGTAGAGCTTTGTATAAGCTCGTCTGGGTAGGTACCACCCACTGATCAGATATTCTACCGCAAAACAGCAGTACTTGGTGGTATAATTGTTGTGTTCCGGTTTAAAGGGTGGGTGTGTGCGGTTTAAGGGGAACCAGTGTAATTACAGGCATAAGGGACATAACATCTTAGTTCCAAAGGGTACTGTCCCATTGGAGATGTTTTTTTTAAAGAAATGTACAATGCCACTTTCTATGGACGTTGGTTGGTATACCACTTACCATCAGGTGGCCCATATGCTCGTCCGCCTTACCTTTACTTTAAAAAAAAAACTACAAAATCATAAAAATATATTTTCTAATAAATCTCCTTTATAATCTTTAGGAATTCGTGGAACTTTACGCAGATTTTCTACTAAACAAGTCGGTGGAGACGCAGTTCAAGGCGTTCAGACGGGGCTTCGCGATGGTCACGGACGAGAGCCAGCTCGGGACGCTGTTCCGCCCCGAGGAGGTCGAGATGCTCGTGTGCGGCAGCAAGGTCCGTGACCGTGGACATCCTATACTACGAAGCTATACTTTGTATTGTTTTGTTTTCAATGACCTAGCAATTATAGGCATGATATAGCTTAGTTTATGTTCGGTAGCGTATTGAAGATGGTAAAGAGTAGTAATTTTTACAGTGTCTTTATTCGGTGGTAACCACTTACCGTCACTGATTGTCTGCCTAAAATTATCAAAGTAATATTGAATATATTCATCAATATGATGTTTCATATTAAAAGTTTTCTAAAGAAGGGGTTATTTAATTCCATGCAGTGGTTTGTGAAGCAAAATCAGTGTGTTTTGGGTTAATAATTTCAATACATATCTTATGCTACGGATACGGTTATATATTCAGACAACAGGCAGTATAAGAAATGTTTAGATTATTTAATAAATATATCACTAACAATTTAAATATTTCCAATTTCATTGCAGAATTTCGATTTCAATGAACTAGAAAAGTCGACGGAATACGACGGCGGTTACACGCCCGATTCGCAGACCATAAAAGATTTCTGGAGCATCGTTCACAGTTTGTCGTTAGAAGATAAACGAAAGCTACTACAGTTTACCACGGGCTCCGACCGAGTACCCGTAGGCGGGCTGAGCCACTTGAAACTAGTTATAGCGAGAAACGGACCGGACTGCGACCGGTTACCGGCGGCTCACACCTGTTTCAACGTTCTACTTCTACCCGAGTACGACAGCAAAGAGAAACTACAAGACAGACTGATGAAGGCGATTAGTTACTCAAAAGGCTTCGGCTTACTCTAACCCTTCGCTTAAGCCTGAACAAAACTGTGAATGCCTATTGTTGTAATGCCACTTTTTGGGACATCTGTATCATTAATGAATAAAGTTTGTTTTATTTATACAAATATTATTGTTTGATTTTGAAATTAAACATATTTTTTTCATGTTAATTTTTTTTATTGTAACCGATATCATACGAATTTTTAAATGGTACATATAATATTAATGCGATATCGGAACAATGTCTCTGGTGAGCGTATTTTGCAATAAATTAAATTTAATCATATAATGAGTTACAAGTTCTAAACATTTAATTATCGCCTGGCTTATACGAATGAATATTTAATAAGACATGGCTTATTTTTTTATAAAATGTAACTGCACTCTAGATATTTATTCGAATTTCAATCGATAAAGTCCGCTGTAGTTTCGGCGCAGGCGCAGGTCGTGCACCGTCAGCGGGAAGGGTCGGCGACAGATCACGGGAGACGCTGCTGTTCGTGGTGACGTCACCGCCACTGACAGACGACGACCTTTGACTACGTTTCTGTAATATTTTTTAAAACATCGTCTATAATTTAATTTAACTAATTATATCGTAGTTAAAAAAATGTTGTGGAAACGGTTAACTTTTAGTATAAGTACTTGTACATAAATTTGTTAAGATTAGTTTTGAAGTGGTAGGTACATTTAATTTTTAGATAATTATTAAACCAATTAACAAGAGAGTTACTATAATTATGTTAGACGATGAATAATTTTGATTATTGTTAGGAAATTATGATATTAAATAGCTTTATTTAAAGGTTTGTCAATGGCCTTTTATAAATATTCTCGTATTAAGTATTTTATTAATAAGCATAAAAAGCAATTCCTAGTTAACAATTGTAATGATATTGACCGGTGCTTGGCGTCGCACGTGCACGCAGCGGCCGTGAACGCGGCCGCCGCGGCGTGGCGTCGCGCGTGTCGCGAGCACACCCGGACCGCCTCCCCCGCCGCCCCCGCAGCCCCCGCCTCGCCCGCCTCGGGCAGGCAGGCGGGCGCGGAGCTGCGCCGCGACGAGCGCGACATCGAAGCGTACGTCGGAGCAGCGACGCGCTCTACCTACACTTGGACGTGTCGCAAATTATAATAATGACTTCAGTTTGTATATATATGTATTATTGTTTTTAATCAAAACATTGAGCAGACGGAGAGCATGCTCATACAAGATGTCATTATATTATTTGTTAAATGGTATTTTTTTCAAATTTAAAAGAATATTTTCTTATTGCTTACAAAACGACAAACGACTTTATTTAAGTATAAATTTAATAGGAATGTATAATTATACATTAAAACCCGAAAGAAATGCTCCAAATGTAAGCGTTTACCGCATCAAATTCAGGTACGTAACTTAGAAGGACTAAGTGGACAAAACATTATGTTATATCGTAAACTGTTGGTCTAGTGGCTACGTATAAGGCCGCAGACACGGTGGTCCTGGGTTCAATCCCAGGTCGGGCCAATATGTATAATGTTATTGAGATTTTCTGTCGAAAAATTCACAGTAGCAGCCTGGATTCTGGAAGTTAGAAGTGTGTTCACTCCCGTGCCTCGGAAAGCACGTAAAGCCGTTGCTCCTGAGCCTGAACTCTTTCCGGTCGTGTCGGATTGCCGTCCCATCGGGTTATGAGAGTTAGAGAATAGAGAGTGCACATGTGTTTGCACACACACTTGTGCACTATAATATATCCTGCGCAGTTGGCTAATCTCCCTCGAGATTGGCCGCCGTGGCCGAAATCGGTCAGGAGGACCATCATTATTATATCGTAAACAAAGAAGGTAGAATATATTTCGCTATCTCGTAGAGCAGTTGCGTCGAAGCGTCCGAGCGCGCACCTCGAAGACGTTGTTCCGGCGGCGGCGCGCGCGCGGCGCGGCGGGGGGCGGGTCGGCGCGCCTGCGGCGCTGCGCGGGCGCGCCGCCGAACAGCCCGCGCTCCTCCGCCACCAGGATCATGTACTTCGCGTCCAGCCGGGTGATCTCCTGAGTGACGCCTGACAACTTTATATCGTACCGTCACGAACGTAGAACCGGTGCCATTGGTGAGCTTGCGGTCGGATAGTTTCTCGTTACACGAAAAGCATTTCGACATTCGCTACTACTGCTTTCCGGTAGGAGAGGTGAGGGAGACAGTTTACGATGCCTCTTAAATTAGGTATTCGTTGTTTAAGCAGAAAAATCATTCAAAATCAATGATACAAATGAAGGTTGAAAGATTCAAAAAATGGCAATTTAAAAAATAGTAAATAATTTATAAAAAAATACCTTTCTTTGAATAAGGCCCAAGTAACACCCGTCTCGATCTAGAATGTAATTGATGTCTAAACCGTTGCCAAGGTTCGGCAACTTGTGAATTTCGAATAAATCACACTCAGGTACCTGACAAAAGTATAAAACTCATGTATATAATAACATTCATCATTTAAGTTAAAGTTAGTGTTTGTTTTATTAAGTTTTATAGTAAAGTAAAAATCTAATCAACGATATTAGGATAAAAAAATCTATAATAAATTTAGTATTTTTTACTGATATGACATATCGCGAACATTAGAAATTTTATATAAGTTATTGTTTCATACTTACGAATACGTCAGGGCTATCTTTATCTGGGTCCCGTGGAAAGGGTTCGTTTTCGGTGACCGGCGTTTCAGGAATGGGTCTAGATTTATATCCTGGCCGCCAAGCCATATCGGCGCTTTCCGCTCGTTTCTTTAGCACTGTTTCGTCACTATCCGTCTTCGTCCTTGCAGTGGTGGGTGGTGACGACATCGGCCTCTTGTGCGAGAGGCGCATTTCGTCCACCTCATCTTTGTCTAGGTCAGATCGTGAACAGGTCTGATCAAGTGATGTGCACGAATCGGTTATTCCCGTTTCGGCGACTTCCTTATGCTTCGGTGTCTGTTGGATTTAATATCGAGATAGAGATTAGCCAACTGCGCGGGAGATATTATAGTGCACAAGTGTGTGCGCAAACACAGGTGCACTCTCTATTCACTCATTCTCATAATCGCAGGCGCAGGACCAACGGCCTTACGTGCTTTCCGAGGCACGGGACTGTACACAGTTCCAACTTCCAGACTCCGGACTGCTACCGAGAACTTTCGACAGAAAATCTCAATAACATTTTATTGGCCCGACCTGGGATTTGAGCCCAGGACCACCGGGTCTGCGGCCTTACATGAAGCCACTAGACCAACGAGGCTGTCAAAAAGTAATATATTATGACTATTACAATATAGTCATAAGATAGGTATTACTATTTGAAAAAGATTACATAAATAGAACCAACTCACGATACCACTCACTCACTTACTTCACGGGTCGGACAGGGTTTTTGTTACACACTGTATATCTATTTAATTTATATAAAAGCTCAGGATATATAGCAGAATTTCTTCCTGCTTCCCTTTCTATAGTGGAAGCTAGAAAAAACCCGAAGCCTTCAGAACTCACGTGATCTTTCGTCTTCTTCTTGAGCAAAGCGTGTCGCTCGCGTGCGAGACGGTTGGCCTCTGCCACGGCACGCGTCACTTGCGCCTGGTTCTCCGCCTCCAGGGCCGAATGAGTCTCATACAGTATTAATTGAATCTATAAATCGAATATTAGCCCCAATTGTACATATTTTATACACTCGGTGGTAGAGCTTTGTGCAAGCTCGTCTGGGTAGGGTTAACATTTCTTACAATGCCATTGTCTATGGACGTTGGTGACCATCTTACCATCAGGTGGCCCATACGCTCGTCCGCCAATCTATACAATAAAAAAAAATTATTTGTCGTTAAAGTTGTAATATTTAATTCATTGTGTTTAATATTATAATACGCTATTGTAATATATATTATACATATTTTTATAGAGAGTTTAACTAAAGCTTATAACAAATATTCAATGATGAAATGCTTTACATACTTGTGGCTTAGATAATAGAGTTTTCAATGTTTTCTTTTGCTCTTCCAAAATAGACTGCACGCGAGCCTTCCCATTGGAATCAATTTCTGATTCCGTCAGAACCTAAAAATACACTACCAGTTAGTTCAATAGAAAAAGAAAATTTATTTTATAATTGAGTAATAGTATAAAAAATATATTACAAATATTTAAATTAATATTTTACAATAACTACGTACGTACTATGTAAAATTATAAAATGATTACCCACCTCAAGCATGGCCAAGTCTCCCCCTCGTCCACACACTAAGTCGATTGGGTCTGTAACAGCTGAAAAGGAATTCGGTGGTGTAGCCAGTACTGCCACGACTCCGTCCAGCGCGCTCGCCACCATAGGTGTGTCCCCGTGCACTGGATCACTCAGAACACAAACCGGTGCACTCGATTGAGGCAGCTCCGACGCCTCTATACCCAGTTCACGTAGAGCACACACGTAGCTTTCGGTCCTAAAATGTCACCTTAATACTTAAGCTAAGCCAGCTACTAGTTTAAGCGAATGCGCACTATGTTGCTGCTGAAAAACCTCTAGGGATAATTAGTTGACATTCGTCAATTTTAAGCTGATATGATTGCAGAAAGAAACTTCAACATACTTGTCACCAGCTCCGAACACGACCAGTTTTCCGAGTTCGGGCGTAACCGGTAAAGCTGGAGTCTCGGATTTCAGCACCGCTGCTAGCTCGCGCAGCTGCGCGGCGAGGTACGCTGAACAGCGCGGAGAGGAAGCGTGCGACTGCGCAACGACGCCGCGCAACGCGTTCGCACGCAACGCGCGGCACAGCGTCGATGCGCCTGCGCAAAACTCGCGCTCCTGATCACGAGTCAAATTGGTATTTTTCATGTTAATGGAAAAAGGGAAACTAGTTTGATAGAAATTCGTAAATTTTCGAGTACGCCGAAATGCTCACGTAATATCTACCTATTTCTCGTAACTGAAATGTGATCTAAAATCACTGTTTTTAAAGGTAATACCTAAATATACTTTTAAGTATAGTAATAAATGTGTTGGATTATTAATTAATAATTAAATAAACTACATAAGCAAAAATATAATCTTGTGCAAAAAGGTTGCATAATTATATTATGTTTATGAGCCGCTGGCTGGTAATAATAGAATCTGTCAATTTTAAATATTTCGTTTTCCTTCTACTACAGTCTTATTAATTTATTACATATGGAGAATATATCTCTTTTGAAACGGAGTCGCTCCTTTTATTTTCCCTAACCTCCTACAGGTTATGGGCCCAGTTTATTAAATATATAAATATATATATATATATATATTTACCTCTCCACATGTTCATGTAAGTTTTAAAATGGATAATTTAAAAATGAAACGTAATATAAAAAAAATTCAGTGGCGAAAAATACAGCACATGGAAATTTCGTAGTCGTGTTTTATTGTCTGAATTAAACGTTTTAAAAGTAATCGACGAAGACCTTATCATACTGAATAGCGAATGGAAGATAAAGAGTAGGATCACTAAAAGTATCATTGTTGAATATTTGACTCTTTTCTCTATTTCGCCAAGGAAAATATATCGGCACGTGATATAATTAAATATTTAGACTAGCTTTACGAGTGGAAAATTGTAGCGACTCAACTTGCACTGCGTAAGAAATTATTGTCAAATGTCGAGGTGATATCCTTCTTATTAACATTTGCTTTATTTGACGAATAAATATCCATCATTTTACGACGGAGTTCGAAATGTGATCGAGACAAGCAGATAGTTTAATCTTGGCATTTGCAAAAAGCATTTTAGACCACGAGGTGAAATGAAATGAATCTAATTATACCAATGTAAAAATATTAATTTATTAATATAAAAATAAAGTTCGACAGAAACACAGTGGGTATTGAGTCTAACAAAAGAAAGCAGTCGAATTTTATAACGTGTTATCAGGTACGTATTTGGGTATACAAAGCATATTGGAGGATGTGCTCTACTGCCCTGTTGTACCATACCATCTACTCTCCATGTCGAAAATGCAACGTGCTGGGGGGCCAAAGTTGTCAATCAGAATCGTCGAAATATAGGATAAAAGTGGTAATATATTATGCGAGGTATGTGTAAAAAATAATAATTTGATTAATATTATTTTTGTGGCATAATTGAATGTGAGTTACTCTGTTTTCAATGTGTGTGATAGTGATAAAAATAGATATAAATAATGGCATGGACGTTTGTGTCATTTAAGTCAAAATATTTGTTTTAGAATTAAAATCTAATAAAATATTAGATGACTATTATGAAATTGATACAATATAACCAACTAATTATTTATGGGAAATCTGAATAAATGGGAAACAGAGTAGGCTGTCATTTAATCGAGTTAAAGACAAAAGTTACATAAAAAGACTTTTATTTAATGCGCATTCAGATGCGTGTGGGCGGGCCTATCACTCCTTCTATAATTAATAATAAAAATTACTTTGTTCTTTATGTTGATCAGTATACTCATTACTGTGTAGCATATTTAATTGCATATAAATCTGGCGTCTGATTTTAAAGATTTTGTGGCTAGTAAAGTGAAGTAAGTCAAAATTTAATACGAAAATAGTTAAATTATATTGTGATAATGGAAGCTCCCTTCCATTTTATTTATCACACGAAATGAAGGCTTTCTTTGTTAAAAAGATATTTAATATTACTTAACAGTACCTAGAATTCCATAGTTAAATGGTGTATCTTAAAGAATGGTAAGAACCATTACAGAAAAAGCCGGTTGTATGTTAAGCGGTGCAAAATAAAATAAAGTATTTTGGGGAGAAGCGGTATTAACTGCTGTTTATTTAATAAATATATCTCCAATTAAAGCTTTAAAATATAATAAGACACCGTTTGAGATGTGGCACGTAGAAAGCCTCGAGTTAGATATTCAAAATTATTTGGTTCAACTGTTTTTGTTCACAATAAAGTTATGAAATCTAAGTTCGATGAAAAGTCATAGAAAGGTATACTCTTAGGTTATAAACCAAACGGTTGCAAAGTTTGGAATCCTTAGAGTGAAAAGATTTTATAGGAAGGACGTTATTGTTGACGAGATTCATTTTATGAAATCCAGGCCTAAGTGTAATCCTGAAGGGAATATTAAAAATTCTCAAGACAAAACTGATAGTGACTTTATGTTGAAATCAGTATCAGAATCTCGTGACTGAGTGTCCGAAATCAGATGCCTCTAAATCTGATATATGTAAATGACTGCCTTAGTAAAAGGATAAATAATCATGACATTAATGAGTGTGAACAAACAGTTGATGTAGAGTCAGAGTTTGAATAAAAACGCAGAAAATACTGATGGTAGTTTTGGACTAAGAAGGAGTGTTAGACTTAAAGATATTGCCCCTGTTTCTTACACCAATGATAATTTTAATGACTATCTAATGTATTTAAAAGGTACAATTGATTTAAAATTGTGTTTTTAAAAGACGTGATTATACCAATATTTTAGGTGGTTATGTTGACTCTGACTGGGGTGGAAGCAATACAAAAGATTGAAATATACCACTGGGTATTTTATATTTCAATTATTCGACCAGTGTACTATATCTTGGTGTACCAAGAAATGAGTGTCAGTGGTTGCATCTTCTACTGAGGCCGAATATATGGCTTTATATATTTAAGGAAGCATTGTGGCTGAAGTTATTAGCCGATAGCTTTAATATTTATATTAAAAGCCTTTAATTATATTTGAAAATAATAAAGGTTGTATAAATATTGCAAATAACCACCAGTCATAAGAGATCATAACATATAGACATAATTTTCATTTTTCTAGAGCAGGTTGAGAAAAATGTAATAAAATTAAATTACATTCCCACAGGTCAACAATTGACAGATGGGTTTACGAAGCCAATACCAGCATTTGCCTTTCAAGAAAAGAAAAACAAATTGGGCTTAAAATAATTTTCTACATAATAACGGGTTCAGTGATTTAATTTATTTTTATTTGAGTTTGATTTTGATTGAATTAAATTAATTTGAAATTAATTATTGTAGATTAGTGACTTGATATTAAGATTAAAGTCACATATGGTCTGATTAGGTTTTTCTGGGTTTTCCCTAATCCTTGCAACAAATGTTGGGCCATTGTTATGTTTCCCAGAGAAAGACTGTAGTAGCTTAAATTAATCTATTAATACGTAGTTTAAAGATTATTTTTTTGAGGGGGCGTGTTGGATTATTAATTAATAATTAAATAAACTACATAAGCAAAAATATAATCTTGTGCAAAAAGGTTGCATAATTATATTATGTTTATGAGCCGCTGGCTGGTAATAATAGAATCTGTCAATTTTAAATATTTCGTTTTCCTTCTACTACAGTCTTATTAATTTATTACATATGGAGAATATATCTCTTTTGAAACGGAGTCGCTCCTTTTATTTTCCCTAACCTCCTACAAAATGAAAGTAAATTAATAGGCAAGTTATTAGATTAGGTACCGTACTGTTACATTTTTTAATAGGTACTGCTGAGTAATTTATGTAAATAGTACCTAAATAGTATTATATCATTTTGAATAAAAATCGTAGCGCCTAATCATATCATATTTTTGACTTCGGAATACCTGAAGAACGATAACCCCTTCCTTAACGAGATCCAATTGTCCAAAGCTGACGTTGTCTGGTGGACGCAGTGTGATAAATCTTAATAAAAATAATTGAGTATTTATAATATGACAAGAATAAGAAATCAGTCAATTTAAATTTGTTTAGATGGTAATAACAATTTATTGTAAATAGGTACCTACCTGGGACAGACGCGATCAAATCTGTATTCTCCAGCGCATAGTTGACGAGAATTGCTATAGGAATAGCCCATATCATTAAGTCGTTTTACAAGCGACGCGACTTTTCTGAAAAACAAAAACAGTTCAGGAGAAATATAACATTATACAACGACATTAAAAATCGGACTTCAACAAACACTTATAAGTATTGCAGTAATATCTATTATTTAATATTTTAAACCATTATCCAAATTCTATTACAATTTCATCGCCCCGAAAACGCGAAAAGACTTAAATATTAAAGAAGCATGAAATAAATAACAAGAGATTAGGTTTCGATTTAACACTAGATATATTAGACAATATCGATAACATACTTTGCTTTAAATGTGTTAACCCAACCAGTAACAGTGTCCTTGTTAACACATGCCGATATTCTTTCTTCCCGTAAATGAGGCGGCAAAAGATCAGATAACCTAAAATAATAAGCCATTATAGCGTAATTATTATCAGGAATATTTATATCAAGCTTTCAAAGTCAAAAACTAAATGTATAGTCTAAAAAAATGTAACATTTTTTTTCTGTATGGTCGATTATGCTTCTCTATCGCAATATACTCAACATGAACCTTATTCACCGTAGAAAATAAAGCAAACAAAAAGCACCGTATTTATTTTTATAATTCATCTGTTTTAGTTTCACTTAGCTAATAGAACGGGTGATGGTGATACAAAATTTCAGGTCATTTGTACGTACCAGTATCAGATATAGATAGATAAATAGAAGTATTTTTGGTACAAATGACCTGGAAATAACGGCCAACTAGCTGTAATAAATTAACTAATAATTCATCAATCAAGCAAAATGTGAGTGTAGGAGTGTTAATTACTCAACATGATAGATATACTATATTATAAAACATGTGAAATTTACGTGAAAGCCTTATTTTTAATTCGGATCCTGGCGATGGCTGCTGCAAAGTGTATCCTCTGTTCCCAAATTGCATTTTCAACGTCTTGGAAAGGAAAGCCTGCCGCTCTCAGTAATTTTGTAGCTCTTTCTGCCTCACCGCGTACTCTGGCCATCCATCGACGTCTCGCTAGCTCCATGAGAAACAACCATGTTGTGTGACGGTGTACGGAAAACTGTTGACGTATTCCAAGTGAAATTACCATAACAAGTTTATTGTAGTTGTATCTGAATTACTCTTAGATAAAAAGTACATAAAAAATCTTATTGCTTCCAAAACATTAATAACAGCTCTATCAGTCATGCACACATAATGTTGTACATGATTTAAATGAAAGTTATATAATACATTAAATAATATAACACATAACTATATGAACAAGGATTAGACAAAATTTGTAAAATTAAGCGCTTGAAACATATAATAGGACATTGCCTCATATTTAGTTAAATTACTACCGGTTTCGATCAGAGTAACCCTTAAAAACTTTTATGGGCGATGGGCGACGCATTTTTTTTATAGCATAGTTGCCTACAAACGATCATATGGGCCACCTGATGGTAAGTGGTCACCAACGCCCATAGACATTGGCATTGTAAGAGATTTTAACCATCGCTTACTTCGCCAATGCGCCACCAACCTTGGGAACTAAGATGTTATGTCCCTTGTGCCTGTAATTACACTGGCTCACTCACCCTTCAAACCGGAACACAAAAGTACCAAGTACTGCGGGTTTGCGGTAGAATATCTGATGAGTGGATGGTACCTACCCAGACGAGCTTGTACAAAGCTCTACCATTAAGTATCCGCATATCATGTAGCATTTGATAGCAAATTCATTTATGAATAATAGCTCTAGCTGTGTTAAATAATTACGGCAAAAGGTGCTTTATCAAAGCGATCACATTCAAACTTGAATGTATTGTAACACGATTCTGTTTTATTGTTTATCGCAGTCGTTCTATCAGATTTCAATGCTACCAATGTTGAATTTTTCGCGAAAATAAACCCTCATAAATACGAAGCTCGTTTTCGTGAGGACGCTCAAAGAAAAAGAAATGGTTTTGGTCACGATAACGTCGTAATGTGAGTTAGATGGTCTATACTTTCTGTTGTTACATCTTGTCGAATCTGCTTTAACCGAAGTTATTGCCGTTCGGTAATGACATTTCTTTTTAACCTTGGTAAATTTCGAAATGAATTACCTTTTAGGACAATATATCCACAAGTTCAAGAGCGCTACAAAGACGTTGTAACAGTGTTTAATTTTTTACTTTCTAGAAGGTTAAGATGTCAGGCGAAAGCCTAAATTTTAAAATGATTTACAATTTTTGTGTTGCATGATTTAAAAATTATGAATTGAAAATGACAACATTTATGCATACATTCCACAATTATATAATCCAGATAATGTACATTTATACAAATATGTATATATCCTGCCTTCCTATTAATATTATTATAATATAATATTAGTTTTATTAAATAGAAAGCCAACGCTGTATACAATTTAGTTTCTGATTTTTGAGTAAAATCTTAAGTAACTTAAATATAAAAATTGCATACCTCACTTATTGGCTAACGTAACGTGCATAGGAAAAACAAAAAAATAAAATAGTACATTATTTGTAAGTAAACTTAAAAAAATAAATAAATGTGTTTTTTTAAGGTCCTCCAGATCGATTTCGGCCACGGCGGCCAATCTCAAGAGGGATTAGCCAACTGCGCAGGAGATATTATAGTGCACAAGTGTGTGCGCAAACACAGGTTCACTCTCTCACTCTTTTCCTTAGCTCTCATAATCCGATTGGGCGGCAATCCGACACAACCGGAAAGAGTTCAAGCGCAGGACGGCTTAACGTGCTTTCCAAGGCACAGGAGTGTACACACTTCCAATTTCCAGACTCCGGGCTGCTACTGAGAATTTTCTGACAGAAAAACCCATTAACTATTTATTGGCCCGACCTGGGAATTGAACCCAGGACCACCGGGTCTGCGGCCTTATAGCCACTAGACCAACGAGGCAGTCAATAAATTTGTTTGCATAATGCCAAAGCGGGCTGAGTAAATAAAATAGCCGCATTGAAAATCTCCTTTGAAGTCGGTTATAAAAAAGAGTTATTTGTTGAAATGCTTTATTTATTTTAAGTAAATATAGTGTTAAAACTTTATCGGGATATAATTTAAAACTATTTCTCCTTAACTATTCGTAATTTTGTTTTAATTAACTAATACACATACTGTGACAAGTATAGAAAAAGAGTTATTTTCTAGACAAGAATTCGCTACAAAAGATTTAAAATACAAGGCTGGCCGGCAAACTGATAGGTAGAGAAAAACAAAACTGCTGGCAACTTTAATATACCTAAGTAGAATTGTAATCAGTGTGGTTGACAGTTGTCGCTTTATAGGAAATAACATGTAATAGTGTTCTATTACTCGATATTCATGTGGATCACAACATGCAGTTCAGAAGTAAATGAGATTGACCTAGTTGCTGAACAAAACGCAAGCCTTATACGAGCTTTCGTTCTATTTTGCTAGATTAAATGCATTACGTGTACCAACGCCACACTATCTATATGTATAGATTTACAAAAAAATTGAAGTGTATGTCTGTAATTAAAAAAAATGCTTGTTAGCTATTTGCAAGTTACGAGCAATTTTAATAGTTAAAATGTTTTATGTGCATGATTCAATTACGCATAGGTAGGTAGATACGTTACGTGTACGTTAAATAGGCAGAGTGTGAAGAATTTTCAACACAAACTGGATCCTATTAAAACCATGAATAGTATTACTTTTAAATATTGTTATTGATTACTATATCGTTTGTTTTAATGCAGGTGATAAGAGCAGTTATTAATGTAATTGGTCGGAAATATTACATAACGGACTATGGATTATGATCTTCTTGCTTACCTGCGGAAAATCACCAAAAAAGTCTATGTCTTCTATCGCTTGATCCAAAATAGTTTTATCTGAAATAAAAAGAAGGTAGCTTAATAGAATACGAGCAGTAAAGGTATCGAACTCGGATAGGCATTTCTAAATGAAATGAATGACTATAAAATTATGATTATATACTATGCGTGAATAGCGAAAGTACGTGTATATTGAATACTCATCTAAGATTACCTATTATCTTATCTTTCAACCATCATCTTAGATACTAAATACTCAGCCCTTGGGCTTAATCAGCGTAGAGCGAGATTGTCTTTCGATCTTTGGTCGACGCTTTCACTTCACATAAATCGCACTTCAGGTAATTTTATTTTAATAATTACCACATTTATAGAATAAAACAACGCTCATGTACCCCTGGAAAATGTTTTTGACATTTTCGGGCGCCTAGAGGGATCGCTCTTCTCGCTGTTCAGGGCCGGCGCTATAAATATTATTGTAAATGCGAATTTGATTATTTGATTTTTATATATTTTTTAATCCATCATATGATAAATAAGGTATATTAATTAACAAGATTAAGTACATATTTCACGAAATAGGATACAGTAAATATACTTTTCTTTTTCTTATTAAATAGTAGTAATCTATCTAAGTCTCGAAAAGGGCGAAAAAAAAATCCAGCTGGTTGAAAAATATTATTTAAATCGCATTGAAATTTTAGATTTCAGTGCAATAAAAACAAAACATTTGGCTACATTTAAATAAGACAGTTAAAACACACGCGAGTGTTTATCACGACATAATCGTTTAGGCGTTTTGTGATAAAAGTTGAATAATGCTTACGGTGCCTCGTAAACTAGTTTCGAAGTTCGCGTGATGTAATTTACAGCAGTTACCGTTCACGCGCCGGCTTTACCACCGTGACACATACTTATGTAGAATTGTTCCCATCCGGAACCCACATTTTAGGGTACTTTATAAGGATAACAGCATAAAGGGCTTTACGATCATCGTGTTTAGTGATTTACAACAAAAAAGTCACGAACGACATTCGAATAACGATACTAAAAATATCGTCACTTTATGACTGAACAATAAAATATTATAATTTATATGCCATATTTCAGTATATATTACATAATTTTAAGGCTTTAGCTTGTATATATTATGATAATACATTAACATTAATGCCAAGTCATTTTTCTATCCATTTCAGATGAGCGCAGTATTTTTTCAACTGCACGAAATACAGATTTGGCATCCAAGCTCATGAATGCTGATTGCATTGAAATAGCGTGATTGCCCCAACTGTACCCTAAGAAACTGTACCCTAGCGTAACTGTACCCTATTAATTACAGGCAGTAACTTTATTACTTTTTCATAAGCTAGTTTTCTCTTAACGGATTCGTATTTTAACGAGGTTACCTTAAATCAAAAGTAATTCGCTATTCAGACAAATCACTATAAATATAAAAAATATATAAGTATTAAATATATAAGCATATGAACATTTATATATTTAATTGAAACAAATATAGATAATTGATTTAAAAAAATATATGCGTACATCGGAAAACATCGTAGATGAGGGAATAAACACACCGCATTTCTTGTTCATCAACGAAGTCTACATCCAATGGGGGCTTGCAGAGGAGACGGGCAGCTTTCATAACCTAATAAAAAAAAGTAATATGTTAACAATTTAACAAACATAACGTAAATGCTAGGTCACATAGCATGTGGTGAGTTTAAAATAGGAATATAAGTGTTTGATAATGAGTTGGTTATTTTCAAAAAATACTTGTCCAATGTCCCAAGTTGGTCCAGGGGCAGTTTTGACAGATACAGGGGGTGGTGCATTTGGATTCTTGCTCGGAAGCACCAAACTCCAAGGCGCCCATTCCTCTGGTCCCTCTGCCATCTTATTCTTATTTTTGCCCTCATCTTCTTCCCTACATGTAGCACATAGCTTAAATTTAAATTATTTGTAATATACATAGAAGATTTTATTTCGATATTGAATATTAATGTGCAATTACAACTCTTTAATGACTTTATTTTATTGTCTATTAAATACGTTTAAATTAAGGTCATGATATGATAGAGCTGTTATGTGACACAATATGTTTTGTCAGTTTTATCTCATTAAATACATCAAGATAATACTGTTAGGAATATGCCCAAAAAATACAACTAAATAAAATTGAATTGTCAGTCTGTAAGTTTAAAATAACTGCCTCTCTTTAAGTATATATAAGTTTATATAGCTATTTGCGAGTCAACAAAAGCATATCTAACAACATTTTTATTTATTTAAAACTACTGTTACTATTGCATATTGCATATAACAATTCCATATGCCTTATGTAGGTACGTTAAAACGGTAAATGTTGAAGGACAGAAGACACAAGTCCGCTAGGAGCTGATAAAAGTAATTACTGTCTGTAAGATATCTTAGTATCGATCTATAATAATATAATATTAAAAAGAGAATATCCTACTAAAAATCTAACACTACATAAGTGGTCTGATGATTTAAGTAGATTTAACCTAACCTAGCGCTTTTTAATATTAAGTCTTTATAGTTCATGAAAAAAAATTCTATAATTAAATAAATCTAAAGTCGACTATGTATTCTATATAAATACAATACAATATTAAACTGAAAATATAATAATTATTAAATTTACGGTAATATTTTGTGACGTCCATCAATCATTTCATTTATCCATTAATATATTATGAGTCATTATTATTCGAAATAATATAATTTAAAGAAATTCATTTTTATAAGGCACAAACGCCACAATGTTCTATATCAATTCTAAAAATTAGTTTATTTTTGCTGTTCTGTTTGAGTATATAAGAATTATAAAAAAATTACAGTAATTATTCAACTATTAATGTTGTCAATGACATTGTTTTTTTAAGTGCCTGTTTTATTTTCAACGAATAATAATTTGGTTAATTAATAAAATAAAAAATACTCATTGTGATAAAAAAAAAAATAGTGAAAAGTGTTTTTATTAGAAAGCTTAAAAAATATCAGCTCTCAAATGCTTTTTATAAACTCTATCTTAAAGTTACCTTTTATGACTCATATGTGGAAACTAATTACAAAAACAGACGTTATTGATTAAAAGCTAAAAATCGATATTTCCAAGTTTTCGAGTCGACCATAAACACATGGCTTACTTTGTGAAATTGGTTTATATATTATGCAATCAAAATTACAATTCGTAAAATAATTATACTGATATGTGGCACGCAAGCTTTGTATTTAATAGAATCGTGGTTATAACTTATATTATTACTCGTCACCTAACTTTATTCCAAAAACCTTAAAAAGTAACAATTGTTGTGCGAAATGCGAAAAATGTTTAATAGTATTGTTATTTTTTTCGTGTGTCCAACCGGTATGTATATCAGTGTAATTTTTAGATAATTCATTACGTCATGACAGATTTCCCAATCAGAAATATTTTTTCATAACTAGTAGGTATGTCGTAAACAACTTTAAATATTATTAATCTAAAAAGTTTAATTACTAAAAAAGAAGTAGGGTTTCTTTCAAAAATACTCTCCACAAATTTAATGTGCTTACAATAGAAGTTCATAACACTTTATGCCCTATGAATTAAAGTCATTTCTAGGTAATGTAATTTGTTTAGATTTCTGTCTTCCGTATTTATTTATAGCCTAACCAATAATGTTGCCCTAATGTGTGGTTTTTGGCTAGAGGGTACAATACTTTTGTTTTCATTATTTTCCATGATGTGACTTATTTTATAAAAGGTTGATTCTATAAATGAATATGAGTTTAGTGTAAAAAAACTAAGTCGATCGCAGTATTTTTTCGTATTATTATATCACCTACCTTCCTCTACCTACACATGCAATGACAATCTAATATTTATTTCAATTATAAAACCAATATTAACAAATATTCACCTACAAAAAGCGGCCGTTACAATCAATAATCATTATATCGTCAGTCAGACAATGTAGGTGTATGTATATATCATATTATATAAAACGCATATGGTAAGCTATAACGGAAATACCTGAGTTCATGGCCACTACATAATTATGGAGCTGAATATAGAGCAAGTTCATAACGAAACACTCAATACATATTATGTTGTAAAATGTATCAATAATAAAATAAAATAATCATAAAAAAGTGTTTATGTACACCGGATTTGGAAATCGTTTGCAAGTAAAAACTTTGCGGCCAGGATAAATATTCCAAATATTTTCCTTGGTTTTTCTAAATGTAAAAAAAGACATGAATACACTTATCATAGATATTAAGATGATGATAAACAGTTATTGAATGAGCTAGCAATACTTGCTGGGCAACATCCAGCGCTTTCTGCATAGCCACCAGATTAAAATATTGAGTGAGTCTCCATTCCTTGTCGCTTGGTAAGACGAGTCTCTCAGCTTCAGTATTATCTCCCTCCTGCCTTGCTGCATCTTCCTGTATAAGAAGTTCAGCTAATAGCTTAGGATAGACAGCGAACAGGTTTCCATCGTTGTACTCGCTAAGCGCAATCCACAGTGCATTGGGATCATATTTGTTAGGCATTTTGTCAATAAAATTTATATCCTAAATTTATTCACATTTGATAAAGAAATATTTTAGGATACGACTTTAACATCATAATCGATTAATTTTAGGTTCCTTCTGCTCTCCTTAAAATAGTGTTTCGATCCGTGTGGTGAATTATGTAAAAGTTTTCGATACACAATGCGTTATTTCTTTGAACGCTGCCCGCCAACTGAACTTAACAGAACCAAAGTACATATATCGGCAGGTCGGTCGTCACGAAATCCAACCTGTTGCCTTGGATCGCTCTGTAGAATACATTTATTTTTGTTACAATAATTTTAATTTTATAATTTGTGAGTTACAGCATGTTGTTGTTGTTGTATGTGTCCCATTTCCTTGTCTGCTTCTGATGGTAATAATTCTAATCGTAAGATTTTAAGATGATTAATATGAATTACTAGCTGTGACAGCAGTTTCACCCGCGTATAATTAATAAAAATATAATGAATAAAAATCTGCCTAGAACCTTCCTCGAAAAAAGGACTATACAACACAATAAGAATTTTTAAATTCGAAACAGTAGTTCCTGAGATTAGCCGTATCAAACAAACAAGCTCTTCAGCTTTATATATTAATATAGAAGTATAGATGATGATTTGAACAGTTTTAACTCCATCATAGGCCACATAAAATAAAAGTAAAATGAAATGTCAAACAAATGAAAAAATAATGTAATCTAAATGTCAAAAAATAGGATCACGAACTAAATTACAAATTATGAAATATAAAAAAATGTAAAGGCAATATCCACGTAAAATATTTTGGACACAACTACCGACCTAGTCTGATACAAAAACATATTTTTCATAAAAAAATTTTTATAGAATAAGAAATGAACAAAAAATAGGGGAAAATGGTTTAGTTTCATTTAATAGCTGCCATTTCAAAAACAGTATGATAAAATGATACGCAAAATGGACCAGCTTCTGTCGAAGGAGGAGAGCTATGCTGAGCGCAGGAAACTTTTTAAAAACATCTGGGATACGTCTTTGCAAGTCGACGAAAAAGATGATATTTTGAACAAGCCCAAAATTATTAAGTATGTTCCAACAGAATTAGAGCAAATTATATTGTTATTCACGATAAGTATAGTATGAGCATAATTAACGAGATTTAAGTTATAAGTTCTGACATTCTCTACTATAAGTACCTACCTACTCCAGTATAACCTACCTTAGTATTCTATTTTTTATATAAAGATTTAATGATTTTTATAAATTTAATGAACGTGTAAAATTAAGATCCGCTTGTACTTTTACAAGCTATCATCAACGAGTTTGCTGGCGATGTAAAAATATTGAAGTAATTAATACAAATAATTATTCCTTACAATACCTACTAGCACCACATGGCATATGGCTCTGCCTATTTATTTAAACCATTTTTCATCAAGAAAATGAAAAGGATAAAAACTTCACCATAAAAAAATACATAAGTGTGCTCATTTTCATGAAAATCTTTCAAACAATGACAAAGTCTCAATTAAATATTAATCTCAAACAGGATATACTAACATCGATTTTTTATATTATGTACGTATAGGTATAAAAATATTGACATTGAATGAATTTATTGACCCTTAAATAAGTTAAGCATTATAATATGGCGACTGCTTCGTTGGTTTAACGGCTATATTTCGACGTCGTGGGTTAAAATTTCGAGGTTTTTCTGTTGTAAATTCTCAATAGTACCTAGCAGTACCTAATAGTAGTTAGGAAGTTGCTACGGGAGTGCACAAGTGTAACAACACTGCCTCGGAAAGCACATAAAGCCATTGACCCTGCGGTTGATGTCTCCGATCACAGTAGCTGAATTTGATAAGGTCACTATTAATGTTATAAAACAAATTAAAAAATGTTTTAGAACTCTCCGCTTAGATGAAATGGATCGATGTACAGCAGGAAAGAAGAAAAAACAGAGGATCAAAAACCTGAGAGCTGTTTGCAACAAGCTGCTAGATTTCTGTGACCGTCAGGATGCAGATGATTTGTTTTATGAACAGGTAACAATATATTTAATCGTTTTCCGAACGTTATATCCCATTTACACATTCACCTCACCTAATAGATAATCGTGGTCTTTAGAATGACACGAGTAAACGTTTACACATTCGTGTGTATTTATTTCTTGGCGGAGCCAGGTTGGCCGTTTCCCTTTCTCGCTCAACTGTCTCCTTCAGGACTATGACGGACTCACAGAAATAGGCTAAATGCCGATTACCTGCGGACCATCGTCGACTCGATTGCTCTCAGGAAGAGGTCCAGTTCGAACTCGCGAACCAGGATCAGCCTCTCCGTGATCCACGCGGAACACGCCTCGTACGTACGCTGAGCGTTGTCACAGTCCTTGATTTACTATGAAATAAACTAAACTTAATGTATAAACACTAGTTTCCCTTGCCAATTACCTCTTGTGTCCAAAAAACCGCTCCCGACGCGATCGTCACGAGCGCGAAACATGAAGCGAATGACCACGCTTTGTCACTTTCACGAATGTTTACATGCGGTATATAGTTAAAAACACCCATAATACATTTTACTTATTTATCTATATATTTTTTGGTTGGTTGGTTAATCATGTCATTAAAAAACCATAGGTACCTATCAAGTTACTTTTTAGTTAACATTGAAGTGAGCATTCTATTTTTTATTATTAACTATTAAGATTTTAATGTACATATTTACTCCATTGTTTAAAACCTCATTGATGAATGCTTATTATAATTAAGAATAAAATATCTTCAGATGGCAGCACAGGGAAAAACTTCACATACACATCAGATGGAACCAAAAATTAAGAAGCAAATTAAATTTAGAAATGGCATAAAAAAAACGAAAAGCATGCTCTCATATACGAATGTGACAACAACAGCTAGAGTGACAACATCAGAAATGCAAGATGGTCCAAAAACTCGTATTAAAGCATCTAAAATCACATCACCAACAAAAATGAAAAGGGCGTCTGTCGGCTTAGTGAAAAAAAAAACTGTGAATCCTAAACCAAGCCGTAGGATATCGTTGAAAAATGGTACCTTGGAGGTCGCTAGTACATCACAGAGAAAATTTATTAAAAAAAAACGTAGTAAGAACAAACCAGAAAGACTAATTCCAGGTATATACGATGATTGTCCGCAAAAAGAAATATAATAGTCACATAAATGGTCTACAGACGTAATCATTTCAGGTTCAAGAATGCGATACAGCATCAAATATAATTTTTTTAAAGGGCCGGTAGTACACAAAATACCGCTTCGCATTAATAAAATTATTATTGAATGATTTTCTAATAAATTTGCAAAGATACTGCTTTACTACATTTTTAAATTTATTTTAACCCCATGAAATTTCTCTTTTTTTATTTAAAAAAAAGCTAATAAGTCATAAAATTAAGATTTTTCATTTATTTTGTCAACTAGGTTTATTTAAATTTACAAAGTTTTGCCGCGCTTGGTAATTGTATTCGGCGATAATTTTTAGAGTTGTTCATAAAAATCTTTCAATAAACAACTGCAATAAAAAAATCGTGTTCTATCGCAGTGTTCAATTGTTGTGAAATAATAATTATATTTAATTATGAGTAGCACTTGTTACAATCTTTGTTCGGATATCTGAATAATATGACATTTTCGCTTTTCTGTTAGCGTTTGGTTATTGCTACTAGTAAGAATTTAAAATATAAATAAGCGGTTAAAAAAATAAAATGGGTCTAAGAATCACTGAGTATTTTAAACTAATACACTGATATAAACCCATAATGTAAATGGTAACGTAATTTTACTTGAATCAGTATAACGTTTAATTTGTGTGAAGTTTCTGCCTTCTGGGTTACTATTTAGTAATCTGTGGCAAAGAAGATGAGTATCTGAACTGAAGTTAAATGTTAACACAGCTGAACAAAATTCAATCGTTTATAATGTCTTGAAAAGTAAAATAAATAAATCGCTATCGAGAAGTTGCCTTCGGTAAGATAAAAGTTAAACTATTGATACTTGATGAAAATTATCATAGTGTTTGTTAAATAGGTACGTTAGTGTTTGTGCCTTTTGTAGAAATGTTATGTTGTGATCAAAACAGTGAATTTTAATGTTATTCTTACGATTTTTGTGGATTTATGTTATAGATGATATTTGAGGAGTGACAAATAATGTCTGACTACGACCTGCAGTTTGAAGCTGACTTAGAAAAAGCCCAGGCTTTGAGTTTAGAAAGTTTGGCATTGGAGCAATTTCGCAGGCAGAAGCAACTATCGAGTTCAGGTAACTGACGTAATATTGTTTACTCCATGACTTCCATGAGATAAGAATATCCAAGGCCTTTTTAAAATATACAATTGACATACGTAACAATTACTTTTTGTTAAATGTAGCTAAGTAGTATTTGTTTTCCGGCTTACAATAATTGACGTAAACAATATAGATTTTACCTAGTAGTAGACAAACCAAAAGTATTTTATGTTCAGTCAGATTTCTTTTCATAAATATATGTATATAGTAATGCTCCATCAACAGTTCCACATAATCTAAATAACTATAAATGATCAGCTTGAAATTGTTTTAATATAAAAGTAGGAAATATAACAATAACTATTGTTTGATAAACAAATTGTTTAGTCATATTGAAAGGGGAATGAGATGAAATTGTATTGTTGAAATGTGCCCAATTGAGCACATTATAATTGATAACAAGGTTGTGAATCTGAAAGGAAGTTAAGTTCATTAACCTTACACAATCATTTGCTTGGAAGAATTGAGAGATATAAATATATTTCTTTTTATTGCTGTGGAAGTAAATTCTATTCTCTTAAAAGGCAGTTAGTCTAAGGATATGTTCTATTGAGGTTAATTTAGTTTTATTCATATTGCAATAATAATAGTATATAAAATAATGAATACTAATTTGAATTCAGTAATGCATTTTTGTTTGTACTAATATTGTTGTTGTAGTAATATTTGTACTGCGAACAGATTTTGTAAGTGGAATAGACACAATTTAGTAATAAATAATTAACAAAATCATTTTTATATAACAAAATAAAAACTAAAACATGATATATATTAAAATAGAAGAAGATATTCTGGTTAATCAACAAAATGCATCTTCCGAAGTTCATGGGCAATAGAATTGTTTCTATTTCTAATGTAATAAAAAAACTATCATGAAATTTCTAAATTAAATTTAACGCAACACTTATATGGGGGGGGGGGGGCTCTATGTATTGATTAATACATTATAGATATGTAAATTCAGCTTGAGAGTTAATAATCAAAAAGTTTCAAAATAATTCCTTGATGTATGATAACTTTCTTTAAGCTATTAGTTTGTGTGGCATTGGGACAAACTGCTTCAACATAATGAAGAACTATTTAAATAAATATTTTAGTCACGAATCTAGGTTTACCGTGTACATAAAGCCAGTAACTGAAGATATGTTAGCAGATAATTGGAAGTTGAATGATTTTCTGGCGATAATAAAACGACTACCATGCCCCTTTGCTTCTACATTTATAATTTTTTTTTATGCTGGAAAAAGGCCTTATGCGTTTCCCCCACAGGAACAGTGGGGGGGTATGTGGCACTCACCGGTGTCCAAAGCGCCGAGTGCGCTCCGAACATTGGAATACCCGCTAAAAAACCAGACATACACTTTCCATCTTAACTAGGATCGTGACGGAATCGCTTGCGCAAGCTACCGTGTAAATTTACAATACTGCACCAACCCCAAATAAATGAAGTAAGGGCAAAAATAATGATGATAATATTAGTATTGTCTTTCACTGAGCATCACAATTGCATCAATTATTCAATTGATTGTTTGTGATATGACATAAAGATTTGTAAAGCGAGTGTATGATTTGGCCATTGTCATGTGTAAAATAACAAAGAAGAATGAATGGTGATATCTAGAATGGGTTAATTGATTACAATCTTTTATTGTAATATTTATGATTTGAATATTTATTCTGTAATTGACCTCCATAAAGAAAAGTCATAGTCATTTATTGCATTACTATTAGCTGTGTTCTTGTTACATTAGTGAAAATATTTTATATTTATTTGCATAAATTAGCAATAAATGTATAATTAATATCATTTTTATAAAAGTAAACAGATTTTTATAAACATACATGATGATTTAAATAAATAAAATCAAGTATCTCTTTCACTCTTAAAGCGAAGTGTTCTTATGAAATATACTTAATCTAATTAGTAGTATATAATAATTATTATTATTTCCACATATGAGTCAATCACACAAAGGGATCTTGTAATTATTATAGATAACATAATATATAATTATTTATTATTCATCATAGTAATACAATTAATATTTGCTTACAGTTTATATACATACTAGTTAAAATAAATAGCAGTGTCTCTAATAACATGTAACTTACAAAAGTTACTTGTAAATATGAATACGAAATATATATTAATTAATAAATATGAAAATTGTGAAGACATTTTTAGGAGGTAAAAGTGGTTTTGTATGGAATTTAAATGTTTTGTTAGTTTTAACATATCAAAAAATTCCAATTCAATATAAAGAACAAAACAGATATATTATATCACTTTATAGTTATAAATATGCATTTTGAAATTTAATACTGTTTAATATAAAATCTCGAATGGAATACACTATGTAATACACTTTAAATGCCTTGAAAATACTTTCTCAAAAAGAAGCGTTCAATTGTCTGTTTGTAATTTTATAAATAGAAAAATTACGATAATAAGCCGAAACTATTTGTGAAGCAATAACCTTCATTAATACTATATCCGAAAACGCAAATTGTAATGTTTATTTGATAAAACATTGATAACTGCCATAAAATACATGTCAGATATAGCTTTGTAGATAATTTTATCTTATAGTAAAACCGACCACTTGAGAAACGGATTCGGCACCGAGGGTTCCGTACAAAGTTGTATGTATTTAATTATATCGAGAAATATGGAAGACATTTAGTTGGAAAACTGTTCTCTCCATACATCAACATAGATTATGTTAGTATTTTTTTCACTGTTCCAAGGTATTACAGGCTTGAATATTTGATATTAATTTTAACTTTATTTCTCCTCGTGTTCATAGAAAGGGTCTTGAAAGGGACAGATGGACATAAAGTGATCCCATAACGGTTCCGTTTTTACTTTAGATGTATGGAACCCTAAAAATGTATACAATAAAACTCTTTGGTGATTGGTGTTTATTTTATCGGATTAATGTCATCTTTCAGATAATGTGCGGGACACGGGCGCCGCCAGTGTACGCCGTCGAGACGATAGTGACGGTCCGCCGCCCGCGTTACCGCCCCCCCCTCGAAAGCCTCCACGGAGAACTTCTAACTCGGAAAGTTCTAGGTATTTAGTTGTCCTGTTTATACTTTTGCATGTTTTGAAATATTTGTCTTATGTATTTATAATTGTTATATAAAACATATATACATTAATTGTTATGATTCACAATAGTTTGTTATGATAAGTGATGATAAAACGTAGTAGTGATTAGAATATATGCGGCTCAGTTGTTATAGATTAAATAAATTGCTTGGATTGGTTGACTTAATTGTGTTTTATGCAAGTTTGAATAATATTGTCTGATGGGTATAAAGGAGAACATTTTCTCTTCAAGGTCAACGGGAACCAGTCCCACCAGGAACACTAGCAGTGACCTGATATCATTTGCAAGCCCTACAAGTAAAACTCCACCAAAGGACTCCCATGCCTCGCTTAAGGAGTATATCGACCAAATTAGCAAGTATGAAGGCAAAATATAAGCTTCTATTGTTTTAAATGAATATTTTCAACAAGTTTATGTTTTTATAGATTGGGTCAGCAAACTGAAGATCTCACATTGAATACTCCAGACTCGTCAACGACGATGAATAATCAGTACAACCAGCGACCGGGCTACCCTTACAATGCTCAGTATAATTACAACTATCCACCACCTTACACGGCCATGCCGCCCTACCCTCCGTATCCTCCATCCACTCCTTACGGGATGCCCGCACCAATGGGCCCGCCAGCACCCAATTATCCACCCTATCATCCACCAGTAGCGGGACAACACGACCAACCGCCAACATATGTTGTAACCAATCCACCAATGTATGCTCCAACAATACCATATACACAAACAAGAATGGCGACTCCGGCACCTTACATGGGATACCCCCAAAATCATTCACAGCCTCCAACCTATAATTACAACACAACGAATTTAATATCGAGACCACCGAGGCCGGTTACATTGTACCCTCAACTGAATCAAATGCCAACATATCCGCCAAAGTCTGCACAAAATCAAAACGTGAATAATAATAATAATAATGTAAAAGTTCAACCGGTTTTGAAGAACCAACCTTCAAGAGGTAGCATTGATACCAACGCTTCAAAGAAGGCATCGGAAATTAGTTCTGGGGTATGCATTTTATTGAGTGTATATTACGTTTCATATTTATATAAAGCAAACAATCACTTTTTTTTTTTTTTTTTGGTAATGACCAAAAACTATATGTTACAGACGAACGAGTCCAGCGACACAGTGGAAAGTCTACCAAAGTCGGTGAATCTGATCGACTTCGGTGGTCGAAAGTCAACTGGGCAAGGTAGCGTAAGAGTCAGTGTGTTAGAGGCGTTTGATCCGCTACTAACTGAACAGAATCATCCTGGTGAGTGGTTTGTGTCTCATTCCATTACTCGAAGAGCTCGATGGCAGATGACTAGTATGTTATTACTTTACCCATAAAATAAATTACTTTTAAAGTTATACTGCTTTAGGCGCGTTGACTGATAGAATTTATGTAAGAAAATCGAAATTAAATTTTAACTTTAAAACTCGCCCTGCAATGAAGTATAACTTTTAACGTGCGTACATAACTACACGTACCTACCTATTTATTTAATTGATTGATCTATATTTTTCTGCTTAAAAAATTGCCATCTTACTCGATGGGTCTAAATCTTTACACAGTCTCATCCTTTACACGAGACGGTATAAATAATATATTCACATAATTCATTTTTTGTTTTTGTACCATGTTTGTGTGTTTTTGTTTTTGTTCTTCACACAGTCATTTCATTTATTCGTTCACTATAATTGTATAAATTCATTTAGAAGGGTGTATTTGCTTTTGTGATGTCTGGATTGTGAATTATATTTAAACCTTACCATGTAAATAACGCACGTTTTGTTCAATTATTATTATTAATTACTCAGAATTGATTTATATAAATTATATTTTGAATTCTAAATTAATGATACAATAACTTAAAGAAATCTTGTTATTTAATATGATTAATCATAAAGGAAATTCCACAAAGTTTACAAAACGCTTAATTGTCAAATGTAAAAGTCAATGTTTTTAAATGTAGTTAAATAATAACTGAAACAAAAAAAGCAGATGAGGTATTTTGTTCGTTAACGATTAAAATTTTAGTATCTAATAAGTCGTTCCGACGTATATCGGCAGACTACGCAGTTCCCAGCGAGTGTTCGAGCAGCGTGTACGAGGAGTACGACCCGCTGGACTTCCTGTACGGCGAGACGGAGCTGCGCGAGGCGCCGCAGTACGGCGCCAGGCGGGACGCGCCCGCCGTGCCGTCGCCGCCGCCCAAGAATATACCCACCGTGCCGGCCGTCGCCAAGAGGCCCACCACGGTAAACGACTACGCTATTAGGGAGAAATTACCCGATAAATGGTTATACATGTACGCTAATAATGAAAAGCTTTGTCAATAGTCTCTTCTTCCGTCATTGGCATAGGATATAAATTTTATACGATTATTTATACATATAGGATAACATTTCTTTTAGACTGGCTATTAATTTTGAAGATAATTTTTGATTCACAAAGTAATTAAATCATTTTCAACGGCTGTTCGATACTTTTTCTTATTAGGCATCAGTCTTCGGGAAAACAAACTGAAGTTAGTATTAGAAAAACAAATTTACTATAATATCGATTAAAGTACTAGAAGACCATGGAGCATTATAAAAGCAGAAAAGAATGGTGAAAACATATTTTACATATCGTTTTCTCAAAACCTCGGAATGCTAACCAAAAACTATTAAAAAAAAAGTCTAAATTTAAAATTAAAAGGCATTTGGGTGACTAACTGTCAGGCCCACAATTAAATTTCTATCAAATAAATTAGTGTATGTATGATTATTTTATTTTCAGAATAAACTTTACGACTGCATAGTTAAAACACGCACCAAGAATTATGATAGCGAACATAAAGCATTTTTAAATATGGTCCTCGATGTCAGAAGTAAGTATAACATTATTCAATTATTTTATATCTAACTACTGTTGTTGAAATGCATTTTTGTATACCCATAGACATTGGCGATGTAAGAAGCATTAAACATGCCCTCACTTCGCCAATGCACCACCAACCTTGGGAACCAAGATGTCATGTTCCTTGTGCGGTGTATTTACAATGTCTCACTCACTATTTACAGAAAAGTTCATGCACACTGATGAAAAATCTAACCCGGGGCACGTGATCGCGGCCAGGTCGGGCGGGAGGTACCCACCTAACACTAGCATTAAGATTCTAGTCTACAACTCCCACACCGACGAGCCGATCATCTTTACCTCAGATGGTGAGTACATTGACATTCAGTTGTATTCGGTAGTAAGAGTAACAGCCCGTGAGTGGCCCACTGCTGGGAGTTTGGAACTTATTCCACCACGCTGCTCATCCGGCATGTTCCTCACGATATTTTCCTCCACGGTTTGAACCCGGGCATGCATCACAAAATTTTCAAGTTCTTAATTTGTTTATAATTCATCTCGTGCTTGACCCACGATCATAGGTTAAGATTCAGGTGTTCAAACCACTAAGCCATCGCGCCTACTATATACGATTAAGTTTAATTTACATTGTCATAGTAAATTTGTTTTGATTTCAGTCGAGTCAACCGTTGAACATGTGATATTAACAGTGGTGTGTTCTCTAGATGAAGATATAAGGGAAGACATGTCTGAGTATATGTTAAGGGTAATGTATTGTCTTATTACCTAATTAACTTATTTTTTTGATGATGTCGTCCTGACTGGATATGATATGAAATATAAGAATAGGAATCAGAAATAAATTCGAATACTTTATTTTATTAATGTAAAATAAATATAATTTTTAATCCTTGTTCACATTTTAAATACCTTAAATTATATATATTATTTTTTTTATAATTACATTGATTTTAATTTCTAGGTTTGGGGTGCAAAAGCGTACCTTACACCAGGAAGTTCGCTTAGTGAATACGACTACATTCGTGAATGTGTGCGCTTAGAAAAAGACGTCCGTCTCTGTTTATCTGAATGCAAAGATACGTCCCTGGCCAGGACCGAGCGAGATGACGCGAGAGACTCACATCTCACTTTAGATGATTTGATACCGTCACAAGGCTCTATGCCAATGCTGTCATTCGATAATCTTTCAATTTTACTTGGTGAGTAGATTTTTTATAAATACATATACTGTACTGTATAGTTGAGTCGATTGCTTTCGTTTTTAAACTCAATGTCATCAATAGTGTGCGTGTAAAACCGGATCCATAGAAAGTAAAAAAAAATATTTTATAATAAATATTGATTTACAGTCAAATAAGGAATCAAAAAGATACAAATGATATAAAAATTGCGTTCACTTCAGTAAAGGAATTATTCAATCGATACATTCTCGATTCGCAGAGACGCTGGAGGGCGAGCTGTCCCGCGCGGTGGGCGTGCTGAGCGCGGAGGGCAGCTGCTCGCCCAACGCCGTGTTCCAGGCCGTCAAGGCCATCTGCGCGCTGGCGGGCGGCGTCGAGACGCTGCACGTCACGCACACGCTCAACGCGTACGCGCAGGCCTGCACCGCGCAGGTACGCGGACTTTCACGAAGACTGCCCATGGGCACTGGCATATCCCACTCTTAACACAATCAATTCTATTCCAATTTCTATAACATCTGATGTTATTTCCTTCTTTTCTGCAGTTGCATTGGTTCATTCAATCGGGAATGGTGGGACACCATTGGTATCATCCTCAAATATTAACTAAAATAGCATTTAAAACTATAGTGTTATTTTGTACAGAACCTATTATCACTAACCTAAAGTAATAAGACATTTCTATATCTTTCTCAGATATAGTACGGTTATCGAAGAGAAAGACTAAATTCTGTCTAATTAGCGCTAGATTGTGTATGTCAGAATAAGCAGTGGTTGAATGATTCGTGTAAAGCGAAAGTGTGGTCCGTGTCGGCAGAGCTCGGGCGCCGTGCGGCCGGAGATCCAGGCGGAGAGCGGCCCGTACTGCGCGGTGTCGCTGCGGGCGGCGAGCGCGCGCGAGGCGCTGGCGCAGCAGTGCGCGCGCGTGCGCGACGCCGTGCGCGCGCTGCTGGCGCTCTACACGCGCGCGCGCCTGCTCGACTTCCGCCTGCAGGACTCGCCCGACCGCGCCGCCGACCCCGCAAGTCAGTGCCCGCACCTACCTACCCGCGGATATATTGGATAGCGATCTATTTGCCAAACCAATCATGATCAATTTTAAATTTATATTATTTTATCGGCATCGCATATAAATTAGCTTTGTATGTAGTGTAAACAGAGGATAAAAAAAACTATTAATGAAAATTTATTTCTTTATTAGTTACATAAGTATATTGTTAAATTTATAAAAGTAACTTGTACTGTTGCTTTTTGATAATACGCTTGCCGATATAATTTTCCAACATAATTAAAATATTTGTAAAATGTTCTTAAATGTACATTTTTTATCATAGAGGCAGTCCCGGCGCATACGATAACGGAGACTTTGTTGTTGTGCATCGAAGCGGTCCACAGCCTTCCACTGTGCTGGACGCACGACGAGTATTTATTCCACGTGCAGGCATACTACGGCACTCGACCCTTGAAGGCACTACACTTTACGCATATATCGAAAATCGAGTGCGGGGGATTTTATCCTAGGATCATATTTGATACTTGGTGAGAATATAGTCAGCGCGCTATGAGATGAGTGAACTTATTTAAAATACATCGAAAGACATTTCTCGAGCGATGGAGTGAAAAATTTTTGAAAAATAATTATTCAACTCTGACCAAGCCAAAATGATAATAACATTTTAGCAGATTGTGTCTATGTAGGTATTGATGTAGGTGTGTTCGTATATGTTCAATTGCAGGAATTATTTCATGTGGATTGAATTTTCAAAATGTTATCTCTCTTTCTATTTATTATTCTACGACCATGTATCTCTAAAATAACACAGTAGTCAAAGTCAAGTACAAATCATGAGCAAAAATCCACACTACCAAACAAGTAACATCACGAGCGTCGACGGCAGTTTGCTGACGCTACCGCTACCGGGCGGTAGGTTCCGGTCCCTAAATGTGTTTTTATTTTCAGGCTCAATTTAGAAGACGTACCAATCAATACGCTACCACGTGAAACTCGACTCGTATTGACATTGTATGGTCGTACACAAAGAACCGACGACCAACTCCTAGCCGACCAACAGAACAAGGACAAGGAGGGTGAAGAGAATGGTGACTTACAGTTCGAACAAGTAGAATTGGGTTGGACTTCGATCCAGATGTTCGATTATGATGGGTTAGTTCTGTGATTGTTGTATTAAAATATTGAATTGAATATTGTTACAAAATTAATGTTTGCAAGATGGCATATTCTCTGTCATATGGGTGGATTTCGGTCCATAATATATATGCGATTTCTATCGTTTTTATTTGTTCATTTTATAACCATGAATTTATCGCATTTTTTACAAAGTAATTAGTGAATCGATTTGACACTTACCTTGACCCCTAAGAATATATGTATATGACTATAATTATTAGATAAACACTAAACTAAAAGTATTAACATTACAGTCTACTCGCTTCGGGACACTACGTGCTGCCGCTGTGGCCGGCGTGCTGCGACCGCCGCATCGGTCCCGCGCCGCACCCGCTGCACGCGCCGCCGCCGCCCTACCCCGTCGTCAACATCGGTGACTAGCTCCGTCCGCTCTAGTGACACACGCACTACTGTACACTACGTGCGACCGCCGCATCGGTCCCGCGCCGCACCCGCTGCACGCGCCGCCGCCGCCCTACCCCGTCGTCAACATCGGTGACTAGCTCCGTCCGCTCTAGTGACACACGCACTACTGTACACTACGTGCGACCGCCGCATCGGTCCCGCGCCGCACCCGCTGCACGCGCCGCCGCCGCCCTACCCCGTCGTCAACATCGGTGACTAGCTCCGTCCGCTCTAGTGACACACGCACTACTGTACACTACGTGCGACCGCCGCATCGGTCCCGCGCCGCACCCGCTGCACGCGCCGCCGCCGCCCTACCCCGTCGTCAACATCGGTGACTAGCTCCGTCCGCTCTAGTGACACACGCACTACTGTACACTACGTGCGACCGCCGCATCGGTCCCGCGCCGCACCCGCTGCACGCGCCGCCGCCGCCCTACCCCGTCGTCAACATCGGTGACTAGCTCCGTCCGCTCTAGTGACACACGCACTACTGTACACTACGTGCGACCGCCGCATCGGTCCCGCGCCGCACCCGCTGCACGCGCCGCCGCCGCCCTACCCCGTCGTCAACATCGGTGACTAGCTCCGTCCGCTCTAGTGACACACGCACTACTGTACACTACGTGCGACCGCCGCATCGGTCCCGCGCCGCACCCGCTGCACGCGCCGCCGCCGCCCTACCCCGTCGTCAACATCGGTGACTAGCTCCGTCCGCTCTAGTGACACACGCACTACTGTACACTACGTGCGACCGCCGCATCGGTCCCGCGCCGCACCCGCTGCACGCGCCGCCGCCGCCCTACCCCGTCGTCAACATCGGTGACTAGCTCCGTCCGCTCTAGTGACACACGCACTACTGTACACTACGTGCGACCGCCGCATCGGTCCCGCGCCGCACCCGCTGCACGCGCCGCCGCCGCCCTACCCCGTCGTCAACATCGGTGACTAGCTCCGTCCGCTCTAGTGACACACGCACTACTGTACACTACGTGCGACCGCCGCATCGGTCCCGCGCCGCACCCGCTGCACGCGCCGCCGCCGCCCTACCCCGTCGTCAACATCGGTGACTAGCTCCGTCCGCTCTAGTGACACACGCACTACTGTACACTACGTGCGACCGCCGCATCGGTCCCGCGCCGCACCCGCTGCACGCGCCGCCGCCGCCCTACCCCGTCGTCAACATCGGTGACTAGCTCCGTCCGCTCTAGTGACACACGCACTACTGTACACTACGTGCGACCGCCGCATCGGTCCCGCGCCGCACCCGCTGCACGCGCCGCCGCCGCCCTACCCCGTCGTCAACATCGGTGACTAGCTCCGTCCGCTCTAGTGACACACGCACTACTGTACACTACGTGCGACCGCCGCATCGGTCCCGCGCCGCACCCGCTGCACGCGCCGCCGCCGCCCTACCCCGTCGTCAACATCGGTGACTAGCTCCGTCCGCTCTAGTGACACACGCACTACTGTACACTACGTGCGACCGCCGCATCGGTCCCGCGCCGCACCCGCTGCACGCGCCGCCGCCGCCCTACCCCGTCGTCAACATCGGTGACTAGCTCCGTCCGCTCTAGTGACACACGCACTACTGTACACTACGTGCGACCGCCGCATCGGTCCCGCGCCGCACCCGCTGCACGCGCCGCCGCCGCCCTACCCCGTCGTCAACATCGGTGACTAGCTCCGTCCGCTCTAGTGACACACGCACTACTGTACACTACGTGCGACCGCCGCATCGGTCCCGCGCCGCACCCGCTGCACGCGCCGCCGCCGCCCTACCCCGTCGTCAACATCGGTGACTAGCTCCGTCCGCTCTAGTGACACACGCACTACTGTACACTACGTGCGACCGCCGCATCGGTCCCGCGCCGCACCCGCTGCACGCGCCGCCGCCGCCCTACCCCGTCGTCAACATCGGTGACTAGCTCCGTCCGCTCTAGTGACACACGCACTACTGTACACTACGTGCGACCGCCGCATCGGTCCCGCGCCGCACCCGCTGCACGCGCCGCCGCCGCCCTACCCCGTCGTCAACATCGGTGACTAGCTCCGTCCGCTCTAGTGACACACGCACTACTGTACACTACGTGCGACCGCCGCATCGGTCCCGCGCCGCACCCGCTGCACGCGCCGCCGCCGCCCTACCCCGTCGTCAACATCGGTGACTAGCTCCGTCCGCTCTAGTGACACACGCACTACTGTACACTACGTGCGACCGCCGCATCGGTCCCGCGCCGCACCCGCTGCACGCGCCGCCGCCGCCCTACCCCGTCGTCAACATCGGTGACTAGCTCCGTCCGCTCTAGTGACACACGCACTACTGTACACTACGTGCGACCGCCGCATCGGTCCCGCGCCGCACCCGCTGCACGCGCCGCCGCCGCCCTACCCCGTCGTCAACATCGGTGACTAGCTCCGTCCGCTCTAGTGACACACGCACTACTGTACACTACGTGCGACCGCCGCATCGGTCCCGCGCCGCACCCGCTGCACGCGCCGCCGCCGCCCTACCCCGTCGTCAACATCGGTGACTAGCTCCGTCCGCTCTAGTGACACACGCACTACTGTACACTACGTGCGACCGCCGCATCGGTCCCGCGCCGCACCCGCTGCACGCTGCCGCCTTACCATTATATACACTACTGTTCTCTACGGACGTTAGTGTGTCCCGCTGATAGTGCAAAACAAAATCGATAAAATGCACTAAATATAAATATATGTTTCAGAAATTCCAATTTACACTCGCACTGGTGTAAAATGGACGAATGTAGACGAAGAGAAGCAGAAAGTCTTCTCATCGGAAGATTTACCCAAGTTTGACTCCCTGGATGGACACACTCAGTCACAATTATTACATCTCATAGAACAAGGAGCTTATCAAAGAATGCCTACCGAAGGCAGAGAGGTTAGGCGTATACTTTTATTTATCATTAATACACCATATAATAAGAAAATATCTTAAACAATATAAAGTAATATCATTCAATTTCAATTCAACATGCAATTTAATGGTACTATTTATCACAAACAGATCCTATGGGAGAAGCGTCAGTACCTAGTAGAATTGCCGGGTGCATTACCATTGGTGCTGCTGGCTGCCACCAACTGGAGCGGCGAGCAACGTGCACAACTAGTGGCGTTGTTGCAGCGTTGGGAGCGACCCTCGCCATTAAACGCCATGCATCTGCTGCTGCCGTGGTATGCTTATATGGGATAGATAATCATTGATTAATATTGACTTCACTTTCAAGAATAACTTCACATAAATTGTATGACATGGTTACACATGAAAAGTTATAAATCTATGATTAGAAATCATTATCTCCTTTGTAATTGGTTTCCATTAGAGTACGATGTAAGGGGTTTTCCAATAGGGACGCTTGAACTTTGACAGCTGATTGCGGCCATGTTGTTTGAGTGACAGCTGTCAAATGCAGTGTGTTATATTCATTCCGTCCTCCCAAACCACCATGGCAGGTTACAGTGTCGAGCAGCACGTGCAAATCATAAAATTGTTTTATGAAAATGGGTCTTCAGTTCGAGCAACGTTCCGCGCACTTCGCCCGTTTTACGGTCGCGATGATCGTCCTGCCGAGTCGACTATCCGTCGATTGGTGGACAAATTCGAGTCAACCGGGTCAGTTAACAATCAGCCGGTTCCCGTGCGTCAACGTAACGCGAGATCTGCCGAGAATATCGCCGCTGTGCGCGACAGTGTCCTCGAAAACCCGCGGCAGTCAATTCCGCGTCGCGCACAGGAACTCGGCCTTTCGCAGACGACAACTTGGCGAATTTTGCGTTGTGACTTGAGCCTGCACCCGTACAAGATCCAGCTGACCCAAGAGCTCAAGGTTAATGACCATAGACAGCGCCGTGTGTTCGCTGACTGGGCATTAGAGCAGTTGGAAGTTGACGCCGATTTTGGCAAAAAAATCATCTTCAGCGACGAGGCGCATTTTTGGATGAATGGCTATGTCAACAAGCAAAATTGCCGTATTTGGGACGAGACCAATCCACACGAGGTTCACCAAGTGGCAATGCACCCGCAGAAAGTGACTGTTTGGTGCGGATTTTGGGCCGGAGGCGTGATTGGTCCGTATTTTTTCGAAAACGATAATGGTGTGGCCGTCACCGTCAATGGTGAGCGATACCGGTCGATGATAACCAACTTCTTTTGGCCTGAAATCGAGAATATGGATCTGGACAACATGTGGTTTCAACAGGACGGCGCTACGTGCCACACAGCACACGCTACGATGGAAGTTTTCAAAGATCAAGCGCCCTTAATGGAAAACCCTATATAAAGGAGTTATGAGAGTAAAATATTTTTTATACGTAGCTTCCCAGACGCAGCTGTTCGCGAGATGGCAGCACAACTAGCAAGTGGAATGTCAGACGATGATCTTATTCGGGTTTTGCCTCAACTTGCACAGGCGTTGCGGTATGAGACCTACGAAGCTAGCCCACTTGCTGGTAAATATACTTTCTTACCTTGTAAATAACTATTTATATCTTAAAAAAATGCTATCATTCTAATTTTCAATAATTTTATTTATTTATTTTAGGAATGTTACTATCGAGGGCCCTATCCGCTCCAGCCGTCGCACATAAATTATTTTGGCTTCTAGTACATTCGCTGCCGAATGTACCACTGGTAAGAAGAATATAAGCAAAATATTATGATTTGTGCGTCATATGAAATGCTTTACCGAATCAATTCATTCATAAAATATATGTATTAGATAAAAAATTAAAAATAATACCTTATATCAACTATGAACATCACAAATAATAAAGGTCCCAATAATTATTTATAGCAACATCCATAACAATCTTAGACATTACTCAATACCGAATTCATATCTTATTAATTTTAGTATAATAATTAAATTCATATTCAGGCACCAAACGAAGAGTTTCTGGGTATTAGCCTCGAAGAAAGCGCGAGCGATAACACGGAAGTGGACGCCTGTATGACGGCCACCTGGCGGTATCGGCTGCTGCTTCGGGCTCTGTTGGCGATCTGTGGCGAAAACCTCAGTCAGACTCTACTACGACAACAGCTACTCGTTAAAGTGAGTACGTATATATGGAACACGGTAGCACAATATATATTATTTTTACGTCGGAGGTAGCACGGGCAAACGGGCCATCTAACGTCGAGCGGTCACCGCCGCCCGTAGACGTCGGCAACGTAAGGTGCACTAACGATTCCTCGCACGGGCATGGGCAACGAAGACGCGACGTCCCCCGTGCCCGTAGTGACGGGCGGTATGCGCTGCGCAGACGGTGTCGGAGGTGGCGCTGTCGGTGAAGGGCGCCAAGGAGGCGCTGCGGGCGCGCTCGCTGCTGGCGGGCGGCGAGCGCCTGGCCGCGCTGCTGCGCCGCACGCCCGCCGCGCTGCCCTTCGCGCTGCACCGCTACGTGCGCGACGTCGACGTCAAGTGAGCCGCCTATATTTCGTTACTGGCCCGGGTAGTCGTCGAACGACTCGTTGGGGGGCCTTCCTCTTGCCATTTAAAGTATATCGTGTCGATTTGAGGTCGAAGTTTTGGGAACGATAGACGTTTTAAATAATCTGAAAAGTATTGACTTGAAAAATTTAAAAAGTATTTAATTTCTGGAAATATTCGGACCATAATATATTGGGAGCTCGTTACATTTCATTTTTGTTAAATTCAAACATAGTATCGGGATAGTTAACTCATCTGATTAATATTATAAAAACAAAGTAAGTTAGCTGTCATATAAGTAATCCTTCATTTCACAGGTCCTGTTCATACTTCTCATCAAATACACTTCCCTTGAAAATCAACTTCATCGGCGATGACAATGCTGTTGTACCAGCTATGTTTAAAGTATGATATTTTATATAAAACTTACCACGCGTGTGTCATAATATATTATATGTAATTCGATTAATGGTTTTTATTGCAGGTCGGTGATGACCTTAGGCAAGATTCATTAGTCCTTCAAGTGATCAAAGTGATGGACACCTTATGGTTAAAAGCAGGATTAGACCTACGGATGGTCACATTCCAGGCGTTACCGACGAGCAGTAAAAGAGGTACAGATTAAACTTTAATCATGTTATCAATACTGGATTTTCCAAAACATTCCTCACATTTCGGATCTTATCTAAATACAGTAGAACTTCGATTATCTGAACCAATTGGGACTGAGACTAGTTCGGATAATCGAAACGTGGGTTTTTTGGGACGAGATCATAATCAACACGTTTTTACATAAAAAACAGTACATATATATATATACAGGGTGACTGGTGAATTACTATCGATACTTGAGGACGTGATATTTGACGATCATATATGACAAAATAAAAATTAATATAACATAAATATTAATAAACTTCTAAGTAAAGTTAACCAAAAGTTATGTAATTAATTACGCATCGTGTGAACACCCTAGCTGCGTTATCGACACAAAACAGTTATGTAGGTAGGTACATTTAGTTATCGCGCGGTAGTTTACCTACATCCAAACGCCGCGCGCCGCCGCGTGTTAACAGGGTAGCAGGCTACCTTAGATAAACAAAAATGATCCAATTCCCTTCATACTTTAATCCTGGCTTAGGACAGGTAAAAATACCAAGATATTTCATTCGTTTAAGCAACCAATTTATTGACTAGGTAAATGGTGTGAACTTGACACAAAAAATAATATGAACTGTTTACCTATCTTGGTATTTCCGGCGTATTTAAAAATGGAATCATACTTATTTACAACAATTGTCAATCATTAAACTACCTATTTACCTACATAACTACACTAACCTTAACAAATGTTCAAAGTGAGCTCCTTCTCGTGTGATATGGTGTGAACTTGACACAAAAAATAATATGAACTGTTTACCTATCTTGGTATTTCCGGCGTATTTAAAAATGGAATCATACTTATTTACAACAATTGTCAATCATTAAACTACCTATTTACCTACATAACTACACTAACCTTAACAAATGTTCAAAGTGAGCTCCTTCTCCTTCTCCTTCAGTTCGGCACGTTTACGCATATTGTCTTTCACACGATTTAATACGAATGGGTCACTTTTAGTAGTTTCGAAAGCACTAGTGATTTTTAATTTCAACTCCTCTCTGTTGACATACTCTGTAGCATACACAAGACGTTTTACCTCCCCCCATAAATAGAAGTCCAGTGGAGTGAGATCTGGAGAGCGAGCTGGCCATGGCACAGGCCCTCCGCGCCCTATCCAGCGATCTCCAAACGTATTGTTTAAGTACTCACGTACCTGCGTCTGATAGTGCGCGGGTGCTCCGTCGTGTTGATAAAATAAGTTTTGGAGATTGCTCAGTGGTACATCATCGAGCATGTCATTCACCGCACTGTTTAAAATGTCTAAGTATGACACAGCATTGAGTCTTCCTTCGATGAAATACGGCCCTAACAAACAGTTATTTAAAACACCAGCCCACACGTTAACACTAAACCTGTGTTGATAAGCGTCCTGTCGCGTAACGTATGGATTGGAATGACTCCACCAATGTTCATTGTGTACGCCCGGCAAGCTATCATTTGCACGCGCATACGCACGAACCATGTCCAAGTATTCTGCATTTGTGTATTGATAAGCCATACTTAATTACTAATAAGTAATAACGGGTCACACGCACACACGACAGATTAGGTATACGCGTAAGATCGATCGCTAGGCGCGCGCGCGGGAAAACGGACGTACAGACCTTACGGCGGCGCTCGCCCGACTAACGCCACGGGGCGGGGGTTGGGAGTAGCGACACACGCGTGCGGCGGCGTGGTGTTGTATCAGCACGCCGCCGCACGCGCCGCCGGCAAGGCTGGGAACGTGTCCACACTTTATTTATTTATACGGAAATTTGGTCAAAAATTAAGTACCTATTTTTTTTTACATAATTCGAATGAGAATCATGTACCGAGTATTCTCCTTAAATATTGATAGTAATTAACCAGTCATCCTGTATATATATATATATATTAAAATTTGACATGCATATTAACGTTGAATTATATATATGTGTATTTTCAACACAAGAAAAAAGACGAATACTTTTTGTTATATTTATTTTTAATAAATCATCTATTTTTAATTGACGAACAGCTGTAACGCGTTTTTGAGCAGTCAAGTCTCAACAAACAATGTATCTTTCGCACCAATGTTCGGATAATTGAGCGTTCGGATAAACTTAGTCATCGTTCGGATAATTGAGGGTTCGGATGATCGAGGTTCGGTTAATCGAGGTTATACACAAATTTGTAATGCACTTGAATGAGCTTTGTGCAAGCCCTAGGTGGTAAACAAACAATAGTTGTATATATCATAGATACGTTTGTACTACTTACACTGTCAGTGTCTAAGGATAATGATGGTGAACACGTAACTTCAGGTGGCCAAAACTCTTATCTACTTTCACTTTACTTTACTGTAGCAATTATAAACATAGGTTTCACGCTTAAAAAAACTGGTATCCAGGTATGAATCTTTGGTTCAAATTCACTAGGACCTTTTGCGTCAACAAAAGTATGACATACGTGCTGTTGGCTTAAAATTAAATTACTTAGTATTCTTATGGTATTATTTTCAGGAATGATCGAAATAGTGTCAGAAGCTGAAACTCTTAGAGCGATCCAGACAGAGTGGGGCCTGACGGGCTCGTTCAAAGACAAACCCATAGCGGAGTGGCTCGCCAAGCACAACCCTTCGGAGCTGGAGTACCAGAGAGCCAGGGACAACTTTACAGGTATCGATTGTTATTTTAGTCTACATCTTAAAATTATGTTGAATAAATTATAAACTATCACTAATCACCGGTGGTTGAGGAAAAATAATTTTAAGGAAGAAAATATTGAAGGACACATTCCATGTTGAGTCTAGAAATGCAAGTATTACTTAATACGTGCGCGTGGATTATCAAAATATCGGATCAATATTTTATTTATATTTTAGTTATACTTTATTAATTGTGTGCAACAGTAATAATGAAATAATTAAAAAAAAAATTAAATCTTTATAGTCTAAGATTTCTTATATTGGTAGTGGCGATGCATCAGCTTAATATGGTTATAGGATGCCAGCTATTTTATACTCCCAGAAACAACAATTATTTAATCTTAAAAAGTGAATGTAAATGTTTTATCGAGTATTGACTATAAATATTGGTAGCATCGTGCGCGGGCTACAGCGTAGCGACGTACCTGCTGGGCATCTGCGACAGACACAACGACAACATCATGCTGAAGACCTCCGGGCATCTGTTCCACATCGACTTCGGCAAGTTCCTCGGAGACGCGCAGATGTTTGGCAACTTTAAGAGGTACGCTATGTTTAAGAATTGGAATATATTTCAATCCATTATATAATATATGTTCATTTATTTATTTAATTATTTTTGTTGTTTTAATTTTATTATTAATATTTCTTTTGTTTTTTTTTTTATTTAGTATTATAAGAATTGAATTTTTATCTGTAAGGCTATGCTTTTTTCTCAATAAATTATTATGATTATATTATTATTATTATTATATTTAATACACTACAAATAAGTAATAATCGGCTTATTATTGGGTCCCTTTTTTCCGTAGTATTACTTAGATGTTTTATTTTCAGGGATCGAGCTCCTTTCGTGCTAACTAACGACATGGTGTACGTCATTAACGGCGGCGAACGGCCCACGCAGCGCTTCCAGCACTTCGTGGAGCTGTGCTGCATGGCTTTCAATATCGTTCGAGCGCATCACGACCACTTGCTAGATTTGTTCGCTCTGGTGAGATCGGAGTAGGAGACGGATTTAATTCTTTTATGTCATATAACGTACGTATGCGGACGGGCGAACGGGCCACCCGATGATGAGCGATCACCGCCGTCCATAGATATTAGCGACGTAAGAAACATCGACCACTCCTTACATCGCCAATGCGCTACCGACCTCGGGCACGAAGACGTCACGTCCCTCACGGCTCGTAGCCCTAAGCGCCGGCCGTGGCGCAGAATGTGTACGAGCGGCGTGTGCGCAGATGGCGATGTCGGGCGTGCCGGGCGTGTCGAGCGCGGCGGCGGGCTACGTGCGCGGCGCGCTGCTGCCGGCCGCCAGCAACGCCGAGGCGGCCGCCGCCTTCGCCAGGCTCATACACTCCTCGCTCAAGAGCAAGTGCGTACCTTATCCGTACCTACTGTTCGGCCATCTCGATGCCTCTCTGGCCCTTTCGAATTAATGCATTATTTAAAAAAAAAAAATATCGACCGACATGTTTCTCATCGTAATTATGTAATAATATAACATATAATATAATATCCTGGGACATTATTCACACACGGCCATCTGATCCCAAACTAAGCAGAGCTCGTACTATGGAAACCAGACAACTGATATACTACATATACTACTTTTCTTTTGTAAATACATACTTATATAGATAATTACACCCAGACTCAAGACAAACAGATATGTTCATGCGCACAAATGTTTGTCCTGGGTGGGAATCGAACCCACGACCTGCGGCGCGAAAGGCAGGTATCCACCAACCGCGCCAACCGGCTCGTCCAAATGTGTAGCGATGTTTTTAATAGTAGATTACGAATCATAGTTACGTAGAATTGAAAGTGTAATGTGATATCGTGACGGTTACAGATTCACACCGATAAACTTCTTCCTGCACAATCTGGCTCAGCTGCGAGCGAGCGGCGACCAGAGTAGCAACACGTCGGAGCTCTTGTCGTTCATGCCCCGAACTTATACGTGAGTTAACCGAAATATTATAATTTATTTGGTGTAGTTAGTGAGACAAATTAGTTGAACGCGTTTTTCGAGGACTAAATAGATCGTATAAAAGTTAAATAACTGCTTAGAGACCTCTATGTTCATGTATGGCGTTATATCATCGAAAACGCACCTCATGCACTTTACCTACCATAAATAATTTATTTAAAGAGATACACTAATTGATGTAAATTTCCTCGACAGCATGGTTCAAGAAGGTCGTCTGGTGAGAGTCGAGTGTCTCAGCTACGAGAAACGCTACGATCCCGAGAAGCACTACGTGTACGCGTTACGAGTTTTCCGACAGGGCCAGGCCACGCCCTCCGTGCTCTACCGCTCGTATAAACACTTCACCGAGCTCTACCAGAAGATATGCTTGCATTTCCCCTTAGCGAAGGTTCATAGGTAAGGATGGCACTGTAAAATCTATGATCTATAAGGTATTTTTTCATGTCGTGGAGAACGGTTGAGAACGGTTAAGAAATTGATATGCTGCAGCGCCATCTGGTGTCGGGTAGAGTCATATAACAAATAGTATATGCATGTTATTCTTGATAAGATACATGTTTTTATGTATATGTGCCAATTTACACGGTAATCGAACAAACAGTGTCGAAATCTTTTATTCTCAAACATATACCCATATACACCCTACTTCAAAAGGAGTAGGAATAGAGGTAAACACATCGTAGATTTACAAATTGCATGCGATTTTCTAATCGTTATGCCGTATTATGCACTATAAACAGTTCTTGATTAATTTACTCTTATTTATAATACAACGCTATTCGAACTAACTAGTTATAACCACATTCATTTAACTTTCGAAGTTTTGATTATAACTTCGCGGATATTGAATCAGCCATTTTGTCGCGAGTCCATAGTGAATATCATAGATTATTCAAGATGTCGACCAATGATATCGCGTCAAATGTTATCGATGACCAATGATATCGCATTAATACGGTGTCAAAGTTGTTTATTTGGGTTTATTACTGTTGTGGTTGGAATAAGCGATATATATTTTATATACAGGGTTATTTGTAACGACCCAGCAACCTCGCAGGACTAGATAGCTGACACCATAAGCAACAACTTTTGTTTCATACAAAAATAAGTATTAATTTAATTTCCCGCTTGAACGTTTATAAGTCTACGCGCATCGCAAAGATCGACGCGTCGCGTCGTCCTTTCGTTTATGAATGAAATATAGACCTACAAATGTCACGACAGTACGACAAAAACTTGTAAAATCATTTTTTTGTCATGTATTGAGTTATGTCCGAAATCGTAGAATAAAAGTTGTTGCTTATGGTGTTAGCTATCTAATCCTGTGAGGTTGCCGGGTCGTTACAAATAACCCTGTATAAGAGAATAAAGACGAATCGATTAGAACAAGAAGATTACTATAACATGTATAAGTACAAAGAGTGAAACTTTTCAATGATCGTATTTTCTAGTAAATTCTCATTACAAATATTTTAGCTTTTAAGTGTACTTATTGGTTCCTCTAGTTCGGCAATAAAGTCAACATGGTGTTTAGGGGTATCAAACATGATCATTATCTGTTCATTGAAGGGATTTCTAATCTTATGTGAACATTGATAATGACAGTAAACCCCTGTAAATACTATAAAGACAAGGCCTATAAAGAATATTATTTTATAATTTTCTTAGAAAATTATATCCATTCGTATGCATTAATGATATTAGTTATGTTGTTATCATCATTAAGATGGGTGTTCGTTAAATAAAAATACTTCATAACAAAAGTATAAATTACTTAAATTTATTATAATGACTTATATAAACACAAAAATGTTTTCTGCGTACTTTTATATCGACTATCTTATCGTTAACATTTGCATAGGCGATCTGATCTGAATGACCTAATCGACAAATGGTGTACGATTATACTTGAAGAATTCACTAAAAAAGCCTAGGCATCACTATTGTCTTGACTGTTCTTCGAAGTACCAACGTTATAATGTAAGTCTAAATGCGTCTGTTTGGGCATACTCTTACCAACGCCTGTCGGTCGGTGTAGCTGCTGCCGATGTTGAGTTATCAGGTCCCAACTTCCTGTATCTTTCACTGGTTTCGAAAAATTAGTATTTGCTTTGTTGTCACGTTGATTCGTTGTAACTTCAGCGGTATACGGTGGTGGACCACTGCTTCTGCTTATAGAACTTTCAAGCGTGTTCGTTGAATACGTCGGTGGTCTTTGCATTTGAGGTGGCACTGGAGGGTTAAGGCGTACTGGAGCGTTAGGGGGTACCGGAGCGTTACGGGGTACCGGAGCGTTAGGGGGTACCGGAGCGTCAGGGGGTACCGGAGCGTTAGGGGGCACCGGAGCGTTAGGGGGCAACGGAGCGTTCGGGGGTACTGGAACTCGTGGTTGAGGGGCGGAACGCTTTTTCACTTTACTCTTTTCCTGTGCTACTCTCGCCTTTTGATCCTGTTTCTCTCTTTCTTTTCGTATTTTTTCCATTTTTTGTTGCTCCTTAGCTGCTAATTTGTCCTGCTTTTTCTGTTCTGAAAGACGCTTCTTTTCCAGCTTCTGCTGTTCTTTAATTTGGCTTTTCGTAAGTTGATTGTTATTGTTACTTGATTGCGGTATATTTGAAGCACTATTTCGTATGTTCGCTGATACGTTAGGAGGTCTCACGAGGTCGCTAGTGCTTTTGGAGGGTTTTACGGCTGGTCCCGATTGCGATTGTGGTAATTTGACCATAGACGGTGTGATTCTTTTCGGGGGATCAGGATATGTGAAATTCTCTGAAATTAAAAATTGAGATATACTCTTCAGTCTTTATCAAGTTTAATATTTTATTTTTCGTTCGTTCAATATGTTATACACATTTATCGATTATTATCTATCTTTTATCATGTAAAACTTTACTTGTTTATAATCCACTATGATTACGGTTTACCGAATCGGAATTCTTAAGAATGGATATGTCATAAAACCATTTTTATGTATATAGTACTTACCAATGAGTTCATCGTTATTACTTCTATACGCCCCGTTGAGTGACACGCCGGGTGTTGTGTCATAATGGTAATCGATGCCGCTTCCCTTTCCGGAGAAATTAAGAGATGCTCGGAATCCACGAAATCTTAACATTATTATTGTACATGAGATGGCACAGAAAAATGCTACTGTTCCTAAGTAGTTCACGATGTTCTCACCTAGAAAAAAACATATACACATAAATGACTAAAAAAAATTGAGTGCATGGTTCCAACACACTTAGAAAAAAAAACACGTCTGCATAAGTAACGTTTTTCGCAAACATTACAAATGGAAACGTTGCAATCGAATTCGATTTGTAACTCTTGTCGCGTAACAGGAAACAGGCATTGAAATTTTGATAGTTGTTTTTAAAGAAATATTAATCATGATTAATTATCATTTGACATAATTACAAACTAAGCAATCATTGTATTGTGTTCTTATATATATAAAGCTATAATGAAGGCTTCTTATCAAAATATTTACTTACTTGTTAAAACCAATAGTTTCGTACATCATTCGTAAAGAAAATATATCAGACAAAAACGACTTTATATTCGAAACGCGTTCATAAAGTATGATCACGTGTTAATAGATAATGTACAAGTAATAATCTCGGAGATTAATATTACTCACTGTTGGTTAAATAGATAATGTACAAGTAATAATCTCGGAGATTAATATTACTCACTGTTGGTTAAATCTCTTAAATCGCCATAATAATATTAACATAGTTTTATTTACCGCTGCCTCTCGAAAACTGAATCAATACTTGTTTCGAATGTGATAAGATAGTAGCTATCGTTCGAATGAATAATAGTAATCTTATCAGTGATTTTAACTAATCGTGTTTGTATGGAGGAATTTTTAGTGACACGATTAAAATGATGTACCGTTTATAATATATTGAAAATCGAGTGTTCAAGCATGGGCGACAATATCGTTGGTTAGTAAATAAGATACACCTGGGATAGAATTATTATCAATTACGCTAATGAGATTGTCAACGTTCGTGCACATGAACGGTTGAGTGACGATTTAAATATTGGAGTTCGTATTTAATATGAAATAAAATTGATTTGAGTTTAGGAATATGATAAAACGTGGCCGGCACAAAGTTCATTTTTGGTTCATTTTTGTTTCAAAATATGGGTTTGGTTCATTTAATTTGAAAATATTGCATTGATTTCATTTTGTGTAATTAGGTGTTATCAAAATCGAATGTATTTTTTTTAAATCTTCTTCAAAATTTTAATTAATTATTTTCTTATCTAATACCGTTTAAAATTTCTCCATGATTATGAAAATTCTCACCAAATTGAATAAGAAAATTAACACAATAATGGTTTTTTTTTGTGTTTTAAATGATTATTTATAATTAGAGCTGCTTTAATAAAATATGGGATGAGGTAACTTTAATTGAAATTATTTTCTATTTAAGTCAACATATATATCAGTTTTTTTTTTCTCAGACCTCTTTCTTCTTTTGTACAAAAAAAAAATCATGCCGCCGTTTAGTAACAAACAAGCTTATGAGCTACACATATACGATGATATATTTATAATGTTAAGTATTTTTACATTCAATACGAATTAGTCATACATGTTTCCAGTTATTTTCATCAACGTCTCTTTCATTTCAGTCAACATAAACGTTTGCCCTAAACATTTAATATAGTTAATTAGACTTTTGTTTTATGTTATTTGATAATTAAATGTTATGTAATTGTATTAATTTCAGCTTGCCGTCCGGTTTACACGTCGGCCGATCGAACACTAGACAAGTCGCCGAGAGGAGGTTCAGCGATGTTCAAGCTTTCCTGACTTCCCTGTTCAGTCTGGCGGATGAAATAGCACATTCAGATTTAGTGTATACATTCTTTCATCCGCTGCTCCGCGACCAGCAGGACGTCGAACCGCAGAGACTGAAGAAAGGTAAAGGAGAAATAATATTTAAACTACTGTATCTAAAATATTAAATGTTTAAAATTTTCAATAAATCAATCAGTATGGAACAGTCATTTATCTTAAAAAAACAAACTTTTAGTTAATTAGTCATTTTTTTTTCACCAATACACACGGTTGGAATTATAAATATTTATGTACAGAATTCTAACGAAAATTCTAAAACGTCAATAATACGTTTCTCAGCATCAGATCAGATCCGGAATATCAGACCAGCATGGGTTTTTTAAACAAGTTATAACATTATGTGTACTTGTACTCCGCCGCAGGCGAGTCGGTGGAGGCGGAGAACAGCGGCTCGGGCTCGCTGAAGCTGTCGGTGCAGTACGCGGGCGGGGTGCTGTCCGTGCTCATCCTGCACGCGCAGTCGCTGGCCGCCTCCGCGCAGGGCCTGCCGCCCAACCCCTACGTCAAGGTGATACACTCGGACCGATCGCTTGAAGCATAGTAAATGTACCTTCGCCTTTTTTTACCTGTATGTTCGTTCCGGGCCAATGGCTATTGCCGCCCCCGTGGGACCCACATCTAGGATGATATTTTCTTTGTATCTGTTTTATTTATTTATTTATTTAAAAAGGTACATCAACATCACACATATTAAACACTTACAGATAGATAATATTGGACAATATTTTAGAGAAATGATATGCGTGACAATTACAGACGTACTCAACATTAACAAAGAACAATCAACCAACTAATAAACAACTATAAACCATACATCACAAAATACAGACAAGAAAAATACACATATAAAGACTTATATATATAAATTCCTCTACTTCATTTTTCAAAGCGAAGTTATAACAGCTTTGTAATTAAAATAAAAAAAAAGTGGAATGACAACTTTTTCATAACATTAATAAATTCAAATAAAATATCTGTTACACGAATTCACTCACCATACGAAAGTATTTGTATTTGGCCGTAGAATAAAGTAGTACAATATAAAAGTACTAACCGGTGATAGGTGTAATATATTTATTTTCTACCAGGTGTACCTGGTACCAGACCCGACCAAAGAGACGAAACGGAAGACGCGCGTCCTAAAACGAAACTCGCATCCGTCCTTCATGGAGATGCTGGAGTATCGGCTGCCGCTGGACGTCGTTAAGAACAGAAGCTTACAGGCGACCGTGTGGCACTACGACTCGTTGCAGGAGAACCAGTTCCTGGGAGGGGTCGTGATCCCCCTGGGCTCGTTGCCGCTGAAGCAGGAGACGGTGGCGTGGTACCCGCTGGAGTACATCCCGCGGTAGCTGCTGCTGTCCCGCTCCGCCATGTGGAGCACAGACTTGCCGATGAGGTGACTCCCTGACTGTGTGTGTGCCGATATAGAATGATGCGTAACGATTTAGACAAATTTTTCGGTACCTTCTTATTTAAATCGAAATTTGGAAAAATTTTACTCCAAAATTTATCTGAATAACTGAGTACCTAATTTTTCGTTAATCATAATACTTATAAAATTATAATATTCTTTATTATTTTTAATAAAACATATAATCCTAAATGATATTGGCAGCATTTAATATTTATAAAAAAATAACTATTGTATTCATTAAATAATCATCAAATTTTATTTAATAACCTTGAAATTAATGGCGATAAAGTGAAAGAATTATAATTATTGGCTAATTGCTCTCAAATAATATTTAGTTCTATTTACGGGAATACTAAATTGATGCATTTGTTTCATTTGTAACGGGAGCATCGGCTTGACTGGCTGAGTGAACTCTGGTATTGTAGCTACGTAAGATAGTGAAGGTATTATTCAATGTCACAATACACGTACTGGTCACGTGACTTAATAACTTTAAACCCCCATATAACAACAGTATTTTGTTTGCCGATGTGTGTAAGTGTTTTCATGTTTATTTAAATCCCTCATTTTATTTACTCCTCTCTCTAACGCTGGCCGTTTATTGAGGGTTCCTCGATGGGCTGAGATTATAAAACTTTTTTTTTCCAATTGTACGCATTCAATGGGCTTTTGACAAGACGAGAGTAGCGTTTGGGTCAATGTATATTCTATTATCTTAATATATCTCAGAGATTGCTGCCTTTGAAAGAAAACTGAGTAATCCTTTATGGTGGATGAACAATTAAACAATGCCGTGTCTTTGTCTTTTGAATGTCAAATCATTAATGAAAGAAAGAGAGAAAATTGTGTTTAACTAATCAGTCGCTAAGAAACGCTTATAAGGAAAGCCGTTAATTACTAATGGTTTTAAATATAGAACGGAATTAATTTGATTTAAAGTCACATCAACAATTTTTTTATTTTGGTCGTAGTTAGAGAAGAATATTATCAATAGTAGTGTGTTTTGATTTGATTGCGACGTTCCTATATTATAATGAATTCTGGCTTATTAAATATGGCCTCCAAAGCACAATGTAATTATTTAGTTTACATATCACTTTCGAAAACTAATCGGCTCTTTAAATCACATTCCAAAATGTTATATATTTTTGTATGAACTTTTTATAACTCGTAATATTTGTATAATCTGTGGTGCTTTATAGTCCGCTGCTTTAGACTATTTAATATGCGTTTATTTGATGATTGAAGTCGAAGTTGAGTCTTTTGAAATTGATATTTGTTCGATGTTTATCCTGAGATCTGATATGGATGCGTGGTATTTTTTTTTATCGATTTATTTCTATAATATATCTATATTTTGCAAATCAAGAATGTGTATACTGTGTTATTAAATTGAATATAATTATTTAGTAAAGCTATTTATAGAATTTTATATATGTTTTATTGTCGGTATTAATATTGTATTTAATTAAAGTAAAAACATGTATTCAATCTATACAGTTTTTTTGTAGCAGTTTTGGCGTTGGCATTACAATAACCTCAAGGCTTCCAGTATTTGCTCAAATTTATTGAACGAGCGTTAGTTTTTGCGATAGTCTTAATGTTTGTAGCTCCTGTATATAACGTTTAGGTAGATTTTATACGAAATATCATGAAATATTATCCTACCTGGAACATAATAAACTATTATGTTGTATATTATTTGTATTGAAGTTTAATAAATATCTGCGATGTATTATTTGTTTTATTTATATTTTTCCTTTTAGTAGTCTTGACAGTAAAAAGTACTTAATTGTCTATGACAGGGAATACTTGGTGGTAGAGCTTTGTGCAAGCTCGTCTGGGTAGGTACCACCCACTCATCAGAAATTCTACCGCAAAACAGCAGTACTTTGTATTGTTGTGTTCCGGTTTGAAGGGTGAGTGAGCCAGTGTAATTACAGGCACAAGGGACATAACATCTTAGTTCCCAAGGTTGGTGGCGCATTGGCAATGTAAGTGATGGTTAACATTTCTTACAATGCCATTGTCTATGGGCATTGGTAACCACTTTCCATCAGCTCGTCCGCCAAACTATAAAATAAAAAAAAAAAAAAAAATACCCATGAATGAATCGGTTAAAAATGACCAAGTATGTACTAGAATATGCGGACAAATAAGTGGCCGGTAAAACGCGTTAAAAAAAAACGCCGAATTTTCCTCAAACGATCGCTGTTGTTCTGTTTAAATATAGACGCGTAGGTCTTATAAGGTACGCCATTAAGAGAGAGGATTGTCGGAGCCGTTACAAAAAAAAAAATACATTAAATAAAGTCATAAGGAAATTAATATTACATTAAAGTACTATTTTATGTGCGTAAAATAGTGATAACATAGGAACTAGATTTTTTTATTATGAAATACGCCCAGCACGATTTGTTTATCTCAATACAAAAAAAATATAAATAAACAATATTATTATTTTTAAAGTTATATAAAACAAATTATTAACTTAATAAAACATAATTCATATAACCATGTCTTCATCTGGCGCGATTCTTAATAAATAATTATTAACATCATATCGTCTTTTACTTAAACCTTTCTCGCCCATGTAGTAGGGTAATGTATCTGATGTAGGCAGGTAGTAAACCCCTGGGCGACTGAAGTTAGTCTTCGGGCCCAGGACATTGGTCTCCAAATGTCCATGGTAACACTGTCCGTGTCTCACGTGTGAGACAGAGTCACAACGAACTCCTACAAATTGTTCTGTTTCATAATTCGCTATAGCCCAGTAGACGGCTGCTCGCACGTGACTGCAGAGTTGGAAGCACGGTATGAGATAGTCTCGTATCGTTGCTGGTTGAAATTCACCTAAAATGAGAATACATTATAAAAAAAATAGCTAAATATATTATTAAATATAAGTTTGATAAATTACGAACAGAGTCTCGTCAACTCCCGTTTAGAGAAGTTAAATGGCAACTGACAACCAAATAGGCTTAGTTCAATAATTTTGAATCCGTATTTATACGATCAAAGCATCCGATGGAGTACATTAATAAAAAACACACATTACCAGGATTTTAATCATGACATGTCATAATACTGATGAATGAAGGGTATTTTTAAAAAGTTCATCAGATGTATAAAAGTGTATTGCCTACCCCCGTTGACGTAGAAGTCGACATGAGCGACGGCCTCTGCTAATCCGAATCCATCAATATTAGTATGTACAGCGTCGACTTTATGCGCTGCATCTGAATTGAAACGCTCAGAGCGTGGGAGTGAGCGGAAACATGGGCCTGCTGGGTCCAGACCTGTGATATATTATGGTTATTAAGTAAATATTAGTAAAACTTTGATATGTCTGTAAACTCTAAAAACAGTTGTCAGTTTACTATTAACCATAAGAGTCATAACAGAATGTGGCCTGGAAATATTTGAAGTTCTTATAATTCGATTTTTTTTTAATAATTTGTAATATACGAATTTTTATTCTGAAAAAAATAATTATGTAACTTACCCATAGGTATGAATGCCTACGATTATTACATAATTATATATGTATAGTTATCATTATGCAATGCTTGAACAATTAAAATTTTAATATCTTAATTCAAATAAGTACCTATAAAATATTTAAAAAAGTATTTTAAATATTTATACTTTTTTAAGTCTACGTATATAAAAATAAGATTGTAGTTTCGAAATAACTGAAGAAATTAATGGAAAAAAAAGTCTCATCATAATGAGTTCAAAGACATCTTACCGGTAAGTCGAGCTGGTTTATGATGAGTTAATTCATGGTATCTAGTTGCTGCGTATGATGCAATGTGGGCTCCCAAACTCCCTCCAAGCAGTTCAAGTTTATTTGGATGCAAACCTCTTCTAGTTAATTCAGCTATGAATTCTCCTAACACAATGCCTAAGGGTTTTGTAAGGCGTGCCGCGCTGTCGAAAATGAAGATGAAACATTATTAAAACATAACATTCTCATTTTAGAATATCATAACAAAGTATTTATTAATACTCCATATTGTACAGTACAAAATGCTATAAGAATCTTTCACTAACGATTTTGATGTGGTATTTTTTGACGTAAGATATCAATAATCGAGGTACTACTGTTAGAAGCTTGATCCAGTGTTCAAGTTACAGGCACAAGGGAAAGAACTTAGTTACCGATGTATATTATGGAATGGTCAATATTTCTTTAGGCGCCAATGTCTATGGGCTTTGGGGTCCTTTTACCATCATGTATTCATCTGCCCTAAATCTACCTATCGTATTCAAAATTCAATACATATACATATTGAGGATTATTTCAACGAGTAATTATATGATGATGACGATCGATTTCGAGCACGGTGACCATTCAGCGCATGGGCTTGCATACGAGAGATCAGCAAGTGGGCACGCAAACAGGTGCACTCCCTATTCACTCACTGTCATAATCCGATAAGACGAGAAAGACTTCAGTCGCAGGACTAACGGCTTTAGATTTGAATCTACAATATGTAGCCTATTGACTAGCCATTGAACTAACGTGTCTCATAATGTACATTAATTATTTCTTAACCATCGGCCTTATTTATAAACGTTGCTTAGTTACTGTTAAGCTAAACACTGATTTGTCTCTTTCTGTCATTATTGATTTGACATACGAAAGAAGAAGACAAAATATTGTTTAACTAATCACCAGTTCAATAAAGTTTATGAATAAGGCGGATAGGCAATATAGATAAAATATTATCTTTCGTTTTTAAATATTAATGTTTCTGTTTGAAATCAAAATAGCTGTTATATGTCAAAAAGGTTTTAAAATACTTACATTGGGTAGCTCCGATGGAGTATAGGATAAATTTCCAATATAATGACATTACGTCCTCGGTCGAGGTAAGTAGTCGCCAAAGCTCGAACGATTGGCGAAAACGATGCATCTAAATAGCCGCTTATAAATACCTGAACAGAATGAAGCTGCGTTTTAATTGACATTTAAAAATGGAATGTTTTTGGTTTCTCTCATTGTTCCTACGATTATAATATTCGGTATGATTACGATTCAAATACGATTCCTCCAGTATCGGATAATTTTATACAAAGTATTGAAAGTCCCGGATATTTTCTAGTACTTAGATATAGGTATCATATTCATATTTATTTATTATGATATACAGCGTGTATTTCAAATATGACATTTTCATTAAATGACCGTTGAAAAGTTATGAGCAGAATGATCAATTAATGATTTTAAGTATAGGTACTAGTATGTATGGTGTCTGTCGTCAAATTTAGTCCATTTATTTGTATACTAATTTTAGGCACACTATTGCACATTACCTTTCTAAATACTAAAATAATGTTACGAGAATTTTTGATGGTCATGTATTAATTGTAGCTAATTTTAATGTTCAAATAAAAAATAGCAAAATGTACCTAAGTATTACTCAGAAATGTAAACGAAAAAAAAATTCAACAATCTTATACCAGTGTTTTTCTCTTTTTAAATTCCAGATGTTTCTCCACACAAGATGCTCCTTCGTGGTTAAGCTTACAGGTCTCCTCATTACTTCCCAGCCAGCCACTGCTAGGCCAGAGAACTACGGCTGTCAGCGAATCCTTCGTTTTCTCTGATAATGTTGTATTTCTCGTCATTCCCGGGCCTAATTTTTGAATAGCATTATTTATCAACATTTATTTTACCGTTGAAATAATGATTAAACACAAAAAAACACTTAATCTTAACCGAAATCCGCCAAGCTTCGTTTTTTGTTCTAAATTATTTTTAATAATTCTGGAAGAAATCTAACCATTAATGGCTGATAAATTAAACCCCGAATTCTATTCTTGATTTAAATACATATTTATCATTTATTATATTATGTGTAAGATACATACATTCTGCCATAAGACCAGCCGGGAACCCGATGTCTCGCCTAGCGAGACTTAACGTGCACAAACAAAATATAAGAACAATAAGTGATTTCATTTTAAAATATAATATGCACAAAAATGTTGCAAATCGAGGTAAGCCGTAATCGAGTGATCGTTGCTAGAATACGCACCAAACTGACTTGCTGACGAAGTTTCTTAAAGTGAGAAGGTCGTGAAAAATTTTCGTAAGGCTATGATAACCACCTTCACACGCAACCTCAGGTAAGGTACTGATTTGGTGTAGTCGTTACTAGTTATTCAATTTCGCACGTGTTCTTGTGTAACTTCATATTCAATTATAAAGATCGCTACATTATTTATGCATGTTTCAGGAGAACCAGAAAGTTACACGCAAATAAGTGTACTTGCTCATAACAGTTATTTAAGAAATATATGTATATAATAAACATATTTTATTGAAGAAGAAATGCAATACTAAATAAAATTAAAATCTATTTGATGATTACTAGGTAGCTTTACCATAAAAAATGATATTTTTTAAGAAAGGGAGTATCGAATACCGCCATTTTTTTGTACAAATAAGGGGAATGAAACTTAATATACTTTTTCTTCTTGTTCAGTTGTGTATCTACTGCAATTGATCGCAAAATATTCTGCAAATGTATCGTATAAAAGAAATGATATCAAATGATATCAATTGATTTTAAATTATTTATTGTAAGAGATAAATAGATATTATATTATTAGGTTTTTATATTATTTAGATGTTATATTCAATTAATTCATTCATTTAATTATCATGTTATTCTAGAAATCTACTGTAGTATTACATAGTTTCTACTCAAAATAATTAAACACTACAAATTTTTAAATTACAAATGTAATTTACATAAATAAAACAAAACCATTGAAAGATCTCCACAACTGTTAAGCAGATATTTAATGCTAGTACCTACGAAGGTAAGTGAGTTAAATTCCTGTCTCGAATCTCGATGCGTAGGTACTTAACTATGAACAACTTAAAACGAATCCGTACCTACTTACTTTTATTTTAATTTTTTTACATATGTTTGTCACCTTGTTGAATTACATAAACACTGTAGAATCTAAATAAATTTTATCTTTTAGAACAATAGGTCAGTATGCCAAGAACTGTTTAAGATAATAAAACAAAGCATTCTACGAATTGATCTATATCAATTCATTTCTTTGGAGCATTGGAGCAGCGTGATGGAATAAGCTCAAAATCTTCTCCTCAAAAGAGGAGAAGAGGCCTTAGCCCAGCAGTGGGACATTCACAGGCTGTTACTGTACTGAACTCTAATTCATTTCTTTAGTTAATATTTAAGTACCTCTATTGTTTTCAATGATTACAGAGTTTTCAGACTTATTTCGAGAAAATAGGGGATTAAAGGACGTAAAACTAAGTAAACATTATTTTTTATTGAATAAATATATTATAAATATATATATTATAAACTATTATATATAAACTATTATATTTATATATATATATATATATATATTATTATTATAATAATTAGTTCTCGTTAGATTTTAAAACACTTCAAAAAATTCATAAAAATATTTGTATTTGTTTAAATATTTCCCTGAAATGTTGTATCGGGAAATGTTTTTGGTAAAGCTATTGCGAAATATGGAACCCAAACAATTTAAGATGTAGACATATTTTTGCAACGATTCAAAATAAATGTTATATGAATACGTAGCGAACGAGATTACAACGACGGTGCCATTTTACTCGGTGGTAGAGCTTTGTGCAAGCTCGTCTAGGTAAGTACCACCCACTCATCAGTTCTACCGCAAAATATCAGTACTTTGTATTGTTGTGTTCCGGTTTGAAGGGTGAGTGAGCCAGTGTAATTACAGGCACAAGGGACTTAACATTTTAAGTTCCCAAGGTTGGTGGCGAATTGGCGATGTAAGCGATGCTTAACATTTCTTACAATGCCATCGTCTATGGACGTTGATGACCACTTACCATCAGGTGGCCCATATGCTCGTCCGACTACCTATACAATAAAAAAATTCCAATACAAAATAATTATTTTTAGAATATCTTCTTTATAGAAAAAGCAGGCATTAATAACAACAAACAACAGTTATAACAGCTAAATATAGTCTTGCATGTTATAATTACTGAACTTTAAAAAGCAGAACATGGTCACGAGTTCCGTCCTTAATTCTGATACCCGAATACGCTGCCAAGGTAACACTTTCTTTTTGTATGTGTATGAATCTGATAATACTTAAGGCTTCAAATGATTTAGCACACCACGTTGCTAGCTTAGGATTCGAGACAATTTTGAGTAAGATTTAACTGTATAACGAAATCGCACACTTTTTCAAAATATCCATTAAAAATATAAAGTAAATAATGCCTGTCGTCACCTTCAAGCACGATATTCAAATAAATCACATTTAGTTGGTGGTGGTGGGTTGGTGGTGCTTTGGTGATGTGAGGAATGGTTAATATTTCTTACGGTGCTAATGTCTATTGACTGGGGTGATCACGTACTACCAGGTGGTCCATCTGCCCGTCCATTATAAAGAAAAAGAAGAGATATCTCGGCTCAAAATGTATATATTATATGTATAATATCTACATATGAAATATATGAAATATGAATATATGAAAATTCTCTCTGTTTATTATTTTTAAAACTAATAAGATAATGTTTAATTTTTATTTGATTTTTTTCTAACCCAATTAGAAGTTCAATGTACTTGTGCATCCATTTGAGAGTTGTATTTCAAAACCGAATCCCCTTTTGGGTTTTTTACAAACACTAATAACGACAATTATTTATTAAAATGATATCTCATTATTTTTAAATACTTTGGTAACATTACTTTTTCTGAAAGCACGTGACCTTATTAATATATTTACAGCAGTCTTACTTCTTAAATAGAAAGCACTAGGTAAACCATTGTATTAAAATATATGATACATGAAAAGTATAAAATACGAGATTAAGTCACATCGAATTTAGCGTAATATCCATCACATTCCGTATATGTCCCACCGCTGGGCAAAAACCTCTCTCCTGTTATTAAAATTTTTGGAGCACATCCCATCATACTGTTCCACTGCGGATTGGTGGATATACATGCAATAGTTTGTTTAAGACATGCATATTTCCTCACGATGTATTAGCGCCAAGCTTGAGATTAAATAATTGCCTCTATTTATGTAAATATCTACATCGTTATCACTCTTCTTATTCGACATTTAATACCTAAACGTAACATATGTTCGTTTTTAAGTTTTTTCACAGTCGCGCTCTTCGTTCTGAAGAGAATTTATTTTTAGCAATTCCACTCTTTTCACCCATAATTCGTGCAGACACTGGCTTTGCTTTGCTTACAAACAACACAATTTTGTTGCTCTTTAGTTTTTTTACGAACATTATAACTCAGTCTAATTGTTAGTTTTAATATATAAATATTAAATGAAATCCTCAAAGAACGTTAGATATAAATGGATGTTTTCGTTATATTATTTTGCATATTTAAAACTGTAAAAATTCAACTAAATCATAAAATCGATTTCCATTACTTAAATAAAGTGAGGAATATAGATATTTGTCAAATTGTTATAATAATTTTCATGGTAAAATATTGGATATATGCAATTTTAACTTTTAATACCCACAATTATATATTATTACATATTTATATATGAACACATAATCTATGTCATGCTGTTATATGTTATCCTGAATGTATAGTACCTATATAACACGAATAAACTAAACGGATATATAATTAAATAAAAACAAATATCTGTAATTCAATATATCTCAGTTCATCAGACCCTTCTTGAGTGCACTCACTTCATTTAATTATAGCGAATCGCAATTGGTATTTCCGTATTAGGAATCAATGGATCCAGTACTTGGTATTGCATGTTTTCAAATGAAAAAAAAAATCGTACTAATGACTCATCGAACTAGACTGATTTCCTTTGCAATGGAAACTTGCAACGTCTGTACTTCATCACAATGTTCGAATATTTTTTTCCCGGCGAGTGGTAGAAAGCCAATTATATACTAATGTGGTAATACGCGAGTCGCGAGCACCGGTTTTACCGGCAGTGCAGGTCCGTGCGTACCGTCGCTAAGACGCCGGCAGAAATGCAGTCCAAATACACCACGACATTATTGTAACGATGTTTGCAAGTGTTATTCGAAAAATAACAAGTGTTCCGTGTTATTTTTAGTGACATTAGAATAACATATATTTTTGTTATCGAAAATGAATGAAACAGTGGATAAAGACGCTTGGTTGTGGCTCCGTGATGTGATGAGGTCCTGGCTCGAAGAACCTGGTGTGGAAGAATACCAGGGTCTCAACATGAGCGCTCTGAAGATGGACCAAGCCTACATTGTCGGAGTGACTGATCGGGATGTTGGTGTTTACGCGGTGTCAGACGACTGTTTCAGGGTAAGTTAAATTGTATTTTTGGCGAGTATTACTTGTTTCTTATTTATGATATAAATGTCACAGTTGTATTTATTAATTGAAATGTTTATAGTTAATTGTTGAAAGGATTCAAGACCTTACATTGGTTTGTATCGTTTATACTTATCACGCACAAGGACAAGGCCAGATACCTATGCCAATTAATAATTATTAAGCAAATTCAGATAGAACAATAATTATTTTAATTAATACTTTGTTCCGTTTCGGTTCAGTAATAGTCTTGAGATTAAAATTTGTGTGAAGCACCGTTATCTGGCGCTATGTTTACGAACGTATAACATTTGGTTTCGCACAAACAATAACACTCGATTTGACGAACATTTTGTTTGTATCAAGGAATTCGCGATACGCTCGAGTGATTTTACTGAGATATAAAATCTCTTTTCTTAAAAATATTTTTTCAAAAAGACGACTTATCTAATTATAGCTCTGTTAAGTATGTGGACCGATGCTTTACTTAATAATTAAATTTTCCGAGTGGTGTAAACTTTGAAAATTATTAAAATGCAAATGAATAAATCAAACAAATTCAAAATATATATTTCTTGATTAAGCCTTATTGACATCTAAGGGACCTAATTTTATGACATATTCATGACAAGGAAAAGATAATAAAGAAACGCTGCTATCGTTGTTTTTTAGAATGTAGTACGTGATAGTGATGTGTTTCACTAACGAGAATCTAATGAATTTTTAATTTTATTTATCATAGAGATAACAATAAAAAAAAAAACTCTATTAGTATAACTTTCTCTGTTAGAAAAGAACCATAATAGATACTATTCAAAAGCTAAATATTCAAACGTAGTAAGTACAAGAAGATAGTGATTGTTGCACTTCAAAAAGTAATTGGTGCTTCACGGTGATTGGTTAAGATCCATGTATTGCATCCTCTAATCCAATCGTATCGTTTCATCGAATTAAAAAAAAAGTTCAATGAACCCCACATATGTCTGAAGATATTCTGTTACAAGCATACCTAATCCATCATGTGATAAATTAAGCTCAAAATTGTTCACATACATATACATATATAAATTAGTACTTTGATTAAGACACGCGATCTTTATATAGTCAATTAATAACATATTATGTTTTAAATCATCAGTACATATCAATTAAGAAAGTATTTATATATAAGAATTATGGTAAGCATACATTAATGTATTCACGTCGTACATATAAGTAATTCAAATAGCTTTTTTTTCTTTTTTTTTATAACTTACTAATTTATTTTATTACCTTTTCGTTATCATTGTTTTATCTGTTAGTAAAATTGTCCAGCGAATGTAATCGTAACATGATTGAAAATCTTTAAACGCCCATTACAGGTTACGCTTGTGTACGTCGAGTGTATAATTAAAATATTGTTTTTTTATGTCTACTAATACTTTCACCAGGAATATTTTTTAAAACCAATAAGAATTTGCGTATGTTATCGAATTATTAATGAGTATAAAGACGTATATCGTGTAATTAGTGATAACATCCTGTATATAATATGAACGATTGTTTTGTAATTATGTATTTGTAAAAGATTTCGCGATATATCCTGCGTTACGCGTGTATGCTTTTGAAAGCCAGTTAAAGGTTAAATAAATGCACGTAAGTATGTGATTATTATTATATTATAGTTTCATAGTTTATCATTTATCCTATTTATTTGGTCATGTCAGTTTTTTTTTTCTTTAATCTAGCTTGGGGATAATCCGAGGTTCCCCGCCGGTCAATGGGCCTCAGCTATCCAAAAATTATATCATTTTGTTTTAATCGATTCAGAAAAGGAAGAGGGAGCTCAAATGGCAATATGCCTTGGGGCCTTACCTTCATAAACGTGATCATTCAGAGTCCACTCTTTGTCCAGCTTTCCTGCCTTTAAATGCTATCTATATTATTTATACGTAAAGTAGAATTGTAGTCAAAGAATATTTTTTTTAATTATTTATATATTAAATCAAAGTAATCAAAAGAGTAAATAGGTATTTTATAAGTTTATTAAACTATATATATAAGCACATCTTTGTTGAAGTGCCCTCTTCTAAGGAAGGCCGACGATTAGCAATGTGAACCTTCGAGGACTTCGAAAATTTTCCACTATAACAATATATTGTTATGATTAAAACATGAACAAAAAAATATTTATAGAATAAAAAAATATAAATAAGGAAAACAGTAAAAATAATATATCTGTAGTTTTTTTTTTTAATAAATTTAAATAATTACATTATAGCCTTAAATAAATACAAATAAAAATTAAAAATATTTACTATACAAATCGTGACCGCGTGGAATGGTGGCAAGAATGCTAGCAGCATTTCCCCTTTGAATCGCAATTCCGATTCTCTGGGCGAAAAATGAACCAGCCCTCCTGTCACCAGTAGAGGCAATAAGACGGAGTGTAATATTTTGGATGAAATTTTTTGCACTATTACTCCAAGGTCAAATATAAGGTCATATTAGCAAACTATAAAAGGAAAAAATTATATTTTTATATTATTTTATTGATCACAAAAGTATGTACATATTTTGTTTCATGACTTTGTCTGCAGTCCAATAAGAACAAATTTTAGAGATGGCAAAGAACAGCTAACGCACACTATCCCATTTCATCACTATTTAGTCTGTTGCCTTTTCATTGATTTACTTCAGAAAGCCGAATTAAGATAGTATTTCATACCATAGCGTCCGGCAGGCTTCTTCAGCTTATAGCAATCACCTAAAGCTCCTCTTTAATATATTTAAATATGCTTACATTAAATGTTGCTACAAATAGATAACTATTAATACCTGAGACGAGCATCGAGACACATTTTCAATGGAAGTAGTTATATTCGGCACAATGCCTCGTTGGTCTAGTGGTTAGATATAAGGCCGCAGACCCGGTGGTCCTGGGTTCAATTCCCAGGTCGGGCCAATAAATAGTTATTGGGTTTTTCTGTCAGAAAATTCTCAGTAGCAGCCCGGAGTCTGGAAGGTGGAAGTGTGTACATTCCCGTGCCTCGGAAAGCACGTTAAGCCGTTGGTCTTGCGCCTGAACTCTTTCCGGTCGTGTCGGATTGCCGTCCCATCGGATTATGAGAGCTAAGGAAAAGAGAGTGCACCTGTGTTTGCGCACACACTTGTGCACTATAATATGTCCTGCGCAGTTGGCTAATCTCTCTTGAGATTGGCCGCCGTGGCCGAAATCGGTCTGGAGGACCTTATTATTATTATTATTCGGCACAATGTATAAATTGTATAATGTACAGCATTTTGGAGATAAATCAGATTAAAATTGGATATATCTAGCAAAAATGCCGAATATCGAACATAAACGACTGAGCGAATATTATCTTATCGTGTGACCCAAAAAAAAAGACAAATAAATAATAATTAAACTGAAATTAATTTTATTTTAACAATTCTATCTCAATAATCACTTGAATTTTCTAATACTAATTATAACAATAGCCAGTTATTTAAAAGTAAATAACATCATAAAATTATAAAATATAAAAATAAATTAAAATTAAATGTTTAAATTTCTTGAACGACAGAGTAGGATCAGTTGATTTTCAAATTCAAATTTAAAGTCAGTCTATAATTTAATACATTTAAATTCGAACTAAATACGTCAGTATAGTAATAGAATAGGCTATCGGGAAGACCCTAACATCGATTCATATTGACGTGTCATGGGTTTTCCGTACTACCTGGGAATATTGTTATGTACATGGTACACGTACGTGTCGGCTAAGAAAATCGTAATAATATTTAACGTTAAAAAATCTATGTCAATAAATTGTACATGCATATGTATAAGTACAATAATAAATAAGAAATCGTCGCTGCATTTATATTCTGTTTTTATACATTTGATTGTATTTGACTGATTACTCGTTCGGTACTGTGTATGGATAAGTAACTATTGAGTATTGCCTGGTCTCCTCGGCAGTCTACGGTCCGAATAGATACCATAGCTCTGATCTGTAAACAGATATACTCAAATAGATATATCATATATGAGTATATAGGTTATAAAAATGATAGAAAAATATTTGTGAAATGAAAATGTATATAGCGATAAATGATCTGTATAATTACTTGTAAATAATAATTATATATAAATTATATAATCAAGTTAAATGCACAGTTTGTTGTTCTCGGCAGAATCGACTTTCCTTAATTGACATAAGCGGCTTGTATAATGTCGATTCAAAAGTGTTCCTAAAACAATTTCTGATAAAGTTTATTTTTAATTGACATTAAACGTTCAATAATTATAATCTTTCTAGCGTGCTAATCACCCAATGCGAAAATATCTCTGTTAAAAATTAGAGAAAACAAAAACACCACCCGGATATCAATTTACTTAATCCAAAGGTTGTCTGGAAGAAATCGTAAGTATGCGATATTATAAATGAAAGTCGCATGTTTGTTGTATATATTTTTGTATATCTCCATATTATTTATTTTTAATCTGTTCAACGTGTACAGGAAAAGCTACATAAATAAATAAAAATTTCAATTACCTATGCTGTTTTATCTCTAAGTGATGGATATTATTATGTAGTTATCTTTTTATCTCAGAAACTTTACAGATATTGAATTTACAACCACATTAAAAACTGTGATCCTTATTCGAAGCAGCGAGTATTAAATGTGTTCACGTGTACATGTTCATATGTATGTGTGTGTACGACACTAATGTAATGTATAATATCTATTTGATTTCGAATATACTTAGAGCCCTAGTCCTACCGAGTCCATAGGCATATACCACATTATCTACATATACAGTACAGTACAGTAACAGCCTGAGTATCTCCTACTGCTGGGCTAAGGCCTCTTCTCTTCTCTCTTTGGAGTGAGCTCCGAAACCTTCTCCTCAATAAGAGAAGAGGCTTCCACCACGCTGCTCCAATGCGGGTTGTAGGAATACACATGTGACAGAATTTCAGTGAAATGTGACACATGCAGTTTTCCTCATAATGTTTTCCTTCACCGTCAAGCAAAAGATGTTAATAATAACAATTTAATCACATGAAATTCAGACCACTGCACCACTCACGATCATCGGTTAAGATTCACGCGTTATTACCACTGGACCATCTGGGCTATATGTGTAAATATATAATCATCTATACTAATATATAAAGCTGAAGAGTTTGTTTGTTTGATCCGGGTAATCTCAGGAACTTCTGGTTCGAATTTAAAAATTATTTTTGTGTTAGATAGTCCTTTTATCGAGGAAGGCTCTAGGTTTATTTTTATTTATTATATTTCTATTAATTATACGCGGGTGAAACCGCGGGGCACAGCTAGTTTATAATAATATTGGTTAATTTTATGATAGTACTTCCGAATTCGACTTGTACGTAAAATTATTATGATCGCCTCTGACGTAAGATAGTGTTAATAAATCCATAACAGTTATTAATAGTTTTGTGAAGACAATAGAAAATATTATTTCGCTCCACTTTATATACTGAGCACCGCTATTATTTGGCGTGCGTGTAATAATAGTTTATTGTAACAGTTTTTACTCGTTTCATCACAGATCGCGTACATATCTCAATAACGCACATAAGTGAATAATTTCTCTCAAAGTAGAACAATTGCATGCCTCGAATGCTTTACACACGAAATATTTATATTATTCCAATAAGTAATTTTTGTAGAATAGAATGTGCTTTATTGTAGACCAACAACAAACATATTTACAGAAACATACAGTTTAAACACAAACAAAAAAACTATTAACGTATAAAAGGCAAAAAAATCGCTTAAGAGCGATCTCTTCCAGACTACCTTTAAAGACATGAGATAAATAAAGCGGTAAGGAGGTGTAGAGATCTATTTTACTTTTCAAATATATATTAACATATTATATATAATTATATTAATTAAATAATAAGTATGATAAGTTCCTTAAATTACCCACTGAAGGAAAATACTGACTCTTTAAATTCGTACGGAAAATAGAGAATATTTGTATCTAATATAATGTTAGAAATATTGGCCTTATGGCTATCGGTGTAGTTATATTTAGTAATAAAATATTGTTTTTCTTTTGTTATTACGTTTTTACTATCATAGAATGATGACTATAATAATATTTTTTCTCTAATTTTTCTATCATAATAGAACCCGATCCACGCGTATTTGACTCACACTTAACAGTTTTTAATTTTCAATTATTATGAAAATTAAAGAACAAGACTAGAACATACTGCATTAAAAATACTCCATTTTAATTGACACTCGTCTTACAAACAAGTTGTGTTACATAAATGAAAAAACGGAAAATTCCTAAGCATTTTGTTTACAAACTCTCATAATTAAGCTTAAAGGGTTTTTTAATACAGAGAACAAAAAAGTGTGAATCCGGTAATTATGTGCACTTCTGTCATTATTTGATTGCGTTAATGACAATCATAAGATTAAATTTAATTAAATAAATAAAATTTAAGTGGATACTAGGCAAAATGTATAGTTGCTAAATTGATCTTTCGCATTCGATTCGTTATATAAGTTCACCTTTCTTTAGACTGTTCAAACGTGGGTATCGCAAAACAAGAGAAGTAGAAATGTATTTTGCAATCTTTTGGTTTAACACGTTTGGTTATAGTGTTACATAATGTGTCGCAATAAACAAATTAATATAATGTAGGTATATAAAATTCGATGAAAAATGAAAACAAGTATTCAATATAAATGATAATTCAATTAAAAATTACTTGAATTTTTTCAGTGTCCATTCGAACTACAAAAGAATCTGTCCCCGGAGACGGAGGGCTGGTGGGTGGTGAGCACAGCGAGGCGCGGGACCTGGCGCGTCTATTCAGACGCTACAGAAAATTACACAAGTACCAGGAATACTTCGTAAGTTGCTCATACGAGTTCACTAAATTACAGTTGTTTTGAAGTTATAACCCTGAAAATAATCCTTGTATTTATTGTACATGAAAACCCGTCTATATATTAATTTTCACATTCATAGTTAGTAGGTATCCTATTTGATGGGTACAATAAATAGATACATCCTAATTTAATTCTATTAGTACAAAATACTTTTAGTTGGTGGTAGAGCTTGGTGCAAGCTCGTCTGGGTAGGTACCGACAACTCATCAGATATTCTACCGCAAAACAGCAGTTCTTGGTATTGTTCTGTTCCGGTTTGAAGGAAGAGTGAGCCAGTATAATTACAGACACAAGGGATATAACATCTTAGTTCTCAAGTTTGGTGGCGCATTGGCGATGTAAGCGATGATTAACATTTCTTACACGGCCAATGTCTACGGGCGTTGGTGACCACTTACCATCAGATGGCCAATATGCCCGGCCGCCAACCTATACTATAAAAAAAAACATTGTATTTTGTATCGTAATATACAAAAATTTAACGGTGAAAATACAAATAACTTATCGGTGGTTATTTATTTACTTGGTCGTACGGATACTTCATAAATTTATAATGTTTATACTTTGTTAGCAATAACTTTACGAAGTTAATTGACATTAAAATGTAATAAAAACTGGCTTTACTACGTTGTTAATTTAGAGTGTAGACTTTTAACAATCAGGATTTTCTTTACAAATAAAACATTAAAAAATAATCTCCTAATGATGGATTAGGTAATATTCTTTTATTTTCATACATATTTACAATGTTTTGTATTGATAAAACACAAGCGAGCCAATGCGTTGACGTGACTTGTATTAACTTCGGAGATAAAATCTCTGCTTTCTACTCTTTAATATTGTTAGCAAGTAGGTAAGCCGACATCTTATGTATTCACTTAAATGATTTTTATTTATTTTCTATGCGTTACGTGAATGTGAAATTGACAGCTCTTGGCCGGCCAATCTTGGACGGTATTTTGCTTTTCAACAATATTTCTAATTTTTGTTATCAACTATTTTAATATTTAAATATATTTTTATATTATTTTGTGTTATAAAAACATTATCTTAATAACTATCGTATTATAAGGAACATTCAAACATTAAAGGAAAATTCATATCGTCGATAGAACATTAAATTTTTTTATTATTTATTTTACAAATAAATTTTATCTGCCTTTCATGTTCACTTAAATAAATAATTTTTATTTATGTATTATTTTCTTCAAAAGATCATTATTATAATTATTCGTCGAGGACGGCGATTTTTTGCTGGTGTACTTTTACGTGATATTTGGTAATCATAGGCGCTAATTGGTAACAAATTCAATAATTGGTTAGCAGTTTATATACTACATACATATTTTTAATGGGCCAATAAACAAGGGCAGAAGTGACCACGTAACTATAGCATTCATACAAACAACAGTACATATAGCATTCACATTTCACACACACAACGCAATACACAAGATAAAAACAATGTATTTATTATATTAATGGAAATAAATAAAGCAATAATTTTAATAAATGTTATTTTTATGTATACGGATATGATATTTATAAGATTGTATATTTATTCATATGGGAAATGCAACGTTTTTTATTGACGCATTCCTATACGTTGCCTTGTTCGCTAAACAATTATTACTTAACATATTTTAATGACGCATCCTCATTGTTTCAACGAAAGATTGACCTTTTCTCAGTTCTCAGGTTGAGAGGTTCTCGGGTCAAATGAGTGCTTCCTTGATTGAAGATTTTCTTAGTCGTCTAGTCTTTGATCGCGATTTCCGTTGCGTGGGAATAACAATTCTCTTATTACGAGTATCGAATGAAAAAATACACTCCTAACAAATTATTTAATTCTTCACAAAGCGTTTCTTGGACTAATAAATCTTCGGCGAATTATACGTTTTATATTAATTTTTTTATATAATATGTTTTTATGTATTGAAGTAATATATTCCTATTATATAATAACTAAAAAGCAAATACATATATTTTAATATATATATAAATCAAAAGTTAAAAGTAGCTCTAATCATGACTGCGTGGAGTGATGACAAGAATGTTAGCACCATTTTACCGGAATTATAATTATGTAAATGGATAATTGATTTTTCTTCACAATATATTTCTTTTATTATATTATTTTTTAATATATTACTATTATATTATTATTATCATTGTATTATATTTATCTATGATTAATTTAGTTCACCTATACTTGCATAATATATTGATTGTTTTATTTTGACTCAAATGAGAATACACATATCTATATGCAGTTCAGATGATATGTCATTTATTAATGTCACGAGACATATTGAGCCCTCTTCAATCATTTTATGTAAATAAAGAATAAAAACAATTTATACATTATAGAAAGGTGACTCAGTAGATAGAATGGATCTTAATTGAACGGCTTCGAATCCGGGCAAGCAGGACTACTTTTTTACGTAATTCGGTAATTTAAATTCGAGTCACGTTTAATGGCGGAGGAAAACATTGCGAGGAAATCTAAATTAAAGTTTAACATAAGTTATAGCAGTGGAGAAGCACGGTGAAATGGACTCTGAATCCTTCTCCCTTTCTATTATTCCATAAGAATCTGTTACACACAGATTCCTTCCTATTATGGAGAAGGATGTGGATAGTGAAACAAAAATGACCAAAAACAAAGCGACACTTATTTTTCTTAGATAATATAGAATACTTTTGTTTAAGTCTGACACAATGAAGAGTTATATTTAATATTAAGAATACTATATATATTAACAATGTAACTTACATATTCATCAGGTTTAATTAAAAGGAAGACGAAAGAAGAAGTGAAAATTGTATTTTAATTAAAAAAATATATTAATAATTTTGATACTTTTACTGTTTTCATTGTAGTTTTCGTTGTTGTTATCTTTTTGATCATAATATTATGGCATTAAAATGAAACGGTATTGATTGTAAGTATATTTTGTATTTACAGAGTGTTATTGTTGCAGGGGCTTGTTATGTCAGCTAAGACCCAACTTGGGAGAGTTTGGGGTGTACACTTTAAATGCCACTGGCGATGGATGCACCATACGAACGAATAGAGAACCTGTTGATATATATATGCGTAAGTAATAAGAATTTACTAAAGGAAAATGCTAATTTTGGTCTCACCCTACAAAAGCTTCATTTAATAGATATTTTTGAGATGAAAAAAAGTTACTGTGGCTCTAAGTTATAAATCTTAGTTGGTTCAGTGTTATGCTTTATTAAATGTACACGTCGCTATTGGAGGCCCACCCTCCATGTCCAGAGTACAAACAAATCCTGGCATCATCGTTTTTAAAGATGTTACTAGGTTATATAACTAAACATATTTAACTTGGCGTCAGCTAGCTTTAAATGAATTTCAAAGAGATACAAAAAATATTAAAAAATAATCAATGATATCCTTGTATCTTTCATTCGCGAAAATTGGGCATAATGTCACAAGCATTCAAATTTATTCAATAATAATAAAAAGCCTTATAATCAGACAATAACAAAAATTTACTGCCCTGTTTGGAAGCACCATCCTTGACACGGAAACAGTGAACGATGTTCGTATTATTTATCTGATATGAATGCCTGTAATATTATCTATATCTTGAGATATTCGATCATATTATACTCTTCAATTGATTTCACTGGCGTACGGTGAGCTCATTTTTTTCTTCTCATAAATCGCTCGGTTACTCGCACATCAATTATAGCTTGACAGTGATTAGATGTATTAGCTTTCTTATTTGAAGAATTATTTACGCCGATAGATAATTAGAAATTAAAACTATTGTTATTTATATGTAATACAATTTCTATAATTTTATAAATAAGATATATATATATACTTACCGTCTCTTAAAATAATCCCGCTGAGTTTCTTTCGCCGGTTCGTTTCAGGTTTGACTAACTTATTAGTACACGTCAGTTACGATATGTAACTGACGTGTACAAATAAATCATAACAATATTATTCGGTTTCGTTTATTATATTTATTTCATTCATAAATAAAACCCAATGTTATGTATTCGTTTTTATAAAATATACATCATGGCTAGATACTCCCATTTTTAGATAGTTCAAGTTTGTCAAACCATTGGCATCAGAATAATTTCCATATGACATATATAATTTCATATGCAAATTTATACGGTCAAGGCGATTTCAAATATAGTACATAAAATCGACCTTCAACGATCCAAGTCTGTTGTTACATAAATAAGTCCCTTTTCATCGACATGTTTACATTAGTTCACGTTATTTATGAAACATGTTAAATATCTTGTATCAAATAGTAACTACGTCTTACTTACCGTGAAAATTATTGCCTCGTGAATGTTCCGTTTAAAAACACAATTTATTTTAATATCAAAATATCTTCTATTTATATTTAAATGTTTATTTCAAATTTAATAAAATATACATTGAAAGGAAAATCGTTAATATTGAAATTCTCTATTTTAAAAGATTGTTGATTTGTAAGTAAAATATAAAGAAAATTAATTTTCGTCATACGTTGTAAGTTAAGTTGGTATCATTAGGTTAGCTGTAGTTTGTTCCAACATTTATAAACCAGCTTTGCAATTTAATTTAGTCATGGTACAAAAATGTTTAATACCTACTGATAATGCGAAGGTGTGTGGTAAGTGATCGAATATAAACCGTTTTAAGTCACGCACCAAAGGTCGGAGAAAATTGTGAAAATCTGGCGGAACTAATGTTTATTTAACATAAGATCTAGAGAAAGTTTTAATTTATTTCTAGGTATCCAATAAGACATAATCATTGTTTATAAAATTACATGTCTTTTAATAACATATTTATTTAAACTATTGTTCGCCCCGTGGTCGAAATTCTAGCATATTACAATTAATCATAATTGGAGGAACCATTTATTTGTATATTTGGAACGTTTTTTCTACTCCAATTTCCAAATTGTTTTTAAAGATAACTAACGCTCGTCATAACCCCCCATCCCTTAGAAGTATGTACTTTGATATTTTGTTTTTGCCTATATACATACATATATATATATAGAAGAAAATACTTTGTTCTCTTTGTCACTTGGCTCTTGGTTTTGTTAAAAACTTTTCGGGAGACCCGTTATCAGATTTCATTTCAAGTATGTCATTGTACACTTATAATACTATATATGATTCAAACCCATTGTCAATTGTTACCTGTTCAAATTATAACTGACTTACAGTTAAGGGGAGGTACATCAGCCGTCCTTAATCTTTTGTTCGTCGTCTTGGAATAATATTATTTAATGAATATCATCCGTTAGATGCGACCTAGAATACTAAGGATTTAAGTGGTACGAATTTATTGCGAATGTCATTGATATACAGGACGCCTTCAATTATTTTTATTCTGACAAAGATGAATGCTCAGTTCAGTCTTCACGTCATTTATTTAATTATAAAACAATTTATATAAATATCGAATTATAGAATCGACTGAGTTTTTATAATATATATATATATATATATTTTTCAAACAAAAACCGACATCAAAATTTTGCCTGAATTTAGGCGTAAAAACGTAATATTAATAATACCAATGATATTTATTGGATGTGACCATCATGGAGCTTATCTAAGCACAAAGAAATAGAATATAAAAAAAGGTATAATAAATTATTTTATTACTATAATAACACACACGCACACACACACACACACACACACACACACACACACACACATACACACACACACATGGCATAGTATAATGCAGTGATTGCATCATAAAACGATTATTTATCACAAAATTAGGTGAAAAAAAAAAATTACAGACAGAACCAATAGATTTATATAGTAGTATAGATAAAAAAAAATTAGAAGTTACATTCCCGTGAATATTTGTTGTATTGTCCATAAGCTAAGTAAAAGAGATCCCAAAAAGCCATTCTTTCTTTGTTTTTTCTATACTCGATGCGGATGTCTGAGTCAATCACGATATAGGGTCTAGTACTCGTAGTAACAGGGATCCACTTCATCGGTAATAAGTCACTCGTTTCTGGTGTAGGATTCCTGTAAAAAACTTTTTTGTGAACCAACAGGTACGTAATAAAAACGAAATAATAACAAAAAAACATAAAGTTTCATACCCGAATTTGACAAAATTAGACCAAAGTGTGGTAATTCGGTCAGTTATCAATTGATTTTGCTCATTACTTTCAATCCTATTGTTTAACATGTGAAATAGATATTTCAATTCATCGCCATGTGCTGCATTGTCTTGTGCATTATCAGAATAACTGAACTCGTATACAAATATTGGGTTTGCATTTTCACTAAGTAACTGCGTTATAGTTCTTTGTAGAGGATGATAGAACGCGATATCAGCATCAAACTTTTCTAATTCACGTTTTAAAAGTATTGATACGGGCTCATCTCCAATGTAAAAATTCCTTACGATGTTAGCAGCTTCTATCAAATTGTCATCGTCTAGATTAAAATTGTCTTTAATGTGATTGTAAAAAGGATCACTATCAAAATAATCATTGCTGTATTTATTTGACAGATCTGAGATCTCTCTGCTTGTATGACCGATTAAAATCGGTGTATTTTGTACTTTATTCTCATTCGATAAAGAAAATGGATAGTTTTCGATAAAGTTACTGATGCCACTAAATGATTTCTCTCTGCAAGGTTTTAAATTTAAGTCTATATCAAAAGCAGCGCCCGTGACTAGCTCGTGAGAGCTTCGAGACAGAAAACTCAGAGCTTCCAACGTGTCTGTCGTATTGAAACCTAAATGTACAGAAAGTTTTATTGCAGCATCAACATCTCCTTCGACAAAAGTGCCCATAGTTTGAGGAGCTCCACTTTCTGCAATAACTTTGCTGTATACTTTTTGCTTATCAGAAAATAAATGTAATAAAACTGAGCTAGCGCCCGCTTCTTGGCCGGCAATAGTTATATTATAAGGGTTCCCACCAAACGCTGCTATGTTATTCCTTACCCATAATAATGCTTCATACTGGTCTTTCAATCCTTGATTTCCCGGAACAGAAGGTATATCAAGACACATAAATCCGTACGGTCCTAAACGATAATTAATCGTTACTACTATAATATTTTGTTTTACTAAATATTCTGGACCATATTCGCCAGCGAACCCTTGCCCGAAATCTCCTCCATGAATCCATACTAAGACTGGTAATGGATTCTGAGAGCTCGCAATTGTCGGTGAGTAAACATTAAGTCGAAGACAATCCATTATTTCATATCCATTATTTGAAACAATCGGCGTGAGTTGCGGACATTTCACTAAACCATAATATGCATTGAATACTTCTTCACCGAAACCTGGATGTTGTTGTGGAGGCTGAAATGAAAACGTAATTAATTTTTATTATAAATATTTATCATAAAAATTGTAATATTATAAACTTTTGTAAATAAAAACCATAATTTTACTCACACCAAATGGATTATTAAGATCTACAAGAGCGTAAGGAATTCCCAGAAAAGACGAATAACTACCATCACTTGATCTAAGGCCTCTCACAAGACCTTGATTAGTTATTACCAGCGGGTCGACCCTAAACTCGATACAACTAACACACACTACACAAAAACTTAAAAATGTAAAAAACTTCATTTTTATGAAGCTATTATATGAGATTACATAACATGAAGATGGAAGAAGTGCCACTATTGGAGAGAACTTTTGTAATGCAACGTAGATAAATAGTTTTGTCATAAATAGGCATCAGATTATCTTGACGAAATGAATTTTCATCTCCCTTATCGAACGTTTCAAGTGCTCATGATGTCGCTTAGTATTATTATGATTATTGTGTATAGTTTTTGGTATGACGTCATTTATAAATAGCAAATCAGCAATTGTAATTAATGGAATAATCTATTTATCGATTTGAATTTAGTCTACGTTCAGTTTTAATAAATAACGCTAAAATAATAATATTAAAAAACTAGTGTCCTCTTTGGTAATATATTGATAACAGAACAGTAACAGCCTGTTAGTGTCCCAAGTCCTCCTTTTCCTTGAGGAGGCTTAGACCTTACTCCACCACGCTGCATCAATCGTGGATAGACGAGGCTTATTTTCATCCACCACATGCAGTCGTTTCCAGTGGTGCTCGTGGTGGGTTTAGAAATCTCTAATTTCTAAATGGTGCGGTGGTGGCTCAGTAGCTAGCTACTGGGCCATCACCGCACCATTTATATAAACATATATCTTTTTCTTATGTGGACATTATGGTCCAGAACATATCAAATGATACCTACACATCAAATATTAAATCGCGTTTAATTGGGAACGGATGTTTAAGTGTCTATTACTATAAGTATGAACGTGAGGGTCAGCTATTAAGCGAATGATTTTGGTTACATTTCAAGATTACAGAATGGCTTTAGAAAAAATAATGAATTATGTTGAATGAAAATTTATAAAGAAAAATTGAATTCGAACGTAATTTGATTTATATGTGTTTTTTTTTAAAATTCCACAAATGCATAATATTATATAATAATTATAAATAACATATAATTTACGTATATTGTAATTTTTATTTAAAAGGCAAATTCTTTTGCGTGTTTATTATCTTTTATCTGAAGTGTCTCGACGTAACGATGAGATAAACTTAAGTTTGCGCTTGAATGATGGGTTTTTTGCCTTAACTATATAATGAAATTAGGACTTTCTTTTTGGTATTTGTGAATATATTTACGCTAGAAAGGATTAGCGATCACGTTAACGATAGAACAATATCGATTAAACTCTTCTAAGAATTAACTTTTTGTGTTTAGAATATTAGTCGTGTAATGACTTTTTAATAAATTTACATTTTCAAGCATTTCTAAAACCTCATTAATATAATCACGCTATATCAATTCTAATAATATGTATCCTAAATGAGTCTGAGTTATTTTTTACTTCTATATATCTTATTTTTACGGCATCTATTATACGAATTAAATCACTTATAAAAAATAACACAAGATCAAAAAAAAAAATTGCAAATTAGTTTAATAATTCTCTGAATAACTTGATATTTTGATGTAGCTCTGCTCCTTCTACTCGGAGTGTTGCTCGCGGCATGGGTGCTGTACGGTGTAATGAGGCTTATAATGTCAAGAGTGAGACGATCAGCAAAGCTTCGTTATGGAGACAAGGAATTGGCAATTCAACAACGTTTACGCGCGCTTGATACCTTTAGAGGGTAAGAGATAGTTATGACAATGTAAGCTACGGTGAAAGATTACAAAGCCCAAGAAATGTATTCAATATATTAACAGCTCAAGAAATGATGTGATTAACGCTCTCAATTCTAAAGAACTCAAAATCTGCGTCCTTATGACCAAATCCAATAATTCTCATATAAATAGATTGTTAAGCTTGCTTTAGAATAGTTACACAAAATTATGAGAAAATATCGTTGATATTCAAATTAAATTAGAAAATGTTTTAAAGTGTTATCATTTCTTGATTTTTAATTTAAGGATTGCCATAGTATTCATGATATTTGTAAACGATGGGGCCGGCGGATACTGGTGGTTGGAACACGCAACATGGAACGGATTGGCTGCTGGCGATCTCGTATTTCCCGCTTTTCTCTGGATCATGGGCGTGTGCATACCACTCTCGGTGAAGAGTGCCTTCGCTAAAGGAGTCCCGAGATGGAAAATTGTTTTTCATATCATTAGGGTAAGTTATCGAGAAAAACAATATGTTTCGTTTTTGTTTTTTTTGTTTTTAGCAAGGGCATCTTTCTAGCAAAATAATTAATAAAACTAGAAATTTACACATATGCACGAATGTCAAATTTAACTCGCTTATTTTTAACTATAAAATCTGCCTAAGGGTTCCAGTGGACAGCAAATTTATAAAATCCCTTTTTTTGAGTTATCTAATTGTTTTTTTTCGTATATTTAATATCGTACAGAATCAAAAGGCCACTGCATAAAATGTATTAATGGAAACCGGTTACTTTATTTATACAAATAATCAGTAAGCAATATTAAATGCCAGTATAAAAAATTGTACAAGAAGAAAGTATATTTTCTTCAATTATCTTCCGATATTCGTAATAAAATATAATTTTCGAACTTATTCATAATAACTCCGCGGTTTTGCAGTATCGTATCGAAAGTTATTTTAAAAATATATCGAAGAGAAAGCTTTATAATAAATTTAATCGTAGTAGAGCCGTGCAGCCTACCGCAGGTCTGCTAAGATTACATAAACACAAACGGGACGAGGTTCTCGAGCGGACTGGTTCGGCGAGTTATAACATTATGTATATTTATTTGTTTACAATAAGGGTAGACGAGTCAGTTAACCTTTAAGAACCAGTAATATTACACAAAACCTGCTTATGATGTAGATTGGCAGTTATAGTTCATGTTTTAAACCGATCATGATACCGGTTACGTAAAAATCATATTGACCGATTACTGATAATTTGAGTACTATATAGTTTAAACATTACTAACGTCTTTAGGCGATTTATGTATCGATTAATGTTAGCTCTACGAATTGCATAATACTTTTTTTTATTTATAACTTGTCATCTGAGTCTTGGATCAAGTAAAAGATTAGATATAGTAATATCAATTTTTTATAAGACAACTTTTTTTCTTAAACTTTTATTCATTTAAATTTCTTATCGCATTTCACATCCGTGAGATTCCTGCATACATATATTTTTGAACTGCTCGTTAAACGTTTGGTTTGCGAAATGCTTACTTTGGCTATAATTATGTAACTTGTTTTCTTGCTCGGTTATATACGATCCAATATCTCACGTACGTGTTTTTAATACAGATTTAAAGAGATTGCAATACTTTGCAATACGTTTCATGTGAAATTCTTACGTTGCGTGCAAAACGTGCGCTCTCACAACCAACTCGACTATTATGCGGCGTTTATTTCGTGTCGCCCATCCATTACATTATTTGTTCTTTACATTGGAACATTTATGCGATCACTTTCTTCAATGAATTGTATAATTATGAAACACATAGTTGGCGAATAATGATTATTAGGTACGGTGATTTAGAGAAATTAGTCTTGACCTGGTTTTGTTAACTGAATTAGGTTGCTACATTAAAAACGGTCAGGTGTGTCCTGATGTACGAGACAGCTTGATTGATCTTATTTACATAGCACTAACAAAGATATAATTTTGAAATTTGTTCCAATTTACCGACATACCTAAGCCCGTAAGCAAATTAAATGTTTAAAATCTTTTTTTTTTATGGATAATAATTAGCTGTAAGTCGTAACAATTGTTGCATGATAGATGTATGTTTTTTACAACTTTCAAATTGATAATGTCTGCAACTATATATTAGTCTTAACTATATTTAAGAAAAAACCCTCTTTAAAATAAAAAAAAAAAAAAAAAGTCTATATTAACTACATATATTTTTACATAATTTAAGAAAAAGCATACAACACTAGGAATATCACAAAAACACTTAGTTATATTATGTTTTTGACATTGTTAATTTTAACTACTTTTCAGCGCTCAGTGATGATGTTCCTACTTGGTATATCTCTAAATACAATCTACGGCTCCAACATGTTGAGTGAGTTGCGGATATTTGGCGTGCTGCAGAGGTTGGCGGTGGCGTATCTGGTTTCCGCTGGTTTCTACGCGCTTACCGCTCCTAAGTACTACACGCCACCAAGGGTGAATATATGGTTTTTATATTATCAAGATTTTAATCTCATAGCGAAGTCTAAACACGGTTATATTTCCAGGGCGCGTGTGGACAGGCGTTGAAAGACGTGCTGTCATGTGCGTGGTGCTGGGTGTTGGCGGGCGTGCTGATAGCGGTCCATAGCGCTATCACATTCATCATACATGATCCTGACTGTCCGGCGTGCGTATCTTATCTCAATTTATGTCTCAACAATTGTTTTAAGCAATAAAAGTACACACGAAGACGAAAGTTTATTAATTAAAAAAAAAATTTAGACATTTCAGGCGAAAATCAAATATAAACCCTTTAAATAACTATACATTTTATAGAGGATACCTTGGGCCTGGTGGTAAGCACGACGAATGGGTCGCTCCAGAGTGCAGCGGGGGCGCCGCGGGCTACATCGACCGATTGCTCTTAGGAGACTCTCATCTCTACCAGCATAGTGACGCTAGAAATGTATATGGCGGACCAGTGACGGATCCAGAAGGCTTGTTAGGTAAACAGATATTATTCTCATTACATGGCTTTCATCAATTACAATAGAAACACAGCTCGTTGCAATAATATTGTATATTACACTTTCAGTACTATACAGATTTTTTTCTAATTGACCTAGTATTTCCAAACCTAGTAAAACCAATTAAGCTTGAGAGACTTCAAAATACTTTTATTCGGTTTATATATGGATTACGCAAATATGACCACGTTTCACAATTTCGTTCTCGTCTTAATTGGTTACCCATCCGACTTCGCCGGAATATGCACATCCTTTCTATTCCATACTGTGTATTGTTTCAGCCTGTTACTCCCCCTTACTTGAAGGAGAAATTTTTATTTTTAGGGAAACCTGGAGAAGTTCTCCGTTCTTCGAAGAAATTGATTTTAAGGGTGCCCGATCACAAGTCATCCTTTTAGAATAATTATTTTACAGTTCAGGCTATTAAACTCTGGATCGACCTTCCTTTAAATATTCGGGGGGCCAAATCCATAAATATTTTTAAAAAACTTGTAAAAGATCACTTTCTGTCTCAAATACCTTATCACCAATAATTTTCTTTTATTTTTATTCTTTTGTTGGATTATTTTTCTTTCTTTTCTCGTATTGTTTGAGGACTTATCGTATTTATTGTATATATTTATATTATATACTTGTAATTTTAGTATGTATTGATAATATAATTTATATATAGATATATTATATGTGTATTTTATATTTATATTGACATGTATTTATTAGTTTGTTTTCGGTATAGATTATTATTATGATGTTATTTTATTTTGTTATTACTGCACCACCTACCTCATATCCTATGGGTTATTCCTTACACCGTTGGTTGCCTGGAAGAGATCGCTATGTAGCGATAAGGTCGCCAAAATTGCATGCTACTTTTATTTAGGCTGTCTAAGTTTTTGTAAAAAACATTTGTTGTGGTGTACAATAAAGTATAAATAAAATAAATAAAATATTTCAGCTGTCCATTTTGATCACCTAAAATAAGTGGTCGCCTCCGCCTGGACTGAAAAAATTATTAACAATTCCTTACACTGTCATTGTCGTTTCTTCTGTAATCATATCATACAATACCTTACTCATCCGTCAAATTGTAACACACCAATAATAGATTAGTGGGTGGTACATTTTCAAACAGGCCGGCAAAACTTTGTTCTACTAGTGGACTCCTGAAACATCTTGATCTCGTTTCCAGGTTGCCTCACGTCAGCCGTGCAGGCGCTGCTGGGCGTGCAGGCGGGCGCGACGGTGCTGCTGCAGCGCTCGCACAAGGCGCGCGTGTCCCGCTGGCTGGCGTGGGCGCTCGTGTTCGCGCTGGCGGGCGCGCTGCTCGCAGGCTTCTCTAGGGAACACGGAGTCGTGCCCATCAATAAAAACCTTTGGTTTGCATTACACAATATATATATTATAAAATCCTGCTAATTGCTTTTCTATTAGGTTAGTTTTGTATAAAATAGTGCAGTCTATGTATATGTCACTGCAATAATTGATGGCAAGCTGCGTCTTATAGAGACGGATAACATTATTCGTCTCTACATTAAACATTTTCTTAATCAGATGTATTAACTGATATTGCTAATTTAGAGTGTATAAGATCTTTGCTTATCATACAACCCCCAATAAATCGAACAGAACCAATATTAGTACTGGGGGATGTAAAGTGTGTAGTAAAAATGCTTATCCATTTTAGCCATTCGTTTTTATAGTTACACATAGTGTAGCCTCTTGAAGTATATTTGTAAAATTTAAAACGTCGTTTTTAAAAAGGTTTTAATGGACTAACATTTTTTATTTCAATTATAAATATGAAGGCTGAAACTTTAAAAGTAAACTTGATATATAATATTCTGTTAACTTCATATACTTATGGTCTTTTAATAAGTTTTCGTATGTGATAATTATTTACTATATGTTTCTAGGTCCATGTCATTCGTGCTGGTCACGTCAGCAGTGTCGCTGGCGATACTGAGCATCTGCTACACATTCACCGATGCGTGGCGTCTGTGGGACGGAGGTCCCTTCCGAGCTCCTGGCCTTAACGCCATCGCTCTCTACATAGGACACTCGATATGCGCCCACTTGTTCCCCTTCCACTGGAAAGTACCCTTCATGAGAACACACGCGATACGGCTGATAGAAGCCGTATGGGGAACTGCCTTGTGGGTGATCATCGCACATATTATGGCGAAGAAAAAAGTATTTATTACGCTCTGAATAAAAAGTTTTGTTAATATTGCCAGTTAAAATATTACAAAATGTATTCATAAGTTTTATTAGACGACCAAATAAGAAAAATACGATTTTATTTCTATGTTGTTCACCTTTGATTATCATTCATGGTGCTGTTTTCGGCTGCGTATATATGATGGTTACTTACTCTACAATATCCGTTATGTAAGATAATTTGTAAATCGTTGATCTTTTATTTTGACATATGACAAGAAAAAAGAAACACTTATATTTTACAAAGCTATTTGAATTATATTGAATAGCATTTTGAGTAATTCGCATTATGCTTAATAAGTTAACACTGTTGTTTTAAAGTATATAAAAAAAAAAACAAAACGTCAAAAGACGGTACAGCTCCTAATTAAAAAAACTGACTTATATTGTACGAGAATAGCATAGTAATTATAAACTGCCATTTTTATACTACAGACAATTTATATGATAATACGTTAGTTACGTAATGAGATAAGAAAATGAGATTTTTTAATTTTATTTTATTAATTAAAAAAAATACAAATATATAAAGATTGTCGTTACATCCTGGGTTGTGTTATTTAAGACTGAAAAAATCAGTACGACGTCAAATCAAGAATACCTACGTCAGATTGAAATGATTTATTTAAAATAAATACACCAAAATATAAAAGTTAATAAAAACAATCTACTTTTTTTTTGTTTCATAAATAATACATAAATTGTGATTTCATTTTTGAAAATAACAAAACATCATACATTTTTGGTGCTGTAAGTAGGGGACAAATAATTTATCTATTATTAAGATTATCATTTGCCTTCTAAGTTAAACTCTCATAAATTTAACTGACATTTACATTTTAATTTGATTTAAAATTACTTGTGCAGCTAAATTTTTTTAAGGCGATTTCGTTAACATTTCTGGCATATCAAAAAAGCTGTATTATAAGAATCTAGTCTACATGTATTTTTTATATTAAAATGCTATACGATTTTTATAAATAAACACTTCTATGCTTGCAGTTAGTACATTAATAAACGGAGACATATTTGAAATTATCAAGTGTTTTATTGGTGTGTTTTTAAAATTGGGAACTGTTTTGCAACTAATCATATTTTTACAATTAAGACGAAAAAAATACAATAACTTTGAACAAGGTGTAAAATACCACAAGGATACACGTAGATTACTTAAGATTACTTTTAATAGTAATTTTTTTGACGGAGTTGGTAATGTTTGTTTTGTTTAAATATGTTTTAAAATGCGTTATTTTTGCAAAAACTATGTATCCATAAATATTTTCATAAATCACTTAAAACACGTCATTAGAAAGGCGAGATTAAAAAATAAGGGAAAATACTCAAAAGGCCTTTGCTTTATATGTATGTAATTAAAAATAAAACAATCGATTTACAATATCCGACGCTTTATTAGCTCAAGGGTGACAGTAAAATCCGAAATGTCATTGAAATATAATAATAAAACAAAACGATTCAACAAATCATGACTCAAGGTAACAGTGAATAGTTTTAACATATAAAACTATCAATAAAATTACACTTCAATAATAACAAAACGACACGGCGTGGACTATCAACCTATGTACAACCCATTCGAGATTTAATTTTAATAAATATAAAAAATATTTCAATAATTATAATTATATTGTGTTTTATTATCTCGAATGGGTTTTACTCTGTCGTCACCCAATGTGCGGTGCTCTCATACTTATGTTTGGCATTTTGTTTACAATATATCGACGTCAGGGACGGCTCGATAGTTATACATTTTAAATATCAACTACTTTAGTAAATTTCTATAAGTCGTTTTCAATTAAATCACTCTTTTGTAGACGGTAAATGCCATATTAGGAATTAAATATATTATATCAAAGTTAAATACTTTATTTTTATGTATAGTTTTCAACAACACAGCATTCTCAAAAATCACCATTCATTTATTCGTCATATGTTCGATTCTTAGTTTATGGTAAAATCAATAACTGATAGGCAGGCACGCTTTGCAGTTTCCACGATAAAATTGTATATATACATACAAACTAACCTATCCTTACTCGTATAGCGACAGACACGTAAAACAGTGTTATACATATATATATATATATATATATATATATATATATATTTCTAAAATTTCATTAGAAAAAATCTCTTAAAATATATCTCGATAAATTCTTTTAACATTATTCCCAACGTGGGGAGAGAAGTATTACATTAAAGAGCGATATAAATAAATTTCTATTCCCTTACATCTAAATAGGAAGAACTTCTAAAAAATGTAATAGAGGACATAGTAATTGCACACATAGTAAATATACTATACTAACACGAATATGCAGATTGATTGAGTTTAACATTTTGAACATACATCATTCGGAACCTTGTCATAAACGGAATTTATTTTATACGTTGTTTCAAATTTCGTTATCGATTTACTAATTTTTAATTGAAGCGTTAATAATACGAAGAACATTATAAATATATAAATTATTTTAAATAGTAAATAATGTGAAAATAATTCCGAATTGACAAAATTCCACGCTACAATTATGCATTTAAAGTTGAAACTCTTACGTAATACATATAAAACACGAAATTAACAGGTAATGATTTGTACAGGCTTTTGATTAAGTTATATCTCCATAAGTACTCGAGCTCACTTTAAGTCACTCACATTACTATAAGAAATATGGAATGTTTAGTATTTAAGAATGTTCACAAAGACGGTGACCCTCGGCCGCTGTTGTGGATTTTAAATTCGCACTTTGTTGGCAAGACCTACGATACATATGAACTGCGAGATTCTATGAATATAATATTAAGTGGTGAACGCGTTAACGAAATCAACCGGCCGGTTAAATTTCATAATTAATAGTTAGTTACGTTATTTTCACGAAAGGCATGCAGTTATTTGTACTTGTCTATCTAGAGCGCAGCTTTAAATCGTTTACTAACCTCCTCGACCCGAGCGCCTCCACAACGAGACCTCGAATCTTTCAGCAGAGACTAGACGTTACCGAAAACATTACTTTTTTCATACAAATTAGGTCCGTTATTTGATGCGTATATCTACGTTAGCTTAAATACAATCTCTAGGACGATACACATTTCGCTATAAATGCAAATTCATGGAATTCAATATTAAAAGATAAGGCTCACGATGTGCTCACCTTACATTATTATGCTACAAGGTTCTCGATATCACCGCACAGTATCGACTCGACCACGAACACTTCGCGTTTGTATATGGGACGTACTAAAGTCACTATAAGAGAAACCGTCAGAAACGGTTCCACGAGTTATAAGATCGTTTAATCACAACAATCGATAAAAACTGTAAGACCAATAACATTGCAATGTGATCAACAGAACTCAAGAATATCGTCACGAAACGCGAAGGAGCCCTTCGTGACGGACGCGCGCACGCTTTAGGTAACAATTAAAATTCCTTAAACTATTCGCATATTTTAATAAAAACACGCACGAATGAAAACTTAAATTATTCGCCGTGAGGCATCATATACATCTAAAATATATTACGAGATTTCAAACACGCGTTACTAAGTATCGACATTTGTCTATGACGCAGTACCGTTCGCTGTCGACTGATAACGATCACTTAAAACGTGCTGAGTTTTATAATAAATATCTAATGTGGCACTCGAAATTTGGTATACCCTAAACGAAAATACAGGTATATCATATCCAGCACCACTGAATAACTATTTACTAACAAATACAATGAGCAACCATTCAACTAACAGTCATTTCCTCCGGATACTACGTAACGGTTCGTAAATTACATCCAAAATATACATCGACAAAATATACACTTCATTACGGGGACAGTATCGTTGTCACTGTTCACTTAACGCATAGCTAAATGTACATTAGGAACTGTGAGAAATCGTATCTGTCAGTTCTCACAGCCTTTTAAGGTTATATTTCCGCAGTTGTCTGATCACGAGAACCGGCCGTAATACTGTTACAAGTTCTATTTTAATAGCAGACATTGAAACACGGCTTCGAAGAAACGGCGAGCAAGAAACAAGTGATGTTAAAGACTGTTCGAGTGAGATAGAATATGTAGAATGAAATGCCGGTTTCGCTTTAAACATATATTACATATAATTACATATGTAATAATAAAGTATTAAGGTTGTTGTATATTTGTGATCGAATCCAGCAGCAGTTTATTGCCGAGTGACGTCAGAGCGTCTGTTGTTTTGTATTCTGCAGATTTAAGTCCCTGTGCATGTGAGAGCGAAGTGTGACGTCACGCAAAATATTTCATTTGATGACGTCACTTCCTGGCGCCTCGAGTAACGAGCGCCTGCAAAGCTGCCAACTGGCTCAGAAGATTCGCATTCGTCTGTTCGAGTGTCTCTACCCTCTTTCTGTAGTCTGTATTCTCTGATACTAATATTTCTACTTTCCTCTCTAATTGGTCCATGTATTCCTTCTTTTTGCGTCTGCTTTCTTGTGCCGATATCTAGAAGAAATGATGACAAATAATGAACAATGGACACTATTAAATACTATTATATTTCGGTTACCAACTAATCTTTTGCCTATTACAATATAAAGAACCATGTCATTGGCGGTCCCTGACACTTATTAAGACATGCCCATACATATATATTAGGAAACATATATTCAATAGTTATAAATTTTATCAGCAATTCAACATAATAGACGGGAAGTAGTAAATATCATATGTTCACCTTATTTTTAATTTTCCTCCTTATTTTTTTGAGTGATTTCTCTTCGGCCTTGGTGAGGGGTAAGCGCGTCGGAACGGGATATCCCTCGGCCAGTAATGTGCGCTTCTCTTCCTCTGTTAACACGAGCGTACCCGTTGAACCCTTCTGTAATAAATGTGAATGGAATTTGTGAATTAAAATATCCAATCCAAGTTAGGTTATTGCTCATTAACCTACGACAAAAGAATCAAGACAAAATATATAAGATATATATGGACCGTTTATTTTGAAAGTGGTGTAAGTCCATTTTTGAGAAAAATGAGCTATCACGTAATTCATGCTTAATTTAATGTAATTTTTTTATATATAACTAGTCCGTGTTTAATTTCTCAAAAAAGTCCCATGTTTTGTACAACTTAAAATCGGTCGGTAAATGAAATTGCATAATCATCGATTATGAAAGTGGTGTAAGTCCAATTGACAGAGGTAGGTGGCATAGCAGATGGATGCCCATCAGTGTTTTGTTATTTTTCATTTATTTTATACTAGCTGTGTCCCGCGGTTTCACCCGCGGACGATTTGCATTGTTTCCCCTCCGTGTTTCCACTACTCGTAAGTTAAAAGATAGATATTAAAAAATTAGAGAAATGTATTAGAAAATGTACAGCGCATAACCTGCGAGAAGAAAATAAATACGACAAGGCTGATAAATAATAAATAATAAATATGACTCCGTATCTTTGCCCGTATTTTGGCGAATTAAAAAAAACAACAGAAGCGCCATCTTTTTGCAGAAAAATCCGCAATTTTATTACGATTTTTCTAATTTTATATTATTTAGGAGTTGAATTTTTCAATAAAATGTAGCCTATGTATTATTCCAATTCATACTCTAGCTGTGTATTAAATTTAAAACCAATCTATTACGTACTTTTGGCGATACCTTTACCCAAAAAAAAAACTTAAAAAAAGAACTTAAGAAATTAAACGATTTTTACAATTGTCTAATTTTGAAAGTGGTGTAAGTCCATTTACAGCACATAAATATGTGTTATCGTAGTCTAATTATCCAAAAACAAATTTATATAAACAAATTAAATGTTGATAAAACAATAGAAACAATGCCAGACCTCATATGATTTGCCTGTATTTTTAAATCAACAAATATAGTACCTTTAATTTTCTTGAAACAAAAGTGGACTTACACCACTTTCAAAATAAACGGTCCATATATCGAATATATGTTGTACTATTAAGTTGCAGTACATCACGGCATAACCAGTAACCGCCAAGTGGGCCCTTTATTCAAATTCAAAATACTTTATTCAATATTGAAGTATTACACTTTCTTATTGATTGTCAAACTAGAAACTACCACCGGTTCGGAAAAGAAACATCCAGCCCTGAGAAGAACCGGCGAAAGAAACTCAGCGGGTTGATTTTTTTATAAAACTTTTTATGTATCATATATTGTTTACACAAAAAAAACAATAAAAACAGCCATGCGGCGATCGTCTCATTCCCAAGGTGTGCTATCATCCATTAATTCATTAATTGTATAATAATATTTATTATACAATTAATGAAGCACACAAGCGCTCCTTTACATTTTTTTAAATTTAGCCCCTGGGGCATTTTGCACGCTTTCTGGGATCCTGTTGTAGAACCGTATACATTGCCCCACAAAGGGTCGGCTTGTGTCTGCCTGTCCGTACAACTAGTGGTGAAACTGACCGGCTGGCTGCTGATGAGCGGCGTGTTGATGGGCTGCCGCGAGTGGTGCGACACGTAGAGGTGCGCGCGGCGCGCGGGCGCGGCGGGCGCGGCGGGCGGCGCCGACGCCTCGTGCGCCGGCGACAGCGCGCCCTCGCTGTCGGACGACGACAGCGACGACGGCGGCGTGGGCGGTAGGTTGAAACCTGCTGGTGATTTATGCCAATGTTACAAGAATTCGACGCTCGAATAATCACTTATTTGCCCTAATATGACAGCACATTGTCCCTTTGAACGTTCACCGAACGCCACCATAGTATCAAATGACTATAAGTTTATGTTAGGATAATTGATATGAACGTTTCTATTACTTTTATTAATAAATAATAATACTACAAAACATAACATCATTAAATAAATAGCGACACCTGCTTACCAACATATACTAGTTATTGTGAAGTTTGTTTTAACCGTTAATTCATTTGAAAAAGGGAATATAATATATTATATGAATATATACTAAATGAACAAGATTTTATGCTGTCAAAGATTTTATAGGCATTATACACCCAAACAAGGTAAGATACCCGAATCGGTAGACGGTTTGTTAGTCATGATTCTTAAAATTATTGGAGGCTAACGACCGTTTAAACATTGACAACAATGTAAGGGCATATTTTGAATAATAATTTAGAATAACAATACACTAAACATCGTATTGAAATTATAAAACGTGAATTTGGACTAAGTATTAAATGACAGGTTTATGCTAAAAATCTAATCTTAACTTTAACTATGATAAAATTCGTGAAATTAGTCGGAGTTGATTTTCATGAAAAAAAATCCGAATAAAGTTATAATTACACAGTAAAGTTATCTTAATATAGTAAAATTACCATTCAATTATGCTTTCAAATCATAATTTTTTTTATTATAAATAGCCTAGCTAAATGGATAAATTAAAAAAATATTATCTTAATTCAAACTTTAGACAAGAAATATTGCTCAAGTACTTCGCCAAAGAGCTAGGGACATAATGAAGTAACCATGTCAGCGTTCTACCTGAAGTGCCGGACGATGTGACTTTAATGGAGAGCTTATTGTTATTCATGGAGATGCGCGGCGCCGCACTCAGCAGTAGCTGCGGCACCCCCGCCGCCCCAACTTTCTGGAGCACCGCTTGTGGCATGTGGATTGTTCCGGTCTGAAATTAAATTGGCCTTAATTAAGATTAGCCATTGCTTATTAGGTAGACAATTTTATTACACTTATTGATGATTGAAGCTACTTTTCCTAAAAGTAAAATAATAGAACAATATCCCACTGCTGGGCTAAGGCCTTCACCCCTTTTTATGAGGGTATTGGGAGCTAATCTCACAACACTGCTCCAATATGTTTGGATATGGTAGAATATTCTTCAACACATGTGGTATTCTCACGATGGTTTCTGTCAATGCCAATCATGCAATGAATTATTATAAACGAAAATGTTTTTTATTATTACAAATTGTTTTTTATAATTAAGAAAATTATTTCTTTTAATATATGTATATTTTATTTTGAAAGATATCTTCGGAACGCAATGTATATAACCGTAATAGTATATGTAAACATCTTGCAAAACCGGAATCATCATATTTGGTGACGGCTATTGCATGTCCTGTTATCTGATCTTTATCGTAGAAATTAGTATGCAGGCATTCAGCTGCTCTGTTATTCCGTTGCAAAGAGAATTTGCATCCTTGACGCAGCGCCGCACTGGATTTAAATATTTCTAATAAAAACTTCTACAATTTACATAAGGTTAGCGCTGAATCATTCGATAAGTCAGTAAAGATGAGATCGAGTTTACACAATTAAGACGAGTATTGTTTTAAAATTTTAAATCTAGTTTAGAAAATTAGTAATCGTTCTTAATCGCTTGACATTAACGAATTAAGAAATCGGAAAATACTCATTTCTGTTCGGAAATTGTATACTCGGTGTGTAATTACAAAATAACTTTACGGGCTTTTTTTAATCGTTCATATTTTAAGGTCGAATTACAGAGAAAGTCGCAAAGTATCGTGGGCTATTTGAACCGTAGTAACCTTTCGTTTTTTGTGAAGTCATCCCGCTTTGATGTAGATTGGGTTTGAACTCACGACTTTGTTTCACGTGTCAATGTAATGTGCAATCATCTTTATGCTCTTTTCCATAGAATGTTTATTTTAAGCTCCTATGTTTTTATAGAAGCCAATTCGAATAGAATTTATAGTGAATGTAAATTATTATTTGAGATTTTGTGATATGTATTTACAGCCTCGTTAACGTTTCACCCAAAACACTAGTTCTTCTAAAGAGTTATCTCTTTTAAAAAGAAGCCTAACTGTTAATAAAAGGTTTGGTAGTATACACATATAGTAATGTTTGTGTGTTAATGTTTTTGAATGTGTGTAGAGTCAAAGTATCTATATGTATAATAAAATCAATTAAAATGCTTTTCTTAATATTCTTTGGTCCGTACCGTGTGGTCAATGACGTAGTCGACGTGTGTAACAGGCGTGCCAGGGGTCGGCGAAGGGGGGCAGGACGATGCGGGAGACTCAGGCTCCGATTTGGGCTCAGCCTTCACTTCTGGTGGCGGAGAATCGCTGGACCGCCGTCTGCTCCGCCACGCGCTCGCTGGTATAGCTGGATAGCATTCGTCTTCCATGTCTGAAATTATTGTAAACATGGTTTAATTACGGGTAAATTTTTTGTTCCACTCTCAATCAGAATAATATATTGGCTCATATATTAAAGTTACAACTTACAAAACCGACATACAACATGATATTCATCTAACAAAGCCACAGTTGATAAATATCTTCAACGTGCGCTCTGTGTTCGTTTTAAAACGATTTTGCAGACATTCCGTTGCATCAGCGTTTTAAAACAGGAACGAGCGATTAACTCATCAACTCGTTTATATATTTCGAGAACGATACCATTAGAAAGTTTTTTAAAACATCCTTGATTCTATTCGTGTTGTATTAAATTAAGGTAAAGCAAAGGAGTTAATTTATACATCCTGAATGGGCCACATGTTGGTCAGTGGTCACCAACGCTCATAGACTGTAAGAAATATTAACAATTACTTACATCGCCAATGCCCTACTAACCTGGGGAACTATGGCGAAATGTCCCTTGAGCCGGTAGTTACACTGGCTTATTTACCCTTCATATCCGAAATACAGCAGTACTTAGTATAAATAGTTGGAGCTAGAATATGTCATGAGTGCAAGGTACCCAAGTTGGGCTCGCATAAATATTCCGTATCGTGTAGAATGAAAAAGCGCATATGGTAATCACCCGGATGTTAATCGACTAGGTTAAGATTCATTATTTCTCTCTAATGGCCCATCTTTGAACAAATGTGATACTTCAGTTTGCAATGTGTGTGTCGAAATAATAGATAATAAGCCTCTAATAGTCATTCATCTCGCTTGATACAGAACATTAAGGTTCGTTAGGAGAAGTTTATATTTTTATTGGCGGTATTGTTGCGGTCATTGACCCGCGTGTTTTAACTAAGAAGTCATCAAAGTTAATCTTAACAGTAAGATTTATTTTACTATTTAATTACTTAATAAAAATAAAAAATTGCGCCAATTCTTTTGTATTTAATGTCTAAAGTAATGCTTCCTCTAAGCACATTGCAATCTATTATTTATGTGTGAGAAAAACAAAGATAGTTAAAGTGTAATGTAACACTTTGTTCAAAATTCTCCAGACCGATTCCGGCAATGGCGGTCTTTCTAAGCGGAGACTAGTCCACTGCGCAGGATATATTATAGTGTGCAAGAGTGAACACAAACACAGGTGCACTTTCTATTCTCTTAGTATCGTAATCCGATAGAACAGCAAACACACTGGATCAACGAATTTACGTGCTTTCCGAGGCACGTGATTACAAGCAATCCAAATCCGCGGTTACTACTGAGAATTTATTTACGGAAAGTTTAGCCCGAAACGGGTTTTGACCCCAGTACCTTATAATCTGCATTGTAAGCTACAGCCACTAAACCAAGAAGGCAGAGTTTGTATATAACGGACTAAATACCTAAAAATTAAACTCTTAGGTCGGTCGAAAATTAAACTAGTTTGATTGTTAATGCAATTATATGAAAGTAGTCAATTATAATATATTACTGTAGATACAATCTAGAAGCATAACTATTTAAGAAAATATCGTTGAAAGAAAAATAATTCATATTCAATTAGTTATAAATGCTTAAATTGTTTGGCGGTAATTTGAATAGTTGAAGTCGGCGTTTATACGTTGTATTTAAAAATTCCTTTCACTGTAATCATACGTACTTTATACAGAGGTGCTTGTGATTAAATTAATTACTGACGAGTAACGGTTCGTAGTAGCCAGTAGGTTACCACTTAAGAACAGATTATATTGGGGTATTTTTTTTTAAATAAGTAGGCACGGATATCTGGCACTAGACCGCCGAGTGGTATTTTTTTTCAATAAAATTTATGAGAACGGTGGTGAAAATGAATGGTAAAGCAAACGGACATATGAGTCGAGCGTTTTTTTATATATGATTGAGTGATGATGTCCTCCAGACCGATTTTACCGATTTTGACACGGCGGCCAATCTCAAGAGAGATTAGCCAATTGCGCAGGAGATATTATAGTGCACAAGTGTGTGCGCAAACACAGGTGCACTCACTATTCCCTAGCTCTCATAATCCGATGGGACGGCAATCCGACAGGACCGGAAAGAGTTCAGGCGCAGGACCAACGGCTTTACGTGCTTTCCGAAGCACGGGAGTGTACATACTTCCACCTTCCAGACTCCGGGCGGCTACTGAGAACTTTCTGACCGAAAAACCCAATAACCATTTATTGGCCCGACCTGGGAATTGAACCCATAGCAATTTTATTATGACATACATTAATTCCAAGAGGTTACCTCTGCTTAAAAAACATAGGCACAAGTCATACAAGCCTTTCTCTTGCACCCTCATTGTACTATATTCAGAAACATTTTTATAACTTGTAAATGAAAACAAAATATGCTAGTTCATCGTCGTCGTTATATGTAATACTTGGTGGTAGAGCTTTGTGCAAGCTCGAAGTAGGTACTACCCACTCATCAGATATTCTACCGCAAAACAGCAGTACTTGTTATTGTTGTTTTCCGGTTTGAAGGGTGAGTGAGCCAGTGTAATTACAGGCACAAGTGATATAACATCTTAGTACCTAAGGTTGGTGGCGCATTGGCGATATAAGCGATGGTTAACATTTCTTTCACTGCCAATGTGTACAGACGTTGGTGACTACTTACCATCAGGTGGCAAAAAAAGCCTTTGTTCTTATGATTATCATGGTGTACATCTCAACATTCACAACGATACGAAGTATTTATATTTTGCGCTAAAATAACAGAGAGTGTTTTTTTAGTAAAGCGACGCCATCGGGTACATTCCTACATAATATCTTCCTTTAAAATGAAATTTTATTATAAGTAACAGACAAATTATCATAACTTAAAACAAATTTTACAATTGTCATTTACTAAATTGTTACAATTCAATGTTTAATTTATTACGGTGTTTAATGTTTACATCTATTAAATATGTTTAGCTTAGTTTTATGTTGCATGTGCTTTTCTATAATTTTATTCAAGAACGCACAAATCGATTCAACAATGATAAAATATTAGTAGCACAATGTGTTGTCTTTTGTTAAATACTCATAGAATTCATAAATGAATTACTATGATTAACAAATATCGAATTTATGTTATAATCCTTTTTATTTAAAAACTAAAAAAAATTACCTTGAAATTCGGCATTGTTAACCTATTTTCGAGGAACATTCAATGTGCCTATTTTTCCCTCCACTGTGACTTCTAGGGGCTAATACCGTTGAGCTATTAACGATTTAAACATTAAGGTGATTATCAAATATCAAGAAATTTGTAAACCTCCAAAATGAAGACAAAACATATCCGATATAGTCTGCACTGACAGATAGCGGGAAACTAAAACGGTAGTAGAGAAAGCTATATGATGATTTAGGAAAGAAAGTCAAAATGATAACTTCAATATAATTCGGGTTTTAAATGATTGTATACCTAGTAATAGTAAGTCTATAATATCATATTTTTGTATTAATTAATTACTTTAAATTTGTTTTTTGTTAACCCGGTTTTGTATTCTTAACCACTAAAACCAATACGATTTTCGTTTTCGACAATCATTGGAGAGGTTATGAGATTGCTCTCATAAAATGATTCCCATATCTTTCTCGGCTTAACTAGGTAATTTCAATTAAACACTTATATATCATTATTTTATTAACCTGACACACGTCTTATCAATAAGTAACATCCGTAATTTGGTTTTCAAACAATGGAGTTTTTCATCTATGTAAATAATAAGTGTGGACTATCAATATTAATTTATTCCATTTTTAAAACAACTAATCGATGCTTTACTTACATATTAATTACATACTATATTTAATTTGCGATTGTACAAGATATAAACTTAAATAGTACGAATAGATATGATTAAAAACTACATTAATTCTAATGTTGTACTAATTTCATTTATCACCAATAATAAAACTAGTTAAAAGTTAAGTCATGTAATCAATATACATATTTATTTAGATAAATAATAATTGATTTTTTATCTCGTAGAATATTTTACGTCAACATTTAGTTATCGACGATTTTATATCATTTGTACTTCCGAGAAACGAAAGATAAATTAATAACAAAGGTTTGTACTTAACAATTACATGCTTTTTGTAACGTACGACATCCATTGTGTTGCAATTTGAACCTGCAGTGATGTCCTACTGGCTCACTTCGACCAATTCCTAACCGAGAATGGGCAACTGCACATTGAAATATTATAGGACATAATTGTCTACGCACACACTCTCATTCTCATAGACTGGTGAGGCGGTAGCCACCGATATACAACCGGAGAGATATCGGGGCAAAACCAACGGTGTATACGTGCTATCCGAGGCGAGGGAGTGTAATACAGCTAACTTCCAAAATCCAGGCTGATTATAATCTTTTTTAATAGAAAATTGGTTTCAAATTAAGTGGTTCCTATATATTTAGCGACACTTTACATGGCGTAGCGAGTTCGCGTCTTTTTTTTATTCAATGTTCGAACGAAGTAATTTGCAAAGTATTATTAGCAGCATTATTAGCAGTATTATATTAGCTTTTTACCAAATATTTTAAATTATTATTATGTTCTTGTGACAATGTGTTATGTAGGGAAATAACTTTGGGTCGAGTCATCGTCATCAAATATAAAGTTAGTAATCCAACCACAACTCATGAAACGCATTGAATTTTAATTCGATTCTAACAGTTCTTAGTGATTTTTGGACATCGACCCTTTAGGTTTATACCACGAGTATATTTTAAACGAAACAAAAATTGATATAGTGTTACAACTACTTAAGCCTTTTACTAAAAAAAAATAGAGCAAGGAATTCCTCATGGGGTGGATGTTACTTTATATTTAGCGCAAAGGGATTTTCCGATTAAGAACAAACGATAACATAATTAAGCGATTCAATACGTCACTTATGAGAGACAGCTCATAATTTGTCACTGTCTCCGAGAAAATTGCAATTGCAATTAACCGATGAATTGCTAGCATTCGAGTCACCGTTTCATTGACGATTTTTTAAATTGTTATTTTAAATATATACAATAATCGAATAATAATTAAACAACGTTAGCATAATTTAGTAACAGTCGTCATTTTTCACATAATATACTTCATTCAATTGTTTTGATGCTTTTGCTTTATGGGGGGCATCTTCGTTTATATCTAATAATTATCTTGTAAGATGATATTCATCCTTTGTTTAATTATTACATGAACATACGTCTCAAGAAACACGTAAATCGATCGGTCCTGCTTCTGTTCTATCTCGGGTCGTATCAGATAATTGATTGTCTTTTAGCTATTCCTTCATGGGTTCTTTCCTATACGTACAGCGTAATAATACAAATAACTATATTATGTCTTATTATTAAGTTATGGTATATTTATAATGGGTTAATTTTTAAATTTAATTTTCGTTTTGTTAGTTTTGCATTTTCAAGAAGTAAAAACACTGTTGAAACTATTGAAATAAAAAAACTGTTGAGTGAGTGTTATCAAGTTAGTTTATGTTGTCATAAACAGCAGAAAATGTTTGGCTCGTTTCTTAACGTTCATATTTATATACCTAATAGAACAAGTTTCATCGAATTTTCACATTTTTTTGAGCAGAGCAGAGCGGATCGGCCAAAGCGGTAAAAACAGAAAGTAAATAGATCGTAATAAAATAAGATCAAAGAATCGATAAACTCGCGGCACAATTTAAATTTCGAATATCACATAAAAACATACCGCCTTACGATGGTATAAAACATCGATATACACACAAATCGGTATACGAATAAGGTTAGTATTTATTATATATAATTCCCGTTATCAAAATCATAAAATATAACACATAAATAAGACAGACGTTAAGTAACGAATATTCGGCATTGTTTAAATACAAATACATATCGCATTATGATAGCGTTATCGTTTTAACAGATTAAAAATAATTCGTTTATACGTCACTTGTGCTGCTAACACGACTAAGGATTAACGGCTACAATAAATACTACTGATTGTTACATTAAATAATTACTGAATCTATTCTACATAAAAGTATATCAGCCTGTATGTGTCCCACTGGTGGGAGAAAGTTTGGAACTTTTTTGTCGTGGAGTAATGCTCCAATGTGGGTTGGTAGATTTGCATCCGCCTCATGCAGGATGCAGGATGCTTTCGTCACGATATTCACTCCCGAGCACGAGATGAATTATAAGCACAAATTAAGCAAATTAAAAGTGGTGCTTGCCCGGGTTTGAACTTAGAATAATCATCGTCTCATTTTATTTGAATTTTTTAATTTTATTTTAAATCATGATCATTCGTAAAATGACAGTTAATAAAACTTGGTAAGATGCTACTACTTTGGTAGTTCTCGGCCGTTATGTATCTTATAAGGGGTTTTCCAATAGGGACGCTTGAACTTTGACAGCTGATTGCGGCCATGTTGTTTGAGTGACAGCTGTCAAATGCAGTGTGTTATATTCATTCCGTCCTCCCAAACCACCATGGCAGGTTACATTGTCGAGCAGCACGTGCAAATCATAAAATTGTTTTATGAAAATGGGTCTTCAGTTCGAGCAACGTTCCGCGCACTTCGCCCGTTTTACGGTCGCGATGATCGTCCTGCCGAGTCGACTATCCGTCGATTGGTGGACAAATTCGAGTCAACCGGGTCAGTTAACAATCAGCCGGTTCCCGTGCGTCAACGTAACGCGAGATCTGCCGAGAATATCGCCGCTGTGCGCGACAGTGTCCTCGAAAACCCGCGGCAGTCAATTCCGCGTCGCGCACAGGAACTCGGCCTTTCGCAGACGACAACTTGGCGAATTTTGCGTTGTGACTTGAGCCTGCACCCGTACAAGATCCAGCTGACCCAAGAGCTCAAGGTTAATGACCATAGACAGCGCCGTGTGTTCGCTGACTGGGCATTAGAGCAGTTGGAAGTTGACACCGATTTTGGCAAAAAAATCATCTTCAGCGACGAGGCGCATTTTTGGATGAATGGCTATGTCAACAAGCAAAATTGCCGTATTTGGGACGAGACCAATCCACACGAGGTTCACCAAGTGGCAATGCACCCGCAGAAAGTGACTGTTTGGTGCGGATTTTGGGCCGGAGGCGTGATTGGTCCGTATTTTTTCGAAAACGATAATGGTGTGGCCGTCACCGTCAATGGTGAGCGATACCGGTCGATGATAACCAACTTCTTTTGGCCTGAAATGGAGAATATGGATCTGGACAACATGTGGTTTCAACAGGACGGCGCTACGTGCCACACAGCACACGCTACGATGGAAGTTCTGCACGAGCAATTTCTGGACATGGTCATCTCGCGCGGAGGCGACGTGAACTGGCCACCGAGATCGTGCGATTTGACCCCGCTGGACTTTTTCTTGTGGGGTTTTCTTAAGTCGCAGGTCTATGCTAACAAGCCGCAAACCACCGATGCCCTCAAAGTCAACATACGCCACGCCATCGATCAAATACAGCCCGATTTGTGCGCCAGAGTAATCGAAAATTGGACCTTTCGTGTGCGCGCCACCAACCGAAGCCGTGGCGGTCATTTGAATGATGTCATATTCCATACATAATGGGGTCGATAGACCTTCCAAATAAAAAAAAAATTCGCAAATATCTCGCCTACATGTATTTTTTTTTGCATTTCAAAGATCAAGCGCCCTTAATGGAAAACCCTATAGCACGGGGTTCTTATATAACATTGCAATTTTGTAAATATACACATTAATTGAGCTTCTTTGTTTATATATTATTACTGTTTCGGCTAATGGTTACAAATTTTTATTTTTTTATGTTTTATTATTGTATTTTATTCTAACGACAAATAAACGATTATTATATCTTATCACTTAGGATTAGGTACATTTTCCCTTCTTAACATTAGGCTCGAAGCAAAGATATTCGAAGCTATAAAATTACATGTTATTATCGTATCACAGGTCTTTATCAACAGTAACCTTATTTCGAATTCCGTATTTTCTATTAAGCCATTTTTTTAATATGCATTTCATTGTTTTAAGGAATCTGCAAGTTTTAATCTCCGTAAAGTTAAATTCTGTTTGTTAGAAGGGTTTCTATGAGCATATGAACCTATATATGTAGATGCATATGTAGTACATAGTATAACATTTAATTGATATAACTTGATATTGGTCAGTCTTTAAAGACATTGGATATAATTGGATTTTTATTTTATTTTTATTGTATAGGTAGGAGGACGAGCATATGGGCCACCTGATGGTAAGTGGTCACCAACGCCCATAGACAATGGCATTGTAAGAAATGTTAACCATCGCTTACATTGCCAATGCGCCACCAACCTTAGGAACTAAGATGTTATGTCCCTTGTGCCTGTAATTACACTGGCTCACTCACCCTTCAAACCGGAACACAACAATACAAAGTACTGCTGTTTTGCGGTAGAATATCTGATGAGTGGGTGATACCTACCCAGACGAGCTTGCACAAAGCTCTACCACCGAGTAAATATGGATAGTGAAAGCTCTAGTTCAAAAAGTGACCAGAACTACCTAAGGCCGTTGGTTGGTTACTAGTCTATCTGTGGGCCGGCTGCTCGCCGTGATCGAAAGGTCCCAATCAAGGGGACGTGTACTTAAAGATATTTACTACAATTTAATTCGACGTGTAGTCGAATATATAATGTATAATTTCAACGTGAGAAGCTTATATAATATATATTTTTTATATAAAGTGCTGGTGATAAATATGGCGTCAAAAGTTATATTTTTTATAGTGATTTAAACATCATGATGATATAATTGTGTACCCGCGGCGCACTGTGGACTCCCCGCGTGCGACACGAATGTGCACATTGTCTCGTTCACACGAAAGATGTTGTGATACGAGATAAGCACGTATGTCATTATAGTCATTGTATTCCAAGTTATTGTATTTACAGATAATTAGTTTTTATGATTTAACTATTCTTTACATTGGAATTTAGAATTGGCAGTTTCGTTTTTGTTCTGTATATTAATCAAGAGATCATTGATATTTTCGGGGAAGGATATTAAAAATTTATTTACAATGTTCCAAGGCTGTGTTCGATTTTCAAAACTCTATTCAAGGATCGACACGAGTTTTTTTTAAATTTATTTTTCATTTGTTAGCCAAAGCAAGGCAGTGCAAATCCATTCTACAAACTCATGAAACTAATTAGGTATTGTATATATTTAAATAAGAAAGATTGTATGTATCGTTCATATAAACCTTATTTAATGTGTTAAGAAATATTATATTTATTTTTATTTGAATTGTTATTTTAATTTAATACACGTAAATAAAGCGTCAATTTTAAAGTCAGAAGTCTTCTCTCCAAGCTGTCGGCATACGGTCTGCCAGCTCAGCTCTGCACCTGGATTGCCAGCTTCCTAAACAAGCGTAGCCTTCGGAGTCCTGAACAAGGTGCGGCGTTTTTTCACGCCACAACAACTGCTCCTGTTGTATAAAACACAGGTGCGGTCTTGCGTCGAATATTGCTCGCACCTCTGGGATGGCTCCGCTAAGTACTTATTGGAGGCCTTGGATCGGTTGCAGCGACATGCGGTTCGCATTATTGGCGACGTAAAGGTCACCAACACCCTCGAGCCTTTACAATTGCGTCGGGAGATAGCGGCACTGAGCGCTTTCTACCGATTGTATCACGGTGAGTGCTCAGAGGAATTATTGTCCCTCATTCCTGCTTCCCCTTTCCTTCACAAATCTACGCGTGCTGGCTCTCGATGTCACCGCCTAACTGTGTCATCAATTCCATCGCGCACGAAGAAATTTGGCAACTCTTTTCTTTGTCGCACCTCCAAAACATGGAATTCTTTACCAGCACACGTGTTCCCCTCCCCTTATGGCCTGGGTTCCTTCAAACGAGGCGAGAAGAGGCATCTTGCGGGCCGGCAAGGCGGGGGCGGCTAGTGCAAGTCATTCTTCCTGACTGCACTAGCCGTCGTCGCGTTTGGACTCTACTACCACTTACCATCAGGTGGAGTAGTCATCTGCACTACCGGGAATTATAAAAAAAAAAAAAGAAGTTTCTTCTACCTTTTTTACCTTCGCTAATTTTATGGCCAACCTAATTCGCTATTACTATATTTATTAATTGGTATGTTAAATATTCACAATTGTTGAGATTTCAAAACAATTTAAGGAAATTAAAACTACCTATAAAATAATGTTTTGCATAAATTGACACATTCCATTGTCACTCACAAAGAAGTTGACTAGTAAGCAAAACGTGGTTAAAATAAAATCACTTAATTAATATAGTCTAATAATTATTTGTTTAAAAGCACGCACTCACGTACGTACGTACGTACGTACACGAATTTTACATTTTTTTTTTCATCTTAATGATAAGCGTTTATCTTGAAACCATCGAAGAAGTATTTTCAATATAATGTGATTCATTTCATGATTATTATTATCTTCTTATATTTTAATGTTTTTTTTTTATGTGTGTAGAATAAGAACTATACTACACATCCAATTGAGTTAAAACTTTTTACAGTTAGTATTAACATCAGTGTGAAGATGATACTATTAACGTTCAATAGGTAACGCGCGTGTAATATCATATTATTGTATATGGTACATTTTTTTTTTATGTGGTACATCTATATATCAAAATTACCCATTACATAAACACTTTGATCATAACTAAAGTTAATCGGCAACGGCAACGTTTTTCAAACATCTCGACTGCCTCGTTGGTCTAGTGGCTAGATATAAGGCCGCAGACCCGGTGGTCCTGGGTTCAATTCCCAGGTCGGGCCAATAAATAGTTATTGGTTTTTTCTGACAGAAAATTCTCAGTAGCAGCCCGGAGTCTGGAAGTTGGAAGTGTGTACACTCCCGTGCCTCGGAAAGCACGTAAAGCCGTTGGTCCTGCGCCTGAACTCTTTCCGGTCGTGTCGGATTGCCGTCCCATCGGATTATGAGAGCTAAGGAAAAGAGAGTTCACCTGTGTTTGCGCACACACTTGTGCACTATAATATCTCCTGCGCAGTTGGCTAATCTCTCTTGAGATTGGCCGCCGTGGCCGAAATCGGTCTGGAGGACCCCTTTTCAAACATTCATAGTTCATCTCTATCGTTAATTTCATATCTTTCGCGGTGAAGGAAAATATCGTAAGGAAACCTACATCTGTTGGAAGAACCGCCTCGTGTGTATACAACCGACCCGCACTGTAGCTCCGTGAAATAAACAACTCAATATGTAACCTTTGTCATTCAGAAGGATATTTACATGTCGGTATTTACTACATATGGTAGCAGCTACCCGTGAATATTATTTATTAATTTCTTTATTCCGAAACTATCCACTAAGACGATTGATGTAAAACAAAACTCTAAATGAAATTAAAGCCGCATCTGAACAGCATTTGTTATCTAATAAGCACTTGTAAAGTTGATAAGAGATAACATTTTAGATTAAAATAGAAAAATATATTTCAGATAAATCAGGACGAAGACATCATGTGCTACAAGTGAAATACATAATTTTATATAAATAAAAGTATATCTACAATCTCTATCGCATGAGATTCTAGCGAGAAGAAGCGACGAGAAACTCAGTAGTTAATAATTTCCATCAATTATTACATAGGCATGTTAAATACCTATAATTTATCCTGCATAAAAATCTATATAATCATATGATTCCACTTACTATTATATTATGTAAAACGTTATATTCACTCACCATCAACTTTGGTGTGGTGTGGCGAAGGAGGCGAGGATTCAACATCGGAATGGAGGCTGTAGGAATGTTCTGTCTTGATGGGGGCAGCGCCGAGGGCCGCATCTGTCATCAGTCTATCATGTAACACCACGCCTAGCTTGGAATCCCGCTCGATCAGCCAGTCACCCATATCCGAGTCTTCGTCTAAGACATCTTGCATCTCCTGTAAAGACATTATAATTTGCTAATTTTTGCATGAGATTTGAAGTTATGGTAATTATTTTATTCATTTAAACGAATACCAACAACCCGTTTATAATTAATATTTGTTCATAATTATAGATGCTTGTTAAGATAATTGCTATCTCAATGAAACATCACGATTTTCGATTTAATGGTATATTTCGCTTTTCCTTCAATCGTAGTAATTTTATTAGCCAAATAGTTTATAATATACTACATGAATACTTAATAATTACATCTTACTTCATAATGTATTGATTAAAAAATATTTATTTAAACCTATCTCTTTCTATTGCTTTTATTTAGGGAATATTTTTTATGATATAAATAGCGATAACGTAATACCATAACGATGTCGTACAGACAGGTATATTTGTGCTCAGAGAACATTCCGAATCACGCTTCAAAACATACGAGGTCAATAGCACGAGCTATTAATTCGCATCTCTAGCTCCGCGATTCGCTCGGCCCTCACCTTGGCCGAGTGTAAATAGAAGCCGCTCGGATAGTGGAGGCGAAGTGTGTAAACGTCCGCCGAACACGGTCGCCGACCCCTTACGCCCAATGACTGCCTGATGAGCCAAACTACTTGATAACGCTGAAGGTGGACGACCACTGCCTAATTTGTATTGCCATACGCTCTAGTCAGCTTAGAATGTTTATTAGCGTGCCTTCGACGGAGATTGTGAATCGTGGACACGCTCGCGTGATCGTATTGTTGGAAAAATGTTTTCGCTATTTCTATAATAGTGGTCTATTGTTGTTTAGTTCGTAGTCGGTTGTACGATTTCAAGCTATCTAGAATTTCAAAAGGGAAACAAAACAGAGCGCTCCGCTAACGATAGCTTTTCAAGTCGGAGATATTACGTAGCGTTGTAACTGTAAATTAATCACTGTACGTATTGAAAACAGATAAATGTTCGTGTTAGTGTTTTTAAAGGTTTTTTTTTAGAGTCCATTATAGTAAATTCGGCGTATCTGTGGAGACCGGGGTATTGTACTTTTAGTACACGCCTTTTAGTTCACGGCGCTTGTGGGAAAAACCGTTCAACATAATGAAATGAACGTGAAGGAAATTTGAATTACAATTGGAATTACGATTATTCCACACGCTTGTATATAACACTGGAGTAATTCCATTAAAGCCGGACTTTAATAAGAAATTCTTCGTGAAATCATTTTATTGATTACGTGATTTTGTATTTAATAATTATAAAAGTTATTTAAAATGTTTTCTCAGTTTAACGAAATCTTTCATTATAATAAATTCCGTATTATTTCTGCGCGAGCGTAGCTGTCGAATAATAAAAAGTTATTGAGCTTTCTACCGTAATTTTGTGACATTAGTGAGAGCGGTTGCAAGCAGTCCTCGCATCTTTTAGATATAATTTACTGCTTATTAAATATGGCTGTTTTTATATAATCCTGTTGTGAATTATCGTTTAAAGCGAGGAAGTTTCTTCATGTCCGCCCTTGTAATAAAATAATTATTCTCGATTTATAAATGAGTTGTTATTTAATTGTTACCCATAATGGCGGTTTGTTTTCGCGTTTATTCGCAGCATGCTTCACTGGTTCTTAATTAGACTCGACGTAACATTCTCCCGACTCGATAATCATATTTCACTTTCTATTTGCTTAAAGATTTACTTTGACAATATAAAAATATAATTTTGATAAATACGCTGTCTTAAAGATCCTATATACTTGGTTTGCTTATATATATTCTAATGTAGAACTGGTGAATAATTTTTGCATAAGCATACCTACTGCTTAATAAAAATAGTTTTATCGAAAATTTCAATAGTATTGAAAATATTCTATTTCATGGTATTATATCCGCGTACCATCCGTTGTATTTGTTTATTCTGTTCTGCAGTAAATACTAACTGCCGTAGAGAGTTATTGATATAAATTTTTAAATATATACGTTTCAATATATACTTTTCAATATATACTTTTACGAATTTCAAAGTAGAAAACAATTTTTTTCTCGGAAATCAGATGCGTTTAGATCGTAAAATCGCTAATACGTGAATCAGCGAAGTATATCGCAACGTAACGTGTCTTAAAATAACAAAATTCAACATTCTTGCATATTATAAAAACAACTGTTTCATTTACTTTTTAATCTATACTAATATTATTAGCACGAAAGTGACTGTATGTCAGTTACTCTTTCGCGGAAAACCCGCTGAACCGATTTTGATGAAATTTGAATGTATTAAGCTTGAGCCCCAAGGAAGAACTTGGACTTTTTAGGGGGAGGAGGAGTGGGAATTAGGTAAAATAGTACCAAATTTTATCAAATATGGTTCAGTGGTTTAGCTTTGAAAGCGTAACAGACAGACAGTCATTTCGCATTTATTATATTATAGCAAGGTTTCCGTATCGGTTTGGTACTTTGATATTTATTATCTATGTAGGACAAATAAATAAATTTAAATATTTAAATAGATACCGATTTTTTTTAAATTGTCAAGTCGTAAAATATCCTTCATCGTTTATCCTACGGTTGGAGGCCCACTATGGTTTATGGAGTGGTTTATACTACTGGCAGTCCTAGTCTATGGGCGATGGAGAGTACCAAAAGGTAGCACGTCTTCTTTTCTAAATTTAAAAAATCTTATTTATTTATTCAATTATTTGGCTTTATATACTCAAATCATTGGCTCATAAAGCTAGTTCGGCTTTCAATAAAAAAAAACTAATAATTTAATGATATTTAAACAAAAATAAATTATTGCGAAAGAGTAAACAATACTTACTAAAATATAAGTAGAAAGTAGGTTATGCAAGGCCAGCTGTATTGTTGTTGCTATAACGCCTAATGACTATTGAAACATAATCAGTTTCACAAATCTAGCAAATCAAGCATATTAGCGCATCGTGAGTGCGTTCATTTAGTTTTTTGCAATCATAATCAATATAGAAATCGTAGTCATCTATTTATCGTCCCTCTTAAAAACCAGAAAATCATATATATATATATATATATATATATATAAATGTAATTATTCAAGTAGAGTCTTATAAGGTCTTATGAATTGTCATTTTAATTGATTCCGAATGCAGATTCTAACAAAGTTCCCAAGAATCTCAGTAGTTACGTTCTGGTCAATTCATTAATAATATACCATTAATCGTATGTTCGTCAAGAAAATCCACGAATCATTATAAAAACACAATTTTTATCGTCTATATAAAATGGTAGTGAGTTTTTATATATATTTGAAATAATTTGAAACATTTTCAATAATGCTGAGACAATGATGATGCAGCTCAGATCTTATTTTTATATTTATTTTTCTTGATAAATAACTTGTCCTTTTTGCTGATCTAGCAAAAATAAACTTTTATACCATGGTTTTAAAGGCGAAACTATAATAGTAGTGTAAAACCGTACAGTCTTTAGGATGTACTGTTCGAAACTAATCAAACGATAAATAATTTGCGATTAACTAGTTTAAGATTATAACAATAAACTTTATTAAATCTTTATTACAAATTGCATAGAGATGAAAATGCTATACCATTCTCTGTTACAAATGACCTTTGGATTCATGCTATTTTTTAGTCTCACAGAATTGCAGTTTGTGTTTTGAATGACGCGGGATAAAACGTGATCTTAGATGGTTGAGATTGCTCATTATACTCATAACATAGTTTTATAAACTTCATATAACAAAGGAATATTAAAAAAAAATCCAACGTCGTCGTTGCAATATTTATCTGTATATTATTATAATCTATTGTATTCAATTAAAACTTTTATTTTTTTTGTATTTGGAATGTGAAACTAAGCTTGATGAAAGATCAAATAATAATAGGCATTACAATATAATATTATGCGACGTGAACCACTTGTCATTTTTTAATTAAGGATAATTTCTAATTTAATTGACATATTCGAAGCAAATGAGGTAGAAAACAAATTATATTCTCATCTATATATATATAATCGATTCCCCACTCATCACGAGATCTCCTAAACTATGCGCCAGATTGACTTGAAATTTGACACAGATATTCCTTCCCATACGTAGACGCTCACTAAGAACGGATTTTGTTCAACTCTCATCCAAAACCGATTTATTATATATTTTATCATTCTCTTTATATGTAGGAGAGCCCATACCAAACATCAGTAACAGTTGCTTTAGTAACCGTTGCCATAGTAACCGATTTCATGATGTAATCTATATCTATACTAATAATATACACAGGTAAAATTTGAATGTTTTTGGTTGTTGGTTTGTAATTTTTTTATAGTGTAGTTATGCAGACGAGCAAATGAGCCACCTGATGGTAAGTGGTCACCAACGCCCATAAACAATGGCATTATAATAATTAATCCTGTATATCTTTTTCATTTATTGGAACGAAGTTTTTTTACGCGGCTAACAGACAGAAATCGTCATGTAACAAAATTAGCGCAATTCTCTCTCCAGGTGACCTTTCCTCTCTTTCTTTCTTATCGTTTCTTCCTATTTTATACAGTTGTATGTGTGTGTGCGTGTGTCTCTGTGTGTGGTGTGTGCGTGTGCGAATTTTTTAGATTTGAAGCATTGTGTACATCTAACGATATAAATTTTTACAGATGTAAATATCATTTAAACTCTTTTTTTAACTTATAATACGCTGTTGTATATTTAATTTTGAAGAGATTACTATTTACCTCAAATTTTAAATGAAATTTATTGATTTAAGCTACCTTACTAACCATTTTTTCATTGAAAAAATAACATAAAATATACAAATTAAAAAGTGAGTTGAATAAAGGAGGAGAACGCTTATTGTTGTGACAAAAACAATAATAATATGTCCTCCGGACCGATTTTGGCTACGGCGGCCAATCTTAAGATAGATGTGCCAACTATATTATAGTGCGCCAGTGTGTGCGCAAACCTACATATTCAGACACGTTTTGGTAGATAAATAATAGACTAAGCGTACTGTTCGCTCCCAATATCCATGGTGCGCTTACATCTCTGCATTTTTCTTACTTTTTGCAGGACTGGTAACAGTCCTAACTTCTAAACGAAAGTTCAAATGCGAACCATTTAAAGAGGAATTTACAACTGTATAATCAACCTGAAGCTATTTAATGGCTAAGGGATTAATATCATGATAAGAATGTCATGATCGTTCGTTTTTTGTCCGTGTTTTTTTTAACTAATTTTAACAAAAAGCAGTTATTGTGACTTAATTATAATATTTAGATACATAAGTATCCCGATCTTTTTTGTAGTTAAAGAATAGTAATATAAACATGTAATACATTATTTTTAGTATCTTCAATAGTTTTTGTGTAGCTATTTTTTTTTTCAATTTATTTTTATTTCTTATTCTGATAAATGAGTTAAAACCTTGGCAACTTAATATAAAAAAAATGTCTATTACACTAATTTGAATACATAGTTTAGAAGATATCACCGATTCCTTACGATTTTCTTTAGTAGTTCTTTATTATATGCCCTGTACTGAACATACACTGTATTGTTAGGGCGAATAGGTCGATTGGTGAACATTTAAACGTTATTGATTAAAAATTCACGGAATAAAATCTTTATTTTACCCGTACGAAGTCGGAACGGGCACCTAGTATTTTATACATTGTAGAAGTTTGTACCTGTTCAGTTGTATGGATACGAAGTTCTAATTAAAAAAATATTAAAAAAACATGTTAAAAGACGTTAAAAATTTACTTTTAATAATACTACTCACTATTATAGAACAGCAGGTATCTAGTACAGTTTAAGTAAAGTTAACACGACAAAAGACCTGGGTGAATCGACCTTGCGACTTTCACATCACAAGGGGGCCGGGACCGAATACCGTTAAGTGTCTTATAAAAAAATTACCAACCGTAAATATACCATTGCTCGGCTAAGGAATTCTTCTTGAAGTAATGGCTTGGAGACCAATGAGGATATAAGGAGGAGGAGGAAATGAGGAGATTGGATATAAATGTGACAGAATTTCATGACACATGCATGCTTACCTTCACCGTCAAGCACATGAAAACTCAGAAGTGTTTTCCCGATTGCGGGTTTGAACATGAATTCGCAATCTTCGATTACAATTCACAACCAACTCCAAACCAACTTGGTTCGCATCGCATTAAAAATATTTCATAATTAACTATTATTTTTAAATTGTATATAAACAATATTTTAATACTGCAACAACAGAAAACATATCTACTAAGTTTTGTTTTCAATTTGCGAAAGTCGAGTCGATTGTACAACATTTATATTTTTATCGATGTATCGATATATTAACGGTATTCGTTCAGAAACTGATATTATATTAAGCATGTCATCATCTACCGAATATAAATATCACGTTAACCTGATGATTAGCTATCTTGGCAACTGATATTGGTTTTATTGGCCTTAGATTGGTAGTTTATTATTATATTTCAAGACACTTATAAGTTTTATAAGTGGTTGAACTTTAAATGTAATATATCTTGTAACTTCATAGATAATTCGTAAGTTTATACACCTAACTCGGTTATATCGGACCTATTCGGTTATAACCAAAAAACTAAACACACCATTCGTAATAATAATTGTTATTAATGACTAGATCTTTAGGTAGGCTGACCACCACACAGCGCCCACCGCCCATAGATTACCATGATGTTAACCATTCTATACATCATTTCATTGTCATTCTAATGCACTACCAACTATCGGAGCTGAAATATGTAATTGTATTGATACACTGAGTGACGTTTTAAAATTGCAATTAATCTAATAAACTCTTATAGATCAATCTTCAAACGTTTAATATTCAATCGTTTATATTCACTTATGTTAATAATTGGTACTGCTGAACTAATTTGTATGCGACTTCCACAACCAGAAAGATTTAACTTCCGGGAAATAACTTTACATTTCTTTCGTATATTTAACATCGTGTGTCGGACAACAGTTAACTGAGACCAGTCAAACTTATTTCGGTTTAATGTTCTCATAACCGTAACCAGTTTAAGTACGAGAAGTAAAGCATTGTTCTAGAAACATCGATTACAAAACTAGGTTTAATTTTTCTCTCTTTAAAATAAGTAATGTTTTATTGATCTACGAATATGATGATATAAAGTTTTTGCGTATCTGTTAAAGTTTTCATAGCGTTCGCATCGAAGTCGCTTGCATAGATAATACTCTCCGATTACGTCGGCACACCGATCTATAACTCAAAAATATGCTTCAAATTAATCTTGATTGATACTATAAATAGAAAAGTTAATCTGTATGTCTGACATGGCTAAACCATGGTATATAGTAAGCTTGAATCCCGAGGAAGAACAAAGGCTATTTTTTATACATATAACATACACGTATTACGATCTAATATACCATACAGCCAATGACCGTCCTTGAACTATAAACTATGGATTATGGATATTCCTGATGATATGTTTTACGTAGAAAGTTTTAATTAAGTTTAAGAATAACTTTAAGAAATATATTATCTGAATATTCAATTACCCGTTTTCTAAGATAATTTTACAACGTTAATATAAACTTGAAGTGCCTAACTTCGATATATTGCAAAAGTTACACTTATAACACACGTACATCACCCTGTGAATATGTACGTATAGTGTATAAAGGATGTCGCAACTTGTACAAGCCCGCAAACTAGTTGCACGCGTCAGTACCTCACTTGCATAATAATATCGAGCGGATAATGTCACTATAACCTAATTCTCTTAACAATAATATGTATTAAGAACAGGCCTGTTAAGATCATAAATATGAACATCATTAATAATAGTTGGTTTAAGCTTGTATAAAGTGTGCTAATCTGATAATCTATTATTTACTAAATAGAGTCTATGTGGTTTCGCGTTACGTCTCTAAACACTCTATGTAACCATAGTTACTATAAACTTAAACAAGCAATGCTATTCTGTAAGAACTGATACATTCATCATTCAATTTACTCACCCGTGAAATGTTGACTTATGGTGATATACGATTTTGATCCGTGTATTCTTGAAATGCTATAATTATTATGGTCAATGTCGTATGTCACTTTCTGACATTAAACGACCGTTTTCTGCTGTAACTTTCGTATGACAAATTGCAGGCGAGTACTCATCATGTGTACAATTGTATAATCCAATATTTACGCAGATGAAATCGTAAGCCAAACTAATATATACAGGTAATTCTAAATATTTTATAGCTCTATGTTTTTTTTATATAACAACCGAGTATTTCCTGTTGTTGAGATATAATGTTTAAAAGATTCACATAAATTCATTGAGTGCTATTTGACCTTTAACGGTATATGTTATATGTTCACATATATATAACAATACATAATAAATAGCATATTGTACTTATTTGTTGTAAAATGTGTCTAATTAACCTTAAGTGAGTTTTATGAATTTGAATATTGTTATTTGTGACAATCACAGTACAAAGTTGTATCAAGTCTTGAAATGTTAAAAAGTCCAGTAATTTCAGGAAGGGCGATCATATTACCAACCTAATAGGATTTCCTGCTTTACAAGAATAGACAAGTTACTTTATAGTTATGAGCAACGTCATAAATTCTGCAGTAAATATTAACCGACAAAATGAACTACCGTTTGCCCGTAAATATATTTTATGTTAATATTTATTTAGAAAAAAATCTATTTTCTGACTTTCATATATTGCAATAAATACGTTGTTATTAAGACTAAATAAAGTTGTTATTTCATAACACGGGAATAAAAACGTTACAAGATATAAAAACGTATTTATAGAAGCGTGTATAAGAAAGTGTTTCTTATTGTACATCAGAAATCTACCAACGATACGAAAACTAAATTCCAATAAGTAAGTACGTAGCAGCCTGTGAATGTCCCACTGCTGGGCTAAGGCCTCTTCTCCTCTTTTGAGTAGAAGGTTTTTGGAGCTTATTCCACCACGCTGCTTCAATGCGGGTGGGGGTGGAATACAACTGTGACAGAATTTCAGTGAAATCTGACACATGCAGGTTTCCTCATGATGTTTTTCTTTACCGTCAAACACGAGATGAATTATAATCACAAATTAAGCACATGAAATTCAGTTTGTACCCACGATCATCGGTTAAGATTCACGCGTTCTTACCACTGGGCCCCATATAAAATTTATTTTTATTGGTATAATTTATAAAGGACAAAATATTACCTAGCATTTATTAAATATTGAATTTTTGTTCAAAATAATGTTAGTTAGAACAAAATTATATATTTATATTATTTTAAGGTTTACTCAAAAGGTGTTTTCGGTAAACTGCACATTGGAACATTTACTGGCTACTATAGGTCTTATAAAGTTAACGATAAGTACAAAGTAGTAATGAGTTTATAAACGATATAGAATACATTTTGACTCTAAATATTATTATCTACATTTCATCAACGTTGTATTGTCTAGTCACCTTGCTGTATGTAGACGCCATTGTGGGACACGAGAGCCTGATAAATATCGTCCCGTTATGACAAACTGACTTCATTATCAAAACATATTCGAAGTTCATACAACAAGCTCCGGTACAAATGATAGCTAAATCACAATCGTCTTATTTGATTTTAATTCAATTGTTTAAACGAAATTGTTAATTAATCCGAAAATCATACATATAATTTTTGATCTAGTTTTAATTTTAATAATTTATTTGTCGCTATTGATTATTAAATTCGTCGAATAAAATAAGCCAAGGGACTTATCTGATAATCAAATTTCACATATCAAATGTAGATCTCATGAATATAGTATTAATGTATTATATTTTGTTTGTATTTAAGCTTCAACCATTATTTTCTCTCAATACTTCTATGTAGAATTAGTCGCTACTTTTATATAAAATTTGAAATAGATAATATATATAAAAATTGATTAGTTTTATGACCTTAGGACAATAAGTGATGCCTTACAAAATACAGTACATACAGTTGCTTATTAACAGATAATAATATAACTTATGAGATTCTATATCCAATTTCATTATTCTTAACATACCGTACTCAAAGTAACGTAGTCAAAGTTTGAATTAAAGTACTTATTCTAATATGAAATAATAAAATATTTTCAGTAACATGTATCATAATATGCCTTCGATGTAGTCTCTTGATTGTTAAGCATTTTGTCGAATGAAAATAATTGTATGAAATTTTAGCATTCATACAAATATTCTACAATTTAGCTCTCAATTGTACGAAACGATTACGATAGTTCGTGGTGCTGCATCACGTCATTCATCAACGAATAATGTTTCTGATCTCACGACTGAGTTTAGGCGGTGTCGCACATGATGTGAATAAATTCGAACGATATTTAGACAAAGTAAATACAATATACATATATTAATAAAGAATAATATGCAAGTTTACATTTTAAACTTCGATGTCAGCTTAGTTGCAAGTCAAATTAAAAGAAAAACATGATACGATCAAATAATATAAGTACCTATAAATTTCTACACTTATAAATTAATTAAGAAATACAATAAATCTTCTTATTATTCAAGAATACGTAAATTAATCAATTACATGCCCTCTAAACTAATACCGGTATTTCAAAGATTTCTGTTAACTTAAATTCATGCTTATAAATCTATTTGGAACCTTTCAATATGACTAACATTAACTTCAATGAATTGGCGCAGGAAAAAAACCACAAAAAAAAACATATGCAGTGCTTAATGAAACGAATTTGTTTATAATAATATTTCAACCGTTATCAGAGGTCGTTCATGAATTATACGACATTTTTTTCAGACTGTTTGTTTAATTCAATAACCAAGGTTGAACTGAACTTTTAATAATTGAATATACGGTAAATTATTTTTAAATTTATTTCCAATAGACAGCAATGATACTGAAGTGACGGAAAGTATTAATAATTGATTTATTAAACTCGATAACATTCATTGAAATATAATTTGAAAGAAATACTGGTTTCGAAAGTTTTTTTTTTATGATCATTCGATGTCGAATATTTATAGGAATAATTTAAGTGTCGCATAAATATGAAAATATTAACAATAATGTATACAGTCCTTTTTAACAATCCAAAAAGTATCAATGGACATTAAACTATTTCGTCCTGTTTCATTAAAGTGGATTTTAAAGATACGCTTTTGTCTAGAACACATGTGATTAAGTAAAGCCAGATATATTACGTTTAAGTACACCCTTTTTAGACCTCTATTTCTTGCCGGTCTGAAGTGAATGTCTCATGAAATATCAACCGGCGCGGGCGCAAGGAATGGGAGCATTTTTTGTGAGATCTACTTTCACCAACCGATAGTGGATTCGCATCCGGTTCAAGTACCGTTTGTATCGGCTATTATCTTGATCATGTACATTTGGTCTTACTCGTGTTTAATATTATAAATGTGTGAGATGTCACTCGAGATGTAATAAATCAACACTATAAAATTGAAAACTATACTCCCTGAGCGCGTCGGTTTATATATAACACATGAAACTTAAAAAGCTATACGCTATTTTAGTTGTATTTATTAAAGAATATCACGTTTCGAGTGGAAGATTTTTTGAATAATTATTTATAATATAACGATATGGTGTTCGAGCAAAACCGGAGCGGTTACAATATTGATATAAATGTAGGTAATTATGTAATATATTTATTAAATGGTACATAGGTTTTTCGTTTTCATTCTCACAATTATTATGATATAGTGCTATAATATGAGGTATATATATGTTAGCACGGGGCGCTTTTTATGTCACGGCCATCCACGCTTTAAAACGAGTACTTAAAATAATCGCTGATAACATTACTTATATGCAATATATTATATTGCTAATATTTTATATAATTATTCGCGCTACTTTGTACAAGTCACGTGACATTTCAAATAATCAAACGGTTTATTTCAAAACATCTTTCGAATAGACGTTATTCACATCTTTAAACGATAGCTAGCTTAGATATTCTATTGAGGATGGCCATTATGCTTATTAAAGTGCCGAGAGTCTGTATTCTGGCATGCATAGTGCATATGCTATCACGTATGTTGCAATATGTGTGCCATCACACCGGTCTGGCACGAAATAGGTCGCGGAATAATAGAACGAATGGCTTGAGAAATTCCCAGTACACGATCCACACACTAAATTTGTTTTATCGACACTTGTGCACGGTTTTGTAATTATTTAGGTAAATTTAAATTTCATAAATCGAATATGCCATGCGAGATGAAATTGGTTTATTGTAGATCATTGTGTTATTATTATTATTTTTTCTCTTTATTAAGTAATCCAACCGTGTTTTATTATAATGTAGTTACAGATATAAAACACATTTACATATTAGCCAAAAAATATCGTAATAAAGGATGACTGTAAATATGAATAGTCAGGCTTTTGGTTAAGCTCTTAAAGAAGCATAAAAATACTATTTACGAAAATGGGTTCAGGTGTTATGTATAAGAAGTAGCTTATGTACTTCCTTGGGGTCCAAGCTTGCTTTATATCAAATTTCATCAAAATCGTTTCAGTAGTTTACTTGTTACAGACAGACAGGATTACTTTCGCATTCATAATATTAGTATAGATAAATCGTATACTTAAAGACAATAATAATAATTTACATTTGTTACATGCCGTTTTACTTATCAATAGTGTCGTAAAATACTCAATGCCCAAGAATACATTCTCCATTTTACGGCCTTACATTGCATACTCTAGCGTGGCTGGCAAAAGGCTCTGCCAATGTCATATCATATATGACGAGAAGATTTTTTTATTAACCCTGATACATCATTTATTTATTTGGAACGTATAAGTAAAAATACGGTCAAGTGCGTGTCTAGACACGCAAAAGAAAATCCGTTACAATTTACAATGTAAACTATGTACATTATAACTTGACATAAAACCTCTCAAACGTATATACAGCCTTACAATCAAATCAGCTTAAAGGCGTTTTGGTCTAGTGTACAGTCAGCAGATTCATAAATAAACAAATTACTTTTATATTTTTTATGAATATTTTCAACAATTGCAAACATTTCGTAGGCATCCACATCCTCGAATTCATCCGATATATCAATTTTATGTTAATATTAATTCGCTTTACTATTGTATTTAAAACCTCGTTACCCTAAAAATTATTTTCATTTCAATACCATGTAGCCAAACATTGTTCATAGCATTAAATATTTTTTGTGACGTATGTTTTTACTATGAGGATAGGTATATCATATAATATAATTTGAGAAAAAGAGTAATTAATGAGTTTCTATTCGGTTATTTCAGCAGAATCTACATTTCAAGCTGATGCTTAACTGACGAGAAAAAAATATATAATTTTTTTATGTTTTTTAATTTTCATACTAAACTTACTTTAAAGGAGCAAAAACAACGTTGAACCTCTTTACTAAACTTTGTAAAACTCAAACTCGTAATATTAAAATATAATATTTGTAAATGGAAACTTTCCATGAGTTGTTTGTTGACTTTCCAATAAGCTCTGAAACCATATGATTCGTTGTAGTCACGAGAAAGGTCACAATTTTCGCTAGTTATATTGATACTGAGTGATAGAAGGTTACGTAATTATCTGTCCAGACAATAGATGGATGAAATAATGAGACAAAATTTCACTTAAACTATGTTACAGATTTAATTGTTACGCCGCCGACGCCGAGATGGCTCAGTGGTAAGAACGCATGAATCTTAACCGATGATCGTGGATTCAAACCCGGGCAAGCACCACTGAATTTCATGTGCTTAATTCGTGCTTATATCATCTCGTGCTTTACGGTGAAGGAAAACATCGTGAGGAAGGAGGAAGTTTTCGAACGTTTTCTTCTAAAACATTTTGTTTGATGATATAAAATATCATGGCGGTAAGATTTCACACGTGTTGTTAGAAATAAATTAATAAATGTGATGATTATTTTATCATAATAATTAAATTTGACATCAAATCTAATTACATTTTTTTATGTATGTCGTACACATACTGGCCGGATTTCAAACATCTTTTAGTTATTCATTGGTAAAGAGAACTTCAAATGAATAAAATATAGGATAGAATGCCTTAATGTATGTGTACATTTTATTACAGCGTATGTTTGCGTTCGACGACATTTTGACGCCTTGAATAATGTTTTGTAGAAAAGCTGAGAAGGCTTTTACTGATACGTTCGAAACGCGTTCAAGCCAATGTTTTAGAAGATAATGGTTTATATATTTTTTTATAAGATACATTTTTCTTTGCCATTATTTTGCATTAAAAAATAAACAAAAAAAAATCTTAATATATTCAAGTAAATAATAAATATAATAATTATTTTATGTAAGAGTAAATTTTTATTACGTCCAATGATTATGTAATGAATCGATGTTTGAAAGTAAATTCGTGTTAAAATGTACTAAAAAACTTGATACGTTGCTGCTTTCTAGTTTCTACAATGTTTAGATATTTTTATTTCTTCCGCTAAAATCTATCACAACGGGTTTAAATAAAAAGTAAAATCGGACAATCGTCGACTGACCGTTTTCTTTATCCCCCATCTATACACAATGAAAAATAATCTATCATTATCTATTTGCTTTATCCAAGCTATATAAAATTAAGTGAACTGAACACGAACTCCATTATAAGGCTTATATTTTAAATCTGTGTAAAAATATGTCAGTTTGCAATAATTTTTAAATAACTATTATTTAATAAAAAATATAAATAAATCAGTAGTTATAAGATAGTATAGAGCAAGTTGATTGCGATTTAACAAAATGTCGGCGTAGTTGCACTCGGCAACTTACTTTATGAATAAAAATTGAATTTGACGCATGAATGAACCCTATCATAGTAACAGTAGTTCCTGTTGAGCACAAATGAAAAATATAACACAGCGACAGCCTGTGACATCAGAAAATTACAATGTGGGCGAAATGCTAGGGAGCGTGACGTCATACGCGCCATAAACTTTGTCTAGACAACTACCCCGTCATCACAGAAGCGCCATTCTTATCAAAATGTGCCTTGGAAATATGTGTGAGTTAAAAAATACATCTACATAAATTTGAATAAAGAAAAATGTTTTTCAATACATTAAACTTTGATAACTTGTTCTATTATCTTTAGTTATCTTTATAAGGTCATTCCGTAATCTCTATTGTTGAATTTTGACCGAACAACGTCTTATATATCAACAATGTGAATAAAATCTGCCTAAATTTAAATGATCGCTACCTATACATATAATCAAAATGAAAAAATAATCAAAAGACATTCAAATAATGTTACCAATAATATTTATCTTAATACCTATTTAAACATTGCTAACTTTTTTCCATTAATATTATCAAAGTAAATGTTATTAATGTTTTATCTACAAACGCCACCACTAAGAATCTAAAAATAGAACATACTTTCACACAATAACACAATTTATCGATGACTCAGACCATGTCCATCCAATTTTCCAGCTCTCCCGTATCCCATAACCCAGCCCTCAAGTGACATTACGCCAACACGTTTTCAGCGTTGTCCGCGACAGTAACGAGTACCGTAGCGTAAAATTATTTTTAAATGTCACAAGTACGCTCGCGAACATATTGATTTGAGAAAATTATTCATTATGCTTTGTTCTAAGCGTGATTATGCCTTTGTTACCATGCTGCCAAAACAATTACGTAATGTCGCGTTAACGTTTTATATATATTTGTATAGAACTAGCACAATATATTTCCCAAGACTCTTTTCATGGGTATATCTGGAAATTACCACTCACAGCCATGTCTTACTTGTTTTATAGTTAGTAGGTTACGTGTATGCAATACATATATTTATTATCACCAATAACTTAAAAAACATTATTTGTTTTGCCTTAAAATCTAAAAAACTGTTCTTTTTTTTATTGGAGCCAACAAAAAATATTTTGCAATAGTCAAAAACAAATATGAATAGTAGTTTGACAGCCCGTAAAAGGCTAAAGTTTTTTTTAAAATATATATTCAAAAGTACGCCGTATGCAGCCATTATAAATGCGAAATGTCGCTTTACTGTTATGCTATCTATAGGAAATGCAATAAAAATATTAACATGAATACGCAGCATGCATGGTATTTCTATATTTATAATTTTGTTCCTTTTTAGGAGATTAGAATGTATTTACTTTTTATTTATTGCTTCCCTTTTAATACTACGTCAAACGATATAAGCTTGCGTAAAATAAATAGTTTTCAACGATTTATATATTTACACAATAGGCATATTGAGTGGGTTATCACAAACGATATAAGGTATCACATAAACGGTAAGCCCCTATCATCGCAGTGCGACGCATATCTTTATTTAATTTTTGTACATTGTTTTTTCCAGTAACTCATTACGATATCGGTAGATTTTCATAAACAAGATGTAATAGATTATTTGCAATTGTAATATTCTAAGCTGTCTACTTTTTCACGTTCTCATATTAAACTCGATCAGACGCTTATGATTATTAATTTCTCATAACATGATATAATAATCTATACATATAATAAATCTGTAACTGGTCGATGTCTGTACATGGAAGATAAATGAGTAAAACTTTTATCGGGGGTCATTATAAACACAATAGAACCCAAAACAATGATTAATAGAATTTTTGTCTGTTTGTCTGTTTGTCTGTTTGTCTGTGCGTTTGTGCACGCTAATCTTAAAAACGGCTTAACGGATTTGAGTGCGGTTTTCACTAATGTATTGTGGCTAACTTCACTTAACATTTAGTGTTTGTTTTATTTCAATCGGTTCATAAATAATAAAGTTATGTCAATTTAAAGATACACGTAGAACATTTATTTAAAAATGGTTATGGTCAAACTGAAAAGAGATTAAATATTACATGTAATATACACTTTTGCTTATGATTTATCTTATATTTTGTCCTATAATTTTTAATCTCTTTATTTATTCATTAAAAGTTTAGTATCACTACAAAAAATAAATAAATAATTATCTGTAGGAAAAGTACGCGCACTGTTAGTTGTCAAAATCAAAATGTTTTGTTAACAATTTCGTGTTTTCAGTAGCTTCGTGTGTTGTTTTTGCACAAAAACTAATATTGCATATATATTGTGTGTATCTTCATGATCTCATCTTATATCTTTCATAACAGTACGCTTTAAGTCTGCGTGTGAGCAAGTCCGTTAACTCAGTGACAATAATGAATACGTAAATAGTATATAGGTGTATAAACAAAGCCTGAAAAACAACTATAACAATAATACATGGTTTTAGAAGTGCTTGCTTTAAACATCAACGTGGTATATCACTTCTTAAAACTTTAAATAGGTATAATTTTTTTGCAAATTCGTGTTTCCTGCCAAAAGTTTTAAAACTGCAGATAAAAATTCAAACGTTTTACCTACCGAAGTTTTTTCTAAGCACCGAAATAAATAACAATTTAACGTGGAAAAAATGGCAACCATATTTTGAACTATATTTATTAGCCACTGGATATATATAAGGAGTAATAGCTACTGGTTATGTATAAGAAGTGTAAATAGAGAAAAATAGCAATTTTGTTACACTCGATTGGTGGAAAAGGTGTCGAAATGTTCAATTCATTCAACATTAAAATAACAGAAATTACTTTAGAAGACCTCATTAATAAATGTTACAAGTATTTCGAACCGAGGAAAAATTTAACTAGGCCTGACATGTATTTTTTATGAGAAAACAAAGCAAACACGAAAATATAACCAACTTTATTACGAGTCTAGAAAATTTCAGTTTAAAATGCGATTTCGTTGAATTAATAGTCATTGGTCAGTGATAAATTTACAGCGAATATGTGTTAGAGTAGCTCACCAATCATCAAAGATTATTACAACAGTCTGATCTGTCACTAAAGAAAGCTATAGAGATAGCTAAAATAGCAGTGATCGAACAACAAAATACAGAGCACATAAATAAAAGCACTGGGACGTTGTCATCACCGTCATCATCTAATGAATATCAAGTGATGAAGGGGGAGTAAAAGGGTTAAACAACACACAGTACAGAATAGAGAAGATGTGCATAATCCTACGAAGTCAGAGGGGCAACTAATTAAGAAGAGAACAAAATTGTGAAACGTGGTTCTATTTGCCTTATCCCAATATAAACCGAATAAAAGTATTTTGAAATCTCTCAGTTTAATTCAATTGGTCTTTGGGTATGTCAAGCTTGCAACAGCATAATCATGAATATGATGATCATAATTTAAAAGACAATGTTGATGATGACCCAATGACCTCAATAAGGCAAACACTCACACGGCAAGCAAAGTATAATCGAAGAAAACTCCCAGGTTTTTAATATAATCACAATAAGGGATGACAATATTATCTAACATGATATTTGGTTCCGCCTGCCAATAATTATGGCTTGAAATCTACTAGGGTTGACATTAAGAGCTAAAGATTTCTCACTCCACTCAAGAATGATATTGAAGTCATTATTCATCCTTGCGATAGCCATAGGAGACAAAATTATAATTAAGTCTACTAAGATATTGATTTTATATATTTAAAAAAAATCAATGCAAAATTAATAATGATAGAAATATTATTAGAAATGATAACAATAATGTATTAATTTATATAATATGAATGTACCAGCCTTCTTAATATTCAATATTTTAGTTTGTTATAAATTTGCTACTGTAGTCATATTCTTACTTGCTTGCCTTTTAATTGTATTTGATTAAAAATATATATAATATAAATAATATATAAATCATTTATTTACTATGCTGTATTGGTCTTACTCAATGTTATGTGTTATTTTATATACATAATGCTATCTCATATAAGTGTCATCTCATTTTTGTTTGTTAAAAATAATTAATGAACACTTAACCTACCAGAGCGGTCAAATAACTGCTTTTGAACCTTTAATCAAAATTGTTATATAGGTGCTTTTTTGTATATTATATACTTTTTCTATATGAAATGTCCACTTAAGTAGCTCATTGAGATATGTGTGTCAAGTTCAATACACAACATTTGTTTTAAATCCCCTTATTTTTTTGTTTAGTTAAATGATTATGCTTTGATTAAGTCTGAATTTATTTAGTCTCTGACAGAAGAACCTTTTCTTTTACTTTATATTGTACACATAAAATAACATAAATCTATAGCAAAAAAAGAATTAATAAATAAATTATCCATACATATAAATAAAATTGAAGTTTCTGTCTGTGATTTCAAAATAACTGCCTGTTTTAAAGGTTATATGGCTATTTACTATCATTTTTTTATTTTTTTCCTGTCTGCATGTCTGTATGTCCAGTCTAATCTTTCAATCGTCTAAAAATTACAAATTGAAATAACCGAATTAATATAAGAACTATTTCAAGATTCCGTTTAGTCTTTATTTCATCAAAATTAGTTGAGCCTATCAAAAGTTATAAAAAATACGTATTTTTGTTGATATCTATACACATAATATTATTACTCTTCCTAACTGATTCATTAACGCAGAGCCTAAACTGCGGGGGTTAGAAACTTGAAATTTTGGCAGTTGATACATTTTATAACACCCACTAAGGTAGGATTTTTGGAAATTCTACCCCTAAAGAGTTGAACGATTGTTTAGAAACCCGTCATTTATAAAGTTAGAAGCATGAAATTTAATGAACAAGCTTAAAAATAAATAAAAATGTATTTCAGCGTTTTTGAAAATCTAAATCTAAGAGGGTACAAAAGGAGTTGAAAGTTTGTATGGGGATTCCGTCACTTTTGGTGTAAGAAGAATGATATTTAGTATTAAAGCTATGCATACGTATTTCGTCGTTTTTAGAAATTTAACTCCAAACGGGAGAAACGGGGTAAAATCATTAGTATAAAAATTTAAAAAAATAGAAATATACTATTTGAGTTTTTTGATTGAATTAATAAACATGAATTTCAAAGTTTTTAGAAACTTTTATTTTTGTTTGGAAGAGTTAGGTGCAAATAATGAAATTCAAAATACGCAATATCTTATATCAATATCTCTTAGGGAGAAATATACGAACTTCACTATGTTAGTGATGTTTGGATAAAGAAAACATATTCCATTATTGCCATATGTACCACTTAATTGGTATTCCCTAAGCTTATATTATTGTAAAATTTCATTAAAATCCATTCAGTAGTTTATGCGTGAAAGAGTAACAAACGTCCATACATCCATACAAACTTTCGAGTTTATTATATTAGTAGGAAGTAGGATTATTATATGCCCTGTACTGAACACACATACACTATACTGGATGGGCGAATAAATCGATTGGTAAATGTTTATATCTTATTGATTAAAAAATGTACGAGATAAAATCCTTATTTTACCCGTACGAAGTCGGGACGGGCAGCTAATTACTCGCTGATAACGTATCTTTCTGTAGGTAAAAAAGGTTTTTAAAAACAGTACAGGAGTTTTTTAGTTTATTCGCTACAAACAAACATACAAAAAATCTATTTATAATATTAGTATAGATAAAGACCACGCGCGAGCGAAGCTGCGGGCAACAGCTAGTACTGAAATATAATTACAAATAGCAGGGTATATGAAAAAATATGACAATTACTGAATTATGGCCATGTTTTGAAATCACGGTGATTTTATTGACGGACAGGTAATATTGTTCAAAATAATCATTTTGGTATTTGTTCCATTACAAACCATTTTATGTAACGACAACACTCCTTTACGATTTGATTGAATGTATATTTATTTTATATAAATAGTATAAAGCAGTTAGCCCACGAATGTACCCTTGTGCCGATGCGGGGGCGTGTCGTGTCGTCACGGGGCGCCGATGTCGTCATAGTGTCGGGTGGGTGGCGTTTCAATTTACAATTTTCCGCCGCGATACCACCGCCTGCGACTACGGATAACTTCTACAAGCAATTTCCCCAATTCTATTGGTTGATTTAATTTCAATACCCTTTCTTATACATCTTCTACTGAATGAGGTATTTTAAATCAGTAAAATTGAAAATAAAATGCTTTACGCTACTTGTTTCAATTGTTGGCTAACTATCCAATATTAGAAGAAAGTAATGACAATTTTATAAAATAAATTTAGTATTAGTTCTTTCTCAAGGCGGATTAAACAAAAATGTAATATGGACCAAGTAATAAATTGAGGCATTTATCATACTGCCCGGGCATTATGAGTAATGACAAGCCAAAGTACATAATTATAATTTGAACTTTCTTATTTATCACATTGCCTAGACATTATGAATATTGTCATATGGTTATCGGGCAATCTGATAATACCTATGGACATTGCACGGGGAAGATCTAACCAAAACCTAACTAGGTTAGGTAAGTCTTTTTGCGAGATTTAATAAAAAACTTTTGTTATGAAAAAAACCCATAACAGTAATAAAATCTGGTTTTAATCAATCTGTCCCTTTTAATAGTCGTTATCACACTGCTCTCTCATATTGGGCATTTTTAATAATGTTGTTAATCATTGGTACATAAAATATTCACGATATAAAAGAAAGAATGAAGCACTGATAAAAGACTTTTTATAAATCAAGTGATTTAATAACACGAATTACATAAACCACGAATCACAATAACATCAATATTTAAATATTATATTACATAATACTTGTCACACAAATCTTGTTATTGGATTTCGTAGGTTTTCAAATTGTAACAAACCACAAAGAATGTCTTCTTTTAACCACCTTCTTTAATAATTATATTTACATGTTAAGTATTTTAAGAGCGATTTAGTTTGTTTACATATAAGACGCAACACAACGTCCTCATTACTTCAGTATATAATAAAGATTTTACAAGTACAATACTACTACCTAACCTAAACCGAAAATTTTCCGCGTGATTCTTACTTAGACTGGCATTTATACGTTTCCCAGTCTCCGTTGTGCTTTTCAAACCTGTAGAGAAACCTCGAAACTCACCATCAACGAAAACGATCTTGATTTCGAAAGGTGATATGCGATACTAACTTTAATAATAATTATAGCGTTTAAAGAAAACCCGCAGCAAAATAGCGTTGCAACGTAAGTTCTCAACGTTTTACGTGTTAAACACAAAGTCAGTTCTTATTGAATAGCAATGCATTTGTCATAATGCTAACGATCCCGTGCTTTGGAAAGCACGTAAAGTCGTTGGTGTTGCGCCTCAATTATTTGTAGTCGGTTGTCGTCCCTCGGATTAAGAGAGTGTACTTGTTATAGGATAGTGTTGCTCTTTGCACACACACTTGTGCACTATAATGTGTCCTGCGTATTTTGCTAACGAATCTTGAGAATGGTCTCCACGGCCGAAATCGGCTAAGGGAACATCATCATCATTTGCATAGTTCAATAAATTGAAATTCATTTATTCATTAAATTGAAGGAAATAAAGACAGGCATCCCTAATCCACTGACGCCACTTGGCCGATCGTCATATTTGGAATAAATGTAAGTAGATAATGGTTTATAAGTTTCTGTAATGTTCATACAAAATAATAATAATAATATCCTGGGACGTTATTCACACAAGGCTATCTGATCCCAAACTAAGCAGAGCTTGTACTATGGAAACCAGACAACTGATATACTACATTTTCTTTTGTGAATACTTACTTATATAGATAATTATACCCTGACTCAGAACAAACAGACATGTTCATGCACACACAGACAGACATTTGTGACAAAATTCCCAAATTGAACCCACAACCTGCGGCGCGAAAGACAAGTATCTACCAATCATACCAACCGGATTTTGAGGCAGAGCGGAAAATTGTGTGTTCAAATAAAGTCTCTTGAAATAATGATCAAACTTCTCTCGTGAACCTTACTCGGTGGTAGAGCTTTGTGCAAGCTCGTCTGGGTAGGTACCACCCACTCATCAGATATTCTACCGCAAAACAGCAGTACTTTGTATTGTTGAGTTCCGGTTTGAAGGGTGAGTGAGCCAGTGTAATTACAGGCACAAGGGACATAACATCTTAGTTTCCAAGGTTGGTGGCGCATTGGCAATGTAAGTGATGGTTAACATTTCTTACAACGCCATTGTCTATGGGCGTTGGTGACCACTTACCATCAGGTGGCCCATATGCTCGTCCGCCAATCTATACAATAAAAAAAAAAAAAAAAAAAAAGCCTTTGATCATCTGAAATATGTAATCTCTCATTGACGAGTACGTAATTATAATGTTACACGTGGGTAGTTCATAAATTGAGATCTAGCATACGGTATACGGCGATTGTAATTGTTGTAAAAAAAGTTCATGCCCATGGCTGTGCTCTTATGCAAAAATACCCAAAATTTGCTTACGTTTTTCATAGTAATTAATATGATAATTATTATATATATTTCAAATTAAATCATTTCTTAGTTTCGCCTTTTTTATCACCAATTAATCAGTAAGGCGAGAAATAATTGAGATGTGAATAGAGCCTTCGAATCTAATTACCGCACCCTCTCACTGAGCTCATAGAAATTAATAGATGTTACGATGGAACACGGTTATATGTTGGATATTAAAGATAAGGGGTTATTTCGTAATTTCATTATAAATAACTTCGTAAATAAGCCAGTAACAGTATTACCAGCACAATTTTATTTTTCCTAAATTGAAATTTTGCGTGTTTTGAAGGTTTCGTACTCTTAAAGTTTATCTATAAAGGTGTCTTTTATAAAAAAAACGCAGTTTACTCCAAAAAAAAAAACAAAATAATTCCTATTGTTATTTGAGACTTAAGATAAAAAATAATAATAATAAGTAAAAAAGCCGCGAATAGGAATGTGATATCGTCTGAATACAATATATTAGTGAATTATATAATATTATTATAGTCGAGTTTTATAATAATAACGCATACCAGAGCGATAACATAGTACACAGGAAGGAAACTTCTTATCAGCGGAAACTCATCTCTAAATGTTATTAAATTACCTAAATACGCTAATCTTAGTCTCGGTGTTATTGCACACTTTAATTAATAGTTTGTATTTCAATACAATTTTTTTAAGACAGATAAAACAAACTAAAAACTACCTACAAATTTCTACACATTATACAATAAATTAATAAAATTAAAAAGTAAATCCGTTACTAATATTGCTGCTGTATTAACCTATTTTAAACATAAAAAAAAACATTTAAAATATATTTAAAATTAAAAATCGAATGCAAAAATTCAGAAACTTAAAAAAAAATTTTGAACTTCGAATGGTAGCCGGTGAAATCGAATAGAATTCATGCAGAGTATGGCTAGCTAACGGTACCGCATGCCCTGACGTAACGCTAAGTCATATGGCGAGACATTGTTAGCGTGAGCTGCATACATTGCTCATCGCTTTCCGATCACTAGTAATACAATTTATAGAGACGTTTTTATTAATCAATTATCCATGTTTATAGGTTATTTTAATTTATTGGTGAACGCGTTGCTTTTATTTATTAGAAATATAACACCAGTAAGGCAATTTGATTGTGATTGTGTATTTAATAAATGACCCTTTAATTAATTATTATTGATATCACAAAAATGACAAAAATAATTTTAATTAATACATTTGCAATGAATACATCATCGATAAACTTGTCACAACAAATAAACATGGCTAATTACGGCTAAAGATTATTGTGTCATATAATTGTTATCATCCTCGTGCCAGTGTGTTAGGAGTGCGGTAAAATGGAACAAGACACACGATATTTACATTCCAATCTCACAAAGAAGTTCTTATATCGCTTTATCAACATTAAAAAGGTTAATCTTTGTCGGTAATTGCTGTATAGTCTTTTACCTTTTCCCCTATAAAGATTAGGAATAAAAATACCTTAATAAATTTAAACTAAACTGTATTTAAAATATAAAGATACAAATTGTACGTCTGTTTCCCTTTTAGTTAAACATCCAATCTCGATTCTTATCAATGGTACTTGGTTTTATTTAGAGCATTTTAATTGATGAGGTTGATGACTCGCAATTTGAAAGTACAAAAACTGGTTACACTTAAAATCATTAAAAAAAATGCTGTTTGTTTTAGAAATACTTAAGAAATTCTTACTATTACATAACGCTAAAGTAAATAGTACTTTCATAATATTATTAATCAATAAACATAATATTTTAGACCTTTGACTACCTAAATTAAAGTAATATATGTATAAATTATAAGTCCAAAAAAGTATATATATATTAAGCTTTTTTTGGAAATAAATTGCGAGATTTATGAGATCAAACAGTCTTTATTGCTTAAATCAGTTCTTTGAACTTAATAGTTATTAACAATTATAATTTTTAAGATCAATAACACCCCTAGGCCTAGGGCCATTAATAGAGATACCAGTATCGGAAATAATTGAAATGGGGTTATAAAGTTATGATATCTTGAAGTTGATGGCTGTGGCGACGTCGCAACGGGAACTACAACTTTTTCGAATCTTCCAGGCGGAGCTTTGTTTTGATTTCTTAAAACCGAGATAGCATCATTAACTGTCGCGTTACTCATATCAGGCTCATTTATGGAAGGTTTTATATCAAAAGATTCATTGTCTATTGCGGCAATAGACGAAGTATTTGGTTCTGGTGTGATATTTTTTCGATTGAATATTCTACGTTCTTGGTCATTCATATGAATAAAATCATGATTTTTAAAAACATTTCTGTCTATCGGATAAATACCTGTTGCACGAAAACCACTGACAGCTACCTCACCGCTTTGAGTGCGTAGAGATACGCGCTTCCAAATACTTCCAACATATCATATTGGGTTAGGGGGCGTGATTTGTTCCTCACCCATGATCTTATTTCATCGGAAACATTTTTTTTTTATTGGGGTCATGGTTTTATCTAAATGTTGTATTTTGTGGCTGAAATATGGTGGAATTTATAGCAAGTGGACATGATATTTTCTAGCGAGATCTATCAATTCTGATACATCTGCTTTAGATGCCAAACATCTTAAAGTTGTTCGGGGTAGTTTTATAGTTTGGAAGCTTTAGTGAGCCCATTTTCTTAATTCGCACATCTTCGATGGCTTTTTTCATTGACTCCATGCAACAACTTTGCCGTTGTCTTTGTGAAATTGGATTTCGTAGAGCCATTGCCTTAAAAGAAAAAAACAAAAACAACTTGTAAAAAAATATATGTTACAGGCTGCTAATATGGCCTAGTAGTTCATATTAGCCACCTGCCTAGTGGGCCATAATGGCCGCGGGCACGTTTTTGATTAAAAAAAGTGTAACCCAAAAGTAGTAAATAATGTGCTTCTAAAATGTCACCACGCTATAAACTAATAGTTAATCTATAACACTGTGCACTATTAATACAAAAACTAAGATTATTTGACGAAATAGAATAAGTAAAACTTACCAAAAAATAACACCAAATTCGATAATTTTCGGTCGTCACCCGCTCTGGACATACTCACTGCAACGTAGGGATCGACTGAGGGGGTCGAGGTTTTAGGGCCGTGACAATATGGCAAATACGAATGCCGCTAGTGTTCGTTAGTTTCGGAGAAAATAATATAGGCCATATTGGCCGACTAGGCCATAATACCCGAAACTACCTTATATATATATATATATATATATATATATATATATATATATATATATATATATATATATATATATATTAAAGTGTACCTTTTATATTTACATTGCATTTTTTGTTATTCATATTTCATATTATTACATCATTATAACAAAAAAACAATCGCATTATAAAAAATGTTTACATTAAGCCGGAGTGTAAATAATGTTTCAAGGAAGGTACTTGCTCAATCATAGCTGCCCCGGTTCCGAATGCGCATAGATTATAAAATTTAAATTATTTTCATCGTTAAGCCCTTAATTATAAAGTGTAAATTAGCTTGTGTAATGTCTGAATTACATGAGAATATTGAAGCGTTTCAGAACAGAAAGTGTACAGATAATAGTATAAATTTTTAGTGTAAGCGTTAAGGCAATATATAAAATAAGCAAAACAAGAGTTTTTCAATAATTATTATAATATAAAATGAAAAATTCTACCATAAGACCCCGTTTATAACGCTATTTTTTTAATAGTTACTTAGAAATAAAAGTAAAATTAACGGTATTTAATGAATTTATTTTATTTTATTTTTTATGGTATAGGTTAGTGGACGAGCATGTGGGCCACCTGATGGTAAGTGGTCACCAACGCCCATAGACAGTGGTTTGTATATTTCTTAAAAAAAAAACAACATCACCACTGCGCCACCAACCTTGGGAACTAAGATGTTATGTCCCTTGTGCCTGTAATTACACTGGCTCACTCACCCTTCAAACCGGAACACAACAACACAAAGTACTGATGTTTTGCGGTAGAATATCTGATGAGTGGTTGGTACCTACCCAGACGAGCTTGCACAAAGCTCTACCACCGAGTAAAATATTGCTTTGTATTGATCTATGGTAATTTCTAATTCCCTAATTGTGAAGTATTGCTATTTTGCACATGAAAGTACAATATTATAAGTCAAATGCCATTTCTAGTCGACTCTGGTCTGTGGCAGTATGTAATGCCCTAGATTGACAGGCGGTGACATTGCGCCAGTTGCACTTGTCTGTTTACTATAGTGATAACGACTATTGCTGTATGTATATTTTTATAGGTTACAGAGTGAGAGTAGTAAGTATCTCTAAGATTATTTCAACAGGAATGACGAATGTTGACGAGTGACAGGTTAGTGATGTGTTTGTTATGTGATGTGGTAGCACAGTTCTTTATTATCTTTCTTCTAGATCCTTAGATCCCAAAGTGGTCCAGGTGGAACCCCAGGGGTCCACGGGAGACTCGACGGGGGTCTACGTTGGCGTGACAAAGAAATGGGGGTCCAAAAGTCATAAGCGGGGGACCACTTTCGTTAGTGAAGAACTAAAATGTTGGCTTGACTTCACCTATCAATGTAGGCAGATAATATTTATTTTAAAAAAATAAGGTCAACGACACGGTTACTTGTGAAAAATTGTTTAACAAGTAACTGGTCTATGAGAAATAAAAGTTTGGGAACCTCTATTCTAGATTTTTCTGCAGTGCTTCACTGTAAGAACTCACTTTGTACCTCACTCGCTATTATGATCGATGTCGCACATCATTTCGAGTGATCGCGGTGATTTTCGAATTTGTTCTAACAGAACAGCTCTTCCGTTCCAAATTAAAATTGTACTTAGTGTAGACTAGTGACTAATCACTTTTGTCTGAATTGTCGTTGATTAACTTTCATTATGAGTGCTTTCATTAAATTCAGTGAAACCATTGGATTATTTCTAGCATCAAATTAATGACTTTAAAATTAATTAGTATTAAAAAAACTTGTATGATATTATGCCTTCATATTGCTCGCACTGATATTATACATTGTTTTTCTATTCAAACAGTCAAAAAAGGTTATGTTGTTAATTTAAAAAAAAAAATGTTTTTTGTAAAACTTTTCCTCGTTTCTATTTTTGTACCAGTCGGTATTTTATTTCGAAACCTTCGTGTAGCTTGTTTTTATTTAACCGCTAATCATTTTCTCAGAAACTGAATTATGTTTGTTCAATTTTTTTCTAGTACATTATGTGTATTGAAAAGTTTAAGGTGCCTATATATTTCCGACATATTTTTTCAACATACAACGCGTATCATCATATTAAGTTAACAAATGAATAACGCGTAAATGTCTCATTGATTGACATAAACCTATTCTAATTAAATATTGAAATATTTAACTTCCGCTATTTAGTCCCGCTTATTAACTCGCGGTAATCGCTTTATTAAAAATTAAAAATTTTGATGCATAATTTTTTAACTTTGCTCATTAAGATTTAATGTTATATTAAAAAGGTATAAAAAATAAGGCTGATTACACACTAAAAGAGTATATAGATAATAAAAATCATAAGTAGAGACAATATTCGGTGATTTTCAATGTATGATCTTATTTAGCACAGACGATGAACAAGTCTTTCCTAATTTTAAAAACACTACAAATCACGCATATCCAACCAGCTTTGAGAACTATGCACACTTACGATTCAAATAATATAAATATTTTTTTCCTATAACCACAAAAGGAATTGTTACATGTAAATGACTCAACTCAACTTTATTCGTAATCGGATTGCGGTACGTGACGACATAAGCCGTTCTAAGTTACAATAGGTTTATAATCTGTACTAATAAAAATAAGGTACTTTTTGAAAGTTTGGAATAATTTTAATGTCATAGAAACAAAGTTTCCTCAGATACAACTAACGAATAAATGTTTAATGAATTCATATTTCTTATATATTATTATTGTTGCTGGCAACATTTAATATTAATTATAAATATTGTATATACCTGCAAAGGTAAATCACACAGTACATTAAGATGTAATGTTTTTTATATCGAGTTTTTATTTATTAGTCGATGGTATATCTTAGTTTAAATAAATACAATATCACCATAAATTTGAATACAATAAAACCAAACATCGGCTCAATCTTTTATTATACATTTTAATCCCATATTAAAATGTGTAGGCGTTAATATTTTAGTCATACAATAGTGTTGATACCCAGAAGCTATATCGGTCCAAAGTCGATTTGTCGTATATGCATGCATTCCGCGTGTGTTCGCCCTAAAAGCCAAAACTCAAGGGCCGTGAGAGCCTAACAACACATTCCATCATGCGGTCTCATCATGAATTACAATATTTACAAATTCAAATCAGAAAAGTGAAATTATCGTATACATAATATATGTATATAAAATATATTTATAATGGATTCCGTTCATCTTTCGATCGCAATAAAGTACTGGGTAGCTTTATAACATTATCGAGTCTATTGAATTTTAATGACAAAATTAAAGTCGAATTAGTCCTTAAATATTATAAATGCGAAAGTGAGTTTGTCAGTTCGTTACAATTTTACGCCTTAAATACTCAACATCATGACATAAACATGCTGATGGTGAAACATGCATAATTACAGAAAAGGACCCCCTCCCCCCCAGTTATAAACACATAGAAATATTTAATCTTCCAACATAGTCTCTCAAATAAAACATCTATTGGAAAAAAAATCGTAACGAGAAACGAAATATATCAAAACAAGGATATAACATATGACATATGTAAAACTATTATAAATGTAAAAATGATTAATAAGCTTCATTAATGATATGACTGTAAAATGCAAATGCAAGTAGTCAAGCAAGTTGAATACGATCAATAACTACCAAGGTCGTTGTTATGGTTAATACCTAACTTATTGATAGCATTCATATTGTAATAGAACTATGTACCTACTTTTTATTATTATTTAATAAATCATCTATGAAAATATATAATTTTATTACATAAAAATCTGTAGCTCATTTTGATATTAAAACAGTGTTGATTTAAAATCAATTGAAGCTAAATACCGTCACACAATATATATTATGAAATAAAAATTGAACGAGTAGGTAATAGTTTAATGTAAATATAATTTGTTATACACACCGATAAGATAACTTCGGTTATGCTTATGAATAAAATAATCACTAACACTAAAATAACGAACATCAATTATATGAATATTTTTAAGGCAGTATGTATCGAAGTATTAACAAATACGGTACTTTTTCTATTAATATAGCATTTAAAATATAATTAAAATAATCGCTAAAAAGAGACACAATGCTCAGGTATAAAAACAAGTTATTTTTATTTCATCTATTCTCATAGACAAAATCATTCATAGCGCATCACCTGCGCAACCAGTACAGCGAAAACCTGTTAAATTTGAGTGTACAAGTGTGTTACATATCTGTCTCTGTCTATCGCGTAATAAATATAAATTCATCGTCTCGCTCTACCATGGTATTTGTGTTCAACGGGATGTCAGGGCCCATCACCGACCATCTCTTGTGATGCACTCCACGCAAAGCTTGCCTTTCCTTTACCAGGGTTGGTAATACTAAGATATTATTATTAATCTGTTGTCAATGCGAATTAATGTTTTGAAATCGAATGTGTTTCTTTTGTATTTCATTTATAAAACAGGGTTTAGAATTGAACCATAGTATTCTATAATAAATCCAATTGAGAGATATGTCAATAATAAATATATGTATAAGTATTACATGTAGCTATATTTAATAGATATTAGAAATTATCAAGTTTCTGAGTTATGTCACTCAAGTAGCACTTTCAAATACGCTTTTAAACTGTATGTGCATAAATTTCAATTCGAGTACATAACGCTTGAATTTGAATTTATAAAACATTGCATATTTTTGAAGCACGAAACTCGTTGAAGGCCTTGCTTATATTCTTGGTATTTTGATAACCTTCCAATTTTGAAAAATATGATTAAGTTTTTTTAAAGAGAAAGGTTTTAAATAGTATTTATATGTATTTCGTGAATTGTTGTCAACCCTGTTTTAAACGAATAAGATATTAAAGGACAGTAGAAGGTAAACAATCTGTTATTTGTGTCGGCAAGGCTTTCATACCTTTCCCTAGATAGCGCTGCCTTAAATAGATCGAGGACTCCGTCGAAACTAAAAAGTAACTCCTCTTATTACGCTAAGCTATACCTTGAATCTAATATACTATTTAAAGGACCGTAAATATAGTTACACAATTACACAACTAATAAAAACTCTTGAGACTTGCAAAATGTTTTGAGACGTTTTGATGGAAATTTTATAAACTATGCTTAAGGAGAAATTCGTTATACTGTATGTATATATATACTACTGATATAATTTTATATTGTTTTGGTGTACTTCAAAATATCGATAATAACTTCAAAGTTACTAACGATTATTTGTTTTTATTATTTGATATTTTTTAAAGATCGCTAGTTTCACCGTGAGATTAACGCTTTCTAACAAATAAACTCTTAATCTTTATAATATTAGTATAGATAAACTCGATAATATATAGAACACCATGTTTTATATAAACCATACAAGGATATGGTTGTGGTCTATTAATACCACAGATAATATATAAAAGAAAATCAAAAAATATCAATTTCACTTAGCATTCAATCCAAAAAAGGCTAAAATTACACATAATCGTAGTATACACCATGTAACCATGGTTGTAACTGGTTGGCACAGTAATTATATTTAGAAGCGGCCATCGCCTTCTTTTACTATACCGGGTGATACCACTTTTTGCAGTCGAGTGTGAGAAAGCGAGGTTCCACGCCATTCATGAGAGGAAAACGGAGCACATTGTTTTATTTATAAAACAGTTGCTTGTACTTCATTTTTATATAATACAAGTTTTCTATAGTTTATTTCTTTTATAACTAAAATTTATTTACTAAATTTTATTTTCAAATTAAATTATGGTCCAATATTAAGTCCAATTTTTTATAATACATTTATGTATTATAAAAAATATTTTAGATCAATTGGGAAGGGGCACATGTAAGGTAGGTAGGCAGGTAAGGTTATCAAATTATCACAGGGGGATGATTTGATAATGATTTATTATTATTTTTACCGCGAAGTAAATGAAAAACTTAAGTCCTTTTTTATAGACATAATTTTTCAATATCGTTGTTAATAACGGGTATTCTAGAGGCGATCGTTTAATATCGACTATGTTTCATCATTAATAAAATTGTGTCACGGCATGTACCATGAATTGTTTCCTCGCGCTTAGGACACAGAGTGTTTATATCTCATGGGAACTGTCTCATTTACTGATAAAGTGTGAATTACACATCGTGAACACGCCAAGTTTCATTAGAAACCAATCTGCGTATATTTTCTAAACAAAATGTTATCAAGATGGGACAAATTAAATTTTATAAATATTATATAATATATCGCATTATATAATTATCAATGTTATAGATAATATAAATAGAAGTATAGTTGAAAAAATATCGATAATGAGATGTATCGATATTTTTTCAACATCCCTAATTACACCGTGAGATCAGTGCTTTCTAATAAACAAATTCTTAATATTTATTATATTAGTAAATATAAACTCATTCATTTATAGAATACCACGATTTATAATATCGTATGATTGATGAGCTGGTTGGCGTGGTTGGTAAATACTTGCTTTTCGCGCCGCAGGTCGTGGGTTCGATTCCCACCCAGGACAGACATTTGTGTGCATGAACATGTCTGTTTGTCCTGAGTCTGGGTGTAATCATCTATATAAGTATGTATTTACAAAAGAAAAGTAGTATATGTAGTATATCAGTTGTCTGGTTTCCATAGTACGAGCTCTGCTTAGTTTGGGATCGGATGGCCTTGTGTGAATAATGTCCCAGGATATTATTATTATTATAACAAATCCAGACTAAAACAAGCGCATAGCCTACTGTTTCTATGAAATAGCTATGACTCATGTATGTATTCTGGAAGATGATTACACGCCGATAATTCTGACAAGGTCCTTATAAAAGACGGGCGCAATTCTTACACTACATAGATAACTTTTCTGTATAACATTTTCATACTAACGGTCTTGAACAACTTTTTTTTTCATAAATATTTCTTTACCATCCAAGCACAGGTGCAACAGATAGGTCATAGCTGTGTCTGGTATTTTATAACGATTTGCATAAAAACTTATTACTTAGATTGAAATAATAATAGAAGTTTTATTTAATCTGTTCAGACTATTCGTATTTTTTATAGCCAAGTGTCAATTAATTTACGCTACAGTAAATGAATGGAAACGACAGGGGCTGTCTGCGACAGATATCTAAAACGATCATCTATCAATACCATAATTATACTATTTCATAAAAAAAAAATCTACCAAAAAGTAGGACGAGCATGGAAGTAACTCGTGATAATGTTTAACAGTAAATTGATTGAGTTAATAACGGTACTTGCAAGCAATAGCTCCTATAGAATATCTGATTGTGAATAGTCGGAAATGCGGGTTCCGATGAACTTGGCGCTTTTTCATATCGAGTAACAGTCAAAAATTTTTGAAATACACGAATCTTAATTTTTCTTTTTTTAAATTTTCTAAAACAAACCGTTATATATTCATTTAAATAGATTATGATATTAACTGCAAACACAAATGTTTATAAGTCAATAATCGACCATGACCTAAGTCATGAGATTTACACATATCCCATCAAATCCCAGCGTTATCAAGAATGTAATATATTATACGAGAAATGCTTATTATTTTCCTTAAGTAGTATACTATTATTAATCCATACGACGATGAGTGATTCGTATTACAACATTTAACAAATGTATTCAATAATAAATACCTACATAAAATGCAATGTTTGCTAAACAAACCGTACAGGACTTACTATATTAGTTCGTAACGACCGTTGACCCCTGTGTGAGTATTGCCAATAAAGTAGAACTTACCTGTAAAAAAAAACAATGATTCATTACTATTGCTATCTATTTGAATACGAGATAACAGATAAAAAGTATGATTAGCTGACAAACGCCCCCGCTGTAAGTGGCGTTATCTATTTAAAACTTTATTATGTTGTAATAAACAAACTCAATTGAGTTACACTTTATTTGCTTCTATGTTTCTTTATTTCTTAATAAAATGTGATAAGGAGTTGTGATATCGGGTAGTTTTTTATTACGACACTCGATTAGCTAGTCTGTCACTTAGTTTAACTACAAATGAAATTATATCACATAGTATGTTTTTTATTGAACGGAATTTTACATTTTTAAATATGCCTTTAATTAAATTAAATTTATTTAAATGTTATTACATATTCTCATAGAAAGGTTAAAGGGTTTTGAGTGATCCGTTGCTAAAAATACCAAGGTCCAGCTCTAAGACATTACTACAGTGACAGATAGATATATACCTAATGAGGTCGTCCGTATCATCCTTATTTATTCCATTGGAATTAATAAAACCAGATTTTAAAATTTATTGATACTTTTGTAATACGTACATTTTTTATGTTGCAAATAATGTAAATTATATTTGGGTTATTTTATGAAAATTGATTTACAAACTAACTTAACGAAAAGCTATCACAAGTTTGCAATCTAGATTCTAGACGAGCCGGCGAGAACAATAAAGTTTTTTTTTATATAGGAATTATACATAAGAGCATACTGTTCTTATAATGACTAGCCTGTTGGTGTGGTTGGTAAGATACTTGCCTTTCACGCCGCAGGTCGTGGGTTCGATTCCCACCCATAACAGATATTTGTGTGCATGAACATGAACTGTTTGTCCTAAGTCTGGGTGTAATTATCTATATAAGTATTTATTTACAAAAGAAAAGTAGTCTATGTAAGTATATCAGTTGTCTGGTTTCCATAGTACAAGCTCTGCTTAGTTTGGGATCAGATGGCTTTGTGTGAATAATGTCCTAGGATATTATTATTATTAATTTTTATAATCTTTATTAAAGTTTTTATCGAATAATATCGTCTTGATTTACTCATTTGAATGGTAAATGAAATATCTAGTTTAAATACACATTTTATTTATTAAGTTATGATAAAAAAAAATTTAACTAATTCATTTTAAATGTTGTATTTCATTAAATAAAAATATTATGCTTTTATAATAATAGAGTCACATGCTTACGAAACTATGAATCAGGGAGAATCAACCAATCACACAAAGGTATACATTACAATGCAACTTTCACTCTGATCTAGTTGTGGTAACTGGTGACCCATTGTCGAAGGACAATAATTGTTTTCCACTTTCACACCCGCTCAATCACTGACAGTGTCAATTGACTCATTCATTCAATCCACATTCAATCGTACAAAGTAATTTAATGCACAGATTAAAAATGTATGGACACATATTTATTGTTTGTAATGTCATAATAGTTACATTGAAAAAATATTTTAGTCGTTAATGTAAATTTAATTAATAATGTCGTTAATACTAACTATAACAATATTATAATAACATAATATATAAATGCAATTTTGCAAACGTATAATATCTAAAAAAGTTTTCCACAAATATATGTTGATGCTTATTCTGTCGCTTATACAATCTATAAACAAATTTGATAAGACTTAACATCTAATCCTTCATAATCCTCATGAGAAAGAGATAGAAACACATTCTCAACACACGTAAAAGAGATAGCGATATTTTAGTCCAAATCGTGTAACTAAGATTTTGTACAAAGGAATCGGCACTATTGAAACAAAGAAGGAAATTGGATTATTATGCTGTGAGAGATACGGTAACTTGCTATATATATATATATAGCCTCTTAGTTCCGTCATACTGTTCGATGAATCACATGAGTGCGTTGTCACTGACCTATTGGTTTGTCAGGACACCATGAAATATTTACACGTAATGGATTTTGCGGCAACACATTATGTATTTCTTATCTGTATTTAATATCATCGACGAGAATTGTTTGATAGTAATAATACTTTGTAACAAACGTATAATAAATTAAATGAATATGTTATATATTTCTAGCAGAGAAAACTATATAAAATAGTCTAAATATATATAAATATATGGTCATATTATGACCGTGTAAAGATAATCTGTTTAATCGTTCGTTCATTGACTAAAGATTATTTGTAGCTGTCTTACGCATTATCTGCTTGGATACGAACAACACAAGCAAACGTAATATTCATACATTTATTTATTCACTTTGAAATTTTCAGAATTTATTCTGTTCTGGGAACGTTTAATGACGTCAGTTCTAATATTGTTTCCGGCGAAGATATCAACCGTCGACAGAACAGTAAATTTATGTATTGAAAAATCATTAAAACAAAGTAATCTAAATTAAACTCTAAGGCGTTATATACAAAATTGAATTTCGAACATTTTTGTTGTTTGTTTTAGTATAGAGAAAATACATGGTAAACGATTTCCTTTAAACATTTGATCATTATTCAAAAAATACAAATAAGGAAACCGCATATTCACAATGTGATGATAGAACTTAACAATATTAATTTCATAATATGCATAAAATCAGCATTTGTATGCACGTTTTATTATTAATTTTAGTGGTATACCAGGCGCGTGACTACGTTTACGTACCCGGAGATCCGGTCGATTGGGTACCTTGCTCAACTGCACTGCACTTGGCGATACGAAACTTTTCTTTTCCAAGTGTATCTATATATAAGAGTATCCTATACGTCTAAATATATTCTACTATATAATATTAAGTGAGTTAACGCGCAATTACATATTAAACAATTTATGAACAGATAAAAAATAAAGACCAATATAATAAAATGAGGAAGATATAAAGAAGTATGCGTAAGATTTTTATCTATGGTAACAAAAGAAGCATACCTAAATATGAGAATAAAAAAAATGAATTTTTTAATCAATTAATCTCTATATTGTGTCTCGTAGAAAGTTTAGTGTGATCAACCTAGACGTCCTACAGGCGGCCGACCTTCACACCATATACCGCGCCTCGACGACATTCCATGCCTTACAATTTATGGAATACTGTACATTACTTGTAGCTTTGCTTGCATTGAACTGTTCTAAACTCTGTCTACCTCAATGCCATTTAAGAAGATCAAGGATACTGTTAAACCCTTATAAATAATATGACCTAAAGTTAATTGAAATTGTCGATAATTTACAAAGCCGAACATGTCAAAATCAACCGAGTCTATTTGAAAAAGGTAAAATCAAAATTTGTAAACACGTAACACATAAATATATATTACGAACTTAGTAAGTTACAATTTAAGTTGAATCTTTCGATTTAAAAAATTATACCTTTGCTTTATCACCCTTATCGAATTAAAAAAGATAAATTTCATCATGTCCGATTGACCAACTGTTGTTTGTCCAACAGTATTATTCAGTACGAATGTTTTCGTTTACATTTTTATATACGTAGGCATTATCCATTATCTTAGTGTACATAATACAAATATTTTGTAATAATTTGCATTTGATCTATATAAATATGTTTATTCGGCTAATTGGTGCGTATGCATTGATTTATATAACCCAGATCGATATTGTGAAATCACTCGTATACGTTTACATCAGCATCGTGAGAAAAATGCTGTTTCCAGTGACTTTTGCGCAAATATAAAAAAAAACAACGAAATTGTTCTGACGTAAATATTTTTAATTGCACACAAATTAAATGCGTTTGCTGTATTTTTATGTTTTTTAGCTTTTATAGAGGATGGTAATTTATAAGAAATACTTCGTTATTCGTTGGTACGTCAGTTAGCTTTCTTCTTTCATGCATAATATATGTATATAAATGAATTGAAGCTGTAATTCTTCTTTAATTGAAATTAAAAGATAACTTAAGTTGAAAGTTTCGTTTTATTTTCTTTGACAATAACGAACTCTCAATGTGTCTAATGAGTTCCCCATTGTCCATAGCTAGGCAAGCCTCCTTTCCCTTTAAGGACTTTTTTTTCTCTATTGTACTTCATGATTATTCGTTTTATATAAGTTGGCAGAACTCCATGCGATATAGACATGCTTTCTGTCTATATACGTTTCCTACACGCAAATTACAAGACTGTGTCCATTATTTTAAATGTATTGTATCAGTTAAATTCTATGCAATGACATTTGCCTCTATTATGTAAATTATATAATCAATAAAAAAAATATCTGATTAAAAATGACTAGCTATATAATATTTTAGTATTTCGAATGATATCCGTGGATTATAATATGTATTTCAAATGCAGACTTGCATTCTCCGAGAGTCGACATTTTATACATTTTGTAAGACGTGTTCTTGGGTCCATCATCACTTTCCATCAACGCGATTCAGGTCAAACGTGAACCTAAGCTAGCCGCTTATTTAAAACTAATTAATTAATTTATATTTTATTTTATGAATTCATAAGAACACATTTTAATTGTATTTGTTCTTTTTGTGCTTCATTATGAATAGAATTGAAATAAAATAAATCATTTAGAAATTTATTTAATACAGTTTTATTTCAAATATGTCTCTACAGATATTTATATTTATGTAAACAAAAATTTAGTATATTATATAATCTTTTATGGCAACATACAAACCATATAGTCGCTTAGATATATCGTCGCGCTACATATCCATTGCTATAGAGCATTTTGCCATATATAAAAATAGCTATAACGGTTTTTTTTTTGGGATAGGAAGGCAGACGAGCATGTGGGCCACCTGATGGTAAGTGGTCACCAACGCCCATAGACATTGGCAATGTAAAAGATGTTAACCATCGCTTATATCGCCAATGCGCCACCAACCTTGGGAACTAAGATGTTATGTCCCTTGTGCCTGTAATTATACTGGCTCACTCACCCTTCAAACCGGAACACAACAGCACCAAGTACTGCTGTTTTGCGGTAGAATATCTGATGAGTGGGTGGTACCTACCCAGACGAGCTTGCACAAAGCTCTACCACCAAGTTTATTTAATACAAACTTATGTTAAACAATAAAATTAATAATATTACTTTTAATAGTGATTTTCAATGATTTTGTTTAATTAAGCCTAGATTTCGATTAGTGGAAGTAAAAGTAACAGCCGTTAAATGAGCCACTGCTAGACAAACGCCTCTACTCTTGAGGTGAAGGCTTGAAGACCTAGTATTCTTCATAACGAGTCTACTCATTGAAATAAATACATAATGACAGTTGAAATTACTATTAATAAATCAATTGGACACGGTTTCTCAAACTTTTACCGAATAAACTTCGTGAATTTTAAAACGTAAATTTATTTCAGACTGTGTTTATAACTGCAATTTCACAAATGAAATTCACTTTCACGGCTCACAACGCCGTCGACATTTTAGTCACGCTACTGAAGCACGTGCAGATATGTATTTTATTCGTGGGTTTATCTCTTAACCTATGCAAATATCGAAGGAAATAACAGTATTAATAAAATTCAATTTAAATTTACAATCAAACTCTATAAAGCCGATCTTTATTGATGCATACATAATAAACTGTTTTGTGGATAGATTTGTTTTGGTATTCTAAACTTATTTCGTAAACCTGACTCTGTGCACACACACGCACAAACAATACACATATAAAACAGGAGATAATAATTGAAAAATTTTCATACAGCTGTAGCGTAAGAAGATAATATTAATTTAGAATGAAAAAGATCTGATACTTCCATTGCTGGAAAAAGGCTTTCTCTACCTTGAAAGTTTGGATTGGAGATGGTTCCATTAACGCGGTTTGCGTACAAATTTTCCTCGAGATGTTTTCCTTCACCGCCGAGTACTAGATGTATTATAAACATAATTTAAACACATGAAATTTTAGTGCTACTTAACCCTATAATCCTATAATCTTAGGTGGTATTTACTTGGTGGTAGGCCTTTGTGCAAGCTCGTCTGGGTACCACACACTCATCAGATATTCTACCGCAAAACAGCAGTACTTGGTATTGTTGTGTTCCGGTTTGAAGGGTGAGTGAGCCAGTGTAATTACAGACACAAGAGACGTAACATCTTAGTTCACAAGGTTAGGGTCGCATTGGCGATGTAAGCGATGGTTAACATCTCTTACAATGCCAATGTCTATGGGCGTTGGTGACCACTTACCATCAGGTAGCCCATAAGCTAGTCCACCTACCTATACTATAAAAAAAGGTTAAGATTCTTGCGTCTCCAGCACGGCAATTACGACAAAAATATAAAGCATATATATGAGTCAATTGGGATCTCCCAATTGACTCATAATTGTATAACAATATTGTTAATGCTTACATAAATTGATTAAATGATCAAAAATACTGTAAAATTATAATAAAACTTCTATAAAAGTAACATCAGAAATATCAAGGTCTCCATTACAGTTTAAAATGGCGTTCTGATCGGTGTTTACATTTAATGTAAAACAATTTTAGTAAATTCTAGAATAGTCGACGCCGATTATGTTTTTATTAAAATGTTATTATTAATGTTTACGAAAATAACTTATTTTATACTTATGACGTTGAGCTTTGTGTCCTGTATTATTCAATATTTATAAATAATTAAAAAAAAAAAATACCTCAGGTTTCGCCAGATTATATATAGTAACTGTCAACGTCCGTTTGAGGAAAAGTTTAGGAGCTTATGTAGTGATTGTGTTTTCCTTAACCGTCGAGCACGAGATCAATTTGTAAACAAACGAAAAACATGAAAATTAAATCATGCTTGCCAGGGTTCGAATCTGCAATCTTCAGTGCAGTTGTAAATAGACGATAACCTTTCTCAATCAATGCGTTATCTAAAGCAAATACGTTTTTTTTTTAACCAGTAGATCCTGAGATTAGCGTTACAACTTTTGTAATATTAGTATAAATAATTTCTGCATCTTAATGAATTCATTCGTTTTATGCATTGAAAATATCACAATAATTATCGCAGGCACATATCTGAGTATTCATTCATCACTTCACCTACCAAAAACAAAAACAATACAATCGATCTCAATCCCATTCAATTGTCTAGCGAGCAAGACTGTATGCAATTAAAACATGAGAATACTGGGACGATTGCATCATGTAGAAAGTGGATGATAAAATATACAACAAATCGTCGATTTGTCGTTCGTGTTTAAAGAAGTGATATTGAATGACAAGTTTATGCATCAAAGTTCAAAGAAAACCGACCTACCGCCTTCGGACTGCCAACCGAACCGGGTTGGCAGTCTTGTCTAAAATGTTGTGAATAAAAATAATTTGTATTCAGCCACGTAATGAGCACAAAGCCGCAATACATTTTCCTTATTGGAAACTGCCAGGAACATTTATTATATTCTGATCGGAAAAATGATATTTTGTATACTTAAGTTAAAAAAAAGTAACAGCCTGTGAATGTCCCACTGCTGGGCTAAGGCCTCTTCTCCTCTTTTGAGAAGAAGGTTTTGGAGCTTATTCCACCACGCTGCTCCAATGCGGATTGGTGGAATACACATGTGACTTTTTATACTTAACACTAGCTAATCGGCTGGCATTGAAATTAAAAAAAAATCCGATACTACTCGCGCGCCGTTTATTTTACGTTGAGTCTTCGTTGGTGTGAGAACAACAAAACACCAAAATTTCATTAAAATCGCTTGAAGGGCACAAAAAGAGTTCGGTTCAACGAAATTTAATAATAATAATATCCTGAGACGTTATTCACACACGGCCATCTGATCCAAAACTAAGCAGAGCTTGTATGGAACCCAGATATGCTATGATTTGCTATGGAAATCAGACAACTGATATACTACATACGTGTAGTATACGTATGTAACGTAAAATAGCTAAATACATTGTAATGAATACATAATATATAAAATTTCTAATGTACATACATATTATAGTTTATAGAGGAAACAGGGTTGTAATATGTTTTTTATATATTTGGAATTGTATATAAAATATAATTTTAGAAAAGGATAACATACTTGCAATTCTATTTCTATAATTATAGTTATCAACTTAAATGATAAATTAAACAATAAATTCGTTTTTAAAAAGTTATTTGAATTGTATTCTTACGTACATATAATATAGTGTTTTGTAAAAGCCAGTTATAAGAGAGATCGCCTGGTGCGGGATTTGTATTATTTTAATATATATGAAAGGCAATGTCCTGATGGCTATCGAGGCATAACTATCACAAACTTAAAATTTGGACATATCACTTTGTAATATAAGAGCTTGAAATTCGGAGATATCAATTGGTAATATAAAGGCGCACTAAGAAAAAATAATTTGGTGATAATTTTGAGATTAATTATTTCACTTTCAACATAACCTAATTAATCTGTTATAAACGTAATTTTTTTATTACATTTTGACATGAGGCGAACGTCACTACACTAGTACACTACTGCGTTTTATATGTGAAACATATATTAACGCTTGTTTTGTATTTTTATGTACAAAGATAGAACATATACTGTTTGTATATTATGAAGAAATTATTTCTTTAAAACCAGTAGTTATTTATTTTATCCGTCAAAACAATGCAAGTGGCGTATTGTATGACTTTAATCGACTCCGTATTGGTTATGGTGTTAAGGGTCTTCTTTGACGTTTGTGGAAATTCGAAGGTCGGGATTTCGATAGAATTATATAGAAAGCGATGCTCCACAACCTTGAAATAAATCACACAGTTAGCCAATGAATTTAACTTACGTGTAGAGCATTCGAATTTAAGATAATGTTTATGGATAAGTGTAAAAAAAATCGGAAAAATCACTAAAACGAGTAAAATCGCACTTCCTTATTGAGACGAAATTATCGTAATCGTCGAGAATTTAGAAATGAATTTTATCAAATAATAAAGTTAAAACTATAAAGAAACGTCTGGAGTCTTCATTTTTTAATAAACATTTTCTTATTTTTTGTTATAATAAATTACAATGAAATTGTACGCGTTTTCTTATGCGAGCTGCCGATAACCCTCGCAAACCAGTCGGCCACGCGCCTCCGAAGTGAGAGCACGTCGGTTTGCGCCGCATTGATAGATCGCGATCGAACCGTGTACTTACACAAAATCAATGTGTGCGTAAATAGCGTATTTAGTATGTATTTGAACGTTTTAGTTGTCACCGACTGTTCATCATAAATTTTAGGAAGCGAACCGGCTGATGTATTCTGTTTTTTTTTTTTTGTATTTTTAGTGTTTTATCATTTGATACGATATTTTTACTGATAATATTTTGTATATTTTGTAGTTTGATAAAAAAACAAAAAATAACTCGAGTTGAAATTCTAACTAGTTACATAATTATAACACACTCATATATAATGATACATTGCAATTTTTTTATAAATAAATATAATTTTTTGAAATATTTATGTATATAATTACTTATTTCGTCCATTTCCTAGTTATATTGGTCAGTAAAACACAACTGAGGCAATAAATTTATTGTAGTAAAAATTCAAATTATTCTTATTTTCATTGATAACGTAAAACTAAACAAAGTATTTATAAATAGTGTTTTGAACACTAAATAATAAAAATGACCAACTCCCATTTATGCATAAAACGAAACACGCGTGATGGCCCACCTAACAAACCCTCATTAGTCAGTAAATTACTGACTCTCAACTCAACGGGCAATATAGTACTCAAGTGGAAATGCGTAGAACGAAGTACATAATCCTTGTAATTGTGATCTAAGAGCAGTAGTGGCATCACACTAAAGAACACACTTCTAATTGGTAGACCGCCACGCTTGTATATATAATAAGCTGCGTTAAAAACTTCAATACTGCGATTCAGGGATTATACATTTTAATAACATTTTTCTTTAGAAGTTTATTATTTTATGTATTTATTCACATATTTTTTTTTATATTGAGTAATTAAAGAAATAAAACATTTATTATTACAGTAATAATAATATTGTTCTTATTATTTTAACATAAAATGTTTCTTTTAGTTTTTTGTTACGTCAAAGCGCTATCTAGTGAGGATATACGAAACGTTTTCATGCCTCATCGTCATCATTGGTTTTGCAAATTGATATTTATCCGATTTCAGATTTACAAATCGATTTCAAAATCCGATTATAGATATCTGAATTCGGTAACGCCTAGCCTCATCAAATCGCCTGAGAACTTAGCTATCCTTTTATTTTATTAGCTAACGTACTCAGGCAAATATAGTCTTTAAGTACTTCATCAGTAAGGTCGATTATTGTGTAATAGATTTCCGTAGCAGAACCAAGAAACCGAAAGTCGAATCGCAAAATTCCCGCTATCCTTTTTATTCCGCTTTATTCCAATTGGTTAGAAAGAGAGAAAGTGAATTTCATAGTAGAATAAATGTTGTAAAATATATATTTCGATTCATGAATTATATATTTTTCTTTAGAAGTTTAATTATTTTATGTATTTATTCACATATTTTTTTATATTGAGTAATTAAAAAAATAAAACATTTATTTTTACAGTAATAATAATATTGTTTTTATTATTTTAGCATAAAATGTTTGTTTCAATAATGTTTATATAATGTTTTTCTTGTATTCCTATTGATCTATTTTTATTTCACTTTTTGTATATATATGTATATATATTGTTCCGTTTTTTAATAAAGCATTCCACATTCGTCTTTCGTCAATTTTTTTTTTATTATTCCACATTACGACATCAAGAAGTTTATTTATACCAAACTACTCACCTCAACGCTATAGATATGTATTTGACAACATTTCAAAATCAGTGACAATAAAGTTAAAATTTAGTTTAGGAAAAAAAAGTGCGACGACCCCACTCTGCATACGTATATGTGTGCGTGCCGTGCCCGAGCCTCGATAGTTGCGACAGTAGCGCTAAAAACGTAAAACTTCGTGCGGCGGAACGTCAAAGAAGACCCTTAATAAGCGCTAACCGTGCCCTAAATTAACATTCATACAGTCCACTTATACTTTATAAAGCTAATTTGAATGTTACAATGTACAAATCTTGATAAATATAAACGTCAAAGCCGGCATTACACTAAGACCAAGGCATATAATGACTATAAATAATGTTTTATATGATAATAATAATATGACATTAACTTGTTTGAAAGTAGTAGATATGACATTTTGCGTCGTATACATTTACACACTTTATCAAAATGAAAGATTATGTAGAAATAATTTGACCGTATTTCCATATCATGTACATAAAAAATTGGCTCAAGTGAATAAAACTAGAGCTTTATTAAAGAATACATATACATATAAATATATATATATATATAAGTACATAATACATACATATATATGTATATAGAAAACTACATATATCATGCGATGGAACAAAGTAGAGTAATTTTTTTTTTAATTATTTAAAATAGGAACGTTATTTATTAAAAATAGAAAGGTAGACGTGCAAATAGATAGTAAGTCACCGACACCCATAAGTTAAGCATTTTGTGAAATAAAAATATTGCTTACTCTCACTTTCAAGAGCCCACCAACCATAAGAACTAGGATGTTATGTCTCTTGTACCTGTAATCACTAACTCACTCAAACTTCAAACTGGTACACTAAAGTAATGCTTTTTGTCGGTAGAATAATTGATGAATGTTTAGTAGAATGTAGACAGGGAATCAAAAAGCCAACATATTTTAAAAATAATATCTATTTGTGGATAATGAGAGAATGAAATAAAATTATTGAGATTAAAATTTAATCTAAATTGTTTCTATATATATAGTTTAATAAAATATATACAGAAACAATTTATTATTCTATATAGTATATATATACATTTTTATTCTTTAAGGGAAAGTAAAATATCATTCTCAATATGAATAGAAGAAGGGTCACAGAGGACAAATAATTAAATTAAACAAATTAACTTTACAAATCACGACCGCGTGGAATGGTGGCAAGAATGTTAGCACCGTTTCCCCGTTGAATCGCAATTCCGATTCTCTGAGTGTAAGAAACCAGCCTGTCACGACAGGTGACGATTGGTGGCAGTAATTCGACGTTAAAACAATGGCATGCCAGGTATGCAATATGCAATAATTATAAGAAAACGAGAGTATTTTAAAACTACATAAAAATACATATTATATAAGTATTAAGTACGTGGGCGACTAAGCTTCGCTTTAATAAAATAGACTTGTATCAAAGTAATATTTCTTTTTACAAATTTTTGATATTATTATTATTTCCAATTTTTTTGGTCGATATGTTTGAAAAATGTTAAATTGGAGTGAGCGAAACTAGATTTGTATAATTGCATGATTAGTTAGCCTATAATTGCGATGTATCGTGTTAATAAATATAATAATTTAAAATTGTTAATTTTTAGGACCTATATTTATAAACATTATACATTGTGTTGGCTTCCTATAAATAAATAAAAATAAAATAAAAAATATCATGCGTTTTCCAGGAAAAACACCTAAACCAAAAACACTTTTAAAAAGCAAAATAGTAACCTAACCTCGAAATACAACATTTTGACAACATTTTTACAAGAATTGCCTATTTAATATAAAAATGACAAGCATCGTGTCTTGCCAAACACGTGTGTTGCTATAAGTAATTTATAATTGCAAAAGTCAAGCTTGCAATCAAACGGGCGGTCGTGAGTGGAACCGAAAAGCTTACGCAAGACCTCTCTAAATATTATTGTCTGCCAATATTAACGCGATGAAGTGATCAAATAGAACAATGAATTACGACATATCGGTCTATCAAAGCAATTAAACGCGATTAGTGTCCGTACGTTATTATGGTTTAAGAATTTTATTCTGAAAAAAATAATGGAATTCACTTTAAGTACTTGAGAAAACAAGATTAATATTATTTATACAACTCACGGGCGGTACACAAAATTTGGGCTTAGTCATACCCACATTATAACACTTAAAATAATGTGAGTATGACAAAACCAGCAATATTACGTATCGTCTGTGTTATAGCAATAAATGTAATTGTCTTTAGCTAATTTACAAATGTCCTCATGATGGAATCATGAGGACATTTGTAAAGAAGTAATCTTCGGACGTTTTAACCAAGCTGAAGCTACAAAAATATTTTAATGCCACGGGAACTCAATACATACAAAGTTTCATAAGAATCGTATAAGAAGTTGGTAAAGCTTTCACAAGATTTGAAACAAATATACAAAGGTCGAGGTAAATAAAACCAATTAAAGGAACGTAGTTTAATACCTTTATTACTAGCATTTTAATTCTCGTACTTCAAAAGCACACACAAAAGTTTCAATGGTAGGATAAAGGTCAAGGAAATAAGGGGTATTTTATGTGTGAGTTTATAAGTGCGAATATATTCAGTTCTCTTCTAGAAAAATTCTGAGAAACGTAGCGAATTCGCAACAATGCAGCTCGCAATTAATCATTCAATCATAAACAATTCTACTAATAAACTGACAGTTTATCCGAATCGAATCGAAGCATTATCGTTGCCGTTTATCCGTTATACTATTCTTTTATATTAATTCCACTATTAGCATAAAAGTTAATAATTAACTTCGGTTTTGTCGTAACGGTATATGTTAACATTATGTCGGTCTGATTCCGATCCGAATGGATGTAGAATAGTCAAAAGTTGAATTGGAATTGCATCGTGAACGTATCGTAATGTTATATTCGTCATATTCGTGTGAACATAGCGATTAGTAGCATTTTCCCCCTGATTTGTTTGCCTACGTGACATTTGTATAAGGCAATCTTTACGCGATGCATCAGACTAGTTTCCGATCGCGGCTTCGCTTGCGTGTGTGTGTGTGTGAGAGAGAGAGATGTTTAAGCTGTCTTCTTCCATTTTTGTACCCCTGACAGCGCATTGGAATAAATTTACCTTCGAATCTTTAAAAACCAAAATTATCAAGCAGTGTGCGTTGTATTCTTTACATTTGTTTACAATGTATTGAAAAACTAAATTGATTATAGAAATTTCTGCCAATAATATGAATTACAACACAAGGTTGCCAATTTGCCTTTGGCTTAGCCCAACATTAGTAAACAACAGACCTAATGATCTTGAAACATAATAAAATGAATGAAACATTAATGGTTTTGCACCACAAACATGTAATTCACATGCGATGCGCGGATGTAGCGGCACGGACCAGCGAATAGATCTTTATCTGATCAGTTTTCTCTGATAAGATTGCGGTAAACGACTGATCGTGGGAATATTCGCATCTGTTATTAAAAACTGTATCGTTACTTTCCAAGTGAAATGGCACGTGTGTAAAAATTAGGTATTATTTTCAGTTACGGTTTATAATGTTATGATTAGATTCTGTTTCTACCGTGAAATTTTGAAGAATTCCTACGGTTTTTCTTTATCAAAGTTATAAGACTGTTCCAAAATTAACTTTACGTGTTTTATACAATTAAAACATTTTTTTCAATTATCTTTAGGTAAACGGCAAAGGCACCTTAAAGATCATTTTAAAAAGTAATATTTTAGTTGTCATTAAATATGATTATTAATTTTGACCAATTTAATAGTCAAAAATATAAAAATAATCCAAAGTAATTGCATTATTGTTAAATGATGCAAACGAATATTTTGTAATTTTTGATAATCATTTATTTAAAACTAACATTATATTTCATTATACCTGATTATTCAATATGTTTTATTTAAAATTGAAAAACTATTAAGTTTGTCTAAATATTTCATCACAAATAAAGATTAAAATAAATTCACCGTACTTAATAGATTTTCTTTCAATTATAATCGTTTATTATTGTTATAAGCCGTGATATGCATTTCGCTTATCGCAGTTAGTAACAACCTTAGCACAGAATGCAGTAAGCGCTTACAGCAGAAAATTAAAATGTATTTACGCATATGTAATTGCATTTTTCTGTTGTAATTTTAAAACAATTTTGCTCAATATTTTATTTGAAATAATACGAACTAAGCAAAAGTATAAATGAAAACAATATTTTATGTCAAATGAAATCAGCAGATAATTAATTTTGTTTAAAGTATATTTAGCATCCGAGACACAGATTTTATTTTAAAAAAATAAATCAAATATGGAACATGTTTTAATAAACGTTTAATTTTCATATAGTTCGTAAAGAGATTCATCATATAGTTCATATAGTTCAGAAAGAGAAGTCACTTTGTCGTCTTCTATTTCGGAACAAGATAAGTAATAACGCGTGACGTAGGGAAACCGAGTGTTAGTTTTGCTTTACGCTTTCCTAAGCCCGTGAATGCGGGCGAACCCACTTATTACATTGATTGCATCATTAAAGAATCGTCGCTAATCCCATTGAATCTCATCATTTGTGATTTTATACTCAAAAATAAGCGGTTTCTTCTGCAAATTATATAAAAAAATATTATAAACTAAAAATATCTTGTTCTATGCGTATGTATTTTTTTCGTGGTAAATGTAGAACAATGGCAGCGGTCAGTACGGAATCAGACAGGGCAAGACATTCCGTAACTTTATAGTACAGATATAGATATGGACATAGATATGAAATGTACTATTTTATGACTTAATTTAAATATATCTATAATTAAATAAAGTACTTAATTTAAATAAAGTAGATGGAAATAATGAGTATTTTTTTTCAAAATAGAAATAAATAATATTGTTTGTTCAAACTGTTTTTCTTTTTCTTCAATTTTTTTGACTGTTTATAATTGAAATTTAAAATGCATTTAACATTATTTTCATTTATTCTAGCAACACCGTTAGTGAGCACACAAACGTGTCACATTTATTGTAAAGAGAAATTAATGTGCACAAACAGAAAAATGTTTAGATTTTTCATCTACATTTGAAATACGAATGTTATAATACCCTTCAAACCACACCATTAACAAACAGTTTTCATAGACGAGAATGGAAAATAAATAAATAGCCCGCATGTTTGGAAGTCAACGACCCCTAGCGTTACCACGAGATCGCACTTGAAAGTCGAACATTTACCGTGAGATTTACTTTAGAGTTATTTAACAATAACATTTTAAATTATAACTATCTTTCATTTACATTTTAAATAATCATAAAGATGCTAGACAAGATACTTAGTATTAGTTTAGCATTTGGGTTAAATTCACTGATTTATTTTTAAGCTTGTTTTCCTTAAGCTGATGAAGTCCGGTTACGTTAAAATTCTGCTATTGCACTCGTAATACAACGATGTATAATTTCCATGCAGGTCACAAACACAAATATAATATGTAGATCCACACACACACTAAAGCATATACTTAAAATATTTTGTATGGTGTCTTAAATGAATTTTTATTACTTTTGTCAAAAGAAGTCATACATCGTTACGTATATTTCGAATTATATGAAACTGAAGCTTAGATGTGTAAGATGTTATTTAATGTCCAATCACTCAAAGCTATCTACATATAGAGTCTATTCCGCGCAGAAAAAGAAAAAAATATCTTGAAAATATTTCATGTTAAGCATTTTTATTATTATCAGAACTGAAAGTCTAACTGTTTTACGGTTTTGCTGTTAAATTCGAAATGGCAACTTTTACCGTGCCAAATTCTTGATTATCGATTCGTGTGAACATAGCGCTTAAACTTTCCCGTAAACATGAATTTATAAGAAACCATGAATACCGTGTAGGGTTGCCACTATCACCGTGTTGCTAACTCCAAATCATCGTAAATTATAAAACTAGATTTCTAGATATTTCACTTTTAACACATATCTATGGAAAAAAGACAAATATTTGTTAAATAACCAAATGTAGCAAATTTAATTGTACATTTGACACTTTAAACGGTCAAGGCGCTAACAATTTTATTTGTATTTCTATTATAAAGTCTCATAGTTTACGTTATATAGTCTCAACGCTTTTACGTTTCTACATTTATATAAATAACAATACAATATAGACATATTAATGATAATTATTTCACTTATTTATTATATTATACCTTCAAATGCCATATATATTGTTTACAGAATAACTAAATCTTCAAACATCAATCATAAGACAATAAAAAAACTTTATACGTTTCGATTCTCCATAATAAATTCATATTTCTCACTTACAAACATCACTGACACTATACTACCCACTAATAATAGGAAACTACACTATCTCAGTTGCATTTTTAATATTTGATAGTCCTTTTATTGAGGAAGATTATACGCTATATGACTAAACGCTACGACCCTAACGAGCGGAGTAGTAAATATAAACGTCAACCAATATCGCAAACAGTGGCCTATATACCGTACTCGATGGAAACCACAGAGCTCAGCTAGTCTATATTATACAGCTGCAGTATGGTTGAAAACGTTAATGTCAAGATAGCCTGCAGTTATTTAAGTATGTTTTTTCTTTTCTTTATTTATATCTGTTTAAGATATTAGATATCAATTTTTAAATATATCAATTAATATTATGCCAACTAGTTGCTAATTGCTATCTGCAAGTCGACGTTAAGCTCCATAAGAGTCTTACCGCCTTATTCATAAACTTTATTTAACTGGTGATTAGTTAAACAATATTTTGTCTTCTTCTTTCATATGTTAAATCAACAATGACAGAAAGAGATAAATCAGTGTTTAGCTAAACAGTAACTAAGCAACGTTTATAAATAAGGCCACTATAGTTGACAAACAATTTTTCGACGACACTTTGCTGTAATAAATGCCTCGCTTATTTTTTCACAGTTAAGACAATTAAATTTTGCAATTTACAATGCAATTATTAAAAACTCTTAGTTAATTAAAATACATATTTGTAACCAAGCGACAATCTGAATACCTAAATTAAAACAAACTTTAGATAGTATAATATTTTAATTATTATTCGCGCTTAATGTATTAAAATTTCTTCGTTATCCGTAAATTATATTAAGTTTTAACGATGCCGTTCAAACGTATAAGATCTCTAACTAGTATATAGTATTAAAAAATATTGTGAAGTATAATTTAAAATATGATGCATAGTGAAAAGTATCCTGCAATAAACAGCAACAACGCGTGTAATTGCCGGCCACTGTCCTTGAAAATAAACGTGCAGATAAGCTCAATTTAACAGAAATATAAACATATTTCATAGCTTGAGAGCAAAATGATTGTAGCGATCGGATGAAATATAAAAATATAATAATAAGGTCCTCCAGACCGTGTGCGCAAACACAGAAGCACTCTCTTTTCCTTAGCTCTCATAATCCGATGGGACGGCAATCGGACAAGACCGGAAAGAGTCCAGGCGCAGTACCAACGGGTTTACGGGCTCTATGACACACTTCCAACTTCTAAACTCCGGGCTGCTACTGAGAATTTTCGACAGAAAAAGAAAAACTTTTTGTTGGCCCGACCTGGGATTTGAACCCAAGATCTCCGGGTCTGCGGCCTTACATGTAGCCACTAGACCAACGAGGCAGTCATAAAAATTATAGTCGATATTTTAACATCGCGATAATATAGTTTAAAACGCCTCGTAACATTCTATTGTTATAAATTGTAAACTAATCTTTTCATGTGAAAAAGCCAAAGTTATCAATGTCAAGGTCTTATGTTTTTTTAATTAATTATATAACCAACCTTAATGTAAATAATGCATTAATATGAATAATATAAACTTCCATTATTAAAAATTACAAATATTCTAATAGCCCGCTAAAACAAACCACAGATTATACAGAACTATTCTAAAGCTGCTACCTCACGTACATCACAACAATATGGTAATCACATTATCAGCGACATATCCGAAACTGGTTCCGGAAGGGTTGTTCACCTCTGGTTTCTTGAACCGCGTTTTTTACTGATGCCTAACGTCATGGTTAAAAAAATATGTTTACAATTTTTTTTTTAAACGTTCATAACATACCTGACTATTGCTAGATTTATGGAACATGCGTCGCTAATAGTTCCTTCCACTGTGTATAATTCATAATTTTTGACGTAACAAAAGTGTATCGAATACTTTATTTATAAAATAGTCGAGATGATTTTTTTAAGACTTTTAGATTTAAAAAAATAATTTAAATGTTTCTAAATTTAAATTGACTGTTAAAATTTTTACATATCATTTTTATACTTACATAATATTTAAATATTAGGAACATATATATTTTATAACAATAATTTATGTTACACTTATACTCGTAACCTCTTTTTAAATTAAATTAAATGAGTTGTCATTATTTTTTATTTTAAGTTTCAAAAACTTAGTATAAATACATATGAATTAAATAATGCACAACTCAGATATCTATGTATATATAGGTATATTTTTGGATTTGATTATATACTTATTGGATCTTATCCTAAGCATTTTTACCCTTTGTCTATATTTAAATCGGTTTAATGGGTAGTCTATAAATAGACTTAATAATGCTGGCTGAATTCAATTTGAGTTGCTAGAAATATTGTATACAATTATCAATCAGGCATAAATTAAATCCATACACATATAGAGACGGAAAATATATAAAATACCGCACATGGAGGAAAATAAACACACGTATCGCATTAATAGTTAATTGAAAACAAGATTTAATGTTATAGTATAAAATATAAAACATATTTCAAAGAATTAATAGGATTAACGAAGAATTACAATGAGGAAAATTTAAAAATCAAGTAATTTTTACATTATCTGTTGTGAAGGGTAAATGTCTGAATATTCTTCAAACTGATTGATTTTTATGAGTTTCGATTTGTTATAACGTGTGAACCGGTTTCACTGAATTATGGCAATCTATAAACTGTATAAGTAACTCGTCTCATTTATTTAAATTATCTCATCAATAGAAAACCATCGCTATTTCATATAATATATAATATCTTCAAGGTTCTTAAAAAAATAGCGTTAAAATTACCTATGTGAAAAACAAAATTACTATGTAATAATTTACTTTTCGAGTAAAAGTACACCTATTTTTTTTTAAATTATAGTATTCGAGTGTAAAATCCAAATCATCATAAAAATAAAAATTAAAAATTAAAAAAAATCATACACAACAGATAGTAAAATAAAAAACCTTTAATGTTAGAAAAACACGTTAGGTTTTCCATGTAGATTCCTCGAAGCGATCGGTCAGAGCGTGAACCGAACGCGTGCGATAAAAATGATAATGAGATGAGCGACACGAGTCACGCCCGCATGTTTATATCACGTTGTGATATTATTGTAAGCGGTAACAACAATTTGCTCTGACAACATTGTAAACAGCTCGTTGTGTGAGCCATCTTTTGTACTGTTATGTCCATTGTGATTGATATTGTAAAATATAACTAAAGATTTCATTTGTAGATAATGATATACAAAATATTAAAATTATATACGGATTCATAGCTATAATAACTGTTGTTAGTGAAGCTACAGGCCCTATTCAATAGAATACGTTTCAATGGTAAACGAAATAATAATATTACGACCCAATAAAATATGTCATCTGCAATTTTTTATCTATTAATTAATTACTTAATTAATTAGTTATATTTATTTATTTAAATTAATAAATATTGAATATTTTTGACACATTTATTGAAAAAAATTCTAACCTTTCAAGCATGATATATTAATTTTGAAAATTATATTTTGTGTTCCTGTTACAAAATTTCTCCTAAAAACGAAACATTTATACGACCTAACAGTTCTCAATTAAGGTTTATACAAATACATGGAACATTATTTATTCCTGTTGTAAATTTATTTTTAACATAAAAAAAACCTATAGATAGTGAATATATTAGTGAATGTAATAAAATTCAATTAATATATTTAAATTATTTATGACTAGCGTTTGGTGACCTTTGCCTTTGCGTAATATAGTATTCTCTTAGCAACTACGCGAATTATATAAAAATAGATCAAGGAATTTGAGTTAAAGAAAAAAAAAATTAAAATTGATATACGACACCGTTTTACCGATTACCCCGATAGTGGTCACATATTTATATTTTTCATGGCAATTTTTATACAATCCATTTTGATGTAACTAGCCATTAGATAAAGCTACATACAGCACAGAAGACGTTTAGACGTTGACTTAACTGTTTAACTGATCGTCATGAATACCATTTCAGCAAAAAAAATATTTTAGCCCAAGTCGAATCGGATAATCGTTTACAAAGAACGCATCGAAATACGTGTCAGTCATTACCTTGTATTCTATAAAAATTATATAAAAAATTACTAATATTATGTTTAGTTACAAAATTAAGTCTTAATTATCATTTTCCTGTACATACTATCATTATTATATAAGCACGTAAATTTGTAATGATAAATTTAAATTTATGGAGATAAAATGATATGTTCAATGTCTTATCCCATATTATCTTTAGCGTTCGATATCAATTAAATATAATAATAATTCGTCTACAATCTTATTATCATTCCAATAACATCGTTTCGGAAGTCATTTATGTTTAGTCTGTGGCTGTACAGAAATTTCAATTAATCTATTCGTATTTAGTACTCTAATATTATAATCTACTTCTTTTAAAATATTCATGGAAAACTGATTAAGTTCTATGTACGACGAAGAAAAGTAATAATTCTAAATTAGTATATATAAAATACGTAATAAATTATTAATTGAATATCCACACTGAGCCAAGTAATATTCTTTTATCTTTTGAATACAATTCTCCTCAATAAAACTTTAAGGTTCGAAATGAGTTCAAGTAAAGGTAATTAATTGTTATACTGTTTATAATAAATGCTAATTGGTTACAAGTATCGCAATTAAAAATATGTTACGCGTTTCACGAAATTTCTTCGGGGTAATTGACCTCAGAATAACGCGCCAAATAGTGACATTGACATTTTACGTGCTAACTATAGGCATAGACAATTTACACATAGGTACACGCTACACTCCGCTGGATTATTTATATATTTTTTATTTTCTTTCTTTTCACAATTCTCTAAGAGAGGCCTTTGCCCAGCTGTGGGACACACCAGGCTGATAATAATAATAATATATATAAAGTATTCGATATAGTATATTTTTCTAATTTTAACGTACTTACGCCAGTTTTAATGATATATAACCTCTTAATGCAGCATTCAGATTCATACCACTTACCTGAAAAAAAAAACATTTTAAAGAGAATGTACATAAGATATGTGAAAACAAGAAAAATTTGCATAAAAATTGTTATCGTCCGATATTTCCGGCGCACTCGGGTAAACTTTACTTGTATCAAGGAAATGAAAACATTAAGACGTACAATTGCTAATAAAACGTGTTCCTAACAAGATATTCGAGCGAGCAATAATCTATCTTAATGTGACTACATTAAACACCAATTGGCGTAATTATTTTGCGAGATTATTGAACTTTTCGCGGTGTCCTAAGTACCTATACGAGCACAATAAGCCATTGGAAACAACAATTTTAACACGCGATAAAGCATTCTATTACTTCGATTTACATTTGAATATTGCGTGCACGTTTTCTTGTTTCAGACAAATTATTGATACCATTTTCAATAACTTACGTTTGACTCAAGATTAGAGGAGACGGATTTGGTAACACTCATCAGTCAGAATTTATAGGAGCCATTAGTATTTTTAGGCATCGGCAGCTTTGAGAACACGGCCCTTGAAGTTAAATATAGAAAGATAAATTACTAAGTATATAATAACTCAGATAGCACAGCCGATGCACTTTAGTGATTTGGACAAATCACTACATTAGTATTACAAAAATAAAAAATATTGATTTTTGATGCAACCGAAAGTTTTTTTTTTGTCTATAATAATAAGATAATTCTTGCTATTTTCATCGCAAAACGCAAGATCTCACAAAGAACCAAATTTATTACCCTCGGCTCTCCTTTAAAATGAATATACAAAGAATATATAATATATCTTTTAAAAATTAGGTATTGGAGATATCATTTCATGATTTTTTTTTCTTTATAGTCTAAGCACCAGTTGAATACTAATTTTCAAGTTTCTAGAACTGACCTGAATGTTTGATAATGGGGCTTACCCATTATTGTTCTGGTGAGAATATTTTAAACGGAGTTAAAATTGAATTTTAAATTGCTGTGGCGGAATTTGTCTGTGAAGTCTACTTACAATAAAAAAACTCTCATTAATTGATCTTAGAGAAATTAATCGCTTAATTTATCTTAATGATATAAATGTACTCCTTCGAACATATAATGTTGATAAAAAAACGATGTCCCCATTTACTCTTAGGATTAACGAGGTTAAGAAACAATAATTAACACATTACGAGTACGAGAAAGAGAGTTACGAGAAATCTGCAAATAAAATCCACTTCATTGCAATATCATTTATATAATAATTCGATAGAGGAGTTACATACTTCAATTTTATCAGTTTATATAATAAAAATAAAAAAATACAAATAATCTTTATATAATTGTACATGAAAGTGGCTAGGACATCTGGTGACATTTAGCCGAATTAAATCAACTATGACCTTCTTGGAGAATGACCCTGTCGCGGTCACACATGTCTGTCTGTGCAGTGTGTCATCTCATTCATAGAATTTGTTCAAAGAGTGATGTGGAGTGGGTTCTGTATGAATTTAAAATTTCAATATTAACTTTATTTTTTGTAATAAATCGTATTTAAAATAAATTTTAACAATGTAATATTTCATAATCGAACAAAACTTGTAAATTTAAGTAAAAAATATTATTATTAACCCAGATGTTTTAACGAATTTTTAAAGTAACTCTAAAAATAATTTAGCGTACATCCGCTTGGGGTATAATTGACCTGACGACACGAGACCGGTGTCGGGTTATATGACAAAGACTGGCTGATAAAAAATCTCATTTACCAACTGATACACATGCATAATGACAAAAGATAAAGTTATCTACTGTTTTATGTTATTTTCGTAATATCTCGCTAGTTGATTCTTCGCCGTTATGAATTTAGTGAAAATAATATTTACTATATAATTTTAACTTTCATCGTTGCTAAAGACACGAATACAAAAATAAATTTAATTAAAAACTCTTTTGAAAACCTTCTTTTATTTAATTAATTTAAAAAAAAGCTGTAGTGCGTACAAATGGTTTTGTTTCTATCGGTTGCGTTGAAATTCAGTTATAAGATGTGATCCACACATATGTACTCGTACTCCCTTATTAAGTTCAAAGAAATAACTTCACTGGTGGTAGGGCTTTATGCTAGCTCGTCTGGGTAGGTAGCACCTACTCATAAGATATTCTACCACAAAACAGCAGTACTTGGTATTGTTGTGTTCCGGTTTGAAGGGTGAATGAGCCAGTGTAATTACAGGCACAAGGGACACAACATCTTAGTTCCCAAGGTTAGTGGCACATTGGCGATGTAAGCGATGGTTAACATTTCTTAAAATGCCAATGTCTGTGGGCGTTAGCAACCATTTATGATCAGGTGGTCCATATGCTCGTCCGCCTACTTATTCTATAAAAAAAAAGAAAGAAATTTTGATACCGAAAATATGTGGACTACTTTAAAATAAGAACAATTGAAAAATTAGTGGACTGTCAATAATGAGTACTTCTTCGTTGTTGAAATAATTTTACGATTTAAGCTTATTAACAACTATCAACTATCTATGAAGATAAATGATGACGCCAAGGTCGCTTACAAGGGAATAGACTAGAGAGAGATTAAACTGGCAATTATTTATATTTATTTTAAAAGAACATATCGCATTGTTCAACAACAAAGAATTCGGTCGCAAAAAATACACAGAGAGACAGACAACTTCTCGAAATAAAAAAAAAAATAACGACACAAATAATCGTTAGCTGAAAAAGCTTACATTGCGGTGATACTGAAATTAACAACAATTACTGTGAAAGAGTGCAATAAATAAAAATAAAAATCATCGAGCGCGTGTTAAAAAATAATAATGACTCAGTTTAGTTGGCAATATCAACACAATCTGCAACAAATAAATTGTTCCGTAGCGTCAAATTATAATGCTAATTGCGACGGTGACACTAAAATGTTAGATTCCACTCGGAAATTGTCGAATCGCGCTCAATAGAAGATTTTGATTGTACATATATACCTACTAACTATGTGCAGTTAAATGAAAGCTTTTAATTGTGTAGGTTTAATTGGTCGACTCACACCTGACCTCGCTATTGACGTTAATATATAGTATTTATTAAACCTTTATTTACTCCATTACATTATCGAATTACCCTTAAATAAAATTAGTTTGAAGAGAATATTTTAATTTACACTCGCACAAAGCGAAAGAAATCGTTAGGAAAAATGATATACGCAAATTTGAACTTTTAAAGTATCGCATCGAGTTCAAGTGACCTCAAAATGTGGAGATTCGTCAAAATTTTGACAAAACGAAGCAACCGTGTATAACCAGCTGCACTTTCACAAAAAGCTTAGTGTCGATAGTGATATTGAAATGCATACTAAATAAATAAGTTATTTAAGCAATACTCTTGCAATTTTTGTAACAAGATTATTATTCGATATTATGTAGTTATACATTTAGTCGATAAAGATACAATATCTTCGACATTGATAAGGAAGATCTCACTACTGACTACTCTTATAATGTTATAAGCGCGGAAGTTTGTGTGTTAGTTCGTTCGTCACTCAATCACGTGAGTTGGTGAATTTCAGTGGTATAAAAGCCAAGCAGTTTACCAATACCATTGAAATTCATTCATCAACGTTGTAAAATAGGGTAAGTAATTTATTTGATTGATATTGTAATATTGAAATTGACGCGTAGTTAAGCGAGTACTCATCCGCAAGTATAAATTAAATAGTTATTATACAATAAATAAAATCTTTTACATAACTAACGTCACCTTGTTTTACCTTTTGCATTTCTAAAGGTTATTTAATATTTTAACTCAAAAACAGGTTGTAGTTTTTATACAGAGTTATTTCTATATGACCTCTAGAAATATATACGGGCAAATAAGTAAAAAATTGTTACATAATAATTTTAGAGAAACAAAATTATTAAAACTTAAATTTTCGTACCTTTAGGTACCATTTTTAATTCAGTACACGATACAAAAATAAATATAATTTTTAAATCGACAGGACTTACAGGTATAATAGACATTTTGTTTGATAAGGAGCTTTAATTACAATTATTATCTGACCCACCAATTACTGTCATTGCTTAATTAGTGTCATATTTTAAAATGTTATTAAGCTATATTATTTATTGCTTCATTAAGCACTGCAGATTATTATTTTAGTGCAACGTATTGCAATATTGTGTTTTAGTATATAAGTCATTTTTATAATAATGTATTATTTTTAAAATAAAAATATCTGAATTGTATATTAATTTTTATCGTAAGATGGAGATCAAGATCTAATATTATAATCTGAAATACTGGTAAAATATATATGTACCGTATAGTGGTCCTTCTTACCGATTTCGGCCACGGTGGTCATCTCAAGAGAGATTAGCAAACTGCAAAGGAGATCGGAGACGGCAATCCGACACGACCGAAAAGAGTTCAGGACCAACGGCTTTACGTGCTTTACGAGGCACGGGTGTGTACACACTTCCCACTTCCAGACTCCGGGCTGCTACTGATAATTTTCGACAGAAAATCTCTATAACATTTTTATAGGCCCGACCTGGGATTTGAATCCAGGACCACCGTGTCTCTGCGGCTTTACATGTAGCCACTATACCAACGAAGCAGTGATACTGTACCGTATATAATTATAATAACAGACTGATTGACATACCAACGCACAGCCCAAACTACTGGGGCACCATCAAAATTTGCATACGGGTTCCACAAAGTAGGTTTGTACTAAGAAATGTTTTTGGAAGGTAATAAAGTGGATGAAAGTTTGTATGAAAATCTTTCATTGTTGAAGAGAAATCTATGAAAACGGGTATGGCCATTCTGAATTATGACACGAGCGAAGCCACGAATAACGACTAGTTACTTTATAATAAAATAACCGAACTAATAATAAAACTCATGACCAGGTTTAATGTAAGAGTCTGATTCGTCAAATGTCAATGAACTCAGGATGTCGTAACCGTAATTCCATGTTAAAAGTCTCTTACGTTAAATTTTTGCTGCGCGCAATAATTCTATTGGTTATTTTAAGCTGAAAGCCTATAGAACAGTGATACTCAACCTTATCTTTATAGGGGCCACAAACACGTGACTACACGTGACTAACATGGTGTCGCGGGCCGCAAACAAAGTATTTAGGTAATGATATCTTAGGTTTCGGGATTGTTACAACTTATATAAAACAATTATGAAAGGATTTATCGAACGGTGTTAATAAGAACCTTTGAAATTAAGAATAGATGAAAATAAAGTATCATCAAGTGGGCCAACTACAAAAGCCCGGCGGGCCGCAGCTATAGAGCATTATCAACACGAAACAAGAAAAAGAGAACATTTAAAGGTGACGTTACCACGATTTCTTTGTAGTTAAATTTATTTTTCGTTTTAAATATTGTAAAATTAAGGCAGTTTTTTCATAACATAGCATCAATTTGATTTAGATGTCGTTCGTGAAATATTAATATGTATATAGAGACCAAATTATATAATCATATCATGTAATGAAAGAAATAAAATTCTGTCTAGGGCAATAAATTCGATGTTAGTTTAGCAGGTGTACTAAAATGTGTAATTCAATGAGAGCTTGCAGTATCTTATCCCCTTTTCTACATTCCATCGATATCCTTGTCAAACTTTGGAATCAGTGAATTTGTTTGAGCGTTTGTATGTCAAGCCGAGTGGTAAGAACGCGTGAATCTTAACCGATGATCGTGGGTTCAACCCGGGCAAACACCACTGAATTTTATGTGCTTAATTTGTGATTATAATTCATCTCGTGCTTGACGTTGAAGGGAAACCTGCATGTGTCTAATTTCACTGAAATTCTGCCACATCTGTATTCCACCAACCCGCTATGGAGCAGCGAGTTGGAATAAGCTCCAAACCTATTCCTCAAAATAGGTGAGGAGACCTTAGCCCAGCAGTGGGCATTCACAGGCTGTTACTGTACTGTACTGTTTGTATGTCAATAATATATTTTCATTACAATCCTATAAATATAGGATTGAAGTCACTCAATCATTAATCTATAAAATACATGACTGATATCTATAAGATCGTTATCAGAAACAACAATTTTAAATTAGACCTGTTATTTTGAGTGAACGTTATCTGGCGATAAAGCACTCAACATCACTCTTTTATTAAACACAAATTATAAATAATTTCGTTATTAATTTACCTATGTAACCATTAATTTAATTACATAATTCAGAGCAACAACTTATCCTTACATAGAAAAGTATACTTTTTATATTATTTCAATTATTGTAAAAGTTGAGCATAGATACATTTAATAAATTGGATAATATATAAATATATATTTTTAGATCGGTAGAGCTCGTCTGTGTAGGCTGTCCCTACGCATAAATGACTCAAATTCCATACAACATCACAAATGACATTTGTTTTGGTGGCTCATTGACGTTTCAGGATTTAAAAAAATCATATGGACTGTTTGCCAAATTGCTCGTCAGCCTTCTTATTATAAATTTTTTATATAGAAAAAACTGAAGTTTAAATTAAAACCTTTTAATTTGATACAACGTGAATACGATATTTGTGTAAGCTTTGAGTGTTATGCTTATCAAAAAAGTGTGGGTCAATGCAAAAGCGGTGAAAAGCTACTATGTGAACAAAGTACGTAAGGCCAAGGCTTTCACCTGATTTGACTTGTTTGATGAACTTAAAATCGACAAGAGACTCTTTACGTTTAATGCCAAATACAATATTTACAAATAATTACAAATAATTCAAATAGGTCATCTACACACTGCAGTGTTCAGACAATCAATCAAAATGATATGCCAAGTGAAGAAACGCCATTTGGTTTTAATAAATTTTGTCTTAAATTCCAATTTTAAATATAAACTGCCAGCGATATAAATAATTACCGAAGATAATAAAAATCAATCAAATGATAAAAAATATATTTAAATTTTAATTATTTTCGAATACAGCTCGAATGTCCTTTATGATTGATATTCCAGAACGTGTATTTTTATTTAAAATGTAATTTAAATCGTTTCTTGTTATTATTAGTTTACCCCACAGCAGACAGGGTGAGCGTTCCCATAAACTTTTATGTTGAAAACGTGAAAACAATTGAACGTAAATTTTGCACGCGCTAGTTTTAGTAGTTCTAATTGCTGATAATTTTTATAGGTACTATTATGTTTGGAACTTAGGTTTTATCTTATCAAGCGTTTTATTATAGTATTATATATATATATATATATATATATATATAAATTATATATATTTGTTAGATATTTAAAACGACTGCATAATTAAATTCATCTCATTTCAAATGTTTAGATTATTTATTAACTAGCGTCAATTTATTCAACGTCCGATTTATTCACGGTTTAAGGTCGGTCTTACAAACTAAATAAGACGGTGTGATGGCTATGCACACACACCGTCTTCACACCGCGCCAATTCCTATATAAATATTTTATTGTTAATGTGTGTACACTACAGTACTTTATAAAAACATACAAAACTTAAAGAATAAACGTATAAATTTCCAAAAATCAATCGCACATCCTGTTTAGAATTCGACTTGTTTACAGTGTTACACGCGTTGACACATCCATTATAGGGTTATTGACTCGTTCTCTGCTGATCGTGAATCGTACTGAGAAATCTAAACGCTTAAGGCTTATTAATTTATCACGCAGCGGATAGACGGGATGACCTCTAGAAAGTTGAATTATTATATTGCCGTTTCAATATAATTGTAATAAATTTGCAGGAATGTTATATTTGTTATATTTTCATGTTTTAATCATATATTGCAATGCCTTGAGGGTAAGACCGTCGTATGCCGTGACGGCAAACAGCATAAGATATGTTGCTCTTGTGCTGTTATGCCGTGTCACCGTTGCCAGTGTCTGCTCCCTTGTGCGCATGCTATGCGTTGTTATTACTACTTCGTTTTATTATTTATTATTTTTATAATAAAACGCATTATTATAATAACAAGAAAGGTATATTTATTCAGTACCGATACAATTTTAACGAATTTCTATTTATTTATTAATTTTACAACAGATTTATTTTAAACCGCCACTTTTCTTAATTTATTAATAATTTATTAATTTAATTAGATTGTTTTCTTAAATCAAATTACCGAATGCTATTGTCGCATTCGGTAATTTGATTTTGTACACATTAGTTTAAATTCCCTTTTGACACAATTGAACAATCTAGTCTGTGTCGAAGAATCGGCCAATCAAAACGCGCGAGGTCTTCTCTTAGCCGAGTGTTGCTACAATTGAAATAATTTAACGAGCGTTATTTACGTATACATTTATATTAAATTTAACTGAAATTGGTCAATACCATCGTAAGAAATTGTGACGGTTGACGAAATTACGTGCAATTGCAATAGCAAGTGAGTTTATAATGTCACGAATTTTACAAAAACCCAGCGTTATATACGACTAAGTATAGAAGTTCATTATATAACGATTAACGATATTTTTAAGCTTATGTGTATTTAAAAAAGAAAATTCTTTATCTCGAGTGTTATTATTTAATCATTTGTTGACGTTGAATATTGTGATCAGAAAAAAAATACTTGTAATATCTACCATGCTCTACTTCTAAACAAGGATACTTTATATCGATTTGCTCTTATTTAGAGCATAAGCAGTCACAATTACTTCAAAGATAACCATGGCTGGAATCTAAGGAACCCACTAAACTGTAGAGGTGGCCCCTTATTATTTGGTTTTTTACATGTATATAAAAACCACACGGAGTCATAATATATGTTAATTCATTTCAATTGAAAATTACTCATTATGAACATTCAATGTACAATTCCTAATAAATTACTATATACATATGTATATATACGAAAATGATTTTTATAACAATCAAAAAATTCTTATTACTGATTAAAGAAGCATCTCGATGATGCAGTCACGTCTTAAAATATGAGATTCTAGGAACATTCCAGTTTGTGGTTTAAGGTACAGGAAAATTCAATTTAAGTTAAATCGTAGTTCATCGTTATTAGTTCTATCTCAGTTGTTAGGTGTAAAAAAACTCTATCCATCTTTGGAGTTTAAGCTTGCTTCGTACCATATTTCATCAAAAACGGTTTAGTAGTTTAAGCGTAGCAAACATGCAGACAGAGTTGCTTTAGGATTTATAATATTAGTGATGACCACGACAATCATAGTAAGTATTATTATTATTAAATAAGGCGTCCTTTAGATGCAGTTATTGAAATGTTGCCAAAGGATATTTATTTTTAGAAACAAAACAACACAACGCTAATGAGCTTTATACTATAAACAAAAGAAAAAATACGAAGTCATACTAAAAAGAAAGTTCACAATACACGAATGAAAACTTTTTGGTAAGACAACATAATAAAAACATAAGCGGCCAGGAAATGTTCGGATTTTAAATCACGACCATACTTTTAAATGTTTTTTTTAGCGTTTGTTTAGTTAAACATAATTTCTCTCTTTTCATTCAAAGTGGAGACTGTATTGATTAAATAAACATCCTCTAAACAAAATTAATATATTAAGCCGTTAATAATGAAAGATTATGTATTGAGAAGTTACGAGCTGTTTCTTTAAAACGTATTTTAGTTTATATTTAGTTTATTTACTTGGTGGTAGAGCTTTGTGCAAGCTCGCCTGGGTAGGTATCACCCACTCATCAGATATTCTACCGCAAAACAGCAGTACTTTGTGTTGTTGTGTTCCGGTTTGAAGGGTGAGTGAGCCAGTGTAATTACAGGCACAAGGGACCACCCATCTTAGTTCCCAAGGTTGGTGGCCGTTGGCGATGGTTGGCGAGTGGTGATTTTTTTTTTAAGAAATATACAAGCCACTATCTATGGGCGTTGGTGACCACTTACCATCAGGTGGCCCACATGCTCGTCCGCTAACCTATACAATAAAAAAAAAAAACAATCTATATTACAAGTGTTCGCAATTTAGAATATTTTAGAATAAAAACAACTCTACGAAATAATTTAAAAGCTATAATTATTACTTCAATATAATATATAAGTGCAGAGTGATTTCAATGGCTCATGTGGAAGTTTGCGTTATAATTGCAGTATATTGTTCACGTATTGCTGTTAATGTTAGAGAAAGCTAAACATTGTTTAGAATATAGTTAAATTTTCGTACAAAACGTTGTACCATAAAGGCTTTGTCATGCGATACGAAAGAGATGGAAATAATGAGACAGTTTGAAAGAGAAAAGAGATAAAATATTAGTGAGGCGAGGTGACCTGAAATTAACACATACTTTCTTGCGATATTGCAGTCATCAATTATAAGTCGTCATCGACCTTTACGAGCTCGTGATTGATGATCCGAGTTAACAAACAATACGAGAAGTTATGTGATTTCCATCCGTATGAATAGTCACATGTAAATGTAAAAGTTCTAGCGGCACGTCTCGACTCCACACAACACTAAATAAATGTACAAGTATGATATTTGATCACGATTGTCATATTGGAATTGTTATTAATATAATCTCAAGAGAGATTGGCCAAATGCGCAGGACATATTATAGTGCACAAGTGTGCGCGCAAACACAGGTGCACTCCGTTCCCTAACTTTCATAACCCGATGGGACGGCAATCCGACATGACCGGAAAGAATTCAGGCGCAGGACCAACGACTTTACGTACTTTCCGAGGCACGGGAGTGTACACACTTCCTACTTCCAGACTCCGGGAGGCTACTGAGAATTTTCGACAGAAAATCTCAATAAAATTTTATTGACCCGGCCTGGGATTTGAATGCAGGACCACCGGGTCTGCTGCATGAAGCCACTAGACCAACGAGGTAGTCATATTTATTTAATAGGAACAATGTTAACAATAGGTTTTATACAACGCAAGCCGTATCATTTAAAACCAACAACTCACTTTACCGAAACCCTAAAAATAACAAGCTAACATTTAACATTGTTCTTTTTTGGAAACTTTTTTGGAAAATTTGAAGCTGTTACGGATAATTTAAGTTGAATAACAAGTGAATTTTATGTAAATGTATTTTTAAACTATAATTTTCCTTAAAATTCAAGTCAAAGACGAGTATTTTAACCATTTGTTTTATACAATACATAGGAGGTACGAGCAAAGAGAAAAAACTATATTTTCCAACAAATTAATTGTATTTTTAATTTTTTTTCAAGTAAATGTTACAATAAAGCGTTTTTGTAGTACTTACTAGAGCCCGAAGGTGAATGAAGTTACTACATAACATAAAGCGTCAGTTTTCATAGAGTAAATTTAAAAAAAAAGTATGACAAAACAAAATCTTCTTTTATCTTGTTTTGCGTCTTAATTGGTTCCTCATTTATAAACGTTTCATCTCAAAGGTGGTTGAGAACTTGAGAAGATGATAAGAATAAACATACCGGACTCCAGAATAATTGGTATCATAACAGCAAATGCGCTAATACCGATTCAACTATGGGCCGATATAATACATTGTGTGAAACGAATTCAAATGTAACAAATGAACGAGCCGGCGGACTGTGAGCGAGTAACGGTACACGTGGAATGTTGCATCAACAGGTGGGAGACTTACTCCATTCAAATGTTCTGCCATTTTTTTGGATACAAATTACTGTATTGTGATAGTCGAATGAAGATTTGTATTAAATAATTTGATATTTCAATTCAACATTCTTAAATGTTAATAAGAAAGAAAGAAGATGTCAAATTGAGTTTAAAAATTAATATTTCAACTGACACGAGTCTATAAAGATGTTTTATTGACGTACAAATTACGTATAAAACATGTTTAATAAAACATCGACGTAATACATTTTTAATTGCAACTAAGTACTAGCAATAAATCAAGTTACATTGTTAAATGTGGTATGCGATATACATTATTGTTAAATTATAATGTTCTTTAAAATTGTCTTATTTTAAATGTTTCGATATTATCGTCCGCCTACTGACTGTTTCTGACTGTACTGACAATTTCTTCATAGAAAACCCAATATACTATCTGCTACTGAAAATTTCTTGACAGAAAAAATTAAATCATTTTAATATTATTAAGAAAAGAGTCGTTAATTAAAATTATACAATATACATAAAAAATACTTACGTATGTACTATATTGTTTATTTTCAAATAATCTAATCTTCATACAACGTATATCTGATATTAATTATGCGCGAGACATTCGCTGGCACGTTTCCTATCGCCATGATAACTTATCAAAGAAGCTTTCATCCACTTGTCACGATTCCAACAATATTTTGTATGCTATCAAGGTCGAATGTATTTCCAAATCTATGAACTGGAATGACAATGCTTATCTTTTTCAATAAACTGCATAATGTACGTTTAATAGAGTTTTGTATTTCGTTGATGGATGTAATAGAATAAATAAATTTTTTGATTTTAGAAATAAACAAAATAAATAAAAATATGGTCCTATTTTTAATCATTAGGTATTTTTCTTATATTCAAAATAAATGCGTTGTTTTAACAATAATTATATATAAAAAATGGAATTAGGTTGTTTGAGATTAATATACTTCGACGTCGTTTGACTGATTAGTAAAAGCTCAAAAGATACTTTTTTATTGAGGTTAAAGGCTCACGTTGTTGTAGCTTGCCGCTAGATAGCGCTGAGAAACATCAATAGTATAGAAACCGTTCAACCGATCAGCATGATTAGATAAAAAAATAATACTAAAAAAATGACAAACTAATTATTTAGATATTAGTTAATTGGATATTGCAACACCACACCACAGAATTCAATTTATTTGTTTTTATGAATAAAATATTAATTAAACTAATATGACGATAAAACAAAATATATATATTATGATGCGATTAAATAAGGAGTTTTTATTGATAATAACCACCACCACAAGCAACAAATGAAAAGCAATTCTATATTTATAAATTACGATTTATTTTTGTCTAACAATAGATGAACTACGTTCCTAGAATAAGTAATAAACTAGTTAAATGGCCGGACACAGAACTGACGCTGCCGACGTGACGGATGCCGGTGATCAGTGATCGAGCGAATCAACACTTTACGCGTTACTTTAAAATCAGGGTCTTCATTGTGAGCCCGAAGCAATATTTTGAATGTATTGGCATCGACACGGAAACCTTCGTATACTTTTAAATGTATATTATAACGAGTTACGTAAGCGAATTACCCGATTCGGCTCTTACGTTAAAAAGTTTGGAAAATTATTGGAATTATATTGTAATCTGACCGAATTTCGACAACTGCGACTGGTTTCATAGACTAACTCCGCATGAGATGTTAAAGTGCACGTTTTTGTGGACTCTCTGTCCGAAGGGACGGCAATCAGACACGATCATAGAGAGACAAGGCGCTGGACTGATAGCTCACTTTTTTCTGAGACACGGAAGTGTAACACGATCAACATCCACTTCCTTTCTCCACATCCAGGCATAATGAACATAACATCTTAATCCCCAAGGTTGGTGGCGCATTGGCGATGTAAGCGATGGTTTACAATTTCTTACAATGCCAATGTCTATGGGTGTTGGTGACCACTTATCATGAGGTGGCCGATATTCTCGTCCGCCTATCTATACTATAAAAAAATCATCTAACTCATTTTTGGTACTGACGATTTCTTCACAGAAAACCCCAACATTTATTGACCCTTCAACAACGAGTCAGTTCAAATAATGCGATATAGTTGAACAAATAAAATACCTTCTCGTCTGTAGATTCACGTCCCGAACTAGTCTCAACGTTAATTGTTAGCCCATAAACGCCAATCGAGGCTTACAAACGAGATGAGCGATTTAACAAATAACATTAGTGTCATAATATGTTTAATTCTATTTAAATATAATGGGTTTCTATTCTGGTAACACTTATTGTTAGTGGGATTCAAAAGCATATTTGTAGTGTAAATTGTGTGGGTAGATTTACCTTTACCCTTTGTCAAATGGATTGCTATTAATATAAAATTATATTTTTATTGTGATCAACTTATATATTATACGTGTGTTATAACAATGAAAATGAAAGCGAATTAGATAAAATATTGTATAATTAGTGTAGGTAGCATTATCACAATAATACTAGAAGTTAATTCAAGTATTCGTCACATTACGAATTGAAGAATCGACCGAATTTTCGATATCCTGCATGAATCATCGAATATTAACTCCACGTTAGTATAACATACAAATGAGGTAAATTTTGTTGTTTTTTTCCGATTTCACGAAAAAACTATGTTTTGTATAAAACATTCATATTGCAAATATTTACAGAACAGACATAGGACTCATTTCAATTTTTTTTTTGAGTAGTAGTTTATTTTGGCAATGGAGAAAAATTTACAGCACTTTCCAATGGAACACAATCATCTAATATTTATGACGATAATATCGTCCACTACATCAAATATATATAAATACATATAATTATCGCATTGTTGAACATTTAGATTCGAAATAAGTTACAAATATTCACATTGACATTTCAAATTGTAATAAGTTGAATGTATATATTAGCATTTATTCCTAATAATAACCGAGTAAAGGTCTACAGATAAAATATAATTAATATTAATTATTATCATTAATTGTAAGCCTTACGTAAAACATAACCATATATTAAATACGATTCTTTATTTTTACAAATGCACGATTTAATTTTTCTCATCGCACTTTATAATAATAATTACTTTTTTGTTTATATTCAAACGTGCCTTTGCTTTTTTTCAGCTGGTAACGTTTATAAATCAAAGTCAGGTATTTTATAGTATACTGTTTAACGGTGTTACCATTAACAAAAAATGTAATAAAAAGTTGTAAGATTAATCGTGACATGTGCTATTAATTTCAAAGCTTCTAAATAATTATTAACGTGCCTCCTCAGTCATTAGCATAACAGGATCTCTGCTAATGATTTTCGTGACATTTCCAATCGACTTGTATGACGAGAAATAGAATACCGGAAAATAAATTTTGGCTTATAAAAATAGTTTTGGATATTCCTTTATAATGTCTTAATAATTTCATTTCAAGTGTTTGTGATTTAGAACTATGTAATAATAAAAAGATGTGTAAAACATAACTTCTAAAGATTTAAAAAACAGATGATATGAAACCAGATGTTCAATTTATTATATTGTAAATAGAGATTAAAAATATAAAAAGTAAGGACAAACCATTTTATTATATGGAAAATAAAATAAACAAGCAACTATTAATCAATTTAATGATGTCTCAAGAGTACATTGAAACTTATCATTTTATGCGCAAATAACATTACCGAACGAGCAAAAATATATATAAAAAAACGCGCAAAAACTTACAAACCACAAGTTTCAAGAGCGTATATAACATTTCAAATGCCGAATTTGATTTTTACCTCTTGAATTATCTAAGTATATAGCCTTAATTTTTAATATAATTAAAGTAACAGTAATTGTATGACATAATCAATCATTTCTTTATATAATATAGCTTCAAATATTAATTTATAATGCAATCGTATGCTAAATTGGTAACGGGCAATGACTTAGTCGACCATAGACCATCAATTCTGATAATGTCAACACGGACGTCCGTTTTGATCCAAATTTGGTCATCCCGTAATTCGTGACAGCAAAGTTACTAATAAATTACAACTTCCGACTGCTATTTTTGTAAATAAAAGGAACATATTTAAATGCATTGGAACGATTATTAATTTATTATCTATAACAAGTATTATACGAGTAAATCCGAATGTAGTGTAGTATCTTGGTTCAACGGATTTTCAGTGATTAAGTACAAGTTAGCATTGTAAAACAGACATTAGATCGAATAAAGTAATTAATTATTAGTATTTGCTCAGTGTTCGAAATTCGAACATACTCATTATTGTTTTTTTTTTTTCTATACTTATTTCAATTATCTGTTTTTACTAGCTGTCAAATGAATAGAGGTGAAACAGGTACGGAACAGTTATGCCTTTGCCAATTTATACATAACAAACTTTAGTAAAATATAATAAGTACCTATGAGTAAATAGTCTCAGTCTATGTAAGAATAATCGTTAATCCGCAACAGGAAAAAAGTCGCAATACCGCTATTTTCAACCATTATACCAGTTTAATGGAGATGATTCTTCATTATAGTCCGAGCTAAAAATACCACGACTAAAAGCAATGATGAGTATTGAATTTTTTTTAGTTACCACTAGCAGAACCCGCGGCTTTGCCAGTTCGTGACGGAAATCCGTCAAAATCTGCCATTTTAATGCCCATAATTGTCATTTGAATTATATATTACAAATATTTAAATTATTAGGTAACATTGGTCCAAAATAATAAAAAATATTGTTTACTAAAAGAAAAAATAAAACTATATTAATTAATTCTTAAGCTTATATACTAAATGTATATAGAAAAAGCTTTTGACGCTTACTTAAATGTAGACAAAGCTATTCAGATGAAACATTTCTGGACGATGTTGTAATGTAAATAAAATTGTAAATGGCATTTTAAATTACCTATGTGCATTCACCGGAATAATTATAAAAATACAAATCGTTTACGACACCGGGATATTTCATCTTCAATAAGCGAGATGACTCGGTTTTTCGTTTAAGAAATAAAACGACTTAAACAAACAGCTGGAAAATAAATCTTATTACAAAAAATTACGATCGAAATTGTGTTGTAAAGACCCAGTAACAAAAAGATAAATACGAATAGCAACAAAACGCTTTTTTAATTTAATAGAATAACAAGTCATTGACCCCACATAGGTGTGGACCAATCGGCGAATGTTCATTTTTTTGGTCATTTTAGTTACTGTTATCTTGCGCTATGTATGACTAAAAAGTTAGAAGTAAAAATAGCCAATGACGAGACAACAGCAATTCGATTTTTAATTCATTTTTTTTTTTTATTCAAACAATAATATGTTTCCTTTTATTGTTACTTATGTTTATGTTATTGCATTTTAATTAATTAAATATTCTAATCTGATAGTTCTATGAAATTCGAAAAATCTTGGATCAATCACCATTCTACTACATTGCTGGATTTCCTACTTCTCGTTTAACAGCTTAACGATAAATTACAATTAATCCCATACTAAAATCCTTTTGGACTTCGTATCACGCAAACTATGATACATTATTAATAAATAAAGTGGTTATAAAATCAAACGTGGAGGATAAATCACAAAATTATTTAAAAAGCAGCAATGGCCTTAGCTTTACTTCATTTAAAAGCAACAGTTTCGAGTGACCTAACAGACTGTGAGCACCGGTAACATGACCATTCAAAAAGCGTGACGCGCTATCGCAACCAAGACATTGTAACTGCTCCAAGCGAATACAGTCTGCTGTCTCCCACGGTCATTAGCACTGGTTCATTTTCACACCAATAACTATACCTTAAACATATTTACAAACAAATCGCCATTGTACAAAGTTGCAACAAAGACTTATCGATACTTTATACGACAAAAACGATTTAATTTTGTCGATTTTCCTGTTTTCTCGACAATATTAGTCACAAACGTTAATTATTTTATATATCGTACGTTTCGGAATGTAAAATGTGTCATTTAAAATTTAATTTTAGAACATTGCTTACAATAAATAAGAAATAATCGAGTTTGGGTAAAAATCGAATTACTTCATGATTCCATTTAAGTTGCTTATTGAGCTAGTTTTATGTCGTGAACGATTATGCCGTGACTGTGATCCATACATATTTTTACAGATATTGGTTGTTTGCGAAAAGCCACTAATTCCGGTCGGTTACAATCGACCCAGATCTTTAGTCGACCGATCAACACAGTTTGACGTACTTACCGAATTATGTCATACTATTCGATGTCGACTGCGACCGGTTAACAGCCTTCGTTATTTATGAAATCATGATTTGTAAAATTCAATCAGAATCTTCGAAACAGATTTTGGCTGGTGACAACTTTATGATTAAAATCGTTCGTGTCAATTCCATAGAATTTTCAAAACATAATTTTTGGCTATTGGCAACATACATACTTATATTCTTATAACATCTCTAACTCATCTTATCTTTTGAATTTGGAATACCTCATTCCAAATCATAGATTATTATGTTTATTTTATAAAAGTTAGGCAAAGAAATTAAAATTCATGAGAAGGCTTTCTTTTTGATCTGTTAGGTGAATGTATTTAAAAAATAAAAATTTTTTATTTGATATTGAATTTCGAATCAGTAAACGCTTCGAAATTTGAACTTTTTCGTTAATTGGAACATGAAATATAGAAATCATTCAACTAATTACAATAATTTTACATGCACTACGGATGTGACTCGCTCGCTCGTAAAACTTGCACGCATTCTTGTTATCTGTCACACGAGGAGAAATCATATAAATGACATCTTTTAGATTTTTCGTTATATGTAATTTATTACGTTAAATTCATTATTAATCGTTCAACTCTTAATGTTTTAAATAAGTTATTTTTACAATACATTATAGTCTTAAAATGTGACTATCTATAAATATGACTAAGGTTGAAAATTATTACCAAATATAAAAATACAATACAAATACACATTACATTTTGATTGAATTTATGATGATGAAGTTTAGTTCTGAATTTCTTATATCGATCAAAGGATATACGTTTTATGTAAGACAGCAGCGTCGCTTTATTATAAACGTTATTTTTATTGTATGTAATTTAGGGATTAAGGGTCACATATGACGGCGATACATGTACCAGCTAGCAAGCCTATAAATATCTCAATGCTTGTCATCAGTCCCTTATCACTTCACCCCATGCAGATTAATGTATACATACTACGCATTACTGATATTTTACAATTTCCAAACCTAGTATTTTATGCCCACTTTCACCTAGGAGGTTCACCTGAACTAAAGCAACTAACACGATTGAAAGACATCCGCAACTGGCCTTCAAGGAAATAGTATGGTCTTTTCTAGAACCGTCGGTAAAAGCTGGTCCCACAGAGTTGTTGTGATAGGCAGATAATGCCTTGAAAATTACGCTGTTGTGGATTTCAGACATCAAGGTGGTGTAGATGAAATTTGAACTAGACGCAAAACATGACATTGCCGATTCAAAAAATTGAATCAGGTACATTGGTACTTTTGAAAATATGTTACCTGGTTAGTGGTAGCCACTGGATTATCTCGATTTCAATACAAAAAACATCCACTTAATTAAAAGCAAAATACCTACAAATACAAAGTCCTTAAGGAAGCGTCATTAGAACGAATTAAGTACATTGCGTGTTCCATTTACATTGCTATGTAACCGATAGCGTACGATAGCGTGTGTACTACATTTGTCATCCTTAAAACATTCAGCTTTTAAAATGTTTATTCGTAAAACCATAAAAGTATACTTCGCATTTTTCTTAAATTACCAAATCATTCTTCCCGACTGTACTAGCCGTCGTCGCGTTTGGACTCTACTTCCACTTACCATCAGGTGAAGTAGGCATTTGCTCACCCGAGTAATAAAAAAAAAACTACTAATTAAATACAACATTGCAACTAAAATCATAACTCAATATCATTATAACGATCAATTACCAAAAGTACTGTTGGTCAGGAAATTGTAAGTTCAAAGTTAAACAAATCGAAACTCCGTGGATTTGATCTTTAGTAAAAATAAACTCAAATCCAATAACACCTGTTTCTTTGTAGCGCACAGTCTGAACGCAGCCTTTGTTCTCGTGTTCAGGACAATGTCGGGACGCATTAGGCACACTACGTCGCGTGCCCTATTTACCTTGTTTTTCAATGCACTGTGTAGGAAGGAGATTGCGTGGGAGCGACAACTGGCGCTGCGATGAAATTACTGAAGCTCAATTGTCCGTAAGACGCATTAATACTATGGATATTAGCAAACACGGATTCAGAAACTCCTTATTAATTTGTAGCAATTATAAGGACTTATTTTATTTTACAGTTTTATTTTTTATTCGTCGCTTATTTACAATGAACAAAACCTACTGATGCCTAAGCGATTTCGAAACGTTCCATCATAACGGAGAGAGTACCGCTGGTTTCTAGCGGGTAGTCTGGCTCTCAGCCAGAAATCTTGTATGGGGATGCATGTGCTTACAGAGGTAGCGATGGTGGTTTTACTCAGTGGTAGGGCATTGTGCGAGTTCGTGTGGGTAGGCATCATCCACTCATTAGATATTGTACCGCAAAACAGTAGTACATAGTATTGTTGTGTTCCGGTTTGAAGAGTGAGTGAGCCAGTGTACAGGCATAAAGGCATTTCAAGATTGGTGACGCAATGACAGCGTAATCCAATAGTACAATTTTTAAGAACACCGTTCTTAAGAATTGGTTAACCATCAGGTTACCATCAGGTGACCTATTTGCCGACCGCCATTCTATAAAAAATGTATATTTCAGTGAAAAAAATGCTTCGTTCAATAAGATTAAAAAAATACAATAATTTTTTTATAATTGTGTCTAATTTTCTATTTCCATATCTGTCTCACCGTTATGGGACTTTACCAGTTCGCATTTGTAAACAAAAGATATCAACAATCAGTAAAAATATCTGACGTAATTTCTTATTAATAGAAGACAGTCGTTGGGAATTCCTGATTTAGTGATAAGAGTCTAGATGTTTGAAATTAAACATATTAATATTTTTAATTGAAAAAGGGTTTTTCCAATACCATAAATATATTAATTACATTATCAGAACTAAGTCTTCTCTTTATCTAAATAAAATAAATTATCTTGATTTAAAGTTTAAATAACTTTAATAACTGTTGTTTACTTACGAAACAAATATATAATTTATTCGATTTAATCTATATCTATATTAATATATAAAGCTAAAGAGTTTGTTTGTTTGATCCGGCTAATCTCAGGAGGTACTGGTTCGAATTTAAAAATTCTTATTGTGTTGTATAGTCCTTTTATCGAAGAAGGTTCTAGGCTGTTTTTTATTCATTATGTTTTTATTAATTATACGCGGGTGAAACCGCAGGCACAGTTAGTAATAAATAAATATACAACATTATTTCCCTAAGATTATATTTATAATACCAACACTACAATACTCATGACTTAATTTACATGGATTTAAATAAATGTTTAGTTCACTTGTTGGGACTTCAGTTCCCTCTATATCTGGTATCGTTTCCAGGTGTTTTATTGCTATAAATCGCAGTGCCATTTATAATTCATTTAAGATGGGTTTTCCTAATCGCATTCTCAGATAGTAGTTAAATCGAGTTTGTACTACAATTCATTCATTGAATTATATTATTCAATTTCCTACTAAACAAAGTTAGTACTGCATTCAGTTTCAGATTGAACTAGATCTAAAGAATGTAATTCGAGCCCACGTATCCTTAGGCACACTTCCTGATCACCATATAAATATATTATACTTCTTTATAAAATCGTTTGTCCTAACTAACCATTAGAGCACGGCTATCTACTGACTTCAAATATGGAGCATAGATTTATTTAATAAAGTAAGGACTACGTAACGTAATTTATTTTAGGAAATTTCAACTTTTACTTTATATCGGAATGTCAGTTATTACTTTATTCGAATTATTTTAGATATATGAGTGTTCCTTTTAAAATATATGGGCTATTCAAGGGGGCGGATAAACATATACCTCTAAGGCCGGCAATTTATTGGTAGTTCCTCTGGTCCTGCAAATATCAATGGGCGGTGATAGTCACTGACGTCACTTGATCCGCCTGCTTGTTTACTTGCAAACGAATTATATAATAAAATGTATTATAATTTCCAACATTTGTATATTTCCTTACTTTAGTTAGTGTTTTATTTATTCCTATCTCCAATACTTTTGCGTATTCATGTAATATTTTTTAAATCACGTTATATTAAACAATAATTTTGTGTTTTTATACGTGCGTTGAAAATTTAAATAAAAATTTATCAGTTACGTGTTTGAAGAATTTTTAACTAAATTTCACAAAGCAATCTTGAGTGAAAAATTGTGCCAATATTATCAATTAAGTTTCCACAGTGTAGAAATCGGCAGATGAACGCAAACCCTGTTCCACTCCACCGACGACACGTTACAAGATGCTTTACTGCATTTTATTCATAACAACAGCATCAGCTTATTCGTACGTATCCGTAATAATTTTGTTTTCTATTATATATTTGAAACACTTATTTCGTATAGTCCTGACGTTAATCATTTTTGAATATTTAAAAACATTTATATAATACATGAACTCACAAATTTCGAACATTTATTTTCTACTCCTATTATTATTAACACTGATTTCTTTCTTTGTATCGTGGTTATTTTGACATTCGATAAAAGAAGACGCAGCAGTGTTTTACGCATCATATTCTCAACGATACATAAATATACACGATAAATAAATGACTGCTACACAAATCTTAAGGTTTTCATAATAACATTTCTTTAATATTTCAAAACACCAGAATTACATGGCAATAGTGAACGTTGAACATTTTAATCTTTATAATATCTCGACTCTATACAATAATAAAAAAATTGTCTTAAACATTTAGTTTTTCAAAGATTCCCATTATATATTAAAAATATATATATATTCAAATTCGTTCACTATGGACGCGAGTTATGTTCAAACACTTCCATTGTGACATTCGCCAAGACAAATCGACACACCGGATACAAGCAATGAGCGGACGACAATACGACATAACATAATGCATCACCGCGTGTTTACCGCTGCCATCTGGAAAACGAGCCGTCACGATGGCTTTGACATTCAATTATGTTATTGGCTATTGCTGGTTTATATTTTATAACTGGACATCCTCGTTATTCTAGTAGCTAGTTCATAGAGCAGAACCTGAGGCCCTGAGTTCAAATCCCGAGTCTTGCTAAATTAATGGGTTATCTGTGCACTTAAAGCTCTTAGCCCTGATTTATCTCCCTAACTCTCTCTCTATCTCTTTTTCTTTCTCTATCATGACTTATTTAGAGAATATATAATGCACATGCTTTTGCACTATAATATTCGATTCTCATTTAGTTATACTCCACAGACAATGGCCGCCTTGAACGATATCAGAAAGACACATTTAATGCGAGTTACTATTTAAGATAAATGGCGAGACTATCTATTTCCTCGGAACCTTTACATCTTCCGAGATAACGATTCTTACATAATTCATTGGTACTGAATATCGCAAATATTTATTTGGCATGTCATGTCATGAAATGAATTGTGTTCGAGTAGAGTATAATATAAGTAAATTGATTCAAAAATAAATCAATTGAGTTGTAAAAGAAATAAAATTAACTATTACACCAATAGTGAAAAAAAAAAAGCCAGAGAATATTCTCTTCCAATGAGGATTAAATTGAATGTAATAAAAATCTGAAGTAACATATTCTTTGAACTGATATGTATGTTAATTATAAACTTGTCTTAAATATATACAAATGTATGTCAATAGTGTGAAGCATGCGAGCTAAATGATAACAAAGCAATAATCGTAAGGTATTTCCATCGCGTTTCTCAAGTACGATAAAAACAAATATCTTATTAGTCATGACGACTCCCATTATCGTGAGCTGTCACAATTCACCATTCCTATTCATGTTGAATTTATTTTGTGAAATACGAAATCGAGTTGTAACATATTTTTTATTACTAGGTATTGGATTGGTCACCACATTGGCGCTGTAAGAAATATCCCTTAACATCGCCAACTACCGACAATACCGCTACCAACTTACGACAATTTACTCGTATTTAGCTTGTTCGGTCAAAGAACACGCTCGGTTAGGGACAAAATATCGACCAATCTTTCGTATCTTTATATTTTTTGGTGTTTCATTTCCAACACATTTTATAGTAAATACTACAAAAATGTGCAATCATTTTCAATAACCGATAAGGAATCCCTTCGTCTGGAGTCAATCCTGGAGGTAGAATCAGGTCATTCGGTTGTAAAATGCATTGTCATCCTCATCATCGGAATCATTGGAATTGTAACAACATGTAAAATTTCATTTACGTAAGATAAGAGGAAGTGCAAACTAACACTGCACGTTTAATAAAAGCTTGTAAATATATATAGTATGCGAATATTGATGGCACTGGCAATTAATAAAATAGATTTTATATATTGACGTTTGTGAACTGTTTTAAGTAATGAATTGGAACAAATCATAATATGTAATGTACTATCGGTTTAGATTGGTTAAGATTCACGCGTCCTAACCACTGTGCCATCTCAGCTCGATTCCAAATAATCGCCTATATTATAATATCAAACTAAAACGATTTTATTTTACAAGGAGTTATCTTCGCAAATTGAATGTATGAATATACTTTTAAATTCTAGTATTTTGTATTACTATTCAAATTTGCCCTACTCTCCGCTGACATTCCAACCTTTTGTCGGTCCTTAGTCATAGTGATAGTGCCCTCAAAAGGCTTCGAGGGTGACGTCACTGTGCGGTGAGCTGTATTTCAATTAGAGACAGACTTCGAATTAAGGTTGAAATAATTATTCAGGCTTTAACGAATACATAAATCGTTTTTCAATCCTCTAAGACTGAATAATTTAAAGTGACAGTTTGGTATTTAAGACCATATTAATCGTTAACTTGTATTATTATTCAATATTCTGCCCATTTGGGTCGTTGTCGTACTATTATATATTCTTATAAACTTATCAATTAATATGCTTTATAATCTGATAGAGCAAATATTTCCACACCTGTGTATAAATATAGGGTTTTCCATTAAGGGCGCTTGATCGTGCAGAACTTCCATCGTAGCGTGTGCTGTGTGGCACGTAGCGCCGTCCTGTTGAAACCACATGTTGTCCAGATCCATATTCTCGATTTCAGGCCAAAAGAAGTTGGTTATCATCGACCGGTATCGGTCACCATTGACGGAGACGGCCACACCATTATCGTTTTCGAAAAAATACGGACCAATCACGCCTCCGGCCCAAAATCCGCACCAAACAGTCACTTTCTGCGGGTGCATTGCCACTTGGTGGACCTCGTGTGGATTGGTCTCGTCCCAAATACGGCAATTTTGCTTGTTGACATAGCCATTCATCCAAAAATGCGCCTCGTCGCTGAAGATGATTTTTTTGCCAAAATCGGCGTCAACTTCCAACTGCTCTAATGCCCAGTCAGCGAACACACGGCGCTGTCTATGGTCATTAACCTTGAGCTCTTGGGTCAGCTGGATCTTGTACGGGTGCAGGCTCAAGTCACAACGCAAAATTCGCCAAGTTGTCGTCTGCGAAAGGCCGAGTTCCTGTGCGCGACGCGGAATTGACTGCCGCGGGTTTTCGAGGACACTGTCGCGCACAGCGGCGATATTCTCGGCAGATCTCGCGTTACGTTGACGCACGGGAACCGGCTGATTGTTAACTGACCCGGTTGACTCGAATTTGTCCACCAATCGACGGATAGTCGACTCGGCAGGACGATCATCGCGACCGTAAAACGGGCGAAGTGCGCGGAACGTTGCTCGAACTGAAGACCCATTTTCATAAAACAATTTTATGATTTGCACGTGCTGCTCGACACTGTAACCTGCCATGGTGGTTTGGGAGGACGGAATGAATATAACACACTGCATTTGACAGCTGTCACTCAAACAACATGGCCGCAATCAGCTGTCAAAGTTCAAGCGTCCCTATTGGAAAACCCTATACATACAATACCTGTGATTATGTTGATGATTATGATTATGGTAATGTGTTACTTAATTTTATTAATTTAAAGTAGCTTAATTATTTTAAAACTGTCAAATATTATCATGATTTTAAAATGCAATTAAAGAACAACGAAGGCGTCTTGATGCTACATTTTAGAAAGATCGCATTTATAGACACGTTATTTATAACAGGGAAGGTCTTTACTTCTGAGAAAGTGTATGTAAAATTATAACTATATGTAAAACCATAACAAACTGACAAATAAACGCAATTTTGCGTTCATAATATTAGTAAGGATTATAACACAGTACATAAGGATGATTACAACGGTAATTTATAAACACCGCTTATTCTATAAGATTAAGTTGTTCAAACAAGTGGTACAATATGAAAAAAAACAAAAGTTGGGACAAAACATTATTCGAAGTTTTAATTTTAAACTACAGAAGAGTTACATGATTCTTTATCTGGCTTCGGAAGCCAGATGCATTGCTAGTATACAATCATGTTTATGCCTGAGCTAAGACAATTATATACGATGGATTTTAGACATGCGTGTACACTGTATATTTCTTCATAGATTAATATCTTATGTCTAATAACATTATTACGTCAATAATTACAAAAGAAACAAATGAAATTAATATAATAATTATTCCATAATAATTTCGCCGTATTACCTTGTATTATTATTCAATATTCTGCCCATTTGGGTATTCGTTGTAATGTTATTAATTTTTCGAAACTTATAATTTTTTTATAATTTATTATAGCTTACTGTTTTTTTTTTATATGTTTGAAAAAATATTACAAAATATGCATATGGGGAAGACGGCGAAATAATTGTGAATTATTACCATATCTCTTAGTAGTTCAGGTGGCTGTTTCTTTAATCAAACTTCCAGACGAAATTCATTAATAACAGCAATTTTTCAATAACAATATTACGCTTTTTTTAATGAAAATTTACTTTCATTTCATAATTTAAATAATTTCATTATACCTAACGAATTTATGAGTCGGATTAATGTAAAGGTTACATAGATTAGTATAAAATATTTAACAGAAGTAGTATTAATCCTGTATTTCCTTGTGAGTCAAATCGGGCCATAGCTGTTAACGGCCGTCGTAAAGGTGTTTTCTTAAATAATATATATGAAGAAGCCGTGCGTCCTTACTGGGTTTAAGACAAAGTATTGTATTCGCCATAACCGCGAAATAAAACGTCGTGAAACGTCTTGATAATAAATTTTCATTATTTATTGAAATCAGAATTTTTTTATAATATAAATATTATTTTCATAACAAACTTAAAATTTATTAGTCAATTCCGAAAACGTTAAAATTGCTGTTTTTGCTAACTGTTTTTTTAGCTGATAATAAAAATAATATTTCGGATTGTAACAACAGAGTTTTAATTGTTTGTTTCCAATAGAGTTGAAATCATTTACATTTAAATATTATGAAAATTAAAAATATATATAAATAGTAAAAAATTCTCGAAGTTACAGCTTCCGCTCATATCACCTTGGGCTGATAGTTTCGCATTGAAGTGAATTTATATGAAATTTTTATGGAAACGTATCGAATCACACGCCGTCTGATAAGCGGCACGTGCTGTGTGAACACTATGCAACTAATTTCGATTTGTCGATACTGATTATATAAGCTTTCTGAAATACAAAGCCAAAGTGAATTCAATTTATCTTCATCTCGCCTTTCGTTTTCGCTACGTTTTATATAATTCATTCCGAGATTTTTTCTTTTTCTATCCGCTGATTTTGATAACTAACTTTAGTTTCTTTTTTAGCTGAGAGTAATACTTGTATTATGTTTTTTAATTAAGATTTTTTAAAAACAAATTTATTATAACTTAATCAATAATAGTTCATATCCAGTTTCTAAGTATCCGTAGATACAGTAATACTTATTGTAATATTTGATCAGCCAATAAATTTCTTTCGTTTAAATTGCAACTGATAAAAACTTCTTTTTTCAATTATGTAATGTACCCACGTACACACACATTTTGGTTTAATTGTGGATATTTAGTCAGAAAGATTTATGAGCTCATATAAATTATGTTCATGCAAAAGTGATAAATATAAATAAGTGATAAAGAGTTAGTTACTATAATTTTCCTTTTACAATGGTTATATATTAATAAGCAATTATTATTATCGACATTTCAGCTTATTCGATTAAACACATGTTAAGAGTACGTTTGCTTAAGAGTGGAGACCACGTTTAAGCAAACGTTGTGTAGGGCGCCCTGTGGCGAGTTGGACCGACTATTAAAAAAGGTGGCAGGTACGGGATGGGTGCGGGTCGCCCAAGATCGGGGTGGTTGGCGTTCTATGGAGGAGGCTTTCGGCGAAAAGCTGAGTCTTTAGAAAGAAAAAATCGGTCGTAAAATATTAACTTTTTTTGATGATTAATGTTGGTATTAATGGATATGAAAACTAAAAACATGTAACGTGACTTGTAAAATCTACTTGCCTGTTACACGAAGTAAATAACGTACAATCACGTTAAGTACACGATACCGTCTAGAATTCTCAGCGTTATGTAAAATGATCTACTTAAGGACAACATTTATATCTAACAATTTTTAGTTAAGCGACCGGATTGGGTTTCACCGGTAGAGGAAAGCATCTTACATAAAACTCCATACAAAAACGTCCAGTTTGTTAAATGTTATCAAGCGATAAATTTTATTCGCCCACGGTCCAATAATCCACTTATTCCAGCGATAACGTAACATATCGCTAACATATTTTTACGTAACTATAGCTAAATAGAAAAATAATCAGAATTCATAACTAATCAAATATATGGTGGAATCTAAAAAAATGTATCCTATAAAATGTAACGTTTGTTTTAGAAATATTTATTTTAAGGGTCTTCTTTGACGTTCCGCCGCACGAAGTTTTACGTTTTTAGCGCTACTGTCGCAACTATCGAGGCTCGGGCACGGCACGCACACATATACGTATGCAGAGTGGGGTCGTCGCACTTTTTTTTCCTAAACTAAATTTTAACTTTATTGTCACTGATTTTGAAATGTTGTCAAATACATATCTATAGCGTTGAGGTGAGTAGTTTGGTATAAATAAACTTCTTGATGTCGTAATGTGGAATAATAAAAAAAAAATTGACGAAAGACGAATGTGGAATGCTTTATTAAAAAACGGAACAAGTATATATACAAAAAGTGAAATAAAAATAGATCAATAGGAATACAAGAAAAACATTATATAAACATTATTGAAACAAACATTTTATGCTAAAATAATAAAAACAATATAATTATTACTGTAAAAATAAATGTTTTATTTTTTTAATTACTCAATATAAAAAAAATATGTGAATAAATACATAAAATAATTAAACTTCTAAAGAAAAATATATAATTCCTGAATCGAAATATATATTTTACAACATTTATTCTACTATGAAATTCACTTTCTCTCTTTCTAACCAATTGGAATAAAGCGGAATAAAAAGGATAGCGGGAATTGCAGTTCGACTTTCGGTTTCTTGGTTCTGCTACGGAAATCTATTACACAATAATCGACCTTACTGATGAAGTACCTAAAGACTATATTTGCCTGAGCACGTTAGCTAATAAAATAAAAGGATAGCTAAGTTCTCAGGCGATTTGATGAGGCTAGGCATTACCGAATTCAGATATCTAAAATCGGATTTTGAAATCGATTTGTAAGTCTGAAATCGGATAAATATCAATTTGCAAAACCAATGATGACGATAAGGCATGAAAACGTTTCGTATATCCTCACTAGATAGCGCTTTGACGTAACAAAAAACTAAAAGAAACATTTTATGCTAAAATAATAAGAACAATATTATTATTACTGTAATAATAAATGTTTTATTTCTTTAATTACTCAATATAAAAAAAAATATGTGAATAAATACATAAAATAATTAAACTTCTAAAGAAAAATGTTATAAAAATGTATAATCCCTGAATCGCGGTATTGAAGTTTTTAACGCAGCTTATTATATATACAAGCGTGGCGGTCTACCAATTGGAAGTGTGTTCTTTAGTGTGATGCCACTACTGTTCTTAGATCACAATAACAAGGATTATGTACTTCGTTCGCATTTCCTATATTTCCCGATGAGTTGAGTCAGTAATTTACTGATTAATGAGGGTTTGTTAGGTGAACCATCACGCGTGTTTCGTTTTATGCATAAATGGGATTTGGTCATTTTGATTATTTAGTGTTCAAAACACTATTTATAAATACTTTGTTTAGTTTTACGTTATCAATGAAAATAAGAATAATTTGAATTTTTACGACAATAAATTTATTGCCTCAGTTGTTGTTTTACTGACCAATATAACTAGGAAATGGACGAAATAAGTAATTATATACATAAATATTTCAAAAAATTATTATTGATTAAAATTATTATAGCAATAAAAAAAATTATATTTATTTATAAAAAAATTGCAATGTATCATTATATATGAGTGTGTTATAATTATGTAACTAGTTAGAATTTCAACTCGGGTTATTTTTTGTTTTTTTATCAAACTACAAAATATACAAAATAAATAAAACACTAAAAATACCAAAAAAAAAAACAGAATACATAAGCCGGTGCGCGTCCTAAAATTTATGATGAACAGTCTCGGTGACAACTAAAACGTTCAAATACATACTAAATACGCTATTTACGCACACATTGATTTTGTGTAAGTACACGGTTCGATCGCGATCCATCAATGCGGCGCAAACCGACGTGCTCTCACTTCGGAGGCGCGTGGCCGACTGGTCTGCGAGGGTTATCGGCGGCTCGCATAAGAAAACGCGTACAATTTCATTGTAATTTATTATAACAAAAAATAAGAAAATGTTTATTAAAAAATGAAGACTCCAGACGTTTCTTTATAGTTTTAACTTTATTATTTGATAAAATTCATTTCTAAATTCTCGACGATTACGATAATTTCGTCTCAATAAGGAAGTGCGATTTTACACGTTTTAGTGATTTTTCTGATTTTTTTTACACTTATCCATAAACATTATCTTAAATTTGAATGCTCTACACGTAAGTTAAATTCATTGGCTAACTGTGTAATTTATTTCAAGGTTGTGGAGCATCGCTTTCTATATAATTCTATCGAAATCCCGACCTTCGAATTTCCACAAACGTCAAAGAAGACCCTTAAGTATTATACATATAATAACTATTATAAAAAGCAGAGATGGCCCAGTGGTGAGAACGCGTGAATCTTAACCGATGATTGAACCCTCAAATCCGGGCAAACACCACTGAAATGAAATTCAGTGGTGCTTAATTCGTGATTATAATTTATCTCGTGCTTGACGGTGAAAGAAAACATCGTGAGGAAACCTGCATGTGTCAAATTTCACTGAAATTCTGTCACATGTGTATTCACCCAACCCGCATTGGAGCAGCGTGGAGGAATAAGCTCCAAACCTTCTCCTCAAAAAGAGGAGAAGAGGCCTTAGCCCACCAGTGGGACATTCACAGGCTGTTACTGTACTGTTACTGTAAGTATTATATTGTTATCTTGGTCAACGACATTGACATAGTTTAGAGTATCTATGCATTCGATTTTTCCCGCGTTCAGGTTGGATTTTATATGGTTAGACTTTCTGTCAATGGCTTGACCGGCTGAGGGGTTGGGTTGATGTCCTTTTCTGTATCCCAGACAATGTATATACAAAATTTCATGACGATCGGTTGAGTAGTAAATTCGTGAGAGCGTAACAAACGAGAAAGTAAAACAAACAATCAATCTCACTTTCGCATTTATAATAATAGTAAGTATTATTCGTTGCTAAGACTGCGGGGACCGCACTATCAAGTCTCTCGTCCTTTCCAATCAGTACGAATTTGTGTAGTACATCAGCCGCGCAGCGACCGCGTTATCCATAGGAATTGAAAAGCTGTTGCACATTAATTATAATTCACTTTTGCGTCAATGTGAGGCCCAACGGTGAAGTGATATAGCTTAAAACCAATCCAAAAGCAAAAATATTTATCAGATCAGATTGTTAGTTATTAGGATTAGCTCTCTCATGCATACAGCCTCAATACGTATATTAGTATTGAAAATAAGCTAGATATTACCGTAAATATAGCCGAGATGGCCCAGTGGTAAGAACGCGTGAATCTTAACCGATGATCGTGGGTTTAAACCTGGGCAAGTACCACTGAATTTCATGTGCTTAATTTATGATTATATTAATCTCGTGCTTGACGGTGAAGGAAAACATTGTGAGGAAACTTGCATGTGTCAAATTTCACTGAAATTCTGTCACATGTGTATTCCACCAATTCGCATTGGAGCAGCGTGGTGGAATAAGCTCCAAAACCTTCTTCTCAAAAGAGGAGAAGAGGCCTTATCCCAACAGTGGGACATTCACAGGCTGTTACTTTTTACCGTAAATACTCCTATAAAATAAAGTTACATTTGTTTCACTGCGATTATTACACTACTTTCTCGTACCATAAAAAGATTAAAAAAACTTTTGCTGTTTAAATTGCTGGCTTCCTCGATAAAAATAGCTCTCTCTGGGGTATAAGGGATATAATTTATTGTTGATTCCAAGTCGGTAGCTTGAGTTGTGATGTAATTGCGATCAATTTTTATCAAATGGTTTTTAGGAATTGTCTTAATAACGAAATGTTTATCAATAAATATTATAAAAGGATATATTACGATCAAATATAGAGAAATAATTTATTTAAAATAAAGCTAAATAAAATATGATAATGACTTTGTTTAAAATTCATAAACATACTACTTACTACAATCTTATCGAAGTTACATTGAAATTAAAGATTTCAAATGTAACTTGAAAAAGATCAATTAAATCGATTAAAATTGTTGATAATAAAATAAAGAGGTTCTAAATTAAAAAAAAAAAACAAAAACGACCCAAACAATATTAACTAACTTAATTTTTATATAAAAAATAAGCAATTGTATTTATAATAAAAAACAAGTGTAGAACGAAAAGAGACTCACTGAACATTTTTAATCTGTAAATAGAATAATACGAATGATTCCATAAAATAGAAACAAAACTTTCAATTACAGTTGGAAGTATTTGTATTAATAATCAATGCAATTTCAGATACAAAACACAACTTTTCTTACTTTTTTTATGCCGCATTAAGTTCTAATTGTAATTATTAAAAGAAAATTGGCTATTTCCGACGCGTTGGACTATGTAGTTTCGTTTTAAAACGTTAATATTGATAACCAGCGTTTTTTTATAATTGTAGTACATACAAATATTGGTCTTTAATATTTCGCGATATTATCGACTTTCATACCAAATTTCACTAGGACCCTTCCAGTTGTTCGAGCGTTATTGAGTAAACATATTATATCCTAACTAATATTATAAATGCGAATGTGAGTTTGTTTGTTACGCATCTACGCCTAAACCACTAAACCGATTATAAAAATTATTTTATGGAAAGGAAAGTTACATTATCAGTAACATAGGCCACATTTTGTCCTCGTATTCCCACGGGAACGGGAATTACGCGGGTGAAATCATGGACAACACGCTTGTATTATTAAATAATATACACCAGAACACACAAACTTTGGCAATTATATAAGCAAGACAAATTGTATGCTCGTATCGAACTTTTGCCGCAAAACAGCAGTACTTGGTATTGCTGTGTTCCTGTTTGAAGGGTGAGTGAGCCAGTGTAATTATAGGCACAAGGGACATAACATCTTAGGTTCTAAGGTTGGTGGCGCTTTGGCGATGTAAGTCCAGGGCGCAGGTGACCACTTACCATCAGGTGGCAAAAATGCTCGTCCGCCTACCTATTAAATAAAAAAAATGAACTTGCTGTGTACTCCTCTAATCGATTTGAAATACGACATGTTAAATATAACATGTTTCGAACTTCAAATACACCTGTTCCAATAAAAAAAGATGAAAACGTTATTACGACCTTCAACGAGGTATTGTGAATAAAAAATATCTTATGTCTTTCATCCGATTCAAAAGGTTAGGTTTATCTGAGGTCACTCGTTTAGCAGATTACAGTCGAGTTAAAAATGCACCTACACATCTCAATGACAGTTACGTAACCGCGTGATAAGATAATTGTTGCAAAGATTTACCTTTCTGATTGTTTTTATATAATTTGTTATTTTACATATAATGTTTTATAAAGATTGTTGTTTTAATTATTGTCAATGAAAACTTGATTGACAACAAAATAATGTTACTTAATCTTTTGTGTTATCAAGCGTATATATTGTATTATAGTGAAAATATGTGACCATTTTGAAATATATAAAATATAAAAGATTTGAAATATTTCCACAGATTATCATGCATAAATAAATAATTCGAGAATAAAATTATTCGAGCCATTAAATGAATTATTTAGAAATGCAATTCCATCATGGCATTTCAATTTGCAGAGCAAAATCGTATGACCGCATTTGCGGTTAGGCGCTAAGAGTTCAAATGAATAATTTTTCAATTATCTAAAATTGAGTGTTAGTTTCAGTTTGGTTGTTAGAGGAATATTAACCAAAATGTAAGTAATATTAACAATCTACATCAAGACGTTGGACGCTTTTTGATAGCTATGAAAATACAAAATTTAAAATCTTTAACATCCTTAGCGTAAGTCTTTTTTTAAATCGGTAATCAGACCATGATAAGTGCTTAAGACCGCCCAAAGACATTGGTACTGTTATATCTCTTGCCTAATTAATGATTGTATTAATTTTGAAATGTCGTTTATATCAACGACATAATGAACTCAACATATATTTTTTTTAATATACTTTTAACAATGCGACACTTCTTTTCAACCCGTTGATATATATTAATAGGGCGCCTGAAATGACGTCATGGGTGTCATTAACCGTGTCGAGAAAAATGTGCCGCTAGACGGTGCTAATGAAGAATGACAATTGTTCCAGCGACTCTCTAAATTCGTGATATGTGCGAGCAATATTCTAGATAACTATATATTCTTATTAAAATGATCTTTATTACATGAGTGGTAAGAGCTATGAAGGTAGTATGAGCGACAGGTTCACGGTAAGTTTGCAGCGGTGCGGTGAGAGGAATGCAAACGACGGACCGCCTTTCACACGACACGAAACGGACAGGGTTGCACGCACGGTTGCCGACCGTATCGTAATTACACGCATGTACATATGTACATAATAATAATACACACTTTAATACCTGCATCGCATCAGAATAAAAAGAGACGGAATGAGAGCGAATGTATTATTTATTAAGTCCGGTTTAATCGCACACTTGACGAAACATTGACAGGGTGAAAGGATTTTTATAAACTTGTACGTATGAAAATAATTAAAAACGTACCAAACTTTATTGCGGTATATGTCAATAAATGTATATTTTATAACGGGTTGTTTTTTTTTAAATATCGAATCATATATATCGGTTGTTAAGGTTCTTTCATCAAATATCAGTCTCTTAAATGCCAGTAAAACTAGTTGGTCACGTTTTGACAACCCTGATCATGTTAATCAATATTGTTAATGTTAAAGATTGCTCCAAATCCATCAAACTACTTATGAAAATGTTATAAGTTAAATCAAATGTCACTTGAACAAGTTTCTTTATATGTATAATATATTATAACTCTTCTGAAATAAGGGTTACATTTATACAATAATTATTCATACGCTACGTCGATGGTTGCAACCTTTGTATTTAATTATATTTAAATAATTTAATTAAGTAATAATAACTATAAAACTTAATTGTTATTTACAATGCCGTATGTAAATGATTATTTTTTATCGTGTTCGTTTTTTAAAAGAATAGCCTTGCCGACGGATAATATATTTACAGCCAAAAAATTACAAAATGAAAGCACATCATATTCTAAATGTTTTTTTAAACGAGAGAAACAAAAATGTGATTGTGGGAAAAGGTAAAAAGTCACAACAATTATTTTATGGCTGTAAAAATTTACGACTTAAACCGGCTCTGTAATTATGAACTGACCCTGGTTATAGGTCATTGTTAGTCTTTAACAGGAGTGCCTTATCGATTACATTTTTATATAATATTCAATATACATAATATAATTTGATAGATATTCGCGGACGAAACAATGTCGGCCGTGCACTTGTGTCAACAGTGTTATTGAAAGCACTCGGTATATCGTGACGCAACCAATCGGTATATATGTATATTTACGCAATATACCCATTGTTTAACTACACAAACAAGACGGATACAATATTAAGGTGTATCTTTGGATGATCTAATCGTTTTATTATATATTTCATTTGGATTTAAAGTTACTAAGAAGAAATGATTTATCAATTGTAGTTCGGTTCCAATTATTTTTGCAGATATTTGGATTAAATTTAATCTATGTATAAAAACCTATCTAATACTGGTTATAGATACAACATAATAAATCCTTTATCTCTTTGCAAATCGCTATACATTTTCGAATTATGTATGAAATGGTATGAATAATATTTTCATATTGGTTTTGTTTAATTGATCTGTTCAAATAAAATTATTAAGCGAGTATACGTAATACGTCATTTATTAAACCTTTAGAATTTGAACTAGTGCTATTGATAAATGGAAGAAAAATGAAATTTGTTTTTATATCACTTTAATGTCACTCGTTGAAGCTATGAGAGCAAAAAATTTTCTCTACCTTCACATATTCAAAGTTACAAGTTACCTACCTATTCAAGTTTTTGTCACTTGACATTATCAACATTCACTCAAGTGAAACCCGTTATGCAAGTGACCATGTTTTGCTTAATTTAATTTTTCTTTTATATAAAACCCAAGACATTACATAGGTGAATATTTTTGCATTTCAACCTGCGACACAAAATGTAATTAATACTAATTAAAACATAAAAATAAACAATTTTTCATAACACAAACAAAATTAAAAATCATTTTTTCACATAACATTTTATTTCCATCTTACTTAAGAGTGGCATAATATTTTGTGCATTAGTGTAGATGCAGCCTACGCTACAGAAAAAAAAAAACAGAATCCCAGACAAACCAACCAGCCGTTGCGGTAAAAGGCATATGCAATAAGTAACTTGGTATGTTATATTCGCATTCAACACTACTAAATCGCTAAGTGTATCACCATCTTATAACCGACGGTCCGCAGTCCGCACCCGGAAAAGAAATTCAATTATCAATTATCATCAGGCCGGCCGTTACGCTGCCTTAGCAGTTATCGTTCTTCCAGCCTACTTTCTTAAACACTACTCGATATTAATGCGATTATTCGGGTCTTAATTACTACAATTAAGATTATGTTTATGTTTATGTCACTTAGATAGATAAATAAATGAAATACAGACTTAAGTTAGCTAGTTAGTTGAATTCATTCATCAATCAATCATCAATTACCTATTTAATAAATTAAATAACTTAGTATTAATCAGAACGGACACTAACATATTTTTTTAACGAAACCATTTGGTACATTCTAATATTTACTATAAAACATATTGAAATATTAATTTACATAGAAATCACTTTATTCGCTATTATGATATCATTGTTAATAATTCTCCAAACTTGACTATTAACAGTGAACATGTTAATATTGTTAATAAAAACGGTTGTCGGGCCTCTTAGTTCAGCGCACCAGGTCGTCGCACCACGGTGTACCGTACGCCGCTGCCATAAGAAATGTACGCTATATCCTATACATATGCAATAACCATTCAACATCGAACAAATTATTCTGCACGGACAAACTACCTAATTTAGACGGATTGCCTTTCTTCATCATTCTGAACATGACGTCATAGTCCACCGGGGAAAACAAGTAACAGGTGTCAGGTTGTAAATGGTTAAATCAAGTCAACGGAAAATGGAATAATTTATTCCCATCGAGTGTTTTCCATTTCCCCGTTACCACGATAGAAAGTTTTAATGTTATGGATGCAGACCATATTTTTAATGTAAGTTAAAAGTAGTCAGTTTTCGTACAGTTCATGTTTATTTCATTTTTAATATATTTTCATTTTTATTTTATTATAATAATTTAATTTATTGACGTTTTTTGATTCATGTAATTATTTGAATATCTACCTGTAATAACCGGTTAAGATTACGCTTACAAACCACAAAAATCAATAGATATCTCCAATACAATTAAAACCGACTGTAAATAAAATGTTATTACAAGTCTGACTTGTTGTTGTACTTGTTAAAAAATTAACAAAGATAATGAAACATTTATAGCAACGCTAAAAACACGCAGATTCCATTAAGGTAGGTACTTATGTTAAAAATAAACTTTTAATGAAGTTACAGTTGTGACTTGTGATAAATGTTTATATGGGATCCAATATTTGCAATCTGAGATAACGGTTTGAACATTAAAAAATGTTGAAATTTTAATTTCTAATAGTCAGTTCGTATATCGTATCAGTTAATGCTACAGTAACAATCACAATCTATCGATTGAAGGCGATATGATAACGATTTTATTTGAATTTATGAAATTGGTCACTAATATGCAGGAATGCAATTACCTCGTTGCGATACTGGAATCGTGAGTCGTACGCCGATTATTTTCTTTACCGATGCAGGTACCTTGATTACAAAACAAGGTCGGTCGGAGCCGCAATTATTTATTATCAACTTTATCGGTATTTGATCTTATTGAAGAGATTTTTAATACGATTCGTACGTTCGCGAATTTTGGCGCGGAATAAACAATTTAATTTCATCTTTATAAGATAAGAAGTGATAAGGTCAACTCACCGGGTCGATGTCCGCTTCCCAGACATCGTTCAGATCGTTGGAGATGTCGAAGTAACTCTCCATGTCGGGGCCGGGTTCCTACGACGGCCTCCGACTTCCACTTAAAGAAACTCCCTCGAGTAACTCGCACAAAACACAGACAACTGTCACGGTTCTACGGTCCTTTCCCGAGCGGTGCGAAACTCGGTAAGAATGTAAACTTGCACTACGACTTAATGTCAACAAGTAAATATATTATATTATACGGATCACTTCGTATCACCACAAGTTTACGTTTCACTATCGACGCCCATTTGTTTTAAATGCGGAATATTTTTGTGAAATTTCACTTCACGCGAGGAATGTTTAGTGAGCGTCGGATCGTAAATGAGACACACGCTCGCGGCGGAGTACGGCCGGCGAATGCGAGGCGACGATGACCGTTTCCCCCTCCCCCACCAGCCTCTCATTCATAACGTGATAGGGGGTAAAAACATGACCATGAGCATCAAAACACGGGGGTGCCCATGCATTGTTCAATCATAAATACGTTAATTATGCGGGCAGCGTGCACATTAAACGTCACTTATATGTGAAACCAATTAGTATATTATTAAACTAATCCGTCCGTTGTTAACTTTTCGGATGTCTTTTTATTATATACTAAGTTGTATTAATCTACATACTACGTGTATGTAGATAAGTTTATAAAAAATAAAAAATCATAATTTAATAAGATTAAATATTGTAATTTATGACTACACTATATATATACATATTTACAATGCTTTAGTTCTTAATAAAAGAAAAAAAAAAAAACAAATTTTTAATAAAATAATTTATTAAAGTGTTTATAAACATATATTTTTACATGACGTTTTTATTTAAATGATTATAGCCGCACAAATAAATATTATAATATATGACAATAATCAACCATTAAGGATTACAAAATGTACTTAACCAATTGCAAAAAAAGTGAATACTAATTTAAAATGAATAAATACCTAATTACAGATATTCTACCGCAAAACAGCAGTACTTTGTATTATTGTGTTCCGGTTTGAAGGGTGAGTGAGCCAGTGTAATTACAGGCACAAGGGACATAACATCTTAGTTCCCAAGGTTGGTGGCGCATTGGCAATGTAAGTGATGGTTAACATTTCTTACAATGCCATTGTCTATGGGCGTTGGTGACCACTTACCATCAGGTGGCCCATATGCTCGTCCGCCAACCTATACAATAAAATAAAAAATATTAACATTAACAAGTACCTAACTTGATTTTTATTGATTTTGGATTATTTTTTTCAATAAGCAACAATTATTAAATTTAGTTATGAACAAACAATATATATTCGAACAAATACGTTACAATAACAGATCGAAGACGATTGTGAATAATTCTTTTTTTTTTTCATCACACCGACATTATTTTGTAAATCTACTTATCAATGAGAGAAATACAACTTAAGAAATTGATGCAGTAATAAGCAACAAGGCCTTACATGTGAGTTGAAATTAAATGGAACCTCACTAATGAGAAAACAATTATTATTAAAATCAAGAACATATTTTTCTATTAAATATTATTTTTATTTACATTTTATACATTATTTATTATTATAGATAAAGATTAAATGATCATTCGTTGATTTTCATGTAGAGTATAAATTCAATTGTATATAATAAACATATATTATTATATTATTTGTTGCTCTACTATCCGTAAGCAAAACGAATCGTTTAAAATGACTATTCAAAGGTGCTTCTAAGAGCCCATTCATGAAAAGTATAATTTGATTGGCGAATAAATTAAATGTTTCGCTCTTCCGATCATAAACTCGTGATGGCAATACTCAACTTGCAACAGGTATTCCCTGTCGGCCGGATATTACGCGGATGTCATGTTTCTAATACATATATATTTTATATCTAGCATATAAAGATGTAGTAATGTAATTATAACAAGGAGTGAATTTTGTTCTGTAAATTATTAACGTAAAGTACCGTCAACAAAAAAACCAAAACCAAAAATAATATTTACATATACTGCAAAATATTCTTATGAGACAGTCGTGAGTGAATGTTAACTCATAATAGCAAAGTAGTGTTAAGGATTATTTGGTCACTTGTGATTGGTCTTCTTGGGCACGGTGAACAGGGAGGGCACGTGCGTGTGCAGCGCAGACACGCCGCCGTGCAGCACGCACACGCGAGACACGCTGCACTTCACGAGGTAGTCGCTGAACTACGGGACGGAGATCAGAGATAAATTACATATACCATTACCACCACAACGGTACCACCTACGCATTACTACACCTAACAGTAACACTTTTTATTTCTTTCGTTCGAGCCACCACTCATCAGATATTCTACCGCTAAACAGCAATACTGAGTATTGTTGCGTTCCGGTTTGATGGGTGATTGAGCCAGAGTATCAGGCACAAGCAACATAACATCTTCGTTCCCAAGGTTGGTAGCGCATTGTAATAATGGTTTATAATTCTTACACCGCCAATGTCTATGGTCTGTGGTGACCATCTTCAATCAGGTAGCCCATTTGCCCATCAGCCTACCTATATATTTAAAAGAAAACTCACCAGTTGTGCCGTCTCGTCCTCCGCAGATGCTACGACAATAATCTTCTTCTGTCGGATAGCTTCGCTCAGCACCTTGTGTGGATGAGCTCCGAGAGACTTGAGCTCGTGCTGTCCAAGGTGAACACCGCTGTAGGGCACGTTTACACTACCCTCTATACAACTCTTTTCGTATCTACACAAAAAAAAAAAAATTTTTACGAGCTCTGCTTCGTTTGGGATCGGATGGCCTTGTGTGAATAATTTCCCAGGATTTTAATATTATTATTTTTTTTTTTTTACCCGTAATAGGCTAGCGTTTACCGTTGTCTTGCCTGATGTTAAGCATAGACACGGTCTACGATGTAGCACGCTTGCCTAGAAGATACCTATTAACTCTAGATTTGAAGACACCAACGTTGTACCTATCGGGAAATACAGACTCAATTTTATATTATATTATTTCATTTGATCATGTTCGGTCTACCTATGCTACGATTAATTAATTATTGATTTACGTTAACAAAACGAGATTGACGACTTCATTCGACGAAACATATTTGACCCGCAAGGACATTATCTTAGAACGAAATAATTATCCATCAAAACGAGTTATCAATTAACACAAACGTAAAGAAGGCATATTTTTATTATATTAGTTCAATATATCGTTGATAATATATGATTGGCTGGCAGCGGATGGAAAGCGGATGCTAGCGGATGGATCGAGAGCTGAACATCGAGCTCAGTGGCGTGCCATTAGAGAGACCTATGTCCAACAGTGGACGAAAAATGGTCGATGATGATGATGATAATATATAAATATAATTCTATTATAAAAACTTTATTTATTTATTTCATATTAAATTTTCTACATAAGCAAAATTCAATTAGCATACATGAGAAAACATTCTAAATAAAATAATATAGAAAACTTTATAGTTATATATATAAGAAAACCAGTTGCCCTTCCAGACTTCGTACGGATAAAGTTACTAAACCCATTTTGTTGCAATTTCCAAAAATCCTTTCTAAGCGTACGCTTACGTTAGAAAATAAAACTATGTTCCAAATTTAAATTTTTCAGACTCTGTCTGAACTTTGAATGAACGTTGATAGTCAGTCAAGAACTGAAAAAAACGATAATAAATAACATATTACTTACAGCAAATTCGACCGTATGTCAACCACACAACATTTATCTTGGCATGTCAATGAGAAGAAATCGGCGAGACTTATACGAGAGCACGTTTCAGACAACAACACTTCCAAAGGAACCTCGACTATATCCTAAAAAAAATAAAAAACAATGACGTCATTACACTTAAAGTATACATAATTACATACGACGCGACCAAGACACTCCATTTCAAGCAACATTAGGTAAAAAAAGCCATAAATAAATAACCAGGCAATAAATATCTGGATCAACCCGGGATCAGACTGGCTTCGACCAATCAAAGAGAGCCTGCAATTCGGTTTTTCAATTTGATATCCTTTTCTTTCCTTATGTTTTGGATTAACGGTAAAAAGAGACAGGGAATGTTGTAGTGTAGTCCTGTCACAATTATTTAGTTCGGAGATTGTATACAAAAATCCACACCAATACTATAACGATAACACATAGTTACTCTTTCTAACTAAATTATATTTTTTATTTAAAAATAAATCAGAAAAGCTTAACAAAGGTGTCGCTGTTTTAAAGATAATAATTACTTATATTTATTTACTTAAAAAAAAATAGGATTACACAATTACTTTAAATATAGATTATTATTATTTATTTCGATTTCTTAAGATTCACGCGTTCTTACCACTGGGCCATCTCGGCTCTCGGATTTTTATTTAGAACAAAAAAAAAATCGACAATTTAAAAAAAAACAACTGTGTATAATAGCTATAAAAATACGTTAAATGAAAACTCGATATAAGCTCCATTATTAACGTATTAAACTTGATAATTAAGCAATGACAACAATTAATAATAAATTCGTTTGTTACCTAATGCATCGTCACTGCGTTATGACACATTAATTAACGATCGTTATGTATACGATGCTAAGAATAGAATGAGTGAAGAGTAAATAATTACCTATAAGGAAATTGAGTATTGAAAATTCGCAATAAATAAATTGCAAATTGATTTGTTTTTTTTTATTTTTATTTACAATTTATAACTTTGTGACGTCATAATGTTACTAAAACTAAATCGTTCTTGAGTAGGTACTAGTGAATTGTAAATATGTGTTTTACTGGTGGTAGAGCCTTGTGCAAGCTCGTCTGGGTAGGTACCACCCACTTATCAGATATTCTACCGCAAAACAGCAATACTTGGTATTGTTGTGTTTCGGTTTGAACGGTGACTGAGCCAGTGTAATTACAGGCACAAGGGACATAACATCTTAGTTCCCAAGGTTAATGGCGCATTGGCGATGTAAGCGGTGGTTAATATTTCTTACAATGCCAATGTATATGTGCATTGGTGATCACTTACCATCAGGTGGCCCATATGTTCGTCCGCCTACCTATACTATAAAATAATAATAATACTTTATAGTGTAAAAATGGTTTCATTTTCACTGTACAGATAATGCGTTCCTGATAGGTCTGTGATCAATTGTCTGATATGTATATTATGACCCAATAGTAACAGTAACAATCCATCCATATATCGGATGTTATGTTATAGCCCATACAGAGTCACGGCGAGAAATTCCGAGAACACCCGAGAAGCGTGAATGTGAGAGCTTTCTCTAGGTCTCTTTCTCGCGCCCGCCTGTTCTCCTATCGGTGTCGGTATTTTATCCCGCTTCAAAGGATTTCTCGGGCGAGAAAAGTGAACACAATCTCCTTCTTGTTTGGTCCCTGTACGAACTAGAAAGGAAAACGTGTGGAATAACGATGTGAGCTTATTTTGTGGGATGCAATATAGAAACCGCTATATTACTTAGGTTATAATAAGTTACTGCACAAATTACCAAGGCCGCTTCGCAGTCGTCGTCGTATACTGGATGGGAACGAGAACGTAAGTGAGAAACATCGCGAGTGAAGATAGTTTCCGAGTTGTCACCGTGAGTCTGTATGGGCTTTTAAGGTTTGGAGCACACTCTATTTTACTGGGATCTGGTGTATATTTCCATACATGTGTCCGAATTTACGTTAAAAAAAATCCGCTACCTCTTGTTTCGCCGCCGAAATTTCGAAAACAAATTTAATTCGTGAAAATTCAGTAGAACTTGATCAAATTTAATAATTCGATTTACATTTAAGATCAGCTTGTTTAATCCTGTATTTGAATAGACATACGAGTCCTATGGCTTGATAATATCACATCTACTCGTACAATTAGAAGCCAAATTCGGATCTTAACCTATCACGGTATACAAGTGAGGATCACGTACCGAACCGGTCGATGGTAGCTTTAATTATGATTGACATTTATTTATTACTTAACTCGATTTCACCCGCGACGTGTAAAGAGGAAGGTCATATTTTAAGTACCCTACGTCCGTGTCTGTAACCTTTATTTTTAACGCTGGAAAAATGCATTACGTGATTCTCCCACTGGAACAGTGGGGGTATGTGAGGCTCGCCAAGACGCCGAGTGCGCCCCGAACATCGGAATACCTATTAAAAAACCAGCGGTACCCTTTCCGTCTCAACGAGGAGCTCGACGAGATCGCTTGCGCATGCTACCGTGACTCCTTGTCTGTACCCTTGACAGCGTGTACTTATGCAAAAATCTACGATGATCAGTCAAGTAAATAACGTTTGTAAGAGTTAAGACCTTATTACGGCACTAGCTTCGTTTCGATCACCTTCCACTAAAATATTTTATTATTTAATGAAAAAAAAAATTAACAACAGGCAATTGCACCGTATGCTGTGTAATATAATTACCATATTATATTAGAATGTGTTAGGAACGAGTCACAAGATTAATATGGTTCACAATATTTCTTCAGCCATATACATAAGTAGTTATAATTACATAAATTAAGTACATAGGCCTTTTTAAAAAATAGATAAATGTGTTAGTTTATAACATTTTCTAGTAACCATACCAATGTAACCAATGCGGTCGCATGGGTCTTCCGATTTAAGGGGATCGAGCGGGCCACAAACGATTATTTTATTTCCAAACATTTTTAGCAGGGTATACCGTTTTTCTATTAAAAGTCAGAATGGGTTTTTGGGGATGTTGAGCATTGAAAAGGGAGGATCCTCCGACCAGACTGTTGTTAGTCTGGTGGGCTACTGCCCGACGGTTGTTGTCGGGTTCTTGTATATATGTTCAATCGCTCGTATAACTTTAATATCGCGATGTAGGGTACGTCAGTTTTTAGTTTTCGTATGTGGCGAGATAGATGTCGCTACAGGTTAATTACGTCATTGTACGAATAAAAAAATTGAAACTAACAAATGTTTACGTTAAGGAAATTATACTGTATTATGAAACTAATGGGTTTTCTTATAGCATTGGTAGGCGGACAAGCATATGGTTCACCTGATAGTAAGTGGTCACCAACGCCCATATACATTGGAATTTTAAGAGATGTTAACCATCGCTTACATCGCCAATGCACCACCGACCTTTGGAACTAAGGTGTTATGTCCCTTGTACTGGCTCATTCACCCTTCAATCCGGAACACAACAGTACCCAGTACTGCTGTTTTGCGGTAGAATATGATGATTGGGTGGTACCTACCCAGACGAGCTTGCACAAAGCCCTACCACCAATAATGAGTACCACCAGTTTTGAATTATGTACAATCAAATTCATACCTGTATATATCCTGCATGAAAATTAGAAACGCTACGACGTATCTAGCCTAATTCAAATCTGTAAGCGGAGTCGTAAACATAAACGTCAATCGATATGACAAACTGTATGAAACAGACATGTAAAATCCAAATTTAGATCGGGTCAAGGCGCGAGGCATTGCTAGTTATAGAATATTTCTGTATACATGTAATTATCAATAAAGTGTAAATTAATTGTACAATAATGTTCATCGTTTCACGTTTACAGTAAGCATTATATATGTATATATATATATATATATATATATATATATTTGGAAGGTAACTGTCACTTATAATAAGTACAATACAGTCAGTGCACCACCAACCATGAGACATGGATTCTATGACGTCATTCAACCTTCAAATCTTTCTGACATTTCACGAGCGTGTTCTTAGCGAGTTTCGAATTGAAGAATTACTCTAATAATGAAATTAATAAATCATCAGTAATCATACTTGGTAGTATGGCTTTATGCATGCTCACCGTTATAGGTGCCACCCACTCCTCAGATATTCCAGTGCAAAACTTAATATCGTTGTGTTCTAGTTTGCAGTTAGCCAGTGTAACTACAAGAGTAAGAACGTAGAGCTTTGTGCAAGCTCGTCTTGGTAGGTACCACCAACCTTGATGAGTGCATCAGACATTCTACCGCAAAACACCAGTACTTGGTATTGTTTTGTTCCGGTTTGAAGGGTTAGTGAGCCATTGTAATTACAGGCACAATGGACATAACCTCTTAGTTCCCAAGGTTGGTGGCGCATTGGCGACGTTTTTTTTTAAAAAAAAGAAATGTACAACGCCTCTGTCTATGGGCGTTGGTTACCATGTACCAGCAGGTGGCCCTTATGCACGTCGGCCTACCTATACTATAAAATAAAAAAAAGTAGCACGACAAGACAAGAGGTCTTACTTCCCAAGATTAATGGCGCATTAGCGATGTACGGAATGATTAATATTTCTTACAGCGCCAATGTCTATGGATGCTATTGAGTACTATAAGATACCCCATTAGCACGCTGCCTATTATATAAAATAAAACGATAATAACAATATTATAATGTTTAAAAACTCACCATTGGATCTTTCATTTCTGGTTCGTTTGTGAATCTTCTATAACTTATACTTCTTGGTGAAATACGGCACATTTCTATTGATTCCTGTGTATAAATATTATATTATAATATATTGAAAACTGATAATAACTTGCAGTACATTTAACGTGACCAAAATAATTATAGTTTATATCGTCGTCTATATAAAAATCTGTTCCCAAAATTCATAATTATAGTATTCGGGGATTTGATCCTGTAGTTGTTTCGCGTATTAAATTCAACATACATATTTCGAATTCACACTAAAATAATATTTTAGAGGTCTATTTGTGTTTTGTGTCACGCAAAAGATAATAATACTAATAGTCAATAAAGTATTTATTTTTTTAAATTTATAATAAAACTTGCTTTTCGTCCGCGGTTCAAAACGGGGACAAAATGTAGCCTATGTTAGTCGCTGATAATGTAGCTCTCTATTGGTGAAATAATTTTTGAAATAGATTTAGTAGTTTAGGCGTGAAAGCGTAACAAACAAACAAATTCACATTCGCATTTATAATATTAGTAGATATCATGAGATTAGTAGAGGATGTTAGACTAACAAAGGCGAACCGTAGACATTGTCACTGCAATAAATATTTACATGCAAAAGCTTTATATCGTATGGGACCCGCCATACAAAATAGTTGTATGTTTCATGATTTATTATATATATCATAGAGATGTAGAGAAAATCGTTAATCCGAGTGTTTTCTTAAATCAAGGCTGTCCGATAAAAGATAACGCAAAACCATGAATTAGGAAAAATAATCTCCGGATAAAATTTAAAACTAACTGTATAATGTGAACGCGTTATTTGTTAATAAAAAAAGATTTGAATGTGAATAAGATATAAAACTGTAATAAAAAAAACATCAAATGCATTAAAGTATTTTTGTTTGAATTCTGCTCGTGACTTCTTCGTCAACAAAAACGACTTTACGCTTCTCAATAATACTGTTTTAGATACCTAAAATCATTTTACATTTATTTCATACAAAATAAGTTCTTATTACGCAGCAATAAATACCAATATTAATCTACAAATTCAAATTGTTGCTCTGTCATAAAGTCAGTATAATATGCTCTATGGTTTAATTACGAGTTTTGCTCGCTTTATGGTCATTAATGACAGGTTTCTAAGTGTAATTACTAAGTTCTATTCACGAATTAAATAAAGCGAAATATACTGAGTAATAAAACGAATTCGCGCTTCATTTACTTGTGTCACTCCCACTTACATTTATTATTATACGCTTTTATTGAACTTCATCTGTCAATATTTCACTTTGATTTAGCTTTTTTTTTATTAATAATGCTAAGTTTAAGTTTTCAGCCTTATAAACTTTGCTTAGCTGTTTAGTCAAACACTGATTTATCTCTGTCTGATATTAATGATTTGATATTCGAAAGAAGAAGACAGTTTATGTACGTAAACGCTAAGCAACATTTATAAATAAGACATTTGGAAATAAAACTAATGTATAGTGCCCGTCAGCAAATATTGCACATCGACCTTTGAAAAGAGACAATCGACTAATTTCGACATGGTAGAGCGTTATCTCTGTCGCACAAAACACTAACAGACCGGTATCTGTTAGGAGTTGTTAAAACAGTTAGGAGTTTCTATGTAATTGAATAACTTTCCAAAGTTCGGATAACAACTTCACCGATATTCAAAACGCCATTTTTACACGAATCCATAATAATAAATACCATAGATTTTTCAATAGACTATACGGTGTCTTAAGTGACAAGTATCAGACATTTTTAAATCAGTTAAATTTCTATCATCGATTGCAACACCAATCCCAATAAATCGTCATAAGCACTTTAAAAAATACAAAAATTTACGGGTTATGATTAAGTGGGTACGTACCACGGTATAAATTAATAATAAAACACTATTATTTCATTAACACCCGCCATTTCGGTCATTGACCTACAGCATGGACGAATATTTTACATACGATTTGAATTTTAAATCATTTCGTTACTATTACTTTTGACTTTGTGCTATATAAAAGTTAACAGATTTTTTGTTTGTTTATTAACAGTACTAATATTTATTATATACATATATATATATATATATATATATATAATTAATATTAATATATGTATGTATATAATATACACTTATATTGGGTAATATGGCGAACATTACGCACGAAATTTTGAATTGAATTTTACCCGACTTTGTACGGGTAAAAATCATATAAAATGACCTCGCCGATTCCCCTCTTAGCTGCTGGCGGAGCTGGAATAAGCTCCAAACCTTCTCCTCAAAAAGAGGAGAAGAGGCCTTAGCTCAGCAGTGGGACATTCACAGGCTGTTACTGTTACTGATTCCCCTCTTGAAGTTGAAATATCCAAAAACCCGTTCTAAGTGCAAAGTGAACGGAGTAACTATGCAAAATTTCAAGTCAATCGAACGTTGTTTTGGAGATCTCGAGATAAGTCCGTCAGTGATATATTTCGTTTATACATAAAGAATAAAGTTCAAAAAACTTTTAATAACCAATCAACTCGTAATACATTCAAATATCGTACAATTTTCTAGAAAATTCTATTAATATTCTTTTTTTAAATTGACTTCAAAATGAAATGGGGCATTCGTTATACTTGTCGCACAACAGCATTACATAGACAAGCATAAAAAATTATAGATACTAAGTGAATTTGCACGTACACTACAACTTTAAAAAATATATTTAAATATTTCAAACTCCTAATGAGTCCTTTTGGAGTCTGAGTTCAAATCTAACCAGATTTGCTTTGGGCTTTGGGCAATATCCACTTCAAAAATAGTATTGTTGAACCTATTTCGTTTTAAATTCAATTAAAATTATTAAAAATAATTTTCTATTCTAAATTTTTTTTATAACAATTTTATATGTACCTTAACACACTCTCCGATATCGATTTCAGGCAGATCGGAGAACAAAAGAATGCATTCATTGAATCCTGAATCCAGCAATGTATCCCTCAACTGCCTCAGTATACCAACACCCATAAACAGGGGCAACGAAGGACCTTCCACCAGCAGGGCGTCCCACAAATGGACGATTTTATGTAGTGGGAATACGTCTAAAATAGAACATAAAACATAAGCGCTTGCAACACAAGACTTGAAAACGTTTATTGCGTTTCACTTAAACGTTACATATAGAAAATTACCATCAAATTTGACCTTCAAATGTCATTGCTTTCATAGAAGTTCAACTTGAGTATTCGTGATCAAACATATTAGGCACGATTATGTTTACCAAATATTATTATAACATACATAAGTAAATTACGTATACAACGGAATTCGATTATTCTGTTCATGTTAGTCTAATATATAATGGCAGATTTTTATATAAGCTTCTTTTTACTAATGTTATTAGAGCATTAAACGTTTATATACATGATCAGGGTTTGGCTAATTATTTTTAGTGAATTTGTTTCTCGTTTTAACCACACACGACAAAAACAAAATAAATTTTATGCCGGGGAATTAATATGACGGGGTTATTTTTGAAGATCTAGCCGAAAAATCGATAACTTAGAATTAATAACATTAAAGATGTGTAACAAAACAAAACAATTCATCGTATTAAAATCCAAACTTCTGATTACTTTCGAAATACGATAACACTACGTCATAGACACGTGCGTACGTGAAGACGTTAATTTAAAGGAAAAAAAATAACTACACAAAAAAGGTAATAATAATTTTAGTGGTATCTTTGGTTAAGTTGTTCATACATACATTTACACAAACCATACGAATATCATCATACTGATATTAAATTCTAACTTCAGATGATTTTGTCATTCGACTTATCTAGAATATTAAAATTGGATAGATTTCAATTATGACCATCAAACCGTTCTTGATTCGAGAAATTCTAAGTAAAGAAATTATACGTTGAAAGGTAATTTGTTTCTGAGACGGACAATAAAATATGGCTCAAATCAACCGCACCGCATCGAATCGGGTCGCAGCGAAATTTAAACGCTGTAAATGAAATTAAACTGTCTACACAATATTTAGAGTCCATAATTGAATAGAGTGACAGTCGGTTGCAATCGTATGCCGCCGATTGCGAGCGTTCGTCAGTATGAATATTGAAATTTATTTTATAGCATTGGCGGACGAGCTTTGGTCCACATGATGGTAAGTGGTCACCAACGCCCATATACATGGGCATTGTAAGAGATGTTAACCAACGCTTACATTGCCAATGCGCCACCAACCTTGGGAACTAAGATACTATCTCCCTTGTGCCTGTAATTATACTATCTTTCTCACCCTTCGAACCGGAACACAACAATACCAAGTACTGCTGTTTTGCGGTAGAACATCTGATGAGTGGATGGTACCTACTCAGACGAGTTAGCACAAAGTCCTACCACCAGTTGTAAATATTTAAATAATTTCAAACTCACGTGAAAACATAGTCAAGAACCAGGGTATAGCGAAGAGCTCCGGAACGAAGTTGATATCGTGCAAATGCGTTGCCAACTCTGGCTCGTGAAACGCTGTCATTTGCCAGAACTTTGCCAAGTACTCCTTGATCACAGCGCTGTTGTCTTTCAAGAAGAATTTGTGGAGAAACTTGGGCACGAAAGCGGATAAACAGGCGAAGGCTCGGGCTGCAGAAAAATAATATACGTTCATAGAGAATAATTTCACTTCGAGAGAAAGATATAAGACGATGTGCTTTTTTTGGTACCGATTTTAACAATTCTCACAATAATTGATTTTAAAGACCTTGATCTAGATTTGTAGTCGTGTTTAGTTTTCAGTTCTGTAAGTGATTTCTCTAGTCGGGCGAAAACTTCACCTCTTAGTATGTTTGGGACGAATGTTTATCGGAATTCTAAATCAGTCGCAACCAACCTATTTAAGTGAAACTTTATATAATATACTAAGCATATTGTTTAAAAAAAAGACAAAGGCAAATTTCATTCTTCCTAATAGAATAACCATAAATATAAAATTTATTTTTTATAATGAAATATATTTTTTTCCTTTAAAAGCATAGTCCAGTTTAATAGTAATAATTAGAATGGTTTCATTGCTTACCTTCATTACAAAAGTTTAAATACAAAAATGGAGCTGTTAAAGAATCTAATCCTTGCCAGTAGACGTACTGTGGGTTTGTTAACAGCCAAGCTTTGAGCAACCTTTTCAGAGTCTTATGTCCAGCCGAACCGCAGAGCAACCAGCAGTACTGGTGACATCGAGGTATGTCTACATCGATCTGAAAGAAGACTCTATTTACTACACAAATAAGGTTCAAATTTCGATAACCTAAATTTTAAGCTTGTGCAAATTAATTGATACAAATAATTGTATAATTAATATATATCTTCTTTATATACTAGACAACAATGAGAATACAGTCATAATCGTTTTATAATTACGAATCTGGTATGAAATGTTTACGTCATTAAAAAGTACAGCGCTTCTAAAGCGCTTTAAAGCAATGTTTATGGACCAAAAACCCACCTTAGATCTATTTGATGTGATGACTTGTTAAATAAAAACATAAATTTAGATTTTTATACTGTTCTTTGACTAAGGCAAATGTTAATGATTTTAAAGCTTTTTCTACATAAATTAACATATTTTATAATATTTTTTTTTATTAATCAATCAATCACTTTCATTCCAAATACCTGTCTATCTGTAGGTGTAGGTGTTTCCTTGTCTATCCTCTCGTATTGGTCCTCAATATCCCCCACCACACCCAGCAGAGCCGCCCACACATCCCCCCTTACTAGAGGAGGGATATCTATTTCGGCTTCAGTTCTTATATATTGAGTTGTATATGGATATCCCTTAGTGGTAAGAATTATATTATTTTTCTTTTATTTTGCACAATATACTAAATAGCAAAATATAAATGTTAATAATAACAAAAATTAAAAAAGAAATATGAGGTCCTCCAGACCGATTTCGGCCACGGTGGCCAATCTCGAGAGAGATTAGCCAACTGCGCGGGACATATTATAGCGCACAAGTGTGTGCGCAAACACAGGTGCACTCTCTATTCCCTTACTCTCATAACCCGATGGGAAGGCAATCCGATACGACCGGAAAGAGTTCAGCCGCAGGACCAACGGCTTAACGTGCTTTCCGAGGCACGGGAGTGTATACACACTTCCAACTTCCAGACTCCGAGCAACTACTGAGAATTTTCGAAAGAAAATCTCAATAACATTTTATTGGCCCAACCTGGAAATTGAACCCAGGACCACTGCGTCTGTGACCTTACATGTAGCCACTAGAACAACGAGGCAGCCAAAAAAGAAATAATATGCTTGAGTGTGTTTACGTATACGTATATGTTTGCGTGTGAGTGTGAGTGGATACGTATAAAAAAGTTAAGAATTAAAATTAGCCATTGAATTTACTTATACTTGTACATGTTAATATGTGACAGCTATACTTATTTAAAAATAGATTTTATTACTTATAAATAATTTACTTATAGTAACAGCCTGTGAAATTCCCATTACGGAGCTATGGTCTCCTCTCCTTTTTTCTGAGGAGAAAGTTTGGAGCTTATTCCATCACGCTGCTCCAATGCAGGTTGTTGGAATACATATGTGGCAGAATTTCAGTGAAATAACCCACATGCAGGTTTCCTCACAATGTGTTCCTTCACAGTCAACCAGATGAATTATAAACACAAATTAAGCATATGAGAATTTAGTGGTGCCTGCCCGGGTTTGAACTCACGATCATCGGTTAAGATTCACGGGTTTTAACCACTAGGCCATCTAGGCTATTTAATAATAAGTTACATGTAATTTATGTTCATCAACTAGTTCTCATATGCTTTATCGGTCTTTAAAATTTACGAGGCGTTTGTGCAGTACTCAGGATGACTACGGACTTAAGAACTGTTACTATACTATAACTCACGTGTAATAGCCTTTGAAACCAGAGCAATCTATAGAACTGGTATTCCGTGTCTCTCTCTCTAATTATCTTAGGTAAGGCGACAGCATCATAGTCTTTTCTCCTCTCATGCATCAGTGGGTAGAAATCCTGAGGTGGAATGTGACTTAGGCGATTCTTTAGTAAATCTAGACTGTACTTGGCAATTCGACGATCAAAGAGAGCTCCGGTCTTACCTCCAATCGTACCACCATCTAGAAGAATAGCTCTGAAAAATAAAATATTTAAATAAGAAAATATTGATGAATACTCGGACGCATCGGCCGATGGACTGGAAGAGAGATAGATGCGTCACAAGGCGAGCGCTTAGGCCGATCGTGCCTCTCTATCGCTTGTTCCGCGCTCTCGCTTGCGCGCTCGGCTCTGGCGGAACGTTACTATGAGTCATGCTTTATCGTGCGTGCAGCCGGCGTTTATCGATTTGTAAGACGTTATCACGTCAAAATTCTGAGTGAATATTAAACAATGTTTTTCATCAACAAAACAAAATCTTTTGGTATAAGGATATATTCTTTATGTATGTATAGTAACTTTTTTAGTTAGGCATTACAAAAAAAATGTAACCTCATTTATTAGTTTTTGAAAGACAATAAATTTATTTATCTCATTTTAAATTCATTCAATTAATATTAACATTATTTAATATTCGTTGGATTGTTGTGAGTAATGTGAAACTATAATTTTGCACTAAATTAAACTAAAAACACTTTTTGAAGATAATATTTTTTTTATGATAACTGTGTATTTTTTTAGAGATGACAAGGCATGACCAAGGAGCAACAGAACAAATTCAAATTTTATAAATAATTTTGAAACTTCTTATCAGTGGCGTAACTATAGGGTCCGACAGGCCCTGAGCTCAGAAGTGTCTTAACATTTTTATCCCGTATCTTTGGTAGCTACGCCCTTGAGGGGCGTGTTATTCCCATGCAATAGATTTGCACGGGCCTCAGTTAGTATAGTTACGCCACTGCTTCTTATATTATGAAATTAAAATAAAAACATATTTACTTACATAGGCATAGATAATATTGGTGGACTATTTTTAATGAGCCCATTCTTTTTCAATTCAGCTTGTATATCCCCACCCGTTAATTGCCACCAGTAGTACAAGTACTGTAGCTTGCAACCCATAAGTCCACGGGGTTGCTCTATATCTTCAAGTTTTTTGCTATTAATTTTTGATAGTTCTTCATTTAACTCTGCAAATGTCGCTCGATCACTAGGATATATTTTAAGACATTTCTCTATTAAGTTTTTTACTGTGTCTGGTATTTCCTGTGAAAATATTTTCATTATAAATTAATAGATGCTTAAATTTTTTTTGACTTAATATACATTAACGAGATTGCTTCAACCTGCATTAAATTTGGTGAGATTGTTATTCAAGTACTGCTAATGTAATAAATACTTAATAAATAGATAACATAGCTACTCAGAAAATTCTGATTTACGAAAAATAGTATTATTTTTTTTTTAATAAGATTAATTGTCACGTAAGTATATTGGTGAATTAATTGGTTTTTATTAATATTTAAAGATTTAATTAGGATACCTTATATGCTTCGAGACAGTCATGTTCTCGAGCTATCCTTTCTGCAGGGTTACTGGCATGCACTAGGGTTATTATTCTTCTCAGTGTTGGACCTGGCTTTATATTTTTCCATAATTTTCCTATGCATAGTTCTAAAAGGATAATACCAAAAGTCCACACATCAGCTGATGGACCACCACCATTAATTATAGTCTCAGGACTAAGATATCTTGGCAATCTAAAAATATGGATGGTATATACAAAATCTCATTATATTATTGTACATCGGTAATGAGACAATAAAATTGTTTCTAAAATTATTAATGTCACACACATTTATACTTATTAGACTGCTAGGAGCATCAATTAATAGAAATCTATTTTTTACAGAAACATCAATCTCGCATATGGCCTATTTTAACCACAAGTTATGCTCTTGTGAATAAATAAACAAGTTTGACATTGATTTGATTCAATTTCATTAGTGTAAATTGCATCAATTCCATGTCAAACTCGAATGTCACTAAAGTTGTTATTGAAACTTTGGAAATAAAATTAAAGTGGATATAAGTAGTTAAGTGGAATACCCCAATATGATAAATAATGATATATTTAAGCACGAACTGTTAACTGTAGCAGAATTATTAGCAAATCACATACAATATGTAAATCTCAGGTTTATTTAATTTTACACCTTCAACTCGAATAGGACATATACAAAGTTTAAGTTATACATAACTATTACCCAAGTGGAAATGGTACTTCATTGCCTCCATTTGTCATATAATACATTCCATAGTTGAACAATTTCACTCTGCCATTTCTATCCAATAAAATATTATCATCAGACAATGTCCTGTGAGTTATATCTTGCTTGTGGAGGTACAACATTGCGTTAGTCACTTGCAGAGATATATTTATTATTTCTTCATAAGAAAACTTGTATGTATATTCAGCTAGAGACTTGCCAATAACTTCTGCGACTACAATGATTCTTTCTGAAAGTACAAAAATAACAATATAGTATAAAAAAAAAAGTATTGCTGGGATTTATATCATTATATTCTAGTATTTGGAATGATTACCACTGTTTATTATCCAAATGGTATTCCTAGTAAAACTCAATCATATAAATAAATTACAAAGTTTGTGATTCTCTATTGGAGAGTGGGTCAAAAATGGTTAAGGAGTCATTTGTATACAGTTTTTAAATATAGCTCACCATGTTTGCCTCTTATTATATCGAGATAAGTGCACAAGTTGGTATGTTCAATTGTTAGTAGTCGCTGAGATCTACCTAATATTGTAATAGAACTAGGTGTTAAAGGTAAACCGTTGCTACCACACGACTCCCCAGGATGATTTTTAGCAAAGAATGTACATGCTGCAAATTTATAATTCTCATTTTCATTCATTTTGTTTCTTTTAGATTTAATTTAATAATATATGTTTAAATAAAATTGTATTTATTTTAGTTATGTTAGTCTTGCTTTCTAATTTGCATATTAATGGGGAGCAACCATTAATGGGCGTATTTTGTTGAATACTTCTACTGTTCAATACTTCTACACTGAAAAAAATAATTTGTTTTTCTTGATTGTTTGATAACTTTGACAATGACAACCCAACCCGCTAGCGCTGACAGATAATATTTTTTTCATTTATAATTTATTTTTCCTCTTGACAACAAAAAGGATTGCAACATACTGCCCAATGTTGAAAGTGTTTTTCTGTGTCATTGTGAGTATAAAAACAATAATATATTTTCAGTGTTTTTATTTTGCCTTAAAAGTTACTAAATTATAATGACTATGTTAATCAAGCTGTAAATGTCCCACAGCTGTGCTAAAGCCTCTTTTTCTTAGCTTATTTTAATAAGTTGCTCTTATGCGGGATTGTGGGTACACATGTTCCCGATTTACATCCAACACAAACAGGCTTCCTGATATTTTATTTAACACAGCACGAGACGAATTAAACATATTTTTTTGTATAGGTACAATAGAATAGTCCCTCATTTGCCATTACACCACAATAAAGACAAGACAAGAATAAAAATAAAACAAACAAAACCAAAAATTACACTTTCTTAAAGTTAAATGTATATGTGTAAGTTCAATTAATAGTAAGTAACACTAAAAATAAAAAGAGACTTATGTATGACAATACTTTGTAATGACAAACATAAGCTAAACAATAGCCCCAGAGTTCGTTAATATTAGTCTCGATACTCGATGCCAGTGTGACTTATAAATTATAAAATGGTAAAATGGTAAAATGGTAATGACTGCATCGTTGATCTAGTGGCTAACTTATATAGCCGCAAAGACCTAAGACTTAACGTAAACTTAAGTAAGTCTTAGGTCGAGCTATTAAAAAGTTATTGGTTTGTTTGTTGAAAAAATCTCAGGAGACAAGTCTGGAGGTAGAAACTGGATAAAGTTCTGTACTAAAACCGGTTGGTTCTGTGTCTAAGCTGTTTCCGGTCGTGCCAGATTTGCCAGATTACGGGATTATTAAAAAGAGGGCGAAAACAGTGTGTGCCTATGTGTGAGAACGGTAATAATAATAATATTTAATCATTAATTTGATTACATTTTGCCGAAGTTAGATATCACCAATTTTGTAGAGAGTAAACCTTACTGCCGTCTATAGTTCATATATTTCAAATCACTGGCCTGAATCATTTATAACAAACGTATTATCGACTAGCAACTTTGAATATTGGTTATCTGTATGTATTATCTAAATCTTTGACAGTTGTAGACTTGGAAGTTGGACGGGAATTTTTTTATTTAGAGTTATTATAAGTTTTCAGTTTATTAAAATACTAATCATTTTTAACAATAACTTAGTATTAGTATATAAATAAATAAGCTTTAGTTATTTATGAATAAATCTTTTTCATTCGTTACTTTTCTTCGAAGAGATAAAATGGCCTGCGTCGATTTACCATCATCAGCTAAAGCTGATTCGGAAATGGAAGAAGGGGAAATAGTCGATGAAGTTGATTATCTCTCTGACATATCATCTGAAGAAGAATTTCTATTAAGACAGAGGTTGAAGGTATTAGAAAATTATAATAACGCCTTAGAGCGTAAGGAAGCGAAGAGGACATCAATCGGGTCAGGTACAGTGTTGAGCTGTGTTGAGGTGTATTATGACCTTTTACTGTATAATTGTGAACCATTGAGTTACATTTTACTTTAGGGACAGAAAAATTTGTTTATATGCCATAATAAAAAAATGTATGAAATATAAGGAAACAGGTCTGTTTGCCTTTTAAAATCTTTATAAATTCTTTCACAGTAAACTTGGTACATACATCCATGTGTGCTACATGCAGCAGATATTAATTTTTTCTGAATTATCCTTTAATTATTAATTGTGACCAAGTGGTACAAGACGGAGTGAATATTACGATCAACACTCAATTGTGTATAATAATATATATTTAACTAATTTTTTTTATAGTATTAGTAATTTTAATATTTTTATTGAGAAATAATTTGTTGTAATGGCCCTTATATAATTAATATAGCTTTTTTCTCAATTTATCAATGAAAGTAGTGTTAACTATTCCTTTCGATTTCATAATAATTGCGAATTTTTTTTAATAATTTCCAAGTGGTTTCACAATATATATGTATGTTTGTGTGGATTATTTATGGTGTCTGGATTACTTTAATTTTATTATAAACTTTGCTCACATATTGCATAAAATACACTTCAGGAAATATTTAAGAGGAATACAAAAAAAAAATGGCTTAAAAAAAAGAGTTATTTCCTAGATTTCATTGAAATATAGTCAACAATTAGTATTTTTCATAATGTTTCACTTAATCATTAAAGGTTAATCAAATTCTGTCTAAACTAACTAAAGTGTTCAGGACTATACTACTAATACTATAAACAACAATTTTTTTTTTTAACTAGACATTCTAGTATTGTTTCTTTTCTCTGACCCTCTTTAGATATGTATAAATACATAGTAGTAAGGCCGGAGACATGGTGGTCCTGGGTTCAATCCCCAGATTGGGTTTGAGAGCTAGGGAATAGAGAGATTTCATTTGATTTGGCATTATAATTCGGACTTCCACATACACAATGTCAATCTGCATGACTTTTATGTACTTATAATTAGCATGAAGTTACCTAGATCTTTTATAGTACTAAGTGCTGTGAAATAAAAATATAATTGTATTATCATATTTTTTGTACAAGTGTAACTTGTTACCATTAGGTAAAAGTTTAAATTGATTGCTAGACTTGTAGGTACGGGCGTGCGACTGGCTACATAAAAACAAGTAAATTATTACTCACACTAGTTACAGATAATAGAGCTATAAAAACATGCCGCAGATAAATAGGTCTAGTTCAAGTGACGCTTGGTCCCCCTGCTCCGTTGCTTGTGTTTTGAAATATTATGTTTACACTAGTTTTTTCTTTCAGAGTTTTTCCTATTAAGAGCAAGCAATTTAAAAATTTATAATTTTGTATGTAAATAATATATACAGTCAAAGAGCAAAAATTGTTGCATATGATGTTGGCAATATAGTCTTGGGAGGTGATACAGACTGAGGCTGAGGCTTCATTCATTAAGGCATTAGATTCCATTCTTCTACCAATGTAATTTTGAAGTCTCATGCTGCTGCTTGAGAGAATATCTCTCGGGAACCCATTTTCTACTGTGTGCTTCTGTGCAAGTATTATAATAGACTCTTATATTATAATAACCTTTACGGCAAAAGCTTTGGACCAATCTTCATGTGTCATCCCTATTTGAACAAGGGAAATTGAACCGAGCTACTTGATAACAAATTATTGGTAATAAGTAAATGTCGTCTGGCAAGCATGTATGTAACCAGGCCAGTCGCCTTAAATTCCTATTTGCCCCTTTAATCCCCATTTTTCCCTTTAATCCCCAGTTTTCCCTTTAATCCCCAGTTCTCCCTTTAATCCCCAGTTTTCCCTTTAATCCCCAGTTTTCTTCCCCATTGCTTATTTTTGAGACCTTGCCTTTTAAGTCTCGACCTTCAGTCTGCGTTCAGTCGTTAACATTGCGGAAAATGACAGTGTTGAAAACTTCCAATGTTTTTTTTGGTCACTCAATTTATTTTCAATAAAAGTTATAGTTTGCGAGACTCGAGTTTTTATATTAATTGAATTACTATTTTTATGAAGTGAGGTCAGGAAAAGAGAAAGTTTTTTTTGAGAAAAAAATAAAATAATATAAAATTAAATTTAACATATGGTATGAAAAATCTTAATTTTTCATATAACAAAAACTCATATAGATGGCCATTACATAATAAGCAAGAAAATTTCTATTCAGCTTTTTTTATGTTCCTTTAAATATTTCCGTGGTTTTTATATATTCTTAGTTGTAGTTAAATCTCATCTCGCTTTTCGTTTTATCCACATTCTAAATTCGACCAAAGACTGACAGAAGACAACTGATAATGACTGACACTGGATTCTGGTCTATCGGTGTAGGTAACACAGTTAGACCAGAACTAGGTTATTTTATTTACTGTGTAATGAAAAAAATCACGTCACTTTTAGTAATTAATTTAATCACTAGTTTCGTATTTACTATAGAAAAAAATGCATGTTTATCATATTGTGAATTGACTTAGTTTAAGCAACAGAGACAAAATGGATTTTAGGTAAGGAACATGGAAACAAAGATGCACTGTATGGACTCTCTGACATTTCTGCTAATGATTTAGATGATGAATTTCTTAAAACAAAATTCGTAATCACTAAAGAAAAAAAGCATCATAGACAAAAGCGACTGAAACAAACTGATAAGAATAAAGAACACCGAAAGAAACTTAACCGAAACAAAAAAAAAGTGGATGTAAGTAGCGATAGTGATGCTAGTGAATTTCCTGATGATGATTATAAAAATAAGAGACGTAAACTAGCTGATGCAGTTTCCTTGAATATTGTTAAGAATGACACATCAACATTAAAAGAAAGATTATCTAAGATGTTATGCATATCAAGAGCTGAAAATAATAATAAAGAAGTACCATTAGTAATACCTCAATGTAAAGTTGACCCTCAAGATAAAATCATAAATAATGATCACAGCAAAGCAACACTAAATTCGAACACTGTCGACAATTTAGCTAATTCGTGTACAGATAATGTTTCAAAGACAATTCAAATTCACGATAGCCCGAAAGAGAATGTGGATACAAATTCTATTGGTAAAAAAGAAGATAACAGCGTTGAAAATTCAGATGAAGACCTGGAATTGCTCAGACAACATGCACTTAAAACAAAATCAGTAAAAACAAAACCTGTTAAATCAAGATCTGTAAAAACGAAAAATGATCAAAAAGTAATGAATGATAAATCTGAACTTAAGACTGATATTTTATCCGAAGACGAAGATAGTGATACGGCGGAGTTGAGAATGATTTGCCTTAAGTCAACGTTATTAAAAAAAGCTATTGAAGCGAAGCAGAAAAAAAAATTACAAAAAAGACTTTCGCATAGCGCAAATATGAATGATTTTGATATTTGCAAACCGGAAAATGATTTACACCTTGATAATAATACTGATATAGAATCTGTAGACATGGACATTGGTTCTGATGGCGAAGATAAAGGAAAAGAATTGATAAGTGTCTGTACACTAAATCATCCTAGAATACATAGTAATGAAGTAAGAAATATGACTAGCAATTTAAGAAAAGAAGATGAATTAGAAGAGGACGAAGACTTATTACGAGCGAAATTATTAACTTCATTAAGTAAAAATCTGCCAAATTTAGTCGACTTAAAAGTTTTGAATTCTGCTCTTGGTAAAGAAACAACAAAAGTAGAGAAAAGAAAAAGTCCCAGCCTACCTAGTGCGGGAGTTGAAGAAAAGAAATTTATAATTCAGCTCGGAGAATCAGATTCGGAAGGCGAACACGAAGCTACAAAAAATTTAACAAAAATGCATATAAAATTATCCGAACAAGCAGAGTTTCAACAGAAATTAGATCAATTTTTGAAAACAACTAGGTTAGAGGTTGAAAAGACAAAGCTACCAGATGTTGTACAGGAGCCTGTGCAAAAACCACAAGAGAAGTTCATTGCGAAGGTCAGATTTAGATCATAACATTTCATCCTTATTAATTAACTTATAAATTAATAACGTTTATTTTTTTAGACTATGAACCATTTACCGAAATCGGAACAAATAGAATATAAAAACTTAGTAAAAAGAATGGCCGAGCTGGAGAAGATAAAACAAGCAAGGCAAAATTTAATTAACGTAAATAATATTCCGGCTAAAGATACTCTTAAGCCTAGAAATTTCTCAATGGCGTCATACAAAATAGCTTCCGCTAAAAAAGTAGAGGAAAAGATTGCTTTATCGAGGTATTAAAATAAATTTATACTTATTTTAGGTAGCGATTATTCATTTTTGATTTAATGAAATATATTTTAGAAAAAGGATAGCAGAAGCATCAGCAAGAATGTTGAAATTGAAAGAAGAGGCAACAAAATTATCTCAGCGATATAAAATTGTTGCCACTGAGTTAAAAAATATCGCGACCGCAATAACTATTAATAAAAAACAGCAAAAAAGTACACAGCTGGGCTTAAACAGATTCAGACATCAACATCAGATGCTTTTGCAAAGGTATTTCTATGCAATACTGTAACATTATATACTTTTGTGATTATTTCAATAATTTTAAACGTTTTTTTTTCTAGTTCGCCAACTAAACATACCAATCAGAATTTAACTTTAGGTCGGTTAGTTCAAAATACACAGCCGATTGTTAAGTTACAAAAAGAGAATGAACCATTGGACGGGGAACAAAAGAAATGTAGTGTTCTCACTATTGTCAAAGTGACTGTCCCCAACGATCTCAAAAAGGATGCCGCCCCATTTAGTCTTGTACCTAAACTTCAAATAGAAACAACTAGTAATAAGAAAAATACGAAATTGCCAAAAAGTCCACATAAAGATAGAGTAGTTGAATTAAAGAAACACAGTCCAAATAAAAATTGTGATGAAGAAATTGTAAAAGAAAAGGTTGTGAGTAACCGATATTTAACAAAATCGGAAAGTTATACTAGTATAATACAACCGGACCTAGACGATTATAAATCTCCATTGGAGGCGTTACAATGTAAAAAGTAAGTATATTAATGAATACATAAAATATATTGATGTCCGCGAACATTTCGAAATTTAATAATATAATTTCCAGAAAGATTCAATTCATGCCAATAAAAATATCTTAAGACTTTGATACGCGTCCACAAGACTAAATTTTCAAATATACAATAAAGTATTTTGTTGTTTTTCTATTACGCATTTTAGTCATCATATAAATTTCGTAGGTAACGTAATGAATTTGAATAACTTTGATCAAAGCGTTCATCGTCAAAAATGTTCTTCATTAGGTGTATTAAAAAAACGAGAATAAATAAACATTCAAAGTATCGTTTCCGCAACTGAGTATAATGTGGATGGCCATATGCTTACGAACATCGCCCGCCTGCGTTGCGATGTAAGTATGCATCAAAACTGTCCACGTTTTATAATAAACTATCGTAATTTTTCTAAAATGATAACGTTTCAGCTGGGAGGAGGATCCGAATGCCGTCCTGTGCCCTTTCGAATTTGGCGGCAGTTGCAGAGACCCCGATTGCAAATACCTTCATCCCAAAATTCCCAAACAAGAATGACACACACACGTACACGTACGCACACACTGCCCTACATACAGATATACGTAAACAACACAATACTCATATTAATTCTATTACCTGTACTGCATACTTTTCGTAACATCCCCGAGTGCCTATGGATGCCATTATGTGTAAAGTATTTATGTAGATTTCTTTCTTCTTTCATGCATGCAAATATCTTTATTAAAACTTATTTATTTTAATATATTTTATTACTTTAAAAAAATATATATTTCTGTTTAATTATTTCATATTTTGTTAGGTTATAGTGTGTGGGTGTGTTTATTGTGGGGCAAAATTGTTTCTCGTAAACTTACACTAAGGAAAATAAGGGTTTAGCACATAAATGTAATATTAATATTGAATGTAAATTATTAAGGAAGATTAAGTTATTTATGTTTATCTATGCAATTCTAGTTGCCGTTGAAAATGGTGGCCTCGGCGTCGGTGTGGTAAGTTACGAACCTTTAAAATAGTGATAATGTAGTGGTTTACAAAGCGTCGACGGTGATATTAGTGCGACTGATCCAGCTTTTATGGTAAACTGTCGTGGACAATTTATGTTATAAATTTGTTTTTTATTTACGTTTCTAAATTAATTGTATATAGTGTAAAATAAAGAAAATACATAATAAAATATATAAGTTATTGTAAAATCGACTTTTATTTAAAAAAATACAAAGCGAAATGAAAGACCTTATATAAAGAGATAATTTATTCAGACATTGTAAAATAAAAAATAACAATGACAGTATTTTTTATCACACATATACACATAGACAAAAATACATACCACCTGGAATCAAATTCGATATATTATGTAATTACAATTCTTATTTTAAAATAAGGAATCACATGAAATGACTAGACACTGGTACACGTTAAGATAAACTGTGGGCGAAGATAATAGGAAATAACTTATCTATTGAAGAGTATGGACATCTAAAATTTCAGTTTAAAAAAATTATATAATATATCATCATAAATACTATTATATAAAATCTATAATCATAAGATTTGTTTGGTGTCTCCAAAGCTCCATAATTAGGTACATAATAACGATTGTATAGTCGAGTAGGTATATAATGTATTTTTAAAACTATAACGCGTTACATGTGTTATATACCTTATAACTATATTATATGGATATTCAATATGAAGAGCCCACAGTTAAGGATATCAATAGATTATACAAAAATGTGAATATGAAGGTAGGCTGCTATGAATCAACATGTTTTTTTTTTATCTACAGGCAATATTTAATTTTGCCTTTAATGGAAAAATTAGAAATACGTCTTAATACGATCTTTATGACACATAGTAATTTATAGTGCCCGACAAGAGAGATTATTTTTTTCTTAAGCTTCGTTCGAAGCCGAAACCGAAGATTTTTATATAATTTTCTTTAAAAACATCTTACAATGTACCAAATAGTGCTAGCTAGATACCCCGTTCCCCGACACCGAATGGCTCTTTTCATATATAATAAAATTACTAACAGAATTTCACCAAACATCGTCGCACATCTTACTTTACGTAGTAAGCTGACTAAGAGCTGTCATCTTAAAACGCATCCACTTTTCTTGAAATCTTCTCATTATTTCATAAAATCCATAAATTAGGACGAGTTAGGATATAAAAACGCCGATTAATTATTTTGTTGTCACTCCTAAGAAACCTTCGGCTTCGGCTAAGCGATCACTCCTGACCGAAAGTTCTTTTGAGGCCAAACGCCAAACCGAAGCTTCAGCCGGGCTCTATGATATATCTATCTATAGACTATATATAACGTAGAGAGCATGGATATTTTTTTTTGTGATTGGTAAAGGTCCTAAGAAAAACGTTTATTTATTTAATGGCTTTAAAATGTGCTTTATCATAAATGGTAATAACTGACTTAACCTTTTAACTCCTATTTGTTTTTGTGCTAAATTTCCAATAAAACTTAATCATTCCTTTAGCAAAAATATATTGTATTACATAATATTTTTAATTTATATTTGACTTATTGGGTATAGGTGGGGTTTTAAATGGAGTCGTTTTTTAATAAGTCCTTCCGTCTGTCTTTACTTATCCGTGCATTTTGCTTAGCAATACTTATACGTAGGTAGTGTGGTAGTTTTTTTTACAATTTATTGTAGTTTTTAATTTAAAATAAGAACCCGAAGTAAAATGTCTTCCATATTCAAATTATCCCAACGCTTATAAATGGTATATTTTTCAAATAAAATTCGTTGTGCTATTTAAATGAAAACCAAAATGTCAAACTGATTAATGTCGGTTTCCGACTTATGTCATTTTGTTAGTAACTACTTTAGACCACCAGATCTTAACAGTATCGGTTTAAGGGAGTCGACGCCGACGGGCTGTTTTCGGTGTTATTTAATATATCAACATAAAAGTTTTAATTCTTTAAGGAGTTTCTGAGATTACTATGATTTATTTCGTATACCTAGATGATTTCGGCAATTATTATTTTATGCTATTACATTTTATATAAATCTTATACTCTTATAAAATAACATGATTTTTATTTAGTTAGGTAGTTTAAACAAATAATAGAGCCAGACAGGTAACATTTCAAATTTTAAAACAAAATTGTTTTCTGAAAAAGAGTGTTTCCTTTTCTTGGCTTAGACAGAGAAGTATGTTTATTAGACACCAGCACGCACACATAATAGGGGAAACGAGGTGTAAGTGTAAAACGATCATAAGGGCGCAGTCTATCGCAGCGTGTGCCACATGGCGACGGCCTTGCGCGTCTCCTGCGCCATCTGCGCCCAGTGGCGCCCCTCCGCCGCCGGCTCGGCCGCGCCCACGCAGCACCAGCCCACCACCAGCCCGCTGCCGCCGCCCGTCACCACGCACACCTGCGACGCATACATTAACGTACATTTCAGGAATTTATTACGTTGTTTTCTACAGACACCGAGACCAGAAGACATATTATTGTTTTGTTTATTATACGTAAAACATTTTATGAAACTAAAGTACCCCCGTCGCGTCTGTTTGTTTTAACGCAATAACTACAGATGACAGGCTCACTTCGCGCAAACCAATAGAATTATTTGTGTTACAATATAAAAGTTTTAGTTATGTAGATCTTAATTCTACCCGCGAGAAGCCGGGACGTAGCCAGTGTGTCATAAGTTTGAAAACAATAGATAGATATAAAATGCATTTAATGCAATGACGGTCATTACTTATTCAGTACTAATAATTTTAGTTTACCTCAATAGAAGCTTCGTGTAAATTAGCCGAAGGCAGACTGAACGAAAGCGCCTCGTTCCAAACGGGGTTGTTGATCTCTTTCCGATTGGTTTTCTTCTTTTTTACCCGCTTTCCGTTCACGAGCAGATATACTTTAACGTACACATCTGAAACGGGACGAATCTTGTGTTCAATCTTAAATTTCCTTTTTCATTCAAATAAATTAACAACGAGACAAGAATTAAAATATAAGTGTTCAATTATGTGCAAGCGCGCAGCGAATGCGAAGTATGCGCCTCATGTGGACAGCAATTTTTGACTTCTCATAAATTGACCAATTATAGTTCCGTTTAATTAAGTTTTATTATGAAAGTGAGAGTTTTCTTACGTTTGCGTATATTTTATGATGTTGGAGAAATTCGACGAAGAGGAAATAATTTATACATATAAATATACCTAAAGCATCTTTTCCTTCCTGCGGTGGAAGAAGATTTCTAGCTTTGAGCACTACCACTGTGAGACGCTCAGCTGAAGGTAGGTATGACAGAGATAGTAACAGTTCTTGAAGTTCTTCTGGGGGTCGTCTCTCTCGGGATAGCTCCGCCCATATTTCCGCACCTCCTGCCACCTCTACCCGTGAGAGTGGTACCTTCGCTGATCCCATTACTTCGTTGCGCGAAAATCTTAAATAATTAAGGTCGAAAAGAAATCAAAATAAATCCAGATAAATTATAACACATTATAGAACTCGAAGTTTATACGAAGAGACACGTTTGAACACCATTTTAAAATGATTAAATAGTTGCTTTTACAATATCGATTTGTTCGCCTTAGCATCTCCTTATATCCTAATATCACGATAGTAAATTGATAGAGATTGAAAAATGTTTAATATTGCAAGAATTTTTATGTTCGTAGGGATGTAAGAGACTTCAATATATTCGATTTTATAAGAAAAAGCATTTTAATAGATAACATTGTTAGGAATTGTTGAATTTGTCTATGGTTTCATCCAGTCTTTGATTAGGTATTCACAGAACGCCATAAGGCTACGTATAAGTAGGTTTTATGTCGGATATATCTGTCATGATGAACACGTAAATAGTTAATGGTTAAATAAACAAAACAAAAGACATATTATAATAATAATTTAAAACTGAAAAAAAAATACTGTCTTACCTTATCAACCTTACCTTATTTTTTGTCTTACCTTACCTTATACTACTACTTATTCAGTGATAACAGAGTTATATATTACCTGTCATAATCAAAGACCTGTAGCAAGAGTGTCTTATCAGTGAGTTCGTCATGAGACACAGGGAACTTGAAATGCTGGTCGAAGAATGGGTTCGCTTGGTTTCTATGAACTGGTGTTTGTCGCACACGAGTGTCTACTTCAGGCAACAAACTCACTCTCACGTAAGGATCGTTGAAACCTCCTGCTTCGTAACCGGCGAGGTCGTGTGCTGAAAGACACAGCAACAATACTATACATAATACATATTTCTCGATGTGTAAAAATAAAAATAAAAAACCGGCCCAGTGCGAGTCGGACTCGCGCACGAAGGGTTCGGTGCCATTATTTATAATAACGGCAAAAAAATCATGTCTGTTGTATGGGAGCCCCTTAAATATTTGTTTTATTTTAATTTAATTATTTATTTTTAAAGTGAATATATAACTAAATATTCTGTGAATATTTCAATCGTCTTCCTGTTGCCTTGATCAATATCGAGCAATAACAAGCAAAAAAATCACGTTTGTTGTATGGGATTAATTTTTTTATTTTATTCTGTTGTTTTTTAGTATTTGTTGTTATAACGGCAACAGAAATACATCATCTGTGAAAATTTCAATTGTCTATCACGGTTCATGCGATATAGCTTGGTGACAGACGGTCAGCGAAGTCTTAGTAATAGGGTTTTACCCTATGGGTACGGAACCCTATAAAATAATATAAATTAAATATATATAAAATTATGAGGGTCGAGAGTTTCAAAGCAATTAAATTTATCTTTTAATATTTTATTCTGGTCAATACACATTATACATACGTTAAAATTACATACTCACTACCATTATAATCATTATACTTTATTTTATACAGGCTGGTAGACGGGCAACAGATGGAAAGTGGTCATCACGGCCCATAGACATTAGTGGTGGAATAAATGATGATTGTGGTGTTCATACCTAGGCAGACTTGACAGACCTTACCACCAAGTGTCAATTTACTAAAAATATAAGATAAATATATTTAAACAAAAAGTAGCATTCTGCAAATGCAAAAACCTCATCATTTTTTCTTTAGAAGACAAACAAAATAAAACGCCTGTTTAAATCTCAGTGTATCGCCTGTTTAAATCTCAATGTAGTATATTAAAAATTATAATACATATGTTTAGTACCTTCAATCAAATGGACTTCCAGATCAGATCGATCGAAATCGTATTTCAAACGTAAGTGGATTCTTCCTAGCGAAGGTCCTGCACCCTCAAGCTCAATAACGAGAGGGGCTTCCCGCTTAGTGTAGAGGTCCGGCTGGAGTGCTCCCAGGGCGCTGATGGCGGCACCAGCACCAGGACTCAGAGGTACCCCGCTGCTACTTTCCACTAGGGAGTTGCTTCGGTCTATCCGTCTAAAACACAGAAAAAATATGGTTTTACAAATTTTTAATCATAAAATTATTTATATATATCTTGCTACAGCTACGGAACGAAATTTTATGACGTCAGTCTTCATTAATTCTCTACTCTGAAGGCTTACGTACAAGCATAACGTGTACCTACATATACGTTCGTAAACGAGTTACATCCCGACGTCCTATGTCATCAACTCATAATGTGACCTTAAATATTAAACGTATCCATGGTACTTGAATGTACATATTTCACGAAGTTAATAATGTACTGACGTGTCAACAGTTGTTAATAATTCAGCGACCACTACTCGCACTCGTGACCTCTGTTGACATTACCTAAATATCTGATTGAAGTTTTAAAATTTTTAAACCCAAAATAAGGTTTCAAAGTATTTAATCAGCAATGATCTGCTGATTAAAAAAGTCTATTCAGATGGGCCAAAAGGGTTAATGCATTAAGAAGAATAAAAATCATTATATATAGGTTCCATGATCATTAATATTTTAATGGAAATATAACACAGTGATAATTAAAAATGGTTAAGGTTTCGTTGATAGGTAATTAAAATAAATGATTAGGAAATATTCATTGTTTTATTCGCGAAATCAACATTTATCAACCTTGCTACACATAAGTGTATGTGTAATATAAAGCATACTATAAGGTGAAAGTCCGATAAATCGCCTCTAATTTATAAAATTCTTAGGGACATTTATCAACTCATGTTGGTAAATTCAAGATTTACTAGTCTAATATTGTATATAATTATATTGACTATATATGAGCTTTTACAGTAACATATTACATGTGATAAAAAACGTGGAGTTAAGTTTTGGTCATGTAGGATAAATAAGTGATTTAATTGTACCTGTGTATTTAACGTAAGTAGGTAATTTCATTGGTTGAAAAGAGTAATACATACATACATACATCACTTCATATTATAAAAAAAAGTCCCCCGCGGCGTTTGTCTGTTTTTTTTTTTTTTTTTTTTTTTTTATATTTCCCGGGATGGCAAATGACTCTACTTCACCTGATGGTAAGTGATAGTAAAGTCCAAACGCGACGACGGCTAGTGCAGTCAGGAAGAATGACTTGCACTAGCCGCCCCCGCCTTGCCGGCCCGCAAGATGCCTCTTCACGCCTCGTTTGAAGGAACCCGGGTCATAAGAGGAGGGGAACACGTGTCCTGGTAACGAATTCCATGTTTTAGAGGTGCGACAAAGAAAAGAGTTGCCAAATTTCTTCGTGCGCGATGGAATTGATGTCACAGTTAGTCGGTGACATCGAGAGCCAGCACGCGTAGATTTGTGAAGGAAAGGGGAAGCAGGAATAAGGGTGAATAGCTCCTCTGAGCACTCGCCGTGATACAGTCGATAGAAAGCGCTCAGTGCCGCTATCTCTCGACGCAACTGTAAAGGCTCGAGGGTGTTGGTGACCTTTACGTCGCCAATAATGCGAACCGCACGTCGCTGCAACCGATCCAAGGCCTCCAGTAAGTACTTAGCGGAGCCATCCCAAAGGTGCGAGCAATATTCGACGCAGGACCGCACCTGTGTTTTATACAACAGGAGCAGTTGTTGTGGCGTGAAAAAACGCCGCACCTTGTTCAGGACTCCGAGTTTTCGTGAGGCTGTTTTTATAACAGCCTCGATGTGATCCTTTGGATTGAGGTCGCACCGAACGTCAATTCCCAGTATGGCGACTTTGCCTTGTATCTCCAGCGTAGTGCCACAGAGGGAAGGAGGAGGGGAAAATGGTGACTTTTTCGCTGTGAGAGCGCATACCTGTGTTTTCTTGGCGTTGAACTCAACAAGATTATCAGAGCCCCATTTGGCAATGAGTCCTAACGTCCTATCGAGTTCAACAACAAGATCCCTCCGTCTCTCCCCAGTTTCCGCCCGCCCAGCTCCTGCGCGTCCGTGGTATCCCCCGTGCACTGTACTATCATCTGCATAGCAATGTATGTTCCCGAGAGAGAGCATATCATTGATATGCAGAAGAAAGAGTGTGGGGGATAGCACAGACCCCTGGGGGACCCCAGCATTCACTACATGGAATTTTGAAGCGCAGCCATCAACTAAAACGCGAAGGCTACGCTTGTGTAGGAAGCTGGCAATCCAGGTGCAGAGCTGAGCTGGCAGACCGTATGCCGGCAGCTTGGAGAGAAGACTTCTGTGCCAGACCTTGTCAAAAGCCTTGGAGATATCGAGGCTGACAGCCAACGATTCCCCACGCTTGTCGATAGCTTCACCCCAGAGGTGTGTTACGTACGCTAGAAGATCACCTGTGGACCGTTTCGGTCGAAACCCGTATTGACGATCATTAATCAGACAGTGATCTTCTAGGTAATGGATCAGTTGGTTATTTAGAATCCGTTCCATCACCTTACAAAGTACTGAAGTGATAGCTATTGGCCGATAATTAGCCGGGTCTGACCGATCCCCTTTTTTGGGAACCGCTTGCACATTAGCCTCTCTCCAAGAATCCGGCACACGTCCTGTATAGAGAGACAGCTGGAACAGGCGCGTCAACACAGAAGACAGCTCCGCTGCACACTTCCTCAGCACTATGGCTGGTATTCCATCGGGACCACTAGCTTTCCGTACATCGAGTGATTGCAGCTCTGCACGCACATCGCGCTGCCTGATTTTGATGTCAGGCATCGTGTGGCCACATGAAGGTATTGAAGGTGGCTGTGCACTGCAATCATCGATCACAGAGTTGTCCGCAAAGAGTTTTGCCAGAAGATCGGCTTTCTCTTGCGGACTGTGAGCTAGCGATCCGTCCGGATTCCTGAGCGGTGGCAGCGAAGGTTGGCAGAAATTGTTTTGCACAGACTTGGTCAGACGCCAGAAGCTACGGGAGCCCCTAGGATGCGAAACAAGGTCATGACCAACCTGTACAATGCGCTGTGCATCCGCTCTCGTGTATGCCTTCCTACAGGACTTGGAGCTTTTGTTGTAGGTTGCTTTCAGTGAGTCAATGTTAGATGCCCCACTAACGCAGCCATTGATCCATGCGCGATATGCCGCCTGCTTAGATGACACAGCATCGGCACATTCGCGAGTGAACCAACGGTTACGCGTACCCTTACTGATGAGGTCTGAGTTAGGAATGTAGTATTCCATCCCCAACAGGATCTCATCAGCAATAGCAGCGGCGCTAGCTGTCGGGTCATTCTCACTAAAGCAACGTTCCCTCCAAGGGACTGACGCATAGTAATCGCGCAATCCGTCCCAATCTGCCGACTTATAGTGCCAAACACGACGTTTGCATACCGCTGGTGACGGCAGCTTGGCCTGTGGCACCTTGGTAGATATCAGGCAGTGATCCGAAGAACCAAGAGGAGCCCGAACCTCAACCTGATATTCCACCGGGTGAGTAGTCAGCAGAAGGTCCAGTAGAGAAGGCGCTTGCCCGTCAATATCTGGGATCCTGGTGGGCTGATCAACCAGTTGGGTCAAGTCTTGCGTGAGAGCGAAAGCATGAGCAGTCCTTCCAGCATGGTCAGTTTTGGGAGACTTCAACCATGACTCGTGGTGAGCATTAAAGTCCCCCAAAAACACCAGTTCCGCGTTAGGAAACTGCTCTTGTGCAGCATCTGCCACCCGACTAAGATGGTCAAATAGTCGGCTTGTCTCCAAGTCACCATTATGGGATCTGTAGAGGCACACGTAGACTCGACTCTGGCGAATCAGGTCCACACGTACCACCAACATGGAGAAGGAAGGGTCCTCCAAGCAGCGCAGACGGTGACAGCAAACATCCGTCCTGACGAACAAGCATACTCCGGCTTTCGCTTTGAAGGATTCTTCAAGCATGTAGCCGGGATAATTAAGGTAGCTGGTATCGACAGGACGGAGTATTTGAGTCTCCGTAAGAAACAACATTGCTGGCCGTGCTGTCTCAAGATGGTGGTGGACAGCATTGAGGTTAGCATGGAGTCCACGGATGTTACAGAACTCGACCTCAAACAGCGAAGGTATGGTGGGGGTGTGCACCGCTGATCGACCGTTATTTCTTGTATGCGCTCTCATTTGGGAAAGGAAATTACGAGACGTGAAGCGAGCGACGCATTGCCACGATAGGGATGGTCAAAGTGTGGAGATGTGTTTCCCCAGGAAGCTGCCAGAAGGGAAAATAAACTGACCCGCCGGACGGAAGGGCCCCCGAACCCTCCCGGTAGTGGCCGCCGGGACCCCACCGTCCGGTCACCAACCGGCACGACGGTCCACACCGAGATTATGCGTGGCCTGGTGGGGCAGCCTCGCGAGCTGGTTAAGAACGCTTGGGCCCCTGTACTCTGCCACGGGCGGCCAGCGGAACAACCGTTTCTACGGGTCTCCCTGTCCGGCAGGTCAATATAATTTCCCCCGGCATTGGTTCAACACCAACTTCCACCGGACCACCACATATCACGGCAATGCGCGCTCGTGCACTGGCTGTACGCTGGCTGATCTCGAAACGCGACTGCGAACAGCCACTTCACGAGTTTTTCACCATGCGTACGGTGGTAACAAGCCAGGCGGATGAGAGTCATCCTACCACCAGATGAGCAGATGGACGCTCAGATATCCCTTAGTCGCCTCTTACGACACCCATGGGAGAGAGAGGGGCAGTGAATTGTATTCTTACTCCGTCACTGCACGGAGTCTGTCTGTATGAACGCGATAATTTAAAAAAATACTGAACGGATTTTCATACGGTTTTCACCAATAGACAAGGTGATTCAAGAGGAAGTTGGAAAGCCGACTGAGAGCTTTCAGCGAAAACGCTGTAAAATCCCTTTGAAATATAAAAAAATATTGTATGGTGAAAAGTCCGCGATGGCATATGTCTATCTTTTAAGGATATCTAACTATACACTTTAATGTTTAAAAAAATGGTTACATAATTATGTGATAATTGGAAACCTATAAAAACGGATATGATTTTAATCTTTATCAAATTAAATACGTTACTTACTTTAAGCATTTCTTGTAAATTATAATTGCCCTTTACACCACTCAATTTAAGTTAATATCGCTGTCGTGCATTGTGGCTACAAGCTGAGCTACGAAAGATTTTTTTTTAGGAATATTTAGTCTGCTGCCCGGTCGAAGCCGGGGCGGGTCGCTAGTATAATATATACCTACATATAAATGAGTTCAGTAAATTTTAAATTACTTTAACGCATTTTCATTGACCCCTTTCGTTGAAAAATGATTATTTAATTTATAAATAGAAATCCTTTTTTAGATGTACAAAATCTCATTCTTTTGTTTTGTTAAGCGGTACAGTGAAAAAGTTAGAAATATTAAGTATAAAATAACTTTGTGACAAATGTTGAGTAGTTTCATATATATAATGATTTTACATTACATTAAACAATTACACGAGCACAGATAGCCCGTTGGCACAAAGTAATGAGTTCGGAGTGTCAGAAGAACGCCCGGGGTAAATTGAGTTTATATCAATTTGTGCGGGACACGCCCGCCTGAGATTGATTCTCGGAGCGGGGGCTTTGCGTGTCGAATTTTCATCATAATATTTGATGTACAATTCGGAATTATAATATAGAACAATTTACGTGACGTTTCTTTCATTTAAAATTAAATATACATTTTTATATTCGTTTTGTTTTATATATTTTATAATAAATAGGTTCATTGCATAATCGATGTTAATTATTATATAAATTAATCAGTTGCGAGATGGTCCGAGAGTGCATTTTCATCTAAGTTAGAAAATAGAGACCAAAGAAAATATTATATGAGACAGATATATTAAATAAAATAGTAACTAGGTTTGTATTTTGAGGCGTATTACGATGTTCAGGAGTAAAGCGGCCCTACTTAAGTACGTTGCTTAACGGCTGTTTACTTAAACACTGATTTCTCTTTCTGTCAGTATTGATTTGACATTTGAAAGAAGAAACAGCATTTTTAAACGAATTACCCGCTAAAACATTTATAAGCGAGACCATTAATGTACAGATATACTATCCTAACTAATGTTATAGTGAGTTTGTTTGTTTGTAACACTTTTACGTCTAAGCTACTAAACCAATTTTAAAAATTCTTTCACCAATGATAAGCTACATTAGCAACGAGTAACGAGTACGGCTACATTTTGTCCCCGTATTTCCACGGGAACGGGAACTAGGCATGTGAAACCGCGGGAAAAACGCTAGTATTATATATATGTTGAAATCGCGATATGAAATTAGAATTACAATTTACATATAATATAATGCCAAAAAATATTGTTATAGTAAACAATTTTATACAATTTTCATTGATTTCAATTATTGTCAATTAAACAACAGAATCAGCTGTTACAAGAGTCCAACTCTAATGAATTCAGATCTCGTAAAACATTAATAAATCCTACATGATACATGATAGTAAATATTCGGTTAGCGAGATAAATTTGTCACAGATCACATTTCTGAAATCTAGGGCGGAGTATCACGTAGAGGTAATGATGAAATATACCCATACGGAAACCTCGCTTGTGACCAGCGAATTGTGAGTAAATTTTAATATAACACAGAATATTGTAAAAACTAAAAATAACTGGTTTCGTCAGGTTTTCGTAAGCAATGTAATAAATTAAATTTGGAAAAGTCTTCTATTGATGATTTAAAAATGATTTTTGTTATGTATTTGTTAACATTCAAATTATATACATATATAAATATTTATCTAGTGGCATTGTCAAAACGCCGATCAATCAACAGTTTTAATGTATATGTACCCTTAAATAATGATCTATTCACTAAAATAGATTTGATATAATCAATTTGCGATCTGCGAAGATACCAAATAATATGCATACAAGTTACAAATCTTCAATTAACATTCTTATCCCCTGCCCCTGAATATTTAATTTCATTTCATAGTAAAATTTCTGTTATTTAGAAGCCAGTTTAATTAATTCAGAAAATCTTTTATTTTTCCATTTTTATAGTAGATATAGAAGTAAGTAGTAGTTTGAAGTAAGAAAGCTGTCTTACCCGTTATATAATCAAAGTGCAGTATTGTTATAGAAACTTAAGGTAACTTATTTATTGAATTAATTTTTTGGAATGTGTGCGCTGTACTTGGTAGTATATAAACATTAAATTGTATTGCCTTTTGTAATTTTGAGTCACATAAATTACATAATGATCTATCCGTCTACTAACACAAGATATTGAAGAACAATAAAAAATATTATTTAAGACTTCATACCTTGGTGGGACCAAAAGAGGAGACAGGCATCTCGGTGGTATATGTCGTGGGCTGGGTGGTGCGGGAGAATCGGCTAATGAAGCGAGCGAGCCGTGGGCGAGAGGTGCTGCTCTGACATCCAGAGAGGCAGCTCGTAGCGGCGATGGTGACCGCGGCACTCCAGCAACTCCTGCTTCTAGTGTCCGCCCGTCGGGAGCAAATGTGCGTATTGCTGGAGATGAGCCGCGGTGACTCTGAAAAACGTTTTTACTTTTATATTAAACCATTCATTAATATTATAATTAGCTAGCCAGACCGTTTCGCTTGGCACAATACTGAATTTAAATATATTATATTTACTTTATTTATATATTTTAAACGTAAGGCTCCTACTTAAAAAAAGATAAAAACATTTTTCTTTTGAATTTAGAATTCTAAAATTACACAATTACGGTGATTTTTTATTACTGTTTATATTTAAAATACAAAAATATCATCTATTGGCTTTGAAAATTTATAATCTACTGTATAGTATAGTAGATTATAAATTCGTACTTTATTTTTTTTGTATTCTGTAAGTGCATACCATAAAGCGCTTTTCGGGATTGCGGTTTCAAATTTCAGTTATCCGTTCTAAATTGTCAATGCAAACATCATTACTGGTTAATATACGATAGTGTAGGTAATTGGTTAATCTCTCGTAACGTTATACAATTTAGTCTTAATTAGTGCAGATTTCACATAATATAATTAATACAAAATGTAATTAACGTGGAAATGATAAGATGTGTCATATTCGACAGTTAACATCTATTACAATGCTAATAATGTGTGATGTGTATTTCAATGACAATTTTAATGGAAATGGAAATTGTAATACCGCTATAATATAACAAAATTAACAATATATAAGCATCATTATCATCATCATAGTAATATAAGTTTGCGACGTACATACTGTATTACAATGAGTGTCAAAAAATAACTTATAGGTTGTAAAATCAGATTAGTTTTAAGTACTTCGATAATTGATGCTCGAAGAATAATTTACCGTAACAAAACTACAAGACGCATAACAGTATAATTTCACCGGAGGCAATTATTACCTTTGACAATGGAAATTCGCTGGTCGCGTGATTTTTACTATTAAATGTTTCATGCGAAGTATTACATAATGACTCTGATATAATCAGTGTCAATCGCTCGTATAAAGACAAAATGTAACAAATAGGATTTATATCTACCTGCAATCGAATCAAATATACTTACGTATGTCTAACTGTATGTATGTCTAACTTATTTTTTTTTTTTTTTTTACCTCGTTAAGGACTTAATTTTATAGAAGACTCATGGTAAAATTATATTAAAGTTTTTCATAACTTTACGAACAACTTTCACAATCAACTTCGATTGTAACTAGAATTAGAGATAGTAGAATCGGATTCGCAATTTGTGAAATGTAATTTTTTTTTAATTGGTTTGATCTTATGTATAAAGTTGTTGAGAGAAGTTTTGTTTTGATTCTATCGTAAGTGCGCTTATGACATAATTCCCACGAGATGTATTGCAATTGTTCATTTGTGTGTTATTTGATTGCCCGAATCCAACATGGTCACGGAAACCGGTTCTCAATCTAATGGATTTTATAATCCGGGGTTAGTCAATTCACTAAATTTCCTATGTCATCTACAAAATCATTTCTCTCTTCAGTTGGAGATTAGTGGTTATTATGAATCCGAAAATCAAAACGTGAGGCGCAAATATTAAGCAGCAGACTCTCAGAGTGGCAAAATAGACTCGTTATTGACCAATAGTTTGCTAAAAGCTGGCGATCCTTGAGATTTTCTGTCACCTACACGCCCAGAGAAAGTGTCGTCCCAGAATACTCTATTGAATGTCCTATTGCGCACTATGGGGTAGTTATTTAGTTCAGAGTGCAGGTAAGATGACGTAATTAACCAGAGACAGAGAGCCGGAGAAAAGTAATGTACATATATCTCATAACTTTTTAAAAATGTTTTCAAATATCAAGATATTAAAAACTGTTCTGTTACTATCTATTTGTTGTTTCTATATTAAAATAATAATTAATATATGTTCAAAACACATATGAAGTACATGAAAGTAGTAAGTGTGTGTTATGTTTTATCAAAATATTTATGATTTATCTGATCGATGTTGGCCGGCGCGGGAGATAAAATCGTATACAAAAGTGTAAGCACTAATAAAAGTGCACTCTCTATACCAGAGGTTCCCAAACTTTTTTTGTCATCGACCTCTTTCAAAATGTAGGTGGTTCCGATGGACCCCCTGCAGCTACATTTCTACCATATTCCCAAAACTTGACAAAAAATGTGAAGATAAGATGTAACTGTGTAAATTTGCGTTGCGGCTGTCAGCGAATGTCAAAAAAGTAAAGCGGGCCAATCAAAGCAGTGATTCCATCCCATTTTTAACAAGTATCAGCCGCTGACCTTTTTTTTTCGGCATCGACAACCGAGGACTTGCAGGTGCGTTGGTTAAAATATTATCTGCCTACATTGCTAGGTGAAGTCAAGCCAACGTTTTAGTTTTTCGCTATCGAAAGCAAACGAATTTTCCCCCGTGGACCCCCGCTTATGAATTGTAGACCCCCATTTTTTTGTCACGCCAACGAGGACCCCCCGACTCTCACGTGGTACCCTGGGGGTCCACCTGGACCCCTTTGGGAACTAAGGTTTTATACTTTTTCTCTCGTAGACCGCAAACAGATACCAGTGGAAACGGTTCAGGTGCAGGACCAACAGCTTTACATGTTTTTCGAGACACGAAATTGTAAGCATTGCTAACTTTCAAACTTCGGGATCTTATTGAGAATTTTTGAACAGAATAACCAATAAGGTTTTATACACCTGACCCGGAATTTGAACCCAGGACATTGCTTATTGCTAGCAATCTTGCATTTGTTAAAGAAATATTCACTCTAAAACACAAAAACTCCGTAAGAAATTTATTTAAAATGTCGTCCTTCGAATGGACGTTGATTGAAACGAAATTAAATGTAACTGCGTCAAAGAAAAGGTACAAGTTATTTTATTGTTGTGTTACACTTCTAAAGTAAAGATACTAAGTATAATGAATGTTGCTCTAGAAGGTTCTAGAGCAACATTCATTATACTATGGAAATTATCTTCATATTTTATACTTATTTTAGTACAACGACTTATGTTAGATGTATTGTATTAGAATATTTATAGAACACTTAAGTTTCGCGAAGTTTGTTATCCATTTTAAATATTATATTCTAGAAAGATAAATAACTAAAATCATTTAACAAGTACCTAACATCTTGTTATTACAAAACTGATGTTTACTGTGTATATATAATATCATATAAGATATAATGCTACATTTAGTAAGAATATTTATATTCTTATATATATTTTTTTAATAGTAAATGTAATATATTTGATAAAAAATAATATATCGTTATGGGCAACATAGATACAGATTTTATAAAGCCAAGAATACAATATAAGAATATTTGCTATCGGTTTTATAACTTAAAAGGACTACAAAATAAGGCCTATCCAGTAATTCAGTGAAATATTCCTGAATTCAGCGGAGTGAATCGAATGAATACTACATTTGTATGCTCTGTTTGTGAAGAGAGTGACACGGTGAGTTGCGTTTTGTTCTCATCGCGAATTCCGTTAGTATCAGGCTTCATATACGTATTCATTGTTTTGTGACTAAACAATTGTGTGACGTAATGGGAAGTGCGTACTGTTGATAGAGCTTTGTGCAAGCTAGTCTGGGTAGGTACAACCCACTCATCAGACATTCTACCGCAAAACAGCAGTAATTGGTATTGCTGTGTTCCGGTTTGAAAGGTGAGTGAGCCAATGTAATTACAGGCACAAGGGACATAACTTAGTTCCCAAGGTTGGTGGCGCATAGGCGATGTAAGTGATGGTTAACATTTCTTAAAATGCCAATGTCTATGGGCGTTAGTGACCATTTACCATCAGGTGGCCCATATGCTCGTCCGCTATCGTATACTATAAAAATAAAAAATATGTATCGATGTATATAGTACAAAACTTATAAAAAAAAAATCCTACATTATAATTGGACCGTGTGGTAAAGAAAATTTTCAATACTCAGAAACACTAAACATTTATTTATTTATTCTTTATTGCACACACTACGAAAACATAACAAATACAAAGAATAAGTTTTACCTAATATAGTATGCAAAGGCGGCTTAATCACTTACAGTGATCTCTACCAGGCAACCTCTATAGTAAAAACATATATCGTTGTTAGCCAGGAGAATTGATCGGGCATAGTGTGCGAACAATTTATACATATTATTATTAAAAATATTTAAAAAACATAACATATTTTTTAATTTAAAGATGGCAGGCTAGCAAATGGGCCTCCTGATAGTAAGTGGTCACTGCTGTCCATAGACACTGTAAGATAATAGTAAATGTCCCTTACATTACTAATGCGCTTAGGAAGTAAGATGTTATGTCCCATTTGAATTTAGGTACACTGGCTCACTCATCCTTAAAATCGGATCACAACAATACTAAGTATTGCTGTTTGACGGTATAATATATTAGAAATGAATGGTACCTACTCAGACGAGCTTAATTTGTTTCTACCACCAAGTATATGGACTCAATCTGTAAATTAAACATATGTTTGTGTATATACTATGTATACAAAGTTGGAGTGGAAAATAGGAACACAAGCGATGCCTTGAAATGCGATGCTAGAATTTTTGTTGAAAAAAAACCCGTTATCCGTACGACAAAGTCATCAGAGTTCGTTTTAAAAACGTACTTACTTTGATGTTTACTTTTGACCTTTCCTTCAAACACAACATTTCGACCATTTCGAGCGTTTTTTTTAAAGAAATGTTCATGTAACAAATGCCTTACACTGTTACAATGTTACAATGTTTTTCACATATTGTTAACAATTTTTAATGAAACCTTTTACATTTGTAAGCTTATTTTTCTGTACTTAATGACAATTTATATTTAGGAGACTACGTAATCACAATTTATACTAACAATTGACAATACATTTCTTTTGTAATGTTTAACTTAAAATCTACTCAAATAATATCCATGACACTGACATCAAAATTCGTAGAAGGTTTTAGTACATAATATTAGTATGTAACAATGTAGATTATTGTTCTTGTTATAGATATAAGAAATTGCTATACATGGGTCTTTCTTTCTGTATGTAATGTTATCAAGAAATCTTAAGACAATACTTTAAATTATGTATCTACGTAAAACAAAACATACTCGTTTTGTTTCATTTAAATTATTAAAGGAAATAAAGTTTTCTTTCTTTAATATAATGCGCTACTTTTTATTAAATAATATATGCAAGTACACTATCAAAGAGACCTTTTACTAAACAAATAAAATACGGCCTAACCAAATTTACCCTTTATTTTCAACGATAACTCCCAGCTTTAATTGTAGTCCGAGAAATGGAAACTATGTAAAAGATTTTGTATTTATGTATACATGTATGCATGGGCGTACCCAGGGGGGGCAGGGGTGGTCAGCTGCCCCCCCTGGATTTTGTATGCCTATGTATTTACTGTTGTCGATAAAAGTTATGGTAGCATACCGTAACGGTTGCATGGCATGAGATAACTGAAGACAGCTTCCAACTCTATTTGATTCTCGAAAATTACTTTTAAAATAGATATACAACTAATATAATTTAACGATTTAAATTAAATAAACGAATATTTATATTTATTTATTTACTTAATATGTTTTCTGAGTACCTATAAAGCAGGATCTCCTGCGGGTCGGGAAGGAAGGGCGCCAGTGTCGATGAGCAGGCGGGCCGAATGCGTAGTGCTCTAAAGGAGGTGTGCGATGTGGATATGCCGAGGACCCGGCGCAGGGCACTGCGCCTTCAGGGATACTGATGGCGACCACCCGACCGATCGATTTTCACGCGATCGGGAAAACTTATCGTGGGGTACGGAGAAAATTCCGCACCCTTGGCGCCCCGACAAAAGGCTCATCGCTCCGTGATTTAAGAAATTGTGGCTCCACCACAAGTCACGGACCGAGAGATGGAGATGGCACCAGGTTCCAGGGCTTGTTCTGCCAAGAAGCAGTTCGTCCTACTGTCGAAGGAAGGGCGTTCTTTGGACTCTCTTTCTGTATACAGACCAATTCTGCTGCTGATTAAGACGGGCAAACTCTTCCTTATTCTCGCTGCCCGACTTATTTACCACTTCGAAGAGTTGGGGCCAGGTCTGTCAGTGGCTCTGTCCCGTTCAGGGCGGGTCGATAAACTATCGATGCCCTGGACGCCCTGAAGACCCGGACCTCGGAAGCGTTGGCCCGAGGGGACGTGGTCTTGGTGGTATCGCTGGACATAGCACACGCCTTTAACAGTCTTCCTTCGAGACTATAAGGGAAGCACTCCGATACCACGGGGTGCCTGAGCGAAGTTAAATTTGATGCCATAGCAGTGAGAGCGATACGAGGTTACCGCTCTGGGACCTCCAGGTCGAGGTGCTCGCGGAAGTATACCTGTTCCAGGTGGAATCCAGGGCGAATGGCGACCGTCCAGCATCAGCGGAGGTGGGGCGAATCAGGCCTCTAGCCCAACAAGCCCTGATTCGCAAATTGGAGGAGGACCTGTTGTATCCATCAGCAGGCCTGGCGACAGTGGAGGCAATCTGCCCCCACTTGAGTCGCTGGGTAGCAAGAAAAAGTGGCACACCTACGTTTAAGCTGACGCAGGTGCTTACTGGACATGACTGTTTCGGTAAGTACCTGAACGGGATAGCGAGGCGGAACATATTATATTCCCACTACGAGTGTAGTGCGCAACTGGACTCGGCGCACCACACCCTGATGGAGTGTGCCACTTGGGGACTCCAGAGGAATTCTGCAGCGATATTCGGCGGAGATCTCTCGTTGTCGAGCGTGATGAACGCAATGCTCGTCAGCGAGAGATGCTGGATGGCGATGGTCTCCTGGCATGGATTGAAATGGATGGAGTGTTATGTCGCAGAAGGAGGCCACGGAGCGGCAGCGTGAAGAGAGTGCCTCCGCTGATCCGATCCGCCGAAGAAGACCGGGGAGGAGGCGTCGGCGCTCTGCGCATCTTTTCTCCCCGTAAGCGTCGCCGGGGCGAGGGTTCTCTTTATCCCGGGAACCCAACTAGGAAAGGAGGCTCGCATAGGTGGGCTAACCGTCGGGGCATCACGGTAGTATGCACAAGCAATGCCGTGGCAACGCCCCAAGAGACGGTGCAGGTACCGCCCGGTAGGTTTTGTAGTTGAGAAATCCGGTACTCTGGAGTTCCAGGCACCGGCGATATATAGGGTTTTCCATTAAGGGCGCTTGATCGTGCAGAACTTCCATCGTAGCGTGTGCTGTGTGGCACGTAGCGCCGTCCTGTTGAAACCACATGTTGTCCAGATCCATATTCTCGATTTCAGGCCAAAAGAAGTTGGTTATCATCGACCGGTATCGCTCACCATTGACGGTGACGGCCACACCATTATCGTTTTCGAAAAAATACGGACCAATCACGCCTCCGGCCCAAAATCCGCACCAAACAGTCACTTTCTGCGGGTGCATTGCCACTTGGTGAACCTCGTGTGGATTGGTCTCGTCCCAAATACGGCAATTTTGCTTGTTGACATAGCCATTCATCCAAAAATGCGCCTCGTCGCTGAAGATGATTTTTTTGCCAAAATCGGCGTCAACTTCCAACTGCTCTAATGCCCAGTCAGCGAACACACGGCGCTGTCTATGGTCATTAACCTTGAGCTCTTGGGTCAGCTGGATCTTGTACGGGTGCAGGCTCAAGTCACAACGCAAAATTCGCCAAGTTGTCGTCTGCGAAAGGCCGAGTTCCTGTGCGCGACGCGGAATTGACTGCCGCGGGTTTTCGAGGACACTGTCGCGCACAGCGGCGATATTCTCGGCAGATCTCGCGTTACGTTGACGCACGGGAACCGGCTGATTGTTAACTGACCCGGTTGACTCGAATTTGTCCACCAATCGACGGATAGTCGACTCGGCAGGACGATCATCGCGACCGGAAGACCCATTTTCATAAAACAATTTTATGATTTGCACGTGCTGCTCGACTCTGTAACCTGCCATGGTGGTTTGGGAGGACGGAATGAATATAACACACTGCTTTGACAGCTGTCACTCAAACAACATGGCCGCAATCAGCTGTCAAAGTTCAAGCGTCCCTATTGGAAAACCCTATACATAACCCCCTCCCTCCGACTTCATGTCGGGGAAAAGCATAAATGGGTTTTTCCAGAGAGATAAAAAAAAGATCTGCGGTTTTCTGTTTCCACTCCAAACTACAAACCTTATGCTTCGTGTTGTGTGTAGGGCAAAACAGGTCCGAGGGACACGGCTTAAGAAATTTTTAATTGCCCCCCCTGGACTAAAAGCTGGGTACGCCCATGCATGTATGTATATATATAAACATAATTGTAATACATTATAGCCAATATATGATATTTGGTGGACACATGAAACCTAATTCCTTTACGAACTCACTTTAAAATCCAAATTGCAACGACAAAATGAAGAGAGACGATATGAACTGCTATTATTAATTACGTCACGAATTTTTCGGAGCTATAAGAACTACACACATAAAAATCGTTATAAAAGTTTTGCTGAATCCAGCTAGGATAGGCTATAGTTAACAATATGTGTAACAAAGACAGGCCCGGACTTAGAGAATCAGGGCCCAATTCACTTTTACGTTTGATATCCCCCTTATAACATAATTGAATTATTTTTGGCAAGTGAGGGCCTCTCGGCTGGCCCTAGGCTGCTTTGTAAGCCTATTCATAAATTCGGACTTGAAAATCAATAGTTGGGGGGGGGGGTGTCATAAAAGGTAAACGTTTCTAGCACTTAATATAATATAGATAAAACCTAGACTTAGAATAAGGTAGGAATGTTCCCTCATTACACAGACATTAATTATGGAATGATTTTACTAATTATAAGCTCCATGTTGGGTTAACGTCCTACTTAAAGTTTATTTTACGCCTGTAGGGAGTCAGTTGAATATAAGTGTTATTGCCATGGTTTGTGTAAATATAGAGCCAAGGATATAACATGTGGATCTTAACTATACCAATCTACCCTATAGCTGCGTGGTGGAATAACCTCCAGCTTTACTTTGCTTCATACTTCATTGAACACCACAAAAATTAAAAAAGAAAAAAGTAAATCATAATACATGGATTCGACATACAACTTTGGCGATCTTATCGCTTCATAGCGATATCTTCCAGGCAACCAACGGCATAAGGAACCAGGATATGAGTATGTGGTGCATTTAATAATAAATAAATAAAATAACATAAATTTATAACAAAAACAAACAAATAAATCAAATCAAATAATAAATACGATAAGTCCTTAAACAAAACTAGTAGGTACCAAAGAAAGAATAAATAAAATAAATAAACGTGTGAAGGCATTTTAGACTAAAGTGACCTTTTATAAGTTTTCTATTTGCTATAAATTTACTCGAATATTACCTTCATATTACTATTTTCCCTCTAATAAGGCTTCGAGCTAAATTATTAAAGGAGTGGGTCGATATCAGCCGAAGAGTTCACGATAGAACCTTCGATTTTCACATCGATAGGACCGTATACTGTCGTGTACATTACAAACAATTTAAAATGAACGCGTGACAATGTTAAGAACATCAAACTACATGTGCGGAACGAGTATGCACTGTTTCCAATTGAACGAGAGCAATCCCAATAGGATTCGAATAGTTTCTGAGGAAATTGGATGTTGTGAAGTACATTGTAACTCATGTTACAGAATATTTCAATAAACGAGTTCATAGTTGTTTTATTTTTCATTCGAATGGAAAGTTATCCAGCCATCATTGCTTTCAATTAATTAAAACTTAAAAAATCTTATGCAATTTCTAATACTTTTTTTTTTATGGTAATGGTAGGTGAACGAGTATGTAGGCCACCTGATGGTAAGTAGTCACCAACGCCCATAGACAGTGGTTTGTGCATTTCTTAAAAAAATAACATCGCCAATGCGCCACCAACCTTGGGAACTAAGATGTTATGTCCCTTGTGCCTGTAATTACACTGGCTCACTTACTCTTCAAACCGGAATACAACAGTCCCAAGTACTGCTGTTTTGCGGTAGAATATCTGATGAGTGGGTGGTACCTACCCAGACGAGCTTGCACAAAGCTCTACCACCGAGTAGAGCAGTATGCTGGGCTAAGGCCTCTTCTCCTCTTTTGAGGAGAAGGTTTTAGAGCTTATTCCACCTCGCTACTCCAAAGCGGATTGGTGGAATACACATGTGACAGAATTTCAGTGAAATTTGACACATGCAGGTTTCCTAACGATGTTTTCCTTCACCGTCAAGCACGAGATGAATTATAATCACAAATTAAGCACATGAAATTTAGTGGTGTTTGCTCGGGTTTGAAACCCACGATTATCGGTTAAGATTCACCCGTTCTTACCACTGGGCCAGATCGGCTTGTTATTTAAAGTTATGTATTATTTTGTATATATGATGATTCGTTCAAGTATTGGATGATGAGCCCACTTTGCTTAATGGATTGTCTATTTAATTCAGATTGTTCTCAATTGTAAAGCAAAACACATTAATTTGATTTCATGTTTTCCTCGACCATCTTATTTACACAAGCCTTTGCTTAGCTCAAATGTTTAAGTTACCGTGTCTCACAACACAATTGCGGATGATACTATTTCAGCCAATTGCAGCATTTGCAGAGAAATACATAATTAATATGACTGTATAGTATTTTTTTTGATTGTTTGACTTTTGTATTAATAATATTGTCTATAATCACTCATCTTTTAAAATATTTCTTTTTTTATATAATTGGTAGGCAGACGAGCATGTGGGCGACCTGATGGTTAGTGGTCACCAACGCCCATAGACATTGGCATTGTAAGAAATTTTAACCATCGCTGCTTTCTTTAATAATATTATACGCTGATCGTCTCTCTTTTTCAAAAGGTTTTCTTATAGAATAGTGGTTATATTAGTATTATTTTTATTAAATGTTTTTCAAGTAAATATTAAATTCTATTATCATTATTGTTTTTACATAGTATATTGTCTATTGTAGTATATTGTATTTGATATTTACAATTGCATATTTCGGTCGAAATATCGGCATAATGACCGGTTGTCGGTAATGAAGGTTACGCTAGTGATTCGTGGTATTTTCACGTATGTTAAACTCGTTAAATATGCGAGAATCTGCACGTGCAATCTACATAATATCTTATAGCGAGTTAATTATATTAAAATAACGAACATTGTGTCGAACAAGCTTTAATGAGAAAATTATTCAAAATATTGCTATTAATTAAAAAAATATTTATAAGGTAATTGAAAAATTAATAGTTCTTGACTTTCCATTTTAATGCTTTTACGTATTTTTTGTTGCGAGTTATATATTACGTAGGTGTTCTTTATCTGTTGTTCTCTTTGTCTTTGTCAGGTAGTGTATTTATTTTAAATTATGTGTTTTTATTTTGTATAGTACTCTATTTGTATAATTTTCTGTAATTTATTTTTAAAAATCTGTCAACTTTTCGAATGTGCTTAAGGTTGAATGTCAGCGAAGTTTGATTTTTATAAAGTTTTTAGAGTTAATTTGATATTATGTTTAAACGTTAATATAAACAATATATATTAAACACATAATGCAATGTATTAATATCTTAATCCAATTAAAGTTTTCTCCTAAAGTATGTTTAACTATTACTTACTAAAGAGATTATCTTCAACGACATAATCTTTCATAGTACACAAGAAACAATTACGTAAGCATCACATACACACGTAAAGACTTAAATAACTTAACAATATAAATAGTTAATGAAATAATCCGTTTCTATTAAATTGTAGAATTATTTAATCTAAAAGCTACTAGTATTTCATATTAATTCTTATTTGGTTTTTCAGGTCTTTTCTTATTAATTTCTTCATCGCGTGAATTTTAAATTAAATTTGCTCCTTGATGACGTTTTGATGTGCAAATATCTTATCGTTCGATACACGGTAAGGGCTAATTGAGACTTCGAATGTCAATCGAGTAAGCGTAAGATTACGAGTGTCAGATTACCAGCGTTTGATTTGTTATTGCAAGTACCTAAGAGCCGTACACGGTAGCGGCTTACTGAGACAGAGCTCACGTACACATCAATTCTCGTGAGTACTCTTGACGCTCACACCATTTTTTTGTTGCGGAACAGGTAGTTTCTTTACTAATTAGACGAGGCGGTGGACGTGGTTGGTAGATACTTGCCTTTCGCGCCGCAGGTCGTGGGTTCGATTCCCACCCAGGACAACCATTTGTGTGCATGAACATGTCTGTTTGTCCTGAGTCTGGGTGTAATTATCTATATAAGTATGTATTTACAAAAGAAAAGTAGTATATGTAGTATATCAGTTGTCTCGTTTCCATAGTACGAGCTCTGCTTAGTTTGGGAGCAGATGGCCGTGTGTGAATAATGTCCCAGGATATTAAGAAAATAAATAAAAATAAAGATTTGTAAAAATAATAATTGAAATTCAAGGTTATGGCATTTTGTAATAGTTTGGGTAAGATCTCAACGAATTAGTAACTCGATACGAATTATTGTTAATTGAAATATCTATTACGACCGCAATACTAGTGCTAACTATTTACTGCAAGTTCAATCATGTATTCGATCAAAGTTCGTGTTTGCGTTATCTTTTTTTATTCAGATAACGACAGACTTAACAAACTTTACCAGGGTTGTACGTGGTTTTAATGACGTACTTATTTGTTAGTGGTTTATTGCAGTTTGTGTGATCTGTAAACAGTTACTTGAATTTGCCAATAGCTCTAAAATATTATTAAAAGCTATATACAAATACGATTGTTTTTTGTACAATAATAATTATAAATTATGGGACATTATGACTAATTAAATATATTATACTCGTATATAAAAGAAAAATATAATTGTATGTATGTGTTAGTGTGTGTGTTAGGGGATGAAGCTAGTATTCGAGCTGGGTGGGGTTGCGTAGAACCGAGGCTATGGGCCCCTAAAAATATCCAGACACTCACTGCAATACTCAAGTGGTGGAGTATAGAGGAATGCAGGTACTAGCCAGTCCAATATGTCCACGTCCACGTCGTATCCCCTGGGACCTTCTGCGACCGTGCCTCGGCATGGACACCACCCTCTAAGATCACATCGTAGATGCAAAGGACAACGGGCGAAGGGCGAGTTACCGGCGCCTTATAACCGGTACTATCTCGGCAGGGACGAAACCCGACAAAAAACGGAGTATGGTCTCGACTGCTCTGAGGTGGCAGCCCCACCGGAGACTTAGGGTGCAGGGGGCTAATCACTCACTCACCCGAAACCTATTTTTGATTACGAAAGGAAGAGAAAATTTAACGGATTGGATATGTACCAAACGACCTGGCTATGCTAAAACGGCTAACGAATTTACACTCTGTACATGGAACCTACGTACTCTGTATAGACCCGCAGGCCTCCAGCTCCTGTGTCAACAGCTCACACAGCACAGAGCCGATATAACAGCGGTACAAGAATTAAGATGGGTGGGAAGTGGGATTATTGAAAGGTCTAATTTTACGGCATACTACAGCTGTCATAAAAAACACCACATTTTTGGAACTGGTTTTATTATCAGCAAACGTCTGAAACATCTGGTGATTGATTTTGAGCCTATAAATGAACGAATATGCAAATTAAGACTTAAGGGTCGCTTTCATAATTTTACAATAATTAATGTTCATGCTCCAACTGAAGACACTGATACAGATAAAAAAGAACGATGGTATTTTGACGTGGAAAACGTGTATGCTAAATCCCCCAAAGGAGACATTAAAATAATAATCGGGGACCTAAATGCAAAGATAGGCAAAGAGAAAATATACCACCCGACTATTGGACGACATAGCCTACACGATTTTTCAAATGACAACGGTATCAGATTGATAACTCTCGCAACATCACTAAATATGGTGGTAGGAAGTACATGTTTTCCACATAAATCTATCCACAAGCAGACATGGGTTTCCGGGGATGGATTCACGCGAAATCAGATCGACCATATCCTAATAGATGGGAGGCATGTATCGAATTTGCTAGATGTCCGTAGTCACAGGGGTGTCAATATTGATTCAGACCACTTCTTGGTAGTCTGTAAGATAAGATCTCGCATATCAAGGATTAAGTCCAATAAGCCAGTTAAGCAGAAAATGTATAACACAGACAAACTGAAGAGAGACCAGGACATTAAATACAAATACATGGATACTGTTTATAAAGAATTATCTCATCATCATCATCAACAGCCAATCGTAGTCCACTGCTGAACATAGGCCTCTCCCAAAGTGCGCCAAAGCTCCCGGTCCTCCGCCTTCCGCATCCAGTCGGTGCCCGCCACCTTCATAAGGTCATCGGTCCACCTGGCTGGAGAGCGCCCTACGCTGCGTTTGCCGATTCGCGGTCTCCACTCTAGGACTCGTCTGCTCCAACGGCCATCGGTCCTACGACATACGTGACCAGCCCACTGCCACTTCAGCCTGCTAATTTTGCAAGCTATGTCGGTGACTCCGGTTCTTTTCCGGATAATCTCATTTCTGATCTTATCCTTCAAAGATACTCCGAGCATAGCTCGCTCCATAGCACGCTGAGGAGCTTTGAATTATCTAAGAAGGACAATAGCGATGGTAACCTCTGTGGCCCATCTAAGATCTGGGAGAGACTAAAAGGCGTCATCTTAACGGCTGCGAGTGAAATAGTCGGAGTAACTGAAAAGCCACCACGCAATCAATGGTTCGACGAAATCTGTCAAAAAACCACAGACCGAAAAAATGAGGCTTATACAAAATTGCAACAGAGACACACTCGCAGCCATAAAGAGGAATATAGGCAACTCAGAAGGGAAGAAAAACACCAACACAAAAAAGCAAAACGCAGGTATGAAGAAAGGCAACTCCACGAGGCAGAAAGTTCCTACACTAAGAAAGATATGAGAGCCTTCTATAAAACTATAAATAAAGGACGCAAGGAATTTAAGCCTAGCTCTACTTCCTGTAGAAATAAAGAAGGTGAGATAATAAATACTAACGATGCTATATTGAAAAGATGGGCTGAATATTTCGGAGAGTTGTTACAATGTTCAACTAAAGCGAGAACTCTACATTTACCTGTTATGCAAAACTTTGACGCTAACTCAACGCGACCATCACTGGACGATGTTAGAATGGCTTTTCATCACCTTAAGAATAATAAATCTCCTGGCTCCGACAATATCCCTGGAGAATTGCTGAAGTATGCTGGATCGGACTTTGAGAAGGACTTCTATAAACTAATTTTAGAGATCTGGGAAACAGAATCTATGCCCGACGAATGGAATATGGCGGTTATATGTCCATTACATAAAAAAGGAGATATTCTAGAATGCGAAAATTACCGTGGTATATCATTATTGAACACGTCGTACAAAATATTTGCGAATATACTCCTCAATAAAATCACACCTTATGTCGAGCACAAGCTTGGTGAATACCAATGCGGTTTCCGGCCTAACCGATCTACCACAGACCAAACCTTCTCCCTTAGGCAAATCCTTGAGAAGACCTTGGAATACAACGTGGATACTCACCACCTGTTTATCGACTTCAAGGCTGCCTACGATAATGTCCGTAGGGACTTCCTTTTCCAAGCTATGTTTGAAATCGGCATTCCTCCGAAGCTAATTTCGCTGACCAAAATGACGCTGAGTAACACAGAGTGTCTCGTAAGTATCCAATCAGAAACATCGGACCCATTTAAAACCTTCGATGGATTAAGGCAGGGTGATGCTCTTTCTTGTCTTCTTTTTAACATCGCTTTGGATAAATGTATTCGCGATTCTAAAATTGATCTTACTGGTACCATCTTTTTTAAATCCGTTTAAGTATTAGGATACGCATACGATCTAGACTTGATCGGTAGATCTTTTTCTGAAATGGAAACTGCATACCTTAGCCTAGAACGCACATCTAGTAATGCCGGACTGCAAATAAACATGGCTAAAACGAAGTACCTCAAAGCGTCGAAGGATCAACCCAGTGCTCATAAACGAATTACGATAGGCAATAAAACCTTTGCTGCCGTGGAGGATTTCGTTTATCTGGGTACCTTGATCACTGAGAACAACGAGATATCACTAGAAATTAGCAGAAGAATAATGGCGGCCAATAGATGTTACTTCGGTCTTCTACGATATCTCTGTTCCAAAACGTTGCGTAGATTAACGAAAATTCTCCTCTATAAGACCCTATTAAGACCAGTACTAACTTATGGGTCAGAATCCTGGGTACTGAGCAAAAAGGATGAGCATGCATTGCTAGTTTTTGAAAGGAAGATCCTCAGACGTATTTTTGGAGCTGTGATGGAAGGAGATTGCTGGCGATCAAGATTCAACTACGAGCTGTACCACATGTACGACGAACCGGATGTCGTCAAATTTATTAAAATTGGTCGCTTACGCTGGTTAGGCCATATAGAGAGAATGGAGGACACAAGAGCACCGAAGCGTCTTCTCTTTGGAAAACCTGACGGCCGCAGAAAACCAGGAAGACCAAAGCTTAGATGGTTGGATGGCGTCGAGCGGGATCTCAAAGCGATTGGCGTCAGGGGCTGGAAAGAAAAAGCAAAAAACAGACCCGTCTGGAGGAATATTCTCGACCAGGCCAAGGCCCACCCGCGGCTGTAGTGCCAAGATGATGATGATGATGATGATGATGATGTTAGTGTGTGTGTGTGTTTTTTTTGTAGTATAGGTATGCCGACGAGTAAATGGGCCACCTGTTGGTCACCAACACCCATAGACATTGGTATTGTAAGAACCATTGGTTACATCGCCAATACGCCACCAACCTCGGGAATTAAGATGTTACGTCCCTTGTGAACCCAATCAAACCGGAACACAACAATACGTACTGTTGCTTTGCGGAAGAATATCTGATGGGTGGGTGGTACCTACTCAGACGAGTTTGCATAAAGCAAATTGTATGTGTGTGTGTCTATATTAGTAGTAGTTCTGTATTTTCAATCATTGAAATATTATATAAATAATAATAGTCACATATAGTCAGTATTGGTAATATGTAATTTGATTTGCGAGAAAAAGTGACCACTATTTTACGTGACTTTTTTTTTGGTAGAATTAATTATCTTAACCGAAAGCTAACCGATTATAGTTTAAATTATAGTATACATAAGACCTTGCTTATATATAGTATAATTAGATTAAAAAATATAGTTTAGATTTTAAAAGATTTAAAATTTAGATTAGTATTAGTAAATACTAACTATTACTCTGCTAAACTCGAGTCTCGAAAATACGACAAAATAGTCTAAACTTGAGACCGAGACTCCCGGGATGAAAGTCTTATCTATACGAATATAGTAAAAATTAAGAGTTTGAGTATGTTTCGAAAGTATATTTATACTAACTCTTTGCTTAGTTATTAAACATCACACTACGTATACGTCCATGGAGTGCAGAAACTTTTAACGCAGGTGACGCCGCGCAGAGTAGGTAGTCTATTATATAAAATATTTTGTGCCCTTTGCTAATAACATAATACATAAATATGGTTGTACACTTACAGTGGCTCTAGAAGTCCCGCTGTCAAGGCTGCTCTGAGATGATATGGATGGAGTACGGGCAAGCCGCGCATGAGGCAACGAAGACGCCGTTCGACTTTCACTCAGCGGTTGCACCCGACAATGTTCCTTGGGTATCAACATCTCCTGTAACAAAATACTACATTAAAATAACTATTTTATATTTTATACTACAACTGCAACTTTTTTATGATATATTAACAGCCACGTTGGCTGTGGCTGTTCAGTCTTATAATCCAGCCATTAGACGCCTGGATTATAAGGCTGATACTGGTTAGTATTGGATTTAAATCCCGGTTTATCCACATTAATTTGATGAAAGAAGCACTTCTATGTACACGCTTCTGTACATGTTATAATAATAGTTTCCACAAAAGGCATTTACCGCAGTGAGCCAGACTCGCTCAGAAGGACATTATAATTTATTATGATAACATAAAATATGCTGACGATGTAACTTTATATTGCCATTTATAATCACATGTGTTACAAAAATAGAATTAAAAACACGTGGTATACTGTTAGGAAGAAGTAAATAATACTAATTAAGTATATTAAAAAACAATAAAGCTTTATGATATCTAAACAAACGTCCAAGCCAGTGCGTTTACGTAGAACTGAACAAAATATACGAACACTTTTAATAAATGAAACGAGAAATCACATCGCTACTAATTTAATTTAAATTAAAAAAAATGAAACTATTAAACTCGAACACCCAAACAAAATATAGGGTTTTCCATTAAGGGCGCTTGATCTTTGAAATGCAAAAAAAAATACATGTAGGTGAGATATTTGCGAATTTTTTTTTTTATTTGGAAGGTCTATCGACCCCATTATGTATGGAATATGACATCATTCAAATGACCGCCACGGCTTCGGTTGGTGGCGCGCACACGAAAGGTCCAATTTTCGATGACTCTGGCGCACAAATCGGGCTGTATTTGATCGATGGCGTGGCGTATGTTGACTTTGAGGGCATCGGTGGTTTGCGGCTTGTTGGCATAGACCTGCGACTTAAGAAAATCCCACAAGAAAAAGTCCAGCGGGGTCAAATCGCACGATCTCGGTGGCCAGTTCACGTCGCCTCCGCGCGAGATGACCATGCCCAGAAATTGCTCGTGCAGAACTTCCATCGTAGCGTGTGCTGTGTGGCACGTAGCGCCGTCCTGTTGAAACCACATGTTGTCCAGATCCATATTCTCGATTTCAGGCCAAAAGAAGTTGGTTATCATCGACCGGTATCGCTCACCATTGACGGTGACGGCCACACCATTATCGTTTTCGAAAAAATACGGACCAATCATGCCTCCGGCCCAAAATCCGCACCAAACAGTCACTTTCTGCGGGTGCATTGCCACTTGGTGAACCTCGTGTGGATTGGTCTCGTCCCAAATACGGCAATTTTGCTTGTTGACATAGCCATTCATCCAAAAATGCGCCTCGTCGCTGAAGATGATTTTTTTGCCAAAATCGGCGTCAACTTCCAACTGCTCTAATGCCCAGTCAGCGAACACACGGCGCTGTCTATGGTCATTAACCTTGAGCTCTTGGGTCAGCTGGATCTTGTACGGGTGCAGGCTCAAGTCACAACGCAAAATTCGCCAAGTTGTCGTCTGCGAAAGGCCGAGTTCCTGTGCGCGACGCGGAATTGACTGCCGCGGGTTTTCGAGGACACTGTCGCGCACAGCGGCGATATTCTCGGCAGATCTCGCGTTACGTTGACGCACGGGAACCGGCTGATTGTTAACTGACCCGGTTGACTCGAATTTGTCCACCAATCGACGGATAGTCGACTCGGCAGGACGATCATCGCGACCGTAAAACGGGCGAAGTGCGCGGAACGTTGCTCGAACTGAAGACCCATTTTCATAAAACAATTTTATGATTTACACGTGCTGCTCGACACTGTAACCTGCCATGGTGGTTTGGGAGGACGGAATGAATATAACACAATGCATTTGACAGCTGTCACTCAAACAACATGGCCGCAATCAGCTGTCAAAGTTCAAGCGTCCCTATTAGAAAACCCCATACCTTATATAGTATATATTGTAGAAGATTGAAATTGTATATCAAGTCCATAATTTTTTTTTCACGCAGTGGAAACCTTCAAAAGGAGCCGGGCAGGGAACCTCGAAACGGATCGGAGAAGCTGCGGGATCGCGTTGATATAACGCATCCACAGCCCTTCCTGTGCTGTGCTCCGTTATGGCTCGGCGGAGTTCGCCTCAGGGGGCGAAGATGATCTCTCACTAGTATGGCAGCGCGAGGCTATCCCAGCCGTAGTCCTCTTCAGGGCCGTCTGAAATAGGACACATGAGGCCCCCACCTCACACATCCACAGCCCCAGGGGTATCTTTGGGGGAGGGCCGAGCCGACGCCGACGTCGTCTCCACCGAGCAGGATCGGCTCTTTCTCGTTCCTGCTCCACCATCTCCTTCTGGAGACCATGACGGTATCACAGAAGAAGACTACGGCTCTCCACGCCGATTCCCTGCGGATAATCGCTGACATGATTGCTCGCAGGTCGAGAGGTCTGGTTTGACTTCGCGGAACAGGACCTGCCTCTCCACGCTTCACGCAGGGCATGCCTCCAACGTAAGCTGTTCGATGTTCCGGTCCACGCCACAGTTGTAGGCACGCACGCACATCGTTGTCGATTCGCGTCTAATCTTACACAGGTAGTCTCCAAAACAACCGTGACCGGTCATTACCTGCGTTTGTCGGAAGGTGACTCATCGCTTTCGTCTCTTCGGCTTCGAAGGCTGCCTTCGACGACGCGCTTGCACGCGAACCGTTCTTCTCGGAGACGGTTGCACCACATCGCAAGAGCCCTACTATGTTCACGCCGTTTCAACGCCTTGAGCGCTCTCGGAGGGGGCGTGCTTTCGCTATTCTGACGGAGGATGCGGGTTTGTTGATAGACCGTCGCGTCCAAATCTGCCAGAATGTCCAAGGGCGGAAAGCGCGCTAGGACTGTTGTCGCCGTGTAGGATATCGTGTGATATCGCTCGATATCACACGATATCCTACAACGCGGGAGCGTCCGGCTGCCGCGTACGCCCGTCAGCCTGCGAGACCAAACGGGCCCCGTAGAGGAATTGTGATAGGCAATATTGTATAACCAAGCGTTGTTCTAGTGGCTATACATCTCGAAATGGAACTCGTGATAAGGAAGTTGTTAGTTTATCGGTTAAGTACATTTTTTTAACCTGAGGATGCGATTGTCTATTTTGTTGATATCTGGGCATGTAAATCCGTCGGTTTGCGCTCAATCACTCTCTTGGATTTAACAATGAGAGCGAGACCATAGATTCATATTATATAATATTTATTCGGCCCAGACTATAAACGTTGATTAGTGTTTCGTTAAAAACTGAATTTTCTTTTTCTCTCATTATTGATTTGACATCTGAAAGACGAAGACAATATTGTAAACGTAACCATTAAAAAACCGATCAGATATTCTACCGCAAAACAGCAGTATTTTGTATTGTTGTGTTCCGGTTTGAAGGGTGAGTGAGCCAGTGTAATTACAGGCACAAGGGACATAACATCTTAGTTCCCAAGGTTGGTGGCGCATTGGTGATGTAAGCGATGGTTAACATTTCTTACAGTACCAATGTCTATGGGCGTTGGTGACCACTTACCATCAGGTGGCCCATATACTCGTCCGCCTACCTATACAATAAAAAAAAACCGATACATTTTTTTTAAGCTTTAATATGATTTTTTACGATTTTTATTTTCAACGAGACGTCACGAGGTATGAGTGAGAATGTCGTCGTTGGTAATATTTTCTTTTAAAGTATATAAAAGTTATCGTCATATTTCATTGGTGTATAAAAATAAAGTTGTCAAAATTAATTATATGTAATAAAGAGTCACATTATTTTCCTAAAAGTCCTTTTAATAACATGCTCCTTAAAAAAAATCAGGACAAAATACTAATGTCATACCTTGCGTATATAATAGTGTATATATTCATTAGTAATATCGTAGTTTTATATGAAGGTTTAAGATTAATTTGAGTACTTTGTATTTAGTTGGGTGCGCCAGCTTGGAAGGCAAGTCGTATGCTCGTTAGTGCCCCTTCCTATCATGTCACGTTCGCAAACTACACTAATGTTGCTATAGTTCATAATTTTCCTGTTGAAACAAACCAGATTCCTGTTTATTACTGAGGCCAAAAATCGAGCTAAAATACATAAATCTTATCGGAAGATAAGAGTTCTTTTCTGAGTTTTCATTAATTTAATTAATATTAAATTAATGAAAACTCAGAAAATAATTATTTAAGCTCCAACTTTCTCCTCAACAGGAGAAGAGGACAGCGGTGGCCTTTTATCGCTGGATTATCGCGCTTATGCGTTTTCCCTATATGAAGAGTATGCGCTGGAATATCCACTAAAAAACCAGCCGTGACGCTCCGACGGTCCACGGCAGACACCCGGGGTACAGAAAGTAGAGGCGAAAGGGAAGAGGAGGCCTTAGCTTATGGACATTTAATTCCATTTTTACAGTCTTTCATTTATAAGTCTTAGATAGTCAACATATTAACGGTATAATAAACAGTGTGCAGTCCCGATATATTTGGATGGAACCAAACATGTAAGTCAAGAGCCTTGCATAGAATAATGCAAATCTACTATAAATAAAATTTATAAAATATATAATAAAATACGTAATAAATAACGTAAAAGGACCCTCGACCGTCTCCTGTCGCTACGTACATTTTTCATTGTGTTCGTTCTTGGTTGTTACTACGCTAATAATTTATGAGTACTTCGAAACTCGCTGTAATTGGCTTTGTTTTACCACGCCCTAATGCATTCTACTATTACACTATTTGTCAATTATAAAATAACAATAAAAAAATGAAATAAGCAAATTTATGTTTTTCACAAATTCCAAATAATGAATACGGTCGAATTTCCACCATCGAGCGAACACTCGTATACATATAGTTCGGAAATAAACACCTCAGACCTGAGAAGAATCGGCAATTGTGGTTTTTTTTTAGCTTATTCTTTACAATTATTGTTGATCTACACAATAACATAATAATATTCTTATTTATTTGAAAAAGCCTGGTTTGCTTGAGATCGTTTCATTCCTAAGGTATGCAATCATCTAAAAAGTCATTGATTGTGTAATATCCTTTAGTGCACAAGTGTTCCTTAACAATTCTTTTAAAATTTACAGTTGAATATTTTTGAATGCTTTCTGACATCCTGTTGTAAAAGCAATGTTGTAAAGCCCTGTGTAATCTAGTAATAGTGGTTGTATGTTTATACTTGTTCCTGGTGTTAACAGTATCTACATCACAATTTCTGGGAAAATCTTTTATGTTTTTGCGTATATACATAACATTATCAAATATCGATAGCGACAGTCATTAATTTAATTTCTTTAAATTTACATTTTAATGAATCTTTTGGGCACAGGTTATAAATTGCACGAATAATTGTTTTGCAGTACAAATATCGTATTTATATCGGCTGTATTACCCCAGAATAGAATGCAATAAAACATTATACTTCCTCGTATGCATCATATCCTATGCTTTTATTTGCACAGCAAAGGTATTTAAATAGGTATACGAACTTGATGGTAAGTGTTGATCGTCCGTAGACATTGGCACTGTTAGAAATATAACCCCATAATTCAGAGGCAGTGCGCCACCATACTTGGGAAGTAAGAAGGGACTTATCTGAGTGCAAAATAATGAGTGGGTGGTATCAAGAAAATGATCATTAAACATTACAATAAAAGTGCTTTATAAATCATAATGTCGCATATTGAAAAGAATGCTCTTTATTTTCATACTACTATTGCAAATAAAAAAAAATTGCGATGTTTACATTATCTTTTATTACAGTTCAGTGCAGTTGAAATATTCATTCTTCGGGCAATAAGACATAATAATTTATAGTCAATATTTTATTTGAATGCTGACTCAACGAATACAATATCAACAATAAAATCAATACAATATCAATAATAGAAATTTGCTTACAAGAATATATTTATTCAAAGACAAGTCAAAGTCAAAAATCTTTATTCAATATTCAAACGTTACACTTACTTATTGATAAATCTACCGCCGTACCATATTTTATATCGTTTTGTAGAAAGTAATATTTTGTTTTGATTTCAATACACTTTTGAATCCTATATCTCCACTTTAAAGTTCAATTCTCCGAAAAATCTTTCTTAGCGGATGCTTACTTTATAAAGTATGTTTCAAATTTAAGCTTTTTAGACTCAGTAGTTTTAGCTGTTTGTAACAGTTAGTGAGACCAAACGGTTTTTAACAGATATAATAATAAATTATAATAATTATTGTTACTACTATAATGTATGAAATAATTCTTAACAAAGTATTTGAACAAAATAAACAGTAACACAGTCTAATGTAATTAAAGGATAACGTCATCATAAATGAGTACATATATCATAATTAATATAGTTTTCCATGGGACTAAAGAGGACGTCACAAAAGTTAGAACACAGAATCAAAGAGCGCTGTGCTATGAGCACTGTGCTCGTTTTCAAATAAAACCAAAAATTGTTTTCCACGTCGCAGAATATGAATTTGTTGGTTTTTTTTAAATATATGTTAAAATATACAGTAAATGTCCACAGCTTGCCTGCTCTCCTCTTGAAGAGAGGGTTTGGGGCTTATTCCAACTCGGTACTCTAAAACGGTAGATACACATTAAATAGGTATGGTATGGTATTATATCCAGGATTATGTTTATTTATTTTGTTTGCTATTTTATCTTTCTTTATGGCCAGTATTTTTTTTTTTTACGCTGGGTAAACGCATTACGCGTTTCCCCCCACGGGAACAGTGGGGGGGGGGGTATGTGGGGCTCGCCATATGTCCAGGGCACCAAGAGTGCCCCGATCATCGGAATACCCACTATTTATGGCCAGTATTGGCGTTCTTCGGCGCAGAATATTTGCCGATATCACGTGTAATATAAAATACTTGTAGGAGATTAATCGGTTCCAAGTTTTGTTAATGTAATGAGTAGAAGCCCAGTAGTAAATATCTTTTTTTTATAGTTACCCACATTATGGCGGCGGGTGAGTATATGGACCACCTGATGGTAAGTGGTCACCAACGCCCATAGACAATGGTATTGTAAGAAATGTTAACCATCGCTAACATCGCATCGATTACATCGCCGATACACCATCGGCGATGTAATCGATGCGAATCTATTAGTATATATGTATATACAGAAAAGAAGATTAAGTATGTATATTAATAAATAGCGTTTTGTCAGCGGTTTTGCGGTAGTTCCCGTTCCCGAGGGAATACGAGGACAAAATGTAGCCTATGTTACTCGCTGATAATGTACATTTCCATTGGTGAAATAACTTTTAAAATCGACTTGTAAAATCGAAGTGGTTTACAAACAAACAAAATCACATTCGCATTTATAATATTATATCAATGTTTGTATTTCTAAATAACGTTATATAGATATACATATATATAATCAATGATGGAAATAAATTACTATAAGTTCGCGCTATGTTACTTCCTTGCATTATTTATTTGTATAATATCGATTAACAGTTTATGTCGTCTTAGTAAACCTTTATAAGCATAACCGTTTTACAAATAAGTTAAGGCTTATATATTTAGTAAGTACCTAAGTAGTTACATTAATAGTGGTAATTTATTTAAATATGTTTTAAATACTATTATATTCTTGAATCGACAGCCTCGTTTGTTTAATGGCTAGATATAAGGCTGCAGACCCAGTGGTTCTGGGTTCAATTCCCAGGCCGAGCCAATAAATAGTTATTGGGTTTTGCTGTCAGAAAATTCTCAGTAGCAGCAAGGAGTCTTGACTCGGAAAGCACGTAAAGCCGTTGGTCCTGCGCCTGAACTCTTTCCGGTCGTGTCGGATTGCCGTCCCATCGGATTATGAGAGCTAGGGAATAGAGAGTGAACCTGTGTTTGCGCACACACTTGTGCACTATAATATCTCCTGCGCAGTTGGCTAATCTCTCTTGAGATTGGCCGCTGTGGCCGAAATCGGTCTGGAGGATCTTACCCTTGAATCTTATCTCAACACACGGTGTTTATTCATAAAGTTACGCTTACTGGAATATCTGCATAATCATCAGATAGTATCGAGAGAAGTATCAAAGTTGCGACCATTATTGATGATTTTGCGAGAAATCGAAATCAATGCAATTTTTTTGTTGACATACACCATAAATATTACGACCTTGCGATCTTGGGATTACGTTAGTTCACTACATTTACACACAGAGTATTCATGTTTAATAATTAATGATAAGCAATATGTTATATACTACTGTTTATTCTCGCCCAAATCCTTAGAGCTAGGAAAACGTACACTTACAGTACAGATACAGACAAATATTTGTATTAAGTTTAGCTTTGTCGAAAGTTTAAATGTTTCCAAAATATTTATGTCATATCCAGATTAGTTTCAACGGAACGTCACAATATAGGCTTGATAAATTCAGAGAAATTTGCATGAAATTTATTTTCAACAACGGCAAAATAGTTCCGAGTTCGAGTCGTTTTACTGAAGTTGTAATTAAAAACTTTGCGTGTGTGCTCGCTTGATATGTAACAGTTGGAGGCAGTGACGTAAATAAAAAAGGGGCTGGAGCGAACGAGAGCGAACAGGATATTGTAACTTCGTAATATGAAAAATTGTAGTATGACAATTCTAGGTCAACATATTTAAAGTAAAATTTATTTATTTGCTTTTTCCACATACCGAAAAAAACATTACATTTGCCCAAATCGTTATTAACAACAGAGAAATACAAAATATAAAAAAAAACAACGATACAAAAAATATAAAAATACAACGTTAATCTTATAATCCGATTGGATATATTTGGTGCTGGTAACACAGAATACACTCCAATACACTAAATATTATAATTTGTTCAAACGGAGCCTTTTGATTTCATCTATTCGTAATATTGTTTATATTACTATTTTTTTAATAATATCTTTAAGTAAAACTCTTTGCTTAATTGATGTTAAGTAAAGATCTCTTCTTTACATAGTGAATTAAAAAAAAAAAATAACGATCCAGACTCTAAATGTCCCACTGCTGGGCTAAAGCCTCCTCTTCTTTTGAAGAGAATGTTTGGAGCTTATTCCACCACGCTGCTCCAATGCGGGTAGGTTGATACATATGTAGCAGAATTTCACTAAAATTAGACACATGAAAGTTTACACACAATGTTTTTTCACCGCTGAGCGAGCACGAGATGAATTATAAACGTTACACTTACTTATTGATAAATCTACCGCCGTACCATATTTTATATCGTTTTGTAGAAAGTAATATTTTGTTTTGATTTCAATACACTTTTGAATCCTATATCTCCACTTTAAAGTTCAATTCTCCGAAAAATCTTTCTTAGCGGATGCTTACTTTATAAAGTATGTTTCAAATTTAAGCTTTTTAGACTCAGTAGTTTTAGCTGTCTGTAACAGTTAGTGAGACCAAACGGTTTTTAACAGATATAATAATAAATTATAATAATTATTGTTACTACTATAATGTATGAAATAATTCTTAACAAAGTATTTGAACAAAATAAACAGTAACACAGTCTAATGTAATTAAAGGATAACGTCATCATAAATGAGTACATATATCATAATTAATATAGTTTTCCATGGGACTAAAGAGGACGTCACAAAAGTTAGAACACAGAATCAAAGAGCGCTGTGCTATGAGCACTGTGCTCGTTTTCAAATAAAACCAAAAATTGTTTTCCACGTCGCAGAATATGAATTTGTTGGTTTTTTTAAAATATATGTTAAAATATACAGTAAATGTCCACAGCTTGCCTGCTCTCCTCTTGAAGAGAGGGTTTGGGGCTTATTCCAACTCGGTACTCTAAAACGGTAGATACACATTAAATAGGTATGGTATGGTATTATATCCAGGATTATGTTTATTTATTTTGTTTGCTATTTTATCTTTCTTTATGGCCAGTATTTTTTTTTTTTACGCTGGGTAAACGCATTACGCGTTTCCCCCCACGGGAACAGTGGGGGGGGGGGTATGTGGGGCTCGCCATATGTCCAGGGCACCAAGAGTGCCCCGATCATCGGAATACCCACTATTTATGGCCAGTATTGGCGTTCTTCGGCGCAGAATATTTGCCGATATCACGTGTAATATAAAATACTTGTAGGAGATTAATCGGTTCCAAGTTTTGTTTTTATCGATGTAATGAGTAGAAGCCCAGTAGTAAATATCTTTTTTTATAGTTACCCATACTATGGCGGCGGGTGAGTATATGGACCACCTGATGGTAAGTGGTCACCAACGCCCATAGACAATGGTATTGTAAGAAATGTTAACCATCGCTTACATCGCCGATGGTGTATCGGCGATGTAATCGATGCGAATCTATTAGTATATATGTATATACAGAAAAGATGATTAAGTATGTATATTAATAAATAGCGTTTTGTCAGCGGTTTTGCGGTAGTTCCCGTTCCCGAGGGAATACGAGGACAAAATGTAGCCTATGTTACTCGCTGATAATGTACATTTCCATTGGTGAAATAACTTTTAAAATCGACTTGTAAAATCGAAGTGGTTTACAAACAAACAAAATCACATTCGCATTTATAATATTATATCAATGTTTGTATTTCTAAATAACGTTATATAGATATACATATATATAATCAATGATGGAAATAAATTACTATAAGTTCGCGCTATGTTACTTCCTTGCATTATTTATTTGTATAATATCGATTAACAGTTTATGTCGTCTTAGTAAACCTTTATAAGCATAACCGTTTTACAAATAAGTTAAGGCATATATATATTTAGTAAGTACCTAAGTAGTTACATTAATAGTGGTAATTTATTTAAATATGTTTTAAATACTATTATATTCTTGAATCGACAGCCTCGTTTGTTTAATGGCTAGATATAAGGCTGCAGACCCAGTGGTTCTGGGTTCAATTCCCAGGCCGAGCCAATAAATAGTTATTGGGTTTTGCTGTCAGAAAATTCTCAGTAGCAGCAAGGAGTCTTGACTCGGAAAGCACGTAAAGCCGTTGGTCCTGCGCCTGAACTCTTTCCGGTCGTGTCGGATTGCCGTCCCATCGGATTATGAGAGCTAGGGAATAGAGAGTGCACCTGTGTTTGCGCACACACTTGTGCACTATAATATCTCCTGCGCAGTTGGCTAATCTCTCTTGAGATTGGCCGCCGTGGCCGAAATCGGTCTGGAGGATCTTACCCTTGAATCTTATCTCAACACACGGTGTTGATTCATAAAGTTACGCTTACTGAAATGTCTGCATAATCATTAGATACTATCGAGATAAAATCAAAGTTGCGACCATTATTGATGGTTTTGCGAGAAATCGAAATCAATGCAATTTTTTTGTTGACATACACCATAAATAATACGAGCTTGCGATCTTGGGATTACGTTAGTTCACTACATTTACACACAGAGTATTCATGTTTAATAATTAATGATAAGCAATATGTTATATACTAATGTTTATTCTCGCCCAAATCCTTACAGCTAGGAAAACGTACACTTACAGTACAGATACAGACAAATATTTGTATAAAGTTTAGCTTTGTCGAAAGTTTAAATGTTTCCAAAATATTTATGTCATATCCAGATTAGTTTCAACGGAACTTCACAATATAGGCTAGATAAATTCAGAGAAATTTGCATGAAATTTATTTTCAACAACGCCAAAATAGTTCCGAGTTCGAGTCGTTTTACTGAAGTTGTAATTAAAAACTTTGCGTGTGTGCTCGCTTGATATGTAACAGTTGGAGGCAGTGACGTAAATAAAAAAGGGGCTGGAGCGAACGAGAGCGAACAGGATATTGTAACTTCGTAATATGAAAAATTGTCAATTCTAGGTCAACATATTTAAAGTAAAATTTATTTATTTGCTTTTTCCACATACCGAAAAAAGCATTACATTTGCCCAAATCGTCTTTTTCGGGTTATTAACAACAGAGAAATACAAAATATAAAAAAAACAACGATACAAAAAATATAAAAATACAACGTTAATCTTATAATCCGATTGGGTTGAAATTGCACAATTTCAGCCCAATCGGATATATTTGGTGCTGGTAACACAGAATACACTCCAATACACTAAATATTATAATTTGTTCAAACGGAGCCTTTTGATTTCATCTATTCGTAATATTGTTTATATTACTATTTTTTTAATAATATCTTTAAGTAAAACTCTTTGCTTAATTGTTAACATCAATATCACTATTTAAAGACCTCTTCTTCACATAGTGAATTAAAAAAAAAAAAAATAACGATCCAGACTCTAAATGTCCCACTGCTGGGTTAAAGCCTCCTCTTCTTTTGAAGAGAATGTTTGGAACTTATTCCACCACGCTGCTCCAATGCGGGTAGGTTGATACATATGTAGCAGAATTTCACTAAAATTAGACACATGAAAATTTACACGCAATGTTTTTTCACCGCTGAGCGAGCACGAGATGAATTATAAACAGATATAAAACACATGAAAATTCAGTGGTGCATATGCTTGGGTTTGAACCCGCGATCATCGGTTAAGATTCACGCATTCTATCTCCTGGGGGCATTTCAAATTTAGTTAGTTAATAACTGAATATTGTTTAAAATAAACATTAGTGTCAATTTAATGGTATGACCACAATCGCAAAATAGCAAGTTGCAGTTGGAAAATAAGTGCCGAATATCGGTTTCAGTTACATGGTATGGTAAAGACCATTAGTGGACGAACACGATGATGATGATCGTATAAATATGATAATGATGTCCTCCTGACCGATTTCGGTCACGGTAGCCAATCCGAAGATTAACCAACTTCGCAGGACATATTATAGTGGACAAGTGTGTACGCAAACACTGATGCACTCTATTTCCTCAATCTCATAATGCGATGGTACGACATTCCGACACGACTGAAAATAGTTCAGACGCAGGACCAACGGCTTTAATAAATTATAAATAATAAATGTAGTAATCATATGTTTGTACTTATGTATATATTATTATTTAATATATTAATCGTTGGTGTAATATAATGTGCGGTTATAGCTCATGAAGCCGCAGGTCGGGCTAGTAAAAGTTATTAAGAATATCACTAGCAGCTCAATTCAACGCAGTTATCGATGTAAATAACTAGCTTTGAGCAGCAGTTCTACGCTTGATATCTATTCACTTAAGTTGGATTGCCGTCCCATGCTAATAGAGATAGTGTAGAGAGTGTGCACCTGAGTTGAAATATATTTTAAGATTTAGCTCGCCGGGGACAATGTCCAGCCTTGAATGTAAGGATAAGATTTATATTATAATATAAATAAGAGCATACAAATACCTTTTTTATTTTATAGGATAGGTAGGTGGGCGAGCTTATGGGCCACCTGATGATAAGTGGTCACCAACGCTCTTAGACATTGGCAGCGTAAGAAATGTTAACCATCGCTTACATCGCTAATGCGCCACCAACCTTGGGAACTAACATGGTATGTCCCTTGTGCCTGTAATTACATTGGCTCACTCACCCTTCAAACCCGAACACAACAATACCAGGTACTGCTGCTTTGCGGTAGAATATCTGATGATTGGGACCTACCCAGACGAGCTTGCACAAAGCTCTACCACCAAGTACTACCTGCATATTATAGTTTAACTTTGTATTTGCATATTATAGTGTAACGTTTCCAAAATAAATATATAGATAAATATATTACAAACAGGTTTACAGTATAGGCTAGTTAAATTCGAAGAAATTGAATGTAATTTATTTTCAACTACATCAAAATTTAGGTTAGATGAACGCTAAAACTTGATCATGAAAAGTGGCGACTTTTTAATATGCTCACAAATAGGTATCTCAAACATTTTGTGTATACTAGTATGGAGAACTAATTTAAATAACATATCAAAAAAATAATATGTCTTCTTTCTAAATTAAATATTTTTTGGTTCATAAACGTATTTCATTTTCGTTATCAACAATGATTCGATTGTATGTTAACATTTAAAAAAGCCACTATTCAATTTGTTTTCGTTTAATTGACATTGTTTATTTTCCGCATTCTATTTTTAATTGAGGATGTGTCCATTTCGTACAATTAAAAGCCGTGTACAATAATGATTGTTTTTTTTTTTAAATCACTAGCCGTTTTCGACATATTCACGAATCATAAATCAGTTTAATTTGCTTAAAATAACTTGTAACTATTTTTAATTGCGCTTTCATTGGTATGAAACAAATTAATAATATCAAAATCAAAATATATAATACCAAATAATACTTTATAGCAGAATATATATTGACAATTCTAAAAGTAGTAGGTTAACTTAAAAAAAATATATAAAAGTGTTCTCAGAAAAATGTTCTTTAACAATTTTAATTAAAAAAATTATTTTACAAAGAAATTTATTGTATGAGACACGGCTATGAAAAATTCATTTCGTGAACTCAATGTTTCATTCAATTATAAGTAGCCTGATGTTGATGTTTCAGTTGTGAAATATTAAATGTTAAGTATTACTTTGTGCAAGGCTAACAGACGGATACTTATATAATTAAAATAGTACTTAACAGTTCTACGTAACTCTACGGAAATAAAGTAATGTCTCTTAAATATTCCTTCTGAAATTCCCCTCTATTATAAAACACGGATTATGAGTTTTTTCACGTCGCTTCGTATTCTGTTGGTGATTCTGTTGTTGAACATAAGACCACAACGTCATAGAAGTGATGGAAATTAAAATGTTATAAGACCTTAAGGTTTTCATAACGTCCAAATAGTATATTAAATTGTTTTATATAGTTCACTTAGTATGAGTGTGTTGGTGAGGATATTCTGTCACGCCATGTTACGACGTCGAGAGGGATAGTTATCGCGGATACGTTTTATTGGCAATATTTCAAAATGAAATACGACTTTGGAAATATAAGCTCTTAAATGTGGTTTAAATAACATTTTAACTAACTAATCTATATAACAATTTTCATATGATGATTTAGTTTGGTTATTATTAGATATATTGATAGAATGTTATATTTTAATAATTATTGATTACTAACTTATTATTCAGTAATTATAATATAAGAAATAATAATGTTAATATTGTTAAATATAAGCTTAAAATGGTATGTATATGTAGGTTAAGTATTTTTATTCAAATTACTAAAGCTATTACTTAATTAAGTATAAAATTAGAACTATATTTATGTTTTACAGTTATAATGCAAGTACATAAGTTTCAAAAGTACTTATAATGAAAAATTTAAAAATGTGTAGATTCTAATCAATGATCCGACGCACCGTTGCGTTTTGTACCGTGTTAAATAAATAATATCCTGGTAACAATAATTTAATTACTTGCTATATACTAAGATGCATGGTATACATACATAGCTGTGTAATAAATGTATCAGTAGTTATACTAAAGTATAAAATATATAACTAATAAATACATACGCTTGGACTGCCATGAGATTTATCTTCGCCGAAGCTGTCCGTTGAGTTATGACTCTGGCCACTACTTGCGCTCGAGGTCCTCTCTCTAGCCGCTCTTGCCCAGGACTCGAGCCTCTTTTGAGCAGCCCACACTCCGGGAGGGCCTAATCCACTCATTTTGACTAATCTTTTTTCATTACTTCACAATACTTTAAATTAATTTAAAGAGATAATTTAAAAATATATGTACGGGACACTCTTTATCACTTATATAAATAAGTCACATTAAAAATATAAGAAGAGTTTTGAAAATTCTTTAGGTCTGTTTTCGTTGTTCGATATTTATTAGCGCTGTTCTAAGTTTGTATTTTCTGTGAAATTGAATTTTATTATCATTTATGAAATCATTTATTTGTACCAAAAAATATAAATTTTGAAAAATTTAAACGTTTAAAATTAGTTTCACGTATTTCTCCCTTTTTTTGTTTGAAATAAATAATTATTGATATATGTATGTTCGTTGTAGGGAAGGAACTGCTCCTGAAGACGATGGATACGGTTTCACATAAGAATATCTGAATCACCAATGCGCCACTAACCTTGGAAACTAAGATGATATGCCCCTTGTGCTTGTAATTACACTGGCTCACTCAGCCTTCAGTACGGTAGAATATCTGATAAGTACCTACCCAGATGAGCTTGCACAATCCCCTACCATACCATAATGATAGAAGCTATATTCGTAATCGAATGTATTTATTTAAATAAGAAAGGATTAGAAACTTGCGTAATTGCTGTTTTAACATAAATTTACAATGTGGTTAGTTCAAAAAAATATTTGTTCCGCAAGAAATACCATATTATGTATACGTACTGCTCATTTAATTGTTAAATTATAAATTAAATTAAAAAATATATATTTTTCTAATGTACGGAATACAAAAAGTATTGATTAGATACTCTTTAAAATTTTTGTTAGATATTTTATTGAATGAACAAACAATGTGATATCTATTATGTGATTTCTATTATATTATAGATAGAAAATTAAAAAAGTCACGATAGTAAAATTGTGTATCCATTTTTTTTAGATATTCGAATTGAATCTTTATCTAACGCAAAGAAAATTATAGCCCATTTGTTGAAAAAGGTTGTAATGTAACCGCGCGTAGCATCTGGTTAATGAATAATTAATAAATTCATGTACGCTGTTAAACATTCTCAATATTTATTTACATTGTTAGAATATTATTTTTTTCCTACTCGTGTTTTGTCGTATTTTCATAAGTCCTTTATGTTATAAATATCAGTTAAAGTTATAAGAGAGTACTATGTACTTAAAATGTATTAAGAATTAGGTCAATAGCAATATGCTTATGTTAAATCCTCTATGCGGACCGCTTCGGGGCTCGCAAGACTTGACGGGTTTGGTCTGGCCACTAAATGTAATCATAATTCGGTCGACTGAAATAGTTGGCAATTTTTGTTTTCATTGTTTTTGATTATACAAAATTGTTTTCATTTTCGTAGATAACTTAAACTAATCACATAAACTTTTGATACAAACGTGTGTTGATAACAAAGACTTGCACTTCCGCAACTTTATGACACAAATGAACGCACGGATAGCTCGAAAGCTGTTATGATAAAATTATTATTATTCGGTACCGTTATTTAATTTGAAATAATTGTGTATATTGAATTTGATGTTGAGAAGACCTTAATAAATAAGGCAAATTTCTTACAACAAAATTAGTAATTTCTTAATATCTAAGAATCCGCGAAGGATATGTAAGTTTAATTATATACATTGTCATTTTATTAATATTTGTTCAAAAATAACAAATAGTCAATTCATTGCCGCTTGCTTGCTTGTCGGTACAATCTACATTCCGAGCAACAGATTAAAAAGTTGTTTTCAAGAAAAGAAGTAAGATCCTACTCGAATTAAGTCTGTATGTATTTTGATATATAATGCACATTTAACATGAATACCTACTTAGATTTCTATTATTATTATTGTTATTTATAAATGTTACTTGGATTAAAACCTTTTCAGTAGGTTTTCGTCTGACTTGGTCGTTGGTAGGAAGAAATATAGGTTTATGATATAAAAAATATTTATATTATGTGTTTACAGCCGGATTAAGTAATTTACTTTTTAATATTGAAGAAAATATTATTTATAATTGTGAGTAATGATTCTAAGGAATATTAGAAATTTCAAAGAATTGGAATCGCTATTCGAATGAAAAGGGGAAATACCGTAGCATTCTTCCGATAATTGCACGTGGTGATGTACGATATCATATTTAAGAAATAATATATTGAATATAATAATAAAATAATATAGCGGCTTATAAGGAATACTCTTAAGTAATAAAATTTACTTTTTAATTATATTAAATTAAACTTGGTGGTGGTGCAAGCCCACCTGGGTAGATACCACTTATTCATGGTGTAGCTTACAGCAAAAAGCAATATGAAGTGCGAAAGTATATTATGCACAAGGGACATAACATCTTAGTTTCCAAAGTTGGTGGCACATTTGCGATAACAAGGAATAATTTAATAAGTTAATATTTCTTACAGCGCCATTGTCAATAGGGGATGGTGACCAATTACCATCAGATGGATCACTTGTCCATACGATACCGGCCTATATTTTTTTGCCTGCCTCGTTGGTCTAGTGGCTAGTTATAACGCCGCAGACTCGGTGGACCTGGGTTCAATTCCCAGGTCGGGCCAATAAATAGTTATTGGGTTTTTCTGTCAGAAAATTCTCAGTAGCAGCCCGGAGTCTGGAAGTTGGAAGTGTGTACACTCCCGTGCCTCGGAAAGCACGTAATGCCTTTGGTCCTGCGCCTGAACTCTTTCCGGTCGTGTCGGATTGCCGTCCCATCGGATCATGAGAGTTAAGGAAAAGAGTGCACCTGTGTTTGAGCACACACTTGTGCACTATAATATCTCCTGCGCAATTGGGTATTCTCTTGAGATTGGCCGCCGTGGCCGAAATCGGTCTGGAGGACTTTATTATATTTAAAAAAAAAAGATATATTTATTTACCGTACCGTAATTTAACTACTAGACGAATAGCCGGGGTCACAGACGGGCGTGCGTGGGCGCCGCCTGTAGCGTACTACGAAGTTTATGAGTAGGTGTTTGTTTACGTCGCGACTGTGATTACTATATTAGTAAATATAATTTTTTTAATTGATAATAATTTCGATGAAGTTGTTTTCTGTTATTTTGTGTAATACTTACTCTTAAATATACGAAATAGATACTGTTATTGCAAAAAATCGTATATAAAATGATGCCAGGTCATTTAAAATCACAGATTCCTTTTGTGATATTGATTTTATTTTCCCTTAACTATTATATGAATGAATAACTTTAATTCTAAATCATTACTATTCTAAAACAAAACAAAGTTTGATACGACTTTTTTAAACTGACTTTTTAAATTTAAAACGTATTTTTAGCTGTATGCTAAGTTGATATGAATATTACTTTGGGGTAATTGTGATTACAAATTTTAATTATTATAAAAAAAAAAAACTTTAACACCCAATACCTTAAGTCCAAATAATATAGTAAAAACCTTGCAAAATTTTACTGCTTTTACATTTCATCTTTCATTTTCTATGCAAAGTAGATATAAGAGATTGTGTCGCACGATGCCATACCGTCGTTCCGTTGGGGATTTTTGTAATCACTTGAAAATATACGTAGAGATACAACTGTAGATTGACAGAGATTGTTATTTAATAATTAATATTTGAATATTTAACGATTCGCTCAAGATCTGGGTCAAAAGGCGTATTAATTAAATATTCTACCGTTAAAATTACGTATAGTCAAGTCGAAATTACTGAGATAACGTAGATGCCATATTGGCTGTGCATTTGTAATAAAGGTTATGACTAATGCGTCTACTTTAATGGGAAAATGTGACCATTAAATGGGCTACTTTTGTCCTTATCTTTTATAGTTATAAAATAGGAATTAAGATATTTATATCATTGTTAATCAAATTTGTAAAAGTAAAATGCCTCCAAATGTCTTTCTAATATAAAAATTATTTAAAATAGTTTTGATTACGTTTAGGAGAGTAGCAATCATTTATCTAAAATATAATATCATTCTAAATAGACGCTAAATAGAATGAAAGATAAATAAAGATAACTCTTAGTTAAGTAAGCTAACTTTATAGTTCGTTAATCGATTAAGAAATACTCATTAGCTCAATCAAATTCAAATTCAGTTTATATTTTATTTAAACATATCTGAACCGTTATTTTAAGAATTTAAATTAATTTTAAAGTTACCACGTCAACATTATTTGAAGAAAATGAAACGAATTTCTTGAAAATACTTTAAATATGCAGACGGCGAGTGTGAAAAGATAATCTCAAAGCGAATAGTCTCTGAAAAATCATATAAAACGAGACCAGATTACGAGCTAACTGTTGCGCTTAGAGTTATATCAGGAATGATCATCTTAGAAGATTGCGAATTTATTTAAATTAGCAGTTTTCAACCAGAGCGGACCTCTGGAGAGATCAAATTATGTCTAACTCCGACGCGAATTCAAATAATGCGTTGGACTGAGCTACTGTTATTCAGCCGTCTCCGAGGTTTTACTCGTAAGTTTAATCTTGAATTAAAATTGAAATCAATGCGTATTGAATTTTATGAAATTTAATTTATATATATTTAACATTACCCTAATATTGAATAGGTACTAAATAAGGAATTTCTAGTGTTGATCTAATCAGACAACAAGTATAAAATCAATGAAATACATAATAAAACTGAAGCTATGTTAGGTGCGATTTCGATTTTATAAAGACTACAAAGAAATCAATGGTATTTCGTAAACTCATTATTTGTATTGATGTCATATGAGAAAGTTCATTGTCAATTAAGTCAAGTGTGAACATCGACCTTAATACTTCAATGGCAGCTTTGCGTTCACATCACCATTAGAATACTATAACTCAAGATAATTCACAGGATTCTAACATTTATTTAATTATAAAAAACAATTATACTATCCACCAAAATACATACATACAATATCAATAATAATTATGTTGAAGATATCGAAATATTTTTGACACGTTACTTGAACTGATTTCAATTAAATCGTTATTAATAATTATTGGAATATGAATGTCGTTTTTTTGATATACCGTTTATAAATGAGTACTTTAATATGTAATTAGAAGAATAACAGTTGAAGCACTTGTTTTAGACGCGGATCGGGTTAAGGGTTGAGCGGCGCGCGGCCAGCACCGCGTCTCGCGAAAACTGCCGCTCCCCGGGCCAGTGTTGCCCTCCTAGATGCGACCTTACCCCATATTCGCAGGTAAGCTGTGAATGTATTCACCCGTATAATCGCTCACGCCTCGCTGCACGCACTCGGTATAATTGTACATTATATATTACTTTTAGTTGCAATTTGAGAATTGTCTTACATCTGCAACTAAGACATATGACGCTTGTTTGAAATATGTTTTCTGAAATTGTTGATTAAATATATTAATTACAATTGTGTGTTTGATTTAATTTCGCTATAGACACAATTTTAACATAAGATGTAATTTTAATAAAATATTTATTGAAATGAAAAAGATGTTATGTTTATTATTCTTTCTTTCTTTTATTTCCAATTAATTATATCATTGACGAATTTAATTCCATAATAATATTACTATAATGATATTATACGAAAAAAAATACTAAATTTTCTTCTTTTTTTTAAAGTTTTAATAATTTGCCAATAAACAGATAAGACATTATACGTTGGTATCACCAAGGGCGGCGGCGCATTTTGGCCGCGTCACTTTCTCTGGGCGAGCAACAGGTACGGAAGGTCATGTAGGGCGTCTTGGGAGTACGGGCATAGCCTCGTGTTGTACTTACTCCATTCAATATGTAATTAATGATATCTCAAATAGTTATCTTTCTTAGGTGTAATAGAGCGATGATATATATGATAAATATTTCAATTCAAACTTAAATTATACTTTATAAAACGTTTTTTATTTGTAATTGCTCTGTTTTTATTTGCAAGATATTGCAGACATTGACACTGTAAGAAATATTAACCATTCCTTATAAAGCCAATGCGTGACCCACATTGGAATCATTTAACAATAAAGTTAAGGCCTTTGTGCCTGTAATGGCACCGTCTCACTCTTCAAACAGGAACTCAACAGTACTACATAGTACTGTTTAGCGGTAAAGAGTGACGAGTGGATGCACAAAGTCCATTCATCCAGTTAAATATTCATGCTTATATGTTAAATTTACGAAACATTATATTGTAAGTTATTAATATTTAATGATAAAATGAAACGTAATTATGTCGAAAAAAACTCATCAGATATTCTTCTTAACAAAACTTGTTATTTTGGCTAATGTATAATCATAGACATAATTGATTGATATTATATATGTATTGTTTTCACACGAAGTTTTTGCGGGTATGTTACAGTTTTGGCAATGTTTGCTCGGAAAGCGCCGTCAATTGAATGCTTAAACTATAGCTCAGAAAATATGTGACAAATAAAATACAACTATTTCTGTGCTGAAATGATGAGTAATAATGTGAAAGCTTCATAAAAATTTTAATAGTAGTAGTGATAGTGTGAATTAAGAATTCAGCATAAAAAGAAACCAAAAAATCACATTTATGATTATGAATTACGTATCACTTGAACTGAAATTCTTATTACTAATTAATAAAAAAATATATAATACGATTGATAACAATAAGCTCAGTGACTATAACATGTTGACTTCAAGCGAAGATTGCGCGTTCAAACTATGTGTGTGTGACATATTTATATCAATTATGACAAGCCTGATGGCGTGGTCGGTAAGATACTTGCCTTTCACGCCGCAGGTCGTGGGTTCGATTCCCACCCAGGACAGACATTTGTGTGCATGAACATATCTGTTTGTCTTGAGTCTGGGTATAATTATCTATATAAGTATCTATTTACAAAAGAAAAGTAGTATATGTAGTATATCAGTTGTCTGATTTCCATAGTACAAGTTCTGCTTAGTTTGGGATCAGATGGCCGTGTGTGAATAATGTCCCAGGATATTACTTATTACTACTACTAATTATGAATATATCAGAAACAGCTATTTGTTGATAAATAATAATATATTAATTAAGGAATTGAAAGACGCGTGTACATAAGCGTACAAAATTGGAAAATAGTGTATTTGAAGCGTGCCTTTGTTTGCAGTTGTCGTGTGCTTGTGTTCCTCAACTGTGTATGCTACTCAAATATTGATGGCCGATCGCTCGCCGACGTGTCGCTTAATATGATTCCAATGTCGTCATTGCATCACCCAATCTAGGTCATTCTTCAAATTATATGAACTATTTGTTATGATACGCCTTTCCATTTTATAGCACTTGAAATATCAAGGAAAATCAATGAAATAAAAAATATTTCACACTAGGGTTAAATTCTTATAAATTTGCTTCTCCCATTTCCTAATCTTATCCGGTTTAAAGTTGAAATTTACTTTCTTAGCATACGCTAAGATATAGACTTATTTTATAATGTAAGTATACACTTACGTTATAAAATAGGTCTATGTTTTAAGTTTCAGTTATGTAAATTAATTGTTTTGGCTGTACGTCAATAGTCAGGACAAAGGAATTTATAATATTTCATATTACATTTTTGGATGTTGGTTGAATGGCTGGTCTCACTGTATGTTAAGGCATCTCTATTTTCGGGATAGACTGAAGATTAAATAAATAATGATGATGTCATATTCAGAAGAGAGGTAAGCATTAATGTCTGTGAATAAAAAGCAAAAGGTTCAAGGATAAACTATGGATGGATTGAGTTAATGGTTATATATGCTAGAAATGTTAACATTTATATATTTTTTAAATTTTGATTGTTAGGAACGCATATTAGTAAGAGATTGTGTTGGCAGTTACAGTGTCGATTACTCAGATCACCTTTTATGTAAGCTAGTACTACGTAGAAATAGTCCGACCGAAATATATTTGTATGTATATGTGTTTATAAATATACAAATATATATAAACCCATAATAATATACATTTGTATTTATATTTGAAATTGATACTGACGATGTGAACACAGACAGAGGAATAGAAGTTCATTTTAAAGTATTGAGATAAGGACAAGAGAAAGATGAATTACTTTAGAAATACACTCGAATGACTACATTGAAATGTTCACGACGATATTTCTTGATTTTATTTTTATAGCAAAAAAATATTTGACTTAAAGTTAAATTAACGCTTTTGATCTGAAAGGAGGGCCCTTCTGAAAGGTGAGACTTTCGAGCTTAAGTAGGCATGCTGCTTTACAACAGACTTCTAGGTATTTCAGAATTGATCTTGAAGTCTATTGTATAAGAAGTTAGTATAAATAGTGACTAGTTGCACTTGAAACTTACAAAATAGAAAAATGTTTTGCGATAGATAGATATATTCGTTTCGGAATTTCAAATTTACGTCTGAGGTTTTTTATCCGAATAATTTTACACTATTAACATAAAACGATCCCAATCCATCAGCACGTTTAAAATCCGACTCAAGGCGTACTATTAAACTTTATGAGCATCTGTTTGGTGTGGTTTTATTTATTATAGCTCTTTATTGCTTATTATTAGAACTATCTTAGCTACATATTTATTTATTATTATTATTATTTTATTCTATTTATATATAGTTTATGTAATGATGTACTTGTATATAGTTGTAATGTATGTATGTAATGATGTAGTATGTATATATTGTATATGTGTAGTATAGTAGTATGTGTAGTAGTAAAATAAAAACAATATTTTCTTTATATTATTTGGATCTGTACACCTCCGCCGCTGTCCTTCTCCCAAAGTTGTCTGGAAGAAACCGCTCTCAGCGATAAGACCGCCTTTTGTACTACGGGAACATATTTATATTTATTTTTTTCATTACTTTATGTTTCTGTAACTCTGTGTGTATAATAAAGTATATAAATAAATTAATTAAAAGATAAAGATTTTCTATCAAATCTTGAAATATGTTGGAAAATAAACATTGAATGATTTCGAACAATTTATATTAAGTGTGCTAGATATTATTGTTAAAAACACCAAAAATTTTACATTAGTCGAATGTTACTGATTTCAAATTTAGTGGCAAGATTTCACCCAAAAACTATTAGTCGGTTTATTGTCATAATAATATTATTTTCTGATCAATACAATAATAAATTACGGCGAAACAGTGTGTGAACCTTCTATATTTATATATATAGTTATGTTACGACAACGCATTTCTAGGTCAACGAGACGTAATTATTTTGACATTAAGAGCTGCCATGAGTGCTCTCCGATTAGAAATTCGTAACTTCTTTCATATTTATACATCCTCTGTCTGTCTTTACTGACTAAAAGATTTACGTCTAATATTTAAACATGAAAGATTTTTTGATGTTTATTTAAGGTAATTTGCTCAAGATATTATTTATACTTTATTATTAACCAAAAATCTGATTTCCAACAAGATAAGCAAGATGTTTAAGTAAATAGATCTATTTTGAAATTAAACATGTCATGGTTTACATTGTAAGGAATAATAACATGAAAATACAATTATTTAATACAGAATTTTTGATTTATTTATATTTGTTTATTGAATTACTAGCAAGCAATAATATCAATCTAGAATATAATGTTAAATACTATATTTAAATTAAACTAACTTAGTGTTCTCGTATCAGTAGTGTCACATCGCTGTTAGTGTGTATACGTCACTGAAACATCAAGTATTATTATCTGCCAAAAATATACCAGTAAAAAAGTTATAGTTGAGATAGTAACATTATACTATATAGTTGTGAAGAAAGGCGTTTATGTTCGGAATCTTATCTTTAAGATCCCATAATAAATCCATCAAAATAGAAAGCGCTTTAAGCGTACGTAAAGCGGTTTACGGCACAACCATCCAACGAGAAACGAAGGACGAAATAAAATGTAAACCAAGCCACGTTTTCTAATCTTATTTTAACGATATGCGAGAAATGTGGACGAAAAAAGGATTTTACACGCGTCTTAGTATGCGTGATCTAGTTTCGGTCAATAAGTCTTCAAACATGTATACATTATAAGGTATTTCATAGATTACCATAAAATAGCACCCTATTGATGAAAAAAAACAACAACGACATTACTTTTCTATGTAAATTCAATGTCTTCATTCTTAGTATTGAAAAATTATTGTTTGTATGTATAAATATTGAAATATAATCTATTTTTTCCTATTATGTATATCAATTATATATTTTATGGTTTAATTGCACAATCGAAAGCAAAGCGGTGGAAGTTTATTATTATCACCAAATAAAAATCGCATGTTTTCCTTTACCTGCTTTAATTCATCTTGTACTCACAAGATGAATAAAACACAAATGAATATAAACACAAATTATATAAATGAGAATTCTATGGTGCTTACCCGAGCTTGAATGTGCAATCATCGGTTTAGATTCACGTGTTCTAAGCATTAGGTATAAATATAGACGGGAGACAAAATAACTCATATAACTTATGTAATTAAAGGCCAGACGTCGAACTTCCATTAACGAAAAGTGTACTTAAGCTGCCCCATGCGGCTTGCGTTGACCAATCAATGTATTAAGAATTAATAAATTATTTTCTAAGTTTTATTACTTCTAGGTACAATATATCTAACTTATTTACTCAAGAATACTTAAGAGACTTGTAATTGGGGAGCACTTATTTCATAAGCTAATAACAATAATGAGAGTATAAAAATTATATAACTTTGAGTATGTAAGTTTATTGTAACAAGTTTTTGTTGTTGTATGCGTGCGTGTGAATAAAAAAGCTCTTCTATAACAACAATTAATTAATTTATTAATTTAATTTAATAAACGTTACGTGAAATATACTTAAAACTGGATGTATTAGAATCTAAGTCAGCATAGAAAGCCACTGCCGCTGAAATAACAAATATTGATTTCTGTATTTTAACAAACCTCCCTCAGAAATGACTTTTTTATAATTATAATTATTATTTTTTTTTTTTTTTAAATGTCGCATACGTGCAAATGACTCACCTGGTGGAAAGTGACTACCGCCGCGCATGCACATCTGCAACATCCGAAGCTTAGCAGGTGCGTTGCCGGCCTTTAAAGCCGGCCGGAGTTTGTTTTAACGTTTTAACTACTCAAACGATCATCATAAAATTTTGCAAACACGTTGTCAAGGCTACAGAAAAAGATACAGGCGATACTCCTGAAGCAGGCGGAACCACGAGCGGCAAGTATTTATATAATAAATGACTGATTGTATAAATACATATAGTGATGCACTAAAGATTTTAGAAAATATTTATGCAATCAATCATTTCAAAGGATCATTATTTTTAATATAACAAGACAACTGTATAGGTAGTACATGTTTTTGGAATGCACGCACGCAAACACACTAATATATATCCTATTCCAATCCGAGTAGTAAATAAGTATATTTGCAAATTGCATACGATTTTCTAATCGTTCTGCTGTATAATGCTATACTATAAACAATTCATGATTCATTTACACTTATTTGTAATACAACACTATTCCAATTATAAAATAATGATTAACTAGTTATGACCACATTAAATTAACTTTCGAAGTTCCGATTACAACTTCGCTGACATTGAAAACGCAATTTTTTCGCGAGTCCATAGTGAATATCATAGATTATTCAAGATCACCAATGATATCGCGTCAATTGATATCGATGACCAATGATATCGCGTCAATTGATATCGATGACCAATGATATTGTATTAATTCGGTGTCAAAGTTGTTTATTTGGGTTTATTCCTGTTGTGGTTGGAACAGTACATACCAGTATGTATTTTTATATTCTACGGACAAAGTCACGACGCGTGGTATATACAACTAACAGTATAAAATGTGTAACTAATAAAATTGTATATCACCGATAGTATTCTCTGGACAATCTCGACACGTCAACCGAAATAATTTACTTTTTTACCGACATAAATGGGGTTCCTAAACACATTTCCTCAGAGAAATCTGATAAAAGTAACGTGTGGCATTATAATATAATTTCGTAACAAAATATAGCATACAGCCTTCGCTTATAATATACTTTAAAATTTCATAAAACTTTAATTATAGATTCATTTTACAGATTTGAATAATTCGTTCAAATTCGTTTATTTGATACAAACATTAACACTAACTTGCTTATTTGTCGAATAGTCAGAGCCAGAGATTAACAGTTACCACTGGTACGTAAAAGAAAATACCCTGACCTAAGAAGTTTAATAATTTTAAAATAAAATAGCCCATATGTGTCCCACTGGTCAAAAGCCTCCTCTGATGATAAGAAAAATGTTTGTAGATTATTCTAGTCGCTCCAGGGTCCATTGGTGTATACGCTATATATTTGGTAGAATTATATTATTATAATTATAATTAACTCGGTGGTAGAGCTTTGTGCAAGCTCCTCTGGGTAGGTACCACCCACTAATCAGATATTCTACCGCAAAATAGCAGTACTTTGTATTGTTGTGTGCCAGTTTGAAGGGTGAGTGAGCCAGTGTAATTACAGGCACAAGGGACATAACATCTTAGTCCCCAAGGTTGGTGGCGCATTGGCGATGTAAGCGGTGGTTAGCATTTCTTACAATGCCATTGTCTATGAGCGTTGGTGATCACTTACCATCAGATGGCCCATAAGCCCGCCCGCCTACCTATTCAATAAAAAAACTACTTACTGTTCATGAAATGTCGGACAAATAAGCAGTGGTAGTGACGGACAAAATGCTCAGTGATTGCATTCGAACACAACATTTTCGGTAATGAATAACATGTATTCTTAGAAAAGTAAAGAATATTATAAGTAAATTGCTTCATCTATTTTATATTTTTTTGTAATAATTATACATAGCTATAGGCGTTTGATAAATATTTTACTATTAAAATATTCTTGTTAGTTCTAATAAAGACTTGAATTTGAAACGTGCTTATTAACTTAAGTTACAAGGCTAACTGTGACTATTATTTAGTACGAGGTCTTATTAAATTATGTATACTTTCAAATAAAGTATAAGTTGGATATTTAATAAACAAAATAAATTGTAAATTAATAACAGCCCCTGGATATCGCAATGTGTTTTGTCCTCTTAAGAAAGAGGTCAAACTATAATAGTTTAATTGTAGCTAACTTGCATCACAAAACAAAAGTAATAAACAAAATTACTTTTTTTTAAATTGGAATGCTTGAAGATAAAAAAAAATTAACAGCCTGTGAATGTCCCACTGCTGGGCTAAGGCCTCTTCTCCACTTTTGAGAAGAAGGTTTTGGAGCTTATTCCACCACACTGCTCCAATGCGGATTAGTGGAATACACATATGACAGAATTTCAGTGAAATTTGACACATGCAGGTTTCCTCACGATGTTTTCCTTCACCGTCAAGCACGAGATGAATTATAATCACAAATTAGGCACATGAAATTCAGTGGTGCTTGCCCGGTTTTGAACCCACGATCATCGGTTAAGAATCACGCGTTCTTACCACTGGGCCATCTCGGCTATGCTTGAAGGTTTCCAGTGAATTCAAGTTTTCGCCTCGTGCCACTCTCAAAAGCGTGAGTCGATATCTTGAATAAGCTTATTTGCAAATATCAAAGATAATGTGTGTCGAATAAAATCAAAATTGTTTCAAGCTGTACTTGTAGAAAAATATAATATCTTTTGTTCTTCTTATTTGAAACACTTTTATCCGACCGACTTTGTTAGAAATAGCGACAATGATCAAAATTGATTAAATGACTTTATATTTAAAAATATAATGAATTTTTAATATATAAATATATTTATATTATATTTAAAAATATAAAATCTTACAGTAAAGCAAGGGATAACAAACTATTTTTAACACAAACACGTTATTCAAGATGGCTACTAAAGTTCATCGAATCGTAAGAAAAAAATAGAATTTAGCGATATCATTATTGGTGCTATTTTTCTTGGTCTACAAGTTCAGTTCTACTACGGTTTCATGGATCTCTTCTTAACCGTAGCGCCCGTAGCCGTAGCTCCACTCTACGTCATCACGCTGCGCATATTTAAGTTCGATGGACTCGGAGCCCGAGTTATATGCGAGAGTTTCACAAAACTTTTAAAATTTAGTACCATTTCTTAAAATTGCTTTACTTTTATGTCAGTTTTTACGATATTGTGGGAAACAGAAAGTGAGATGGGCTTTATTATGCACTAGCTGTACCACGGGGCTTCACCCGCGTGTAATTAATAAAAATATAATGAAAAAAAAATTACTATAATAGCACACATGTACACACACACACACACACACATATATGGCTACTGGTAAAGAAATACGTAATTAACAATTTGAAATTAATTTTCATAAGATACCGTAGGGTTTACCGATCTTATATATAGCCTAACATTTGTGCTTTGTGTGTACCAATTTTCATCAAGATTGGTCAAGCCGTTCTTGTGTTATAAGAAGACATACAGAAAGACAGACATACAGACAGACGAACAAAAATGAAAAAAAATAGTATAATGTGAATCACTGCATCATAAAACGATTATTTATCACAAAATTAGGTGAAAAAAAATGTACAGACAGAACCAATAGATTTATATAGTATACTACTATATAAATCTATTATATATATATTATAGATAATGTACAAGAACTTTTTTTGAATTTAAGTTATAACTACATAATTGGTTTTATTTTTAATAACCTATTTGTATTTCAAGTTTATCATTGTTAAAAGTTTATCAATACAGATATATAATTTATAAATGTATTTTTTAAGTTTAAAATACGTAGGCAGAATGTCAAATGTCTCACCTGATGGTAGGTGGTCACCACTATCATACTTTTAATGTCTATGCATCAAAAAAAAATAAAAAAAAACAGCCAGTAAATATCCCACTGCTGGGTCCCAGGACCATATCTCCTTTATGAAGAATGATTGGAACTTTATCCACTAAGCTGCACTACGCGGCTTGATGGATACAAATGTGGATGATTTTCATCCCACTCTTGAAATCACAGGATGTTTTCCTGTGATTTCTATTTTAAATTAGGCACATGAATTCAGTGGCGCTTGTCTGGGTATGAGCTCTCAATATATGTATATCAAACTAAATCATAATATTCAAGTTTCAATATCATTGACATTGTATAAAAAATTACAGGAAGCGCTGTACGTAAGTCAACTGATCGATAACCAAGCGACAAAGGTACTTGTTTCTATATATGTATAATAGTAGCAAATTAATAGAAATCTTGTTTCAATAACATTGACCTTGTGAAGTAAGCTTCAGCACTTTATCTAAGTTTTAAAATCAATAAAAAAGCGAAAAAGGTACGTGTATATTTTTTGTAGTTTTAATTAAATCATAAACGTTCCATTTCAACAACAAGGACGTTTTAAAATAAATCACAAAAAGCGCTCATCTTAGTTTTTAAATCAATTACAAAGCGAAAAAATACGTTCATATTTTTGTAGTTTTATTTAAATTATAAACGTTCCGTTTCAACAACAAGGACGTTTGAAAATAAAACACAGAAAGCGCTGTATCTATGATTTTAAGTCAATTACAAAGCGAAAAGATACGTTCATATTTTTTGTAGTTTTAATTAAATCATAAACGTTCCGTTTCATCAACAAGGACGTTTTAATATGTATCACAGAAAGCGCTGTATCTAAGTTTTCAAATTGATAACAAAGCGACAAAGCGCTTTTTTGTAGTTATTAAATTAAAAACGTTTTGTTTCAAAAACAAGGACATTGTAAATAAATCACAGGAAGCTCTTTGCCTAAATCAATCAATAAGAATTTTTTATCAAAGCAAGTTTTAGGTACGCGCGGCGTGTGGATGCGAATTACTGATCGATGCAGCACTTGTTGCGGCGCTCAACAGGCTCGGGGCATTTCGTTTGAGCCCCGGCGGATTTTGGTGACCTCGTTTGATAATATTACGATAATGGCAACATTGAGATGAGAGAAAATATTTTTTTCGGTAAATATTAGGCTAATAGATATTTTTAAACGGTTATGTATATATTTTTTAAATATATATTCAAAATCGAGATTACATTTCGCGAGTAAGTAATTTTTATATAAAATATAAGAATTGGCTACGTATATACTCGTAATAATAATTACTGGAATGTTATAGAAATTTATGTGAATGAGGAGACATTTTTGTCTAATGTGTTACTGAAATAAATGCAATATGCTCCAAGCCTTCTCCTCAAAAAGAGAAGAGGCCTTAGCACAGCAATGGGACATTCACAGGCTGTTACTACATTAGCTATACTCAAAATATATTTCTTTAAAGCGTCATATACATTGAAACTTATGTAATAATTTTGCTCAGATAGTATTATTGAAATAGAACTCGTCGATCTGTACCGAAGCTCACGGGTTCGATTCCTGGAACATAATATTTAGATTTTACGAGACTAATTTGTTTTTTTAATTAATTACGTGACATTGCGTCCTCTCCTTTTGATGAGAAGGGTTGGTTATCTTATTCCACAACGATGTCCTCACGAAGGTTTTCTTTACCACCGAGCATGGAATAAATTATAAAAAAATAAGCACATGAATAATCTGTTATGATTGCTTAGCTTAAACTCGTTATCTACGTGCTGGGCGATCTCGAGTCTCTGGGTATGAATTTTGAATTACGTGTGATACTTATTTGGTCAATGCATTTAACTTGTTTCTTACAAAGAGGTTTAATTTTAACTTGATATATGGCTAAGCTCTAGTGGAGCTGGTAGCTTTTATAAAGATTGTAACATTCGAGACAAATTATGTATACATTATTATTAGCATGCTTATAACTGTTTAAGAACTATTACAAACTGTTTAAGAACTATTACAAACATACAAATATTCGTTTTTATAACACACACATAAAGAATTTAAAAAACGATAAGAAGGTAAAAGCGTTCAAAACTTGACACTATAATAAATTACCTTTGTAATTAAATGTTTGATAATTAAAACGCAAAAACGTGAGTCACAAATTGAATACAAACAGCATTCTGAATAAGCCGTGAAACAATGGAACTGTAACAATATAATGGAGTACGTTGGGAGCGTAATCAAAGACTAGAGTAAACAACAGCTTCAGAGGAGAGTGAGATACAAAAGGGGTGTACGTGTTTTTAGATTTTAACTTGAATTTACCTTTAGCATTTCCTCAATATGGAATGTAAGTCAACAATTCATCATAGATCAAACATTTAGTCAAGTAATTTTTATGTTTCTTTGTCTTGTTATTATTTTTATATTACATAACGGTGTTTACCTATAATTAGTTGTTACGCTATTCCATGTGTATTTTTTTTAAATGTATTTGGTTTTAATTTTGGTGTATGCAACTGTTGGTAAGCCTTAATAAATAAATAAATAAATAAATAACATGTTATCATTTACATGAAATAATTTAGTAAAATATTTGTGCGGAAGATTGTCAAATTTAAGAGCAATATAAAAAAAACATAGTACTAACAGCTACTCCTTTAATTGGTTTATGCTATTTACAAATAAAAAGTAATAAAATATATATACAAATTATTCTCAATTAATTAAATAAAACGAGAACAAATATTATTTTAAATCGGATCGGCCCAGTTCTCAAATTCATATAAAATGTCGATTATAAGACCTTCTCATTATAAAATAGGACTACATTTACATTAGAATTTCGTTACATTACAAACGATTTATAAAATTATAAGCACTTATAATGTATTTGTTATATTTAAACAATCATATTATTAAGATATTTGACTGAAATGTAATCTGTAATGAAACAATTTTAACATAAACACTCCTGTGAATCCAAGCTGAAACGGAGTGTCATTTTTTAGGTCAAGGAGAACTCCAAGCTCCCAACTAAATATGTATAAGCTTATACATTAGGCACTCTGACTATTCAAAGAATAATTACTATTATATACATGTATGAATGTACATCATATAGTGCTTAGTGTATATTGTCCTTGACCTTATGGCAAGTTTGTAAGGCATATCCCGCGTTCTTGAGTTCAATATTCAGGTTGGGCCAATAAAACGTTACTAGTTCATTCTGCCAAGAGAGTAGCAGCTTGGAATTTGGATGTTGTTAGTGTAACACTTCCGTACCTCGGAGGAGCAGCTTGTTTCTGAATGTGAACTGTTACGCCAATGCATTTATGGGGCAATAAAGATGAACCTCTGCCTTTTTTGGAGTCGGTTAAAAAGTTGCTAAATATTATCATTTTGAAATGTTGATTATCATTATAATTGCTAACATTAAATAGTAGGACACTGAATTTATAGGAAAATAATAATTATTCCTTAATTATGAAAGCAAGAAAATCGAGGCCAGTGAATTAGAATTGAAGCGATAATTTTTTTTTAATTATTTTAGATTTTATAACACGAAATTTTATTCCTTATCTAATTTTGCATAAAATTTATTGTTTATTTCAGTTTCTAATTAATTATATTATGTAAGAATTAGAAATATTGAGACATTTGAAATAAAAAAAACATTTATTTTATTTACTGGATGGTAAAAAAACTCAATTTACGCCAGAGATTGACCGTCAAATGATCATCAATTATACTGTCATATTGTTTTGACTTTAAATAAATAATCGTTAAGTTTTAATTGAAATGCAGTGTATGGTTTTAAGCGAATGATTTGTTTTTGTTAACAATATTATGATAGCTTCAATCGATTACACAATGTTGATTAATTCTCACAGATTTGTGTAATCAATACATAATTAATCCTGTTTCGAATATAAAAACGAATATGTGCTACTTATTTAAATGTTAAAAAAAAAAAAATCAAATCAATATAAATATCAGCAAAAAATACTTTTATATAAGCTTTAATATAATGGCCGTTTTTAAATAATTAAAATATTAATTTAGTATAATAATTGTATTGTAATAATAAGTTGTGTATAAATTAAATAAATTGTATATATTATTTTGAATGTAATATCTCAGTAAGCAATAGCTACGTTTTGCTACGACTGGCTACGACAAGAAAAGCTTCATAGTCGTAGTGGGCATGTGTATAGCGGTGCCATCTATTAGCCTGCGTGAGACATGTTTGAATTTGACCGACATGTCTCTAAGGGGCTTTGGCGAAGTTAGTTAACGACATTAAATACAGATGGCGCTATATAGGTGTTCTCTGTGAGAAAAGTAAGCATTGTTTTACTTTTATATAAAACAACAACATTTTTTTATCGTTATTTGTTACTAAAAAAATCTATGATACCATGTTATAGGAGCATTATATATCAATAACGTCCTACTGTCTAAATGATGGCCCCGGCCGTAAATTAGATCAACAGCAGAGCGAGGACATTGCCTTCACCTACATAGAAAACTCCGCTATCTTTTTACTGGGCCTGTGTACCCCAGACCTCGACATCTGCACCCTTATAAGCTGCCATTAGACGACCGAGGCTTATAAACAAATATATATCTATATATATATATAGAGGTTGTATGGTAAAAAAAGTCGAGATGGCCTAGTGATAAGAATGCGTGAATCTTAACCGATGATCGTGGGTTCAAGCCCCGGCATGCACCACTGAATATCATGTGCTTAATTTGTGTTTATAATTCACCTCGTGCTTGACGGTGAAGGAACACATCGTGAGGAAACCTGTATGTGTCAAATTTCACTGAAATTCTGTCACATTTGTATTACACCAACCCGCATTGGAGCAGCGTGGTGGAATAAGCTCCAAACCTTCTCCTCAATTAAGAGAAGAAGAGGTCGTAGCCCAGCACAGGCTGTTACTATTACTGTATGGCGGAACACGCTAAATTTTAATCATTATTTTTTTGCATTTAGACTTGGATGGGATTATTGTAGAAGATTATAAGTAAGACTACGACCATAGTGTCACGATGGCTCAGTGGTTAGAACACGTGAATTTTAACCGAAGATTGCGGGTTTATTCTCATGCGTAATTATTTTAGCTGTATATAATTTCATCTCGTCGATCGTGGTGACGATAAAAGCCGTGAAGATACCTATCTGCATTTCGGGGTGGTGGCGTATGCTCCAAACCATTTCTTAAGAATTAGAGGAAGCCTGAGCCCAGCAATGGAACATTTATAAGATATTATTTACGATGATACGGAATGGAACAAGTTATGTAACCGTCAACAAATATGATAAAATTAATTAAATAGACTACAATTCTCAAACGCGCAAAAATAGGCGGGGCTCAGTAGTGATGATATAATGGAATGATAATATAAAGGCTTCTACATCCGTCCGATATTACACAGTGCAGCCGTGCGGTGCCACCCTTTAATCAAAATGTACGCTAGGAATGAAATTAATAAAGAAAATTAAAAAAAAGAAACATCCCATCTCATCCCATTTAATTGTTATAATTTAATTTAAATATAAGAATATAGATATTTGACGGCCCAGCTCTTACCCTGTGTTGAATATATTATAGAGTTTATAAATAATAAATAATAAGAATAATAATTGCCTATTACACACATATATATGTATAACTACAATAGTGTATATAATATTTATGTCCATTCGATATTACTAACGCAAGCTTAATGCCCTTGGGTAATCTTTCCCAACTTTTCTCTCTCAGTTATTTTGACAGTTTATGGAGGTTTGAAATGTATAAAAAAAGATATTTCAGGTGTTTACAATATCTTATAGTTGACGGAAATGCCGTGACGTTTGGTCGTGACAGGTGTTTTTGTGCATTAATCTTGAAATATAATATTAAAAGTCAGTTAAAGTGAATAAAAACAAAATTAGATCATTTATGGGACAAATACATAGTGAGTGAACTATTATATACACGAGTAACTGCTAAATCACAGTTTTTTTTGGTGCCTCTTCAATCAGCTGTTTGGATCAGCTGATGCGTACGTACCCTCATAAATTAATAACAACGAAACATTTTGTTTTTGATATTAAAAAAAAAAAATAAGTGTTAATAATAAATATAAATGGACTTACAACAGTAATAATTAGAAGAACTTACAAAGCAAATTTTTATTTTAAATTACTACATTCTAATAAATTAATATCAGTGACATCTATTGGATATTCGACGTACTTCATTGTACTTAAATATGGCTAATAAATGTAATCAATGTGGGAAGTTCCTGACACCGACAGATGGCGCTAAATGTACTAAATGTAATTCGATTTTCCATCGTTCCTGTGTCAATATAAGCCCTGACTCCCGCCTTCCTGCGCGTTGGATGTGTCGCCCTTGTCGTGGACCGGACAATAAAAACAAGTCTGCTATAACCATGGAATCGCCCACTGCGGAGGAAATTTTTATAGATGCGCATACGGCAGATAACGGAGAAAAAGCTTCTGCATTATCGTTGGCTGAAGAAATAAGGCTCCTAAGATTGGAATTAATTTCGGTTACGCGGGAGATGACATCTTTCAGGCTAGAGTTAGGTAGGCTCAATGAAAACATGGTCGATTTTAACAAAAGGGTCGACACCATAGAGGAGCGTATGTCATCTTTAGAGGATAAGTACTCAAACGCTGATTGTAGTAGCTCAAAAATCGATGAAACGATACAGCAGTTAAAAGCGGATCTTAATGACCGGGACCAGGTTATGCTATTAAATGACATACAAATATCGGGTATACCAGAACAGAGTGGAGAGAATGTAGTACACCTAACTCAGGTAATTGCGAGTAAGTTGGGTATCACTCTCGATACCCACGATATTGTAAGCGCAGAGCGTGTTGGGCTGCGTCGCCCGGTGTCGTCGAGCGAAGACCGGCAGCGCCCGCGGCCGGTAAACGTGCGCTTAGCGCGGCGATCTTTGCGCGATGACATTATAAAGTCAGCGCGGATACGTCGGGGGACTGATACATCTGGGGTAACTGACGGCAACCCATCTCGTGTTTATATTAACGAAAGCCTGACTAAAGTTAACCGCCATCTTTTTTATAAGGCCAGAGAAGAGGGGAAACGTCATGGCTGGCGTTACATTTGGACTCGGGAAGGACGAATCTACATGAGGCGCGATACAAATGCGACCGCTCAACGTGTTCGTACGGAAAAAGATATTTGTAAATTTTTTTGTACAAAATAAGTTGGCCTATTTCTTGTTATATAACCTTAATGGATTTTTATCTTCGATACGATTTATTTTCTATATTTATATTTTTTGTTATAATAATTTTTAAGTTTTTCTATGTTTGTTTTTTTCTATTATGTAAAATTTATAGACATATCACAAGCAATGATATTTTATTATACCAAAATAGAACATATTTTGGAATTACCAGTGTAGTGTTCCTTACCGTGCTATACTTAATTTTGGCTGCAATTGACAAACTTTCAACTTTAAATACTTTTTTCAAAATAAGTTTTGTATTCAACATTATTCGGTTTCATAATTTATGTTACAATACTTATTCTAAAATTAAATACTATTATCATATTTATACGGTTTACCGGCATACTTATATAAATATGTATGATTGTATGTTTATGTGTATTTATACGTACAATATATATAAGTACATTGTAATATATTCATTTTTTTTTTTTTATATTTATGTAATTATCAATGGTAAAAACAAATAACCTCAAATTAGGTTTGTTTAACCCGGGATCGCTCGGCTCACATCATGAGGAATTTATGGTACTCATGGAGCGTCATAAAGCAGATATAATTGCAATTAACGAAACTTGGTTACGCCCAGGTGAGGAAGGCAGAGCCCCTCGTGTACCAGGTTATTGCCTGCGTCATATACCGAGACCGACAGAAATACGGTCGCGAGGTGGCGGAGTTGGTTTTTACGTCAAACGTAGTATGTCCGTACAGACGCTAGTACATCCTATTGCGTCCTGGGTTGAACAAATGTGGATTAGTATAAAATTGAACTGCAAGTCCATAATTATCGGTACGGCCTACCGGCCTCCATGGGCAAATACTTCCGACTTTCTTAATGCATTATCAGATACAATTAGCTCTTTACCTTATCATGACTATTTGTACTTATTAGGAGATTTCAATGTTAATTACCTGAGTGAAACTTATGACTACCATAAACAAATGCTGGATCTATTCTTGTCAACGCATGGCTTAACCCAACATGTAACTAATCCCACTCATTTTACTGCTAGTAGCGAAACTTTAATCGATTTAATTTGTTCTAACACAAAGGTTGGGCGGATTATGGTGGAATACGTAGGAGAATTCGGCGGCCACGCATTTGTTTCCTGCGAAATATATATCACAAAAAATAAAATTAAAAACAAAACTATTATGTATCGTCCTTTAAAGGATATTGATCCAGATCACATTACTTCTACGCTTAATTTAGTAAATTGGCAAGCCATTTGCGGAATCAAAGATATTAATGACATGGTGGATGAGTTTACTGGGTGCTTGCAATGGGTATTCGATGTGCTCGCTCCAAATAAGATTATTTGTATTAAGGAAAAACATTACCCTTGGATTACTTATAATGTAAAGTTGTTGATGACCAGGCGGGATGAAGCCCAGACTCGTGCTAGGAGGTCGAAGTCAGGATCGCAAATTAGTTATTATAAGGATCTCAAGCTACAGGTAGTACAAGCAATACACAGAGAGAAATCTGCTTATTTTAATTTGCACATAAATGCAAATATTAAAAATTCAAGCGTGCTCTGGAATAATTTGAAAAAATATATTAATATAAAACAGAAACATAACCATATTATACCGCAAAACCTTAACGATCCCAAAATGATAAACACTTACTTTCTTAATGTACCCGGTAGCAACTGCATTTCACCATCGCTCATTGATTACTATGAATCGCACAAACATGGTACTGCTGTTTTCATGTTATTGCCTTCTAATGAAATTGAAGTACAAAAAGTACTGCGCTCTCTAAAATCAAATGCTATTGGTATTGATGGCATTTCTTTAGACATGATTTTATTGACGCTGTCAAGTACATTATCAGTGATTACTAGAGTTGTTAACACGTCTATTATGACCAATATATTTCCTACCCAATGGCAGACTGCACTAGTGAGACCCATTCCCAAAAAAGATAATATAAGTGAACTCAAGGATTTACGCCCCATAAGCATATTACCTTGCATATCAAAGATTTTAGAAAAGATTGTTTGTAACCAACTGTCAGTTTATTTAGAATCTAACAATATTCTGCCATCTATGCAGTCAGGGTTTCGAAAACATCACAGCACCACGACAGCTCTATTAGATGTAATAGACAACATTTTATGCGCTCAAGACGTAGGTGAGATTACAATTCTCATATTATTGGACTTTTCTCGGGCTTTTGATACTATAAATAGATCATTATTTTTAACAAAATTAAAATATTACGGATTCACTATTGATACAATAAAATGGTTTACAAGTTATTTAGCTCATCGGAAACAAATTGTGGAGGTGGTGAACGATAATGGCTCAAAAGCTATTTCCGACTGTTGCCCCGTTAACAGAGGCGTTCCTCAAGGTTCCATACTAGGGCCAATTATCTTCGCACTATATTGTGCCGATATAGTTAATAATATTAAACATTGCAAATACCACATTTATGCTGATGATATACAGATGTATATATCATTTAAGCCTGCGGAATTTCATTTAGCTGTTCTAAAATTAAATGAGGATCTAAACCGTATATCAGAATGGTCAGACTCACATAACCTTATATTAAATCCAACCAAAACTAAATACATTATACTAGGAACAAAAAATCAAATTAACCGAATCAGTCATTTAAATCTACTCATTCATATCAATGGTGAAAAAATTCAACGCGTCACAGAGGCACGGAACTTAGGCTTATTATTTGATGAGAATTTACGATTTGAGAAGCATGTGGTTAATACAGCGCGTAATTGTTTTTATAGGCTTAAAGTATTATACAAAATAAGAGATGTACTTAGTGTGGACATGCGAATTAAGCTATGCGATTCTCTAGTACTGTCTAAATTTAACTATGCTGATGTTGTTATTGGGCCAAGACTACTTGCACGAACAAAGAATATTATTCAGCGTGTACAAAATGCCTGTGTCAGGTTTTGCTTTAAAATACCGCCCCGTACTCACGTAACCCCTTTTCTTAATGACACACGAATGATTAGAATGGAATATCGCAGACAATTACATCTTGCAACCTTACTTTTTGGTATTGTTCAACATAAAGCTCCTATATACCTTTACAACAAATTGAATTGGTTAAAAGAAATAAATACACTGTATCCTACAAGAGCGTCATCGTATTTGCTAAGTGTGCCACCACATCGAACAGTGAACTTTCGTGGTAGTTTTCGATATGCAGCGACGAAGTGTTGGAATAACTTACCACCTCCCCTTTTGATCTCAAAAACCTTGTACACGTTTCGTATCAAATACAAGTTACATTTATATAATTTGCAACTACAATCATCATAAATAGTATTTTTCTTTTCTTTTTTTTTGATTTTTTTTTGACTTTTACTACTCGCTGCTACATGTTATTATTGCTATATTTTATGTATATTATGTCAAAAAATTATTATTTTTTGTTGTTGGGCTTGTTTGTTCCGGTTTGTTTTGCATTTACTTTTAAAACTTGCATGTATTTATTACTATTTAATTATTAATATCGTCATGAATTATAATAAGTATGTAACAAATCTATTTATATTATATTATTATTATTTTATGTAACTATAATAAATTTTTATTTATCACTTTGTCACGACTCGTCACAGCCACAAAGGGTACCATTGAAAATCAGCGTTGGGTCCTACCCCAACATAAAAGCTGAATGGTACACCTTTTCAGGACACATTACGGTTGCAGACATCATATGATAAGATTGTGTTTGTGTATGTATATAAATTTGTAGCTTTCTGTTCTTTTTTTTTTTTTTTTTTTTTATTGTAATTTTAATATATAGTTTTTTTTTATTGTTTTCTTATAATCATTAGTTAATGTTTAATTTCCTTTTGTTTTTTTTTTATTCTTTTATTTTTTATGTTTGCAATGTATGTTTGTCCTGAATAAATGTTTTCTTATTCTTATTCTTATTCTTATTCTTATATTTTACTGTTGAATAAGTGTTAACATTAAACGTTTATATCGTAATAAATATAACTACATTAAAAAAAAATCTACGGGTGTACGCGGCTCACGCAAGTAAAACTACCAATCGTCGTGATCATCAACAATCAAATTTCGGCAATTTTACATTAAACCTTAAATTAATTATCCACTTAAACCGTGCTCATGAATCGCTCCGTATATTAATTAGTGAAAACCGTATGAAAATCTATTTGGTAGCTTATGAGTTGTCGCGTTCACATAGACTGACAGACAGACAAACAGACGGACAGACAGACGAGGCAAGGTGACTTTGTTTTATAATATATAATAAGGTCCTCCAGACCGATTTCGGCCACGGCGGCCCATCTCAAGAGAGATTAGCCAGCTGCGCAGGAGATATTATGGTGCACAAGTGTGTGCGCAAACACAGGTGCACTCTCTTTTCCTTAGCTCTCATAATCGATGGGACGGCAATCCGACACGACCGGAAAGAATTCAGGCGCAGGACCAACGGCTTAACGTGCTTTCCGAGGCACGGGAGTGTACACACTTCCACCTTCCAGACTCCGGGCTGCTACTGAGAATTTACTGACAGAAAAACCCACTAACTATTTATTGGCCCGACCTGGGAATTGAACCCAGGATCACCTGCGGCCTAATATCTAGCCACTAGACCAACGAGGCAGTCAAAATATATAGTTACAATATCAAAGGATTCCTTGAGTTAAGTACATCAGGTACTATCCCTATCATGAGTAGTACACATAAGTCTCTACATACATATATGTAAGTCTGAGCAGAGATAAATCTGCAAATAGAACACATTAATGTTAACCGACGATCGCTTATTCAAATCGTCAATCGTCAAGAACGCAATGATACACGGGCCGCCTAGAGATGTACAAAATTCGCAGGTTCAATCCTATCCCCTTGGGATATAGGCGTCCCCATTAACACAAGCTTTACGCCAATTAAGCATAAAGCTTGTGTTAATGTATAAATAGAAATATTAGAAGTACTTATAAACAGGTTATGATATACTAAACCTTTATTTATACATCTCATATATGATGAAATTTCATAATGAGGAAACTTGCATACACGTAAAAGTGAAAGTAAAGTAAGACATAAATATAAACATAAGTGGCTAAGGAAAAGGTCAAGGAAAACGCCTACACTTCTGCTAAAAGCTTATATGTGGTTGAATTTCATAAGAAACATGTCAGTTTATCAACGAGTTACCTTCACCTCTGACCACAAGAATAAAAACTAAGCATACTACTCATATGTATGTGTAACATTACATCCTTATACGAACATGTATATATGTTTTATCTTCTCTATTACTCGGTGGTAGAGCTTTGTGCAAGCTCGTCTGGGTAGGTTCCACCCACTCATCAGATATTTTACCGCAAAACAGCAGTACTTTGTATTGTTGTTTTTCGGTTTGAAGGGTGAGCCAGTGTAACTAAATACACAAAGGACACCAACGTATTAGTTCCCAAGGTGAGAATTGACGACGTAATGGACATGTGTATTTGTCACAGTGCCAATATATGGACGGTGGTCACTACCATCAAGTGGCTCATATGCCGGTCTACATTACATTTAGAAAGAAATACAATGACGTCATATGACATATGAAAATTACTATATAGATTGAAGGTTCTATAATATATTTTATATGTATATAAACGTTGAGTCACGTCTTTCACGAGCTTTGCATGCATCCAATACGTGTTACGAACAGACTTACAAGTGCGTAATGAAATTGGTTCCCGTCCTGTTTATTTTAAACGAGTGCAAAGTCGCTAGTGATCTCAATCGTGAAGATATTGACTTTAGTATACCAGTCTCAGGAACAAATAAGCTTGTTAGCTCTGGATAGCTATAGTTGTGTATTTGGTTTGCAATACAGTTGGGAATAGTTGTCCGAACTGACTTTGCACGAGTACTATGAAGGCTTTATTTTGAGCGAGATATTTAAATGTAGTGATAATAAATATCATATAATACTACATTTAAATATCATATAATAATAACTGTTTGTTCGATAAGCCGACTTCGAAAAAAATACTTATCGATTTGGTCTTTCCTTTTTTGTTTTTAATTTGACTTCAGTCTTATGAAACTATTTTTTTTAGATTATCATATGAGGTATATATTTGGAGGGTATAGTAAGCATATTCAGAACAAATTAAGGTGCTCGTTATCATTGTAAAATGAACTGATTGAGGCTCCTTACTAGACGAGGCTGCGATTTCGGATATAATATTTTATCTCCTATATTTCAAAAATCAAATACAAATGTATTTTGACTGTTTTTCAAGACTAACGTTGCATCCACATTTATACTATTTATACTAGTAAATATTTATAGGCTTTGCACGAATATGAACAAAGGCTTATATTTAGTCTTATTTTGTAGATCAAGTTCAAATTTTGTAATCCCTGTCGAGTATAATATTAGCTACTTGTTTAGTTAGTACAAGTTTCTAGACCTTTGGGATATTTCTGTAAATACTCAGCTTGCGGTGTGTACCTAATGAGCTTACGCGCGATGCAGGTACTTAATGGATATTATGTGTTAAAATTAAAACATTATAAACATAAAATTATCTTATATGATAATTTTATTAAAAAAACGCGAAAGGGTTTACCGTAATAAAAAAAAGTTGTTATATAAAAGAGGTTTTATGTGTAGGTGCAATTTAAAAAAATATTTAAAGGGTTGTTATAATTCCATTTATTAATGGAAGTTATGTTTTTAAAATGATAAGGCTTTACTAGAAACATAAAGATTGTATTCATTCATATAATAATAATTATTATTATTACTGGATTAGAAGATATTACAATACGTTTCTAAGTATGTATGTATAAGAATAAAAACCTAGGTGTTGGTATGCATTTCTGTTTGGCGGACGATATATAAGTGGATGGCCTTTTTTACACACTTTACCGCATTGGTTGTTGATGTTAATGGTAAATACTCCACACCTTAGTATCGTAGAGTTAACCTATCTCAATAAATGGATTCTTTATAGCAGAAATAATCGCTCCACGTGAGACTTGTAGTTCTCCAACTTATCACCATATAATGCAAATATTATTTATAAACATATAACATAGTAAAGTTAGAGCGAGTTAATAGTTATTTAAATCTGGAGTTATTCTGATTATAAACAAAGATTGACCTGACTTGGTTGGAGTACTTTTGAAATCCGGGATAACATTGGTCCGACTAAATTTAACAATTATTATCAAATATTGGGAGTTCTCTGAACTGAAGAAGTTGGAAAATCCACACGGGTACCCTGTCAAATCAACTACTCTAACTCATATCAATTTGAATCGATTGATCCGTGGACGAAACAATTAGTGAACGAGTGTCACTAACCAAACGGATGTTCTATTTTTTTTTTTTTTGTTATAGTTTTGTAAATTGAAATTGTTAATCGAAAATTAGAACGTCCACTAACCGGGAGTTACAAGAGTTGAACATTTATGAGCTAATAGATATATTTTGAGTTATATATTTGGCTTTTATTAAATACTTAAATAAAAAGAAAAATCCTTAATTATTTTATTTCTAACAAGGCCTTATAACGTGTTTTTCTTAATGGTTGCTGCCTCATTTCAAGAGCGTCTATAGAAGCCGCTAAAGTAACTTATATAGTAATTATATAAAGTCTAAAGTCCTTAAATAACATTTTATCTGCGTTTTTTACTGTATAATAAAATCCTACTTATCTGATATGTTATATACTAAATATATAACTTGTTTTGCATGGGTGTCTTGAAATCACGCTCAAATGGCTTCACGGATTGTAAAATGCGAAGAAAAGTCCTACATTATATTCAAATAGATTTAAATATTTCATTTTAAATTCGAAAAACCATGTTTATTAACATAAATATAGGTATATATAACACAAATATAGGTATTGTAGCACACATTTCGCTTGTAATATTATTCTGGTGTGTATTGAACAGATCTCTTCTTAAACACCAATTTAATTTTTTTGTGTGTTTGATTGTGGTTTAGATTGGACCTGGTAGGTAGTGCGATAGCTATCCAGGATTTAAAAAACTTACTTTACAAGTACAAAAGACGGGACTGGCTAGTATATACATTATTTAGCTAAGCTTATAATCACGTACAGTCATATTTATATTTGCATAATAAAGTGTTTTAAAAAAGTCGTAAACGTATATTATTTAAACGTAATTTATGTATTTATTTTATACTCATTGTATATTTTAACCTGGCTTATGAATTCGGTGCGGGATGATGTTTGTTATTTACGGACCCGTAATTAAGGATTAAAATCTTATTACGGTAATATTACTAATGGTAATAATTTATTCTATTACAACATTACTTAGAACGTAAAGCCTATTAAATAGGTCTAGAAACATACAATTTCGAAAATGAGTGTCTTGTGTAATGTAGGTGAACAGTAAGCAAGTATTTTGTGAAAATTTATATACTAAGAGTATCAAGTAAGATATGAAAATAAGTATGGAAGTAGGTCATTTTAAACGTAGAAATACGTAAATTGTTGTTTAAGCTTCTAAACATAAATAGATTTTTCTAGAAGCCTTATTGAAAATTCATCATCAACTGTTTTTACAGCGCGAGTTTGAAATATGGAAATTAGTTTAAAAACAACAAACGTGGCAGTATTTTTATAGGCGTTGATGAAAAATTTATTTAATCAGGGCAAAGGAAAGGTTAAGGGTAAAAATTTGCATTGAAGTATTTAATGTTTTTAATTGAAGTGTAAAAGGCGCCGATATGATTTTTTGTGTTAATTCATTTACTAATTTATCGTCGCGATCAAAGCTTAAAAAGGTTACTTAAAAACTATACTTGATCGGATGCTTTTGGAGATGTTGCCTATTACAGGAAATCCCGTAGGACCCACACGGTCAGTAATTAACGTATAAAGTAAGTATAAAGTAAGGCCAAAAAGATTAAGTTTGCAATTCGCAACAATAAAGTTTAATCAAATTGTAATAAAATAATTAAGTACTTACATTTTGCCCGAGATCCATCGGAGCTAGAAGCGGTAGTTCTTGTTTCTTGGATCTTTTAAACAAAAACAAAAAGGCTGCGATGATTAAAACAGTACCAGCCCCTCCCATGGCTCCCAAAGCTACACTCCACGCATTTCCATTTGAAGACCAACTATCCACCCTCGATAACGCTTGCGGTGGTAAAACATCTCGTTGTGGTATAAAAATCTCCTTAGTTAAGGCTTTCGTCGGCGCCTCTGCGTTCCAATTATTTCGATATTCCTCCATAATATCGAAGTCGCGACCGTCCCAAGGTGCCCCACCGAGTTGACTCCGTTCTGCCCACAGCTTATCTGCAGATAACGAAATTAGTTACATAGTACAATGTATCATCGATCGGAGTTCGTAGACGATTATATATACGCGATGTTGTTTTAGAGTTATACCTGTATGTATAATTAAGTTTTTAACGTTTGAACAATAATATATACATAGAAAAGATTTTCATGTAATTTTTCCAATAGACAATTGATTATGCAAATTGAAGAACGAAACACGGCTATAAATCCACTGACGCGAAAAGCCCATAAAGGTTCATAGCACTGTTTATTCATTGCGACTAATTACTGCTCACACGACAGTTAAATAGCACTAAATAAACTTTCTGCGCTATAGTTATTATCTTATTTGAGCTTACTTCAGTATTTTCGCTGCCATATGGTAAAGGTGAATAGTATATAAGATTATTATATTTGAAATAATATTACTTACCGATATTTTATAGTGTTTTACTTCGTATTTTTTTAGGTTCAGATGTTTGTTTTTGACTGTTGTTAAAGACACGAGTAGGGCGGGCGGAGCGCACGACTGTGCGGCGCGGCGCTCTTCTTATCATTAAACTTGTTTACGCCGAGTCGTGATCTGTGTTGCGATGTTGATTTTATGGCGACGTAATCGTGTAATACCATTCATTTAGTTAGGCTTGAAGATTCTTATCGCTAAAAGCAAAGATACTATAAAATCAAGTATTCGTTTGAAATATATTATAATATGAGTATTGTTATCGAATTAGTGCCATCTACTACATATATTTATTAGATTTGGTGGTGGTGGTACATGCTCATACATACATAATATATCATTGGATTACTTAAGATATATATTAGATCCTTTTTGGATTTAAGTCGTGTAATTAGTACCTTGAACTGAATTTAAAAAAAAAGTAATACTGATGAAATTATTTCATTACAAGTAAAATGGTTTATTAAATCTTGTCACTTCGACTTGAAGCTATTGTGTATATAAATGTGTGGCTGAGGTAATATCGAACGAGGATTTTTTCGGAACACAAATATTTGGTTCAGTAAACAATTTGCAGGCACGAGCGCTCAAGCGAGCTGGCTCTACTTAACATTTTATTTTATAAGAGTTATGCGCATAAATCTATTATGAATAATTTTCAATCAGTATAAACTCTATACTTTATATAGCAAACTAGCGGACATTTTACCATCCGTAAAAAATACATCTAAGCGTTTTCCGTAAGTGGTCTAATGTTAGTTGTAGTAATGGTATTGCAATGTAGTGTAATAATGACCTTTTTCAACGGGTCAAATCGATAAAACTAAAGCTTAATAGCACACAGCACCTATTATAAAATTTCGCAAAGTCATTACTACATCTACATTACTTAACATAGTTTTCCGAATTCCAAGTGAGTTAAGTAACAACCCGTAAATTTCTCACTGATGGAAAAAGACCTCTAGTCTTGGAGTTCATTACGCCAACTAATTTTGTTTTTGGGGTTTTCCAATAGGGACGCTTGAACTTTGACAGCTGATTGCGGCCATGTTGTTTGAGTGACAGCTGTCAAATGCAGTGTGTTATATTCATTCCGTCCTCCCAAACCACCATGGCAGGTTACAGTGTCGAGCAGCACGTGCAAATCATAAAATTGTTTTATGAAAATGGGTCTTCAGTTCGAGCAACGTTCCGCGCACTTCGCCCGTTTTACGGTCGCGATGATCGTCCTGCCGAGTCGACTATCCGTCGATTGGTGGACAAATTCGAGTCAACCGGGTCAGTTAACAATCAGCCGGTTCCCGTGCGTCAACGTAACGCGAGATCTGCCGAGAATATCGCCGCTGTGCGCGACAGTGTCCTCGAAAACCCGCGGCAGTCAATTCCGCGTCGCGCACAGGAACTCGGCCTTTCGCAGACGACAACTTGGCGAATTTTGCGTTGTGACTTGAGCCTGCACCCGTACAAGATCCAGCTGACCCAAGAGCTCAAGGTTAATGACCATAGACAGCGCCGTGTGTTCGCTGACTGGGCATTAGAGCAGTTGGAAGTTGACGCCGATTTTGGCAAAAAAATCATCTTCAGCGACGAGGCGCATTTTTGGATGAATGGCTATGTCAACAAGCAAAATTGCCGTATTTGGGACGAGACCAATCCACACGAGGTTCACCAAGTGGCAATGCACCCGCAGAAAGTGACTGTTTGGTGCGGATTTTGGGCCGGAGGCGTGATTGGTCCGTATTTTTTCGAAAACGATAATGGTGTGGCCGTCACCGTCAATGATCCGTGAGCGATACCGGTCGATGATAACCAACTTCTTTTGGCCTGAAATCGAGAATATGGATCTGGACAACATGTGGTTTCAACAGGACGGCGCTACGTGCCACACAGCACACGCTACGATGGAAGTTCTGCACGATCAAGCGCCCTTAATGGAAAACCCTATACTAGGCTTTGTGCAAGCCTGGCGGTAGGTACCGTCTACCTATCACGTATCCTATCGCCAAACAGCAATCCTAAGTATTGTTGTGTTCCATTTTGGACGGTGAGTAAGTTAGTGTAACTAAAAGAGACATAATATCTTAGTTCCCAAGTACAAGTTCATGTGTATATTAGAAACAATGTCATTGTAGTGTTTCAGCTTTAAAGGCACAACGTACCATAATCATTAGACAGATATGTAGATCCTTTGGCTGGCGGCGCAGTGACGGTTGATAGAAAATTGCATTGCTAAAAAAATTGATTTTTATTCATTATATTTTTGAAGTGATAACTTCTTATGGGACGGTAAACCGCTTCGTAACGTAACGCGTTTCGGTGCCACTATTACCGACGCGGACTGCTTAACCTGGAGTTACCAACCTAACGCCATCTAGCGTATACAGATAGTACTTATAATAATTTAGCAACCCTCAAGTACTAATTTAAATTATATTTAATATATTATAATTAATAATAAATATTATCAATTCTGTCGAGCGTTCCGAGACGCACACGTTTTTATTAATTACTAACTAGATCAACTATCAAGGAACTTCAAAATTTTATTAATTAATGTATATATAGCTTAATGCTAGTTTAGATTTTGATTAATATAAAAAATATTGTATCACGGTTTCTTATAAGAATATTCAGCCTAGAAATTAACAGAATGTCAGACTATTTTAAATCAGTCAGTTAAGTGTTTTATTGGTAACTAGCCCGAGCCCGCGGTTCCAGCCACGTATAACTATATCGCCGCACCCAGATCTAGATAGGGCAACATACAATTGGCCATGAGAAACACAGAATTCCCTTAAATCTATTCCGACATACTTGAATGTCTTTCCATGTGCTTTATTTATTATGTCTGTAAACGATACCTTCACAGGAAATTGTATCCTTTTAAAACTAAAAGGTTGATCTGTATTTAAAAAAATAAGCACTTATGACTATCTAACCATTAATTAAAAAATAAATTAAAAAACGGCTAAGTTTAACATAACAATGAGAAGAAAATCTAAACAAATAATTCATTATTTTAGAACAAATTTGATTACCATAAAAAGGCTATAGTGATGACTTATTCCTTAAATGATACACATGATGTCGTGGACGGAACTTTTTAAGTAAAATAATTCTGTCATACGTGATTTTTGTTTAACTTTAACCGTTTACGGAACGCAACGGAAGCTCTCAAAAAACATTTTTCATCGATGCTTTGCTCCTATTGGTTGAAGCGTGATGTTAAATAGCCTTCTTCGATAAATGGGCTATTCAACACTAACATAATTTTTTATTCGAGCCGGCAGATCCTAATCTTAGCGCGTTTAAACAAACAAATTCAGATTTATAATATTAGTATAGATAAGTTTGACTGCTTCGTTGGTCTAGTGGCTTGCGGCCTTATTCATAAACATATTGCTTAGTTACTGTTTAGCTAAACACCGATTTGTCTCTTTCTGTCATTATTGATTTGACATACGAAAGAAGAAGACAAAATATTGTTTAACTAATCACCAGTTAAATAAAGTTTATGAATAAGGCGGTTGATGTAAGGCCGCAGAACCGGTGGACCTGGGATAAAATCCCAGGTCGGGCCAGTTAAAAAATTATTGAGATTTTCTGTCGAAAATTCTCAATAGCAGCCTGGAGTCTGGAGGTTGGAAGTGTGTACACTTTCGTGCCTCTTGGTCTTACACCTGAACTCTTTCCGGGCGTATCGGATTGCCATCCCATCAGATTATGAGCTAGGGAAGAGAGAGTGCACCTATGTTTGTGCACTATCATATCTCCTGCGCAGTTGGCTAATCTCTCTTGAGATTGGCCGCCGTGACCGAAATCGGTCAGGACGACATTATTGTTATAGATTAGTTATCAATTATAAAATTGAACAAAAATGTTATGACACAACAATTATGATCACTTTCAAAATACTTCTAATAGGGAAAAAAGAGATCAAAACGTTAACGATGAGGTACGAATAAGCTAACTAAGTTACTCTTCTAACAGCTGTTGACGACACAGTATTTGAATTCCTTTACGCTACTGTGTTTGATATTTTTGTAAAAATCATGGTAGGTACATTGATAGAAATTAATATTTTAAGTATACAATATAATAATAACAATACAATAATATAATTTTAACAAAAAGTGCGATAACTTAACAGTGTACCCGTAATACCCGCGTAACCGCGTACGCACAAGAGTAAGACAAATGACTGATGTCTTTGTTTGCGTTTGAATAAGTCCGAAATAATGACGGGCAAATTCAAAAGTCAGCTTCGACTGCGGCGTTTTTTAAAATTCGAGTGTAGATGTCTTCATTTACCTACCAGATTATTTTAATTACTTAGAAAAATTAAATAATTTCAATACAGACTTGTAGATAAGGTATTTTTGTAAAAAAAGCATTTTCACAAAAATGCAGATGTCCATATTTACTTTGTTGCCATCGATATATATGTCCCGGAGTTTAAGGTGAATTTATTTAATCCTGTAATATTACGACTGAAAAGTGGTTATGAGTCTACTTTATTGAAATACACAGGAATTTAGTATACTTCGGTTATTTTGCCATTTAGCACAAATAACTAGTTGATTGATTTCCACTAACCGCCTTATTCATAAACTTTATTTAACTGGTGATTAGCTAAACAACAGCTTGTCTTCTTCTTTCGTATGTCAAATCAATAATGACAGAAAGAGACAAATCAGTGTTTAGCTAAACAGTAACTAAGCAACGTTTATAAATAAGGCCGTAAAAATAATAGGGTTCGAGTAATATAATCGAAGTTGATAGAATCACACAATATACTGACATACTAAGTGTCTGAAAGCGCCATCTATAGATTGCCCTTTTTATTAGGACAAGGTGGCTATTTCTTCTTACTACATTTTAGATATAAAAAAGAGATGTCTCTGTGTTTAGTTTCTCAATAAATAGTTATTACTATATTATATAACTAAATTTGTATATTACTAATTACTATATTAAATTTACTAATTACTATATTAAATTTACTTTCTTGAATAAATATATAATTATCTTGATATATTTTTACTGTTTCACTAAACGACATATGTCTCCTTTTATATTTGAGTCCCCTTTGAAAGTAAAATTAAAAAGTCGGGACTTTTTCCAATAACAAGTTCACCAACATTTAAACTTTTTATTTTATTTTATGGGGCAAGCATATGGGCCACCTGATGGTAAGTGGTCACCAATGCCCAGACATTGGCATTGTAAGAAATGTTAACCATCGCTTACACCGCCAATATGCAACCAACCTTGAGAACTAAGATGTTATGTCCCTTGTGCCTGTAATTACACTCACTCACCCTTCAAACCAGAACACAACAACACAAAGTACTGCTGTTTTGCGGTAGAATATCTGATGAGTGGGTGGTACCTACCCAGACGAGCTTGCACAAAGCTCTACCACCGAGTAATGTCCAGATTGCAATAATAATCGCTTTTGTAGCAATGAAAACGAATGAATGTTACTCTACTATATTAAAAACTCCACTAAAATTAATTTTGTTTTATTACCTTATTGTAGCATATCCGATTTTCTTAATGTAAAGTTTAAATTTATAATAAAGAAAAACAAGGATATATTAAAAACTTTTATTAACTACACCCTATGACAATCTTACAGTCTAAAAAAATATAATCAACAATATTCACAAATACTATTATTTCAATTAAATTTAAATATCTCTTGATTTTTTGACGCAATTCCAGGTTATACATACTCAAAACTAAGTAGGTATAGTAAAATAACATTTAGTAAGGATCTTACTTACAAACTTTGCTTAGTGACTATTAGTTAAACACTGATTTCTTTCTTTATGTCATTATTGATTTGACATTCAATGACGAAGACAGCAATATACAATGCTAACTTGCATTAATCACCTGTTTCAGGCTATACATTAGTAAGTGCTTACATATTTTATGTACAAATATGTATTTCGGAAAAAAAATTAAAATTTTGCAAAAATAATTAATGTCAATTGATATAATTAAATGTATCGTAACTTTACACTTTTAAACGCTTGGTAAAAGACTGCACATTTTAAAATTTTTATATTTTTAAGTTGACATAACAAGTATGACTTAAATTTATTTACAGTAATTCAGTGATATATAGTATATTCTACAAAATTCATACTAACATACTTTACAAAGTCTTAATATAATATACATGTTAGAATCACAATTTCACATGAAACTTACCAATGTAGAGTTTAAATAATTCTCCAAATTTATCTCAGAATAATACATAAGTAACTACAGTGACCCATTTGACCAGGTTTTATACAATATTATTTTTGTTATTGTAAATTGTGTAAATAAATATTTGCCTAATCTATGTAACTTAACAATTTTGCACGAATTGCATTAAGACTAAATATGTTGTTAGAAGCTATTCAATTTTAAACTTGTTAAATTGCTACAAATATTGTAGTTCACACTCCTTAGGTCTCTTTTCATGACTTTTGAACATGCTTATTGAAAGGATATTGCTGCTTGTATCTTTGTACTCCAAGGGTTACAAATGCTGAAACAAAAAATTCAATGAAATTGCTATACATGATACTGTAAATATTAAACTTAATGAAAGTAACTTTAGCTTTCAATATCCTGGAATAGTATTTAATGAAATAAATTTATCATGTTTATATTATTATTGTTTTAAATAGAGAAGAAGTATCTAATAGGTTAATGTCACTTCTAGTAGCCTAAAGATTACACAATTATTATTTTTTGCAATGATAACATAATTATAGTCACTTCGATAAAATAAAAGGAATGTAAAAGTTGAATTTACCAAACGAAATTGTTGACACAACCATCTTTCCAGGAAGCGTCTTATTCTTCCAAGCAGCGTTAGCAAGGTAACCACCAATTCCAACGAGACCTATTGAACTGAATATCCTGCACGCCTCACAGTCTTGAGGACGTTTTTCAACGGCAGTGGTCATGTTTAACTATAAGTTTATTTCAGTTATTTCCATGAAAAAGGCAATTAACTAATAATCAGTGGCCGGCTATTTTTTCCTTTGGTTGACAACTGACAACTTGAGTCTTGACGTTTGATAAGTGTTATGTATGGTTGTCAAATTGTCATTTGCTTTTGACAGTCGACAAAGTAAACAGGTTACATTTACAGGTGCTGTATCTGATATCCGAGTTGATTCACAAAAATTAAATTATTGAGACTAAAGAATTGAATAAATTCTTTATCCCAATATAGTATGAATTAAAATAAGTTTAGACTCATCTTATATCTTAACATTTCAAGTTTTAACTCATCGAAATTTGTAATTATATTATTTAAGATGTGCTCCAATCAGTGTTTAACTAAACACCCGTAAACAACGTTTATAAGATGTAAGGCCATAAATTTTTAGTTAGTTCTCTAAAATAGTATTATTCTAATTTATATAATTGTACATATTATTATTATATCATTTTTATAATAATGTGCTTATGGGTGCTTTGTTTTGTCTAGGTTTGGCATGAGATTGATATTGTATGACACTAAATTTAAGCTAACTAACGCAAGTTAAATTAATAAAGGAGAAGACGTCATAAAAAAAGCATGTATCTTACATTCATTGTACCTATGCAGATGCAACTTTCTTTTTTTTATTACTTACGTAACTGTTACCTGCTAGTACTTATCTGTTACTTACTACTTACTTTTGAACCTGGCTGGTTTATTTTTATTTATTTAAAAGTAAGAGCTCTTTTCAGATGGAGCTTTAGATAAATAACTACCTAGCTAGACTGTACCCTCCACGTTATTGTCTTCTGGTCGTGTCTTGACCTAGTTAACTAAGTCATTCGGCGTGAAGTACTCGTGAGTCTAGACAATAAACAGAACGTCCCATTTGATCTTGTTCGCAGACTAACATCTGTACTTACAATTAAATTCTAGAGATCGGACGAAAGATTTCCGAAAACATAATAAAGATTTCCGAAAACATATTAAATAATGTAAGAATTGATGTGAACTATAATTTTTTTCGCTATAAAAAAATTATATTTGCTATTTTTGTTAAATTTTTATTGTTTGCAAAAATAAGATAAGTTCACTATGGAGTGAGTAAATAAATCATTATAAAATAATAAATCGTTATCATTTTTGTATTTTAATGTAATATTCCAACTTTATCATACTAATATTATAAACGCGAAAGTTTTTGAAAATGGATCGATGGATTTTGCTACAAGTTTACGCAAAAACTACTGAATGTATTTAAATAAAATTTTGAACAGATATTGTTTATAAACAGATATAATACATAAGCCACCTTATATCTGTCGCCTCCCCTCACACTTGGGCGTAGCCACGGGTGAAATCGAATGCTTTATATGCGAATGCAATAAACTAAAGTACAAACCGTATTTTTATCCGATGCGTTGACCAGGAGTAAGACATTACGAGTCTGTTATGTCTAAAATATACTTAAAAATAATGATAGTTAAAGTTGTTTAAATTATAAAGTTATCTAAATTAAATAAAGATACAGAGAAAACTTTATACACGAACTGGGTGAGTTCTGGCATTTTTTACATTTTATATAGAAAGTTTTTAACTTTCTATTTATATAAAATGTATATGTCTATAATATGATTTGTAAATTTTATTAAATTATTTTCTAATAAATATCTTACTTTTTAATCATTGTTTATTATTATTTTTATAGCATAATGTGATGGTAAATGGTCACCAACATCCATAGACATTGGCATTGCAAACGATGTTAACCATCGCTTACATCGCCAATGCTCCACCAACCTTGGGAACTAAGATGTTATGTCCCTTGTGCCTGTAATTTCACTGGCTCACTCACCCTTCAAACCGGAACACAACAATACCAAGTACTGCTGTTTTGCGGTAGAATATCTGATGAGTGAGACTGTATTGGGTGGTACCTACCCAGACGAGCTTGCACAAAGCTCTACCACCAAGTAATAATAACAATTCTAATTATGGCAAGGTTTCGTTCAGCTGGTAGTTACACTATAATATGTATACTTACATTACATCTTCGCACTCAATTGTCATTTAATAAACCCCCTTGTATTGATTATTGTTCCAAACATTTATTGTGCCTGTCTTTTCCTTATTTTACTTTAGTCCATATTAATGTTACTATTGTAATTTTTTGAATATTCATTACAACTATAGTTATATACATCATAATTACTATATAATTTACTTCTCTCTCTCTTATAGTGCTAATGTCTATGGGCGTTGGTGACCACTTACCATCAGGTGGCCCATATGTTCGTCAGCCTACCTACACAATAAAGAAAAACAAAAAATTCAAACGTCAAAGCTGCGTCGGAGTGATATATTTCTGTTTTACCGCAAATTTCCGTTATTAAAATCTGGTTCCACTTCTGGTACCTAAAAATATAATTTTATAAGTTCTCTTATGACATTTTATATAATTTTTTCTGTAACGTAACGGGTTAAATATATATATTTTTAATATAAGCATTTTCCAGTTTGGGTCCCAAAAAATAGTCATAATTTGGTAGTCAGTCAAACTACGTAGTTTTTTATAGTTTATACATATATATATATATATATATATATATATATTTATTTATCTGATGCGTATCTTGCGAGTTTTCAATACGTGTCAACAAGATTGAATAAAGTGTAGCCATTTATGGACCTTCTCTACTTGTATGTGAATATTTCTTCCGGACAATGTCGGTGGTTCCCATGGCTTGTGATTACTTTCGCCATTTCATTTTATTTCATGTTACATAATATAGTGTATACATTCATACTAGATAAGTTATTTATGTACATCTTTGTTGATGTTTTCCAGCATATCATTCGTTTCGAGGGGCGGAATGGAGGTGTGTTGCAAGAAGTCAGCAAGTCGAGTTTGAAGTGAAATTCCAATTGAAGCGAAGATTTAATAGGTGAAGATAATGAAGACAAGCAGTTCTTTTCAGAGCTTGACATTATGTCATTGCATGCTGCTTCTTGTTTCAAATAAACAGTTCTTTTTAGAAGTATTCACTGTTTCAAATGATGACGTCATATATTGCGCTATGCGTGATGTGTGTTCTTGTTGCTAAGTCGTAACGCTTTGTGCTTATAATTTAATGTTGTTTTAATTCATAGATGGATTGTCTGTTATTTGTCTAAACTATTCTTGAAAGTTTTTACTTCAAACGTAAGTGGATACATTTTAAAATGTTCTTAAGTTTTCTTGAGCTCTAAGGTTTGGTCAGACATCGGACGCGATGCTGATGTCCCGTCGGTAACGTCTCTAATGTTAAACTTTTATCAACCATGACCATATTTAAGCGAACTTGACTTTTCAGCGAAAATACATATTAAATTATAGGCACTGGGTATTGTTTCTATTATATCTTAGTTCAATGTTAATTTGTGCGCTGTACATACAGTACAGTTACTGCGATACTGTTGACTAAATATAAGAGTGCAAGGGAATCATTATTTTTTTTATATATTAAGTGCTATTATATATGGTGTCACGTTATTGAAAAATAAAATGCGTTTGATAAAAATAGATTTTATATCTCAGTATGAGCATTAAAAACATAAACATTGAACATAATATAAAATAATCCGATTTCTCAGTCAGTTAAATAGTAAACACCCGATGTTCTTTGTAGAAATGTTTCATCAATGAGTCACAAAACCACAAACATTGATATAATATCACCACATACCAAACGCTAAGGCGTCGGTCACTGGGGAATTACAAAACATCGCTCTCAAATTCACAGTAACTTTTTTAGTCAACTACAATTTTATATACCACGGCATTACACTCCAGACAATTGGCGAATAACTGAAGCCTGGCTGAAATATCAACCACTTTAGCCTATGTTGTGTGTTTGTGTTCTTATAAGCTTATGTACAGGTATGTATATTACTGTAGTATAATAATATTAATAATAGATCGACACCAACAATTTATACTACGCTAACACGAATTTTAGGGAAATTAGTTTTTTAAATTACGCTTACTATGTATTATATATATAAGCGTAATTTAAATCGAGTGATTTCAAAAATGACCTTTAGTTAGTTTTGTATAAGATTTGTAACTTCGTTATTTTTGTATGAAATATACATTCAAGACTTTTTTTGATACATATAAAAAAACATATTTTAAGTAACTTGGCATAGAAAACGAGTTTCCATTAAATTAGAGTCGATTCGGGAAATAGTTGGTGTCGAGTGTACGACGTGCGCTTCATCTGTATTTTGTTTGTAATTATGTGTTAAATTATTTATAACAATAAATATGTTTTATAACATTAAATATGTGTATGTTAATATGTTTTTCATAAATAAAAAGTAAAAAAAAACGAATACTAAGTAATTACAATTTTATATACTTAATAACATCATTTTTCTTTGTTTATTTTTATTAAATTATTCTATATATACGTTATTAATATATTTCTTTTTGACTGATTTTTAATACATTATGTGGTTTATGTTATGCATTAAAAATTGGCAGAATGGAAACTTCAAAAAGGAACTTCATTCCAACCGTAAAGTTTGTAAGCTACATCAATAAGCACCGATCTCTATGATTTCGTTGATAAATGATGTATACTTTAACCGCCTTATTCATAAACTTTATTAAACTGGTGATTAGTTAAACAACAGTTTGTCTTCTTCTTTCGTATGTCAAATGAATAATGACAAAAAGAGACAAATCAGTGTTTAGCTAAACAGTAACTAAGCAACGTTTATAAATAAGGCCGTAAATGTATACAAATATTTTTTTATTAGCCTGAACCCGTTTTTCATAGGCCTGGATTAAATAAAGATGTAAGATATTTACATCTTCTTTTAATATAAGTTATGACAACTTTTTAATTATGTCGTTCAAACTTAGGTGTAACGGTACAAACAGAAAAAAAAGGTTTGACCGTTTTATCGAACGTAAAACAAAAGACATATTATACATGCTTACATATTTTTAGCTCTGTGCCTTTTCATTGTGAGTTAAAGTTAAATAAGTAAGTTATTTTCGTGTTAAGCAAGTGTGTTCGTCTTGTAAGAACGAGGTTACCACCAGTCAAGTAGCGGTTTTATACTTTAAAAGGCAATGAATATTCTATGGGTCGTGCGCCATTCACACAGTTGACAGGTTGGTTATTGTAAAGGACCGTGTATGACGTATTTGACCAAGACTATCAATGAAAAAAACGTTTAGTTTTATCAATAAAAAAAATTGAAAATAAGAGTAAAAAGAATGTTCGAAATATGCATGTTCATATATCATTTCCTCAACTTTTCAATGATTGCTGTGGTTGAATTTTTATCACTGTAAGAACACTATACAATACAATAAACACATTATTGTTTTAACTCGATTTTTTAAATTGATGATATTGTTACTTGTAGCGCTTTATTAGTTAATCAGTTCTGCATATACAAGGATATTAAGTTATTATAAAAAAGAAGTATATTATAAAAATAAACGATAGCCGAGATGGCCTTTCGTGTTTGTGCCACATGGGTATTCCACCAACCCGCATTACATCAGGGTGGTGGAATACTCCAAACCTTCTCCTCAAAAAAACGGAGAAGAGGCCTTAGCTCAGCAGCAAAATTCACAGGATGTTACTTTACTTTACTTACTTTATAAAAATAATATTCAAATTTCGGCATTGTGGGTTATAGGTAACGATGCTCTATCTACTTCTTTCATTCAAAAGTTAAATAATGGCGGAAAGAGAGACAACAATGTTTAATTAAACACAGCTAAATAACGTTTTTAGTAAAGCCGTATGTATCTTTGTAAAGTTCCCATAATTGTAATTCCCCTTATTTTAAATACGTTTGTTATTACAGTAAAAAATATTTTCTGCTTTATAAATAAAAATAAAATATTTTAAATGTTAAAAGAAAGTATGTTTGTTATTGAATAGCGATTGAATGGATATTATTTCAGAAAAAGAAGTTGTATGAAAGTCGTTTCTTTAAAAAAAAAGGACAGTACAGTAACAGCCTGTAAATGTCCCACTGCTAAATTAAGGCCTCTTTTCCTCTTTTGAGGAGAAGGTTTGGAGCTTATTCCACCACGCTGCTCCAATGGTAGAATACACATGTGACAGAATTTCAGTGAAACTTGACACATGCAGGTTTCCTTCACCGTCAAGCACGAGATGAATTATAATCACAAATTAAGCTCATGAAATTCAGTGGTCCTTACCCGGGTTGGAACCCACGATCATCGGTTAAGATTCACGCATTCCTACCACAGGGCCATCTCGGCTTTTTAAAAAAAAAGACAATGTGACTTTTTAAATTTTTTAATAATTTGAATAAATATGCTATTATTTTTATACCAATATCAAGTATTTGTGATGTAAAACGTTTCTTAGACCGTTAGATAAATTAAACTTTAACCTGATGTATACTAAACGTCATGAATTATTTAACGAGCCGGTTGGCTTGGTTGGTAAGATCATTGCCTTTCACGCCGCAGATAGACAGACAGATATCTGTGTGCATGAACATGTCTGTTTGTCCTGAATCTGGGTGCAATTATCTATATAAGTATATATTTACAACAAAAAAAAGTAGTATATGTAGTATATCAGTTGTCTGGTTTCCATAGTACGAGCTCTGCATAGTTTGGGATCAGATGGCCGTGTGTGAATAATGTCCCAGGATATTATTATTATTTTATGACTTTGATTAATAATATATGCGATAAAATAAATGCTATGTAAAAAAATAATAACATTCAATTTGTAATTGGCCCCTGTTACGAATTTAATAACGTAATTGCTTTCTTTAAGGACTGACAGTCCTATTTAATCACTCAATAAAGGGGAAAGCTTGTGTTAGAAGAGGGGCTGGGATCAAACCTGTGACTTAAATCGCTAGCTGGCGCGTAAACCAAAGCGCTATTGATGCTTTTTGTTAAGATTGTTATACGAGTGTAATTAAATGCACAATGAATAGTAACAGGGAGAAAGCTAGTGAAAGTAATGTAAAGTATATACCATACAATTAAAAATAGTCACTATTAGCCTCTACTGAGTGTAAAATGCTAAGTTTATGGTCACCGAATAAACAAAATATTTTTTGTTTTTTAAAACTACACTTTGATGATTCATTACATGAGCTACAAGTTCAGATTATTATTATTTGATTTATTTATTTAGTTTTGTGAGTATTATATATTTTTTATCTACTTTGTTAGTTTTTTTAATCATAATAAGTAATTGAATTACGAATGATTTTTTATTCGTTATTAATTTGATTGATCTCTTGTTTAATGAGTTTGTATTTGTTATGTGAATAAATACCTTATTATTGCTTTTTATTCTAATCGAATAATTAAATAATAAATCGGTATAAATAAAAATTAATGACCGAATGTAGGTCCTATATGCGTTCCTAAGGTGTCGATTAGATTGTGATGAAAATTTGGTGGGTTCTTCGCACACGAGGGTACCATTATATTAACAACATACATATATTTTTTTATTCTTTTATTTTATTTTTAATCTATACTACTATATAAATCTATTGGCTCTGCCTGTAATTATTTTTTTTCACCTAATTTTGTGATAAATAATCGTTTTATGATGCAGTGATTCACATTATACTATTTTTTTCATTTTGGTCTGTCTGTCTGTCTGTCTGTCTATATGTCTTCTTATAACTCAAGAACGGCTTGACCAATCTTGAAATTAGTACACACAAATAACATGTGATGACGCAAATGATAGGCCGTATATAGGATCGGTAAATCCTACGGTATCTTATGAAAATTAATTTCAAATCATTAATTACCTATTTCTTTACCAGTAGCCATGCGTGTGTGTGTGTGTGTATGTGTGCGCGTGTGTATTATTATAGTATTAAATAATTTATTATATTTTTATTAATTACTAGCGGCTTCACCCGCGTATAATTAATAAAAATATAATAAACACAGACAGACAGACAGAAAAAAAAGAAAAAATAGTATAATGTGAATCACTGCATCATAAAACGATTATTTATCACAAAATTAGGTGAAATAAAATAATTACGGGCAGAGCCAATAGATTTATATAGTAGTATATATACGCGGGTGAAGCCGCGGGGCACAGCTAGTTCAATAAAAAAGTTTTTTATTTTTACAGACCAATTCACGTGCAAAACCGGGTCGGGTGGCTATTATATTATAATAACGAATGTTGAGTTATTATTTGTTATACTTCAGAAACTTTCAATTGATCTTGATCGATTACACTTTTATTAGTTCTTAAGTCTTCGTCTCGATTTTCTTATAATCTATTTAGTCTAATTATACATCTAATACATTTGTGCTTATGATTCGTGTTCAGCGGTGAAGGAAAACATCGTAAAGAAAATTGTACGTCTCAGATCAAATTCTGTCCAATGTATATCCACCAACCCGCATTGGAGCAGTATGGTGGATTGAGCTCCAAAAATTCAAGCAACGAAAACTTATTCATTACAAATGTAAGATTATTAGTTTTAGTTCTTTATCGTATTTAACATGAGTCATGACGAAATGTCAATTTTAATGTTGGTAATATTTGCATTTACTTAGCTATGTAAGATGAATGCTATGGTTTCCTATAATTGATCGATCACATAGATATACATATAACTAGTGTAATGTGTAATGCAAACTTATGATTTGTATTCCTTGTTGGATACTTTCATGCCTTATCTATTCGGCCGATCACTATTAAATTTAAAGGACATAAATAAATAAAAACAATTTATTTAAAATAACAATGACTCAATTCGAATTATATTAGCGGTAATAAAATATAAATGAGAATAAATAATAAATAGATACCTACTAAATTATTTAATATTGGAATTAAAACAAATTAAATAATTTGAATTATATATACATTTAAATAATTGGAATTGGAACTGACAACATGAATTAAAAATCAATTAAAATAAAACATAGGGTAACTCACACTTTACAAATGCGGACGAAGCCGTGAGCGGAAACTAGAATAGAAATATTTCAAGTGACGTGTAAATATTACCCATAACAAATACCTTGTGTTCGGATTAATAAACATTTCTGTAAGAAACGAGAGGCAGTTACGTCAAGTACGCTAATCATTCGGTATATTCGGTTACGAGTCCGCGGACCGCAGGGCGCAGTGTACCAGTGACTGTCGTACGCACAAGTACTATGTAGTACCTGATTACAATGTTTATTTACAAACGTACGATCGTACCTCGTGTGAAGTGGTCAAATGAATTAATACTGAGGCTGTGTGTTGAATAGATCGTTTTAAACTATCAACATATTAAGTGCTTGGTTTTTCATTAATAAGTAAAAAAAGTATGTATACGAACTAGTACCTAAATTTCATTTATAGTACATTTTTAAGTGATGTGAAATGTTTTATTTGGATTTTTAAACTTAATGTGAATTCGAGGCTGACATTTTATTATTAAGGTAAGTTATTTTATATATTATTTGAATATTTTGCCTCAAACAAATTACTATCTCCATTATGTTTTAATAAGTAAACCAGTAAGTTGGATATAATATTATGTAAATTAATGAAGAATACAATACATTATGGAAATTAAATTAAAAAAATATATGTTACAGAGTCAGTTAATTTTTATAACATAAATCGATATCAATTTAATATTTAAAACGTTTCGAATTAATATAACTGATACAAAAGAATAAAATCATATAAGATATTTGTTACAACTTTTACATAAATATCATTGTGGGTCACTTGTATACGATTAAGATTAAACTTGACCCTGGGTAAATGTCTCCAATAATTTTCCGCAGAATAAACTATTGTTTAAATATATAGTTATATACGTCAAAATATATATTTTTTATACTTATTAAATTATATAAGAGGTTTTGTCTGGCTGTTATTTTGATTTTATTTTGTATAAATGCGTTTTATTTTAATTATATATGTATGTGTTTTTGTAAGGACTTAGTTTTTGTGTCCATTATTATAATTATAGTTTTATTTTTTTTATTATTTTCCGTAACCATTTATAGATGACAACATCGTTTATCGAATGTTAAGAATAATTATCTCGGCTTGTCTATATACAATAACTCAAAGATATATTTCTACATATTTCTATGTAGAAAATAAACAAATACATATCGCGATAGAAAATCCAACAGCCAACATACAACACAAGAGATGAAATATATCGATATCGAAAAATTTACGATTTAGGATTTTATAAAGGTGTAAATATTTTATTGTTTGCCATACACCAAAAGTAATTTTTGTTTACGATATCTACCAAAGTACTTGTCATATTACTCGTATATAATTATTAACGAATCAATAGTGGACTATATACGTATATACTCTTTTTGCCAGTTCTTTATAGGTAATTATTATCACACAGGATATATTCCGCAGTGTGTAATTTGTGGTCAACAACGCCCAAAGACCGATAAAAATTGTTATTATAAGAAATGTTAACCATCGCTTACATCGCCAATGCGCTACCAACCTTGCGAACTAAGATGTTATGTCCCTTGTGTCTGTAATTACCCTGACTCACTCATCCTTCAAACCGGAATACAACAATACCAAGTACTGCTGTTTTGCGGTAGAATATCTGATGAGTGGGTGGTACCTACCCAGACGAGCTTGCACAAAGCTCTATCACCAGTAGCTTTACATTTAATTGAGTTCTATTTGAATATAATATTACTGCGAATATTTTTAAGATCAATATATATTTACGATTCGCTATAAACTGATAAAGTCTAACCTGTAAAATTATTTCTGTAAAGCGTTAAAATATTAAAAAATGACTGTAAATAGTTTATTATAATAATATATATCAATTATTATACAAACTTTTTTACAATGTTTAGTTTAGTACACTTTTGCTTGTATAAACAGTACAGTAACAGCCTGAGAATATCCCATTGCTGGGCTAAGGCCTCTTCTTCTCTTTTTGAGGAGAAGCTCTAAGCTTATTCCACCACGCTGCTCCAATGCGGGCTGCTGAATACACATGTAACAGAATTTCAGTTAAATTTAAGATTCGCGTTCTTATCACTGGGCCATCTCATTGTATAAAAACTTATTACATTTCACATTATTGATATCCGTCAACTAATTAATCGTACAAGTATAATTACTAGTTATCTAACGCAACATCATAAACAACTTACGATACGGAAGTTAAGTAATACCTACTCTTAAAACGGTCGCTTTTCTCATGCTTGTGACTGAAATAAATTCAATTTGTATTGAATGCAATCGTTTGCTTGTCATGACAATCTCGTGTCTAGAAATAGTTATCTCTAAGAGTTTAAGTTAAAAAGTACGAATGGGTGAAACTCAAGTCGTAATAAAATTGAGTAATCGTCTACACAAAGAATGGAATAGGTTTTTAAGTTTACGCTCTATTATTTAAAATGTAACCGATTATAATTTTGGTTAAATAAAGTAAAATTTTATATAAATGTGTTCAGGAATTCTTAGAAAACCTAAAACTGCAATCACTAGTTGATTTCGGAAAAATAATCGAATTAAGTACTCTTGTACTTTTGAATTACAGTATTGAATTAAATTTCAAGCTTCAACCGGTTCGGAATAAAGATTCTATCGATAAGAACCGGCAATAAACTCGGTAGTTCATCTCCAGAATTCACGCAAGGTATGTTAATTAAACACAATTTAATTTATTATTTATCTTGCATGTAAATCAATAATCCAGTGCATTGCTTAATTCAGTATCGTTGTTTTTAAAAATTATTTCGTAGTTATGTTCGATAATATCAATTTAAATTTTTTCCTTGTATTAAAAAACAATTGTGCGGTCGGGGGACCCCCGTCAGGAACGTTAAATTGTAGATGTTAATTGATTTTATTACTGTATTTTTGTCACACCAATAAGCAACCTCCCTTATGGAATTCTCTCTAACCAAAGATTAATAAACGATTTAAATTTTTAAATTAATTTTTTTTTTTATAATAATAGCATTTTAAGGAATTTACTAATATTTAAGTATTATTTGTGATGGGAATTGTGACAATAGCCCAAGGTTCGAACCTGGGACTTGCGTGCGGCACGTAAGCCGTATCGATATTGGTCGCTTCTGTATTTTTAAGATCTTTCGTTGATTTTTGATTGAGTTTGCTTATATTTAAGTATTTCACTTAATTGATAAAAAAAAAAATATCTACAATGAGTAGGCACACTATACAGTTCACGCTTCAAACCGATTTCAATAAAATTTAAATCTAAAAAAATGTATCACCCTTAGCGGTCGTATTATTTCTTCAAATTTAAATAGGACCAAATATATAAAATGTGTATACACACATTTTATATATTTCCAAACAAAAAAAAAACCAATAATTCGACTTACAATCTGAGAATACAAACATACAAATCAACTAAATTGACAACGTCCTCCACTTTTTGAAGTCGGTCAAAAAAGGGGAAAAGGAATATCTCAATAAAGGAATTTTCTTATTTTCTCTAAAGTTGTTGAATGTACGTGAGAAATAGAAGCGTGTGAACGATGTAGCAGCCAATATTGAATGCTGTTTGCGTAAAAGGTATTCTCGAAGATACGTTTACATGGAACGACACGAATTGGTTACGAAAACGTTTTTCCGCTGTATTCATTCGACAAGTTCACTCTGTATATCCTATTTATGTACCTAAATTTACTGCCTTTATCTGGAATATATATATATATTTATATATATATTTCCGTAATACTTTATATTTCTTATGTGAAATATCTATAGACGCGCCTTGTATCGTGGACTCGTATACCGTGACGGCAAACGGTACGACGCCCTCTAAGTCCTTATGCTCTCTTTTAGCCACCATATACTTCGTTGTTATATATTTATTGAATAATAGTAAATAAAAAAAAAAAACTGTTTTAATTATCGAAATATAGACTTGTTGTTTTTATTAATTTTATTTTATATTTATTTACGTATTTTGTTCAATTAATCAAGTCAATAATAATTTATCATCAATATGTTATGATGTTATGTATTTTCCGGGGAGTTATGCATCGTTAAACAGTTTAGGCATTCGTGAAATATGAACGAACGAAATGTTAAGTGTGCCTCATACTTTATGATATGAGTAATTTCGTTTCACTTAAACTTTACCGGCTCATTTTTTTATCGTCTTGTCTTTAAAGATTTCAATAAAGATTACCATTGTGATTGTAATAGTAGCCATTGTTACCCGGATTGAATGGTCTATTTACATTATTATTAGCATTTGTCCGCATTTCTCACGCCTATTTTGTTGGTACATTTTTGGTTGGTACGGTTTTGAAAATTTAAATGAAATGTAATTTTTATACATTATTTTCTTAAACTGGTAATCGAAACCGAAGTTAGTGAAGAGAGAACGAATACATTTACATTCCTTAAACTTTATTTAGACATGTACTTTTTTCAAATCAAATTGATATATATCTTAAGGATTATTAAAATATTTTTTTATCTTAAGGATTATTAATATATATATATATATATATATATATATATATATATATATATATATATATTTCTGTAATAATTTATATTTCTTATGTGAAACATCAATAGACGCGCCTTGTATCGTGGACTCGTATACCGTGACGGCAAACGGTACGACGCCCTCTAAGTCCTTATGCTCTCTTTTAGCCACCATATACTTCGTTGTTATATATTTATTGAATAATAGTAAATAAAAAAAAAAAACTGTTTTAATTATCGAAATATAGACTTGTTGTTTTTATTAATTTTATTTTATATTTATTTACGTATTTTGTTCAATTAATCAAGTCAATAATAATTTATCATCAATATGTTATGATGTTATGTATTTTCCGGGGAGTTATGCATCGTTAAACAGTTTAGGCATTCGTGAAATATGAACGAACGAAATGTTAAGTGTGCCTCATACTTTATGATATGAGTAATTTCGTTTCACTTAAACTTTACCGGCTCATTTTTTTATCGTCTTGTCTTTAAAGATTTCAATAAAGATTACCATTGTGATTGTAATAGTAGCCATTGTTACCCGGATTGAATGGTCTATTTACATTATTATTAGCATTTGTCCGCATTTCTCACGCCTATTTTGTTGGTACATTTTTGGTTGGTACGGTTTTGAAAATTTAAATGAAATGTAATTTTTATACATTATTTTCTTAAACTGGTAATCGAAACCGAAGTTAGTGAAGAGAGAACGAATACATTTACATTCCTTAAACTTTATTTAGACATGTACTTTTTTCAAATCAAATTGATATATATCTTAAGGATTATTAAAATATTTTTTTTTTACATCTCTTAAGAGTGAAATGGGAATAAGCTTCAATAAAACCACAGTATAAATTTAGTTCTATCGTTTTAAGGAACATCATTTAAACGAGTTACACCTCGATCGCAATAAGGTATATAATTATTTATCAAATCCCCGATATTTAAATCATACTCGTACTATTTATGTGTAACATAACTTTCTTGCTAATTCAATGCATATGAAGTGAAGCGGTTATCCTTGACACACCACTAAGAGTGGCCATTTTAAATGAACTGCCACCGACAAGTGTACGACATACATACATATGTACATAGTACATAAAAGTTGAACGTGCTATGTTAAAATTGAAGTATTTTTTTTTTTTAAATAGTACTTGCCCTTTTATAAGAAATTACTAATTAAGCGTGCTTATTTTAGGAGTTGTGAGTTTGGGAGCGGTCCAATTGGTGTGCGTTTCTATATATCATGCTGATCATAATAAAATTTCCCCTATGTCACATAAAATATTTTAATTCTAAGTAGTAATAATTAAAATTTTAAATAATAAAGACACGTTTTTATCAGTTTCTTCTAAAAGATAAAATATAACAAACGAGTCTAGTAAAAATAGAAACAATATATAATTAAATATATCAAACGAGTTTCTCTATTTACCTTAAAGGAATTAAAGTAGACCACGTTTATAATTTATTTATAAGTATAAATTTGTCTCGTATTTATTGTAATAAATGATTTTGCTTATCAAATAAATGATATTTTGTGATTCAGAATAATTAACGATTCTCTCAGAATTTAAGGAAAAGCCATCTGTTAAGTGGTCACCTTTAACATTATAAAGTAGGTATCTATCTATACTATAATATTATAAATGCGAAAGTAACTGTTTGTCTGTTACGCTCACACGGCTACACCACTGAACTCATTTTGATGAAATTTGCAAGCTTGAAACTATTTTTTTAGGCCTGCCCCGCCCCCAAACGAATGAAATCGCACTGGGGCTCGCTCGGATTCGACTCGTGTTCTTTCGTTAAAGATCCAAGTATTCTATCCACTGCGACATTGGTTATCTTTTGTCGTGTCTCTATAATAGGTAATTATTTATAATAGCTATAATATCTGAAGACAGCTTGACGGTAGAATTACTCGGTGGTAGAGCTTTGTGCAAGCTCGTCTGGCCCACCCACTCATCAGATATTCTACCGCAAAACAGCAGTACTTTGTATTGTTGTGTTCCGGTTTGAAGGGTGAGTGAGCCAGTGTAATTACAGGCACAAGGGACATAACATCTTAGTTCCCAAGGTTGGTGGCGCATTGGCAATGTAAGTAATGGTTAACATTTCTTACAATGCCATTGTCTATGGGCGTTGGTGACCACTTACCATCAGGTGGCCCATAAGCTCGTCCGCCAACCTATACAAAAAAAAAAAAAAAAATACCAATGACTAAATGGGTAAATCAAAAAGATCTTTCTTTATTTCGTTCGCTTGCATTTATTCATTTATCTGGGGGCGCAGTACATACGTCATTTTGTTTCCATTCGTCTATTTCCCTATTCATATCCTCAGGTAACTATTTCCTTGCGCGTGTCACTATTTATAAACAATATTTTTACCTATCTTTCTCAATTCTCCAAGCTACATATATACTTAAAACTCTACTATCAGTCGACTTAAAAAATTTAAAAGAAATTATGCACACATTTGGTCCGATGACAACATTTAATTAGCATACCTATATAATGTAATTAGTAATAAATAATTACTGAGTTTCTGTTTGTTTTTACTCGGTATAATCCACATTCTTTGGTGGTGACTTTAAATTTAATTTATTTTTCTAAAATTATTCGTGAAACTGCTTATTACTCGGTGGTAGAGCTTTGTGCAAGCTCGTCTGGGTAGGTACCACCCACTCATCAGATATTCTACCGCAAAACAGCAGTACAGTTTATGGGCGTTGGTGACCACTGGGCCCATATGTTCTTAAATATTTCGAATGTCGAATACTATCTAGCTCACTTATTTTTCTGGACAAGTATTAAATAAAAGCTTAAATTTGAAAAAGATTATTTAAGTCTTTAATTAATTATTGCGATAGAATCGCTCATTATTCCTAATTCCAACAACCATGTTTATATAAACGCCTGAATGCCTATTAGATTTAATTACTATTGATTTTTTTATTAGTGTTTTCAAGTGATTACTGGCTGTACTATTACACGACGTATGACATTTCATTACAATACAATAGAAGCTTTGTGTGCTAGTTGGAGTGTTCGACGTGTATCGAATAAAGGCAAGTATATTAACACGTCGACCCGTGTTCTACATTACGATATTCACTTTCATCTCACTTTGAATTTAATGTGTTTGTTAACATTGTGATAAGGCCGCCTTTGCATACTATATTATGTAAAACTTGTTCTTTGTATTTGTTATGTTTTCGTAGTGTGTGCAATTAAGAATAAATAAATAAAATAAATTGTTTTAATTATTTTATATAAGAAAATAAATAAACAAAAAGCAGAACAGCAACAATATTTTAAAATAACATAGTAGGTAACAACTCGCTACGTAAGTTAATAGGAAGTCTTAAATTTAGTAATTTACTATCATAATGATTATACAAATTCAGTCTGGATATTTCTTAAATGTATGTAAAAATATGTTTAATTAAAACAATTAAATTTAAAATGTACATAAAATTATATCGTTCAGATTTCAAATGCTGTCCGTCCTTTTGGCCCTATCTGTGTGCATCACGCTTTGAGTTGATTGTGGTTGTTATCATTTTTAATATGTTATTATAAATTAGATGTAAATTCAAACTGAAATAACAACTTTATGAAAGTGACTGACATGCGTTTCACCATGTATAAAGCAGCGGAATATTGTTGTAGTAAAAAAATTATCATTTAAACATTTATTAAAAGAAAATTGAACGGTACAAAATTACAGTGTAAATTTTTATTTACATATTGTATCATATAATATATTGGAAAAACTATGCGTATGTAGAAGATAAGGTATAAATTAAACCGTTTAAATATGTATCATTTATAAGATATGCTTAATTTATTCATCAATATTATAATATTTGTTAAGCAAACATTACAATTAAAATGTAGGTAACTAATTCGAGAGATGGTATACGACCCACTTTCAATCTATATTAAAATCTATTTAATTTTTAAATTAAATCCATTTTTGATTGCTAGTAAAAGTAATTTAAATATAAATTAACTTCTACATAATATTATTTTGGTATAAATGGCTTAAAATGAATTTGTAGCTTACGTCGCTTATTCCCATAATATACATCTTATTGCAATATTCTCCCAAAGTGTGCTTTAATCTTAGGCAATAATCAAAGGATATATTATTAGTAAGGAGACTAAGTAAATCCTAAATAAACTAAAAGATCTATTCACCCGAGATCACGCACGGATAACATATCCAGATAAATATATTGTAATATTTCCAATAACACTGTTTCCATGCAAGAAGAAGGCAAAATCTTTCCTCGTATTTCGTTATATATTTTTTTCCTGAACATAAATATATATATGATCTATATATCATTTATACATGTCGTTGATTTTTCTGTGGACGTTTTGAAAACCTACTAATAACTCATATAAACTGTTTGTGTATCTGTTAACTGTAACACAAACAACAAGATACACAAACAGTGGTAGCGTTCGCTTTTTTACAATTTAGAGCCATACAACATTAGGCTTTAACAAAACAATATATACAGCATAAGAAAAACTATATATCCTATGTCCGCCCGGAAACTATAAACTAAAATTATATGAAAGTTCTATATAAATCGGATTAGTAGTTTTTTTGTTGAAACCGAACCGAACTAATAAGCTTACCTTTATATAATAACTAGCGTTTTGCCCGCGGTTTCACACGCGTAGTTCCCGTTCCCGTGAAAATATCGCTCGCTAGTAACATTAGTAACATTAGTAAATTTTGTCCTCGTATTTCCAATACGATTTTAAAGCTACGTTATCAGTGGATAACGTAGCTTTCCATTAGTGGAAGAATTTTGAAAATCGGCTTAGTGGATTAGGCGTGAAAGTGTAACAAACAGACAAACTTACTTTTGCATTTATAAATTAGTTAGGATAGTATGACAGAGGAACCTATTACACAACTATGTATTAGTAACATATATACATACATACATACGTGGAAACAAGGTTAAATGGGTTAACCTCATCAGTTTAGCTACAGTCGAACAATAAGTGTTTACAGAAACACTTCGGTCATTGAATTAGCGTGAAAATTGTATCAATTACGTAACACTTTATCACTTCTGCTAGAGACAGTTTTGTTTGTATATCTTAACTAATATTACAAATTGTGGGATAGTTTAGTTAATGTATATATTTGTTACGTTTTCACGTCTTAACTATTAACAACCGATTATCATGATTTTTTCGTATACACTTTGTCAGAGGTATAGAAAAGAAATATGATATCTAATCCTCCTTAACACAAGGGGAGAAGCAGCTTCTCCCCTTGTGTTGAGGAGGCGGAAACTATTTCGCTATAATCGAAATTGCATTTTATTACCGATATGCCATTAAGCATTCTACCCGCATTTCCAAGCAAACCAGTTATGTAACAATTATATGATATTTTGAAACAATTATAAGCATTATTGTAGTATGTTATATATTATTGTTAATATCTTATGTATCACAATATACTAGCGTATTTTCCTTAACGCATATCTCTGAAATAATATGCTGATCGCACTTCAATAGCATTAACTATTATTATATAAATATTATTATATATGTATTAAAATAAATATAATAATAATAGGTTTAAGTAAAGCATATTCAGACTTTATACAGGCATTTTTACTAAAATTGCATTTTCTGTTAACCATTCTGTGTATTATAAAATTGGTTCACATCATAAATATTTTTATTACGAGTATCGGATATCCTTTAACGTAGAAATGTGAACAAGTGAACTAGATTACGTTGAAGTACATGTTTTGAGGAATATGTAAAATAAGACCGAACAGGTTTCACAGTATCACAATTTTATCTTGTTTTGTGATTTATCTTAGATCTTGGAATCTAATCACTTTTATTAAATGGGCGTTGTTTTAATTATTTTGAGATTGACATACTCATTATCATTAAGTTACCTTGCTTAATGGTAGCTTATAAGTCTGTAGATGGACGTGGATTCAATACCCAGATCAGACTGATAATGTCTTTCTGCCAAGTATTTGGCAGATTACGCTTGGTAAAATTAGAAAATTACCCCCCATTCCAAGATTTATTTTTAAAATAACATTTAACAAATATTTAAAAAAACAGAATTGTTGTTCCCGGTTTTTCATTGGTAAAAAATATATATATTTAAATTTAATTTGATTCCATTAAGTTTAAAAGAATTTCATCTAAGTTAATAAGGTCCTTGTAAATAAGATAAGTGGCTTAATTCAAGTTTACTCGGAGATGTCTGAAGTAATCAGGCTTGTTCTGATGAAGATAGCTAATTGCGAATTCTAGTCCAATTACTTTTATAGCTACTTTTAAGGAATGGGAACGTTATATGGATATACAGTAGAGATTCGTGTTTTTTTATATAAGTTAAAATTTTTAACATGTTCCATTAAAATTATTCGGATGGTGTAGTGGTTGGTTGAGTGTGCAAATGATCACTCGATACATGTACCTTCAACGCCGAGTTAGAATTATAAACATAAATTAAGCAAATGAAAATCCATTTTTGCTTGCTCAATTTTGAATCTAGTGTTCTAACCACTGAGCCTTTTCGGCTTTATTTATTTCATATAAAATTAGTCAACATTATTCACCATGAGAATTCAAGTGGCGATCATATGAAAGATTGCGTTTTAGTAAAAAATCATAAAATTATCGCGACAGGTAAGTAATTTTTATACAAATTGACGTCTGATCGGATGATGCTACGAAGGTTAAATCAGTTAATATCAGCTTAATCACTTTAGCCGACGGTACACTGCAGGTCAATTATCGGCCAATCATTTTGTTGGTTTACCGACAACTATGATGTATTATTAGGAATATTCTCATATTCAAAACTCAGAATTAATTTCGTATTTTCGTCGTCCATCCACTATGCTCAAAATTAAGGGTGGCTTCAGTTTTAGCTTTAGAAACAACTAGTTTTAGTTAGCGGCCTAGCCCATGTGCTAGAGGATTAGCAGGAGTTTAGAAGGAGTCAGTATTCCATCACTCATGATTAATATTTGTAAGTCTAAATCATATAGAGAAAAAATATTATCTATGGCATGTGAAAATATTTAAAAATTACTCTAAACATATAATAAAGAATAATTTTATCCTTACAAATTGTTTACTGGCGATAATGTAAATACAATAAAATTATCAATATTTTTGTGTAACTTAATATAATTTTCAAACGTGTATGAATTATAGTTCCATTATATACCTATACATAGGAAAACTGTTACTTTGTATCGTAACGATAACATAGTACACGGTAACGAATGTTCATTACTTAGTTGGTAAATCAATTCTCATTAATATTTAGATCTTTATCTCCAACTTCAATGCCCTTTAGTACAGCGTATGAATATGGTTTCATTGTACATAAAATATATTACTTTATATCCTCACGTATTTATGAGCGAGTGTTCATATTTTCATATTGCTGGTTCTGAACATGATCTGGTTATAAATCATTCTTACCTAATTTTCATGTGCTTAATTTGTATTCCTTAAATCAGCTTGTTCTCGACGGTGAAGGATATCTTAAGAAAATCTGCATGAGTGAGTTGAAAACCTGTCACATGTGTATGTAAACCCGCATCGGAGCAGCGTGTTTCAATAACTTCCAAAACTTGTCCTCAAGAAGAGAGAAGGCTTTTGCCCGCCAGTAGGATATTTCATCTTTTATTATATTAAAATTGATTATTATATCAAAATTGTGATATATTCTTATGACGATATCTGATCGATTTCGGTCATGGCGACAGAGATCAAGCGCAGGACCAACGGCTTATTTTTTTTACTGTTAACTTTTTTGCCAACAACCCGACCCGAGGTTTGAAAACAGGACTTCGGATTCTGCTGGCATCTATGCTAGCAATTGGACTATCAAGGGCAACACATTCTTAATAGTATATATATAGTAATATCATGGCGTATGTATTATCTAATCTGATCTGAATGCCCTTCTTTTGTCTCACCAGACAGGTCCGTATAATAATTATAACGTGTATCATTTAAAGTGTATTGTGACATTTAAAATACGTAATGTGCTTTGTCTGGTATAAATTGCCTTTAAGCAGTAAGACTATTTGTACAGCTCTTTAAACGTTGTATGTTTGGTAATATTGTTTTTCTTTTATTTTGTATAGAATAAATTATTTTATTATTAATAATATATTGTTATAACTATTAAAGTTTGAGCTGAGTCAATTTAAAAGAACAAACTCTTCACATTGCAGGATACGATCGACACGAGCACTGAAATATACTTTATGGAATAAGCTTTCAAAATCTGTTTAAGATCAAGATTACAGATCTTTTTTGATTATCTCATAGAGACTTTTAACATAAATGATACTAGATTTCGCCCACGGTTTCGCCTACATGTTGGGTATAATTCACATCAAATATCATCAAAACAAGTACAGTGGCTTAGTTGTGAAAGTGTAACAGAAGGCAGAGCTACTTTCTTATTTATAATATTAGTAGATAAAATAAAAAGAGCCGAAATAGCCTAGTAGTGGTATACGTTAAACATAACTGAAGATAGCGGGTTCCAACCAGTGAATTTTGATGTGGTTACCTTAAGTTTAAAATCTCGTGCTCGGCGATGAAGGAGAACATCGCGAAGTAGTATGTGTCGGATGAAAATCTACCAACCCTCATTGTAGCAGCAATGGAATAAGCGCCAAACTTTTGAAAGAAAAGGAGCCCTTAGTCCAGTAATGGAAATTAACAGGATATTACTTTACTGTATGTTGATATGATTAAGCAATAAAGACGTATTTTTTTAAATATTTGAGATAGGAATGAACATTCCATTAACCCTGTTAACGACAGGAAATAGGCTCCTAATTTCGTTTCTACTATTTCGTATTGACCCCTTCCAATATACGTGTAATACATAAGTACTTAGTTTCTTAGTTCCGCTTCGAACACGAGGGACTCACTCGGTAAGTAATGGAGGAGAATAAAGTATTATTTCTTCGGATCTTTTGTTTTTTTGTGAAACAGACCCTTATGGCAAGGGCCTTTGTTCTGTGAACTTGGTAATAACTAAGGCCTGGTTTTTGTCAGTAAAAAGCCTTATCTTGTCAGTATCAGATGAAATGTAGTGCGATTTATATCCGTTAAATATTATTATTATACATTTATATTTGTTGAAATATAATTGATTTGAATGTAAAGTCATTGTAGTACATGATTTAATTTATAATTATTAATTTTTTATACTTAAAACTGATACAAATGATAAATATATTTATTTGTCATGTAAATCAGGGTGATTGAAAATAAAAACAGAACGTTTAACATATCGAACGTTTTCCTGTGTTTTAACTTGTTTGCCGACTTGTTTTCGTTACGTTACTATTGATGTAGGTGAACGAGCTTATGGTTAAGAAAGTTGTTATATAAATGTTGATCTGTTTTTGTGGCAACAATAGAGCACTACTATTCTGGCATATATAAAACAATGGATATCAAGTGGAGATTTGTACGTTAAAAAAAAAACAATTTCGAGCTTGATTGAACAATATTACGTACTTGTAAGTACCTAGAATAAAAACAACTTCAAACAATTCTCAGATAATAATTGTTATCGTGTCTGTTTAAATTTACCTAACACGACTGTGTATAATCTCTAACAGAGGTTACTGTCGTGTTTCTGACAAAATACAATTTTAACAACGAATAGCTGTTATTCTCTTGAACATGATTGTTGTTCATGTGGATATTAATAAAAGCCTATATATTTAGAATGCCTAGATGGTGTAAGACAGCCTTTTATACGATAACATTTTTTGAGGAAAATAAATAGATTTTCATACAGTTCAATTATCTCACGAAGATTACTAACACCCTTGGCAAACAACGATAATTAAGTCACCAAAAAGGTCACCACCAAAGGAAATTAACATTGTTACCCTGAAATTTAGAAGTGAAGCCGCCTGGAAAAACGTGGTATAACATCAAACTATTAATGTCAATCACAATCATAGAATGATATACCAAAGGGACGGGTAACATGTCTGTGGAGATATGTTAGTTTAAATATATACACAAACCAATTTTTTTTTATTACTTATTGTGGTTTATTTTTAATATTAAATTCGGTTTTCTATATATAAAAAAGGATCATTTATTTTCTTATGGATCGACATTGAATGTCGTATTCTGAATCGACCGTTCATAGTAAAGTACACGCACGAGAATGTCACACATCTTTGTTTAACTGGTATAATGACGAAGATAAATATATCGGTACCAAAAGTATTTATTAAAGTCCAGACCGATAGGATTCGGGCTCTCTGAGTCACGAGAGCGCTACAATCAAAGTTACCACGGTACTATCACTGAGAATTTCTTGACAGATTTCAACCTAGTACCTTGGAGTCTGTAGACTTTGTCACTAGACCAACGAATAAATGGTGATGGCAGAATAAATGGTGACAAACCCACTGACAATGCTAGCGTTCATGTCAATGAAGTCGTCAGTGAAGCCATAATAATAACAGATGACGTAATCCTTTGAAAGTAATTTAGCGATATTAGTATATGTAACAACTATTCATAAGATTTAATAAAATAATTCTTATTAGAACGATAAGTTGCCAATTAATAAATTTGAATTTAAAGTGTACAAAAAATATAAATGTACTCTGTCTTATGTGACTAAAAAAAGTATTTTAAAAGCAAGCTTCTGTTTGGCGGTAAACTTAAATAAATACCAATGTAAGTTTATTATATTTCATTGTATTTTTATTTTTTTTTAATCGTTTTGCGTACCAATCAAACATCTCAGTAGAATCAAATGATAATCGCGTATAAGATTTTTATTATTTCTCAGCTTATTTGTCAGCTGATTTTCTTTTTCGTTTGCTTATTGGCTATTGGAGAACTATAAAAAATAAGAGTAGAAAATATAAGTTCGAATGAAACCATTAATTCTTTCTTCAAATGTTCAATAATGATTGTAGTTGAAATTTGAATACTGCGGACAATAGTATAGTGAAATCTCAAAACATTGCTAAAGAGTCAACCTCTTACGTAAGTATCCTTAGACGTAATACGCTTTTTATTATGTTACATTACGTGCTGTAATTAATTATTCAGGTCACTCGCCTTGACTCGTGAGGAAAGTTATCGTATCGAAACGATATCGTCAAACGATATATGGTTCCATCAGGTATGAGTTGACATAGAACCGGCGAGCGATACCATACGACCAGATATTAAGTGAAATTGGCCTGGTACGGGTGGTACTTATTCCATATTCAACCGCCAAACAGCAAATCGTTGTGTTGAGTGTTTTGGTGAGTGAGTCAGGACAAGGACAAGGGATGTTATAACTTAATTCACAATTTTGTTCGCTAATGTATATTTTTAAAGCTAACCCTTTAAATACCTATTTCGGAACATTGAATGTAGGATAATTTGTCGACGAAACACAAGAAGTATTTAATATCAAATAAACTAATAAAGTTATTTCAATATACAATTAACTTAATATTATACTAAATATATTGTTAAATTATATTCAATCAATAATTAAAACTGTATTCATTCATGTGCTCTACTAAATTCTCAATTTATTTAATGATGAAATACAGTAGTACAGTAACAGCCTGTTTTTATCCCACTGCTGGGCTACGGCCTCTTCTCTTTATTGAGGAGAAGGCTTGGAGCTTATTCCACAACGCTGCTCTAATGCGGGTTGGTGGAATACACATGTGACAGAATTTCAGTGAAATTCAACACATGCATGTTTTCCTTCACCGTCAAGCACGAGATGATGCACAAATTAAGCACATGATATTCACTGGTGCTTGCCGGGGTTTGAACCCACGATCATCGGTTAAGATTCACTAGGCCATCTCGGCTTTTATAATGATAAAATGTAAATATGAAAATAAAATTATTTTATCAACTTCATAATATATCCAAAATGAAATAAAGTAAAACAATATATTATTTCTAATATTAATATAATGTTATGATAGCCATTGGCCGGGTGATGATAACTCGTAAATGTAAACCAAAGAACGCAGGCTTGGAATCCGGAAATTCGCTACCGAGTTTTCATGTGTTAATTCTTGTCATAATTTATCACGTGCTTGGCGGTGAAGGAAAGTAACTCAAAGCATACGTGTCAGTTGAAATTCCGCCATGTGTGATTCCACTAATCCGCATTTGAGTCGCGTGACGGAGCTTTAGACTAAAAGGAGTGTGTGTTAAGCCTGCAGTGGGCTGCGTATACAGGCTGTTACTTTTATATTTATTGAATTAGGAATGTTTATATATTTTTTTATTATATATCATTTATATTACCGACTTGATTGATTTTAAAATTTAGTTTCTTTTATAGAGATCCTCTACTGATACCGTTTGTGAGAGATATCTCTTGTAAAAGATAAGTTATCCTTTGTAAATACTTTTTCTATGTTTTTATTGATATATTTTATGGAACAGATATAAATAAATAAAAAATACAAATCAAACATAAATCGACAACGTTTCAACTTTTTTTTTTTTAATTTTTAAATAATAACATAAAATCTATTAATCTATTTTTCACTTCAATCAAGTTACTACTCATCGAGGGCGCCTATTAAGATTTGGATGCAATTTAATTATGATATGATTTTGCTTATACATATATAAAATAAAACGATTTTACAAGATATTTGATCGCTTCGTTATGGTATAGTTAGTTTAATCATAAAAAAAACATTTTTATGTAACAACTCTTCTGAAGTCTTCTGAAGAGCCAAGATGATCCAGTGGTTAAAACACGTGAATCTTTACCCGAAGATAATGTCTTCAAATACGGACAAGCACAGATGAATTTTCATTTGCTTAATTATTGTTTAAAATTCATCACGTGCTCGTCGGTGAAGAAAAAAATCGTGTGGATGCGTCGGATTAGTTCTAGAACAAGTGGCATTATATTATATAATGAAGCTATGTCTTATATCTAGCCACTAGACCAACGAGGCGACTAGGCTAATAAAAAAACGGGTTTTCCGTCGAAAATTCGTTAAAAGTGTTAACCTCCTGTGCCTCAGAAAGAATAGAGAGTTCTTCTGTGATTGTGCAGATACTTGTGCATTATAATATGCCCTGCGCGATTGGATAATCTCTTTTGAGATTAGCCGCAGTGGCCAAAATCGGCCAGGAGGAGATCATCATCATTATCATCATTAAAAATGAATGAATAATTATTGTAATTTTTGCATTATAATAAAACATTATTAAGCTTTTGTGCTGTTTGTTCTCATATATAATAATAATAGTTGTTTTTTATTATTTTAAAGTTTAGAAATATATAATTTGACTTGAAGAATACAGAGGAAAATAATGTTACCACATTAAAAGGAAGTCGAGCGACAATTTGAAAACGGAAGCTCTACAATTCCGCTTTGAAATAGCTTTTATACTATTTTACTACTAAGAGTACGCAATATTAAATGTACAAAATTTGAGTTCTTTTAAAAGAAATTTTTAAATTTTTAAAGTACATATTTTAAGTGTAATTTTTCCTTTTTATTATCAAGATAACAAGCAAGCAAGAAATTATATATATAAAAAATAAATCAGAAGTCAAAGTGAAGACTCAGAAAATATTTTTCATTTCTTGTTTCGATAAAAAGTGTTTGAAGTACAGTGCTCCGTAAAAATTACATTTGTATCCATGATTAAAGAGAAATAAATCTCGGATGCTTTAAAAACATCGGGAGGGCAGGAAATGAAAACAGCGGAAATTGAGAGACCGCCTTTATGAGATTTTCCCGGAAATGGGAATTTATGTTTCTTTTAACGATTTAACACTTGTATGATTTTGATTACAAATATATATATGAGCAAAAATATATTAATAAACTAACGACAGAAACTGCACATAAAATATTAAAAAATAAACTTTTAAGAAAATATTCGATAATTGTATATTTACAGTGTTTTTAGTAGATAATTTGGATTTACGTTATTTTAATGCGCCTGCAAGTTTTTACTTAGCAAGCTTGCATTATAACTGTTTTCTATATTAACAAACTTGAGACTCACCGCAGAAATCGGTCGTGACATTGAACATAAGAGTTAAAACATTTCAAAATTACACGGGTGTGTACTGAAGTCGGTTCTTATAGAATATCATTTCTGTAGTGCTTCATGACAGGACGTTAGGTTAATATTATTAACAGAATAATTCTTGAAAGATTTATATGAGTTAGTCGTAAATTCTTATTTTGATGTAAAAGCAAAACAAACGATATTTCTAATACTCATACATGCCTAAGCCAGTGACGGACAGACTATTTTTTGTTTTTAATGTTAAACGTATTAGCACACGGTACACGGTAGAGGCTTATTGAGATTTCGAGCGTCAGACAAGTAAGCGTAAGATTTCGAGTGTCATATCACGTCAACGTAAGATTTGTTATTACTCATAAATTCTCGTCAGACCACTTACACAATTTTTTTAGTCGCCTCAATTACAAAATTAACATTTGATAACTTGACAATTTTTCCTTATTAAGTTTAATATATTGCAAGCATTAGCCGTATTGTGTAGATGTGTGTAACATTACAAGCCTTTTTTTTTTAAATCCTTGTCTTATTATTTTTGTTCTAAATCTTGAATATCACATTCATAAGACTCAGAAGTTTTCTTTGATCTGTTAATAGAACACATAAGAATGATAACGGTGTTAAGGTCTCACAAAGAAAAGTTCTTTGAGAGAAGAGATGGATTAATTAATGTTATTAGTTATACTAACACTACTGTAATTGATATATGCACTTACGATATGAATTCATTCTGAGAAGTAACATAAATATCTTTGATGACGTATCTTATTATTGACTATTAAATGAATTATAGAACATTAAGTATAATTATTATTATGAGTTCACGGTAAGCATTCCTATTCGTTACGCATGTCGTATATAGTCAACTTCATAATAATGTCTACGTCATTATTATCCCGCTTCGGAAAAAAATATTGGGATTTCTATTTTCTGTTTCTGTTTCTCAGTAGCAACCTACAGTTCCCAGTGTTTACGCTTCCGTGCCTCGGAAATTACCGTAAAGCTGTTGGTCCTGCGCGTGAAGTCTTTCCGGTCGTGTCGGATTTACGGTTGTTTCGAATTATGAGAGTGCATCTGTATTATTAAGCACATATTTGTGTACAATAATATCTTCTGAGTAGTTGGCTGTTTTACGTGAGAAACAAAGCACTGGCCGCAATCGATCCCGAATGCAACCATAAATACAGTACAAAATCTTGAAATGTACGGGTAAAAAAATATTTGGTTTGTGCAAATCGCACTTTTTTATCATTAGGACTCTCTTACCACTTTACTAAGAGTTTTGTGCCAGTGAATCGTTTTAACTCCGTATGTTGGGCTGTATTTTTATTTGTCGTTTTATACAGGGTTATTGGTAACACACCAGCTACCTTGCAGGAGTAGATAGCTAACATGATCCATTCCATTCCAATTCATGACTTCTCAAACTGTATATAATATACGTATATACAATATCGCCTATAAATAAGCAAGATATAATAGGATCTAAAATTCATTGAATCTGTATGTAATAAATAAACAAAATCGTATCCTTTTCCCTTTACTGGAAAATCAATCTCGGCCGACTGTTTTTGTTCACAGACGTAAAGGTTTTTCATAAAAGCAAATTATACCGACTTCCAAAAACGTTGATGTTCTTACTTTTATGTTACGTTTGAATATATTTATATGATTTTATGTATCGGGCTAATAGTTTTTTAAATTGTTGCTCATGTTTGAAAAGTCATAACATCAGTCATTATGCACGCTACATATATCTATTTGCAAACTATCAGACAATTGTTTAGTTATGAAATCGACGATCTGGATTTGTTGTATGAATATCAATTACTGTATTTAAATAATGTTTTCCAAAGGTTAAACATAATTGTCCATTGTGTTAAGGACTGTATACATTCGCAAAAGGAAAGCAAAATTTCCTCAGAGCTATTAAATTACAGTAAAATAACAATCGTGCGAAAAACAGTCACACCTGAAAATACATTTTTTTATCTTAAAAATGAAAAAAACATGACTGCCGTCAATGAGTTCCTTAATTCATAGCCAGACTCGTGATGATGTAAGAGCTCTAATGAATGGGAATTCATTCTGTCCATACATGTGTCAAGATATTTAAAAGTTATGGCGGAATAAAGAAACTCACACATACGTGAACTCAAAAACATTATACTCCTTTTTTGGGCAGGCGTGTAAATAACGTAATAATAGTATATAATACTCATATAATAATTATGTGTGTTACTTGGTGGTAGAACTTTGTGCAAGCTCGTCTGGGTAGGTACCACCCGCACAACAGTATTCCGGTTTGAAGGGTGAGTGAGCCAGTGTAATTACAGAAACAAGGGACATAACACCTTAGTTCCCAAGGTTAGTGATGCATTGGCGATGTGAGCGTTGGTTAACATATCTTACAATGCCAATGTCTATGAACGTTGGTGACCACTTACCATCAAGTGGCCTATATGCTCGTCCGCCTACCTATTCTATACACAAAAAAAAACATTAATGCATCAACTATTTCAATTGAGATATTATAAATTTTGATACATTTATCTAATTTATTTGCATTTTATCACTCGCCTTCTATTATATCTGATTAGTGATTATTTAATTTCATTGTTATCTCTTTTAAAGATACGGATATCTTAATCTCGCTTAACCCTGTTAAATATCAATATTTAGTGAGGCGGAAAGTCGGCCACGGGCCGGTGTTGAATATTTAATTATTGTGGTAAGTGATCTTAAATATCATTTCTTGCGTATTTCTTATCAACTTATTTTCGTTTTTTGTTTATTGTGAGACGTAAATGTGACGTGATTCTTTTTTCAAATTTATTCTTTAGATCTATGAATATGTTTTTGATGAGTATAAGGCTTCAAGTTTTTTTCGTCTAGGTAGAGCAATGTTGGATGTTCGTATAATATTCCTTTTCATCCAACTATGTATTTAGCTAAACGTCGATTTAAAAAAGTCTTTATAGTATAGTTTAGACGTCCAACTATCAAGACGTCTGTCTACATAGAAGAGCGTCCAGTTAACAAATATTCTAATTCTAATATAGGCGTATTGACAACAAGAAAGCAATATCACCAGCAAAAAATTCATCAACGCATTTTTTTTCATTTAAAACGATGGTAAAATAAGACTATTTGAAATAAATTATCTTATTATATTTTATTTTGTGTAGTTAACTTTATACGACCAATAATTTTATCATTGAAAATTAAATCGAAATCATCACTGTATTTTTAAATATTTCGAACTCTGAGTAAACTAATATTTATAGATAATTTACTCTCAATAGCTACTTCTATGGAAATATATTTCAATATTACTTGATATGCACGTACAAAAATAATTTATTCCTGTAAGCAGTACCGAATTTTTGATTTAATTATTATTAAAATATATTTCTTGCGTTAAAACTTATATAAAATTGTTATGTATACTAGTTTCATTGCATTGAAGCGCTTCTGTACCGTTAGGTGGACTGGCAAATGTTCCAACTCTTGGTAAGTGATCACATCACCAATAATTTATATAGAAATTGGCCCTCTGAAAATATAATACTGTTTACTCTTATAAATTTTCAATCATTTCCATCTGCGGTTAAAGAATTCGTTATCAAAACTCTCAAAACATTTCAAGTATTTATAATCTTATTTTAATTATAATCTTACTATATGATAAGATAACGTTAATAAGATGTAATTACATTATTGTTAATCTTTACCACTAATATCGTGTCTTTAGACAATGACAGTATAACACGTAGGGTAGCAAAATTTAATTAGTATCTATCAATGAGACTGCTTCCATTTTACAGAGCGAAAACTCTTTGAAATTTCAAGACATTTTTATCAGACATTGTTAATGCTTGAAGATCCGAAACCGACACATCTTTAAAATATTTGATATTAAATAAGGTTATTCGATTTTTAATTTTATTTATACGCGAACGTAATTATCAAATACTATATTACAGATCTGCTTTCCTAAATAAAAAATAAATGCCCATATTTTAATAACGGAAGATCTTCGGTGATCTCACTCGCTCATTTGTATCTCGCGCCTCGTGCTGTCATCTGACCTCTGTTCTTAATAGAAAATGGGGTAACGTAATAACAACGCTAATGAACTAATCTATCCGAAGAATTTATGTATGTATTAAGATAATCCTTGTGTATCTTATAAAATATTTGAAAAGAACGCACTATGTTTTTTTTTCAGGATAATGTGTATGTATATTAATTACTGAGTGTTTTGCGTTGTGTTTTGAGTGTTGTTATTATTGTTAATAAATAACATAAAAAACATTTTTTAAATTTTCATCGCTTAATTAAAGCATTTTTGAATCTCACTATTTATTTTTATGGAATGGAAGGAAGAATGGAACGTAAGCTTGGTATCCTGATTGTTTTTTTCTTAATCAGTAAATAAATAAAAAAAGAGATATTTAATATTTAGATTATATTTAACCAGAATAAATATTGATTGCTATTATTATAGATGATATTTATAGTTACAAATCACCTTAGAATGAATGATAATTTAAAATTAAAACTGAAATATTTTATGCATATGCATGCAAAATAATAAATTTCCAGACGAAATAGTTTGGAATTTTTAGTTATACTATTTGTTAGCTGTTATCATATAAATGGTAAAGTGACGGAGCTACGTTTGAAAATATTATCTTTATATATTTATGGTAACATTAACTGATACCGATATACACAATAAAAAACTCGAATCGTAATTTACGTTACGGATTAAAAAGATATGTAACTTGCTCGTATCTATTTTTGACAATCAATTGCAATTATCCATTTAACTCTTAAGTTTTGGGAACGAGTTGTCAATGACCGTTTAAAATAGTGGTGATTCTTCTGATTTTGATGGACTGTTGTTGACTGATTGGGTCGGAAGTCGCCTTAAAGTTTTGTTATTCTATTTTTGCGTTTTTAATATAATATGTTTTTTTTTAATAGAATGCAAAGGTTTTATCGCGTACATCGACCTCTTTTTGGCAACCAATATCAATTAATATACATGTAAATGTACTACAATACATGTAATATTAAATAAATATAAATAATTTTGTTGATAAATAAAAAACATACAAATGACTTTTATTAATATGCATGCAAACAGCTTGACGAGTTTTATGAGGCAAGGAATTTTAGAATTTGATTCTAACATTAAAATAAATCTAACTAACTTATTAGACTATAATATGTTGGATCTGTCAAAACAAAGTAAATCTTGATGTGCACTGGAAGCCAATTCTACTTATCTGTGACGATTAGGTATGATACTTTCCCGATTCAAATCTTATCCAACTCTGACTAATAATAATAATGATATTAACGTAATATACCGTTATATCAAAACCAAGCTTAATTGTTCACTTGTATGCCAATAGTCGATAATTAAATTAAAGAATAGAAAAACGGATAAATGGCAACGATTATGACTGGCAGCTACTGAAGAGTTTAATAATCCACCTTCTGGTTCCATCATTAGATCAATTACAGTACCAAGTTATTATTTGTATATTGTCATCTAAATTACACATACTAACAAATTTAGAATCGATACAACTATCAGAAGTAATATAAATCGATTTGGTAGTTTTGTTAACATCATGAATACTGACTGTTAGTATGTATAGGGTTTTCCATTAAGGGCGCTTGATCGTGCAGAACTTCCATCGTAGCGTGTGCTGTGTGGCACGTAGCGCCGTCCTGTTGAAACCACATGTTGTCCAGATCCATATTCTCGATTTCAGGCCAAAAGAAGTTGGTTATCATCGACCGGTATCGCTCACCATTGACGGTGACGGCCACACCATTATCGTTTTCGAAAAAATACGGACCAATCACGCCTCCGGCCCAAAATCCGCACCAAACAGTCACTTTCTGCGGGTGCATTGCCACTTGGTGAACCTCGTGTGGATTGGTCTCGTCCCAAATACGGCAATTTTGCTTGTTGACATAGCCATTCATCCAAAAATGCGCCTCGTCGCTGAAGATGATTTTTTTGCCAAAATCGGCGTCAACTTCCAACTGCTCTAATGCCCAGTCAGCGAACACACGGCGCTGTCTATGGTCATTAACCTTGAGCTCTTGGGTCAGCTGGATCTTGTACGGGTGCAGGCTCAAGTCACAACGCAAAATTCGCCAAGTTGTCGTCTGCGAAAGGCCGAGTTCCTGTGCGCGACGCGGAATTGACTGCCGCGGGTTTTCGACGACACTGTCGCGCACAGCGGCGATATTTTCGGCAGATCTCGCGTTACGTTGACGCACGGGAACCGGCTGATTGTTAACTGACCCGGTTGACTCGAATTTGTCCACCAATCGACGGATAGTCGACTCGGCAGGACGATCATCGCGACCGTAAAACGGGCGAAGTGCGCGGAACGTTGCTCGAACTGAAGACCCATTTTCATAAAACAATTTTATGATTTGCACGTGCTGCTCGACACTGTAACCTGCCATGGTGGTTTGGGAGGACGGAATGAATATAACACACTGCATTTGACAGCTGTCACTCAAACAACATGGCCGCAATCAGCTGTCAAAGTTCAAGCGTCCCTATTGGAAAACCCTATAGTTTGTAGTACTATCGGCCAAATCTAGAGCATTTGAAATAAAAGATATATATCAAATATTATAATCTATTTATGCAACCTGTAATTGTTAAAATACAATATAACGTACATAACTCTGAAAGACATTTAATGTTTTATATATTATGTAATGAAAAATGATAGCAATAAGAACGGTAAATGATAGAAATTTAATTTAGAACTTGTTATTCAGAGGTCCTTTAGGAGGCACTTCAGCTTATGTTACAAAAAATTGTTTTATCCTTTAAAAATGTAAGTTGTATTCAATTAAAACGTTTTCACTGAATGCGACGTTTATATTGTTAAGGTAACGAAAAATGGTGAGACCAATTTTAATGATTGTCGGTATAATTTTTTTTCTCTCTATTACAGCGTTTACAATTTCATTTATATATTAAGTATAGAGATTTAGTTCGTTGCATTACTAAATATTTGTATATTAAAATTAGCGCAATTAGATGCATTCAAAAATAAAATTAAAATAATTGTATTTTATTAATAAGTGATTTTTTTATATCATGTACCTGTGGTCTTTTGGAATTGAATTAAAACATGTGACAAGGTGAAAATATATAGACTTAATAAAATCCATTAGGATGTTCTAATATCGTATTTAAATTGCCCTTTTGTTATTTTACAATATATAGTATTTTACACACAATTATATCTTTACAGGTGATCTTTTATCCGCTTCACCATGGCGCAGGATAACGGCAACTCGACCATGGAGATGGGCACCAGTGATCAGGTAGTGAAAGTGCAGATGATTTTCATATTTTAAGCTCTAAAACAACATGTAATTAATAACGATATACAAATTTAAAATTTTAGTAAAACATTAATTTTATTTATTAAATCAATATTATTATATAATATATACAAAGTATTTTACATTTTTATCATAATTTTTTGCAATCCGTCCAAAAGATTCGTTTGGAATCTAAAATGTCACATAGATTAATTAATGAGAAAAAATAGTTAATACTTATAGGTAAATTTCAATACAATTAATAGAATTGTTTCACCCGCGTATAATTAATAAAAATATAATGAATAAAAATCAGCCTAGAACCTTCCTCGATAAAAGGACTATACAACACAAAAATAATTTTTAAATTCGAACCAGTAGTTCCTGAGATTAGCCGGATCAAACAAACAAACTCTTCAGCTTTATATATTAGTATAGATTTAAAATTAAGATAAATGCAAAGGATTTACATTATTCTAATAATCAATAAAATTTTAATTGGATGTTACGTTTGATGGACGTTGAACAACGTAACCGTAAGCATATTTAATTGAATTCATTATTCCGGATAATTGATGCGTAAGACTAAAAGACTATATCATAGTAATTACAACTACTATGAAATAGTGTTTATAAGTCAAGTTGATAACCCTTCTGATAACGGTGAATCATTGACCACTAGAAAATAAAATCAAAGAAGTGAGACTTATCGTTCAGTATTATAGATCAGAGGCGAGCATGCCTTAGTTTTAGTGACTAAAATAAGACAATTTTAATACCTTAAAGGAAGTTAGAATAATTTAAATTGTTATTTTTTATTCTTTAATGTTAATTCATTCTTTTTATATCAAAGTTTCATTCTTTTTATATCGCGACTTTTAATAAGTTGTTCACCTTGCTGAACAATTAGGATGATATAAGAACTGATCTGTTTTATTATCGTCAGTTTATTCAAAGTTTTCCTGTGAGGTTGGTGTTCGTTGTGTTTATATTGAATTGATTTGTGAAAGATTACGATCAATACGTCTAAGATGAAGAATGTGTTATCAGCTATCTTAGTAACAGTGCTATATCTTTAAAACAGAATGATGTTATCTAAAAGATCCGTTTGAGTGTTTTTATCTATTTAGAAAAAAGTGATATCGTATTGTGTGTGTAAACGATTGTATTTTCGCAGGTCCTGGTTGCGAGAAAAAAGTCGAAGAGAGTGACATATGGTATCGGCTTTGTCGCAATGTTGGTTGCGATTGGTGTTGTTATCACCCTTGTGGTATTGCTAACAGGAAATGAAGCAGGTCCGGCAGATCCTATTGTATCGACGACAGAAGGTCCGACATTCCCAACGACAATTCCATCAACGCAATCGACGACAACAACAACAACGACAACAACTGAGGCGCCGCCAACGACGCCGGGACTGGGAGAGATTAATTTGGAAGATGTCATAAACGGGGAGTTTGCTTCGCCTGTATTTAATGGGACTTGGACATCAAGTAAGTTTTTTTCAAACTTAATTAGCTATCTTTAATATTAATATTATATGTATTTTTACTTTGCACTAAATTGATTAGTGTTAAAACGTGACATGAAATATTACTTATAATAACTTTGGTTGATTTTTTTATTGTGTAGTTAGGCGGACGAGCATATAGGCCACCTGATGGTAAGTGGCCGCCAACGCCCATAGACATTGGCATTGTAAGAAATGTTAAGCATCACTTACATCGCCAATGCGCCACCAATCTTATGACTAAGATGTTATGTCCCTTGTACCTGTAATTACATTGGCTCACTCACCCTTCAAACCGGAGCACAACAATACAAAGTACTGCTGTTTAGCGGTAGATTATCAGAGGATTGGGTGGTACCTACCCAGACGAGCTTGCACAAAGTCCTTCAACCGAGTATAATAATCCACCATTGATGATGAAATTGATTGATGAAGAATGTATTGTATATAAATTTATTAGAAACGTTTTCGCAACCTATTTTACGCACGGACGTGATAATAGATTTGATATTTCAATTGATTATTACAGATGGCGAAATATTATTCAGAAATGTCAATGGTGATTTAGTGCTGTATGACATTGACTCAGAGAGTACAACAATCATTGTTGCAAATACATCACAGGTTTCTATTTTTATTATAATTATATTTACACCTTTTCTTATTAGATTTACATTAAAATCAAATAATACAGTTAACCGAGCTAAGCTAAGCCCTGTTAAAAACTGAAATCAAGTAAAACTTCGATCATATTGAAAATAATTAAGTCACCAGTAGAGGCAATATGAAAAGGTATTATATTTTTAATAAAAAAAATCACTATTACACCAAGGTCCAAGTATTTAAACTGTAAACGGTACAAAGATATAATTTGTAATAAGCGACGAATATTTTTAATGGAGGATAATTTCATTTACGTAAAATTTGGGTTGAGCTACTAAAATGCTAAATAGTTACACTTTTAAGCGATTTTTTTTTTCTATTTGAATTGTTTTTGATATTCGATGGTAGTAAAGACTTAATGCAATTTTATTAGGCATAAATTTATTTGTAACAGAATAAGATTTTCAGTCAAAAATTATTAGTATTTGTGTGTAAGAATGGAACACATTTTGTTCCCGTTAATAGTCTTTTTGTTATAGTGTAGGTGTAGGTCAATTGGTATTTTATGAAATAAAATAAAGTCATAAAACTTAATGTTTATGACATTTGTCTAATTACTCAATATGTGTTGCTTAATTTGTATGTAATCTTAATCTTACTTAATCTTGTCAAACACCTTAAGCGAAACTTTGTTAATTCAGGCGTTTTACACGAGTTCTAGTTGAACTTAAATTGTTAAAGTTAGTAAATATTTAGAAACAGTGTAGTTAGTCGGGTGCAGCACAATTATATACTAAATGTTATAATTTATGTAAGGCGAGTAAATAATAATATTATAATTATATGACATGAATTTATTAAGTTATTAAATTAATGTTTTAGATCTTACAACAATCCTTCCGAGTGACGGAGTTGTCGCCTGATGGAAGATATGTGGTGCTTTCCTACATCGAAGAATCGGTTAGTATTTTTTTATTGATGCGTTTATAGATCGTGTAACTTAGTAGTTGGTAGCTGGTCTCTCGCCATCAAATACTTTGCCTTACTATGTTCCGGTTTAAATGTTGACGGCCAGTTCTTTTGCATGCACCAGAGACAAATCATATATTGGTTCCCATTTGTTTATGGTAATAGTCTGCTCTCTTAATAAAATATGAAATGGAAAAACAGATTAAAAAGTGAGTTAGATCATTGGTTGCCATTTCAGTAAGCGCAACCAATGTAACAGTTTTTGATACAAAATGAAGGTTAAGATTACTAATAGTTCGCAATCTCTGGGTCTCCATATCCAAAACGGAGGCCCTCTTCTTCCACGGTCCACGGAGGGGTCCCCCACGAGGGGCGAGTATCACCGTCCAAGGGACGGTGATCGAGGTGCGGGCCCAGATTAAGTACCTGGGCCTGATCCTGGACGGGCGTTCGAGCTTCGGGCAGCATTTCGTGCAGCTCGGCCCGAAGCTCGTCAATGCCGCCGCCGCCTTAGGCCGCCTCCTACCAAACGTGGGAGGACCGGGATCGCTATGCCGGCGCCTCTATGCCGGCGTAGTGAGGTCGATGGCACTGTACGGTGCCCCGATTTGGGTGGACGCACTCACCGCTTCAAACCGGGCCCTCCTGCGAAAACCGCAGAGGGTCATAGCGGTGAGGGCGATTAGGGGTTATCGTACGGTGTCGTGGACAGCGGCGACCCTCCCCGCGGGCGATCCGCCCTGGGAGCTCCAGGCGGAAGTGCTCGCGGAGGTGTACCGCTTCCGGGCCGAGACGAGGGAACGTGGCGACCGTCCAGGGTCGGCGGAAGTCGGGCGGATCAGGGCTCTAGCCCAGCAAGCCCTGATCACCCGATGGGAGGAGGACCTCGGGTCCCCCGCGGCGGGCCTGGCGACAGTGGAGGCGGTACGTCCCCACTTGAGTCGCTGGGTCAGAAGGAAACGAGGCACGCTCTCGTTCAGGTTAACGCAGGTACTTACCGGACACGGATGCTTCGGTAAGTACCTACACGAGATAGCGCGGCGGGAGGTGTCACCCTCCTGCCACGAGTGTGGTGCGCCATTTGACACGGCGCATCACACCCTGACGGAGTGTGCCGCGTGGGGGCCCCAGAGGCATTCCCTGGCGGCGGTTGTAGGCGGAAACCTTTCCCTGCCGAGCATCATCAACGCGATGCTCGGAAGCGAGGAGTGCTGGTCGGAGATGGTCTCCTTCTGTGAAAGTGTGATGTCGCAGAAGGAGGCCGCGGAGCGGGAGCGGGAGGAGGATGCCACTGCAGATCCGCTCCGCCGCAGAAGACTGGGGAGAAGAAAGCGGCGCTATGCGCACCTTCTCCCCCCGCCACAATAGGCGCCGCTGGGACTAGGGGGGTTCCCAGTACCCTGGGATTCCTCCCTAGTGAATGGAGGCCCGCATAGGCGAGCCGGCCGTCGGAGCGTCACGGTAGCATGCGCAAGCGATCCCGTGGCACTCCCGTTAAGACGGGAAGGGTACCGCTGGGTTTTTAGTGGGTACTCCGATGACCGGGGCACTCTTGGTGCCCTGGACATATGGCGAGCCCCACATACCCCCCCCCAATGTTCCCGTAGGGGGAAACGCGTAATGCGTTTTCCGAGCGTAAAAAAAAAATATAGTACATATTGATGCTATATTAAGAAGAAAAAAAACAGACTTTTTAAACATGATCACTATTGCGTAATTTAAGAAACAAATGGCGTGTAGTAAACAAAATTAATTCACGACTCGTGCCCCTAAAAGCTTTGTAGCAACAGACGTGATCTTAAATAATGTTACGCTTACAGAAGGATCGAGGAACTTAATGGCTTAAAATTTATATTTACAAACATTTACTAAAGTGGGTGAACGTTGAGTAAAAGAACGCAGATAATGTTATATGGAAATATGATTAAAAATATAAATTATAACTACGACGACTGGCATAACTCTTATTTTTATCTGGCATCTCTAAACTCTTAAATTGCGCGCTAATTTTTCTGCTAATATCTCGCTTAGTTTTTGTTATTAAAATAAATAATGATCAGTAAGACCAGTTTTTTATTTTATGTAGATGAGTTGATACTGTATGGGCTAAGCGGCGAATACAATTACTCACAATATTTATTATTATCAGATTATTGCCTCGTTGATCTGGCTCCAGGTCCTAAAGTCATGGGTTCAATGCCTAAGTCAGGCCAACAAAAGTTATTGAATTTTTCTTGCGAAAATTCTCTGTAGCAGCCCGAAAGTGTAAAGTAAAAGATTGAAAATTCCCGTGCCTCGGAAAGCACATAAAGCCTTGGGGTCCTGTTCTTTCCGGTCGGGTCGGATTTCCGTCCTATCAGATTATGAGAGTGAGAGAATAGATAGCTTGCACAATCATCGATTTTAGCTATTCTATCTTTAGGTTTTTGAGTTAGAATAAAGTATAAGTTATAAAATTCTAATAAATATATTTTTTGCTTCTATCATACAAGCGTTAAACTTTTTGCACTTAAATAGACCATAAATCCGAAACAAATTGAACCTTGACATAACAATTAGCCACAGTATTATGAATTTATTTTGTATTATTGACACAAATGTTTGGCACTTTTACGAATTGCTTTTTAACTATAAAATAATATTCAGTTTAAATACGATTGTATACAAAAATCATCGATATGTCTGAAAAAAAAATATAATCCAATGCCTATAATTTATTATCTATCGTTGAATATACATAATCGAAGTGAAGAATCTATTTAAATTTACTTAAGTTTATGGGAACGTACATCACCTGTGTTATTTAGTAAAATATTTTTGCCATATTCGGTGCTTAAGAGAAATGGTTTGAAATTGAAACAATTCATCCCAACCCCTTTTTTTTTTTTTTTTGACGCTGGGAAAACGCGTGACGCGTTTCCACCCACGGGAACAGTGGGGGGGGTATGTGGGGCTCGCCATATGTCCAAGGCACCGAGTGTGCCCCGGTCATCGGAATACCCACTAAAAACCCAGCGGTACCCTTCCCGTCTTAACGGGAGCGCCACGGGATCGCTTGCGCATGCTACCGTGACGCTCCGACGGCCGGCCCGCCTATGCGGGCCTCTATTCACTAGGGAGGGATCCCAGGGTACTGGGAACCCCCCTAGTCCCGGCGGCGCCTATTGTGGCGGGGGGAGAAGGTGCGCAAAGCGCCGCTTTCTTCTACCCAGTCTTTTGCGGCGGAGCGGGTCTGCAGCGGCATCTTCCTCCCGCTCCCGCTCCGCGGCCTCCTTCTGCGACATCACACTTTCGCAGAAGGAGACCATCTCTGACCAGCACCCCTCGCTTCCGAGCATCGCATTGATGATGCTCGGCAAGGAGAGGTCTCCGCCAACAACCGCCGCCAGGGAAGCATTTCGTGCAACTCGGCCCGAAGCTCGTCAATGCCGCCGCCGCCTTAGGCCGCCTCCTACCAAACGTGGGAGGACCGGAATCGCTATGCCGGCGCCTCTATGCTGGCGTAGTGAGGTCGATGGCACTGTACGGTGCCCCGATTTGGGTGGACGCACTCACCGCTTCAAACCGGGCCCTCCTGCGAAAACCGCAGAGGGTCATAGCGGTGAGGGCGATTATTTATTTATTTATTTATTTATTTATTTATTTAAGGACCACTAGTAGCTAGTCAAGTTTACGAAGAGGCAAATTGATTTTTTAAAAAAATAAAAAAATATATTTAAAATAATTGAGGATTGAATTAAACACGTCTGAACAGATTTGGATGCTCAGTTTAATTAAATATTGAAATACATGTTTCCCACTGTCTTAACTAAAATCTTACATTCCAGGAATCCATTTACATTGTTATGTTTCCCAGTACAACGACCACCCAACGCTAGAATGCAACAATGCAATTTTTAGGTTTTTACTGTGAATATTCTTCGTGGTACTGGTTGCATAACTTCTCCCTCCCCAAGCGCGAAATTATCCGAATTAGGATTTACAGGATTCGGATTATTTCGCAAGAAAGTGAACAATTTTAATTTATACTTAAAAATAATATATCCTAAAACACATATGGGTAGGATTGTATACAGTAACACCGTGGCCAAACTTAGGCTATTAATTTTCACTACACTATTTTCACTTTCCACACTTTCACTTTCCAGATTCTGAACTTTTAACATGTAAGATAACTGTTTTAAGTCATCGAAGTTAATCTCCTTCATATCTAGCGTTTTATTCCAATTTACAGTTGAAGATTTCAGTATGGGAAGATCAGCAATCGGTATTAACGTCGTAACGATGTTCCCGTAGAATCGACGATAATAGAGTCGGATATTTTCTAGGAATACTATACAATTTTCGTCAATGTGTAATATAAGAGAGCCATGTAGAGATTTGTGGGTTACATTATCACCGCAGATTTCCTTTAGAATAATTGTATCCCTTATGTAAACTATCCAATCATTGTCCTTGATTCGTTGAACCTTAATATTTTCCACATCTACGGAAACAGCATTGCAGTTGGATATGTTAGTTCTAAATTTCATTAATTGCTCTACGCAAGTTTCCTCCGTGTATGGTATGACGTTATCTTCGGTGCATAGGAATTCCTTTTCTCCGATTTCCTCGCAGGACTGCGCGACCGATAGGTATTTCAGCCCTTTCACCATGAGGTATGGGAATTTGGGAATAATTGTGAGAGTTTTATTAATAGTATTATCAAATCTAGGTAATGAATAAAGCTTAAAATAGTTATATATATTACCGTCGGTTAATGGAATCTCTAAGATAAATGTAATCTGGTTTCCTTTCATATATGCTTTAACTACAATAACCCTTTCTAATTTAATTAAATTACTCACACTGGCTTCGTACATTAGATTTTCTGTATTACCAATAGTTCTTAAAATAGTTAACAATTCTGTAGAGTTTACTATGGATTGGTGTAGAACAGAAACTTTACTCAATGCTAATGTAGTTTCAATTTCACTTAAGGTTATATATATTGAACGAAAATTAACACTAAATATATTAAATACCATAAGAACATGAATAGAGTAAATAGAATGTACCTCTTTAGTTATTATTTTCTTAACTAAGTCTTCTATTGTTCGGAGTTTATCATCTAACATATTAGCGTTTGACTGTAATGTTTCTGTGCTACTTATAAAAGAAACTAACATTTTCAAAATTACAGTTATTTTCTTATCGGTTAACAGTTCTTTATCATGCAAATGTGTAATAAGGGAATCATAGTGATTGGCATCATCATGGTCTAAATTACCAGTTATCAATTTAATTATCGATCCTAAGGGATTTAGTAAACCTCTTTTACTCTCACAGCGGGCAATAGTTGTCCTAGCTTGTCTATCGTTATACTACGTAAATACTCTACTTGTTTCCTTAAGCCTAAAAATTCAATCGAAGACTGATTGCTCTTATCAATTAGATTACTAAACTCTACATATTTTTTCAAGTTGAAATCTAGTGTTAAATATATTCTGCTTAAATCTAATACCTTTATAAATGATAATTTTACTCTGCTTAAGATTAGAATCCGTAATTAAATTTACTTTCGATATTAAAGCTGAACGAACAGACTGTACTCTATTGCAAAATTCTAAATACGATTCACCTTGCCTAATTTTCATGGATTCAAGTTCGATAGCCATGCATTCCTCACTACGCGGATCCCCAAAGTGTAAAGTTAATAGTTCCTTGAATTCGTCCCATGTAGTTATATCCTCGCGTTCACTGATAAGGGCCGCCGCATTGTCTTTAAGTCGGCTCATTATCGAATGCATAACATACATATTTTGTGTCGGACCCCCTACATATTTATTAATAACGTATTCGCACTGTCTAATAAAAAGATTTAATTGACGTTTATCTCCGCCAAAAAGTGGGATTAATTTTAGAATTTCAGTTGGGATGAGAACTATTTGCTCCAGATGTTCGTTAGTAGACATTTTAATGATGAATATCGCGGTATTTAATAAAATAAAAATCACTATAATTACCTTTTACACTAATACAATGTTAAATTATATCTAAATTTATAATTAATTCGTAAAATTATATTTTAAATGAATTTTACTTAGTATTATTCACAAAAATTCATGTGAGAGATAAAATACAAATATGATACGTATAACTAAATTCCGATTTCACAGATTTTATATGAAAACCAGATAACAGTTAAAAAGAGAGAGTTCCAATCTCTAGATAACAAAACTCTACAATTTGAATAGGCATGAAATAGGTAAGGAAGGTGAAAAGGCTTACTCACCAACCAGCCAACGCCCTCAGCATCGCTCCAACCACTTGACGAATTTATTTGTTCGATGGATCGCCGTCCGCGCCGGAAAATCGCGAAAATCGGTAAATTTAGATACTCGAATATTTACGCGAATGCGCTATAATTACGACGATCCTGTCCGCAGCGCCAGTCAAGTTTACGAAGAGGCAAATTGATTTTTTAAAAAAATAAAAAAATATATTTAAAATAATTGAGGATTGAATTAAACACGTCTGAACAGATTTGGATGCTCAGTTTAATTAAATATTGAAATACATGTTTCCCACTGTCTTAACTAAAATCTTACATTCCAGGAATCCATTTACATTGTTATGTTTCCCAGTACAACGACCACCCAACGCTAGAATGCAACAATGCAATTTTTAGGTTTTTACTGTGAATATTCTTCGTGGTACTGGTTGCATAACTAGCTACTACATGTTTTAATGACAAATGTAACACAATTAAATGAAAATAGTTAACATGTGAAGCTTTTTAAAGTAGCCACAACAATTACAATATTTGTTTTAAAAATACATTAACACATAATTATAGCAACATGAGTAGAAAGATTTAAAAAAAAAAGTTAAAATTGATAAAAATTAAAGACATAATAAAAATTAAACATGCACTTAATAAAATTAAAAACACAAATAATTTGATTTGATATAGGTACAAGTTAAAATTAAATAATTCATTAAATTCATGCAAAGTTTACATTACAAAAAATCACTAAAAATATACAAATTAATATATAAAATAAAATTAAGACAGCACAACAAAAAATAGCTATTAAACATTATTTATTATTCCTTTATTATTTATTTGCATCTCTCAACAATTCTAGCGCACGTTTACGATAAGTCATGGCAGAGTCATTAAAAATATCTAGATCTTGACTAAAACCATTGTACAACCGAGTTGATCTAGGTATTGGTGCATTACCTCCTAATTTCGATTTTGATATTCTGACATCAAAAGTACCCAGAAAACTACGAGCATTACGCCTAGGAATACGATAGTATATCTTTTCAAGTAAGTGAGTACAGTCAATCTCGTTACGAATTATCTTAAATAGGAAAGAAAGATTTAATAATTGTCTGCGTACAGAGAGACTATCCATATTAAAATCTTTCAAGAGATTGCTGTAATTTTTATTACATTTATTGTATGAGATTTTTTTGTTCCTGGATAGATGATATACAAAACGCTTCTGTATTCTCTCTATACGCAGACGATGTACACTGTAACAAGGATTCCACACTACGCTACCGTACTCCAGAACGCTACGCACGTAAGCGTTATAGATTAATTTTTTCGTGTTATTCGTGAAGTGTTTACCGTTTCTCATTAAAAATCCTAACGTTTTGGAACTTTTCGTATTTATTTTATTGAAGTGCGGGACAAAAGTAAGCTTGTCATCAAAAATGACACCTAAATCACTCATTTCAAAAACTTCCTCCAACTTGATGTTATCAATGCTATATATTGTATCGATTTTATTGAGCTTGCGTGTAAATTTTATATGCTTGCATTTACTTACGTTTAATTCCATTTTATTATTTTTACACCAATTATAAACAGCATTGATATCCACCTGTAAGAGCTCTGAGTCAGCTACGTTATTAATTACTTTTGTTAATTTTAAATCGTCCGCATATAAAAATACTCTACTATAATGTACCGTATCGCAAATGTCATTAATGAAGATATTAAAGAGCCAAGGTCCTAAGTGTGACCCTTGAGGAACCCCGGAGCAGGCTTTATATAGACTCGAGCTAAAACCTTTTAAGACAACAAATTGTTGTCTATTGTATAAATATGATTTGAACCACTCAAGCATTTTACCATTGAATCCGTACTTACTTAGTTTTAAGAGTAAAATATCGTGCGAAACTTTGTCGAAAGCCTTGGTTAAATCGGTATAAATTGCGTCAACTTGCTTGTGGTTATCAATAGCTGGCACAATGAATTCACTGTACGAAACAAGATTTGATGTTGTAGATCGACCCTTTATAAAGCCGTGCTGGTTATTATTAATGATTTGCTTAACATGACATTCTAGATATGGGTAAACTATTGCTTCAAATACTTTGGCAAAAGTGGAAAGTATGGAAATCGGTCTATAATTCTCAATGCACTCACTACCCTTGGACTTATAAATTGGTACGATCCTAGCTATTTTCCACTTATCAGGAAAAACACCCGAGCGAAGTGATTCGTTGTATAATAAATATAATGGGAAACTTAATACCCGCGCACATTTAGAAATAAATATAGGAGGGATATTATCATAACCTGTCCCTTTAGTTGTATCAAGTCTTTTTAAGTATTGATAAATCTGCCTTCGCGATATTACAAAATTAGTGAACTCTCCAACGTCATGTTTATCTTGATTATTATAAGATGGTAATGTATATGAACTTTGAGATTGTGTGTATACAGAAGCGAAATATAAGGCAAATTCGTTACAAATTTCCGATCCAGATTTCATTACTTTTTGTTTGTAAGTCATTATGCCTGGAAGTGATGTACTATTATCTTGTTTGCCCTTAAGGTATGACCAAAAATATTTAGGATTTTTACTAATATTTTCTTCAACAATTTTAATGTAATTATTGTAGCAAATTTTCGATAAATCTGCACAACGTTTGCTTAGAAGGCGTAATGAAATTTCATCAAGTGATATATTCATCAATCGATTAGGGGTTATCGTACGGTGTCGTGGACAGCGGCGACCCTCCTCGCGGGCGATCCGCCCTGGGAGCTCCAGGCGGAAGTGCTGGCGAAAGTGTACCGCTTTCGGGCCGAGGCGAGGAAACGCGGCGACCGTCCAGGGTCGGCGGAAGTCGAGCGACCCGCCCTGAACCCGAACTGAGCCTCTGAGAGACCCGGACCAACCTCATCGAGGTGCTGAACGAGACGGGCTGCGAGAATCTTCTCAAACAACTTGCCCGTCTCGTTCAGCAGCACAATCGGCCTGTACGCCGAGGAGGAACCGGGCGGTCGACCCTCCTTCGGCAACAGCACCAATTTCCCTTGCTTCCAAGGCTTCGGAAACTGTCCGCTGATCAGACATTCGTCGAACAGCCCCCGAAGCCTTGTACCTAGGTATTCCAGGGCATCGCACAGAACACGCCCTGGAACACCGTCCGGACCCGGCGCCGTCTTCTTGGCCCTCAGGCGACCGAGGGCCATCTCCATTTCCCGCTCCGTGATCAGTGGTGGAGCCACTGCGTTCTCTATCACGGAGCGGGGGGCCATAGGCGGAGGGACAAACTCACCCGGGTGGGGAAACAGTTCCCCCACCAGGCGCAGGAGGAGCTCCGGTGGCAGCGTTTCCGTCACGGGGGCGGCTTGGGTGCGGAACTTTCCACGCACACCTCGGTACGGCCGCCCCCATGGGTCTCGGTTGAGACCCGCCAGCAACTCCTCTCTCGCCTTCTCCTTGGCCTGACTTATCGCCAGCTGCAGATCTTTCTTCAGCTGGCGGTAAGCGGCCAAAAGCTGTCCCTCCAGGTCCGCGTCGAGGCCATTACGCCTTCGACAGCGGACGTAAGCCCTTCGCGCACGGTTGCACATCGTCCGAAGATCGGCTATTTCGGGCGACCACCAGTACACATGCCGGCGCGGAACTCTGCGCCGGGTTCTCGGCATGGCCGCATTGCAGACCTCTTGCAGGGCACTCCGCATGCGGCCCGCCAGCTCATCCACGCTGGCAGCCTCCCACCTTCCCGCAGAACCCCAACGCTGCACGATGGCAGCCTCCTTGACCAGTTCGCGATCGAGCTGGCCAAGGGACCACCTCGGGAGCGTGGTTGGCACCCTTGAAGGTTCCGCCAGCCTGCGAGACGTGGAGATCTCGAATCGGATGTACCTATGGTCCGACAGAGTCTCCACATCTTTCTCTACTCTCCAATTCATTATCCTGCGCGCGGCTACAGGGGTGGCGAACGATAGGTCCACCACGGACCCTCCCTGCTGGCGCACGCAGGTCTTAACCTGCCCCCTGTTAAGTAGGGACAAGCTGGAGAGTAGAGCCCACACCTGGACAGCCCTCCCTCGCGGGTTCATGGCCGGGTTTCCCCAGGCACGCGATTTGGCGTTGAAATCGCCGAGGACCAGTACTGGCCTTGGCGACTGCCTGGTCACCGCAGCTCTGACCGAGTCGAGAAAAGTCTCGAACTCCGCCAGGCTGCGATTAGGGGAGAAGTAGATTCCCACAACTACGTATTCTCCCCACCCCGCCACTACGTAGCCCGAGCCTCTCTCAATAAGTGAGAGAGGGGGACCCGTTCCGCTCCGAGAGAGGACCGCCACGGTGTCGTCCAAATCCCCTACCCAATGAGGTAGGGGAGGGACGTAATAGGGCTCGCAGGCCACAGCCAGATCGATCCTCCACTCCGCCATGGACTGCAGAAGTAGGTCCTGAGCCCCGGCGCAGTGGTTGATATTACTCTGAAGGAAGCTGATTTCTGCGCTCATGTTGACATTGCAGCTTCCTCCTCGGCCTGGCGCCGTCCGACGTTGGTGGTGGTCTGGACCACCACTAAGACCCCCTTACCCTTCATGATGGGTGGGTTGCATTCCCTTGACCCCATCACGTGCCCGGAAGGCTTTCCGGCGTCCGCGCAAACTGCGCAGTGCAACTTCCCGGTGCAACTCGCTGATGTGTGGCCATCGACGCCGCACCGGTAGCACAGCCCGCCTCGTTCAGACTTGGATGGACAGAGCGCTTTGGTGTGCCCGAGGCTCATGCATTTGAAACAGCGTAAAGGGCGCTGCTCCAACATGCACACCTTGGCCGAGCTCCACCCAACCAGTAAGCGACCTTCGTCGGACAACTTTTTCGCCGCCGCAATCGGACATGTCACACGGGCCATACCCATGTACCCGGGTCCGCATGACACCTCTCCGCACCTGACCGCTTCAATGGGGCAACTCCCCTCACGGGCGACTGCAGCGATTATCTTATCCCTAGTGACGGAGTCGTCAAGACCCGTCACTCTTAAGTCCACCCTCGTCATGGGACGGACCACGTTGGCCACCCCATCCAACACCGTACGAAGCTTGTCGGCAAGCTTTTCTGCTTTGTCCGACTGCGCCTTAGGCAGCTCCAGTACTCTGGCACCCGTCGCAGAGCGACGAACTTTAAGTCCACCACATATTCCGAGGTCCTGAAGTTTTACCCCCTGCTCGGCTCGCTCCAGGACATGAGCGTACGTGACACCCTTTTCTTGCGCCTCTGGCTGCAATGTTACAATCACTGCAGCTGTGCTAGGGGCGACCAGCCTCGGTTTGGTCGCCTGAGGTGCCTTCGGTGCCATTGGCGCTGACGTATTGGATACTGTGGCCGGGGGTGAAGGCTTCTTCCCGTTCTTCCCCTTTTTAACTACGGTGGACCAGGACATCTCCTGGGCCTCCCGTGTCTCCATCGCGGTCGAGGGGACCGAGGGACCAGCCGTTGGTGTTGGTGCTACGGCTGGAGCCACCGGCTTCAGCACAGGTGCATGTGCCACCCGCTTGAGTGCGGGTGCTGAATTCGGCGGTGAAGCAATTTGGGCCGCCTGTGAATAGGTCGGACCATTTTCCACCAACTCCCGCCTTTTGTCCGCCGCTAAAGGGGGGCGATGCACCTTTACGGGAGGCAGGCGCCCCTCGATACCATCTAACCGGGCGTTAATCACGCCTACCGCAGACACTATGGAGGCCTTTAACTCCTCGAGTGCCTGCGCATCCCGCGAGGTGCTGGGCGCCGAATCGTTCGCTACTGCCACCGTCGTTCGCATCTCCGTGAACTCACGACGGTGGGCTTTTAGCTCCGACTTTAAATCATCAATTTCTTTACGAAGGCGACCGTTATCCGCGCGAAGTCGGCGGGTCTCCTCCGCTTCCGTCCTGGAAGCCAGAGCATCGACAATACTCTGGAGCGAAGCCGCGGAATCCCTCAATTTTTTCGCAAACCCCCCTTTTAAGTTGGAGGATTTCTGCGCCACCTCTAAAATGAGGGCTGCGCTACGGCCAGCTTGCGCACGAAGTTCCTCCGCGCCCAACTTCGCGGAATCTCCCGTGGCATCCGATGCGGACTCTTCAGAGTCCAAAACAATATTAGGGGTCCCCTTCCGGAACGCCCTACTTCGGAGCGAGCGCTCGAAAGCCTCCTCCCTGGCCTCGGCGGCCTTTGCCTTAAGCTCAGCTTTAGCCTGAGCTAGGCTTCCACGTCCCCTGGAGGAGAGTTTCCCCCGACGAGCACTATTACATTTCGCCACTGTTCTGACATCCGCCTCCGTATCGGAGTCGGAATCGAAAAGGGCGATTCCCGCATGTGGGCGTTTACGCCCACCATTGTTTTCCGACAATTCAGTGTCGACGTCCATTGCCGACAAAACAACAACAAACAACCAAAAACAAACCAAACAACAACAATAGAAACAACAACGATGACAACAACAATAACAATAAAAATAGGTCTATAAAAGACCTATTACCAAGCAACAAAACCAATTCACAATGAAAATAACAAAGTCCATATACAAAGCCAATAACATAAGTCGCAACAGAAAAAACAAAATCCAATATAAATTAAGCGAGGGTAATCGTAAAAACATCCGAGGAACATTGATAACAATATTATTCCGACACGTCCGAACGGTTCGACGGCTCGAGCGCGACCAATTCATCCCAACCCCTAGTGTCCCACGAGGATTACAGTTAGGCTTTTTATTATGATTTTGTCACGTTCATAGGTATATGATATACGTACTCTCCTCAAACATGTAACTGAACATCATTATATTAGGTCCTTACATATGAAATTGGCGTTTTGTACGGGAGGAATATAAAGTCAATTTTTTTTGTTGTAAAATATATTTCATTAATCAAAGTATGCACCGTTCTTATCTATGCACTTTTGCCACCTTATAGGTAGTTCATTGATCCCTTTACTAAAAAAACCATGGGGGCGAGAATCAATAAACTCTTTGAAGGCGGGTTGGACTGCCGCATCGGAATTGAATTTTTTTCCTGGTAAGAAGTTGTCTAAATTCCAGAAAAAATGGTAATCTGTTGGAGCGAGATCCGGGGAGTACGGTTAGTGGTTGTTTGTTGTGCAGTGTGTGGTCTTGCGTTGTCGTGAAGCAGCAGTGGCCTAGAGCGATTGACCAATTGACGGTTGTTTAGCAGCTAGTTCTTCCTTCATGGTTTGCAGTTGCTGACAATAGATATCTGCCGTAATCGTTTGGCCAGATTTTAGAAAGCTGTAGTGAACGACACCGGCGCTAGTCCACCATACACTCACAAGTAACTTTTTCTGATTAAATTTTCGTTTAGGGCAGGATTTGGCTGGGTCTCCAGAATTTAGCCATTGCGACGAGCGTTTCCGACTATCGTACAGTATCCACTTTTCATCACAAGTAATGATTCGATTTAAAATCCCTTCATTATTGTATCGGTTGAGCAAAGTAACACAGCAGTCGACGCGTGTTTGAAAGTTCGATTCACTCAATTCATGAGGTACCCATCGTTCAAGTTTTTTTACTTTCCCGATTTGCTTCAAGTGGATTAATACAGTTTTATCACTTATTCCGAAGCCTGCAGCTATCTCTGAAGTGCTTTGTGATGGAACCGCTTCCACAATAACCTTTAATTCTTCATTTTCCACTTTGGTCTCCGGCCGTCCACGGGGTTGGTTCTTAAGGTCGTAATTTCCAGAACGAAAACGTTGAAACCAAAAACGTACCGTGCTTTCTTTTGCAACACCAGCGCCGTACACATCATTAATACTTCGAGCTGTTTCTGCAGCACTGGTGCCACAGTAGAACTCGTACTCGTTAATTATACCGATATTTCATGTTGTCCATTGTGCAGTAATAAGCGACGCCAAAGAAAAAAATAATGAGGAAAAAACTGTTTTTGAAACTGACTGTTTTCAAAACTCAAATGTACCTACTAAATGCATTTATAAATTTGAATTTGGAATTCTTGACCAAAGAGGAGATATTTCAGATCAAAGTGGTCAGTACGACAAAACGCTAATTTCATATGTAAGGACCTTATATATTTACGTTAATTTATTACAGTCGCCAAACTAACAATTTAATTATGTAAAAGTCATGAATGCGATAACAACCCCTACTAAATGCGTTCAGGATGTTGTTGAAAATGTTATTTCACACAAAAAGATTGTCTTTTTATATTGTTACTATTGCTATCTCACAAAAGATAATGTTATATTTTGGTTTTATTCTGTAATTTCTCTCTATAGTTCACTGTATTGTAATTATTGTTTCTTATTTTCGTTCTAAATATTGTGTACACATTGACTTTAGATTAATATAGGTCGATGATTAAAAAATAAATGAGAATTGTATATGTAATATAGAATCCTTTAAATTAATAAATAAATGCGTTAAGAAAAGTCATATGATTTCAGGTATACAGGCACAGCTTTGAGGCTCGATATTCTGCGATTGATATAATAACTGGTGAGGTTATACACATTACTCCTCCCGGAGTTGATCTCGTGGATGCAATTCTCCAGAACTTCGTTTGGGGTCCATCGGGTACAGCACTGGCTTTCGTATACTTGAACAATATTTACTACCAATCGAATTTGACGAATGCACCTCAGCAAGTTACGACTAATGGACAAAAGAATATCATCTACAACGGTGTTCCCGATTGGGTATATGAAGGTAATTTTTTTTAAATATATTTTTTTCTTGTTACGTTCGAAATTAGTTAAGATATAAAATATTTAAATCGTGGAGAAGATATAAATGTTTTAAGCAGGACTCGCATCTAAAGCCTTTAAAAAGCTGTAAGTATCTGGTAGTGAAAACAATATCTCGACCATTTTTTAAATCCTGGTAATAAATACGCGGGCGCAGTAAAATAGTATTAATATAAGCAAACGTCTGAGGACATAAAAAAAACAAGGAATTTTATTTACGAATAATTTTGATTTTGTATAGAGGAGGTGTTTAGCTCGAACAACGCGCTCTGGTTTTCGCGTGACGGCTCCAGGATGGCGTATGCGACATTTGACGATACAAATGTTAGGGTAATGAAGATACCACACTTCGGGATACCAGGCTCCGTGGACTCTCAATATACAACTCACCGCGATATAAGATACCCGAAGGTATGTCAAATTTAATTTGGAATCAATTCGATGTGGTGTTCTCATCAATCAATTATTTGATCTTATTTTATTTGTTAGCGCTAAAATACATTTAATTTATGGTTTTTTTTTAACAACAAGAGTTTATTTTGGAATAAATAACACAGATAACTAATCGTTATAGAAAATGCAATTATAACATATTTAAAATATTAAAGTATAAATTTACTCTAATATTTTAAATTTTATTAATTTTATTTCATTATAAAATATGTTATAAAAATAATTTAGAATACAAATCAAAATTTAAAAAAAAACTACTGGAAAAATCACGACTGCGTGTATTTCTCCGTTGAGCTATAATTCCGATTTACTGGGCGAAAAGCCAGTCCAGTCACCAGTAATCAAAAAGGCGATCTATTGTAGAAATGTATTGAATTAATACTGCAAGGTGAACTAAATATTAATTAATAAATGAGACTGTTGTAGACTTTTGTTTAGAACTATGGTACAACGTATTGTTATTTAATAAAGTATATTGTTTGATTGAATCGATGTTTAAGTTTATATAGCGTCTGTGCGCATATTGAACAAGGCAGGACTAATGTACTCTGAAAACTCGATACTATATAGATTTTTTCCATCTGAACCAATTAACCAGTAGAGAAATATAAAATGCCTCTCTAAATCCAAGGTTAAGCCCACCCCAATGATTTCGCTACAGCAAACTATATTTTCATATTTTTATAGAGATTATGTGATAAAACATTACCTAATGCGACTTAAAAGTTTTTATACACTAAATAGTTTGGTAAGTTATTTTTTAGACTGTTTGAAAAAACAAACTTATTTTTAGTTGCCTTGATGACGGCGGGCTGTTTCGAAAAAGTTTGCTAATTTGAAACATTTATGGCAGCACAACGTCATACTCGTGTTTACGCTCGGATTAACGTTACTAGCGGTGTTTTAAAAAAGAAAATTTAATCATAATTTAGCATTTTACTTATACCTTCATGAACGAAATATAAATTTTAAAATGCTATTTAATCTGTTTTTTATATAGTCATAGACAGAAAATGTATTTAAATTTAATTAAAAAACATTTTCTAACAAAGTTTTCTGATCGTTTTTACTTAATGTCATAATTCATTGCATTACTGGTAAGTGGCATTGCTTGTGTGTTCGATACGATTGTCTGACATTGTGCTGATCTTATGTACACTTTCTTATACATATGTCTGTCTCCGAGACTTGCTAGTCTCGTTTATTATTTATTTATTGTTAATTAAAAAATTAAACTTTGTTATTATGAATTTTCACTTAGTGTACAACTCTTAAAAAGTATAAGGGTTTTCCTTTTGCGAAGAAGGTTTGAAGGTCATCATGCTCTTCCAATACGGGTTGGTGGATACAAATTCAGAATTCAGAATCTGAAGGAATTCTGTTCACGATGTTTTATTTTATGTTGGAGAATGATATGACTTATAACCATAAATTATGCACATGAAAACCCAAAGTTGCTGTGCGGGTTTGTCCGCTATCTTCGAGAGGTCTTTCAACAATATATTATATCCTTTACATAAAATAAATTACCTCTTTCTCAGTGGTTTTATATGTTGAACTTATCTATTAAGAATTTTTTTTAATAGCAGCTATGAATTTACCCTGCTTTAGAAATTTGACATACCTTACTAAAAAAAAGTTAACGTAAATAAAACGAAATATCTAATCATAATAGCATTGAATAATATATGACGTCATTATGCTATGTAAACCAAGGGTTTTTGTCGAAATATATATACGACCCTTGAAATTGAAATGTATCCGAACTTCACGGATCGGGAGATTTAATCATTTATACTAGAACGCATTTTATTTACTGGATTGGATTATTTGTATATTTTTATGTACAAGGATTGATCCTTATGATAGAAAGTATAATGGGGTTATTTAAAATAATTTCATCATTTTATAATAAGATCTGAGCGGTCGGTTTCTGGACTCGTTTTGTCAATTATATATTCTTCTATCAAACATCAATTCACTGATCCTGATTGAGGAGTAAGGTAGGTTTGAGGTTGAGTTTTAAGATCCCAACACAAGGTTTGTAATTTTTTTAATCCCATTGTTTATCTATGGGTGAACTCCTAACATACGACTGTACAGTAACTCGTTTAACTCCCTTTAACATACATATATTATTAGATATTTAAAATAGAATTATGATATGATAAAACACACACATATATATATATATATATATATATATATATATATATATATATATATATATATATATATATATATATATATATGCTACATAATAAAATAGAATTATGATATTAGCGGACTGAAATATGTACTTAGGTTTATATAATCAAAATTTTGTTTCAATGGAAAACAAATTGCTAGCATTCGTGCCACCACGATGTTATGATTTTTACAGTAGCTATTTTAATTTGAATACCTATATAAGATATAGAGACGCACTTGAATATATATTTATATATAGCCCTGGACGGCAAACCCAACACTATGAGGAATACTGATTTAATAAATATTCTATATATAATTATTAAAGGATGATTTTTTTACAGAACAGTCATAATCTTGATCTTAGTATATTTTCAGTCAAGTATGTATAATGATATATTTTCATTTACAGTCCGGTACAACGAATCCAACTGTTAGAGTCAGCATTCGAAACCTCGCTTCCAACGCTGACTCAGTTTTCACTGCACCCACGGATCTTAATGAGTAAGTCATACTATGGAATCCCATTAAACCTAAGACACATTTACTTTTACCAACCACAAATTTTGAATTAAAAGAGACTGAATAATAATAATAATATCCTGGGACATTATTCACACAAAGCTATCTGATCCCAAACTAAGCAGAGCTTGTACAATGGAAACCAGACAACTGATATACTTATATAGACTACTTTTCTTTTGTAAATAAATACTTATATAGATAATTACACCCAGACTCAGGAAAAAGAGACATGTTCATGCACACAAATGTCTGTCCTGAGTGGGAATCGAACCCACGACTTGCCGCGTGAAAGGCAAGTATCTTACCAACCACACCAACAGACTAGTCAAATGTGAAAGATTGTTAAAGAATACGTTACGCTATTGAGCTTTATAGCAGTTAAGTAGCCTACCTAACTTACTACTTGGCAAAGGCTTCCTCTTTTCTTGACGGAGAAGGCTTTTATTCCACTACGCTGATCCAATGAAGTTTAAATTATACATTTAAACTCTGTGTTGCTTTCGGTTAGAATTCACGTGTTTGAATTAGCCTTCTAGCGCTATAATTGTTTTATATATGAATTATTATCTCCATTGATACAAATACTTAAATATAATACACACAATTAAGCCATGTTTTTCATTCAGATTTGATTTTCTAATTTCAGGCCAATTTTGAAAACCGTTGAATTCGTTGGAAACGACAGGATTGCTATAATGTGGACGAACCGAGTTCAAACAATGCTTAGAGTGGTGATCTGCACTGAGGCACCTACCACATGCACTCAGGTAATTACTGTAATAATTAATAGTAACATCGGTGCTGTAAGAACTCACTTTGAATCTCTCTCGTGAAATGTTCACAATCGACTGAGATACGAGATTACGATGCATGTATCCTTTCAAAATATTATAATAACTATAGTCAATATTTATATATAATATAAATTTATAATTGCCTGACACTTTCTGTCATATCAAGATCATATTCTATGTTGAGGTCCGAGTTAGTTCTTGTATTAACATTTGTGTGCATGCATTAACAATTAATAACAATAACAGCAAATAAAAAAAAAATATCGATATATTTTTCATATTTTAAGTAAATTTTATCCATATTTTGTATATGATAACAGATATAAATTATAGTACCGTGATCCAATTTCTGGATATATGTTATAAAAAATATATGTATATAAATTATTTTATAAATAATCGTATTGTTAATTGTAACTTTCTATATTTATTTAGATTATTTACTTTATGTAACTAATGTCAGACGTGTGGGGTAAAAATTTAAAGAGGTGATGAGAATTAAATTGTAAACACAATATTCTTTCAGATTTACACTTACACGGAAGATAATGGTTGGATTGATAACATCCCAATGATATTTAACGAACAAGGAAATTCATTCATCACAATATTACCTGATGTAAGTACAGAGTGAGAAGCTTAGAATAACAACATAATCCTATATCAAAATGATACTGTAATCAAATATTAGGTCCTTACATATGAAATTGGCGTTTTGTACGGGAGGAATATAAAGTCAATTTTTTTTTGTAAAATTCATTTAATTAATCAAAGTATGCACCGTTGTTATCTATGCACTTTTGCCACCTCATAGGTAGTTCATTGATCCTTTTACTAAAAAAACCATGGGGGCGAGAATCAATAAACTCTTTGAAGGCGGTTCGGACTGCCGCATCGGAGTTGAATTTTTTTCCTTCTAAGAAGTTGCCCAAATTCTGGAAAAAATGATAATCTGTTGGAGCAAGGTCCGGGGAGTACGGTGGATGTCGCAGACATTCCATTTGTAGCTCATCTAACTTAGTGGTTGTTTGTTGTGCAGTGTGTGGTCTTGCGTAGTCGTGAAGCAGCAACGGCCTAGAGCGATTGACCAATCTCGGTTGTTTAGCAGCTAGTTCTTCCTTCATGGGTTGCAGTTGCTGACAATAGATATCTGCCGTAATCGTTTAGCCAGATTTAAGAAAGCTGTAGTGAACGACACCAGCGCTAGTCCATCAAACACTCCCAAGTAACTTTTTCTGAGTCAATTTTCGTTTAGGGCAGGATTTGGCTGGGTCTCCAGGGTTCAGCCATTGCAACGGGCGCTTCCGATTATCGTACAGTATCCACTTTTCATCACAAGTAATAATACGATTTAAATCCTTTCATTATTGTGTCGGTTGAGTAAAGGAACACAGCAGTCGACGCGTGTTTGCAAGTTCGATTCACTCAATTCATGAGGTACCCATCGTTCAAGTTTTTTTACTTTCCCGGTTTGCTTCAAGTGGATTAATACAGTTTTATCACTTATCCCGAAGCCTGCAACTATCTCTGAAGTGCTTTGTGATGGATCCACTTCCACAATAGCCTTTAATTCTTCATTTTCCACTTTGGTCTCCGGCCGTCCACGAGGTTAGTTCTGAAGGGCGAAATTTCCAGCACGAAAACGTTGAAACCAAAAACGTACCCTGCTTTCTTTTGCGACACCAGCGCCGTGCACATCATTAATCCTTCTAGCTGTTTCTGCAGCACTGGTGTCACGGTAGAACTCGTACTCGTAAATATACCGATATTTCATGTTTTTTATTGTGCGGTAATAAGCGACGCCAAAGAAAAAAATAATGAGGAAAAAACAAATGAATGATTATTTTCATATTTCATTTCATATGTAAGGACCTAATAAAATCTTACAATTTCAATTTGTAATATTAAAAGATAAATTGAATTAAAGTTTACTGCTGGTTAGGTTTCTACCGAGAAGAAGAAGTAAAAATCCAGAATAAGGGATAACACTATAATTTTATCAATCGACATCTGACGTTCGAAGCCGCACTTGCCCCCCCGCCACCGTGTACCAAGCGTTAGGATGTTAACTCATCATTATGTTTACTAAGCATTTAATTTATCAACACTAATATTATGATTGTTTCAACTTAAATTTTAGAAAAAATAATGTCCTCCAAACCGATTTCGGCCACGGAGGCCATCCTTAAAAGAGTCAACTGCACAGGACATAAATTATAGTGCACAAATGTGTCCGCAAACACAGGTGCACTTACGGCTTTACGTGCTTTCCGAGGCATGGGAGTGTACACACTTCCAACTTCAACACTCAGGGCTGCTACAGAATTTTCAAAAATCCCAATAACTTTTTATTGGCCTGACCTGGGATTTGAACCCCAGAAACGGAGGTCCTCCGTTTCTGCGGCTTTACATATAGCCACTAGATCAACGAGGCAGGCAACGAGGTAGTTGAGTCTAGTGTAATTTGAATGTACATAAAATATATAAAATTAATGACAACTGGGGTTCTTTCAATATTGTTATATATTGACATGTTTCCTTTCATTTTTCAGACAGTAAATGGTGTTCGTTACAAGCAAATAATTCAAGTTACAAGCGGTACTACAAACAACTGGACTTCAAGACGTCGTACCAACACACCTCATACTGTTGGGGAAATCCTACTGTGGACCGCTGATAATACCATGTGAGTAAGCAAATGATCTTATGTAAAGATTTGCTTTCTTGGATTTTGAGAGGGACGAAAAGTGTTATTGTGTTTGCATATAGTGTAAATGCACTATAATAATATTACTGCGCAGTTAAATAGTCTCTTTTCCGAATCCGCCTTCCGAATCATGAAAAACAATTTAATCCATACCCTAAACTATACAATTATACTGTAAAGTTGAGTATAAAAAAATGCTAAATTTCAGCTCAATCAGTTTGGTTAAACTGGTTTAAAGTTGTAGTTATAAGATTTGACCAAATCATTTAAAGGTTAATTATAATAAAAAATAAACAAAGAGAAACAATTAATAGTTGTAAAGGTACAGGAAAGATAAAATAAATACATTTGAAAAAATATTTTAACAAGCATGCTGTGGTTGATCTAATTGATGCTTAGTTGAATGATTATTTTTCTGTTTCAGCTGGTATAAAGCCAATAGTGAAAACGACACATCAGAACAACACATTTATACAATAAACAACAATGACGTCTTGTCTTGCTTCACGTGCAACATCGTCCGACCTGATGGCGGTCAGTGTCTGTACAACGAAGCCGTTATTGACTCTGGATCTCGTATCAGTATAAACTGTGCTGGACCCGACGTACCTCAAATTTACATTCATGATATCGTAAGTATAGTTAATGAGAGTTTTAATTGTTTTACAGTTCATAAATAAATAACCATTATGAAAAACTCAACGGTGCGTCTTGACTATTATATTGAAAGGCTAAGCCTGGCAAACTTTTCAAAGGTGAACCCAAGTGCTTAAGCCGGCACTTTATTTTTGTTTAAAATTCATACAATACCTTTTTAATTTTCAATTTAATGAGATGAACGATGCTTGTATGCATAGAACTATTAACCCTATTTTTATTGATATGATATAAATAATTACGCTAAGGTAATAAAAGCGTTTGTGTTTTATATAAATGTAAATTATGTATTTTGCGCAAACAGGTTGATTAAGACGGCTCAGTGGCTTGAACATGTGAAATCTTAATTAAATATTGTGGTTTCAAGCTCGAGTGAGCACAACATCATCATCATGCGCGAAATTTGTATTTATAAATCATTTCATGCTCAGTGATAACGCAAAACATCGTTAGTGAACCTGCGTGTGTTGGATGAAATTCTACCATATGTGTATCATATAATTCCACATTACAGCAGGGTGGAACAAAATCCAAACCGACTCTTCAAAACAATCTCTTCTTTCCTAAAAGTGGTTCATTAAGAGTCTACTTAGGATGATAAAATAATATGTTTATGATATTTTCTAGAACGGTACTCTGGTGTCTGTATGGGATGACAATTCAAGAGTTGCTGAAATTGCTTCCACATACACCGTGCCACTTACCTTACGCAGGACCGTGCCTTTGGGGTTAGGTCTTCCTGATGCGGATGTCCTCCTCCAAGTACCATCTGATTACTTCTCACGTTCAAACGTACCACTATTGGTTTACGTGTAAGTTATTTTTAAAACTTTATGTAATATTATATTATACGCTATTAATATTGATTTGGCGAAAACCGATTTAAATTTGGATTGCAAACCCGTTTTTAAGATAAAAAAGTAAACAAAAAAAGTATCTTTTAGTTACTATTAATATATTTTTATTGATTGATAATGTAATATTTATTTTCTTTCTCTCAGTTATGGAGGTCCCGATACAGCTCTAGTCACAAAGCAATGGAATATTGATTGGGGCTCATCGCTCGTCAGCCGTTATGGCATCGCTGTGGCTCGTATTGATGGAAGAGGTTCTGGCCTTCGTGGAGTTGATAATATGTTTGCGCTGAACAGAAGACTAGGATCTGTGGAAATCGAGGATCAAATTACTGTTGCCAGGTGAGTTACATTTCAGGAATGTTTAGTTATTGTTTTATTTTATTTTATTGTGGCATATGAACTACCTGGTGTTAAGCGGTCACCACCGCTCATAGACATCGACACTGTAAAAACCATCCATCACCAATGCGCCAACAACCTTGGAAACTAAGATTTTATATTACTTGTGCCTCTGGTTACACTGGCTCACTTAACCTTATCACCGCAATACAAAAATAAAATAAGTTTTAGGGATGAACATCTGATGAGTGGGTGGTACCTACCCAGACATGCTTACACAAAGACTACCACCAAGTTCGTGCTAGTAGTATTAGTTTGAAATATATATACATATACAAATATATATAGTATATAAAAAATTGTCATTAGATTTCTCCAGCAACAAACTCATTGGATAGACCGTAATCGTACGTGTATATGGGGCTGGTCCTACGGCGGTTACGCGGCGTCGCTGGCGCTGGCGCGTGGCGGAGACGTCTTCCGATGTGCTATTGCTGTTGCCCCGGTTGTTGATTGGCGGTTTTACGGTAAACTAAACTTTTGATAAAAAATGTTCCTACAAGATTGCTCGCAGCATTTCCCGAATTCATTTTTGAATCCAAACACCAGCCACCAGTAGAATCAATAAGACGAGTGTATTATCAATAATATTTAAATATTATTTGTTATGCTTTTATAGATTTGCAATAACAATATTTATGTATTTTATTGAATGGATTTAGAATTAAAAATCAATATATACATATAAAACACATTATAAGATATAAAAGTGTTGCATTTACACATCTGTATATTCATGATAAATCATTATAATGAGCTTTAATTCCTAGACTTATTATTTTTTCTAAAAAAATAATACTTTAACTAAGTATATAAATAGATAAAAAAATATCGAATATTATTAAATCTGATAAAATTATTATAGACACCATCTACACGGAGAGATACATGGACACTCCGCAAAACAACGTTGAAGGTTATGCGAACTCGTCTCTCCTAACGGAGGATGTGGTAAGTGTGAAGTTGTTCTGTTCAACGCTAGATGGCACTATTTATATATTTTTTCTATGAGTATATTTTGATCATACAAAACGATTTGGGTACATCAATTATAATTATTATAATTTCTAAGTATTGTAATTGTTTTCGTCAATTTAACAATAAGTTTATAATATTTATTAATAAAAAAAAATTACGATTGGGAATTCAAAATCGTAAAATATTTTTTAATATTGTTTAATATGTTTTTTATTTTATTTTATGTAGCAAAGAGGTTAAATAAGTTCTCATAAAAATAAGGGGTTTTACAATGATATTACAGGTGGAGGCTTATAGAGACAAGCGGTACTTCCTTGTTCACGGTACGGAAGACGATAACGTACACTACCAGCACGCCATGTTGATATCCAGGCTGTTGCAAAGACGAGACGTCTACTTCACTCAGATGGTTAGTGTATTAAATTTAAATGTTTTTTTTTTAAATGGCAATTATTTAATTAACATGCATACTTTTTAAATTATTATTAACAAAACATTATTTAATAACACTATAAATTTATTAAAAACAATAACGTTAAGTTAAAGTAAAATGTCACTTCTCCCACTCACGGTCGTATACACATGTCTTGCAACTGAGTCCAATTTCAGTGGTGAGAGATGAGGTGCGAGTGTGTTACAACTGCTAATTCGCAATACTATCCGCTTGAGGTACTACGTCGCTGCTATCGAAGCTGATATTTTTCTCTCCCAAGTATTGTGTTATTTAATCATTGTTATATCGTTTTGTTGAGTTTTCGGGATAATTTGTTATTTAACTGTTTTTGATAATTATTACGCGAATTGTCATACCTCTGGCGGCCGTAAATTGAACTTAACAGCGTCATTATGTCAACGTACCCCATATTGAAGTTGCAAGACCTGTGTATACGACCGTGCTCCCACTTAAACATGACAGTTATTACCTGTGTTGCCATTATTTTAAAATTTCAAAACTATTACAGAGTTACACCGATGAGGACCATGGTCTCGGAGGCGTACGGCCACATCTTTACCATGCGCTAGAGAAGTTCCTAAAAGAAAACATGTTTTAATAATCTTCATTAAACTTTATAATTATATTTTTAAACATATGTGAAATTACATACATTCCAATTAAATATTTAATTTAGATAGAATAACATTAAAACTTCACATCAATTTATTAAAAGTTACTTTTATCGTAAAAGATTGAGATAAAAGATAGATTGCACATTAGATAAATTAATGTATTTTACACAAAGTCTTCAAAGCTTAGAACTGCGATATGAAAACAGCTGAAAACTTGGTGTAATAGAACAAAGCTATAATATGTTTAATGTATGAAAATTAACATGTTACACCACATAGACTTTGGCAGCGCTGGACAGCTTCCAATACTCGTAATCTAAGACATGTATTAAATAGCCCTTATCTGCCCATTGGGTCGTTTATGACCCACTGAAGTAATTACAAGTTAAGTGAAAATGATAAAAAAAGGTATCTAAAATCGTTATGTGTTAATAAGGACAAGTCAATTGTGTTTTATTAGTTTACCACAATGATGAACCATTTTTATTAAAGTATTTTTTGTACTTAACAGTTTTAATAAAAGTTATTTATATTAAATTGAAATAAATTATTGCTTTATTTATACTACGTACAACAAGATAATAGGTATTGTAAATATATTTAATTTTAACGTTGCCAAATACAGTCAGTATGACAGGGTCGTCTGCATATAATAAATTTCCTTAAATTATAATTTCATAGATATGTGTATTCACCGATAATATAGCAGATAAATAATAGTTTGATTGTAAATATATATAATACATTTAAGTATCAATTCTAATAAAAGTGTTTTCTATTATTTTCTATAATTATTTTTCCTATTTAGCAAATATGCCACTTCTATATATAAAAATCCAAATACAAAAAGGATTACTTTAAAAATTTTTCTCAAAAGAAAATCAGCGTTTTTCTTTTAATTTTGTTTGGTCTAATGTCGATCTTTAGTATTACCAATTAAAAAAATGGAAAAAGCAGTTAAAAAAAATCAATAAATGAAAGTGAAGAAAAACTAATTAAAGCAAAAACTAGTTCTTATAATTAGTTTTAAGTCTATAATTTATTTGGCTTTTATTATGCCGAAGATTTAGCAAATAATTAGCAACAAGGTATTAATTACACATATTTTTTTTATTTCACAAATTTGTGTGTACATTCAGTAATGTTATATTGTTATATATTTACGAGGCTGCTGTACAACATTTAGCGGTCATAGTCCATTACGTTTTTTATCGATTTTATCCATCCCTAGTAAGTGAGCTATAAGGGTTAGGCCTAAAGGTCAATGTCATATCGCTGTTTGCGACCCGCCTCCTATAGCTAAAAGCTCCTGCAGTCCATTAGCCAAGATAGGCTTTTTATTTAGAATTCATTAGAGTAACGGTATTGTCCGCCCTTTGCCTTGAATTGTGTTTTATTGAGACGTATTTATACCCTCAGACATCAAAACAATTTTTAGTATTAAGCTTGATAGCTTGTAGCTTTACATTTAACTCAATACTATAACATGACAATTTAAAAGCGTATATAAGCCTACTTGAATATATAACTCGGAATATGAGTTCTATTTAGAATTTTAATAAGTACAGAACCGATTACCTTGTCGGTATCGGTTCTGCTATTTGACATATTGGTAATAATTTCTCAAATTATAACTCATGGACGAAGACACTTTAGCGAGTACAATATTTCACTTATAACTTTAACAATATTTAATATTCTAAAATACAAATGATAAACACAAATTAAATGATTTAACATTTTATTTAACAATTTAATAATATTGAGTTCCACCTTATGGTCTAACACCTCTGGGCTTACCATGAAGACTGAATCTAAAACCCACATCAAACGAGTGCAAGACGTTATCTTAGGCGCCAACTTGAAGCGATTCTATTGGTCAGAAACTGATCAAGAGTGATGCACTTATTGGGATGTTTACAATCTGTTTATTCACTTTTAAAAAACGAGTTAATAGTTAATCATTATTACAATTAAATAAATTCTAAAAAATCATAAAAGTAGTTATGATTTTCTTTACACAGCTATTTAGAAGCAAGATATTGGAATCCATAGCTAGTACTTACTTCATTAATAAATTCAAATTAGCATTTTCGATTCGATTCACAAACATAAAACAAAATAATGAAAATTCACAGTTTGTTTTTTTTTTTTTTAATTATAGGAAATAGATAGTAAACAATGTTTTTATATAAAGTCCACATAGCCTCCACGGCGACATATATATTTTTTTAACATAGGTAGGCGGACGAGCCTATGGGCCACCTGATGGTAAGTGGTCACCAACACTCATAGACATTGGCATTGTAAGAAATGTTAACCATCGCTTAAATCGCCAATGCGCCACCAACCTTGGGAAGTAAGATGCTATGTCCCTTGTGCCTGTAATTGGCGTTCGTGATCACTAACCACCAGGTGGCCCATATGGTCGTCCAACTACCTATAAAATAATTTAAAAATATATATATATTCTCGCAGACGATCTTTGAGCTTCGATTAAGCCTGACTAACGTCTAGAAATTTGCTTTTTCCAAAGTTATTCACTGTCATACGTAGTGGTAGTTCTTTGATTTGTTATAATATTGCAATTGATATAAAGATGATTGAGTTCCTTACTGGTGATAACTTTATTTTCGATCAATATGATAAAATTCATTCCTATTATGAGTGAATGGATTAAGTTTCTTTGATGTTTTAATACAAACAAAGATAATTATTTCATTTATATCGCAATTGTTTAAAAGAATTTAATGTTGTTATGTAAAAAATATTACATTATGTATTTTTATGATGTCACCATTTTAATTATGATTACAAATAAAGCACGTTAAAGTTGGGTTATAGTATAAGCTTCTTAATTTAACTTTAAATGTAAATGCTTAAAAATATTAATTAATTACTTTTGATTTTTTGGAACGAATTTCTTTTACGCGGCTTACAGTAGAGTGAAATGGCAGTGGCCCGAGGTCACGTGAGTAACGAAATAGGGTTCGTACTGTTTTTACCAAATGCTACAAAATGCGATGCATTCATTGATAAATCTGTTTCCATATTTTGTGTATAATTAAATAAATACTTAGGTACACTATACTCGTACTCGTAGTATACTTGTACTTATATAAAAGTGTTTATCTATGAATAATATACAAAACAAATTTGTGTGTATATTAACGATAAGAAAACAATTCTTTCGGACACGCTATCAGACAATTTAGTAGACTCGTTAAAAGAATGCTGAGTCATTTGACTTACCTTCTTAATTTTATAACTTTTAAACGAATTGCTGGAATAATAGCAGTCTAAAAAGTTGAAAAAAGCTTTGTTTCTTTGAAAAATGATTGTTTATGAAGAAAGTCAAGTTTTTGAGGTTCTGTAGTATTTTTTAATGCTACATAGACTTGTCTGTTTCAAATAATTAACTCAAAATTACCAAAGAATTAAGACAATTTTATATAGATTTCTCAAATCTTAATGCACATGTCATGAAGCACTTTGTCACAGAAGTATACGCTTGTATTAAAATGATCGCGTAAATAATTTTTATAACTGCGGAACCCTAAAACTTTTGCTTAAATTGAATTTGTTCATTCATTTCTCGTTAATTTTATAAGACGATGCGCATAAAAAAATCGATTAAATACATACTTTCCCTTATTTTGTTACTCCTACGTTTATAGCGTTATCGATTTTGTTTTGTAACATTAACAAGCCTTAAAAACAATATGATTTATTAATGATAGCTTACAAAGGTCAATCCAATCAATGGACGAGGCGTGTAACGATTACACAAATGCCGGCTTTTACATTTTTTTTAATAATACAAAAAAAAATTGTATAAAAGTGTTTTAAAACCCAATACCCATAATGGAATAAGACAAACTGGCAAAAACAACAATGACTGTTGAATGGATTATGGATGGAACGTAATATTAAAATAATAGTTGGTATTCATTGAAATGTAAGGACGACATTATTGACAAGTTTTCTCTGTAATATATAATTATTAATATAAAAATAGGTGTATGTAATAAGCAAAACAAACTTCTCGTCTCCAAGTCACGTCTTCATAGCTCTTATAACGCAGTTTAATAAATAAATATACACAATTTAAAGAATCCCGTCTTGTTGTTTATCAGACTGACGAGAAACGAATACTAATCGTATTGTGTTCCAAGAATATAACGTTATTAATAAAACCCTAGTTGTGAAAAGATAACAAAAAATAACATAATTATTTCATGCATTTTAAAATGATATCTATAAGTTCAGCTAGAAACTTTTTTGACGCTGAACCTACTTGAGTTATAGAGATAAAAATAATTGTATCCATTCAATATTGTAAGAACGTTTGAGTTGTAAAAATCATATTCTATAAGTATACAGTGGACTTCACAAACAACCCTCGGTTGATTTCGTCTTTATCGCTCGAATTCTTGTTTATTCACATAAATCCTCCCATATTGACACTCCACCGCACCCTTACACGAATACACTCATATCTTTTGTTGAACGTTCCCAAATATTACGAGAATACTAAAATGCTCAGCTGAGATTTAATATCAGGGTCTGGAGGGCGGTCCGGGTCACTTCGGGGCTAAGAATAATGAATGATACTGATTTATGAGTCAATTTTTATCCACTAAGTATTATCCATATGGGATTTTTTATAGCATTTCAAAGTAAACGGTTGCAATTTGTTTATTTTTCTATTCTGTTTGCTTCATAGATTTGGTTTTCATGTGTTTATAATGCATCCCGTGCCCGGTGGTAGAGAAAAATCTGCAAAGGAGTAGCGTGGTGGACTAAGCTAAGAAAAAACTTCTCCTCAAATGGGTAGATTGCTTTAGTTCAGTAGTGGAACACTTACTGTATAAGGAATTTTAAAGGGCTGAAGTCACAAATACAATTAATCATTATTTATAGAATTAAACAGAAAAAAAAAATGGTAATTTTGTTTTGGCCACAATATGCTATATTATGATTTACGTCAACCACATGTAGTATACCTGTGTACGCAGCCCCGGATCTAAGGGGGGGCAAACCCCCCCCCAAATGTAGTTTACATATTTTTTCTGTGTTTCTGTTTTATGTCACAAATGAAAGTTATTAGTTATTCGATAGTAAAAAGTTTAAATTTATTTAAGGATTATTATTTTAACAAATGATCACAAAAATGCTACTCATTGGCAGTTTTAACAGTTTTTCTCAAACACTGAAGGGAGGGGGCGCCCCTATCAAGGTCTTGCCCCGATTCGAAAAAATCGTAGATCCGGGGCTGTGTGTACGTGCTCTTGAAAGATAACTATATCTTTTACTGTTGTATTGTATTGTAAGATAATTTTGTATCGATGTACTGAGAATAAGAGATCAGGGAAGTTTGTCGTCACACCATGTCACGTTTTGAAGTTTAATCTTGCACACTATCGACAATTCTTGCGATATTGGATGAAAAATGGAAAATGGATGAAATTGAAAAGTTCAATGTTTTAATGTGATTATTCTACGAATAGTATAATCGTGACTCCGAAATAATTTTTATTTAATTTTTTCCATAAAATTAATCTATTGTGTGTTGTCCAATCAAATATAAATTTAATTAATATGAATATTTGAATGTTGGAACATCGAGTTATTGAAACAGTTTTCAACATATGATATTATTATAGATTTCAATTTTATGTTTGGAATATAATTATGATTATTTATGAATACCTTTTATTTAAATAAAATGTACAAAATTTTTAGCAAGTAAATTCTTGTTTCTTCTGGCAATAATTTTTTTACTTGACACTATATCAAATGTAGATAGTTTTCTTAATTCGATTTTTTATTAGCCGGCGGCAACTAGCGTTTTTATATTATAATTGTTAGGTCTTGGTAGCCTTTGCGTAATTATAAAAACACCACTTTTAAATTAGTTCAATATTCATTTAGTAAATGTTTACAATCAAATTATTTTGAATCGTATAACAAGAAATATAATCACACTGATCACTATCACTATATATAATACTTTATATATTATTTATTTATAGTCATAGAATAATAACGCTTAGAAGGAGAGTATCATATTAAGTTTCGCTCAAAATTGAAGCTACTTTAGAATTAATGTGTGCGTAAGTGTCACGTAATTACATTCACATGTTGCAAGTGAATAGACATTTCCCCCATAAAGCGAGGAAATTGAAATTGTTTGTTTGTAAAAGTATTATAATTATATATTGCAATATTATTTATTTAATTTTAGCTTTTATTATTATAATGATCTCTTTTTTATTTATTTAGTATTATTATTTAGTATTGCTTTTATGTTATGTATGTACAGTAGTATAATATGTACAGTATTCATATTTTATATGTAATTTCAAAAAGTTAAAATAATAATTTTAAATTATTATTTAAAATATTAAGTAATCGTGGCAAATATGTTTTCCATAGCTGACAACATTTTTATTATAATGACGTTTTGATGAATATATTTACCTAAAATTATAAGTTGCCAAATAGTACTTACGTGTGAAATGTGATTTTCTTATCCTTATTTTTTATGAGTAGCGTTGTGACACCCTTTAACTAAACAGTAAGTCATTTTTTAATAAATTGCGCGAGCTGTTTACTATGACACTTTATTGTGACGACTGATGTAATGTCAAACGTATTCAACCTATTTGGGTCGAATTGAATGGCTTCAATCCGCTTAAAACCAACATTATTCCATCTAACAACTTACATCAGTTTTGATTATACTTCCGAAAACAACATTTTTCACATTAAAAAAACCATGTTTTAACAAGATAAAGTTTTTGATTTGTCTTTACTCCCCGTGTGATATCGTATTATGGAAGTCGCATTAAAATCCAAAACACTTTTAAGTCTGATGCATCAATAAATGTCAATAAATTGTCGGCGTGTTGTTATATACATATATATATATATTTCTGATCCACAAGTGTATGGATTCACCACAAAGCCTATTTCTTTCATAAATCCCTGCTGAATACGAAAGTAGGTCTAATCTTACTTCAATTGAAAGCTTTATCTGTCACTCACGAGAGATTTCTTTTAAATAAATTAAAAAAAGATTTACAAATGTTTTGACAAAAAATGTAATAAGTCCCTTTTAAGAGTTAATTCTTGTGAAATCACGACTGTAAATTCAAGTCAAGAACAAAAAAGTATTTTCTGTATAATAAAAATATTCTCTCTGACCTTGAATGAGTAACTTCATATCACCATCTGTCATGTCATTTTCACCTTTATTCTAATCATTAATACGTAAACACAATTTTTTAAGAAATCTGTACTCAAAAAATGATCTTTAATGACACACGACCACCGCTGGAGATAGGCCTATCACAAAATTTGCCATGTTTCTACGCAACCAGTTGGGTTCGCTACCGTCCTCTCAAAACTGTTTCATTAACCGTGCGTGATCCCTGCCACTTTAGTCTGTTAATCATTCAAGCTATGTATTTGCCCTGGTAACCCCATTTCCGGATTTATCCTTCTAACTCACTCCGTAACACGCTGATCCTCCTTGAATTTGTGGACTAGTGCCGCAGTTAGCTTTCACGTGTCGGCACCGTATGGCATATGGTTCTTGCATTGGTTAAACTTTCGTTGTTAAATGTTGTGGTATAAGCGACGTAAGTGACTTGACGAAGTTTACAAAATGCTTCCCATCCCAAGCGAAATAATAATTGCGTAATATTTCCATTAAATTTTTATTATTTTTTGTTGCTATCCACTTATTTTCTGGCGAAAATGAAGAACTACCACTCGAACGTCTGAGGGAGCAATAATAGTTTTAATTAATTCACAAAAAAGGTGTTAAGACTATCCGTTGCTTTAATACAAATGTGTATATTATAAAATACATGTGAATTTAGTTAAACAAATTATGTACAATTATTACTTATTTAATCCTTAAAACTCAATTATAGTTTTTTTTTTAATTTAAAGCCTAGAATAGCTTGTCTAAGGACATCCTGCTATAGAATACTTTTTAAAAGGAACTTTTAATATTTGAATGATATAAAAATATTTACGGTTTTGATTAAAGAAATCAAGTAAATCAAATTTATAGAAAACTCTATACATGAGTGTTGAATTCGCAATGCGAAGTAACCAACTATTGAAAAAGCAAGTTACACCGGCCACTAATCTTAAGAAGTTCTCGAACAACACTCATTAACCACACATACAGGTGTTACTTGAGATAAACCTGACGATAAATTGCTGGGTGTTGGCGAAAGAGCTAAAAGTTTCGCCTTGTTACTAACTTACTGGGCAATGAATGTACGTACGGTCAGAATGAATAACGCGTTTTCACATTTAGCACCCAGATTCGTTAGTCTATCTACTTGTACATTTTCATGTACAAACTTTGAATTAGTTCCTCTAAAAGTTGAACGTGAATCCTATACATATTATGGCTCTGATTTCAAACTACACAGTAACTGTAATTGCAGATTTTGCATCGTGTATTATATGGGTTACATTGGGCATAGGTTAAATTTTATACAGTGTGTAACAAAAATCCTTTCCGATCCGTGAAGCAGTTATTAGGTATCGTGAGTCGATTCTATTTGAAATATTTTTTAAAATACTAAGCAAAAAATTTAATCCGTAAAAAAACGTAAAAATCGTTATATACTATTACTGTACTATATGAATTGTAAAAACATATTTTTTTATCAATAAATATTATTGTATACTCGATAATTTATATAATAATAAACTCTATTTATATTAAGGCATTATTATGAATCTTATTTATTGTTGTCTACACTTCTACTAGATCCCCTTAATTATGCTATTACCCATACACACACAAGAGATACACGTTTACAGGCATCCTTGTTAAAAGTTAAAATTATTGGTATTGTTGCGAGTCCAACTTTGAAAACCTCACAGCGTGAATATTTAATTAAACGTATGAGTCTACGTTTAAGTAAATATACATTAAACTTACATAAGTTTACACGAACAAAGAAGTAACTAGTACTGCTACGCTAATGCATTAAAAAAAAATTGCTTCGATTCGTTCGTTCACGCATCGCTTATCCGATTGAGATGACATTTTGTACATTTGTTGTTGGCAGTTGCGTAAAAGTTTCTGACACAGTCGGTAATAGATAGCGCGAGTGACATAACTGTTTAAAAATAAGTTTAGGGAGCCGTTGCAGAGCTTTTTTGGTACTGTTAGTTCATCATAATAATTATCTCATATCAAAAAAAAAAATTATTACTGAATTATTTTACAGTAATATTTTTAATTTTTATTTGTATTTATTTAAGGCTTAAGGTATTAATGAAAATAAATATAATTCTATTATTTAAAATAATTTAGATTACATTTTCATGCATTTTAATTCATTTTTTTAACTTTTGTTGATGTAACTTATTCTAACGAATATGTGCTTATTTACAATAAAAATTATGTTACTAACAGATATAATTCATTCCTATAAATAAATTCAATTAAAACGAAACAGAATCATTCAAATCGGTTTTTAAATAATTATTGATTCAATAATTGTCTTTGAAATATTTGTGGTTTTGAAACAACTTTTAAAGCAGAGTTTTTGTAAATGGACAATGTGTTTTTAACTCTACTTTTACTTTGCAGGGCATTGTTTTGTCACAAGGCCAAAACAAACAAGTGTTTTGAAAGTGCCAATTGATCGATATTCAGAAAATTATGCGGGAAAGTTTCTATATGAGGAAAGAAAGTTCAAAATTACGAAAATATTATAGTCACGAATGGACTTTATAAAAACCAATGTTGTTAGTATTAATTTTAAAAAAAGTTCTATGAAAGAAAAAGGTTTATTTGTGAAATTATATAAAAGAACAAAGAACGTTATTTATAATGTTTATAGCAGTTTTTTTAAACATTTCTGATTAAAATTTTGCAATTTCTGTATAATTACATTAATTTGTATTTATTTAATCGTCTATACTAATATTATAAAAACACAAGATTCGATTTTTGCTATGTGTGTTTGTAATGCAAAAACTCAATAATAACTAAAGCAATTTTAATTTTTTTTATTAATAAACTTCATTATCGGCCTGGGTTACATTGGGCATAGGTTACATTTTATACAGTGTATAACAAAAACCCTGTCCGATCCGTGAAGTAGTTATTAGGTATCGTGAGTCGATTCTATTTGAAATATTTTTTTAAATACTAAGCAAAAAATTTAATCCGTAAAGAAATTAATTTAATTAAATGATGAAAATTACATGGCAACACAGGCGCGGGCGACAGCGCTCGATAGCTCTTACCTATCGGGTAACTAGGACACGAAGTTATGACCTCAGTCCATGTGCTTACCACCAACAGTGTTGTTAAACACAACGCGTCGTTTTTCTTTTTTATGGGTGATTATTTGCTTAGTAAATAGAACCAACTCACGATACCTAATAACCACTTCACGGGTTGGATAGGGTTTTTGTTACACACTGTATAGAAAAAAATTAGAGATCTCCCTACGAAAAATGCAATAATGTAAACCAAGGTATCAGAAATTTTCGTATAATATATAGTAGCAAGCACTAGTAAATACAATAACATTTTAAGGAAGTAAATATTTGTCCGATTCAAATGAATGTAATATTGAACAAGTTGCTCGTGAATTTTACATGGGAAGGAATTCGGTGATGGCTCTTAATATCGTCGAAATTTCGAAGGAAAAATTTCTTTCATCTGTCAATTGGAATTTTAAATTTAAGTATTCCATAATTTAATTCGCCATTCACGAGTTTTTTCGTATTATTTCAGTTCGATATAAACGTTCCATATCCATGTAATATTTCATATTTACATATGGCATACTTGATGATAATTAGTACAATTCATAGATATGGCAAGAAGTGTAAGCCATTCATTACACATTTGTCACCGATAATAAATTGTATTTTTATGTCCGTTAACCTGAAACATAGTACTAAAATATATTAAAGTTTGAGGCAGACTATCTAGAGTGCTAGATGGAGTTGACCAAACCTCTAGAACCAGTATATGTATGTCTTCAAGTAACGGAACTCATTAATCATTCGCTTGCTGTTATCCCATGTATTTGGGGTCGGCAAAATGTGTTTTATAGAAAACTGCAAGAAAATATATGACAGATATGTACAGCCAGCCATCGGTATCCAACCATATCTCCACCGATTTTGTAGTTGAGGAAACAGTGCCAGTTCTCTTCGCTCAGTTCTATGGTAAGGTAGTAAGTCCGTAAAGCCTGTGCTCCACAGCTTGACAAAAAGCTCATCTCTCCTCGAGTTGGGTTGAAGTTTATTACTCTACACTCCTCCAAAACATATTGGTGGATTATTCTTTACAGTTCTTGTCAACCAACAATAATTGTTAAAAACTATCAACGTTTTCTTGTACCAGAGAAGTTTTTGGCACAATCAAAATAAGAAGTATTTTTTCCAGTTCCAATTCAATCTAATAGTTCCAGATTCTGTGTATAAATATTTCTTTTTCTGGATATTAAACCGGTGATAATATACTATGTCACTGGCTCGGTAATACTCAAATATGTACGTGTCCGGCCTTGTACCCGGTAAGTGCTTTCATATGCTCTCTTAGCAGACACCCTACTACTTTTATGCAAGAGACAGGTGACATAATTATATATTAATACGAACACTACAAGTGATTTTAGGCGTTAAGTGCTGATGTTTGAGTTTAATATAAAAAAAGCCTTTATTCGACTCTTATGACTCTTCCGAATTCTGCGAATCCCTTAATTGATTCTACTTATTTTGCCGGACACTAGATGTCAATATAAGTTCAAGTTCCAAGTTTCAGTCCGAATTCTTTTCTTACCAGCAAATGCTTTTCCTTATACATATTATATTGGATAGAACGTTTTCTAATCCTACAACATTTTGCTGTTTGTACCAAGTAGGTCCGAACTTTATAGTTTTTATTTCTAAGTGTGTGGAGGCATTTTATTATCCTTCATTGTATGAATATTAATTTTCTAATTCAAGGTTGTGAACAAATACATTAAAAGGAACTTTTTAGTCAAATATTTTTTTAAGCCTACCCAAAAACATTTTCATAATCTCTTCTACTAGTCTGTTTACCTTTTAAGGAGTACTAAATTGTATTCAAGATATTTATTCTGTGCTCTCGCTTATATTATTATAATTTATATAAATTATAGCATTTCTGTTTAAAATTATATTAAGAATGAAGTACTAATATTAAGTCCTTTTTAATCTACAATGTCGTCGTATATGATCCTGTCTAAAGCGAGTTCTTTGTTCTGCAGCGGACAGTAGAAATTAATAATATTTCAGCTATTTATTATTGTTTTAAACAATATTTCATTAGGTTATATATTATATTATTTGAAGTGTCATATCGTTTTTAAGAGCTTTTATTTAACGTGCAGTGTTTGTTAGTTTATTTATGTCAAAATTTTGCAGGAAAAGGAGAACAACGTTCTCTAATTCTACGGAGTAGAAATTTTATATATTATTTTTATTTTTAATGTTTGGCATGATCAAAATAATGTGTTATAATTGTGTCAGTGTTCCTTCACAAAAAGGCGATTATAATTTATGATAAGTCAAACAAAGACACGAATTCAAGCGGCGGAAAATTTTACACGACAAACGTTTTATCTCATTTACAATTGATTATTTGAAAATTGAAAAACTCTGTTTTGTTTATAAAATCCCACTTTCGACTTGACTACCTAAATCAAATAAAGTAATTTGCCTTATTCATTCATATATTTAATTAATGAATTACTTTCACTCGAGAGTTTGTTTAGTCTAATTAAATAACAGTTGATCTATTCTGTATGAAAAATCTGGACTATGGTGGCAGAACACTCAAATGAAATACTATGAAGTTGTATGCAACATTGACTATAATAAATATGCAATATTAAAATATGCAAGTATCAAAATAGGGTATCACCATAAGTCGGTTTTCAACATTCCACGAGCGAGATGTGAACAGAGTTCGTACAGAATGGCATTGCAGAAATAATATAATCGTCCTTATATTGCTGACTAAGTATCTTTAATTACATTAGCTTATATTTTATATAAAGATCGGAATCAAAAGATTAAACGGTACAAAATGATGGGAGAAATATAATTATGTGAGACAGATGAATGTCAAAGAGAGGACAAGAACAAAAAACAATGATACAGAAGTTTAGGACAGTAAAAAAACATATTATATTGAATACATTTATTCTAAAAAACCAAGGATATACTCGTGCTAGCAAAATATAAGTAAATTCTATCAGTTTATGTTTTTTAATATAAAGCTTGTAGTTTTCTAGTATTACCATTTCTTTTAAAATATTCGTTTCTTTTTTTAAGTATCCTCTCCATCTCGTCTTGGGGCGCCACGAGATCGCTTGCGCATACTACTACCTTGACGCCCCGACGGTCGGCCCGCCTATGCGGGCCTTCATTTCTAAGGTGTTCCCATATACAGGGAACTCACTTAGCCCAGGCGGCTATTAAGGCGGGGGGAGAAGGTGCGCATAGCACCTACGCCTCCTCCCCGGTCGTCTTCGACGGATCGAACCAGCGGAGGCAATTTCCTCACGCTGTCGCCTCCGCGACCATTTCCAACCAGCACCTCTCCAGAGATCTCCGCCGATTATCGCCGCCAAGGAATGCCTCTGAGGCCCCCACGCAGCACACCCGTGGCAAGAGGGTGATACCTCCCGCCTCGCTATCTTGTGCAGGTACTTACCGAAACAGCCAATACCGGTAAGCACCTGCGTCAGCCTAAACGTAAGTGTGCCACTTTTCCTTAACCAGATACATTTTTTTTTTATGTAAGAGGGGGCAAACGACCATGAGGCTCACCTGATGTAAAGTGACTACCACCGCCCATGGACATCTGCAACATCTGAGGACTTGCAGGTGCGTTGCCGGCCTTTGAGGAAAGAGTACGCTCTCTTCTTGAAGGTTTTTATGTCATATCGGTTCGGAAAAGTCGCCAGCGAAAGCTGGTTCCACAGAGTGATTGTGCGAGGCAGAAAATGCCTTAGGAAACGCGCTGTTGTGGATTTCCAGACATCGAGGTGGTGAGGATGGAATTTTGAGTTCTGCCGTGATGTCCGGTGGTGAAATTCAGCGGCCGGGACTAAACCAAACAACTCCTCAGAACACTCCCCGTGATATATGCGATAGAGTATGCAGAGTGACCCAACATCTCTACGCAAATCCAAAGTATCACGCCGGTCGGTAATAGCTTGATCGTCGACAATTCGAACTGCTCTACGTTGTATGCGGTCAAAAGGAAGAAGCTGGTACTGGGGAGCTCCCGCCCAGAGGTGAGAGCAGTACTCCATGTGGGGCCGAATTTGCGCCTTGTAAAGTTTTAGGCGATGGACCGACGTGAAGTACTGTCTCGCCTTGTTGAGCACTCCAAGCTTTTTGGAAGCCAATTTGGCTTTAACTTCCAATTAACCGCGGAACTGAACAACGTTCGAAATCTCAACGCCAAGTATCCCGATACTGGCTGTGGGATGGAGGGGAGTATTCTCGAAATGAGGGGATATGACAAAAGGAGACTTTTTAGCGGTTAACGCGCAAACTTGAGTCTTATTGGGGTTGAATTGGACCAAGTTTAGTCGGCCCCAGTCCGAGACTTTGGCTAACAAGGTCTCGACTTCAGACACAAGTTTATTCCGACACTCGTCGACGTGTTCCCGAGAAATATTAGCACGGCCGGTGTAAAGGACGTCTACAGTGCTGTCATCCGCATAGCAGTGAATGTTACTGATTTGTAACATATCATTGATATGCAGAAGAAACAGAGTAGGTGAAAGAACGCAGCCTTGTGGAACACCAGAATTGACGAATTTTAAGTCAGAGCATGCACCGTCGACAACGACCTTGATGCTCCGATCTGCCAAAAAGCTGGTGATCCACTTGCATAATTTCTCGGGAAGCCCGTAGGAAGGAAGCTTCGTGAGAAGCGCTTTATGCCATACCCGATCGAAGGCTTTCGCTATGTCCAGACTGACTGCTAATGCCTCCCCCTTGGACTCAACCGCTGTAGCCCATCTGTGAGTAAGGTAAACTAGAAGATCACCAGCTGAGCGACCCCGACGGAAGCCGTACTGGCGGTCACTAATCAGCTGGTGCTCCTCTAGGTACCGCAGGAGTTGGCGGTTAATAATGGACTCCATTATCTTGGAGAACAAGGAGGTGATAGCAATAGGCCTATAATTTGTTGGATCAGAGCGATTGCCCTTTTTAGGGATCGGATGCACCAAAGCAGTCTTCCAAGAATTCGGGACTACGCCTAATGTGTAAGAGTGGCGGAAAAGACGTGTTAAGACCGGTGCCAACTCGGGAGCACAAGTACGCAGCACGATCGGAGGAATGCCATCGGGCCCACTCGACTTATGGATGTCCAAGGAAAGAAGTGCTTTACGAACTGCACTCTGCCGGAATTTAATTTCCGGCATCATGGTATCACACCGCAAGATTGTCGGTGGTGTCTTTCCTTGATCATCAAGAGTCGAGTTGGACGCGAAGAGAGATCCCAAAAGGTCGGCTTTCTCCTTCGCAGTATGGGCCAACGAGTCATCGCTCCTGTGAAGAGATGGAAGGGAGGGCTGACAGAAATTTCTAAGACAGCCTTAGCGAGAGACCAAAATGCGCGTGTTCCCGAAGGAAGACGCACCAATCTCTCGCCAATCCTGCCAATGTGCTCCGATTTCGCCTTGGCAATAACGCTTTTGAAAGATCTGGAGGCAGAGTTGTATTCCTTTTTAAGTGCGCTGGTATTTACATCACGAGATGCCGATGCTTCAGCCCAGGCTTGATAGCATTCTACCTTTCGGCGTGACGCCGTTTTGCAGAAGCGACCAAACCAGGGCCGGGATCTGCCGCCGATGGGTATTGCAGAGTACGAAATGAAGAGTTCCATACCCTGAAACACCACATCGGCGACCGAGTCAGCAACGACATCTGGATCATCCGGCGAGAAACAAATCCGCCCCCATGGGTAGGATGCAAAGAAGGACCGCATCCCATCCCAGTCCGCTAACCTGTAGTGCCACACACGGTGACATCCCACGAACCGAGGCCGTGAGGTGCGTGTAATCGGCACTGTACTCCGGACAAGACAGTGGTCCGACGAGCCAAGAGGAGGCTCTACGGAAACATGGTACCCGTCCGGATGAGAGGTCAGCAGAAGATCTAACAGGGAAGGTGTATGATCCTCCACATCTGGGATTCGCGTTGGCGAGGTAATCAATTGTGTCAGATCATACGCCAAGGCAAAATCGACATGCTTCGTTTACCAAAACTTGTAACTTGATTCAAATATATTTTGCGTACATATGCAAATACTAAGCTGTTTGTGCATTGTATAGGAATACTGAACCTGAATTTCAATGAAGATATTCACACTAAACGGAAGACAAGACACATAATGTTTTTCTGAAATTTTCAATAGGAGCCCATAATCAGGAAGTTGGCAGTAGTTACACAAAGCTCGTAAAACCGTGTCTTGGGCCTGACCCCTTACGGCGAATAGAGAGTACACTTGTCTTTGCGCATACAGCTGTGCACTATAATATATCCCGTGCAGCTTTGGTTGGTCTCGCGTGAGTAGTCACCGCGGTCGTAATTGTTCAGGAGGCGATCGACTATCAATTTCAATTAAGGAAACATGAAATATAGGAAAATATATATACTATGCATTTATTTATAATTATAATTAACATAAACTTTTAATCTGAGGCTTTTTAGTACAAACCACATTTATTCGTGATTTAGGATCTACTGTAATTTGTTTCGTTTAAACCTAACACGCACATTGTTGATTTATTATAACTTGATAGTCGAAAAAATAAAAATATATAAAGTCCATTAATAAAAAAGTTAATACTAGTAAAGCAAATTTAAATTCAAATTTTATGTTTTACTAAAAAAAACTAGAAGACCAGGAGACAACTTTAAAAAGATACGTAATATAAAAACCTGTTATTTATAATTTTAATAGGCGACATTCTGAGAAAAGGACGATTACAAAGTTTGGTTATAATACATTGTAACTTATATATTGAAAAATATTGTTTTGTGGGTTACCTTTTATTTATTGATAGCGGCTTGGAATATAATAATCAACTGACTATAGTGGACAAAATGTCAATGAAAGTAATAAAGATTGTGTGAGATGAAACTTTACCCATCATTATCATCAGCAATATGAGACCGACCTATGGTAATCCACTAGACAAAGCCGTCACCCAAGGTGGAATTGTTAAAATAAGTATAAAATAGCCTAAAGACCTTTCTTTGGAATTGAGCTTGCTTTATATCAAATTTCATCAAAAACGGTTCAGTAGCTTAGCCGTGAAAGCGGAACAGATAGACAAAGATACTTTATAATATTAGTATAGTATATATAATTTTAATTTATAGTTTATATTTATATATATATATAAGATAGGTTTGACTTTTAGTTACAGATTAAAAACGCGCGGAGCGCAGCAAATTTGGAATAATGAAATGTCATTTCATTACATATAATTAATATTCTTATTGTTTTTGTTTTTTTTTGTTACACTTTATATTACTTTTTAATTTTATATACTTTAATTATCTGTTAATTACTTATTCGGTTCACTCCATGTTTTAATGTAACAGTGGAAACTTTGTTTGCTTATGTGAGACAAATGTTTGTGAATTATACTATGCGGTATGTTTCCCAAAAAAAATTGATATAAAAGTATATTTAGGCTCAGAAGTATTAGCGATGAAATGTTGAATGTGTACCCAATGTGACATGAGGTCCAAAGGCCGCACTAATAGAGTAGTGAATGATGCAAATTTGAAAAGTAGATTACGGGCTTAATTCCGTGTTCGTGGCGTAGCGTGTCCATTTGAATGATTCGCTTCGTTAGCTCATAAATTGGGTGACTCAATTTAGAAGAAAATTACTTAGAACATTTTTTTTTAAAGTAGTGAACATTAAATGTTGTATTAAGTTATTTTATTTAGAATTACATGTATTATAATAGGAAATATATGATTTTTTAATCAATCTACGATAGTGAACTCGAATTAATAAACATACTAAAATAAGATTTGTAAATAATATTATAACAGAATAAAAATAGACGACTATGCGAAAAATACGGAATAGTACTTAACTATACAACAAAAAAAAAAAAACAATTTGTTGGTTGCCAAACAATCTATATTTAATTTAATGTATTATGCTTATCGAATTTGATAATCCATAAACTCACGTCACTAAAATATTTCTCTTACTTATTCAAAACTTTATTGAATATAAATATAAATACTAGACAATAAAAATATTAACTGTTGCTCAACTATTATATTTGATATACAGTAACAGCTTGTGAATGTCCCACTGCTGGGCAAAGGCCTCTTCTACCCGTTTTGTGGAGAAGGTTTGAAGCTTATTCCACCACGCTGCTCCAATGCGGGTTGGTGGAATACACATGTAACAGAATTTCAGTGAAATTTGACACATGCAGGTTTCCTCACGATGTTTTCCTTCACCGTTAAGCACGAGATGAATTATAATCACAAATTAAGCACATGAAATTCAGTGGTGCTTGCCCGGGTTTGAACCCACGATCATCGGTTAAGATTCACGCGTTCTTACCACTCGGCATATTCGATGATGATATATAAATATATCCTTAAATCATAGATACATTTTCTAGAAATATTGTTTCACATTATTAATATAATGAACAAACAAAAACCAGTAAATTATTACCCTACTAAACAGAGATAGTCTATTTATTCTTTTGTGGGACTATGTACATATTTATACAATGACAAGGTTGGTTTGATTGATAAGTAATTATAATAATTATCGTAAATATTTGTCTCGTAAATGCCTTTATAGGCAAATTAACTAATAATACAGTCAGAACTACATAACGATAAAGCACGCTTACTTCAACGAATGTTTCAAATAAAACAGCTAATCAATTAAGCTATTGAGACTAATCAGGGCTGACGCAATCCGCTGGGAAAACGTAAAGCAACGGTTGCTAATTGCATTTCACGAAGCACTAAGCTATTTCTTAATCAAGGAAATTTCAATAGTATTTAGGTTAATACGATTTGTTTACTTTTAAATACACAACTTTGAATACTAAATCTAGAATAAGATGCAACACCCTCACAACACATGAAGCACAAAGAGTAAATTACGAGACGGTCATAATCAAATATGCGATTAGAAAGATACAATCGCACGATACCATGAAGAGTGTGCGATATCGCGTCACACAAAACACTTTTTATACAGACAGTGAAAATGCGATCGAAATACTGGTGCAGAGACACAAATGAGATTCTGGACTAATAACTAATAATGGCGATTCATAATAGAGATGACTCGATTATGGTAAGGCTGACCAATAAAAAGTAAAGAAAGACTTATAACACCAGGTTTTCGTCTCCTCAAAGTCAATTCGTCCTTCCTTTTATAATCAAATTTTTCAAATATTTAAATATTTTAACCAAAAATAAATTGAAATCACATGTGAAGCAAACATTAACATATGACGTATTACTCAATAAAAGGTAACGTAGATAGTAAAACAGTATGGAACAATAGCTAGCTACACAGTTCCATACTTCGTTTATTTCCATTCATAACAAATAATAATTTAATTGTATTTAGTTTTATCTATGTAACTTGATTTGCGAAAAATAGTAACAACTTCAGTTCAGAGAGATAATCGCGTTTTACTCAGAAAGGTCGTTGTTGATTGGTTTACACCCAAAACACTTTGTTCTATTAGCAATATGTATGTTTTTGTTTGTATATACGTCGATCTAAATTTCCATGCATATTCAAATTTGTAACAGTATCAACAATTCTAATTAAAACTAATAGTTAGTTTCGCTCTAGCTTTATTTTCATTTAATTCAGAGTTCGTTTGTATTTATACCAGAAATAATTTACAAACTGGCTCGAATTTCCACTGACTGGTTGCCGCCTACTGTTTTCATTTAATTAATTCAATTAACAGTGACTTAATTTACTTATGGGACACGTGACGCCCTCATTGTACTGTTATTTAAAATTAAATAATGTTAAAAGTCCTTTTTAATAATTATGTAATTATTATAAACTTCGCCTGTAATCAAAGTCGAAATGATTTTATGGAAAGTATATGATGAGAATCACTTCATATTATTATTTACGAAGAAAATCGACCAGGACATTATTTATAACACGCTAAATATTGATAATGTCCCGGTCGATTTCGTTCATTCTCAAGGAAAACTAGCTAACTGTTACTACATAATACCACATAAGCGTGTGCTCAAACACAGGTGCACTCTCAGAATCCGATGGGACAACAAATTCGACGCGGCCCAAAAGTCTTCAGGTGCAGGATCAACGGATTTGCGTGCTTTCCAAGACGGATGTGGATACGCTTAACGTTAGGCGTAATAAATCATGATAAAATCATTAATTAAGATAAATATTATGGTGTAATGCGAACTTGTTTGCGAACTAAATCTCCTCTACACATTTTTTAAAAATACTTAAAACAAAATAAATTTGATCATGTAGTTTGTCTTAATTTATATTATATTTCTTTAGAGTAGATGCATTTTCTGACGTACGCCTTAAGAAATAGCTTCCTATTTATAACAAACCAATAATGGGACGGCTATCACAAACAGTGCCGTAGAGGTTTGTATATTAAATTAGGATCGTGTTCTTGAGGCCTTTTAACCGACCTCAAACCTTGGCCATTTAGCTTAGAGTATATTCAAAATTTGAAAAATAAGAATATGATTATTATAATTACTTTAATATAAATAATTATATAATAAAGACAAGGCAATGTTTTTAGTCTTATTTAACAAAAGAATCGGCAAATATGTGTAAGATGATTAAATTGTAATGTTTGATTATATTTATACAAACTTTTCAAATAAAAGTTATTGCGTATGTCATTACATCGTAGTGTAATCTAAACCATGGAACTGGTTGGCACTATGTAAAATAAACACTGACCGTTACGGGACGACCGGCAGAAGTGAAATATTGAAATTTATTATTGATATGTCACCGTAAAAATGTAAATACCGTTAGATTATAATCTATATTAGACTAGTGAACATGGGCCAATTCGATTCTGGCTCGATGTGCTTTAAAAGTCACCTAACATAACCTACATGACTTTGCCCTAGAATTTTACGTTTAATCATTCGGGTGCCCCGAACTAGATTTTGATGTCCAACTTATCGTTAATCAGCCGAAGTCGTCGGAAATCCACAAAAATCAGCCCCAAAATCGCTGATGGCGCGATACCGAATAATTACCACAATTTTTTCTTACCATGTGATTTCAGAATTATAGATTACCTACTAAATAATAAATAAATACAGGAACAATAATTCTTAAAGTGCGTTTATTTTATCTGACTGACACCTGTGTTTCATTCCTAACTCTATGGACACAGAACGGTCCACTGTAAGGCCGACCAATCAGGGACAGCCTTCGGACAGTTGACAATTTGACAATTGTAAGATTGTAATTTAACAGTTTCACTTCGATAGATTACAATCTACCGAATAATTAAATTGAAAATACGTTAAATTGTAAGGAGTATGTTACGGTTCACAATCTTTCGACAGTTTACAATCTCGCGAGATAGATTATAATCTAACGGTATTTACAATTTTACATAATTTTATAAGCTAACCAGTTAGGGAGAAGGCATGACGGCATAAAAGAGCGTCATGACATTTGACTTCACGGTATTTATCCGATTTATTTAACGTCTTACACCTAGTACGAGCCAGTTGACATTTAATATCTTCTTCTTCGTGTGCTTCATTACTGAAGGTCGTGCTTGTTCTGAAATGTGTCGATTGGTTTCCTCCATACCACTACAACATAGCGGGAAATTTGAGTCCCGCGAGTTTTTGAATCTGGTCGGACCAGCGAGTAGGTAATCGACTGCGTCATCGTCATCTTCTTCCGTCGTCTTTTGCCTTCGACCTTCCATACTACAACCAGTTTAACCAGATTGTCTGGTTGTCTCCGGGCAATATGACCAAACTGACTCGGTAGCATATAGTGGATAATCTGGTAGTAATCTAAATTTCATATCAATGATGTAATAAAATTAAATATAAAACAAACGATGTGTATTTTCTGAATAACGTATTTTGATGTAATTTTCTAATTTATATCATTTGGATCCGTCGGCGCCCAATTGGTTTAATTTACTATTTGGCAAATAGAAACTGAAGCCGATCGCATAATCGAGCAATTAATCAGCTAGCCCTATATAAAGCGACTCTAAATTGAAAATGAATATTTAACGCTTGCATCAAAGTAAACATAATTTAATGTATCCTATATTTATTTATTTATAATTTGTAAAATAATTTGATTTTGAAATACTAACAGTAGTTTTCCAAAAGTTGTTGAAATCTATTTAGAATTTACGAAAAAATTGAATAAAATGAATAAAATATATTATTTGCATCACTGTAATGCCATATCAACCTTGGGAACTAACATTTTATGTCCTTTGTGCCTATAGTTACACTGGCTCACTCATCCTTCAAACCGGAACATAACAATATAACTGTTTGTCGGTATATCTGATGAGTTGTTTGTACTTTGGTTTGGTATTATATTATTTATAAATATTTTGTATACTTCTAACATAAATACAATAATTATTATTTATAGAGAATTGCAATTTCGTATAAACAAAATACTCGATTATAATTTACACAAGTATTAATCAAGATAAGTTATACGAACAGACATTATTAGACGGACTTGATTAAATGTTCCTTCTGTAGCTGTGGAACTCTAATAGTTACATTTATCTACTAAAACGTGACTAAGCTACGTGATGCTAATCAATATGACGCTTTCGATCGTCTATCTATCTATCTATCTATTATCTAAGATAACGGGTTTGATATCTAGGTCAGCCGGTATAATCTGTCAAGAAACTCTCAGTTCCTCAACTGTGTTGACATTGTTACACTTTCGTCCATCTCTTTCTCGCAAAGGACTTGTTTACCATTGAACTATCAGTCACTTTGAGAGAGATTCAGAGTACACCTAGGTTTTCTCACACATTTGTGTACGACATACTAAAAATACCAGATATAAATGTATGTAAAACTGACCAATAATTTGAATTGGTGAATGTTCTGAGGAATTGTTTGGCAGCTGAATTTCACCACCGGACATCGTGCCAGAATTCGTAATTCCATCCTCACCACCTCGATGTCTGGAAGTCCATAAAAGTGCGATTTTTTAAGGCATTTTCTGCCTCGTACAACCACTATATGGAACCAGCTTTCGCCGGTGACTTTTCCGAACCGATATGACATAGCAACCTTCAAGAAAAGAGCGTACTCTTTCCTTTAGAGCCATCAACGCACATGCAAGCTATGTTGCATGTGTCCATGGGCGGTGTTACTTACTTTCCATCAGATGAGCCTCAAGCAGGTTTGCCCCCTCTTACATAAAAAAAAAACGTATCCGTCTCGGGACGCTCGACAGAAGTGATAATATTTATTATTAATTATAATATATTAAATATAATTTAAATTAGTACTTGAGAGTTGCTAAATTATTATAAGTACTATCTGTATACGCTAGATGGCGTCCGCGACAGTAATAGTGGCACCGTAACGCGTTTCGTTACGAAGCGGTTTAACCTCCCATAAGAAGTCTAAATTCAAGCCGGGCAATTTAGATTACGTGTATTTATTATAACCTGGATGGCGGCACACTGATGAAAGGGATCTATATTTCATATTTGTCACTGGTTTTCATATTTGTTAAAGGCGATTGAAGTGGAATAGTGTTATCTTATAAAAAACGATATATTAATCAAGGTCTGTTTGTAGTGCATAATGCAGAGTTGTTGACAAATGCGCATGGAATATGTTAATATATCTATCTATCTTATCTATGATTACTACTCTTGCCATCGGAATATAGACAATATATTATTTAGTATAGTTTCATTTGTCGAGTATGTCAAAGGCAATAAAAGTTCAAATAACGTCTGATTTCTCTTAAACTTTAATATCCTTTGACTGCTGATCATAGGAATTCGATTTAATCTATTTCGAAAACTATTTCAACGACTATTTATTTGAAAATAGTTTCGTCGAACTGATAATTCACTGATTGAATTTTTAATTATCGTTCAACGACGAAAATGGTCAGCTGTGGGACATTTAAAGGGTATAATTTAAAAAAGCTACCGTGCAAATCATGACCGCGTGGAATAGTGGCAGGAATGTTATTAGAATTTCCCCATTGAATCGCAATACCGATTCTCTGAGCGTAAAATTAAAGTGTTCTATCTATCCAACTATCTATGAGCCCAAACCGCTGAAGGGCACTCATGTGTACCATTACCAGTACCATTCGTCAAAGTAATTTTAATTTGATGCATCACTATTTCGTTTTACAGAGTTTTCGGCTTATATTATTAAATATATTATAGGTACAAGGGACATAACATCTTAGTTCCCACGGTTGGTGGTACATGAATAATATTTTCTATGGGCAGTGCACTTACCATCAAGAATTTTAGGTGAATTATTAAAAAGAAATAAAATAACAAACTATGGTGATACTTGTAAAACGGATAAGAACTTCGAGACTTGCATAGCTGTTACATATTTTATTTTCGAGATGTACAATTAATAATCAATCAAGTTTTGTGAAATTTGTATCAAATCTTTGTTAAAATGTTAATGTCATAAAAAATTTAACAAAGATTTGATTAAACGTAGAATAACGTAGAAATATATTTCAATGTACATATATTATTTCGACATTACAATTTTCAATTGAAAATCTCGTAGTACTAATATCTGAGGGTGCCTAAATCATTACTCAGAGAGGAAATGTATAATTTATTTCCCTCGTATTATTCAAAGGAACTTCCTTCGGTGCTAGTTGTTAAAATTTTCAAGATATAATATGAGTGCAACGTTTATGTATAGGATTAAAGGTTTTACTGTTTCGTCCTTGTTTCGTATGTATTTTAAAAATCAAGGCACGCAACAATAAATATTAATTTATATTATTTACAACGATTTAACAATTTCAGCTCTTGAAACTGCTGCATTGTCACGGACTGAAATACGTAAATTGCATTCAAGCTATGCCTCTGAACGTTGGTAATATTATAGTAACGAGTAGCCGACGGAATGGATATTCATGGTTTTTCTGTAACCCCGATTTCTGTCTTTTATTGCACTATGCATGGCGCGTATACTGCGTCAGTTTTGTACAATGTATTAATTTAACTCAATATTATTTATTTTATATTTTCTTTTATCAATTTAATTAAAAAGAATCTTTTCTTTCTCTTACTGACAATTTCAATGCGACCCAACCGGGAGACTGGCGGCGGACTCGTTTTTATTGTATATGATTTATTAAGCTCAAAACTTTATGTAAGTATTATTGTTTGGTTGTTTTTGACTAATTTATGTTCATAGGCATAAAATATACTTATATAATGCTTGAGAAATAGTTTCGCCTCTATTTGTAATTAAATCTGAATTCCTGTAATTTCCTGGTCTTTCGCATTCCATTTACTCCAGAAGATATTCAAGTAACACCTGCGCGCAATTTACCACTGCCAGGCTCCAGCTTTGCATAAATAACTACTTTTCAATTATACACATTTGACCGTAAATTCTACTTATTACATGTATCAGATTGATGCTGGTTGCCCTTAGGTATTAATTGAGATGAAAATGTCTAGTTTTTGTGTTTTTATTTTCCTTGTCTAAGCCTTGCGTAGTTTGGAGATTAACATATTCAAGAATAACACACCTCCTGGTCAGTAGGCTTCATTGACGTGACTACCAATGAGATATGTCAATCGTCAATTAATATTTTTTTATTTTTTGAGTGTTAAGTTAACCTATAATTAATATATATATTGTTTCAATATTTTTATACAAGCAATAAGTAAATGTTTTCTAAATATATAACTATAGCTTCTCATTCGATAAAATAACACGTCAAAATTATATAAGTTTGCGTAAGTCATCTAAAACAGCAATTTGTTGAAGGAAGTCACTACAATTGGATTTTGCGTTACTATAATTAAAGTTTTAAAACCGATATCATGTCATTCTTATCCTGATATTAACTTTGCTGTTATGTTTTCGTTGGGTGGGTGGGATGAAGACTCTAACCTATCAGAAACACATCCAAGATTTCTATAAAAAATAATGTAAACGAAACACTAACAAAACAATTTAGAAGTAAACTTGTCCTTGTCTTAACCTTGTCATAATCTGGCCCCCTATTGAAAATTAAACCAAATATTTATTCTGAAGAAATACATAAAAATATTCAAGTAAATTCTTTACTGTTTCGGAAAATGTTACGTATTTATAATATTTTATATAATAAAAAACAATTGAAATAAGTAACGGCATTAAAATACTCATTTCTGTGAAGTTTAAAATAGTCGGCAGCAATTCCGCGTTATAGTATCGAAATTTATTTTACCTACGCCTCGCCCACCAGTTTATAGCACCTGGCTTAGCTTTAAAGGTAGAAACAGTTCGTATGATATTTTTTTTTAAATTTTACACATTAAAATTACGTGTCCAGTATCGATCGACAGTAATATGTACATAATTGTAAGTATTATTAAAAAAAATAGCCTTTCTGTATTTAGTTTTTATTTGAATCATGTATTTAATATATAAAATTAAATATACTATATTAAACCGTCAATAGTATCAATTGATGTGTTTTTAAAGTATCAGCAAAATTGGTTGAGTGGAACTGGTTTAAAATTCAGTTATAATATTGACTAAAACGCATGTATGTTTTATAAAAGTTTGTATTAAAACCTGTGTTGTAGAGCTTAACGCTACTGATGATAGCTATATAATTATTATTAAAATATTTAAAATGAAAATGTACATAAACAAATAATACTTTATATAAAAGGAAGAGACAACTGTAACTTTTTTATATATCTGACACATGAAGCCACCAAGTTATAAAGTAAACACGAACTAAATATATAGTGTGGTTCTAGCTTTTCCACACGAAAAGTGGAATGTTCAACTTTACGACACTATCTAGGTGGTTCAGTAATTATACCGTTTTAAGGCGGAATTTCCTCTTAAGCGAATTCAAGAAAATTTTCGTATATTCTTCTATTCTATCTCGAAATTATAATATCAATAAAATCCTTGAACGCAGTACAAGATTATCATATATAAATGCAATAATGGATATACCATATAAAAATAACCATTACGATATATTTTTTGTTTATTTTTCGAAAAAGCGTTATGCCAGTCTTTATATAGCAAACTTACCTGCTGGACTTGACTTAGACTTGACACAGCTGATAATAATAATCGAAGGTCATTCACTAGCTCGAACCCCAAAAGAAATAACATTCCTTGTGCAATACTGAACCTCAACTAAAAAGTTAATTTTAAAAAGCGATAAGTGACTTAATTATTTCTGATTTTGCTTTTAAATATCACAGTTTTTTAAACTTAAATTTCATGTGAAACAACGTAGACTTACGTATTAATATATTGTATATAGTATTTTCATATTATATATTATCCTACACGTATGAAAAGATATGTGAAAATGAAATATTTTCTCTTCTGACGATGGCAATATAAATTGGCCGGTTGAGTTTTACATAAAAAAAGTAAGACGATAAAGGTCAGACGGAACGGAACTTCTAAGTAACTTCTTCTAAGTAATCGTTTGTAATTCATCGTTCGATGAACTTATATATTTCGTAAGTAAACATCTCTATGAAAGTACAAACCTATCCGCGCGTGAAGTTATTGGAAATTGAATTCGCCTTGACGCCAAAATGTGGATCCTCGTTTTCAGCAATTTACTGTCTGACACATTTTGCTTTGTATCTCCTTGGAAACCAGTCGAAAAGCCCAAGGAGATTTATCGTACAGGGATTACATTTTCTGTTTAACCCTCTCTTCTTATCGGATTCTATGCCTTCTGTATACCTTTCCAGGTTTTATACTTCTGCAGGAATCTTTGAAAAGTGACCACCCCAAGAAATTTCTAACGAATTTAAAACAAACGACTTGAAAGTTAAATATACGTATTTTCACTTCGCTATTCGTGTTATTATGTGATAATATCGAACATTAAATAATATTTTTACACATCGATCATGACCTCTACTATGGACTTACTCTACCGTCTTCATGAAATATAAGTTAATTTATTTTTGGCATATGAAAATTCTTGCTTAATCTTCCTAATTTGCCATGATTTCTAAAAGATTGGGCTCTTTATGTATTACCTGTTTTATCATGTTCGTTTGAGTATGTTTTTGTTTATCTCAAAATAAACTTTTAATCTGAATAGGTGGATAGTGTATCTGATAATGTAATAAATTGGTGGCAATACTTGTACAGCGAAATGTCAAAGAAATTCTAAAAGCAATCGTGGTCTATTGAAGTAAAAGCTTGGCTATTCAAGAAATGTATCCAAGTACTGTAACTGAGTGAGTCTTTTCAAGTTCTCGATAGCATTCGTTGCAAACTATAAGAACCATAATTGAAAATCTGAAATGTTATACGTTTTGGATTTTCAATTCTTATAGAACAGATCTTGTATATTAAAGTTCGTGAGTCATCAAAGTTGGATTTTGTTTTAAATAAAATGTAATATTTGAGCACATAAATATTGTTATGATTCTTCAATATACGACGCCAAACTTGAAACTGAATATAAGGATTATATCAAGTTTTTCACGTCATGCACGTAACTTAATTGGCAAAGAGCCTTTGGCACAATAACCAAGACGATATCGATTTAAATCTTGCAATGCAACTTTTGGGAAATTTCTTAAGCTAAATTTATAAAAAAAAAATTATCCTTGAAAATAGTGGAAAATTGGTGTAAATAATATCACCAATAATAAGTAAATATATTTTCCCATTTTTCTGTCTAATCAGCATTTCAAATACTTGAGGTGAAATTTAAAACTTTTCAATAAATGTAATAACGTATTCGAGATGTATATAGTCTACGTTTGGCCTGAAAATACAAATAAATGCAATAATGGATTATTGTGAAGTATGAATTATAAATTAAGAAAATTAACCTTTTGAATTTTATATATTAGTGTTACAAATATATTATGTTAATAATGAAAGGATTATAGTTTAATATAAATTACTGAAACACAAATATTCGTATCCTATTTCAAACCATAACCTTAACATTCGCTTTAGTAATTATGAAAAAATATACGATTTAAAAACCGTCCTGTTACCTTCGCTGATAAGGTGGTTAATTTTTCGCTCAGATAATCGGAATCGAAATTTAACGGGGAAATGCTCCCGTGCCGCCGATCAAAACCGCCATTTTTTTTCGATAAAAATTTTGATCTCTATAATATATATTTATTTATATACAAGATATAATGATTTATAATTATTTTATGAAAATATTTTAAATAGTATGTTTTTAAATACAATTATAATTCTGTAAGTTAATATTATTATGTAAAAAAATGCCATTTTCAAACTATAAGGAGTTTATTTATATTTTTTAATATTAAATGGCATTTATTTGTGCATGAAGTAGATAAAACAAACGCGTGCATTACCTTAATTAAGTCACGTTTCATAGACAATAAAATTTATGTATATATTTTCATAGACAATTTATCCATCACCAAAATAAATTCCCTTGATAGATCAAAGCGTCGAATGTTTCTCATGATTCGACGTTAAAGTTGACAACAAGGAAATTCTTTCTTCACGTTCAGAAACTCGACAGCGCAATTTTTCCTCTCAACATTGAAAGAAGTATAAACGAACGATGAATAAAACAAAGCGAATTCTTGAAAGACTGTTTCCATATTATAAATGATGTTTTGTATAAAGTCACACATATTCTGGTGTAAACAAGTGAACAATTTGCTTTTCTAAATATTTATTTAAAATCCTTTTTAGTATTATTGTATTTTTTCTGGTTAGAGATTTTTGTTACAATAATTTGTCACAATATTTTGTTAAAACGGGTTTATTTAAAAATAGAATTCATATATTTCAAGGACTAGTTAAGCGGTAGGAGATGGTATGACAATGGATGAATAAGTATCAAGATCGGATCGGAGAGACTAAGAGACCTTTTTGCTGGTAAAAGCTTAAACCATATGTAGTTATATAAATAAGATGTAGTTTATATTATATAATATTTATTCAATAAACTTGCTTTACTTACTGATTACATACTGAATTATATCAGATAGACTTAAAGTAATTATATTTGTCTTATTGTTACCTCATAATGACTAAGTGTATGTGTGGAAAAGTGCATAGGTGAACAAATAACGGGATTAACTAATTAGATGTGGACGAATCGTTCACAGAAACTTAAGTTAAAATATTACATACATAACTATAAACATTTTCATGTACATTTATCAATGTAACGTATTTTTATTATCAACCTTATCCTGAAACTTTAAAAAGATTCCAATCTGGAATACAATAATTAAAAAGAAAGATATAAATCCTAAAACTTGCCTGAATACGAGTGGTGTCTGATCGTTATTTATGGACCGACTTTCAGTGAAAAATGTCCCCAGCCAATAGAAACTTTTAGGGTTCGGACACACAAGCACGACAAGCGATTGTAGACTATTATAATCAGATCACTCGATTACGATTACATAAGCCTTACATATTTATTTACTACATTTATAAATATTTAGTGCTAAGTTTTAACATTTTTATTGCCTTACCTTTGTATTTATTTCTAAAAATCAAAGCTTTATCGTATATTACCCAACATCGTTTTTCCTTTCATTTATTTTGTGTTGGTTCATTCAACGTACGTTTAAATCATTCATTCTTTCATTCGATCTATTAGGCAACTCTTTTCATGAGCAACAAATAAAATAAACAATTTAGTCAATTACTTTATTATGCGATATTTTCAAGTAAAGGTACTATTATTTTTTTAAGTATTTATTATTTTATCTGTGTAAATGCATGCAATATAACATTATATAAGACGTAACGATCTAGCTCTATTTAACCAATCAGAACGCGAAACGTAACTCCCACATAAAACGCGTTTACCGTTAAAGCCAGTTCTTCCATGTAACACTCTGAAGTTATCCATCACCATTACAAGTCCTGTAATTAAAAAAAAGAATTGGTTTGTCTACACTCCAAACTTCCCAATCGAATCACTTAGCGACACGATTTACTAATTTGCATCTATTCGTGGACCTCCATTCATGGATCATTGGTGATGTAACTTTTGCATCAGAAACATTTACATATATTTTGGGTACTTCCGTTTAACTACGCAACGTTACAAATAGAAACGATGCTTTCTGTAAAATCTGCACTTTGTTAATATATTTTTAAAACCAATATTAATTTATTTTAATTAATAGGAGATTTGATACATTTTATGTGAAATAAAACCTTAAAAATTATATTTTCTGGTCTATTAATCTGGTCAAATAGTATAACTCACTTCGTCTAAAATTTATTCTAGAATGGTCTACAACTTCAAACTTCCAAAGTTTTGAATAGTGAAATGTAAATAGACGTTACGAGTAAACGATTGTATTTCGAGTCTTACCTGGTCTAAGTTTAAATTTCCACTGAAACTCCGGATTTTCATAGTATCTTGACAAATTCCGCAATGAGCGATAGTATGACCTGCATTCCTCTCCGTTGGAGAATGCCATCGCTGAACGATCGTATACGTTAAACCTATAAAATATTTATCCCTTCGTTAAGCCGAAAATGTCTATGATAATACATTGTATTTTAACGTATTTTAACCTGCAAAATAAGGTTCTATATTTTAAATGTTTTATATTACATTTTTTTAGGTAACTAGTTTGTGATTCTTTCATTAGGGTAATCTATACACATGTAAATTTTTATTAAGTTCAATATTAAGATTAATTCCATTCGAACATTCACCGTTATTTTTAAAATCATGCGCGATGTTCGATTTTTCAATCGGACTAAATATTCAACGCCCATTGGTCGCCTATTGCGTCATCAGCTGCTCTCAACCAATTACCATATAACTTAAAATGAATTTAGTTGATCTGAATTTGATCAGTTTTAGAAACGGATAAATAAATAAATAAATAAATATTGTAAGTCGGTTCACGAGAAGAGAACTAAAAAAACGAAACGAAATTTAAAAAAAATTAAAATATTTTAATAATTGCAGCAAAACACCGCTTAAACCGCTGAAACGAAACCATACGACGGAGCTTGTTCACACATTCGTGGATTTTAAATAATAATAATTGCTACCTCTCTATATTAAACCTACTTTTGGTTATTATTTATGTAAATTGATTTCATGACAACCATAATTATTAAAATAATATGAATAGGTATGCTTAAAATGTTTGCAAAATATAACAATTATATATAACACTTTTATATGAATTATTAAAAAAATAATCATAAACGTACATAATAAAAAAAACATTTACATACATTTTGGATAATTACGGATGTAAAAAAGGCAAAAACGTTTCACTGATGAATGTATTAAATTAATTTATTTAAAAGACATAAATAATATAATTACTGTTTTAAAGTGCCGTTTATTCGCTTTAGCATTTTTGCTAAATACTTCGCACAAATATTCGACTCTTAATCAAAATTATATCTTTGTGCCGTTTGCATTTGATATACTTGAAAATAAAATATTTCTAAAACTTGTAGTATCCCATCTTAGAGCCGTCTTCCCAACGTTATACTCGATCATGATTTGAACAAAAGCAAATTTATTTTATTTATATAAGCTTAAATATCTTCGTATTTAAAAATTTATATTAAATGAAATAATATATATTTTCTTAAACAATAATACAATTTCATTATTTCCTAATCTTACAAATTCTTGTTTAGTACAATGTTAACTCATTCGGGAAGGTAACCTTCCAAATTAAGAAGGCCCTCGCCTTCTAACATTCACGAACTTAATAAGCAAAGCAATAAAAAAGTGTAATTGCATTTAGGACGTTAAGTAATTTTGTATAAAATGGCGCTGAGAAAAGAAAATCCTTTTATATGAATTTTTAGCTCCAATTTCCTAATCTTTTAAGAGCACATTTCGTTTATGTCGTAGTTATATATTCGTATCATTTTGTGAGGTTATACTTTGTAGGACTAAACCAGCCCTATATAAAATAATAGGGTATAGTCTACTCAATATAAATTCAACGATCAGTCCATTTGTATTGCTATTTTGGTTTGAAGGGCAAGTGTCAAAATAGCTCCAAAGGACAATATGTGTCTTGGTGTTGTGTTGAAATGATTAATATCTCTAACACTGTCAATGTCTATATGATGACCACTTATCATGTGTCCACTTACGCGTCTGTTTTATTATTTATTTATTACATGAACAATAAGGCAACATACACAAAATTTCCATATTTAATTATTAAAAGAAATATATTATTATAATTTAGAACGCTACATTTAATTCAGTATAACTTAATGTTTATTGTGTGTCCATTACATTTCCCAAGTAAGATTTAGTCCTTAATGGTTATCCGTTAGGTTCTATTAATATAACTAATGATCAACAAACCTAATTTGTGTGATGTCTTTCATCTTGTCCAATTTTATGACTGGCGCTGAATGCCTGTAGTGGTGACCATCTTCTAAATACTCGGCTTCAACGTCAAAGTTCGTTAAAAACTCAAAGTCATCACTGTGTTCGTTCTTCAGTCGGGTTGCTCCGTAAAATCCATCAACAAGTAACGTTTCTCCTCCGGATCCGTTAGAATGTTCTAGACAATGCAGAATTTGAAGTCTGTAATATCGAAAAATTAATAATGATGACCAGATTGTATTAGAAAATCCAGATGACTAAAGCTTATTGTAAGCATAAAATGAACGAAAAAGATGGAATGTCAATTATTTTTTCTTAAATATATTAGAGCCAAGATGACTCAGTGAATTACAAAAAAAGATGGTTCGAACACCAAGCAAGCATCAATGAATTTTCATGTGCTCAGTCTGTGTCTATAATATGTGTGCTTAGTTTGTTTTATTTTATACGTATAATACATGCATAAATATTTCTTTCAAAATATGGAGATTACCTTACGATAGAATAAGAATCATTCTCTCTGACCACGAGATGAATAAGCACTTTCAGGATATTAATGTGAAGCCGATATGGCGAGTATACTCGTAGAAACATTATGTATGTATCTACGAGCAGATCTATAAACGTATATACGTACTTTTATTTTTCTTTTCCTTGTTTTGTATCTCTACAGACGTGTTGTTCGTGCCTGTGTTGTATCTTATATTTAATTTATATTACAGTTATATAATACTCGATCATGATACGTTTCCGGAAACATAGTCATACCTACTAGGCCATATCAACTTTAATAAACGTCGGTACTTTTAGTTTTATCAAATGCTCAAATAAGTTTTTTATCTACTACGAATATGATGTATTTTTAGAAAGAGATATATAGATAGTGTCTTTGTTTCCGTTATAATAATTTAACTATTTTAAACTTACCCTGCGGCTTCAGTGAAATAAGTATTGTCATTATGTACAGCTAAAGGTAAATTTGTATAAGCTGTGTCAGCGTGATCTTGCGTCGTAGAGAACTTCCACATACCACCGAACAATGTGTGCTGAACACCACCCAATGCGTTGCACACAACTTCCGTCGCTTCCACTGATACATCTACCTTAAAATGAAATGGAATTGCTCGAACAAAAAAAATCTTTGATTCTGCATTTACTGGCAATGTATAACAGACACATTGGACGCGATACCCGAGGAATTGGATTTGATTCATATATTTGCCACAGGACTTTTTAACATTAAATATTTTTTAATTAACATAAAGAAGTTATATTACATATATTTTGTTAATTAAGTTGTATAGGATTTCGTTTTAAAAAGTCGGAACGTAAATATTTCTTTATCATCAAACATTGCAAAATCGCAAATACAAATAAAAAATTTTGACTGGTATTATCAGCTACCCACCGTAGCTTTCCACCCGCATGTGAGGGGAGGGAATACCTAACACCTACTGCCCTCCAAACGCGCCTGAAAATTATGATGACATATTTTGTTTTTATTTATTTTTTTATTTTATTGTATAGGTTGGCGGACGAGCATATGGGCCACCTGATGGTAAGTGGTCACCAACGCCCATAGACAATGGCATTGTAAGAAATGTTAACCATCACTTACATTGCCAATGCGCCACCAACCTTGGGAACTAAGATGTTATGTCCCTTGTGCCTGTAATTACACTGGCTCACTCACCCTTCAAACCGGAACACAACAATACAAAGTACTGCTGTTTTGCGGTAGAATATCTGATGAGTGGGTGGTACCTACCCAGACGAGCTTGCACAAAGCTCTACCACCGAGTAAATATTAATTCATGTTTAATTTTATATGTTTACATATATAAACGACTTCAGATACTAATAAAGTAACGATACCATTGTGTATTTAGTTGGTTACAGAATATAAATTCACTTATTAATTATACTTTCCAAACTAATTATAACGAGGTACATGTTATATCTAGGTTACCCATTAATTTAATTATTATTATTGGAAAATAGCTTAAAGGGCGCTATGTGAGTAACAATTCATGTTTTTTTTTTGAAGTGACAACTTCTTATGGGAGGGTTAACCGCTTCGTAACGTAACGCGTTACGGTGCCACTATTACCGACGCGGACTGCTTTACCTGAGAGTTACCAACCTAACGCCATCTAGAGTATACAGATAGTACTTATAATCATTTAGCAAATCTCTAGTACTAATTTAAATTATATTTAATATTTTATAATTAATAATAAATATTACCACTTCTGTCGAGCGTCCCGAGACGCACACGTTTTTTTTTTTATTTGAGAGCAACGTTTGGTTGAATGGCGAAAAGGTTTCACTTTTTTCTTTATTGTTACATTATGATAGGCTTACATAACAAAAAAATAAAAGATATCTACCAAGCTAAGCAGGATTTTAAATCGATTATACGAAATTGACTCGATTACGCATTCCTTATTCAAACGAAAATCTTTAAATAGTAATTTCATTCTTACATTTTCAATCAGAGCAACGCCATAGTCTAGAAGGGATTTAAATACTGCTTTCGCTCCATTGACTGAATTGAGGAATTCATCAACATGAACTTTCTTAACTTTATCCGAAACTTCTCCTCCACGCCACATTATCGGCTTTAGTCTTCGACTGTACTTCCACTTTTCATAACTAAATTCTGCTAAGAACTCGGCTTTGTAAATTGATTCATGCTTGTCAGTCCCTGTAAAAAATATTGATTTAAATAAATAGTGTTTTTGGATTTAAGCCAAAAATATGGTGAGGTTTTATGTGTTTTATTTTGGTTTCAGTGTTGTACTGTTTGCTGCAAATGAACTAAACAAAGAAAAGGTTGCATATGTTGGATTCTGACATTCCATTACATTAATTTCCCCACAAGCACAGTGGTGAAGTATGGTAGAATAAACTACAACACTATATAAAGTATATTATTATAAGGTTTTGCTTATTGGTCGGATTTTATATCCACCTGGATAGGTACCACCCAACTGGTATACATATATTTTACCGCCAAGCAGCAACGTTAGTATCGTTGTGTTCCAGTTTGAAATGTGAGTGAGTTCATGTAACTAAAGGCACAAAGGAAATAACATCTTAGTTTCCAAGGTTGGTAACGTTAGTGGTTCTTAGAATGCCAATGTCTATGGGTGGTGGCAACTAATACGTAGTCTTAGAGACAATTCGTAAGAAAATTATCCAATGTTTATGGATTATAACTTATACAAAGTATTAGAAACAGTTCGTAAGAATTCCCAAAATGCTTACACGTTATGCTGAGTAGATCTTTATCGTAGTGCACTTTGCTTATGTTTACATTTGGTATTTCTAATAAGTGGTGAGCTCTTTGGAATGTATCTGCATGGTAGCAAGTCGAACATCTGTAAACACACACACACAAATATATATTTGAGCGCACATAATCGAACATTCTTTTCGAATTGTAAAATGGGATGGATTTTTAACTTTTATTTTTAATTTTCATCGAAAATTCATGAACCTTGTGCACATTCCACCAAGAACTTTAAGGTACCAGTATTCCCAAGGAGAGTTAGCGTCAGGCAACCGGCCTGCTACACTAGTCAAAACTTTACAACAACATGTATTGAATTGTGAAGGATAACAGTAGTAACAGAAAGAAATGGAAGGAAAATAAATGTTGTGCCGAGCCCACGTAGTGGGTTCAGGTCAGGAAGAAGTAGAATTTGCATCGAAATGATACATTTATGACAATTTTAAACCAAAGTAATATTTCATTATGACTGTTATTGTACAACTGAGAAAATTATGATGATACTGATTTCAAGTTTACAAAGCAAAATTTACCTGCAGTGGTCACGCAGCCAACATTCTTCATAAACAATTGATGTGCCATCTTGAAATTGTACATTTAATGTTTTGTCTAGAACACTAACTGCTTCTATAACTGCAATAAGAAAATAAAGATAATCAATGATAATACTTTTATTAATTTAAAACCAAATTATAATATTGGATTTAAGCGTAATTTAAATTGAAGTGAGGTCCAAATTGGGAACTAAATAAAATTCGTATTAACACACAAGTCACGTAAAATTCGGCTGTTTGGATACAAGCCTACAATAATTTAAAGCAATTGCTCTAATTGCGCTGAAAATGTTCGCGAGTACATTGAATACTAATTTTAAATAAATATTTTTCTCACGATATATAAATCTAAAACGGCCATTACGAAGACACTCTTCAATTTTAATAATAGTCGTTACGAACTTCATAATATTTTTTTTATTACGTTTAATAAAAGTTATTAGTGTGACTGGTAATATTTCGCACTAATAATGTAAAAGAAATATAATTTTATTTGAATATACTTTTTAAATCTCACCTGCCATTTTTTTTTAAATATAATTTATATTCAGAATACACGTCTGTCGTCACACATTGTCTAAATGAACTGTGAGATTGCTGAGTTCAAAGTACATTAATTAGTAATAAATAATATAGAACAATAATTGCTCTATCGTATCGTCTGGGGTCATTAGGCCTATATGACGATTTAGGTTTAACGTCCGCTAACATACGTACATACGTCACTGCATTCATGCTGTGATAGTAGATAATTATTATTTAGACAACGGACTAACAAACGCTGCATAGTGATTTCTCTCATTTTGACATAAATAATTTCAAATTCGAAAGAGGGCGATAAAACATTAATTTGGTATATCGATGTGTAACTGCATCGTTTATTAGAAGGGGTTAATATAATTATTAAATAATTAAATTTAGACTAGATTTGCTTTCGTTTCTCGTGATTTATTTTAATACTGTTGTTGTTATTGCATAATTTTATAATTGTAATTTATATGTATCTATAAATTTAATTTTTGTTTAGAATAAATGTACTATTTTGTTACTCGCTTCAACATTATTTTTGACTTAATTTTAGTTCTCACAATGAAATCGATTTTTTCTAACGAAAACAGAAATATTTACACGTCGGAACTTGTACGTTAGCGTGTTTTAAAATGGTTAGTAGTAATACTTGCTTACTCTCCTTGTGATATTTATTGCGTTATCGCTTCAGCTATCTAATGAAAGTAAGCCATTGTAAAAATATATCCACAATATAAACAAATAATTAATTGTTACATATTACTAAATATTCCACCTGTTATTAAGTTTACCTGAACGGAAAAAAATAGATTTTTATTATTTTAATACTATTTGATATATTAATAATTCTAATAGAATTTAAACAAAATATTATAAAAAAATAAACCAATTATGTTATTATATAATGTTTTACAATAGCGTTTATTTATTTATTTTCTTAAGTTTCCTTACAAAGAATGTACTGTTGGTTTTTCCTATGCATGTAGTTATAGGCTAACTTATAGCCAAATAGCTAATAATAGCTAATTATGGGTATGCAATTTTTATATTTAAGTTATATATGATTGTACTCAAAAATAAGAAAGTAAATTGTATCCAGCGTTGGTTTCCTATTTAATAAAAAGAAAATAAAATAAATTTTATATTAAAGTATATATAGAAAGTTGATAATAAAATTTTATAATAATCTAAAAAGTTGTAAAAAGGTTTAATTTAAACAAAATTCAATGAACTACATAATTTTATATATTAACATTTTATTATTATATTGCGTAGCTGTTGTAACTGTTGCGTTTAATATAAACTTCCGTGTTCACTATCAGAAATCACACGAGTAAAACACAAGGTGAAATGATTACAGAGGTTTATAAATATCTCGATTCATTAATACACAATGAATGCTCAACGCTTTCATAATTTTTTTTGCATAATTCACAGATGTTAATAGTCACAAGTTTTATTTTTAAACATAATTTTTTAATGAATACTTATTATTAAAAAATAAATAAAACTATTTATTTTAAAATACAATGTTAAATATTAATTACAGGCACAAGGGACATAACATCTTAATTCCCAAGGTTGGCGGCGCATTGGCGATATAAGCGATGGTTAACATCTCTTACAACGCCAATGTCTATGGGCGTTGGTGACCACTTACCATCAGGAGCCCATAAGCTCGTCCGCCTACGCTATAAAAAAATAAAATATGAAATAGAAATAAATCGTTAACAATTAACATCGTTAGATAGCTGTTATAATTTATTTTTATTATCATAGTTATTATTTCAACACATCAGTATTCAGATTTAAAAAAGTAAGTAATTGTCTTACTGCTGGAGTAAGGCTTCTTCTTCTTTTGGATGTGATGGTTTTGAAGTTTACTCCACCACGCTGCTCAAATGCAGGTTCGTGGAGACAAATTACCGCAGAGCACAAGATGAATTTTATTATAAGCTATTGCCTGAATTTGAACTCGGAGTCATTGATTAAGATTCTCGTCTTTTAACCTCTGAGCCAGGACGGCATTCACTTTTTAATAAGATATAATTTAAAATTAACATTGAAACAAATTTAAAACATCACATCGTGGAATAACGAGTTAAGTTGAAAATAAGTTTTTTTTGTTTGCTTAGGACTTTTATAAGCTCGTAATCCAATCTTAGACTTTATAACATTTGTTATTCTTTAACTTAGATTGAATAAGGTACAAACTCACTTTACACTTTGGTTATGATAAAAATTTAAGATTAGAATTTTAATTACTATAGCAATAAATTATGCTACAGTCTGCTTTTTTAGATAATAAAAAATTTTTTTTTTTGTCGTAAAAAAAGTACAAATTTATTTTGTTTTAATTTAATTTGGAATTTTAAAAAGTAATTATATTTTCGTCTAGGCTGAATCGGCAAAAGCAGCATAAGGCGCTGTTAAGCTAGTTGGACTGAAGACTTGTACAAGCTGGCGGGACCCGACTAGATGTGGAAGTTGGTAAACCGGGGATTTTGTGCAAGAGGTATCGATAACAATAGACTATAGATAAGTTGAAGATGATAATATTATGAGGTAATAATAATAACTCACCAACAAAACTCCTCCGAGACAGCACTAGTAAAGTATCATTTGCATAATAAGCTCACTTTCTGCATGACAATATTTTTCAACAACAAATACACAACACATTTTAAATAAATTCTTTAAACAAGTACACATTTTTAATACATTCTTTGGAGTACAAAATATTAAACTAAGATAAATGGTTACACTTAGACAATATATTTTCACTCAGGCTCCTTAAATGCTACAATAAAAGAATAAATCAGCAAATACCGCTGGGACTCAGGACGTGAAGACATTATATGGATTATTCTTCCATTTCAGGCACGTGATATGTGTGAATGTGTCACGTGAAACGTAAAATGTGCGACTTTCATTCGAAAAAGTGCCGAAATGTTCGGAAATTTACCAAAGCACTTGTCTATATTTTGCTGGTAAGTACGTACGTACGTGTTTATTTTCCATTCGACAATATCTAACTATACTAATAATTACGTGTGTGTTTGATTTTTACACTTTCGCATCTTAACTACTCGATCGATTATTGTGAATTTTCGCACATACATGGCCAGATGTACAGAAAAGACATAGGGCACTCTCCTCACATCATCTCACGGCGGGTAATAAAATAATATTTCTAGCAACTTTGAATTAAAAGAACTATATGAATACTTTTTTGGGGTATACTTTTGTTAGGACCGTTTCAAAAGTTTATAATTAAACATAACATATAAAGTGAAGTTGTAATAACTGAATATTTTTTACTCCGACTACTTAAAATTAATCTTGCTTAATTATTATTTTTGTTGCAAATATCGATGCGAATGCAATGTCATCTGTAATTGTGGTAACATTTAAGCTTGTATATTTTTTTTTTATGTACGCCTCTCAAATTGCTTTCGAAATGTTATGTATGTTGACGGTCTTCTAAATAATTAAAGGTAGAACTTACAAAAAAAATTATATTAATAGATATACATATTCTCAGTCTTATACGTGCCTTTTTGTATTTAACGCGTTGATCTATAACATATATAACAGACAGAGTTACTTTCTCATTTATAATATTAGTACAAATTGAACGTCATAACTGATAACGTTAAAATAAATAAATAAAGTCAGCTGAAAGCTGCTCTGCGTGAGGAGAGTGCCTTCGCTGATTCAATCCGCCGAAGAAGACCGGGGAGAAGGCGTTGGCGCTTTGCGCACCTTCTCTCCCCGCCGTAATAAGCGCCGCTTGGGCTCCCCGTGTCCACCTTAGGAACCACCCTAGAAATGGAGGCCCGCAAAGGCGGGCCGACCGTCGGGGCGTCTCGGTAGCATGCGCAAGCGCATCCCGTGGCGCCCCCGACCAGACGGAGAGGATACCCTCTGGTTTTTTAGTGGGTATTCCGGCGCCTTCAGTGCCGGCGAGCCCCACATACATACTTCATGTGTGGGAAACGAGTAAAGCGTTTTTCCAGCAACAAAAAAAAAACGGAAAAAAAAGCTGAAAGCTAGGTCCTAAGCCTAGGGGGCTTAAAAAATAATAATGAATATTCAATTTAGATTGTCCTGGATTGAACCTGCGATCTTCGGTTAAGACTTAATTGTTTTAACTACTGAACCGCCTCAGTTCATAATAATTAAAGTTTAATTTACGTCTACAAAAGCGGTTGAATAAAAACTAGACAATTAAGCCCACTCAGAGTATGTGCCTTGCCTTCATTATGTAATATCTCGTATTACGTGACATATGTATAAGCGTACCATGTCAGTAATATTATGGTTCGGAAAGCTGCAAATATCGTACCTACATATCATAACGGTTATTCATGTTTCCAGCTACCGGATATCGGATATTTTTGTAAATATCTTTTGTACATATGAATGGAAACATTGGCAAGAGCTGGTTATATACTTTTTAGAAAAATAAATGTACATGCCTCACTGGGATAAAGCGTTCTCTTCTTTTTGAAGAGAAGGTAAATTTTTTTATACCATTGGTAGGCGGACGAGCATATGGGCCACCTGATGGTAAGTGGTCACTAATGGCCCATAGACATTGGCATTGTAAGAGATGTTAACCATCGCTTACATAGCCAATGTGCCACCGATCTTGGGAACTAATATGTTATGTCCCTTGTGTCCGTAATTACACTGGCTCACTCACCCTTCAAACCGAAACACAACAGTACCAAGTACTGCTGTCTTACGGTCGAATATCTGATGAGTGGGTGGTCCCTACCCAGAGCTCTACCACCAAGTGAACCACCACCAAGTGGTTTTGCAGGTTGGTGGAAACACGTGGCAGGTTATCATCCACAAGAGGATGTGTTCCTCGCAGTTAAGCACGAAATGAATTATAAACATAAATTAAGCACATTAGACGTTGCTTTCATTGTGACCGTGTGTCTGACTCTTTTATTTCTATAGATCCGATCGTTACAAGCGCCGGAAATATGATAGACGAAATCGTATTTTGGGTCAAATTCTATTATTTTCTATTGTCGTGTTGTAAAGGAAATAACAGATATACATCATCTTTGTTATGAACGGTTGTTTGATATTATTCAATTGCTTTATGACAATATCCTGAGTCACCATGCCAAATTTATATTGTTGCCAGAACATACAGTAGACTTTTTTGTAAGATGTTACTAATGGGGGTACTAATTGTATTCAATAAAAAAATATCAATTTTTGTATTGAACATGTTATACCAGCCTACCAAGGCGGCTTGGCACAAACCAAATATACAAAAAAATGCTGTTATAACTATTTTATTTTATTTATTATTCCTTCTTTCCTCTTGCTTCATCAACGTTTTTTTACAATGGATGTACAGTTATTACTTATGACTAAATATATAAGGCCACATAAGATAACAATTTTATAATACAGTTTTAAGAAAGAACATTCTTGCTTAATATTAATGCGAGAAAATTGTATACGTGCGTGTGCGCTCGCGCGCATGTATGGGTGGTTGTGTGTGCATATGTATGTGTATGGATGTGTGCGAAGTTTTTCGCTTTATTTTTTACGATGAATTTGAATAATTTCTCTTTTCAATTGCATTTTGGGTATGTATTTCATATCTCTATAATTGTATACTAATATTAAAGAAAGTCCACAAGTGGATAGAAACAAGAATAGGTTTCGTGTACATTGGCGGTTACGGATACTTAATGCAAATACGCGGTGCTACCCCAAGTGAAGTACCGCCATTAAGGTTGTGAAATGATATTTGTGTAATATTTCAAACTCAGTATATCATCGCTCAAATTTACCGTAGATTTCTAAGCTTATGTTGAATAATGACTCGGCATTATGAATTTGAGACGTAAGAGATTTTAGAAATAAAAATATCAGAATATTCTAATCACATGCGAATATAAGAGCAGAAATGGCCCAGTTTAATATGAATCATAACCGAAGATCGTGGATTCATACCCAGGCCAGCTTCAGCAATTTTTTATGTGCTTAATTTGCGTTAATAATAAAATTCATCTCGTGATATACAGTGTTGGATAACATCGTGAGGTAGCCTGCACTTGGTGCTTGAAAATCAACAGACAACAGATGGAGCGGCATGGTGAAATAGTTCCAATCCTTCTCCTCAAAATGAAACGAGGCCTTAGCCCTTAGGACATTGAGATGCCGCTTTTTTACACGTATATACCAAATATTCATAAGTAATTCTTTGAATAAGTTTATTAAACTTCTAATAAAAAGCCCACAATATATTAAATAGTAAATATTAAGTTTTAATACGAATTTATTTAATATAATTCTCTATTACAAGCTATGTATAAAGATTAATTAATATACTGAATTCAATCAGAAATGTTCAAAGGAGCTGTAGAATTCTAGTCAATTACTCAAATGTGTGTTGTCTGCAGATAGCGAGTTTCAATAGATTTAAGACACAATAGAAATTGGAATTCTTATTCTCCTAAAATATTTAATCAAATAATAAATGAACACTCAAAGATAACATGTTCAATAACAATTTCTCCATTCTTTTAACTGCTCTGAACGAATATATGAAATATATACATACACTCATACTTTACACACATCTATTCATATAACTAACCATTGCGACGGCAATAATAAAAACTATACTAACGGATCAGTTTTAAGCTCATTGTCAGTCAAGGAAAAATATATGAAGTAATATTGTAATTTAAACACACTTATAATTCGACTTATATGACAATAATTAATCAAATTAATTTCAGATAAAATTCAATTAAATAAAGTAATTTGTAAATGAGCCACAGCTGAGTTGTTATTGCATATGAGATACTGTTGTTGTTATTGCATAATTTAATCATTGTAATTTATGTGTATCTAGAAATTTGTAATTTTTGTTTAGTATAGGTAAATTAATGTACTATTTTGTTAGTCGCTTCAACGTTATTAACACGCTTTTATTAGCTTGACTTTTATGTATCTATGTAACGGAATCTTTCAACGCAATTTTCACCCACTATGTCCAATTGATTTGAAAATTTGCACACGTATTGAAGACCGATGACAATACAAAAATTTATCTTTTCCCACCACCCTGTGACCCCCCAAGGACCCCCAAAGTGCGTTTTCGTGCAGCCGTGTCGCGAGGGAGGCCGAAGACCAAACTCTGCGTAGAAGCAAAATTCCGAAGTGTCCTCCTGATTGACCCCTCCCCACATAACCCCACTTCCCTCCACATATGTATGTTCTCCGATTGACTTATATGACAATAATTAATCAAATTAATTTCAGATCAAATTCAATTAAATAAAGTAATTTGTAAATGACCCACAGCTTAATTTTTAAATTAATTAATTCTCATACATACATATACACATTTATGCACTACACTTTCTTGTATTTATTCAGCAAAAACGTTTCAGATAACCCATCACTCAGATCAAATTGTCCGCAAAGACGTAAAAAGCAAAACTTTATATACATTTCAATTTCAGTCGCGTTCTTAACTAAACTCAGAGTAAACTTTAAGTTTGAAAGGCTTAACTATACTGAGAAGTAATAACTCACGAAATAATTTCGATGATTATATAATTAAATAAAAAAATAAATAACTATTCTCTACTGTTAAAAGCAGTTTACTTTTAATTAACAAAACTAGTTCATACGGTACCACGATGCAGCACTCAAACTGGAAGAATCCTTAAATATGTATGTCATTGAAATACTATTACATTACAATGATAAAATAATAAATACATAACAGTAAAATTTGATATATTTCGAGGGAAAGCTGAACTAACGAATACAACTCTAAGAATTGTATACATATTGCATCATCAAGGCGGATAAGTGATTACAATACAATTGATAGTGCCCAAAACGGATGTATAGCACGTAAAATACATATTAACAAACACGGATCTCAAGTGCGTAGCCTTGACTCGCGTTTGACCCTTCTTTCGAGCGGGAATAATGAAATGGGAAACCTAACCGCTGTTTGAATTGTAAATGTAACGATTGCTGTAACTTGTCTCTCTTGTTTTTGAAGGTTACGTCGCTTGAATAATTGGAAGGATTTACAAGTTAGATATTTGTTTCATATTATCCGTGAGTATTGTTTTTTGGTATGGCTCTGTGCAAGCTCGTCTGGGTAGGTACCACCCACTCATCAGATATTCTACCGCAAAACAGCAATACTTGGTATTATTAAGTTCAGGTTTAAAGGGTGAGTGAGCCAGTGTAATTACAGGCACAAGGGACATAACATCTTAGTTCCCTAAGTTAGTGGCGATGTAAGAGATGGTTAACATATTTTCTTACAACGCCAACACCACAAGCGGTCACCAACGACCATGGACATGTCTATGGGCGTTGGTAACCACTTACCATCAGGTGGACTATATGCTCGGTCACCTATCTATTATATAAAAAAATACTAGTCTAGTACACGTCGTACGTTGAGTGTGAAGTCCAAATGAAAATTTTGCATGATGAAAATGTAATGTATTTAACATATACATATTATTTTTAACTTTGAATTAGATTTACGCATAAAATATTAAATATTTTGCTTTGTACCAACTCTATAGAGTGGATTCGAATAAAAATATGGTATATACATTAAAAAAATGTTATTATAAACTATTCATGGTGGTAGAACTTTGTGATGACTTATATGGATACCACTGGGTGCAAATCATAAATTATTCTACCGCCCACTGCTGTGTTCAAGTTCGAATGGTAAGTGAGCCAGTGTAGCCAACTCAGGAGATATATCTTAGACCACTTGATTGGCAACGCAATAACGATGTAAGATGCAAGTTTATACTTCTTAAGGCTCACTTGCCTTGTCTCCCTAAAATACGAACACCAAAGTCTAAAGATTTCAGAACCTCAAAGCAAAGAGTTGTATTTAAAAAGTAAAAATTACATATAAAATATATTTAGCAGTACAAGCCGAGATGGCATAGTGGTAAGAACGCGTGAATCTTAACCGATGATCGTGGGTTCGAACCTGGGCAAGCACCACTGAATTTCATGTGCTTAATTTGTGATTATAATTCATTTCGTGTTTGACGGTGAAGGTAAACCTCGTGAGGAAACCTGCATGTGTCTAATTTCACTAAAATTCTGCCACATATGTATTCCACTAACCCGCATTGGAGCAGCGTGGAGCTCCAAACCATCTCCTCAAAAAAAGGATAGGAACCATGGCCCAACAGTGGGACATTCACAGGCTGTTACTTTATTTAGCATGCTAAGTTATCATTGAAAACGATATTACATAAATAAGCATTTTGGCCCGATATTCGGGATCTGGAATTTAGCCAAACATAGTCGATTCAAGCTATTACGATTATTAATGCTGTAGTAATAGAATGCATTAATTTATTTTATTTGCTTCAATTATGTTTTACACGTCTACAAACAAGTTAATAATGTGGTATAAATCCTTTTTTATTGTTATTTGTATATTTTTTTTATGTGCGGATACACCCTTTTACAATTTTATTATTTGTGTCTATATGTTACAGACGCAGCGATTTATAGGCTAATTATTGTTTGATTAGACGTAAGTGCCTAACGAAATCGAACAGTTTAAGGAAAAATGTGTGCTTTATTTTCGTATTAATTCTAAATTATTTAATAACTATTGGATGGTGTTTTTAAATACAGGTGATATTTCAAGGGTATAATAAATTTAATTGAGGTGATAAATTATATGTATGTAATTATAAGTAACGAAATAACGTCATCCAGACCGATTTCGGCCACGGCGGCCAATCTCAAGAGAAATTAGCCAACTGCGCAGGACATATTATAGTGCACAAGTGTATGCGCAAACACAGGTGCACTCACTATTCATACGCTTCACCTAGCTCTCATAATCCGAGGGGACGGCAATCCGACACGACTGGAAAGAGTTCAGGCGCAGGACCAACGGCTTTACGTGCTTTCCGAGGCACGGGAATGTACACACTTCCAACTTCCAGACTCCGGTATGTTTTTATTTTATCAATCAATTACGTTTTTAGGCATATAATGAGACATTACAAAGACAAACTTATTGCTATAAGTGATTTCTTTCAGGTATTTTTTTTATTGCATAGGAAGGCAGGCGATCGTATGGGCTACCTGATGGTAAGTAGTCACCAACGCCCATAGACATTCGCATTGTAAGAGATGTTAACCATAGATTACATCGCCAATGCGCCACCAACCTTGGGAACTAAGATGTTATATCCCTTGTGCCTGTAATTACACTGGCTCACTCGCCCTTCAAACCGGAACACAACAATACAAGTACTGCTGTTTTGCGGTAGAATATCTGATGAGTGGGTGGTACCTACAAAGACGAGCTTGCACAAAGTCCTACCACCAAAATCCTGAAGTGGAAGTAATATGATAATGATATTGATGTATATACAGGTGAAATAAATTAATATATAATGTAATTGACCTTTCTCAAGTTTTGGCGTAATGGGAAGCTGGAGTGCAATTTGAAATGCATTATCTCTGAATGCGACAATTGCCTAAGTTAGTTTCAAGCTACTTCAGACCATTATAATAAGTTGAAACACGGAAACCATATTCGATTATCAACTGCATTATATCGAAGTACCAAAACTATTTCAGTTAATCCACATTATTATTGTATGTGTTTAGTAATATGGATATGTTATTGTATGTGTTTAGTAATATGGTAAACACGTTGCGTAGAGGTTGTTTTGTTAAACATATATTTTGCTTTTTCTTTTATTATGGATTTGACATTCGAAAGAAGAAGACACAGCATTGTCTAACCACCCGCTTAACATCGTTCATAAGTAAAGCCGAGAGTTAGTGACAAGATGACTACAATTACAATTTTAAATATAAGAAACCGGTCAAGTGCGATTTGGAGTCGCTTTTAAAACCAACTTTGTATATATATATTATATAATGTATTCCATGTACTAAATTGTATTGGCATCAGTGCCAAGTATTGGGATGACTGGTTTAAAATTCAATTGGAAAATTTAACCGACAATACAATAAATAATATAAACAAATAAATATATACTTAATTATAGTTAATATGTGTATTTGTTAAATAAAATAAATGAGTTTTACAAAAATAAAAAATAAATTATATTACAAACTCCGTGCATATAAATTTTCTACTATCTAATTTTAGCATGAAACAACGATATGACGATATAGTATTAAATATTATTTTCCATATTACGTTATATTAATATTTTCAACTTCCGTCGGAATAAAACTGCAAATACAGGATTTCCTTCTACGTTTTACGGGTGCTTACTCAGATTCTAACCTTGTAGGTTTTCAGTTATGATCCAAGTGCCCAATCTATTAGACTATGTTTCCAACGTAAAGGTCTATTAAATTATATCGGCAGCAGGTGCGCTTGAAGACAATTTATGAGACGATTCTTAGACAAAGCTGTAGGACCGTTACCAATCAAGTTTGACTAAATAGGTCAATATATTACCTCCGTCTATATTTGTCAATATCAAGGTTCAGCAGATATAACACTTTCATCTGTATATATCTTTGTAATTGAAAGTGAAAATATTTACTTTTACAATTTTTAATACATTTTTAAAAACTTTTTTTGCTTGTCTGTTTGTTTATGGTATTTTCTTTGCGTAATGAATAATTCCGCCCGTGACAGATATAGGGTGAAATAAAAACGAACTGTTTCTTAACTAGATTTTGTTTTAAGTATGTCGTAAAAAAATTTTACTAACATTTATTATTATTTGAATTGATAAAAATATTACGTTGGTTCATTTCACTATTCTATAGCCAAGCAGCAATACTATGTACTTTCGTAGGGCTTTGTGCAATCCCGTCTTGGTAGGTAACCACTCATTGGAAATTCTATTGTCAAGCAGTAATATTGGGTAAGTTGTGTTCCGGTTTGGAGGGTGAGTGACCCAGTGTAACTACGGGCACAAGGGACATAACATCTTAGTTCCCAAGGTTGATGGTACATTGACTATGTAAGGGATATTTAATATTTCTTACAGCGCTAATGTTCTATGGGAAGTTATCACCACTTACCATTATGTGGCTTATTTGATAGTCTTCTCATCTAATTTAAATTTAAAAAAAATCTTCAGTGTCTGTAAAACCTGTTTATCGTATCAAAATAATCTAATTATATATATATAACAAATTTGCTATCGAATATATCGACCCATGAAAATATAAAAACTCATTTATTTCTAAAAAGTATTACCTGAAAATTCAATTTTCCGTAACAGGAAATTGATATTTCATGTTAATTCTATACTTCAAGCGATTATTTTTGTAATGGACAATTTTTATGTCATTTTAAGCAACTACATGAGTTTACATTAATGTTAAAATCTGTGAACCTAATTTATATTCATTGACTTTTATATTTCAATACAAATATGTTTGACCATTAAAGTTTCATCTTAAGTAGTCATAATCTATCATCAAGGAGTCATAATAGACTCAATTTAAAAGGTAACCTTAAACTTCAGACGTCCTCTTAGGTACAATTTATTCGTCTTTCAAAAGCCTTAATATTTAATCATTCCTACAGATAAATTTAATTTAAACTCGTTACAAATATAAAATAGGTTTCAAATTATTATTATAAAAGGATCAAAAATATTAACATGAAAATATTTGCGTATGTATATATATTATACTAAAATAATTAAAAGCTTGAGTAAAACAAGAATAGAAATAAGTTTGACTTGAATAATCAATGAATTTCTAATATTTATCAATAAATCGAATGGTGATACATCGATTTCTAATATCCGTTTGGGGTATTATTACTCTTTCTAAGATAAAATAAATAAAATATGAAACATTTCTTTTGAATTATATTCGTGAGTAAATTGAATATTGGAGCCTTTAATACGAAATATATTTCATGAAACGCTTATACATTTGAAAGGAATAATTTGAATATATTTTATTCAAACACATATATTTTTATCATTATCCCGTTGAATTTATCGCACACATAAAATATTCCAATTTTCTTGTATACACGTGAGTCAAATGATGCGGAATTTATTTTATCGAATGAAATGTAATCGTTCAGAATAACCGAATAACAAGTGAAGTATGATTGTTGTGTTATTTTGTTGCTGCTTGTGTTTATTATGATAGTCGTAAAAAATGCAAACTTATTTTATTGGTCAATTTTTTTCAGTTAGTATTTTTTTTCTTTTTATATGATTTATTACATCTTGTATTATATAATATTTGATGTGACAAATGATATACTTGACTCGAAAGTGTTTAATTATTTTGATTTAAATTTTGTGTTGTATCATAAGTTCTTGTTTGTGAGAAAAAACAAAAATAGATTATTCAAATTTAATTCCAATTACTATAATAAAAAAATGCGACATATATTTGATTCTAATGAAATGGTTAAATTAAATAACTTACTGTCAATGTCATGTCATAATGAGCAATGCCTTTGCTGTAAATATAAACTTTGTTCGTAGGGTCTTTTTGTTCAAAAGTTGAAGTTGTCCCGCACTGACCAATGATAATTAACAGTTTAGGAACTCTGACATACATAGATTTAAATAACGTTATCATGTTAAAATAATTTTACATGAAATATATATAAATATCAATAGTAGCCGTATAATTCAATTTATAACAATACGAACTAACATTTTTATAAGTGTCGTATTTTAATAATGCTATATAAGGTAAAGAAATAAAAGTTATGTTAGTAAAGTTTTATTGGAAGTCATCCGTCTTCATCTGCAGAAAGAAAAGCCGTGACAGAAAGATTGACAGCTCTAATTGAACGTAACGAACGCTATTCTATTTCTTAAGAGGTCGTCTAGATATTGTGCTTGGAATAGGTAAGAGAGCAATGAAATAAGAGGGAACAATAATATATAGAATTAAAGTTAAAATATATTATTTATGTATTGTTATTATACCAAATAAAACATTTTAAGATATAATTTTGGCGTAAACAAAAATGAACGCCAAAGACACTTGAGACAAAACTCATCTTAAATTTTGGTTGATCTAAAATCCATATTAAAGTGGGTGTATATTTTGTATTTTCAGTCATTTAAATTAAGGTTATTATTGTGAAGTAAGATATTATATAAAAAGTAAAGGAAATTTCCATTTACCATACAATATAACAATGAGTATCGGAATGAACCGCTAAGCTTCCGAATTATCCATTAGTGGTAATGAGGGATGTGTCCAGTTAACATACATAATATTGTCTATATTATGTAGATTTCACTGAAATTCATATCGAAAAAATACTGTGAAATTACAAATATATACTCACTTTACTTCTGACTTTTTATAACAAATTAATACAAATATACTAAATAAAAAATGTTAAAAGTACGGCTAATCGACTTCAAAGATATCAGAAAAGCCATTAAAATGAAAATAACTCAAAAGAGTTTTTATATCATGTACCAACAACAAAATTGTCTGTAGCCGTGAGATATAAAATAGAATCCACGAAAAACGTACTTTGACAATATTCTGTTAAACGTGTTGTTTTACCGATTTTCTAAAAAGAGGGTCACCTAAAGACCTACTTTAAAATAAAGTTTAAATAACACAAACAAAATATTCTGTCTTCGAATTAAGTTAAAAGAAAAGTAAAAATAAAATCTCCTCTACTATTAAAAGTAAGGCTACTCCTCGAGTATTAATTAACGGAATTGTGTTTCCAGGTATTATTTATTTCTCTTATATAAAATTGGTCATCTGAACAATAGATTACGTTCAATAATAATTGGCGACTATTTGGTGTAGCCAAAGAATGCTTTAATATATTTAATCATCAAAATAATCAATTAGTTTTCATGTCTATTGAAATGTTATGTGAACAATTTATACAATATGTTAGTATACAAATTAATATTATACAATTTATGTAGATTAGTGTATTTTATTAAATAATATTTACATTTCATTTTAGATCTAGTAATTACACTAAAATTCTTAATCAATATCTCACACATGCATTGTTTCAAATTTTAAAATATTTCCTCCAGAATAATATTTACATTTATTCGAATTTACAATTATTCGAATGTAGTTCGAATAATTTAATATTTACATTATGTTGGGCTGCGAAAGAAATGTTATGTGAACAATTGTGAACGGGCTGCGAGAATCTTCTCAAACAACTTGCCCGTCTCGTGCAGCAGCACAATCGGCCTGTACGCCGAGGAGAAACCGGGTGGTCGACCCACCTTCGGCAACAGCACCAATTTCCCTTGCTTCCAAGACTTCGGAAACTGCCCGCTGATCAGACACCACGGACCCTCCCTGCTGGCGCACGCAGGTCTTAACCTGCCCTCTGTTAAGTAGGGACAAGCTGGAGAGTAGAGCCCACACCTGGACAGCCCTCCCTCGCTTGTGGCCGGGTTTCCCCAGGCACACGATTTGGCGTTGAAATCGCCGAGGACCAGTACTGGCCTCGACGACTGCCTGGTCACCGCAGCTCTGACGGAGCCGAGAAAAGTCTCAAACTCCGCCAGGCTGCGATTAGGGGAGAAGTAGATTCCCACAACTACGTATTCTCCCCAACCCGCCACTACGTAGCCCGAGCCTCTCTCAATGAGTGAGAGAGGGGGACCCGTTCCGCTCCGAGAGAGGACCGCCACGGTGTCGTCTTAATCCCCTACCTAATGAGGTAGGGGAGGGACGTAATAGGGCTCACAGGCCACAGCCAGATCGATCTTCCACTCCGCCATGGACTGCAGAAGTAGGTCCTGAACCCCGGCGCAGTGGTTGTTATTACTCTGAAGGAAGCTGATTTCTGCGCTCATGTTGACATTGCAGCTTCCTCCTCGGCCTGGCGCCGTCCGACGTTGGTGGTGGTCTGGGTACCTAAGACCATCTTACCCTTCATGATGGGTGGGTTGCATTCCCGTGACCCCATCACGTGCCCGGAAGGCTTTCCGGCGTCCGCGCAAACTGCGCAGCGCAACTTCCCGGTGCAACTCGCTGATGTGTGGCCATCGACGCCGCACCGGTAGCACAGCCCGCCTCGTTCAGCCTTGGGTGGGCAGAGCGCTTTGGTGTGCCCGAGGCTCATGCATTTGAAACAGCGTAAAGGGCGCTGCTCCAACATGCACACCTTGGCCGAGCTCCACCCAACCAGTAAGCGACCTTCGTCGGACAACTTTTTCGCCGCCACAATCAGACATGTCACACGGGCCATACCCATGTCCGCATGACACCTCTCCGCACCTGACCGCTTCAATGGGGCAACTCCCCTCACGAGCGACTGCGACGATTATCTTATCCCTAGTGACGGAGTCGTCAAGACCCGGCACTCTTAAGTCCACCCTCGTCATGGGACGGACCACGTTGGCCACCTCATCCAACACCGTACGAAGCTTATCGGCAAGCTTTTCTGCTTGGTCCGACTGCACCTTCGTCGCAGAGCGACGGACTTTAAGTCCGCCACATATTCCGAGGTCCTGAAGTTTTACCCCCTGCTCGGCTCGCTCCAGGACATGAGCGTACGTGACACCCTTTTCTTGCGCCTCTGACTGCAATGTTACAATCACTGCAGCTGTGCTAGGGGCGACCAGCCTCGGTTTGGTTGCCTGAGGTGCCTTCGGTGCCATTGGCGCTGACATATTGGGTACTGTGGCCGGGGGTGAAGGCTTCTTCCCCTTCTTCCCCTTTTTAACTACGGTGGACCAGGACATCTCCTGGGCCTCCCGTGACTCCATTGCGGTCGAGTGGACCGAGGGACTAGCTGTTGGTGTTGGTGGTACGGCTAGAGCCACCGCCTTCAGCATAGGTGCATGTGCCATCCGCTTGAGTGCGGATGCTGAATTCGGCGTTGAAGCCATTTGGGGCGCCTGTGAATAGGTCGGACCATTTTCCACCAACTCCCGCCTTTTGTCCGCCGCTAAAGGGGGGCCGATGCACCTTTACGGGAGGCTGGCGCCCCTCGATACCATCCAAGCGGACGTTAATCACGCCTACCGCAGACACTATGGAGGCCTTTAACTCCTCGAGTGCCTGCGCATCCCGCGAGGTGCTGGCCGCCGAACCATTCGCCACTGCCACCGTCGTTCGCATCTCCGTGAACTCACGGCGCTGGGATTTTAGCTCCGACTTTAAAACATCTATTTCTTTACGAAGGCGACCGTTATCCGCGCGAAGTCGGTGGGTCTCCTCCGCTTCCGTCCTGGAAGCCAGAGCATCGACAATACTCTGGAGCGAGGCCGCGGAATCCCTCAATTTTTTCGCAAACCCCCGATGTAAGCGATGGTTAAAATTACTTACAATGCCATTGTCTATGTGCGTTGGTGACCACTTACAATCAGGTGACCCACACGCTCGTCCACCTTCCCATACAATAAAAAAAAAGTGTCACTCGCGCATTCAGTCTATATCGGACGAATAAATCGAATCAAATATTCTAAACATACATTTCTATTTTATAGCGTAGGACGTTGATGTTTTACTACCCTCTTCTACATTCCACCGTCAAACTAAATTTTAATATAAATATGATATCCAAGCCATTCGTTAATCTCGATATCTATAATAATTTATACTTCAATAAATATTTTTTGCGGATTTAAAGTATTATTTTATTATTTTGCCTCTAAAAAGCCTTATTGTGCACGCAGACTTTATTATGTTTTTACAATGAACAACTACTATATTAATTTAGTAAAAAATAACATATAGTAAATGCGCTACAGCTGACCGAAGCCCTCCTTATCCTTCCTTAAGAGGAGGGTTTAGGAGTATGATTCACCACATTGCTGTGGTGAAAAAAAACTCTTTCTGCTCTCTGCGAATGTTGGTTAATATCTCTAAAATGCTGAAGCAGGATTTCAAGCTGCGATCTTTAATCGAAAGTCATTTGTTCTATGTACTGTGCCATATTGATGTAATTATTCAGATCGACTTTAACTTACAACTTTTCTTCAATTTAAACATAAGTTACTGTAGTATTCGACATAACGAGAACGATTTGCAAAAAAAAAATATTATTCAGAAGCTGAGACTTAGTAAGACAGGAAAGACAAGCATTTTCGGCGAGAGTTCGGAAATAATAACATTTACAATTCAGATAACGGTCTGGTTTGTTCACCATTTCATTATCCTTGCTCAACACGAAAAAAAGGTCAAGCGAGATTCGAGGTCATGTGTTGAAAACCATGTGTCGGGTGTTTTTTATTATTTTGATAATGCTTATCTTAATATTCATAGAATAATAACGCTTAGAAGGATAGTGTCATACAAAGTTTCGCTCAAAATTGAAGTAACTAGAATTAATGTGTGTGTAAGTGTCACGTACGTTACATACACTGACACGCCCACATACGACCGAATTATGTTGCAAGTGAATACACATTTTCCCCATATAGTGTGGAAATTGATATTGTTTGAACTTGAATTATGAAATATATTTTTTTGCATTTAATTAATTTTAATTATTACGGAGGTTGTATTCAGATGTGTCAATTTGTCAGACAATAATATTGGACATTCTTATTTTTTCATTAAAATTAACTAAACAACGCTGAAAGGTTTTCTGACAGTAAATTGTGATAAATAGTAGATTTGTGGATTTAGTTGGCTTCCAATATTCTTCTCTTCGATTAAGTTGTATTTTATCTATCAATCGAGCAGCAGCAATTGAATTCGAAGGAAAGCTAAAAAAGATTACAATTAATCAATAAGTATTATAATTATATATTGCAATGTTATTTATTTCATTTTACCTTTAATTATTACAACGATATCTTTTTTTTAAATTTATTTAGTAATATTATTTAGTATTGCTTTTATTTTATGTATAATCATAAAGAAAAAAGTACATAATTAGTTGAACTGTATTAATGTTTTATACGTAATTTAAAAAAGTTAAAATAATAATTATAATATTTATTTATTTTTATTATTTAAAATATTAAGCAATCGTGGTTAATATATATATTTTCCATAGCTGGTAACATTTTTATTGTAATCGCGTATTTTGTTTACTAATTCTTTTTATGTTTTGATGTATTTTAGCTAAAATTATAAGTTGCCAAATAGTACTTACATGTGAAATGTGATTTTCTTATCCTTATTTTTATTATGTGGAGTGCTGTGACACCCTTATATTACATAATAAGTCATTTATTAATAAATTGCGTGAGATGTTTACTATGACACTTTATCGTGACGACTGACATGACATCTAATGTATTGAGACTAGTAACAATTTGAATGACTTCAATTCGCTTGGGCCTACACTCCTTCTAAGCGTTATTATTTATTAATCTATGTTAATATTAATGAATATTGAATAAATTTATTTCCCCGTAATAATACAAAGATTCTAATCAACTAAGTACAATATCAAATCTTAGGAGACTGGTGCCTAAAAAAGGTCCTGTAAAGGTCACGAGGCCCTCAACCCTCAACTAATACAACACTTATTTCTGAATTTTTCGTGAAAACGTAGAACAGATTGCTCGGAAACGTAGGATGATTAGTTAGTATACGAGGTGGTATCTTACCAACCCTGATTTGAAAACGTTAATTTTATATTAGTGATGTGCCGAACATCACTAATATAAAATTAACAATATCTGTATATATTATAATAATTACAATGTATGTTTTTATATGGTTACGCATAACTTATAAAACGTTTTATAATTTTGCATTGGTTTCAGTGTAGCTTCAATGTGATCCAATTAAAAATTTCATTTTTATTTTTATTTTATTCTTTACGCATTTTTATGAAACTAATATAGAGTTCCAATTGTTGCTTGCATAGGAATGGAACGTTTGCCAGCAATGGCAAAAATTTTCAATATGTCGGAAACTAAAAAAAAAAATACAATCATAGCTTACATGTTTCACTCCGAGGTCACACATAAAAATGAAATACATATTAATTTATTTATTTATTTTTAATTTTCTACGAATAAAGTTTGTTGACATACATGTGATATTAAGTACGAGGCAGAAACTGGTATTTTTTTATTTTAGAAGTCAGTGTTTTGTTTAAATTTTTTTATATATACATATATGTATACATTTTATTCAGGTTTTCACCGTGATCACACCATGGTGGTCACGAGCTGGCAGTATAACTCTGTGGAAATATAGTGTAAATTAGTAAGTAAACCCCAAATATTACATATACTCCTGAAATGGATAGTATGAAGTTATCTTGTACTCAACATACGGTAACTCACAGACTCAGACTCAGACTCGTAGTTTTTATTAAGTTTGGGGCTTAAAATATTACCACCGGATACAACCATTTACAAAACCTTTTTATTATAGTGAAATATCTGTCCCTGTCCCCGCTCGGAGTGTAATTAACTCTCATAATCTCTCATAACCTCGGATTTTTTAATTTATAATTTTCGGAGCAACCAATTAAAATGTTTTAATGAAATTTCGACATTATTTCGGTTTCAGAAGCAAATCTGCTTTCGCTTGTAATTTAAAATATTGTCATAAGATTTTGCTATTTATTTTTATGATAACACTGATAATTTTTTATTATTTCATTTTTATTATTAACTCTCGCTATCAAGATATATGCCTGGGGCTTCCCCCACTTGGGGGAACGACGTATATCGAGACGGCAAACGGCATGAAGTAGGGCGCGTTAGTGGACTTATTGTAAACGTTGTGAAACGCCGTCGCCACTTTATACGTATAAATCTTTGTTATGTTATCCTAACTAATATTATGAATGCGAAAGTGAGTTTGTTTGTTTGTGACGCTTTTACGCATAAACCACATAAACGATTTTAAAAATTCTTTCACCAATGGAAATCTGCATTATCCGCGAGTAACATAGGTTATATTTTGCCCTCGTATTCCCACGGGAACGGGAACTACGCGGGAAACCGCGGGCAAAACGCTAATAACGATAAAATAAGAAATATATATTTACTTTATAAACTTACTTCTATGTTTTGTCTATTTTACATTATATTGGTTTTCGAACTTTGTATAAAAGACTTGATTATTTAAAATGTCTACAAAAAAACAAGCATAATGTACCAATATCTTATGTAACTTATAGTCACAATTTTTATGTATTTAAAAAGGGGATAAAATAAAAATTGTACGTTAGTTTATTTCTTTAAAAGTGTTATCTTTATGTCAAGCGTTTTATATAAATGAACATTTACACTTCGTAATTTAAATCAGTAGTTTTAGAAATATTGCGATATATTTAAATTGACGCGTGAAAAATTACCGTGCTATAAGATGCATTATATTATATTACATCACACATTTGCTAACCAATCTATTAGCCAATATTGGCACAAAAAATGTGTCACGATAATGGCACAATATTGGCGAATAGATTAGTTAACGAATATTTGATTTCTTGTTTAACCGGGATAAACTTCTTATTTGTGAAGACGGAACGGGTGTTTATTTGCTTAAAATAGGTGAGTGGACCACACGATGGCAAATTGACACCATCACACATAGACATTAATGCTGTTATAAATATTAAGCATTACATCGCCAATACGCCACCAAGCTTAGGAACTGAGATGTAATGTCCCTTGTAACTGAAACGGAACAATACAAAGTACTGCCTTTACTGGTAGTGGGATCTAGACACTGAGATCTTTAACCAGATAAGTTTACACAAAGCCATACCACCAAGTAAACGGTAGCTATTATTTAAATAGCAGACATAAGTGTAAGACTTAATTAAGTTATTATGAGTACAGCTCGCTATCGTTTTATTGAATTATAGGATCCTTCAATCAATTATAATAACGCCGAGCTCGAGTGACGTGGCGGGCTTGTTATGAGGGTACTCTACCAAATAATATGTTGTATCTTACATATTATAATGGGATGTTTTGAAACAGGATAATTTCACGTCTATTATTAATCATTAACGATATACCATGTTCGTGTTTTATTTCAGGCATTTGAACATGTTTACTAATCTCCGATTACAAAAGGGATCACGCATAAAACTTTGGGTTCGTCTTTTGTTTCCTTTGTTCCTAATGAATACTATAAAATAACATAAAATTCAGGCTTGTTACGTCACTAGTCTAAATTTAAAAACAAAAAAAACATGGGCACGAATCGTTACGAACTCATAAAGGATCGGTTACTGATGTACAATGACGATTAGTTAAATATACTTGACTCTAGATATTAAATTAGGAAAAACGCTAGAGTAGTATATCATTTGCTTATGTATTCTTTTGGAATTAATATATTATATTATTAAAAAAACTAAAATAATCAATATTCCAGATACCCAGGTTCACAATCTGTATAGAGAAATAGAGCTTGTTTTTGGTTTTTTGAATGTAACAATAAATAGGAATAGAGAACCGATGACATATTTATTCAGCACTACAATTTATAATACAAAGTATCGCATTTGTTTCGTATAAAAACATTCCTGGAATGATAAAGATATGTTCTATAAACATATTTTCCCTTGTTAATATCGATAATAATTTTTAATAAATGTAAAATATTTATCATATAAGTTTAACTATAAATAGAAATAGTATTAAAAACTAAAACCTTGCAATTTTTCATATTACAAAGACACTGATTCATACCAACCGTCAAGCCTTTCACTGTGACAAAGGTCAAAATATTAACAACTGTGTCTGACATAAATTGCTTCAGTAAAAATGTTGTACAAATTCATTCATTCAGAGTCACATTTTTAAATCGAAAGCAATTCGAATTACAAAAATAACGCTATCATTTTTAAAAATAGGGCAATCTGTGAATTTAAATTATAACTCGGTGGTGTGGGGTAGGGCTTTGTGCTCTCGGTGGTGGGGTTTTGTGCAAGCTCGTCTGGGTAGGTCCCACCCACTCATCATATATTCTACCGCAAAACAGCAGTACTTTGTATTGTGTTCCGGTTTGCAGGGTGAGTGAGTGAGTGAGTGAGTTCCTAAGGTTAGTGGCGCATTGGCGATGTAAGCGATGGTTAACATTTTTACAATGCCACTGTCTATGGACGTTGGTGACCACTTACCATTAGGTATTATAAAAAAAAATAACACAAAAGAGCACAATTATAAATTTACTATATAAAGCGATGTTCAAAGTAATACATTAGTTAGTATTTATTAATTAAAACTCAATTTAGAACACATATTAGTTATTTATGCACATTCGATATAAGTTCATACAAAATTATTTGAATATAAACTTCCAGCATTTAATCATTTACATTGTTCGTCGTTGGCGGTCTGCAAATTGAATAGCGGAAAATGTATCTTAAATTTACTTATTTGTTAAAGGTACTATTGTAGAAAATATAACATAAGCATATAAACTGTTTATTATATTTTAAAACACCTACTTTATATTTTTTTAAAGACGTTGAAATGTATTTTTTTTTTTTATTACTTTATGTCTTGGCTTCGCCTTGGTAGAATAAGGCTTAACATAAAAAAATTAAATTTTCATAATGCACAACATAACAACCTGGCCACACGAACCACGAGTTGCGATCGCCGCCGCGACCATTATAGCAAGAGGGCGATTTGTGTATTAGCGTTGACTCGAAGGAGTATCAGTTTTTTTGTTAAATATGTAAAAAGTGAAGAAATAGTAGACATTTCCAAATAGCTGGCTTAGGAGAGATTTCAGACACAATGTCTATTATTTCGCTGCGAAAAACTATGCTTGACACCGTGGCCTGTGCTGTACTAATTAATTTTTTTTTCTAACGCTCTCTATCGATTCTTTTATGTAACCTAAAACTATTTTTAACTATTTTTCATGTAAGACCGTATTTTTACATGTCACATCACACACGATCTTTCACTTAAATTATTACTACTAGTAGAAATAAACATATGTACTCGGTGGTAGAGCTTTGTGCAAGCACGTCTGGGTAGGTACCACCCACTCATCAGATATTCTACCGCAAAACAGCAGTACTTTGTATTGTTGTGTTCCGGTTTGAAGGGTGAGTGAGCCAGTGTAATTACAGGCACAAGGGACATAACATCTTAGTTCCCAAGGCTGGTGGCGCATTGGCAATGTAAGTGATGGTTAACATTTCTTACAATGCCATTGTCTATGGGCGTTGGTGACCACTTACCATCAGGTGGCCCATATGCTCGTCCGCCAACCTATACAATAAAATAAATAAATATAAACTGGATTGTTTATCAAATAATTAATCCGTTAGTCAAAAAAAATCTTCAGTATATATAAGAGAAGAAGTGTACCTAACACTTCGCCTATTGAGTGCCAACAATTTATCACAAGTTATTTTTTATAATATAGGTAGAACGGACAGAGGGGCCAACAGTGGAAAGTGGCCACCACCGCCCGTAGGCATTTGCACCGTAAGAAATATTAATCACTTCTTACATCATCAATGAGAAACCAACCATTTGGTGGTAGAGCTTTGTGCAAGCTCGTCTGGGTAGGTACCACCCGCTCATTAGATATTCTACCGCAAAACATCAGTACTTGTAATAACAAGGTACAATAACTTGTGGTAACAACAATAGTTGTGTTCCGGTTTGACGGTTGAGTGATCCAGTGTAATTTCAGGCACACGGGACATAACATCTTAGTTCCTAAGGTTGGTGGTGCATGGCGATGGTGACCACTTACCATCAGGTGGCCATATGCTATATGGCTATGGCCCATTTACCTATCTTGTAAAAAATACCATTGGAGCTTAGATGTTATGTCTCTTGTGCTTGTAGCAATGACTCACTCGCTCTTTCAACCGGACACCACAAATCCACGTATTACTGTTTGAGGGTAGATTACGTGATACTTACCTAGACGGGCTTGCACAAAGCCATACCAACAATTAAAACTAAATGACTTAGAAAAACTGGGTAATAGTGTCCGCCATTTTGTCTTTTTATTTTCAAAGTGTTATGTCCTAAAACGTGATGGTGTATAACGTCATCATCGTACAAAGAGATCAATTGTATAATATAATTTTATTTAAATTTTAACATATAACGCGATAAATTTGATAAATGTTAAGATACATTACAATACGCGATGCTACAACAAAAGCAACGACGGTTTGTTAGAATTAAAACGACAATAATACTGAATTTATGATGGCAATTTTTTATCACGTGAAAAATAAAGCTATCTTTATTTGTTCGACAATATTTTTGATATGTCACGGGTGTGGTTATGTTTCGAATAAAAATATGATGTCTGATATCGAATTTATAGAAGCGTTTTATGAATTTTGTAGGGATCTTGCCCTGATGGTTGTTGGGAATAGTTTACGCCAAACCACTATTAAGTTAAACGTTTATTGATAAATACCTTGTATAAAGTATATTTTAAGATTATATTTGGTTATCTGAGTCGTATTACGTGCAACAAGTTAGTGCGCGACGGAACTTAGTAACGACTGATTTAATAATTGAATTATCGATCTTTTATACCGTGCAAAGTGCACGCATAAACGATAAAATTGCTGTACGAGCGTTATTGGCTCGTACATGCTCCCGAGGGAAAGATAAAATAGATGCAAACTCAGATGACCAAACTTGCGCAACAAATTAATATATATATAATACAATATAGACAAGCATAGCATAGTAAAAATCCTAAAACATAATATAAGCAGTAAAAACAAATGTTAAATTTAAGTTAAAGTTTGAACGTTGTTTCGATAGCTGGCTGCGTCCTAGGATTGATCTTCGGATGACCATCATCTATTCCAGCGTAGACAGCAGTTTCTTCCAGTTGTATATTTTCCGTTCTCTCTCGAGGGCTGTTGGAAGTTTTCGTTGTAGTGGTATAGCTTTTCTTGCACACAGGATGACATCTTCTTATTCGCCATACTATGAGAGTAATGATTATTCCTCCCACCAGCAAAGTACTTATCGCATAGTTGCTGATGTCGTGGATACTTATGTTGTTAGGTAGGTTCTCGCGTTCTTCTTGTTTCGTTATCTGCCTGTCTAATAATCGATGTTCGTCCGATAAGTTAAGTTTATGTAAAACAACCTTAGTGTTTTTGAATGTAGTCCACATATCATTTGGTGATTCAACAGTAGGTACTTCCAATGACATTCTCATATCGGTTTTACTACTAAAAACGTTGTGCGAGTAAATTGTAGCGTCTTGGTGTTGTATTACACAGTCCTGACCTAAGGCAAGGAGACCCGCCT